>JARCFY010000016.1:58712527-59962527 GCA_029233225.1 Lepidodactylus listeri | reverse complement strand
ATCCTTCTACAGCCACAAAATGTCCACCCACATTAGCTTCAGATTCAAGCCATTTATTATTGGTGACATAATCCACAACACAGTCTGTGCAGCTGGCCTCTGAATTAGGAGTTCATCACCCACTCAGTGCCCTTTATAGCACTCCTCTTCAGTTTGTGGGTCACAGAAATGGGACCTACTTGCCGTGTCAGAAGGAGACTGACCCTATTTTCCTCCTGACTGTCAGGGAAAAAGCCAGGAAAAGGGGGAGAATACATATTTTTGGGAACAGTATGAATGTAGCATTCATTCTGTCAAAAATATACAGATGTAGTATTGAATAGCAAAACAGAATGTATATTCAGATATATGCAGAATGCTGGGTGAAGTCCGAAGGCCAGCAGCCCAGAGCTAGAGGAATGGAATTTGCCCATCCCCAGTCCCACTGAAACTGCCTCGAAGTAAACATGGTCAGGATTAGGCTGCTAGAGTGAAAATGAAAGCGTGAGGCAGGATCTTTCGCCTAAGTATACTTTGAGAAGAAGATAATTATATCAGACGCAGCAACAGGTACAACCAGGGGTCATTTCGTAGAAAAAGAGGTGCAGGAGCTCATTAGCATAACTCATTTGCATAACTCATTTGCATATGCCATACCCCCTAACATACCGGAAGTGTGTCAGAAGGCAACACCCACCCCTCAGGCTCCACTCCACAGGTGAGTGAAACTGACCTGCTCTTCTTCCATTCCCTTCCCCATCCAGTACTTTGTGCAATAAAAATAAGCGTAAAGAACACACCCTCATTCTCTGCCTGCTCCCTTGAAACCACCAGGTTTCCAGTAGACTTGAGATACCCAGGACATGTGCACCCCCCATCCCTTCCCCTTCCCCTTCCCCTCCCCACAACAAGACACCCTGTGAGGTAGGTGGGGCTGAGAGAGGTCTTTTGAGAACTGCTCATGAGAGAACAGCTCTGAGAGAACTTGTGACTGGCCCAAGGTCACACCAGCAGCTGCATGTGGAGGAGTGGGGAATCAAACCTGATTCTCCCAGATTAGAGTCCAACTCCTGACCACTACACCAAACTGATGGGGTGGAAGCTGCTGAAGGGTTGGTGAAATTTCTCCAGTACTTATGTGCCATGTGCCCAGATAAAAAATGGTATAATTAGAAAATTTATATGCCACTTTGAGCAAGTCTCTGGAAAAGCAGCACACAGTCATAAGAGGAACAATGATACAATTATGAATATTAAAACAAAACATTAAAATCAATAAAGACCCTAGCAGGGCTTTCCCCGGGCCGCTGCGCCTCTGCACTGCTCGGGGAAGCCGAGGAGGGGGCGGGGCTTGGTCATGTGCCCGCCCCCTGGGCTCCTCACTCCTGGAGCTGTTCTCCTGTGCGCTCCCACTCCAACGGACCCCTGGGTACAACAGTTCTCTGTATTAAGAAGGAAGTAAAGAAACAGAAGCAAGCAGAAAACTATGGCCCAGTCACCTTGTATTAAACGCTGGGTCTGTCTCGAACCATGCCAAGCCATCGTGCACCTCCACAAGCTTTAGAAGATTCTGTTTTATTTTATTTGTATTTATATCCTGCCCTACTCGCATAGCAGGCTCAGGGCGGCTTCCATCAGATAATAACCGGTATACAATACAATACAACACACACACACACAATAAAAACAATTAAAACTCCAATAAAATATAATAATATTCCAATCATACAAATTAAGATCGAAGTCTCACAGATGCAGTCTATTACAGGTTGGGGACCATCAATGATAGTATACAACTGACCTGCTGAGGCCCCCCCTGCTGGACCTCCTGAGGGCACCTGGAGTTTTTGGCCACTGTATGACAGAGTGTTGGACTGGATGGGCCACTGGCCTGATCCAACATTGGCTTCTCTCTTATGTTCTTATGTAAGCCAAGAGAGAGGGGACGCCCTCTGCCCTAACTAAAAGCCTGGGAGAACTCAGTTTTGCAGACCCTGGAGAACTGTGAAAGGTCTCATGTGGGAGCTCATTCTACCAGGTAGGGGCCAGGGCTGAAAAGGCCCTGGCCCTAGTCGAGGCAAGATGGACGTCCCTGGGGCCGGGGACCACCAGAAGATGTTGGCTGACAGATCATAAAGCCTTTCAGGTTTCACAGAGAGAGGGGCGGTCTCACTGATATGCAGGTCCCTGACTGTATAGGGCTTTAAAGGTAAGCACCAACACTATAAAATGAATCCAGTACTCAATAGGCAGCCACTACAGTTCGCGCAGCACCAGCTGGATCCGCGTCCACACAGACGACGAAGTCAGCATCCACGCTGCTGCGTTGTGCACCAGCTGCAGTTTCTGTTCTGTGGCCAAGTCTACTGTACCACACACACACACACTGTAGTAGTATTGTTTTATTGTATGTGGCCATAAGCCTTCACAATATCAAAACACTCACAAAAAGTTTATACATTAACATGTAATCACACATACACACTCAATTCTTTTCTTAGGCTTCTATAAGCAGCCTAGATAGTCACTCCCCCCCCCTCCTGAAAACCACCTATGAATCTTTGATGATATTCAGCATTTAAGTATAACATGATGTTTTCATATATGTATTACAGGTCACTGAAGCATAAAATCAAAGCCAGTCTTAATATGTTAAAGTTTTTCAACTTATATTATTATGGATTCTACAAAGGCCTTTGTAATAATAACATGCCAGGTAGCAGGAGCAAAATGCTTTAATGGTCAGTCATAACTGAATTTTCAGCAGCAAATCATTTGAGCAGTACTTAAAAGCAACATTAGAAAAAGAGCATTGATGGGCAAGTGCAAGAAGGTGTGTGTCTCTGTGTGTGTGTGTGTGTGTGTGTGTATCAAAGCAACAGCCAAAGGATGAAATGAGGCATGAAGAGTACTCTAGAAAGGAGTTCGGAAGTCTGAGAACAGCCCCCAGTCAATAATTCATGACATCTTTTTGTTACTAAGTTAACCCAGCAAAGAGTAATAGACCACTGAATACATTCTCCTATCCAGAATGGCACTTAGCTAATTCTACAAAGGCAATCAAATCCGATTATGTTAAGAGATTTAAATCCACTCCATTGAGCACCTTTTAAAAATGTATGGAAGGTGAGAAGAGTCACTGTGCTTAGATCAAAGCTGATTCTATTATATCCAATGGCAGCAATAACAGGTAAAAGAAACATTCCGAGTAAAATTTTAGTGCAGTATTCCACCCTCATTCTCTGCATTTTTTCTAAACTGATGAAAACATGTTAGTTTCCCCCCAACATCTTAAGGCCTCTTTTCATGACAGGCCTATACAACTTGTGATCAATGTTTGCAGTAGCTGTCTCCATTTCTTTAGACCCAGATAGGTAGCAAAATGTGTGTATGTCACATGTTGTGCAAGTCAAAGCCACAGTTTTCAACTGTCAGCGCCACTACCATAGTTGGCATATGCAACCACACCTCCAGCCACACCTGCAACTGCCTTTTGCATGAGTTGAGTTCTGCATGGATTGACACCTGCACACACTGGAACCACAACCACTCAGAAAACTAGTGAGCATGGCGTGCCCAAAGCTGATTTGGTCCTAGTTTGGCCACTGCCATCAACGTCCATGCAACTGAGTGAGCACTCAAAAGCTGTATGAAAAGTCAGCCTGAACCAATGGGAATCATAACTGCCACATTCTGAAGAGATTATGAGAAGAGGCATTTGGAAAATATTTTTAACATTAAAACAATAAGGTACCTTGAATGTTTCATTTATTTTAACATCAATAAACATCCAATGTAGTCTTCTGGAGAAGTTATGACACCATCAGTGCAATTTTACCCCCAGTGAAGCAACTATTGCTTGTAGATCCCAAGAAATTCTCCATTCTCAGAATTTAAACACACAAGGTTATATCCAGCCAGATTTTTTGCTCAATTACCCATCCCATGGGGCTTTTGTCCACACAAGTGACATGATCCCCAGAATAATCTTTTGGTGCTTTTTTTTATATAAATAATTTTATTTTTTAAAGTAGACAAACAAAAAACAAACAAACATACAAACAAAGTGTGGGGGTTCCATTTAAATCATTATTTTGTCTATTAGGTTACCTAATACATTATCTAACTGTATTTTTATTTTTTCCATCATTATTTTTATGTAAATCTTTGCATACAGTTAAAAATATAGTTCAGATTTTCTTCTAATTCGGTTGTATGTCCACATAGTTTATTTATTGTATTCTAACCATTTATAAAATCTTGACCATGTACTTTCAAAACTTCCTTCATTTTGTCCCCTCAGAATTAAAGTTAGTCCATCTCCGCAGTTTCAAGTAGTTTATTTATAATTTCTTCTTTTGAAGGCATCTCACTTCTTCCCCGGTATTTAGTACACAGTATTCTTGCAGGTATCACTACATGCACAATAAGAACAATTCTGGTATAAAAGGTATAGTACTTTTTAACATTTTTGTAACAATTCATGAATCCAAGATCAATATTTTTTTAACTCTATCACATATCCACCACATATGAAAAAATGAACCAACATTTTTTTGACATTTTCAACAATCATTTCATAGGTCACGGTCAAAAGTTGCTAATTTCTCTGGAATCATATACTATCTATAAAACATCTTATATATATTTATTAAATTTATACAACTATAAAAAACTACCCCTAACCAAAAAAAACCCTATCCCTACCAATATCAGAGAATATACTATCGCAATAAAAATACATATAATAATGAAATACTCCTTAAATCCAGGTGTCTATAAGAAAGTGAACAAACTTTTAGAAAAATACTGGCTATGCAAACAACCTGCATGTTGTTAAAGTAACTAAAACTTTCCCCTTAACTTCATCTACACATTCAAATTTATTTTCCCCTCCTCCCTCTTCTTTTTGGCCTAGCCATTTCTCTTTGGGCTGCCAGATATTTAGGGGCTGCTGCCCCCTTCGCTGAATCAGAGTCCTCAGAAGTGCTACTAGATGAGCTTGATGATCCATCCAAGTCGTCTATGATGCCTTCTTCCTCTTCTTCTTCCTCTGCTGTCTTCTTCTCTTTTGCTATTTTTTGGTAAACATCCAAAAAAGTCTCTGCTCCTTTAAGAGATGTAATCTTTTCTTTCTTTCCGTTGTAATTGAAAACCAAACCTTCCGGATAAATCCATTTATAAGGGGTGGAGTTCTTTTGCAGGAACTTCATCAAATTTTTATATTGCCTCCTTCCTTTTCTTATCTCATATAGAATGTCTTTTAGAACCTTAATCTCCACTTCCTTGATTTTCAAGGGTGTCCCATTGGTGGCCTTGAGTACCACGTCCCTTGTTGTCCACTTAGAGAATTTCACCACGATTTCTCCAGGCAGGTTATTTTTTCTTCACAAAATCAGGATATGTCCTATAGACAATATCCATATCATTTTGAAGGTAATCCGCTTGCAAACCTGTTATTGGAGCCAAAGCTTCACTGAGAATTTCTTTTAAATTCTCTGTTTTTTGCTCTGGGACACCTTGGAATCACAGAATATAAGATGCTCATTCCATTTGTAATCTCAAAAGTTGGTCCTTGTCAGAGGCATGTTCTTTCTCCACCACTTGCATCCTTTGTGACAGCTCTTTTGTTTGGATTTCAGCTGCTTTAGATGATTTGATCACCTCCTCTATCTTATGATTGGATTCTTTAGTCTTTTTGAGGAGCGTCAATATTTTGATTCATTGCAGTCATCTGGTCCAGGAGAGGGCGCAGTGCTGCAGACAACAGACTTGGTAGATCTGTGGTAGCTTCCTGTCTAAGAGCAGGAAGAGAAAGAACTGTAGCCTTTGGTGAGGGTTTCCCTCTGGGCACTATTTTTTCTCCCCTGCCAGCCATTGTTCTGTGTGTGTGGGGGGGGTTCTGTTCCAGTTAAGTGCTTTTAACAGTCAGTCCTTGAGCACATCTCCACTGCACCTGAGCTGCAGGAGCTAAACCAGCGATCCCGGGTCCCTCACTTTAAAAGTTTTTATAACATCTAGATGGGGGGGACGTTCCCTCCCCCTCTGCCGCTTTTCTTTGAGTGGGCATCGCTTACTCACTATTCTCCAAGCCACCTCCGAAGGTAAGTTTCTTTCATTTTAAATTGCTTGCTTCTCTGCACGCTTATCCGGTAGCTGCTTTGTGTGCCCAAAGGCTCAGCCGCCGCCTTGGGAGAGGAGCCTCTTGCATTCCAGGCTAGGAGCCCCCTACAAGTGCTCAGGAGGGGACCGGAGACCTGCCAAATCCCCTCCTGATTGCCAGGGTTGCGGGCTGCTTCATGCGGAGCTCCGCTGAAGCACGCCCGCCATTAAGCTGCCAAAGACCGGAAAGCCTTATATATATTTTCTTTATATGAAGTTGCTTTAGTAACCTTTACATTTGTTTTCCATACCAATGACCATTGGTCTAAATCAATATTATGACCCAAGTTTTGTGCCCATTTGACCATACAGCAGGGGTGGCCAAACTTGCTTCATGTAAGAGCCACATAGACTAAATGTCAGATGTTCGAGAGATGTTTGAGAGCCGCACAGTGACTTCGGAGAAAGAGGTGGGTTTGGGGGAGTGGCCTGAAAGTGACATCACAGGAGAGGTGGTGTTTTGGTGCAGGATGTGACATCATCAGGAGGGGTGGAGCTTAGGAAGTATCATCACCTGACCTTTGACCTGGAAGTGACATCACAGGACATGGCATCACAAAATGATGTCACATCCTTTTTAGCCATTCCCCCAAAGTCTCCTGGCACCACCCCTGAAGTCCCCAGGTGGTAAAAGAAAAACAAAACTAGTAAAAAACAGATATTGCTAATGATACATATTCTATCCAAACCAGATGAGACACATCAGATATTCAGGGGTTTTGTTTCATTTTAAATTTAAAAAATACTTATAGCAGAGTACGGTAATTGAGATCAGGATTGCATTTTAGAAGGAGGGGTGATTTAGCTCTTTCCAACCCATGTCATTATTCCAACCTCAAACAGATCCCTGGGGCAATTTTCCCCAGGCTCAAATGCATATATATGATTCTGCTCCTACAGTATTAAATGTTGAAATAATTGAAATTTATATCAGATTCACAAAGGCAATCTGGAGGTTTTTCCTTAGCAAAAGATATTTGAGGTCAGGGAACTGAACACACACACACATATACACACACACACCATAGGAAAGCTCCACTATAACAGCTAACTAGACCCTCCATGTTCAGAGGCAGTGTACCTCAGAATACCAGGTACTTGAGCACATGATGCCTTATACTGAGTAAGACCCTTGGTCCATCAAAGTCAGTATCAGGGGTCATTTCGAGCAGGAGCTCAGGGGAGCTCAGCTCTGGGAGTTGGTGCCAGCCCCCCCCCCCAAGAGGGAATGCCTGCTTGTGTCATGGCTGCAGCAAAATGACCCCACCTCCTGGAAAGGTCCTTGTTCCTCCAACCAGCCTTCTGAAGGCTTCAGCCACCACTGAAGCTATCCTCCCAGAATAGCGGTATTTCTGAGGCTTGGATTAGTAACTGTCCCCTCTCTGCCAGCTCTTCCTTCCTTCCTTCTTTCTTTCCTTCCTTCCTTCCTTCCTTCTCTCTCTCTCTTCTTTCTTGCCTTCTGACATACTTCCAGTGATGTCAGGTGGTGTAGCATATGAAAATAAGTTATGCTAATGAGTTATGCTAATGAGCTCCTGCACCTCTTTTTCTACGAAATGACCCCTGGTCAGTATTATCTATTCATGCTATATGGGTAGACATGACTTCTAGAAAACAGCCCTGCTCACCCCTACCTACTCAAGGGAGAGCTACTCTTAGATAAAATTTAGGAGGACAGTACTTTTTAAAGCTTTTTTTTCATATTGTATGACACCTGAAAGAGGGCAGTGTGATGTATGTGTGGTATACATGGCTATGTACCCATCATACTCAAACTGAATAATTTAAAGGTATAAACCTAACTGGACAAAATGATACATTATTTAATGATAATTATAAAACAGTTTGGATGAAAATACAAAAGGACCTGGAAAGATGGACTAAATTAAAATTATCATGACTGGGAATAATTTCTTCAATAAAAATGAATATACTACTGAAATTATTATTTTTTATTTCAGATGTTACCTATCACTATACAAGATAGAACATTGAGTGACTGGCAGAAACAAATAAACAAGTTCATATGGAATGGCAGAAAACCAAAAATCAGATTTAAAGTACAATAAGATGAGAAAAAAAGAAGAGGTTTAGCAGTACCTAACATTAAACTATACCACTAAGCAGCCGGTCTAGTCCGAATATCAGATTGGATTAAGAACCCAAATGAAAGATTAATACAACTAGAAGCAACAGATTTAGATGAAGATCTGCACAGTGATTTTTGGATTAACAAATCAATCCGGAAGGATACATGAAAAGACAAAAGCCATATAATCAGAGACAGTTTTATGTCTATATAAGACTTGAACTATTTAGTACTGTTAGTTAATAGAAGAAATGGGGGGACACAGTTTCCGTGATTCATTTACCTGTTATATCATGGCAGTTGTTATATTTTTGTCTTAACTTATAGTAAGTTATTATATCTAATATCTATGGCGGATAGCTGGAATAGACCCTAAACATTCCTATTATTTATTATTGGTTTCTTAAGAAAAGAGGTATACTATGTCTTGGCACAATGTATCTTTCCTATTATATAAAGCTGTTTTAAGATTCCAAGGGGCAAGATTCCATGGGGCGCCAAAATCAGTAGGCTGGACTGACTGCCACTCAAAAGGGGGCCCCTGGCCACTGGCTGCATTCTCTCCCTGCTTTGCCTCAGTCCCGCCCACAGAGCCACCAGCCAGCATCCCGGCCTCAGTCTGGAGCGAGCCAGCGAAGGAGAAAGATCCACTCTTCTCCTCCGCACACTGCCAGGTGGATTTAACTGTCCCCTCAGTGGCCTGCTTCTGTCAGTGACAAGACAATGGACTTTAAGCATAACCCCCCTCCCCCACACACTGCCAGCTTGCCCAATTTCCTGTCAGAAAAAACTCTGAAACAGGGGGGCATTTCACACAGCACCCTGTAGTGCTTCAGGATCGGTATAAGAACTGAAGAACACTTGGGAGGAGGTTTCAAGGTAAACCGGATCAGGAACGCTTCCCTAACAGGAGAGGCATGTTTCTGTGTGAAAGGGCCAATATGTTCTGTTAGGGAACCGGTACTAATACGGTTCTGTGTGAAATGCCTGACAGAAACCGTTACTGAAGAGTTTCTGAAATGGAACATATTGGCTGTGTGAAATTCCTCAGGCTCACTCTCCTGCTTAGCTCCACCATGGCTGGCTGGCTAATGAGGTGGGCCAGCAACCATCAAACCATTCTCTTCAACCCCCTGACTTTCCCCCAGGGTTGCCAATCTCCAGGTGGGACCTGGATATCTCCCACTGTTACAATTGACCTCCGGATGACAGAAATCAGTTCCCTGGGAGAAAATGGCTGCTTTGGAGGGTAGGCACTATGGCATTATACCCTGCTTTCTTCCACCACCACCCCCCAAATGCTGTCAGGGCTTTAGAGGATGGTGGAGGTTGCGGGGGGGGGGGGAATGGAAACTTGAAGAGGTTGATGATTGGCTTGGAAGCAGATAGGGTTGCCAACTCCAGGTGGAAAATTCCTGAAGACTTGAGGGGTGGAGCCTGGAGACAGTGAGGTTTAAGGAGGAGTGGGACCTGAGACAGGTACAATGCCATAGACTCCACCCTCCAAGTCAGCGAGTCCCTCATGGGGAACTATTGTTGCCAATCTCCAGGTGGGGGCTAGAGATCGCTCAGAATTACAACTGCTCTCTAGGGGGGAGGGGGAGGAGATAGAAAGCTGAAGCCAGGGGGCAGATAACAATACATTGGTGGTTGGCTGGGAGGTAGGGTTGCCAACTCCAGGTGGGGACATTCCTGGAGATTTGAGGGGTGGACCCTGGAGAGGGTGAGGTTTCAGCAGGGGTGAGACCTCAGACAGGTTCAGTGCCATCGACTCCACCCTTCAAACAACCCACTTCCTCATGGGAAACCATTGTTGCCAATCTCCAGGGGAGGGATGGAGATCATGCTGAATTACAACTGCTCTTCAGATGGTAGAGATCTTCCCCTGAGGTCACCACAGGAAATTGACACCGAGTGCCCAAGGCCAGGGCACTCTCCCAGAGCCTCTTTCTAGAGCCCATTGTATTTATTTCCACAACAGGCCTTATTTCTAGTCATATATAAAAAGAATGGCCTTATTCCATGTAAATACTTTTTCATAACTATTTTCTTTTTTCTTCCCCATATCCCTTTCCACCTTTTTGTACCCCATTATTAATTTTTAAAATCAAATATTAATTTTTATTTTTTAAATAAATTTTATAAATTTTATATATGTTTATTGCCTTGTGGACCCTGAATGGGTAGAAAGACAGCATAAAAATGTTTTAAATAATATAAAATAAATGTATTAAGCAGAATAGCACTCTTCTAAATTTATGTATTTGGGAAGGTATAATTCTATTTAAGACTGTAAATTGAGGGCAATAGCTTTTTAAGACAACTATAATAAAAAAAATAGGGCTCATTTCCCAAATACATCTGCTCATAAGCAGATAAACATTAAGCATTAATAAACATTAAACATATTTGGGGGGGGGGTAAAACAAGAAAGCTTGAAAGATGTAACTAGATAACTTCTGTTATCTTTACATTTTCCTAGATAGCCTATAAACAAAGATTTCCCTGTTCACTCTACTGAGCAGTTTTTTCCTGTCTCAGAAATGTAGTTCTTTATGCTGTCACTCATCATTATAAGGAACAGTTCCATCCTAGACAGATATTAAATCATGAGCTTGTGGAATTAATAAAAAAGGTTATCAGTTAAATGAAATAAAATGAGAAGAGATTTCATTCCTTTCTACTTTTACAGAAGGAAGGAAATGAGCCATAGCTCATATAATTTTTTATTGCTTTTCTACAAACACTACAGGGTAGGGGAAAGGGGGGGAAATCTAGAACAAATAAAACTACAGACTAAAGCAAGGATCATTGTCACACAAACATATACATTTGTCATTCCTACAGTTTAGAGGTAGATCAAAAAAGAAACATAAGATGATACTATTTGCCTTCTTACTACAACAAAGCTATTTTAAGCCTATATTTGGGTACATTATAGTCTATAATTTTAAACATTTAACCTTTCAAAATTCCAAAGCATTACAAAAACTGTTATTTTTTTCCTGTGTTTGTTTTTATCATGTCAGCTTAACTTTGAGAGTTTTGGGAGCTGCCGCTCCTTTTTCAGAATCTGAACCTTCTGGGGTGCTACCATCATCAGACTCATTGTCACTTTTGGCTTCTTCTTGTGTGTTGTCATCTGTTGTACTTTGGTCTTTTGTCAGTTTTTGTCGTTGTTCCAGAAAAATCTTTGCTTTCTGGGCAGTCAATCTTCATCTTTTTACTGCAATAGGTGAATGTAAGTCCTTCTGGAAATGTCCATCTGAAGGGGATGGAAGGATCATGAAGAAAGGGAGTTAGAGTGGGAGTTCCGGTTCCGCCCACCTCCTCGGCAGACGCAAGGAGTGTGAGCTCCGAGGTTTGCCTTGTAACTTCACTAGAATTACCAGGCAAAAAAGACTGCCTTTCTTTCTATTTGTAGAGTGGAAGGAAGCGAAGAGTGTGGAGGCTGTATTGGGGGAGTAGGCAACTCCCCCAGTCAGGGGGTTATCCCCTTTTCCTCCTAAAACTCTAGGCGGGGTTCTAAGCTGAAAAGCCGGCGCCGCGGGAGCGACTTCGGTTTGAAGAGGTGGAAGAGTAACTGTGCCGGACTACGAGAGAAGATAAGATTGGACTGGACAGCTTAATACTAAAAAGCTAAGTAGGATTAACTCAATACAATACAGTAATTATAAGCCCAAAATAATTAGAATAAAAAAAGGAGGAAGAGAATTTCCCGGGCCAAGACGGCCAGAGACTAAGTAAAAGAAATTGAACTGGGAAGGGAGGGGTCTTTATAAGTAAATTTGCTGCACTAACCTTTGTTTTTGTTTTCGTTTGTTTATACGGAGGCGATCCCGGCTATTCCGGCTCCCGAGGAGGTGTCTCCTAACGGCGGAGCGGCAGGGCATTGGTCTACGGGTGAGGAGCGCGACGGAGAGACCGGCGCAGGGAGCGGCACCGAGTGGAAGGGCGCATGCGTGAAGATCGTAGAACAACGCGAGGCGAAGAGCGAGGCGAAGAGCGACGTCATCAGAGCAGCAGGAGAGCTACGGAGACAGCGGAGAGCTACGGAGCAGGAGAGCTACGCAGAGTTACGGAGATAACGGAGAGCTACGTTAACAGCGGAAGTTAGGAAGAAACGCAAAAGAACGCTCGGTGAAGGAACGGAAGAAGCGGAGACTACGGAAGGCTAGCGGAAACTACGGAAACTGCGGAAGAACACTGGAGGAGAGATCATAGGGGAGACACTATTTAAATTATAAAAGGGTATTTAGGAACAGAAGGCAGAGAAAATAATAGCTGCTTTGTGTAATTGAAATCAAGTTGTGTAGTTTGTGGGGATTAGTGGCTTAAATTAAAACGTTAGTTAATAGGGGGGGTATTTCAAAAGGAGGAGGTTTTTTTTTTTTTTTCTTCTGGGGGGGGCTTTATTAAATTAAGGTTTATATAAGTGCTGAGGAGTGTGTGTGGATATAGATATTGGTGATTTAGTTATTTAAGTTGGGGGAGCTTTGCTGTGATTATAAGTACTGAAGGGTGTGTATGGATATAGATACAAGTGATTTTGTTATTTAAACTGTGGGGGCTCTACTGTGATATATAAGCTACTAAGCTATTAAGGGCAATTAATTAATTGAGTTAATTAAATTTTATTAAAATTAATTATAAAAATTAGGAAGATCAATTAATTAATAAAGTGGAAGACTGAGAATTAAGAAGTGGTCAGTTAAAACCTAAACCAACACTTCAAAATAAATTACGAATGTAAATATCATTGAAATAAGTAATATAAATAATATAAATAAGTAGTTACAAAATCACAAATCAATAATAATAATAACTAATCATTCAAAAGCGGGAGCTAGGAATTAATTAGTTAAAGCATAAATAACAAACTAAGTAACTAGGTAAAAGGGGAAAAAAAAAAAGCGGATAGGGACGCCAGGATAAATTAAAATAGATTAAAAATAACTTATTAAAAAATAATTCATTAAAAAACTAAACTCTCATAAAATTAAAATTCTATAAAAGTGTTATAAAAACCAAAGCATAGAGGTAATATAAGTAGCTTAGTCCATAAAAACACTTTATTAAGAGAACAATTTAGTAGCGATTAAGGTTAAAGTGTCTCAAGAATAAATATATAGTCAGTTAAAATTAATTAAAACTTAAATTACTCAAACTATCTAATTAAATTAGAGTAAGGAACTGTGTATATAGAGGGAGAATTAAAAAATAATCACAAATAATAAGAGTATAAAGCATAATAGACACATGGCTGCAGGAAACCCTGGTATCCCAAGAAAAGGATCTTTACCATCTCCAGCACAACTAAGTCTGACAAGCCAAATGAAGTCGTCTAGCAGCAATACAGCTCCTGGCAGTAAAGAACTGAAGAGCATGATTGATGAATCGGTAGCTGCAGCAGTTAAAGCCGTCATTGAGAATACACTACCCGTGTTGATGGGAAAGGTGGAGGAGAGGATCCCGACTATTATAAAGCAGGAACTGGTGCCAATTATACAACAGGAGCTTGGACCAATAAATACGAAGATTGACAATCTAACATCGCAAATAAAAGCCGAAATTGAAGAAATTAAAACCCAGGTAACCACTAACAAATCGGATATTCTTCGACACAACTCTGATATTCAAGGTTTGATGGCAGGGGGGAGACAGACACACAGCAGAGTGAGAGAAATGGATCTGGACATACAAGAACTGAAGGCAAAAAACGAAAACTTGGAGGAGGCGTTAATTGGTCTTGAGATGGATAAAGCCGCACTAACAATTAGGTGTCAGAATGTTCCAGAAAATTTGAGCTCTGACTGGAAGGAAGAGCTAGTCTCTGCAATTGCGGATCAACTAAAAGTGGGCACTGAACAAGAAATTTCGACGGAAATAGATACAATGTTTAGACGAAATACTGCATATGCCAAGAAACATAAAACCCCAAGAGAGGTGCACATCAAGTTTAATAAAAGAAACATCAGAGACAAAATACTGAAAACATCCTATGAGAGCAGAGTACACATTCAAGAAACAGAAGTTAAATTTCTTCGAGAAGTTCCGTGGCGAGTTCGGGAAAAAAGAAAATCATACCAGCACCTGGCGGCTCTACTACGAGATAAGAACATACTATACAGGTGGAACATTCCAGAAGGTGTAATTTTCAAATACAAAGGACGGAGATTCAAGCTAGACTCTGTTTTCAAATTAGACAATTTCCTGGAGACTTATGGAGCGGATTTTGGAATGGCAGATGATGAAGAGGAATCACAGTCAGAAAAAGAAGAAGAAGAGGAAGAGAAAGAAGAAGAAGAAAGAAAGGAAGGAAAAGGAGAAACGAAAAAAGGAAAGAAGAAAGAAGATGCAAGAAGAATACCACTACAGATTCAAACCAGGAACCAGGTGAAGAGTAAGGCGAAAGATGCTAAAACAAAGAATGGAGCGGAACCATAGGGAATTTAAATTGATCTCAATCAACGTAAATGGACTGAATGTTCCCCAAAAAAGAAAAAGAGTATTTCATCAACTAAATAAAATAAAGGCTGAAATAGTGTGCCTGCAAGAAACGCATATCAAAAAAGATCATATAAAATACATAAACTGTAAAAAATTGGGTACCGCGTTCGTCTCAGCAGACGGATCAAAAAAAAAGAGGGGAGTGGTAACATATGTAAAAGAACACCTGCACCCCAAACTGATATATGCAGCAGAGGATGGGAGAATAGTTGTGGTTTCAATAATACATCAAGGAAAAGAACAAGTCATTATAAATATATATGCCCCCAACACCAACCAACAATCCTTTTTTAGTGAGATTGCAGAACTGCTAAAGAAAATTAACAGTAGTAATATTTATTTAATTGGGGATTTCAATGCAGTAGTAGAATCTAAGAGAGACAGGAAAAATCTAAATAGTGTGAGAAAAAAAGGTAAGACCCTGCCAAATATATTTTTCCAAATAACGGAAGAGCATGATCTACTGGACATATGGAGAACTAAATATACAAATAAAAACGTCTACACATATTATTCAGGGAGACACAAATCTTGGTCGCGTATAGACATGGCCTGGATCTCAAGAGATCTTATAAGGGAATTAAATGATATCGAGATATTACCATTAACGTTTGCTGATCATAATCCGATCCTTCTGTCATTTAAAGATATAAAGAAAAGCCCCAGATGGACTATGAGTAAATATATATTAAAAGACATGACCTTTGTTAATAATATGAAAAAAGAAATTATAGAATTTTTTAAAATAAACATACAGCCTTCTATGCCCATCAATATTGTTTGGGATACATTTAAGGCTTACATGAGAGGAAAGTTAATTAGCCACATGGCCTGGAAAAGAAAACAGGAAAGGAAAGAATATGACCACCTAGTTAGGCAAATTAAGATAGAAGAGGAACTCAGGTTTAAACAAAAAGGAGATTTGAAATGTAAACAAAGATTATTATATCGGCAACACAAATTAAATTTATTATTAAACAAAGAAATAGGGAAGAGTATACAATATAATAAATTATATTTTTTCGAAAATGCCAATAAACCATCGAGATGGCTGGCATATAGGTTAAAGAAAGAAAAGGCTAAAAGGACAATAATTTCATTGAAAGATAAAAAAGAGGAGAATAAATATCTCCAAACAGAACTAAAGCAGATAGCGGAAGAATACTTTAGAAAAATATATAAACAGAACGAAGAAAGTACAGAGAATATAGATGTCTATTTGGAAGCTAATATAAAGGGTAAAAAATTCACAGTAGAACAGAAAAAGAGATTAAGTGATCCAATCTCAACCTTTGAAGTTGTAGAGGCCATTCAGAGACAAAAGAAAAATAAATCACCGGGCCCTGACGGTCTTCCTGGTGAATTTTATCAAGTCTTTGAGGGACAAATTTCGAATACATATAAGGAACTATTAAAATATATAAGCCAGACAGGTGTCGTACCAGATTCATGGAACTCAGCTTTGATAACACTAATCCCAAAAGGCAAGGAGAAACTAGACTTAATTGACAACTATAGACCAATCTCGCTGCTTAATGCGGATTACAAGATATTTGCCAGTATATTGGCAGAAAGATTTAAAAAAGTATTGACTCAGATAATTGATGAAGACCAAGTAGGCTTTCTCCCAAAGAGACAATTAAGGGAAAATATTAGAATTCTAATTAACGCGTTAGAATACTATGAAGCCCATCCAGAAAAAATGGTGGCATTGATTTTTATGGATGCAGAGAAAGCCTTTGACAATGTTTCATGGAAGTTCTTGTTGTCAAAGCTGAGTTTGTATGATCCTGGGGAGTACTTTATTACCCTAGTAAAGGCAATTTATAAAAAACAATCGGCAAGGTTATGTATTAATGGAGATATATCACAAGAATTCCCAATAGAAAAGGGTACAAGACAGGGCTGTCCTTTGTCCCCCTTATTGTTTATCTTTGTACTTGAATCTGTATGTGACCAGATTAGAGAAGATAAATATGTTAGAGGAATCAGATGTAAAGGCCAAGAGTTTAAGTTATGCGCGTACGCTGATGATTTAATGTTTATTATTGAAGATCCGGTAGAATCAATAGAAAAATGGCTGGAGGATATAAATAGCTACGGTAAGGTTGCTGGACTCACAATTAATATTAAAAAAACCAAAATACTACTTAAAAATGGTACTGATCAAACAAAATTAGAAATTCAAAAATTATCAGGAATTGAGGTTGTTAAAAAGGTAAAATATTTAGGAATAACGTGTACCAATAAAGTAAGTACATTAATAGAGGACAATTATAACGTGTTACTAAAAAAGATTAAAGATGATCTTAAGAACTGGGAAAACCTCAATCTATCATGGTTAGGCAGGGCTGCAGCAATTAAAATGAATATTCTCCCAAAATTTCTATTCTTGGCCCAAACAATCCCTCTGTTAAAAAAAATGCCCCCTTTTATAAAGATCTGAATAATATAACCAGAAAATTTATATGGGCCTCGAAAAAACCAAGAGTTAGATGGAAGCTGTTACAGGACTCCAAAGAAAGAGGTGGTATAGGTACGCCAAGATGGGAGGTATATGGTAAAGCTGCAGCACTGGTATGGGTAAAGGATTGGTTAACATTTAATAATCGGAGAGTACTTGTACTAGAAGGGCATGATCTATACATGGGCTGGCACGCCTATGTATGGTACGGGAAACACAAAATTCATGCAAACTTCAATTCGCACTTACTGAGAAAGGCTTTATTAGAAATATGGTTAGAAGTAAAGGAAAGCTGTTATGTTAAAACCCCTAATTGGGTCTCCCCAATAGAAGCATTTGTTAGACCATCTTTATTAAATCCCCAAAATGTTGTAGGCTACAATAATTTATTAGATAATAAAGGGAACTTAAAAAGTGAAACACAATTAAGAGAAGAATTAGGGTTACAACTCTCTTGGTGGGAAAATATACAATTAAGATCTAGATTCCACAAAGATATAAAAGACGGGATTGATATTAAACCAAATGAATTAGATGAGATCTGGTTAAAGAATAATGATAAAGTAATTAATAAATTATATAAATATTTTCTAAATAGCGAAATGCAGGAGGAGATAATAAAGCCCACTATGATAGCTTGGATGAAAGATCTAGGAGGGAATATTGAAATAGAATGTTGGAATAAGATCTGGAGATCATTGAAATTCCTAACAACAGTCAATTATAAAGAAAACATCTATAAAATGTTTTATCGATGGCATTGGCCACCGGATAAGCTCCATAAATTTTATAAAGTGTCGAATAAATGTTGGGTGTGTGGTGATAGAGGGACATATTTTCATGTATGGTGGACATGTGGGAAAGTTAGTGAATATTGGGAAATGGTTAGAAAGATGGCGATCGAGATTTTAGAGATAGAGATACCTTTAGAGCCAGCTTTGTTTTTGTTAAATATGATGCCAGAAGGGATGACGAAAAATAATCAACGATTATTGTCTTACTTGGTAACGGCAGCACGTATCCTAAGGGCTAAACTGTGGAAATCGGCAGAGATGCCACTACAAGAGGAACTAATTAGCTTAATTTTGAACTGGGCGGAAATGGATAGACTATGTTATCTTTTAAATCCATACGCAAAAAAAGATTCCACAGTGATCTGGTCCAAATTTTATGACTGGATGGACTAAAAAGGCTAAAGGTACAATATTGTTGAATTAGAGAATTCGATGTCTAATGAAGAACCAATTGAATACAATATGGAGTAAGAATATGTAAATATATGTATATGTGTACGTATGTAAAATAAAAATTATTAAGTAAAAAAAAAATATTTCTTGGTCAAAAAAAAAAAAAAAGAAAAAAAGAAAAAAGAAAGGGAGTTAGGTTTTTGCACTGTCATCTCCTTTTTTGTATCTCAAATGGAATATCCTTCAAAATTCTCGTTTCTTCACCTTTAATTTTCAACAGGTTCCCACTTGTCACTTTCAAGATTGCATCTTTTATAGATCTTTTGGAGAAATTAACAAATATTTCACCAGGTAGCTTATTTTTCTTAATGAAATATACAGTTTGCTTACCTGTAATTGGAGATCTTCGAGTGGTCATCTGTGCATTCACACCTCTGGGATTAAGTGCGCCTGCGCCAATCCCGATCGGTAATCTTCAAAGCCTAACGGATTTTTGCGCCAGCTCGCCAGTCACGTGCACGTCCCACTGCGCATGACCCGGGGAGGGGCACGAGGATCCCGCCAGTTCCTTCTGACCGCTGCCAACAGCCCCCAGAAAAAAAGGTGAGGGAGACCGAAAGCAGAGGGGAAGGAGGGCGGGTGGTGTGAATGCACAGATGACCACACGAAGATCTCCAATTACAGGTAAGCAACCTGTATATCTTCTTCGTGGTCTCTGTGCATCACACCTCTGGGAGAATAGCGAGCAATAAACACACCACATACCTGGAGGTGGGTGCTGGAGGTCTCACATCTGAGCTGCTTGCAGAACTGCACGGCCCACCACAGTACGCTGATGGACGCGGACATCTAGGGCGTAGTGCTTCACAAACGTGTGAGGGGACGCCCACGTTGCAGCATTGCAGATGTCTCCCAGGGGAATGCCCTTGAGGAATGCTGTGGAAGTAGCCACGGCTCGAGTGGAGTGTGCCCGGAGGGACGCCGGTAGTGGCCTTTTGGCCAGAAGATAGGTGAGTTTTATTGTCTCAACTATCCACTTCGAGAGTCTTTGAGACGACAGTTTCTGTCCCTGCCTGGGCAAGGCATGAGAAATGAAGAGAGCTGGAGACTTGCGAAAGGATTTCGTCTGGTGCAAGTAGAAAGACAGGGCTCTCTTGACATCTAAAGTGTGTAGGCTACGTTGCGTTGGGTCCTGGGGACCAGGAAAAAATACCGGCAACGTGATATCCGCCCCTATATGAAAGTCCGAGACTATCTTAGGCAGGAAAGCGACATCTGGAGCCAAAGTGACGGCATTATGATGAAACGTGAGATATGGTGGGTCGCAACGGAGCGCTGAGAGCTCACTCACGCGTCGAGTAGACGTGATGGCCACCAAAAACGCAACCTTCCACGACAAAAGTTGAAGGCTGCATGAGGCCATGGGTTCGAAGGGTTTTCCCATCAGCTTAGTGAGAACCAGGGACAAGTCCCATGCCGGGACTGGTGTCCGCACTGGGGGATAGAGGCGATTCATTCCCTTGAGGAATTGCTTCGTTGTTGGATGGGAAAACACCGAATAGCCATCAATCTTAGGATGATTGACTGAGATGGCTGACAAGTAAACTCGGATAGATGAGTGACACAGTCCCCTGTCTTTACATGACAGGAGGAAACCAAAAACATCTTTAAGCCTGGCGGGGACTGAGGGCCGTCCCACAGACGCCAGGAAGGTTAAAAACTTAGTCCATTTTGACTCATATGAATGCCGAGTGGAGAGTTTGCGTGAGTTCAGTAGAACTTAAGCAATGCGTGATTCTAACCCTAAGTTTGGATCAGCCAAACTGTCAATTTCAGTCTGGGCACATCGTGGTGCAGTACCCGGCCCCCGTGCATCCCGAGGAGGTCTGGGTCCATCGGGAGGTGGAGATACGTCCCTCGTGAGAGACTGAGGAGCATGGGGAACCAGGGTTGTCTCGGACACCATGGGGTGACGAGAATTGCCCACGGTCGCTCTGCCAACAGTTTGTGGACTACTTTCGGTATGAGAGGAATCGGGGGAAATAGGTACAATCATTTCCCCGTCCACTGCAAGAGGAGACCGTCTCCGAGAGAGGTCGGGTCCGTTCCTGCTCTGGAACAAAATAGGTGGCACTTCTTGTTCTCTCGAGAGGCGAATACATCCACGGATGGATGCCCCCAACGGTCGAAGATCGGAGTCAGGTAGAGGGGGTTCAGTTCCCACTCGTGTAGGGATGCTCCCCCTCTGCTTAGGAAGTCCGCTTGGACGTTGAGTAGTCCTGGGAGATGAGTCGCTACCAGGTGAATATCTAGTGCCTGGCACTCATCCCAAAGCTCTATCGCTAACCGGCAAAGTCCACGGGAGACCATCCCACCCTGGCGGTTGATGTAAAACATGGTGGTGGTGTTGTCTGTAAGGACAGTCACCGTCTTCCCCGACAGGGATTGGCGGAAAGATCTCACTGCGTAGAGAACTGCCAATAGCTCTAGGAAGTTGATATGGTTGTGTGCCACAGAGGGGTGCCACCTGTCGCCCACACCTACACCGTCCAAATGAGCTCCCCAGCCCCATAGGGAGGCGTCCGTAGTGACGGTCGCTGAGGGGGGTGGAAGCCGGAAAGGTGCACCTGAATGTAAATTCTGGGGCACAAGCCACCAATTCAGGGTCTCTAGGACCTGGGTCGATATCTTAAATCGTTTGGAGAGGGAATGGAAGTTGGGGCGGAAACGCCTCAAAAACCAAAGCTGCAGTGGTCTCATCCGCAATTTGGCGAAGGAGATTACTGCTGTTGTCGCAGCCATCAGGCGTAGCAGGCGAAGGATTTGTTTGGCTGTAGCCTCCTTGGTCTCTTGGATAGACTGGAGAAGGGAGACTATATCCGCTGCTCTGTTGGGGGGTAGGAACGCTCTGCATTGCAGGGAGTCCAGGATAGCTCCGATAAACTGAACCCGTCTGGAAGGGGTAAGCATGGACTTTTTGAGGTTTATCGTCAGCCCTAGTGATTCTAGGGTACGAAGGGTAGTAGAGATGTGGCTCTGTAGTTCCGTCGTAGAGGGGGCGACTAGAAGCCAGTCGTCCACGTAGGGGTAAAGGTGGACACCTTGAAGTCGCAGATGTGCCGCTACTACTGCCATAAGCTTCGTGAAGACACGAGGAGCTGTAGAGAGGCCAAAGGGTAGGGCCTTGTACTGGAAGTGACGCGGACCGATCGCGAAGCGTAAGTACGGTCTGTGCGACGGGTGGATCGTCACATGGAAGTATGCGTCCTTTAAGTCCAGCGTCACCATCCACGTGTTGGCTTCTAGTAGCAGTAGGATGGTCTGTAGAGTGGTCATACGGAATTTCTTGTAGGTGATGAATGCATTGAGGTTCCGCAGATCCAATATGGGACGAAGTCCGCCATCCTTTTTTGGGACCGTGAAATAGTGGGAGTAGAACCCCCGCTGAAGGTGGTTTGTTGGTACCTGTTCTATGGCATCTTTTGAGAGGAGGGCTTCGACTTCCGACGATAGGGTGTCGGAGGGGGGTGTGGTTACGAAGTACGATTCTTGTGGTATCTGGAAAAATTCTATTCTGTAGCCTTCTGCTACGACCGACAGTGCCCATTTGTCTGTCGTGATACGTTGCCATGCTGGTAGAAAGGGTGATAGACGGGTGGGAAGATCGGAGCGAATGGGGGAGTCAAAGACTCTGCTTGTTCGGTTTGGGTGGCTTAGCCTTGGAAGCGGAAGCGGACGGGAATCGTGGCTTGTGGCCATAGGGTTTCTGTTGATAAGCAGTAGACGACGGTCTCTGCCATTGGGGTTCAGTGGGAGATCTTCGCGGTTGCTGTTTGGACCAAGATCTCTGCCATGTCTTCTGCTTCTGTTGTCTCGATTGTGAGACACCCAAGTTACGAGATGTCTTAATGCTCTTATCTAAATCATGAAGGACTGTGTCCGTTGTGGAGCTGAATAGTCCTTCACCCTCGAAAGGGAGATCTTCCACCAAGGACTTTGTGTCTTGTGGAAGCGAAGTCGACCTCAGCCAGGCGTGGCGGCGAAGGGCGACTGCTGAAGTGAGTGTCTTGGACATGACGTCCGCAGCATGCTTCGATGCGTTAAGCTGGTGCTTTGCTAGCACCATGCCTTCCCTCTGGATCTTCCTAGCAAGGCGTTGCTTATCCTCAGGAAGATGGGCCAGAAGTGGTGTCATCTGCTCCCAGAGGGAGTATTGGTACCTGCTCATGCAGGCTGTGTAGTTTGCCGTTTTTATGCCCAGTGCACCGGCTGAATAAAATCGTCTCCCGAAAGAATCTAATTTCCGTCCCTCCTTGTCCAAGGGGGAGGAATGTCCGCTACGGCCCCTGGCCGAGGGGGTCACTACAACCGAATTGGGCTTGGGGTGGATGAATAGGAATTCTGCCCCTGGCTCTTGGAGCCTGTACATGTGGTCTAATCTCTTGTTGGAGATTGGAGTTGAGGAGGGGTGGCCCCAGGATTCTTTGGCAGTGCTCAAGAGCACCAAAATTAGTGGCAACGCTACCGCGGTGGATGTATCCATCTGTACGATGTCGAAGATGGCATCGGTAGCGGTGGGGGTTGGCTGGACCGTGGCAAGTGCCAGGGAATGGGCCATTCGTTTAATAAGCTCTCCATAGGATTTCACGTCCTCAGAGGGAGAGATTGGTAAATTTTCAGCCACATCAGGGGATGGTGACGGCTGGATGGGAGATTCATCATCGGATGATTCGGGAGATTCGGGTATCGAATGGTCGGAATGTTCGGAGGGAGACATAGGGGTCGACGGATCTGGTTGGTAGGGAGGGAGGTCGACGTCGGGCGAAGTAGGTATCGGCATCGGTAGTTTCGGTATCGGTTTCGGTATCGGAGTCGGTGTCGGTCTCGGAGCCGGGGGATCTCGGCATCGGGAGACTCTTGACGACGTCGATTGGCGATCCCACTCCGCCGGGTACCACTGTGGAGGTGGCAGGTAGGAGGAACCATACAGGTATCGCCACTGACGGACGTCCCACGGCACCGAAGATGGAGGGAGGCGCCAGTCTCGCTCACCGTTCGGTGCCGGCAGCGGGTCGGGCCCAGTCTTGGGACTGCTGTGAGGGATCTGCATCAGCTCGATGTCGGGTTCCGAATCTGTGAGCTGGATGGGTCGCGGCATTGGGGAGGCGGGGCTGCCCCGGGGTCGCTCGCGCCCTGGAGGGTCAAGCTGCGGAGACCCGTGCTGGGTCATGTCGGACGCGGGATGCGTCGACGAAGCACTCGAGGTTTTGCGCTTCAGCTTGCCCTTACCCTCTTTGCCCTCCTTATGCTTCTTAGCAGGAGTTCGTGGCAGTGAGAGGGGTCTTTTCAGTGCCGACTTCTCGGTACCGGAGGGGCTTCGCATCGATGGCGACGTCGGTCCCGTCGGTCCCGAATGGGATGTTACCGAGGCATCAGCTGCGGACATCTTCGGTGACAACGCTGCTTCCAAGAGAGTCACTCTGAGTCGGGCCGCCCGGTTCTTACGAGTTTGTTTGGAGAACGCGGCGCAACTCGAACAGGAATCGACACGATGCGACTCACCTAGGCACAACAAGCAGAGGGAGTGCTTGTCTGGGGGAGCGATTTTACTCCCACAATTAAGGCAACGTTTAAAGAAACCCCACCACTGGGACATAGGCCGGGCGGGGAGTAGGAAGAGGAGAATCCGAAAGCGAGTCCAGAAAACAGTCCGTAGGTCAGGAAACAAGAAAAATCAGTCCGAAAGGCCTTTCCAAATTGGAAAAAACGAAGGTTAGCTACCGACCGGAGCGGAGAGGGGATCCTCACGACGCGGCGGTCAGAAGAGAACTGGCGGGATCCTCGTGCCCCTCCCCGGGTCATGCGCAGTGGGACGTGCACGTGACCGGGGAGCTGGCGCGAAAATCCGTTAGGCTTTGAAGATTTCCGATCGGGATCGGTGCAGGCGCACTTAATCCCAGAGGTGTGATGCGCAGAGACCACGAAGAAGATCTGGATAGGTTCGGTAAACCTAAATCCATATCGCTTTGTAATATATCCACTTTAGAATCTGGTGCAAGTGCTTTGCTTAGTACTTCTCTTAAATTCTCCCCTTTCTGTTCTGGGACACCTTGAAAACGCGGGACATACATTGATTTTTCCATTTGAAGCTGTAGTAGTTGCTCTTTACCAGAGATCTACTCCTTTCCCACATCCTCCAGTCTCTGTTTAATATCATCTGCCTTAACATTCACTTGTTGAATAGCTTTGTCAATTTCATCTGCTCTTTTATCCATTCCTGTCAATTGTTTCTGGAAACAGTAAAGTTTATTATTGATGTTAGACATCTGGTCCAGCAGAGGGCGCAACACTGCTGCCATCATTGTAGGGAAGTTAATGACTGCTTCCAGAGTAAGAGAAGAGGCCACTGAATGGGTAGTTCTGGAAAGTCTTTTTTTCCACACCATTTTCTCTCCTCTTCCTGTCATGTTTATACAAGGTAAGACTCATTTGAATAATATGAAAGTTCATCAATTTCACATCGCTTTGGACAATTTTGTACCCTCTTTGCCTTGTTTAGAGATCTCTTGCTATAACCATCACTTTGTCTCCAAACCACTGTTCAGACACCACTATTTCCAAGAGGGGGGGATCCCCTCCTCCTCCCCTCCCTCGCTTCAGTTTAGGGGTAAGTACGTTTTTGCAATTTTTTGGATCATGTAGCTTAGAGGGGTTCACTTTACTCACAGTTCATTCCATTAGCTTTTCTATCTCAGGAAGATCAATATATTGCTAGATAACTTGTCCGCATTGTCTGGTGTGCACCTCTGAATCGCCATATTGGCCTTGTGGCGGCAGGCCTCTCAGGGTAAAGAGGTGTCTCAATTCCTTAGCTGTCACCTTGGAAGAGGCACTCCTCACACCCCAGGCTAAGAGCCCCCTACAAGGGCTCGGAGGGGTGGACTTGGAAACATCCAAGTCCCCTCCTGTCCACAGCGATCTGGGGCACCCACATCAGAGCTCGATGAGGCACGCCTGGTCTGGGAGTCACCAAAACCAGAAGCACCCAAACACAGATATTTTTTAAATTATCACAAACCAGACAAGTGTGCATAGAAAGACAGACAGGTGTGAAACAACCAGGAAAAAGGCAGACTATAATCACAAAATCTGTAGAAACAGAGAAACACAAAACAGATATTTTAAGATTGGATGGGTAGCATATGTGGTTCTGAAGTGTATTTGTACTGGAATCTTAGGAAGCATATCTTTCCGAAATCAAAATCGCCACTCAAAAGGCTGTTGAAATAAATGGGGGAAAATGTTCTTAAATTATGCTGGTGTCTAAAATTTTAAATATTTTCATCACATTAAGTTCTTAACATTTAGTTCCTAAAACAATATTTTCCTTATTGTATGTTTTCAGGAGACGCAAACATAATGAAAATAATTGGCATATCTTTTTGTTTGTTTTGAAATGAATCTTATACATCCATCACATAGTTCTAATGTACTGAATCATGAGTTTGCAAATTCAGAGATATGTGTTTCAGGACTGCCATCCAGGAAGTCTCAGGTAGTAAGATAGCTGGTTGATGATCTGCAAGTTCTACAACCCATGAATTTTCTACATTTATGCAAAACTATATGGAAACTGGTTACTAGCCATCCTTTCCACTTGTAACAATGTTATCTGAGGGTGTAGCTTGGCATACAGCACTGCCTATCAGAGTGGTTGCTGGGGGGGGGGGGGTTGAGCCTGTCTCCGCACCCTTTAACACCCTCCCCTGCCATCTCTTTAGGCTCCAGTGATGGAGGCAAACCTACTTGCCACCACTAATGTTTTCACCTTGTGTGGGAACACTTTTGGATTCCCTTCCTCCCTGTGATTTGTGCTAGAAGGATCCCACTTCCCTGGGCTCTCCCTCTGTATATAGAGGTTGCACTCCACACCACACTCAAACAGCCAGGTGAGACAAACCCTACAAAGATATGAAGATAAAAATATTTAATATGACAAACTTTGGGTTCAGTGGCACCTTTAAGACCAACAGAGTTTAATTCTGGGTATAAGCTTTCATGTGCTTTGTTGGTCTTAAAGGTGACACTGGACTCAAACTTTGTTCTGTTGTTTCAGACCAACATAGCTACACACCTGAATCTATATTTAATATGATGCAAGGTAAGGAAGCCACAAAAAGGTCTCAACAAAATAAGAACACTAATGTCTAGAACTGTATCTATTACAATTTTAACACCCCTCTCCTTGAAGAGAGTAAGGAATATAAACCAATCTTGGTTTGTCCTAGCCAGTCTCCAACAACCAACTAAAAAACCCTATTTTTTTCAGACACCAGGGATTTGTGGCAAAGGATTTTTACTGACTATACATCCAATTCATGACATCACCCCTCCTTGTTGAGAAAGTCGTCTTCGGACCTAATGCAGTTAAGAGAAGTCGAGGGATCTTCCACTTTGTAACCAAATCCTTTGATGACATGGAGGGCTTAGAATAGCTATGATAATCCATTTAACATTTCATAATTTTCACAGACAATGCTGAGCAAAGTTCTCCCAGGGTTCATACAAACAAATGACACGAAGAAATGGAGAATTCATCATACTGTTTGAGAATTCTGTACCATGGCTACAAATGGAGTGGTTTGATCGGCACTGATAACACAAAATACCTGCGGCTGAAATTTAGATAGAATTTAAGTAGCATAAAAACATGAGAAATCAATGCGACTTGGCCTTAAATTATCTTCTGTCTTTGACAGTATAATATGTAGTAACATTTGCAAGTAAATCATTTCCACTGCTGAAATGAAAGTATGTATAAACTAAAGGACTCTTTCCACATTCCATTTAACTCAGCAAAAATGAATACAAATTATCATCTCTCAGAAAAAGAACAGCCTGAAAACAAAGATTAACATAACCTAGCACTACAGGTACTAGACAGCCTGGACACTACAGGTAGACAGCCTGGACATAACCAAATAGTTGTGAGGCTTCTGTGCTATCAGCAAATGATCAGGCCTTTGTTGATTAAAACATAGTCCTTTATTCAGATACTGGTACAGGTCTCGATGTTTGTTAGTGATGCCATACAAAGGGAACGGGGTACTATGATACCTACAAACATGAAAGCATAACCATTGATCACCAATCATACAGCAAAATTGCGGGAAGACAGATTCACCTTTTGTCACCCAGGGGTGAGAGAACATAAAAATTCCCAGTTCGAACTGTGTGACCCAGATGTGCCAGGTCCCTAGCAAAACAGGCAGGAAGAACAATAAAATAATTCCCAAGGCTACATTCAGCAGATAGCACTCGTAGGAGAAGGGGGAGGAAATACAAGGGAGTGCAAAGGAGATAGCTTTGTACTATGTGGCACCTTGGTATGTGGGAACCCGAGTTCCCGCCTGAAATGTAACATTGAGCAGACAAGTAATCTACACCAAAGGGAGCAATAAAGCATCTGGTCAAGCACCCACTACAAAGAAAATAAAAATAAGCGACAGAGCAGCTTTATAGAGATACATCAATGTCAGATTCAATCAATAAGAAACATTGTCGAAACATTATGAAAAGACCTCTTATGCTTAAGCAGAATCTGACAATAGTAACCTGTTTTACTGAGGCAATAATATGTATCAACTGCCATGTTTTTGGTGGGAATATTCTTATAAAATCTGCTGTTTATTAGAAAAGCTTATATTCATTTAAGGATATTTTGAACACACTACACTTAGTGAAAACTGTTCTCTTACAATAAAAACATAAAAGTAGCAAACAATCAGTTCAAGTAAAAGAAGAAATATAAGAATCCATTAAAATTTGAGGTTTTAAGTTAAAGATAAAGATCTTGAGGCCTGAGTTGCTGCCAGGACTTTTAAGTGTAGTTAGGAGTGACAGTATGAAATTTGTTTGAGACAGGCTACTGGAAGATGATATGAATAAATGTTACTGCTGATGTGTTAAACGTACTAGGGAGCCAGGACTTACACTGCCTGATTAAAAGGTGTTTGAAAGAGCTAGATTATAAAAGTATTGTTATAAGAACATAAGAACCCTGATGGATGAGACCAATGGTCCATCTAGCCCAGCATCCTGTCTCACACAGTGACCAACCAGTTCCTCTGGATGGCCAACAACAGGGCATAGCGGCCGAGGCCTTCCACTGATGTTGCCTCCTGGCTCTGGGATCCAGAGGGTTAGTGCCTCTGAATGCGAGGGTTCCTCTCAGTCACCATGGCTAGTAGCCATGAATCTACCTAATGAATTTACCTAATCCCCTTTTAAAGCTGTTTATTCCTGTGGCCACCACTACATCCTTTCACAGCGAATTCCACATTGTAATCACTCTCTGTGTAAAGTAGTATTTTCTTGTATCTGTCCTGAACCTACTATCCATCAGCTTCATTGGATGCACTTGAGTTCTAGTATTTTGGGAGGAGAAAAGTTTCTCTTTGTCAACTGTCTTCACCCCATGGATAATTTTATAAACCTCTATCATGTCCCCCATTAGAGGTCTCTTTTCTAAACTTAAAACTCTCAGACTCTTTAGCCTTTCCTCATAGGGAAGGTGTTCCAGCCCCCTAATCATCTTGGTTGCCCTCTTCTGTACTTTTTCCAGCTCTGCAATGTCCGTTTTGCGATACGGTGACCAGAACTGTACACAGTATTCCAAAGCAGGCTACACAGGGACTTTACAATATCAGATGTTTTATTCTTAATCCCTTTCCTAATAATCCCTAACACAGAGTTTGCCTTTTTCACCACTGCAGGACAGTGGGTTGACACTTTCATTGAGCTATCCAGTATGACCCCAAGATCTTTTTCCTTCTCAGTCTCAGCAAATTCAGACCCCATTAGCCTATACTTGAAATTGGGATTATTGTTTGTTTGTTTGTTTTTTGTCCCAATGTGCATTACCTTATATTTACCAACACTGAACTTCATTTGACCCACTGTTGCTCAGTCACCCAGTTTGTGGAGGTCCTGTTGGAGCTCTTCACAGACAGCCTTGGTTTTCACCATCTTGAATAATTCTGTGTCATCTGCAAACTTGGGCGTGACACTACTCACCCCTAGTTCCAGATCACTGATGAATAAATTAAATAGTACCAGTCCCAATATCGATCCCTGTGGGACAACACTGCTTACTTCCCTCCATTGTGAGAACTGTTCATTGATTCCTACTCTTTGCTCCTTGTCATTTAACCAGTTTTTAATCCATAAGAGAACCCAACCCAACCCAACTCAGAAGTCTTTGGTGAGGTACCTTGTCAAAACCCTTTTTGAAAGTCCAGATATATAATGTCTACTGGGTTACTGTTGTCTACATGTCCACTTTCTCAAAGTACTCCAAGAGGCTGGTGAGGCAGGACTTCCGTTTACAGAAGCCATGCTGAGTTCCCTCAGCAGGCTTTGTCCCTCTATGTGCTTAACAATACTCTTTGATTACAGTTTCTACTAATTTGCCTGGGACAGAAAACTGGCCTGTAATTTCCTGGTTCCCCTCTGGTTCCTTAAAAAAAATAGGTGTAACATTTGCTACTCTCCAGTCTTCTGGTACAGCAGCTGAATTGAATGATAGGTTACATATACGAATTAGTAGATCAACTATCTCACATCTGAGTTCCTTAAGAACTCTCAGGTGTATGCCATCAGGACCTGGAAACTTATTGGTTTTAAATTTCTCCAGTAGGACTAGAACGTCATCTCTGGTCATCTCAATTTGGTTCAGTTCTTCAGACTCCTTTTCTGAAAATAGGTGCTGTGGCATGGATACATGCCACACACTTTCCACAGTGAACACAGATGCAAAAAAGTCATTGAACTTCTCTGCCATCTCCCCCATCTTCCTTTAGCAATCCTTTATTCCTTTGTCATCCAAAGGCCCCACTGCTTCTCTGGCTGATTTCCTGCTCTGGATACATTTTTAAAAAAATGTTTATTGTTTGCCTTGGTGCTTTTAGCAACCCACTGCTCAAAATCTCTTTTTGCATGCCTAATTATTGTTCTTTCACGGTTTGTTCATCTCTTTCTGTTGAAATACCCTCCCCCATTGAAGATCCCAGAGTATTTTCAGACATTGACTGTATGAAGATACAGAAGGCCTTTTATGCTGGCCCCTCTGAATGCTTTTCTTTTAGCAGTTGTGACAGTTTGGTATATCATTCTCTGATAGATCATGTGCTAGGGTTACCAGATGTCACCTTTCTAGAGGACATGCCCTTTTTTTGGTGTTCATACTCCTTTGGGCTCTTAAAAAAACTGATGAAAATGTCCTCTTTTTGGTTGGGAGGCTGAGCCTGTTTTACCCTACAGTCCCTCTATGGAGGCCAATGTTTCACAGCAGCTAAGTGACAAAGAACAAGAAACGACTTTGCAGGTAGCAAAATATTTGATAGTAGAAGTGTGCACCCAAAAAGAAATTCAGAATTTTTCGGGTTTGGGTTTCAGTATTTGCTGATGTTCCCAAATCCCAGTATCGGTATGATACTGGGGTTCGGAAATTATTGTACTAGGCGAATTTCTTTGGCTCAATTATACCCCATGGGGACTGTCCTATAGGGTATAATAATCCCCCCCTTGAAGGGGGGCTACCTATCACTGAAGGGAAGGCAAATGAAGGGAGCATGCCACCTCTGTGGTGCAACTCAAGGTTTAATGTTTAAATCCCCCTGGAGTCACACCGCAGACACAGCATGCTCCCTTCACTGAAGGGAAGGCAATTTGCCTTCCCTTCAGTGATGGGAGCCTACTGCCCCCTCCAAGCTAGCCCCCCTGCCTTCCCTGGCTTGCCCGCCAAAGCAGGCAAGCCAGAAAAGGCCTGGACCAATTTCCCACAAGGCACTGTTCCGCCGTCCCTCTTCCCTTTCCCCCGATTCCATGCGTCAATTTTCCACTATTTGCCTTGCACTGCATTTTGACCCGTGGTTTTGCTTGATTTCCCCCGCAACTTCACAGATCCTCAAAAAACAGGATCACAAAGCCGCGGGAGAATTCAGGCGAAGCCGCTGGTCAAAATGCAGTGCAGGGCAAATAGTGGGAAATAGTATGAAACAGTTAGTTAGTTAGTTAGTTAGTTAGTTAGTTAGTTAGTTATTACATTTATATCCCGCTCTTCCTTCTATGGCAATCTCAGATATGCTTTTATTACTCCTATCCTCCCTGAAACCCCTGGAAGGTCTAATTTTGGACCATGAGTCTTGGATTACAGATAGAGTCACTACTAGAGTATATTGCAGTTGCATATTGATTTAATGTCAAACTTGTGATTTTTATATCATTTGTATATTGGTTTTTTATGTAAATATTTTTGGCACTGAATGTGTTCTTGTGCTGGTCTGTGACTATAATAAACCATTCATTTAGTAAATCAAATATTGGGTATAACTTTTTTTAAAGGTACAAGGAGAAATTATTAGATTTTTGTACATATCTGCAATTGGAAAAGAGTAGGATTTTTAATGAATAATTTACTTTAAAATTAGTTTTCTATAAATGCATTAAGAGGTTCCTCTTGAAGCGTGTGATCTGAAATTGAAAAATATTAACCTTATAGCAACTTTTTTGCAGGTAGCTTCAGAACTGGAAACAAATCAGCTAGTATTATAATGCCCCTGTATAAATCGATGGTGCAACCTCATTTGGAGTACTGTGTACAGTTCTGGTCGCCACACCTCTAAAAAGATACTATAGTATTGGAAAAAGTGTGGAAAAGGGCAACTAGAATGATAAAAGGGTTGGAACACTTTCCCTATGAAGAAAGGCTGAAGTGCTTGGGGGTCTTTTGCTTGGAGAAACGATGGCTGAGGGGTGAAATGATCAAGGTTTATAAGATTATGCATGGGATAGAGCAGGTAGAGAAAGAAATCCTTTTCTCCCTTTCTCACAATACAAGAACTCGTGGGAACTCCATGAAATTGCTGAGCAGTCGGGTTAAAACAGATAAAAGGAAGTACTTCTTCACCCAAAGAGTGATTATTCACTGCCACAGGAGGTGGTGGCAGCTACAAGCATGGATGGCTTCAAGAGGGAATTATGGAGCAAAGGTCCATCAGTGGCTATTAGTCACAAAGTACAGATAGTAACATTCAGTCTGGGGCAAGTGATGGTCTGTATTCTTGGTGCTTGAGGGGGGGCAACAGTGGGAGGGCTTCTAGTGTCCTGGCCCCACTGCTGGACCTCCTGAGGGCACCTGGTGTTTTTGGCCACTGTGTGACAAAGTATTGGACTGGATGGGCCACTGGCCTGATCCAACATTGGCTTCTCTTATGTTCAGGGGTCCGTTGGGGCCGGAGCGAGGCGGAGCGAAGCTCCACCAGCTCAGGACTGGCCACTAGGGCAGCCACAGCAACTTTAAAAGCAACTGGAGGGGAGGGGATTTGATGGAGAGGCTCCAAACTTGCAGGGTAGCTGCTGGGGCCTCTTCTCAAAATACCCACCAAGTTTCAAGAAGATTGTACTTGGGGGTCCAATTCTACGGGCCCCTAAACAGGTTGCCCCCATTCCCTCTATTGTTCTCTATGGGAGGAAAAAAGTTAACATTTTTTCCCACCATAGAGAACAATAGAGGGGATGGGACAATCTATTTGGGAGCCCATAGAATTGGACCCGATTGTCCAATCTTCTTGAAACTTGGTGGGTATTTTGAGGAGAGGCCCGAGCAGCTACCGTGCAAGTTTGGAGCCTCTCCCTCAAACCCCCTCCCCTCCAGCCCCTCATATACCCTATGAGTTTTTGCCATTGATTTCAATGGCCCATAGGGTATAATGGGGCGGAAACTGACATTCCCTTTCTGACACACTTCTGGTGATGTCAGGGGACGTGGCATATGCTAATGAGGTATGCTAATGAGCTCCTGCACCTCTTTTTCTACGAAAGGACCCCTGCTTATGTTCTTATGTTTTTAGAGAGTACCAACACAGCTCATATTTTTACTGTTCACAGGTCTGTAATCAGGAGCTGTATATGGTTATGGAAACAGTATTTTTTTTTAAAAAAGGAGAGAGACCTCAGTCTTCTGCAACTCAGACCAATTATTATATTTGGTTGTTTTTTTCTTGGATCCGCTCTAAATAAGCCTAATTCTACCACCTCTTTCAGCACTCTCCAACTTTTTGTTGCCTTCTGTTTTTAAAGGTATAACATCTGTTCTGATATTGACAATAAATTAATTCCCAGGCACGGATTCTCTTTTCTCTCTCAAGGATGTTATCAGTACCATCCTAACAGGAGTTACACTTTTCCAAGCCCATTGTGTTCAGTGGACTTAAGACATGTGCAACTCTGCTTAGGGATGACACCAAGTATCTACTACAACTACAGAGAGAGAAAGAGAGAGAATATATCTTATTTACTGCTTGTATTAACATGGCCAGCTGCCAGTACCTTGCAACATTAAAATCTGCATTGTATGGGTAAAATTTAAGCAGTATCTTCAACCATAAAATAAAGACAAAAAGGTGGCAGTACTGTCTATGCATGTGGCATCCTCATCACACCTGGAGTTCACAGGATGACCGCAGCTCCACAACAGGACACACAAGAAAAAGGAACAGTCACAGGGCCTACGTACATGTAAGTGTGGCATTACTGTTTCTGATGCTATCCGACGGCTAATGTATTTAAAATAATAGTTATGAAGAAAAGAACTGGTACAGTCTCTGCACAGAATTTGTGCCACAGGTACATTGATACAGTATGCTTAATTCAGTTAAAACTTATGCAATTAGAACCTTATTGAAGGAAAAACTGGAGATCTTAAAACCATTATGTTCGTAAATATTTTGTGGGCCTTATCTGAAGTGTCCAATGAATGACCTCTTAATTGAATGGAGATTTTGAAGAAATCTCAGTTTCTTTTAGGATCTCCTGCAGAGTAGAGGGCTGTGATATCTAAACCTCTAATTTTCATTTGTGATGGTTTTTCCAGGAGTGCTGAAACAGATGCAACAAACCCCATATCTTAAACACCACAGTTAATGGAGAGATCACTGAACTGCAGCTTACCCTTCCCCAGAGACAGTTCTCCCTTCCCACTTGAACTGCTGCCAGTGAATCCACTTGCTTGAAGCTGGTGAGAAATAGAGTTAAACAAGGAACCTAGTTAGCCTAAACTGTGGTTAACATGTACCTAAATATCACTTTACAGGAAGAATTTGCCATACAAGGGGAATTTGCCATACAAGAGGAATGACTGTAAGAAGCACAAGTGTAATTCTTCAGTCTGAGTTCTTTCTCTGTGGAAAAGTCACTGGCGCAGTTACATCTTGTGTGTTGACAATCTGACTGCGATTCAGCACAGCCAAGACCAAAGTAATGGCAGCTGTCACTGAGGGGATAAGGACACTAAGACCGGCCTCAGCCCTGGTATGGGCTTTGTAAGTAACAGCCCCATCCCTCTAGAGTTCTGGAGAAAATGAGCCTCATATTTTCTCTTTCTGTTTCTAAAAGCCTGTAAGCCATTGTTGGAATTTTTTAAAATACAGCAGTGGCTAATATAGTAGATGGGATTTTGCTGTCTATTGGTGTTTGTATTTGAATGGCAGTATTTTGTACTGAATGTGTTCTACCTGTCTGGTATTATGACACGGTTTGCACACATCTCTTATAGTACATTGTTGTTATTCTTTTCCATACTTTGTGCAAGGTATCCATACAAGTGCACCTCTGTTATTTGTTCCTCTTTTTCTTTCTCCATCCCACTGCATTCCCTGTCTTCTTTCAGTGCACTCCCATGTTTGTTATTTTCCTTTCCCCCCACCGACAGGTTTTTTTTAAATCCCCATCTACATTATTCTTTTTTGCTCCGGGTGCAGTGTGCTTTCTCTCCCTCTCTGCATGAACACTTTTGCTACATCAACTGTTCTGTTTCTCCGCATCTTCACAGCAATTGGCATGGGACTTCTCTTTCTTCACTCCATATACCCTACCCTCTTCCTTAAGGCTGCCAACTGACCAGGTAAAAAACCTGGCTTGCTATTTAAGCCTTTTTAACAGTAGCTTAATTTACAGAAATGAGGACGTGAAGGTTTTCGTCAGCATGAAAAGCAGCAGCATCTTCTAACCTCTGCATACAAACAGCTCTAAAATATAAAGCTACACTGGTCAGATGAAAAATGTGGAAACTCTACTCTGATCCATACCCCACAGATCTCTCTGCCCCACCATCTCTCTTAACCCTGCCACTGTTTTTTTCTCTGCAATTCCGGTTCTGTCAGTTTCCTACTATCACCAGGCCCAGATGGCATATAGCCAAGAGTGCTGAAAGAACTCAAATGTGAACTTGTGAATCTCCTGATGAAAACATGCAATCTATCCGTAAAATTTGCCTCCATTCCCAAGGACTGGAAGGTAGCTAATGTAACCCCCATCTTAAAAAAGATTCCAGAGAGCAGGAAATTACAGGCCCATCAGTCTAATGTTGATACCGGGTAAGTTGTGGGATTTATTAATAAAGACAGAATTAGTAGGCACATTGATGAACAAAATCTATTGAAGAAGAATCAGTACTCAGGGCCGTAGCTAGGTGGAGCAGTGGGGGCACTGCCCCCTCCTGATTCTGCAATGCCCCCACCCTGGGAGGATGCTAAACCCACCCACTACCGGTGCACCATGCTTCTTACCCATGTGGGCAGTTGCCATGGCCTCGCTGCTTCCTGACTTTCAGTCAGAGCCCCATCTGCCCGCTGACTGAGCTCGGAGAGGAGGCCGAGGCTGGTGGCTGAAGCCGCAGCAACAACTGCAGCTCATGGTTGCTCAAGTGAATGGCTGAGAATAGAGCATGTTCGTGACTGGCCACTGCTGAATCTCCCCCTGGTGAAGCAATGGCTGGGCCCTGCCATGGCAGCCTCTCTCCTGGGGTGTTGGGGAAGCACTAGGACCCAGTGCCTCCGTAGCACAGGCTGAGGGCGGAGGGGCGCATGAGGTTGGGGAAGCAAGGGAGGAGGGGAGGCCCTTCAAATCAGTTCACAGCTTAAGTGGGGCTGTGTGGAGAGTGTTCGATCCATGTCAGAGAGCCGGCTCTTCTATTTTTATTTTATTTTATTATTTTTGAGCTGTCAGAAGTGACATCATGTCTCAGTGTCCGTCCCCCTCCCCCCCAAATCGTCTTGCTACAGGGCTAATCATCATGGATACTGTAAGGGAAGATCTTGTCTCACTAATTTTTTAGAGTTCTTTGAGTTCTTGAACAAACATGTGGACAAACACATGGACCAGGGTGACCCAGTAGATATTGTTTACCTAGACTTGCAGAAAGCTTTTGATAAAGTTCCTCATCAAAGGTTCCTAAGTAAACTCAGCAGTCATGGGGTAAGAGGACAAGTACTCTTGTGGGTTAAAAACTGGTTAATTAACAACAGAGAGTATAAACGGGCAGTTTTCACAGTGAAAGGTGATGAGTAGTGGGGTACCACAGGGCTCGGTACTAAGTCTGGTACTTTTTAACTTGTTCATTAATTATTTGGAATTGTGACTAAGCAGTGAAGGGGCTAAGTCTGCAGATGACACTAAGTTGTTCAGAGTGGTGAGAACCATGGAGGACTGTAAGGCACTTCAGAGGGATCTGATGAGGCTGGGTGAGTGGGCATCAATGTGGGGAATGAAGTTCAACATGGGCAAGTGCAAAGTAATGCACTTTCAAGCCAAAAATCCTAAATATAAATATACATTTATGGGGTCTGAATTTGAGGTAATGGATCAGGAGAGAGATCTTGGAGTCGTGGTAGACAGCTCACTAAAGATGTCAATTCAGTATGCAAGTGCAATTAAAAAGGCAAATGATATGCTAGGAATTGTAAGGAAGGGGTCTGAAAACCAATCAGCCAGTATTATCATGTCCCTGTATAAATCTATGGTGCAGCCTCATTTGGAACACTGTGTACAGTTCTGGTCACTGCACTTCAAAAAAGATATTACAACATTGGAAAAGGTATAGAAAAGAACAACTGAAATGATCAAGGGGATGGAATACCTTCCCTATGAAGAAAAGTTAAAGAGGTTAGGGCTGTGTTAGCTTGGAGAAATGACGATTGAGCGGTGACATGATAAAGGTTTATAAAATTATGCATGGGATAGAAAAATCCAAGAAAGAAGTACTTTTCTCCTTTCTCACAATACAAGAGCTCAACGGCATTAAATGAAATTAATGAGCAGTAGGCTTAGAACAGATGAAAGGAAGTACTTCTTCACCCAAAGAATAATTAACTGGAATTCACTGCCGCAGGAAGTGGTGGTGGCTACAAACACAGACAGCTTCAAGAGGGGATTAGGCAAACATATGGAGCAGAGGTCCATCAGTGGTTATTAGCCACAGCATATAGACGGAACATTATGTCTGGGGCAGTGATGCTCAATTACTGTTTCATTATCAACCAGAAAAAGAAACCGAATGCATCCATCAACCAAGGCAAAGATATTGGTGGGCCCGCCCACATATTTTGAAAGTTGCTCCAGTTGAAGTTCACCAGACTGTGACAAGTTTTTAGAAACAGAATAAGAACTCTCCATATGGACTGCCTTTTAAACAGCAAAACAAGAAGTGAGTTTTTTTGAAGCACTTTCCACACATTATCTGTTGGAATTAGGTTTTAACTTGCTGCCTTAAAATCATGTTGCTGTTACTTACTTGACACAGCCTGCAATTAAAAGCTTTAAGATCACAGTTCCAAAAAGTAGAAACAAGGATTGTACAAAAGCAAGATCATAAAAGAGGCTCTCTAATGAGCTTGGTCTCACACCTAGTAGCCTAGCAAAATAATTCACATCAACTACATGTTGTTGTATCAAATAAAGCTTTCTGACCCTCAAAAGGTTTTGAACACTTTTGGGATTGTCACTCGTCTTAAAAAAAAACACTCCCTGCTCCAATTAATAAAATCTGTTTCAACACATAAAATAGTCAATGCATTACATAATACAGTGCTCACCATGACTTGAGGGTTTTAAACCATGGCTTATGAGGATGCCAGACAGATGCTAGGGAAACTAATTAGGAAGTAGCTGAAAAGACATGCTTAGTTCTGTAGAGTTCCCTTGAGACAACACTTTTTCTGTTTTCATCTGGGCAGTCTATCTGAAGCAATAGGTTACCCAGGATTTGATAATCATAAATGGATCACTCTTATAGCATTAAGAGGTCTGTAGCAAAAAAGAAAGAAAAAAAAAGCAGACTTGTCTGTTCACTGGTCCTTCAGTTTTCTTTTCCAATTTAATATTTATTTTACTTGTTGAATTAACAGTTCCCTTTGTCAGGTTCCCTGTCATTTTCTGGCCCTCCCCCTTCTGCTCTTTAGCATCCTCCTGCCCCTTGGGGGGGGGGGGGGAAGACACCCAAGACTCCCATCCCAACCCCTGGAGGAACACCTCGGCAACCCAAAGGAACTTTTAAACCCCGGGCATTACAGCTGGAAGGGGCACCGAACGAAAGCACCGAGAAGGCGGTGCTGGAAGTTGTTGCAGTGCAGCCGCCGGGAAACTTCCAAGACATGCAATAGGAGGCGCGAAACTGCAGGTCCCCCCTCTGGCCATGCCGCCAACGGTGAGCAGTCCCGGACCTTTGCTCTACATGATTGTGACTGTTATTGTACCCGAAAGTGGCACTCACGTTCAAGTGTGGGCCCTTATTGACTCGGGGTGTGCCAGAGACTTGATTAGCCCTTTAGTAGTAGAGGGTTGGGACCTAAAGTAAACTCGTTGGGGGAGCCTTTACAGTTCACCCAGATGGATGGGTCCGAAATGAAGGAGGCTTGCGTGGCAGAAACTGAACCATTAATTTTAGGCACAGGGAACCATTGGGAGAAGAGGGCTTTTGTAATAACTCCACATGCCCAATTCCCCATGGTACTGGGGAGTCCCTGGTTGGGAGCCCACGACCCCTACATCAAATGGAGCGAAGGGAAGATCTCCTGGGTCAACCCTAAGTGCACATAACATACATGGGATACTGCCTGGGGTTCGGGGGTCTCCTCTTCTCCCTTTGCCTGCATGGTTTCGGAAGACCTAACATAAATCCCTAAAGAGTACCGGGATTTAGATGAAGTGTTTAGTGAGATGGAGGCAGATGAGCTTCCTTCCCATAGACTTACTGACTGTGCTATTGACCTTTTGCCGGGGGAGAAGCTATCCAAAGGGAAATTGTACTCCATGAGCCCTGCAGAGAGGGATGAGTTGCAGAAATTTTTGGATAAGAACCTGGAGCGGGGTTTCATTCGGCCAGCCAAGTCCCCGTTTGCCGCCCCTGTCCTGTTCCGGAAAAAGAAAGACGGGGGCTTACGACTTTGCGCATTAAGGAAGGGGATGAATATAGGACTGCGTTCAATACCCCCCTGGGGCAATTCGAATACCTGGTTATGCCCTTCGGATTGGCTGGGGCTCCAGGCGTATTTATGAGCCTCATAAGCGAGGTGTTACACAAACATTTGTTCAAAGGGGTGCTTTGTTATTTAGATGACATCATTCTTTACTCGCAAGACAGGGAGTCCCATGTTAAATTGATGAGGGAAGTGCTGACCACCCTTAAGAACCATAAACTGTATGCTAAGCTGTCAAAATGTGAGTTCCACTGCACTGAGATTGACTTTTTGGGGTACTGCATTTCCCCTAGGGGTCTTGAGATGGACCCGGCTAAAGTGGAAGCAGTAGTATTGTGGGAAGCACCCCGTACACGCAAACAACTCCAAAGCCTCTTAGGATTTTGCAATTTCTATAGAACATTCCTAAAAGATTTTGCTACGGTTACTCTGCCTCTGACTTATCTGTTAAAAACAAAGGGGAGAGGACTTGAGGCTGGCAAGCCAGGTGAGCGCTTAAATTGGACAAGTGACTGTCAGGCAGCTTTTGGGACCTTAAAGAAACTGTTTACCTCGGAGCCTATCCTAGCCCATCCTGATGAAACCCAGGAGTTTATCGTTCACGTTGATGCTTTGGATGTGGCCATGGGGGGAGGCGATTCTGCAGAAGGGGGAGGATGGAAAACTGCACCCCTTAGCCTGTGCGTCAAAGAAATTTAATGAGACTGAGAGACACTGGCCGGTTTGAGATAAGGAAGCTGCAGCAATTCGCCTGGCTCTCTCCACTTGGCGACATTGGCTAGAAGGGGCGCAGGCACCTTTTGAAATCTGGACTGATCATAAAAATTTGGAGGCGCTGCGCACCCGGAGAACTCTTAATGCTAAGCAGCTTCGTTGGGCTGATTTCTCTTCCAAGTTTAATTTTAAGCTTCGTCATTTCCCTGGGACAGCCAACTAACTAGCAGACGCACTGTCCAGGTTACCCCAGCATGAGTCTAAATGGGAAGAGATTTTTGACTCCATGTTTTCCTCGGAGCAACTGAGTGGGGCTGTTGTTACTAGAAGCCAGTCCGAAGCGGCCCCTTTGTCTGAGTGGATTACAAAATGTGCACTGGAATATTCTCAGCAGGAGCGGGATGATTTCGGAGGGGAAGATGGCGTGGAAGCCCGATCGGATGGTTGTTGGTATAAGAACACTAAATTAATAGTGCCAAAATCCCTGAAACTGTCTATCTAGCATGCTTGCCATGAGTCAAAGCTCTCTGAACACTTTGGATACCTTAAGACATTAAATTTGGTTCAAAGGCAGTTTTGGTGGCCACGGATGCGGAGAGATGTCTCAAGACTATGTAACCTCCTGCCAAACCTGTTTGATGTGTAAAAGACGGGGGGGGGGGGCAAGCCTCCGTGACTTTTACAACGCCTTCCAACCCCTTCCAGACCCTGGGAGGTCATATCAATGGATTTTATTACCAATTTACCACCCAGTAAAGGGAAAACAGTAATTTGGGTGGTGGTTGATTTATTCTCCAAACAAGCACACTTCGTCCCTTTTAAGCAACTGCCCACAGCAAAGGGTTTGGCTAAGGTGTTTTTTGCTCACGTTGTGAAACTACATTCTTTCCCTAAGCGTAAAATCTCCGATAGGGGAAGTCAGTTCGTTGCCACCTTCTGGCGGGAGCTTTTACAGGTCATGAGAATAGAACCTGCCCTTAGCTCTGCTTATCACCCAGAAAGTGATGGACAGTCCGAATGTGTCAATCAGATCTTAGAACAATTTTTGCGTTGCTACTCCAATTACCATCAAGACAATTGGGTGGATCTTCTTCCCTTTGCAGAATATAGCTACAACAATGCAGTGCATTCATCTATGGGGGTCTCTCCTTTTATAGCGGTGGGTGGTTTCGAAGGCGATCCACTGCCCGCCATCACCCCTCCAGGGGTGGACTCCTCCTCTCAGTTTGGAAGTTGGTGGACTTCCCTTCAAAACTCTTGGCCCCTCATTGCTAAGACTTTGGAACGAGCAAAAGCGGATTACAAAAAATATGCTGACAGGGGTAGGGCCCCTGGGTGGGACTTGGAACCTGGGGATTCAGTTTACGTTTCCACCAAGAACGTTTGGGGTCTGCAACCTAGCCGGAAATTGGGTTGGAAATTTGTGGGACCGTTTAAAGTTGTGCATAAGATTTCCTCTGTCTCGTTTGAACTTGAACTGCCTAAGTCACTGAGTTCCATGCATCCTGTCTTCCATTACAGCCTGCTGAAGAAAAGTCCTGGGGCAAACTCATGGAGACCGGATCCTCCTGCTCCTCCTCCTCTGATGAAGGAGGGGGAACCACATTATGAGATCTCCAGTATTTTGGACTCTAAAATTAAACGTGGTCATTTATTTTATCTGGTCAGTTGGGTGGATTTTGGTCCTGAATGTAATGAATGGGTTGCTGCTGAGCATGTTCATGCACCACATCTAATCCGTGCTTTTCACAAACGTTATCCATCCAAACCTGGTGGGGGGTGATTTTGGGAGGGGCAGGATGTCAGGTTCCCTGTCATTTTCTGGCCCTTCCCCTTCTGCTTTTCAGGTCCTCCAGTTGGGAGTCTGGTATCCAGATCCCTTCCCCATCTCCGCCGCCCCTCCCATCTCTGTGTAGCTAATTTGTTTTGCCTGCTCTGCTTATCTCTGCCGCTATGCTGTTAGCCTTGAGCTGTCTCGCTCTGGGTTCTTCCAGGTGTCTCTGCGTGAGAATGCAAGTAGAGTGCACTAAGGGGGATTGGGGGGGGGGGAATGTTGTTTCGCGTGCGCGCCTTTTTCATGAGAACATAACGGTTAATGATATTCGTGCTTCATGGTTTTACACTGATTGGTGCCTGTCAATCCAGTGCCTTTTGAATACTGTATAAGAGAACTCTAGCCTCATCTATCTGGTATCACTAACAAAATACATCTTCCTGAAAGACCATTAAGACAATAAAGGACTTTGTTTTCACACGAGGCCTGACTTATTGGTTCTCATCATCTCACACCCTTTCCCAGTCACTCAAAGCTATGTCCATTGAAAAAACCAAGGTGGATCCAACCCCAATATCCCACCATTCCACTGAGCAGAGTCTGAAGCCCTCTGATATAAAGAGCCGCTTACATTTACAGAAGAACCCTTAGGCTAGAGGAAGAGTCCTTAGAGGATGGTTGATGTATCCCTTCATCACAGAAAATTATGAAGGGAAGAAAGATATGGTATAAATGAAGGAGAATAAATTAAAACAATCCTAATGTGAGGTCCCTGAGGCCAAAGGCTGCTTCTCCAGTGGGGTATTCACTCTCCCTCCAGCCACACGAATGACAACCAGACACTGGTGGAGTTGGTGCCATCTAAAGTCTCCTTTGTGCTGGAAAACTTGTGATTTAAACTTGTGATTGCTAATGGTGCTTCCCATTTTTAATAGATCCTACTAGGATGTCTTAAATATTTTATTTGTTTTCTTCTTTTTATTATTACCGTGAGCTGCACTAGAGGCTTGCTTTCGGCTGCAAGATGGAATAAGATAATCTACGAAATAAATATGGCAAGTATAAATAAAAACTATGGTACAGTATAAACTTTTTAAAGTGATACCCACCTCTAAACTTGCTGCACTTCTTGGAACTCACTTGTCAAGTAATTCTACACATCCACCCCAATAAAGTGTAGGAATGTAACAGTTAACACTAAGGAAGTTTATATTTAATTTATCATATTTAGTCTCTACATACACTGCATTACTAAACAACAGGCTGTCTTTCATGGCCATATTGCATATTATTGCCTCCTTGTCCATGTTACTCTGTTCCTAGGGATGCGAACAACCTGGATATGAAATGTCCTCCCCTTTTAAGAGAGTTTAATGTGTGGAAATGGGCAGGTAAAGCTTTTCATAGCAGGGAGGTGACATCCTGTCAAACGGACAAGACACTTTTCCTTCCAGGAAGCCCTGCATGTTCTTCCTCCTCCCTCCTGATTCACCTGCAGGAGTGTTGCAACTCACTTTTAGGCTTCATTGACACAACAAATTGTTTATTTGAACGCTGTCCTACACAGAAAACTCTTGTAGCCTTTCTTAAATTTGGAGGGAAATAGCTTTCCTCATCTCCTCCAGCAAAGTATTCTAAAGGGAGGAGGCATCATACTGGAAAACTCCTCATGGGAGCACACACAGGACGAACCGAGGAGGGTCTGCATCAGTATTTTTTCACTAACTTTGCTGCAGATTTTTTGCTCTCTAATTGCTTCCTACTCCATTGCCCTGTTTTGCTTTGTAGACTTTAACATTATATTTACCAACCCCGGCTACAGAGTTATTAAGAAAATGTCGAAGAAGTCCCCAATCACAAACTCAGCCATGAAACGACTAGTGACTTCAGGCACATGCATACATGTCAGCACATGATTAATAAACTGGTGACAATTATCTTTTTCTGGCCCTGCTAAATACTGGACCATGATTTTCAATGATCTTTTGACACTGATTTTGGTTACCCATACAGAAAAAGGGCACAGATTCTAAGTTTGGCTAAACAGAAGAGAGAAAGAGCTTCACATTTATGGAGCACAAAACAAAAAGTGGTTAATTAAATTAAAAATGTATTCAAAATAAGAGTTATCTTTGGTTGCAGTTCCGAATTAGAGCGGACGAGGGATGGTCCAGCATTTGCTGGCTGCACTCACATTCAGTTTGCCAGTGGTGACCAGGCCACTGATTAATCAACAGGCCACTCTGCCATCGGAGTCCATTCACAGGATCAAGCGAATTACAGCTGCCAGGACCCAACTGCCAGCTACTGGGCTGCTTCTGTTCTCTGCAGCCCAAGCTATGTTCCAGGCGGGAAGAAGTTATCTACCTCCTGCCCCCCACCTTCCAAACTGATTGTCTGGGCTGCAGAGAATGGGATCTGGTGCAGCCGTTCTGTCAGTTTTGGGCGGAGATGAAAGAAGTGATTACTTTTTTTCTTTTTCTTCACCCACCCCAAAAAAAACCTGACAGGAAGGGCTGCGAAGAACAGGAAAAATTTGCTTTGCAGCAAGCATCCTTCTTCTCTTCTCATCTGAAACCACTTGGTCTGAGACCCAGTTTGGTGTAGTGGTTGAGAGCAGGCTGAATACCAGATCAGGCTCAAGGTTTTGGTATTAACCTTCAAGGCCCTAAATGGTCTGGGACCAATGAATCTACAGGACTGCCTCTCCTGGTATACCCCCCCCCCCCCTGCAGAGCACTACACTCTGGCAAGAACTCTCGGGTGATCCCGGGCCTGAAAACCATCCGGCTGTCCTCAGCCTGGTAGAACTCTCCGCCAAATGACATCCGTGCCCTGCGGGACTTAATGCAGTTCCACAGGACTTGTGAGACAGAGATGTTCAACTAGGCCTATGGTTGAGGACAGCAACAGGGTCCACCCAGCCTGGCTCCCTCCTTTCTCTTCTCCCTCCTCATGGGGTAAGGATACAAACTGGTCAGTTCTACATGCCATCTGAAACTGCTCTGTATTGTTGATTCTAAGCATCATCTGAAACTGCTGTGCTTTATTCTTAGTGTTTTTAAATTATTTGTTAATATGTTTATTTGGAATTGTTGTTCACCACCCTGAGCACAAGGGAAGGGTGGTCTATAAGTCAAATGTATAAGTAAGCAAAATAAAGCTCCACACTGTGTGTCAGGGCAGAGCAGAGGCACATAAGCCCAAAGACCACCTTGTTTATTCAAAAAACAAACGAACCAAGCTGTGTTTGCAATGTCTGAATGAGATCTCCCCCTGTGTGTGTTTCTAAATAATGGATGAATAAATGTTGGATGTTTTAAAGATTCTGTCATCTTGTGTGATATTCTTAAAAGCTGATTGAAATTGCCTGGACTTCAGTCATAAATCCTCTTGGGACTCAATTAATTTAATGCAGTGGAAGTTCAGCGGCTTTAAACTTGAGAGGCGTCAGGCAGACACATTAATCTAATTTTAAATGTTACCTGTCCCTGTGCAGGGAAGTTCTTGCAGCAGCTGAGGAGGAAGTTAATATCACCCGGACTGTTCACAACACAAGGCGATATTACATTAGTTTGGGTCAATTCCACATTCACACAACTGGAGGTTATTAACAGTGCAAACAAATAAACCAGGACAACAATTCAGCAGAGCAGTTCCCCAACAATATTCTCATTTAAATGACTAGGAACTGCACAATAGCTACCACACCTGTTGTAACCAATTTTGCTACCTCAGACAGTATTGTATTTGCTGCCATTGTTTTCCAGCTCCTCAGTCTTATTCCAATGCATTATTTTATTAAAGATCTGTGCTCTTTGATTGATTTTGTTTTTTCATAGCTTGTAATCAGCCTTGAGTCTTGGTGAGAAAGGCGAAATATAAATAAAGATAATAATCTCTCTTTTTTCAAAAGACTTCTCAGTTACGAAGGCATATATAATCAATGCCCAAGGCAAAGGCTTTCACTTCTTTGCAAGGCACTGGTTTGATATCTTACAAAGTCTGTGCTTTATTAAGATGGCTACTTGTAAGCTTGCAAATACTGTCTTGATCGCATGAAGCCACTGTATAGACCCTTGGTTCATCTAACTCAATATAGAAGAAGAGATTGGATTTATACCCCATCCTTCACTCAGAGTGGCTTACAAACTCCTTTCCCTTCCCCTCCCCACAACAGACACCCTGTGAGGTAGGTGGGGCTGAGAGAGCTTTTTTTCTAGAACTGTCCTTGAGAGAACAGCTCTGACAGAACTATGGCTTGCCCAAGGTCATCCAGCAGGTATAAGTGGAGGAGTGGGGAATCAACCTGGTTCTCCCAGATTAGAGTCCACGTACTTAACCACCACACTACACAGGATGATTCTGCATTGGCTTTTCCCTCCATTGTTTTACGAAATCCATGTTGGAACAGAAATTCCCCTCTGCATTGCATGCTGGTTTCACTTTCTTTGATCACTGGATTTTATGGTACCCTCTACAGTGCATGCTGAGACATTCAGAGGTAGTTTGCCATTGCTTGTCTCTGTGTCATGACCTTGGTGGTATCCCATACAAAGACTAGCCAGGGCTGACCCTGCTTAGCTTCCAAGATATAACGAGACTGGACTAGCTTGGGCTACCTAGGTCAGGGTAAAAGAATGGTACCCATACTAAATTTCTTCAGATGTTGACGTAATATTAGCACCTACATTTTAGGGTATTTTTGGACTGAGGTGTTCTCCTATACCAAAAGTATTGGAGTTCAATTCTGTCTTATTTTAAGCCACCCAGAACAAAAATCACTGGCAAAATGGCTCCATACAGAATTTTTCTTCAAATCACACACTATGGTTTATACTTTGGTCCAGAGCTGGGGTCATTTCGAGCAGGAGCTCAGGGGAGCTCAGCTCCGGGAGTTGGTGCCAGCCCCCGCCCCCCGCGGGGGAATGCCTGCTTGTGTCCTGGCTGCAGCAAAATGACCCCGTCCCCTGGAAAAGTCCTTGTTCCTCCGACCGGCCTTCTGAAGGCTTCCGCCACCACTGAAGCTATCCTCCCAGAAGAGTGGTATTTCTGAGGCTTGGATTAGTAGCTGTCTTCTTTCTCTCTTTCTCCCTCTCTTTCTTTCTTGCCTTCTGACATACTTCCGGTGATGTCAGGTGGTTTAGCATATTTATTTATTTATTTATTTATTTAATTTATACCCCCCTCTCCCTGCGAGCAGGCTCAGGGCGGCTTACAAATTGGTAATCAATACCATAAAAACCATAAAACAGTTAAAACTTCCATATTAAGACTTCCCATTAAAACAATCACAGGTTCTTTAAAGTGCTAGTAATAATAATTAACTTCCAATACTACAGATGGTATACCATATGATCTCCAACAAGTTCATTGATCTTCAGGCTTGCATGATGGTGTAACTCAGTCTTCACGGCAGGGCCAGCCCATACCACAGATGTCAGTAGTGGTGGTGTTAATGGTGTGGCGGCTCCTAATTAAAAGCCTGGTGGAACAGCTCCGTCTTGCAGGCCCTGTGGAACTGTAAAAGGTCCCACAGGGCCCTGATCTCTTCCGGGAGCTCATTCCACCAGTAAGGAGCCACCACCGAGAAGGCCCTGGTCCTAGTGGCTGCAAGCCTGGTGTCCCTAAGGCCTGGGATGGTCAGGCAATGTTGTGCCCCCGACCGTAGTGCTCTCTGGGGTATGTATGGGGAAAGGCGGTCCCTCAGGTATGTCGGATCCTGGCCATATAGGGCTTTAAAGGTAAGTACCAATACCTTGAAGCTGATTTGGTATGCTATTGGCAGCCAGTGCAGTGCCTTCAGCACAGGCCAGATGTGCTCCCATTTAGGGAGACCCATCAAAAGCCTGGCCGTGGCATTCTGCACTAGCTGCAGCTTCCAGATCTGCGACAAGGGCAGCCCCACGTAGAGAGTGTTACAGTAGTCTAATCTCAAGGTGACCATCATGTGGATCGCAGTAGCCAGGTCGTCACGGCCGAGGAAGGGAACCAAGTGCCGAATCAGCCGGAGATGGTAGAAGGCTGACTTAGCAGTGGCTGCTACCTGGGCCTCCATTGTTAAGGAGATATCCAGGAGCACTCCCAAGCTCCTAGCCTCTGGCGCTGGCACCAGCTGTGCCCCACCAAGGGCCGGGAGTGGGACCCCCAACCCCAAACCGCCCCGACTCAGGCATAGGACCTCCATCTTCGTCGGGTTCAGCTTCAGCAGACTCAGTCTGAGCCAACCAGCCATGGCTTGTAATGCCCATTCTAGAACTTCCGGCCTGGAGTCTGACTGGCCGCCCAGCATCATATGCAAACATATGCAAATAAGTTATGCTAATGAGTTATGCTAATGAGTTCCTGCACCTCTTTTTCTACGAAATGATCCCTGATCCAGAGTATATTTTTATAATTAGATCAGGTATATAAGTTGTCACAAGGCCATCCTGTAGAGCAACCTACACAAAACAGACTGAACTGTGCCACAAAGAAAGAGCAGGCCATGAGTGCCAAAAATATTATATGTCCTGTATATTATTAAGTAATTGTGTGTTTATAATGCCATCAAGTACTTCTGACTTATGGTGACCTTATGAATTAATGACCTCCAAAATGCCCTATAATTGCTGTGCACTCAAAAATAAGTGTAACGGAAAGTGTAAATAAGTGTAATGCTCCAGGTGCTTGCTGGAGATCTCCTGGGATTACAACTGATCTCTAGGCGACAGAGATCAGTTCACCTGGAGAAAATGGCCATTTGGAAGGTAGACTCTATGGTATTATAACCTATCAAAGTCCCTCCCCTCCCTACACCTTGCCCTCCCACCCCCAAAACTTCCAGGTATTTCCCAACCTGGAGCTGGCAACCCTAGTAATGGAAGGGAAGAGAGAAGAATGGCTTCTCATCTGATTTCCACTCCGCTGAAAACACTGAAAGCAACCCCCCCCCCCAAAAAAAACCTGAACGATACCATAATGCCCTTGATTTCACACACTGTGGAGAACAGCTTCTTCTTCTGTGGATATTCTTCGCAATCTTGAGATCACATGCACGAAATAGCTACAAACCAGCACACTTGGGTACTTTGGGGAGAAGGAGGAGTCATTAACATTGAGTTCTGCTCCACTATTGAAAGAGGCACAAATATCAGATTCAACGAATGGCTTTGTGCTCTCTGTAGGAATAGCTGATTCTCTCCTTCCCTGACTGGGCAGTGAAGTGAAAAGGAGGAAGAATAAGGAACTGATCCTGAATATTATCTGTGAAGCCTACGCTCTTGCTTAATGTCTTATCGGCTTCAAATCTTTGCTAAGAAGCTTTATAACAAAGCTACAAGTAGATTTTAACCTAAACAAAGAGGGCCCTCGCCAGCATTTTGCAGCAGTGAGAAAACAAAGCTGCACTTACTGGTAACTACTGTTCATTGAGTATCTTCTGTGCAGGCACACCTGGGGACTGCGCATGAGCAGGCCTGCCATCGAATTGGTCTTTACAGCTAGAAGCCTCCAGGGGGCACTGTGCACTGGAGTCAGAAGCTTGTTCCCACCCAGGGATCATGTGCTCCTGCACTAGGGTTGCCAAGTCCGGGTTGGAAAATACCTGGGGACTTTGGGGGTGGAGCCAGGAGAGGGCGGGGTTTGGGGAGGGGAGGGGCCTCAGCATGGTAGAATGCCATAGAGTCCGCCCTTCAAAGCAGCCATTTTCTCCAGGGGAGCTAATCTCTGTCAGCTGGGGATCAGTTGTAAAAGCGGGAGATCCCCAGGCCCCACCTGGAGGCTGGCAACCCTATCCTGCACAGCAGTGCCCCCACCCTCAGTATCTCTAAGGCTGCCGAAACCAGAGCATGCAGTGGGGCAAGAGGGAGAGTATGTGTGTCTGCACAGAGGGCGTCCTTCAGGCCAGGGACCACCAGGAGGTGTTAATCTTTCAAGTGTAACCCTCGATCAATAGATCGTAGTTGACCATATCAAACGCCACCAGTAGATCTAATAGTATCTCCCCCACCCCATAATCACTGGAATCCCTGGCCCTTGCATCGGTGTTGTCAAACCCAATTCACACTTTCCAGTAGCCAACAAAAGGCTGTACCTGCCCAGTTTGTCTCTAACCACTATCTGACTGAATACCCATCTGCCTCACAGACTATCCAATTAACCTGCACTGTTACATAAATTAACCCAATTGAATTGAACTGAGTGAAAATTACAGTCAAAGTAATCAATTCCAGATATTCCAATCTAATTTGATTAATAGGCTAACAATCTCAATTTAATCAGTGAGGAAAAAATTAGGTTGGGGAAATATCATACAAACTCATTCAAAACATCCCCACCCCCACAGTATAAATTATCAGTAACTGATTAACTAAAACTACATGAATACCCAATTTAATCAACTAACAATCACAATCTCAATTAATCAAACTAGGCATTGCCCTAGTGGAGTGGGCCTGAATGTTCAATGGGCATGGCAATCTGGTCCTATCATAACACTCCCTAATAGTCCTGAGCATAGGCGTAAACTTCAGGGGGGCTGGGGAGCTGGAGCCCCCCCACCCCCCCAACCTTTTCCAGAAAGTGCTGAGCCTCCCCTGGAGACAATGGCCTGTGATGTCTCTGGCCCAGCCCCAGCACCTCCCCCAGGAAATTGGAAAGTCTACGCCTTTGGTCCTGAAAATCCATTGGGGCTGAGATGATGCTCTCCTACCTCTCTTAGGGCCACTAAAATAAACAGGGCTCCATCCCTGTGAAACTCCAGGGTTCTCTTCAGGAAAAATAATAATGCTCCTCCAATGAACACTCATTCTAAGGGCTTGGTGCAGAAAAAAAAATGGGCGCCACTCTGGATGCAGCTCAGGCCTGACGGCCATGGTAGGCCGTACCCCAACCCTGATGCCATCTGAATTTGAGCTATGACTGGAAGCACTTAACCGTATTTCTATTGTTGTTATATATTTAAATTATGGGATTTTAAATTGTATTTTAAATGTTTATTTGCACTGGATATGGCACATTATGCCCTTGTTAGCCACCCTGAGCCTGTTTGCAGGGAGGGCAGGGTATAAATTTGAAAAATAAATAAATAAATGGGGAAAAACTTATCCTCCCTCAGTTCCTTTGTGGTAGCTAGAGATGGCAGCCAAGTGAACTTTCAAAGAAGAAAAGACTAAGCCTCAGCTTTCAGGTGTAATCAAATATGACCTGCAAAGGGGCACCACCTGGCAACGCATCCTTCTCACCACACCAGAGGGAAAATTGCTTCCACGTATACATATAGGATTTCCAAGTATTAAGCTTGCATGGCTGCAGGAGAACACCTCCTTAGAAAATACTAAGTCTCTGTCTGAGGCCTCCAGGCTGTCAGGTTGAGGTGGTTAAGATCATGATGAAGCACCTGGCTGATGCTGATTAAATCTGGTCAGTTTGGTTGCAGAAGCAACTGGCCCCAGGAGACCTCCATAAGGATCAGAAACCATATTTGACGAGGCTACCTACTCGTGCTCAGGAACAGATACAGCCTTCTTGTTATCTCGCATTGCAAAAAGATTGACATTCAGACCCCCCCCCCCCAAGGTTAAAAAGCAGTTTTTGCCATTCCTGCCCAATCCATCAGCTTCCATGTTTAAACTCCCAGGGATGTGGATAGTTTGGATGGAAACACTTAGCTTCACTGCCATGTCCCATGCAAGGGTAGTTTCCTGACATAGACCTCTGGACCTGGACATAACTGTATTGTCCATCTGGACAAGAATGGATTGGTTCTGAAGGATATCTGAGAAACAACTAAGGTCATAACAAACTGCTCACAATTCTAAAATGTTAATATGCAGCAGCTTCTCATCTTCCAACCAAGTTCCTCTAGCCAATAGTCCCTCACAGTGGACGCACCAACCCAACAGCAAAGCATCCATCAGAAAGACTATTCCATGTTCAGAAACTCTGAAAGAAATCCCCCAAGATAAATTATCCATAGAGGCACACCACAATAAAGAATGTATGACAGGTCTGAGAATAGAGAATCTGTGCCATAAGACATGAACCCCAGCTCTATAATAAGACAGAAACCAGATCTGCAGGTGTTGCATATGTAACCTAGCCATAGGCAGGACTGTGGTAGTAGCCGCCATATATCCCAAAAGGTGCAGAATTGTCTGAAACAATTGGAACGAGTGAGATCTGAACTGCCTCACCAAGTCAAAGATAGCCTGTACTCTATTGAGCGGTAAAAAACCCTTCCCTACTAGGGAATCTAGAATAGCTCCGATAAATTGTACCCTCTAAGATGGAACTAATCGTGATTTATACCAATTTACCAGGAGTCTTAGTCTTTGACAGGTCTCCAGGACAAGAATGCAATGACTCAACTATCGGTCTTTGGAATCTGCCACCAGTAACCAATAATCTAACTAAGGGAATATTTTGCAACCCTACAAATGGAGGCAAGCAATAACTGGGACTAAATACTTAGCGAATACCCTGAGTGCAGTAGCTAGACCAAAGGGTAGGACAGTGTACTGAAAAACTGGTTCCCCACACGGAAAATGTAAGAACTTGAGATGTTGAGGGTAGATAGAAACATGAAAATAGGCATCCTTCAAATCAATAATGATGAACCAGAAATTAAGTTTTAGTAATTGTAAAATTGAAGGAATGGACACCATATGGAATTTGAAACATGAAGAAAAATGTTTAATTTTCTGAGGTCTAAAATTGGTCTAACTTGCCTATCTTTCTTATCTACTAAGAACATACGAGAGAAGAAACCCTCCTTGTCAATTAAGAAGGCCAAAGCCTGGCAAGACCCAAAGCTGTTTGGTTGGATCCCCCAAAAGGTAAAGAGCATGGGGAATAGACTTAAATTCTAATCTGTAACCAAATCTAACTATTGACAAAATCCACTCGTCTGAGGTAATAGCCTCCCAAGCTATTAAGATCAATGGCTGTAACAAACTGAGCCAGCCTGTTCCCAAACTTAACAGGGGCTAGCAATTATCCTAGTCAGAAGGATGTCTTTTGGGATGAAGTTGCCTCTCTACAAGAGGGTGGTTGCTGATTCGACCTAGGTCAATTGGAACCCTTACACCTATGGTAACTCTGCTGTGGGGTAAATGGCTTAGGGGTAGGATACTGAAACCTTGAGGGGCCAGAAAAGCGCAAGTCCCTTTGATGTCAGGGCTATCTCACAAAGGACTTCTGCTTAAATTGGGATGTGGACAAATGTGAAACTAATAGGGACTTAGCTGTCTTCTTGTTCTTCTTTATCAGGGAAAGCATCTCATCCATCTTGGAAGAGAAGAGAGTGGAACCTTCGAAAGATAAATCTTCAACTTTAAGCCTGATTTCCATAGGCAGGGCTGTTGATCTTAACCACGCATTGTGCCTGAATATGATGGAGCTTGCCATGATCTGTGCAGCCGAATCCTTAGAATACCAAATGTTCCCTCTAAGCTGAGTTAGTGTGAGCTAGCTCACAGTTTTTTAGCCCCCAGCTCACACATTTTTGTCTTAGCTCAGGAAAGATGGCTCCAGAGCAAACTAATTTATGCAGTAGCCAAATCACTTGCTCACAACTTTAATACCAGAAGCTCACAAAGTAGAATTTTTGCTCACAAGACTCCACAGCTTAGAGGATGCACTGAATGCCATCCCACATTAATTTGCTGTTTTGAAAGTTTACTAGCCTCCATATAAAGAACCTTAGCAAGGGGGACATCCAGTTTTCTCCCTTCCCTATCTGTGGGAGCGGAGTGGTAAGCCTGACAGCCCTTCAGCTACATCTCCTCCATAACCAAGGAGGACAGTGGAAGATACGTTGTCAAATAATTAAATGGTTCCTTCTTGATTTTATAAAATGTTCTGCCCTTCTGGAGGTAGGCTGGAGAGATGCAGGGTTTTGCCACAGTTCCTGCGTGAGGTCCTTGAGGCCCTCCAGCACTGGGAAAGCAATAATCCTGGGAGATTCTGAATAAAGGTGACTCAGAATCTTATGTTTGGGTTTGTGCTCCAGGGTAATGACTTCTATCTTGAGAGACTAGACCATACAAATCATCTGATCTTCAAACATTTGGAGATCCTCCATGGGTGAGGCTTGAGATGGCTTGTCTACACTCTCATCTGAGCTCAGGTCCGATGTTGTGTTGGATCCATCAGATCTGATAGTTTTTTCTTCTCTCGCTTCAGGAACAGGAGAATGCGACCTGCCTGACACAGTCACTGAAGGCAGATACAAAGACACCCAATGAGGGTAATGATAAAAATGCACATTCCTGGGGCTTGTGAAGTTTTCGCCCCATTCTTCCAAATATCCCAGAGACATCATGTAGGGATGCGAAGGCCACTGCTTGGGCGGTTGGGGCTGAGACCATGGAACTGTGGCCATTTGTTCCAGATTAGACTCACATGGAACTTGGCCATGTGGTATCCCCATCAGAGACGGACATGGGTGGAGATCTTGGACCTGGAGATGGGGTACCAGGCTTCTCTTGTAAGGTTGGTATTGGCTCAGGAGTGCAAATGGGAGCATTCTGCTGGAGAGCCAATTTATGTTTTTCCTTTGTCTTGCCTTTAGCCTTCTTAGCTGGAGGCTCAGAAGGGGCGTGATGAGCCCAAGGACAGTGTGACCGAGATCGGATCTGCTCAGACATGGATACCGGAGGCAGAGGTGAATGCATCAATTCCGAAGATGCAGAATTCGGAGCTTTCTCCAGAGCTGACTTGGACGAGGGCTCTGAGGCTTTAAGGGCTTTCTCTCAATGCTGCCATAAGTTTCGATGCCCTATCCCCCCAAGTTTTAGGAGTGAAGTGTTGGCAGGCCTAACATCTGGAGACACCATGCCCTTCGCCTAAACAGAACAGGAAAAGGTCATGTTTGTCAGTTTGGGTCATCTTTGCTCCACATCAGGAGCACTTCTTTTTTAAAAAAATTATTATTATTGGTTTTCTGTAAAACTACAACCAAAAATAGGAAGGGAAAACTACAAAGTATGGGAGAAAGAAAAGATAAGGCCACTAAAAGCCCAAGTAGCAGGGGTCTTTTTCAGTGTTACAAAGCTTAATAGAAATTTCACTTACAATACATTTTAGTGAGATGAAGCATAAGAGTTATGGTTATATACTATTAATAATATAGAAGGATTTTTGAAAAGGCTGAAATAGGTATGTCAGAACATTCGAAGTTCAAAACAGATAACTGGATTCATTTTTCTTATTTTTTCGGTTTCTTCCCTTTTGGTTTATTTTTATCAAAGTCCCATCTGACCTTAAGTAGTTTAGGAGCAGGAGCTCCTAACTCAGATTCAGAGTCTTCCTCAGAAGAGCTGCTTGATGTGTCTCTATATCTTCCCAAATCGTAGTCGCTGTGATCTGATGTCTTGTCGTCCTGTGCTGTTTCTTTTGGTTTTCCCATTGTTTGATACTGCTCCAAGAAGACTATGGCTTTTGTAACAGAGTCCACTCTTTCTTTTTTGTCCTTAAATTTAAAAGTGAGCCCTTTGGGAAAAATCCATCTGTAGGACGTGGAATTTTTCTGTAAAAGGTTGTCAGATTTTTATATTGTTTCCTCTTTTTCCTAATTTCAAATGGAATGTCCTTTAAAACTTTTATGTCTGTACCTTCGATTTTTAGGGTAGTCCCATTAGTCGCTTTCAGTATTTGATCTCTGCTTGATCTTTTGGAGACTATCACAAAAACCTCTCCAAGCAGATTATTTTTCTTGATATAGTCTGGATAGGTCCAATAAATCATATCCATATCCGTTTGTAGAAGTTCCGCTGTAGTATCTGCAACCGGTGCCAAGGCATCGCTTAAAAGCTTCTTTAGATCTTCTCCATTATGTTCTGGGGCTCCCTGGAATCTCAGTACATAAGCTGATTTTTCCATTTGAAGTTGTAGCAATTGATGTTCATCCAAGGTTCTCTTTTTTTCCACTGCCTCCAGTTGCTGCTTTAGTTTTTTTGGCCTTGGCATCCACTTTTTTAACTGATTTGGCAGTTTTTTCTGATCTCAGATTAGTTTCTTCAAGCTATTTTTTAAGAGTATCAAATCTCGTGTTAAGAGTTGTCATCTGTTCCAGCAGAGGGCGCAATGCAGCATTTAACATGTTTGGAAAGTCTATGGTTACTTCCAGTGTGGCTGAGCTCGCAGTTCATGGGGAAGGTCTGACTTTGGGCATCACGATTTTCGTAGTCAGAGACGGGTTGTTTACATTTGGGGAAAGTTCTTAGAAAGTCTCTGGAGCCAGTTAAGAAAAGTGCTATAAGCTTATCTGCCTCCTATTTCAGCTGAAAATGCTTTGGTTGTGCCCCTCCTCCTCTCTGCTGAGTTTTAAAGAGTTCTTATCTTTATGGGATGGAGTTAACTCCCCCCCCCCACTTTAAAGTTGAGGAACAGGGGCTTAAGCACTTATCTGGCCACCTGGATTAACAAACGAGAAACTCACGCTTCATCAGACATCTTTCGCTGGGTAAGAGAAACAGTTTTGACTGCCTGCACGCTCATCCCGGTGTGCTGGTTGCATGGCGGCGGGACCTATCAGGGCAAAGAAGAGCCTCAATCCCTCAGCATTCACCTTGGGAGAGGCACTTCTCGCGCCCCAGGCTGAGAGCCCCCTACAAGAGCTCAAGGGGGGACCAAATCCAGCCAGTACCCCTTCCAGCTGCTTTGGGCACGGGCCGCTATCATCGGAGTTCAGCAAGCACCAGAACCAGAAGTCAGGAGCACTCCTTGAGAAGGGCCTTCTGAGCCATGGAAGCTTCAACACTGCTGGGCAAAAAATCCTCTCAACTGTAGCTGGAGACTTCAAAAACACGATCTTCTCCTTTGGAGGCAAAAGAGAACTGAGAGTAGGGGAGTGCTGCTGTGCAGGAGCATGTGGTCCCTGGGTGGGAACAAGCTTCTGGCTCTGGCACACAGGGACCCCTGGAGGCTTCTGGATGTAAAGACTACCTGATGGCAGGCCTGCCCATGAGCAGTCCCCATGTGGGACTGCACAGAAGATCAGTGATGAAAGAAGGATTCTATTGGTGATGCTCTATAAAAATAAAAACCAATCCAAAAATAGAAGGCAATAAAAAAATAAGTCTATAGTACATGGAATAGGACAATGGTAAGCAGATGCTATGTACTATAGAAGACATATACTGTAAAAGATATTCAGCCCCAACAGAGGCAAAATGCAGAGAGATGTCTGCCATGGAACATACACACATCACCCCCAAACATTTTAATGCGTGTTCTTGGGACTTTTGCTGGGAGGGGGGGGGGGGACAGACACATCCTGAAACAGCTATTGGTCAAAACAGAGTAATCTCTTAAAGCTTCATCTCTTCAGTTCTGCATCCTCAAAATCTCTGTTTGTAGTATGGTGAAAATAGTATTTCAAGGTAACCTGTATTCAACCTTGTCTTGTCTCTGAAAAGCCACACAAGTTACAGGAAGGCTCTTTAGGCTGGAGTAAGACTTCAAAGTCTGTTCAGTGGAGAGAGGGGATACGCGTCACTATTTTGCACAGTAAATGGGGAAAAAACCCGTAGATGTCAAACTATAAAGCTACTATGCCTTCCAAATCCAAATTTATTCTCAAATATTGAAGGTAATTTTGCACTACAAAACTTTACTTTCAAAGTTTTTCAAATGCCATTAAGAACACCCACTTAATTGGTTTTACAGAAACACATCTACCACCTAAATAATCATTTAAATATTTTGTTAATGCCAAGCACACAGGTGCTGGGATGCAAAACAAAATAGGAGCTAACACTTATAAAATAATTTTTCTTCTTACACTGAAATGAAAGCTTAGAAAAACCTATTAAGTAAGTGTATGCCATGCAAGAGCACTACATTCTGCTACAGTCTTTTAAATGAGAAATATAAAAATTGCCAAATATTAAAGTCTCTTGATATTCCACGCCTGGGCAAAAAGAAAGCCAAATCAATCTGGGGCTCTGTGTCCTGATATTAACACTCCACTATCAGCACTTTGTATGAGATCAAGAACCACAAGCTGGCCCAGTTTGTTTCACCTCAATAACAAGACCCATTCACGCTCTGTGTCTGCTGGTAACTCCCAGCAAAAAATGTAATTTGTCCTGACCAAGAGCTGGAAGGCGACAGAGGAGGGAAGAAGATAGGGGAACGGAGGCTGTCAAGAATAAGCGGAGCAATTTTAGGACAAAAAAAAGAGAGGAGATTTCACCTGGTAGTCCACTTACATAATCAGAAGCCTCCACATCTTACCTTTCATGTGTCTCAGGAGATATCACTCACTATTTTCAGTGATGTAGAACGCTCAAAATCACTTACATAAGCAAAATCATCTTGAAATACAATAAAAAATGAGCATCGTTTGTGCAATTTCAGCTTCATACTGCAATTCCACAACTACTGAGTTTGTAGATGGCCTTTTACTTACTCGGTTGAGATGACTGTTGTTCAAAACAATTGCAACAAGTCTTTTTATAGATTCTTCCAGCTTTCTGAAACACTTTCCTGCAATCTGATGAGATAAGTCAGCATCACATAATAACTTGGTGATGACAAAAACTGTCTGCTTCAAAAAAATTGAAAAAGGGAGTTTGGGAAGGCTATATGAAGTAACCAAGCCATCAACTAATTCAGAGAGAGAATCTGACACTTTGGAGCAATCAATTCCAAGTTTTTTCAAATCTGTCCTCAGGCCTCTGGATTCTGTCAGGTTTTTTAGTTCAAGATTGCGTTGTAGGAACTGCATGTGAGCAACCAAATAATCTGTCTTAAAGGCATGGCAAGGAGTCAATACTGGATGCACGCTTGATAAGACAACAGATATAGAACTGTTGCTACCACATTCACTTGGGGCGGACGCAGACGAATTCTCTAGAGGATCAGCAATACAGTTACTTGAAACATCACATCCAGAATCTTCAAAATGGTCTGCCCAATCTTCTGTATTGGTAGATAGCACAGTCTCACCTATGACTGCTGAATTCCCTGAAACACAAGAACAAATTCAGTGTGGGGTACTGATTAGAGCAGGTGTCAACAGAAGGCACTAAAGAGTGACCAGTCACTCTCCAAGTAATTAAAAGTAGTTCTCTGAGCCTCCTCCAATGCTACTTTAAGCACTTTCTCATCTTTCCCTTTAAAGCTATTGCAGCAGCTTCTCTCCTTTCTTTTTTGCATGAATGAGGAGGTGGCACGTGCATACACCTTTGCTCTGAGTGGGAAAACTGACAACACTAGCACCCTGCCTCTCCCCGTCCACACTTGGAAACCCCGCTCCTCTGGATGAGAAAGGAACATGCAATGGACTCTTTCCCCTCAGGGAAACCATAGAAGTAACTGTATTTTCCCACTACAGGATATTACCATGGGAAGAGGGCAGGGTGATAGTTTGCTTTGGGAAAACAGCAGGTTTCATCACCTGCTGTGGGCCTACTTTGAATTACCATAATTTTTGCACAAGCTTCCATTTTGTGAGTGGCTCCACCCACCAAGCTGCCATTTTGCAACCTGTGTCTCCCAAGACTCTTGAAAACAATTAAGCAGCTTCCAGAAACAGAAAGCCTGCCTTTTCTTGGATTAGAGAAGAAGAGGAGAGATTGGATTTATATCCCGTCCTTCACTCACTTGGAGTCTCAGAGTGGCTTACAAACTCCTTTCCCTTCCCCTCCCCACAACAGGCACCCTATGAGGTAGGTGGGGCTGAGAGAGCTCTTTCCCAAGCTGTCCTTGAGAGAACAGCTGGTACAGAGCTACGGCTTGCCCAAGATCATCCAGCCAGGTGCAAGTGGAGGAGTGGGGAATCAAACCCGGTTCTCCCAGATTAGAGTCCGCGCACTTAACCATGACACCAAACTGATTAGACGGCTGGACTAGGGCTGGTGAAACTCAGCTATGAAGCTCACTGGATAATTGTTAACACTGTGAATTTTACCTACAGAAAACATTTTTTTTATTGTTTCAATTATAAATTTGGCCAAGTTTTATCAAAACCTCATTGTGAAGCTAAGTGTGAAAGCTCTCTCCTTTGTCAGAAATCTGTTTACTGGTACATATACACTGACACATGATACACAAGTTTCTTCGTGTTATCGCATCTTTGGTGATATCCTGAGGATTTTTCCCTGATCCAACTAGTGGTTCATTGTACATATGTGTTAGGTTGTGCTAGAAGTGTTGTGTATTGAGCCTAAGCCTTTCCTCTAGCTGTAACTAGAACAGGCTGAGCTTGCTTCTCTAAGACAATAGCTTGCCTGGATCCAGGAACTAACCTATAGCTAAGCAGTGTAATGTAAATAGCCTATCACTGGGAGTGAGTGTGTGTTGGGTGTGGTATAAACTGGCTGAGCTTGTTCCACCAGAACAATAGCTGGCCAGGATCCTGGAATAGACCTATAGTGTAGTAGCTGTAATGGAAATAGCCAATTGGTGGTAGTGGTGGTGGTGGGGTGTGGTCTTTGCATGCTTTATAAACAGGGCAGCAAGGCCAGGTTTTCAGTCTTGTAGTTGCTGAAATCACTGAATAAACTAGAGCTGATCACTGCAAGGCGTCTAGAACACGGTATTTTCCAGAAGAAACCTCTCTTTTCTGTTCAGGTGAGAATAGGCTATCACCTCACTCCATCAAACTAATTTATTTATTTATTGTTTATTTATTATTTCATACTTTTACCCTGCCCTCCCCACGAACAGGCTCAGGGCGGCTTACAATATGGCACACAGTGCCTAGTCAGAATAAAACAATTTAAAACAAGTTTAAAATACAACTACGGTACAATATAACCAATTTGCAAATTAAGTGCTTGCAGATGGTAATTAATAAACAGTAAGATGGCTACCTACAGTTACCCTCTATGCCAGGGCCTAAGGTCATAATCCGGCCCTCCGTAGCTGCGAGGCCTGAGCTTCATTCAGGGCCAGCCCTCATTGCTGATGATAATAGTGATGGTTGGTGGTAGGTGGTGGCAGCTCCTAATCAAAGGCCTGGTGGAAGAGCTCCATCTTGCAGGCCCTGTGGAACTGCATAAGATCCCGCAGGGCCCTGATCTTCTCCGGGAGCTCATTCCACCAGACAGGAGCCGCCACCAAAAAAGCCCTGGCCCTAGTTCTGGCGAGCCTGGCCTCCCTGAGGCCCGGGTCCAAGAGTCAGTGTTGCAACCCTGACCGAAGTGTTCTCTGGGGTATATGTGGGGAAAGGCGGTCCCTCAGGTATGTTGGACCCTGGCCATATAGGGCTTTAAAGGTAAGCACCAGCACCTTGAAGCAAATTCGGTAAGCTATAGACAGCCAGTGCAGCGCCGCGAGCACAGGCCAGATGTGGTCCCATTTAGAGACACCCATCAGTAGCCTGGCCATGGCATTCTGCACCAGCTGCAACTTCCGGATCTGCACCAAGGGCAGCCCCATGTAGAGAGCATTACAGTAGTCTGTAGTCTCGAGGTGACCGCTGCGTGGATCACTGTAACCAGGTCATTGTGGCTGAGGAAGGGAACCAACTGCTGTGCCAGCCGAAGATGATAAAAGGCTGACTTGGCAGGGGCTGCTACCTAAGCCTCCATTGTTAAGGAGGGATCCAGGAGCACTCCCAGACTCCTAACCCCCAGCGCAGGGAACAATGGCGGGACCCCCCCTTCCCAGGCTACCCTGACTCAGGCACAGGACCTCCGTCTTCCCCGGGTTCAATTTCAGCCGGCTCAGTCTGAGCCAACCAGCCATGGTGTGCAATGCCCGGTCCAGATCTTCTGGGCTGGAGTCCGACTGGCTGCCCAACATCAGATAGAGCTGGGCGTCATCAGCGTACTGGTGGCATCCCAGCCCGTATCTCTGGGCAATCTGGGCAAGGGGGCGCATATAGATGTTAAACAGCATCGGGGAAAGCACCCCCCCCCCCGAGGCACACCATATTCAAGTGGGTGCCTCATGGATTGCTGCTCCCCTGGCACCACCCTTTGTCCTCAACCCTGGAGAAAGGAAGCAAGCCATTGCAAGGCCCGCCCCTGAATCCCCACGTCAACGAGGCGGTGGGTCAGCAGCTGATGACTGACTGTGTCGAATGCAGCCAACAGGTCCAGCCACAGCAAAACCGCCATACCACCCCAATCCAGATGTCTCCGGAGGTCGTCAGTAAGGGCAGCCAGTGCTGTCTCCATGTTGTATCCTGGGCGGAAGCCGGACTGGAAGGGGTCCAAGATCGAAGCATCATCCAGAAAGCCCTGTAACTATATCGCCACCACCCTCTCAATTAATGTGCCCAGATAGGGCAAATTGGAAACTGGCCGGTAATCAGCCAATTCGGCCGGATCCAGATTTAATTTTTTTTTCCAAGAGAGGACAGATAATCGCTTCCTTGAGTGACCCCGGGAACTGCCCTTCAAAGAGGGACTTGTTGATTATCTCCTGGACAGCACCTTGAAACCCCTCGTGGCCTGCTTTAATAAGCCAGAAAGGGCACGGATCAAGGTTGCATGTGGTTGGGCATACAGTCATGAGCAGTCTGTCAACTTCCTCTAGGCTGAGCAGGCAAAACCCATCTAAGCCCAGAATCGAAGATGTGCAAGGGGCCTCGAGTTCACTCACTGTTTCAACTGTGACGGGGAGGTCGCGGCGGAGCATCAAGACTTTATCCGTGAAATAGCTCGCAAATGCCTCAAAGCCAATATCCAATTCCCTAGCATTTGGTCTGCCCTGTGGCAAGACTGATAAGGACCGAATTGTTCTAAACAATTGGGCTGGGCGTGAGCTCGTGGACGCAATCAAGGCCACATAAAGCTCTCTCTCTTAGCAGCCTTGGTTGCCATCTCATAGGCTATCATAAACGTCCTATAGGATGCTCTTGTAGCTTCATTTCGAGGCCGGCACCACCGTCTCTCTAGCCATCGTAGCTCTTGCTTCATACGCCGCAACTCCTGGGTATACCAGGGTGCAAGCCTACTGCGAGGACATAGAGGGTGCCGGGGAGCGATCTCATCGATGGCCGTGGCGAGCCAGCTGTGCCAGTTCTCCACAAGCTCATCCAACGAGCCACCAGGGGGCATAGGATCCCGCAGGGCCATCTGGAGCCGCATAGGGTCCATTTGACTCTGCAGATGAGCTAAAATAGGCTCGCCGCCTAAACAGGGTCGGGGTGGAACATTCAAATGGGTCCCCAGAGCATAGGGGTCCAACCGTGGTACTGCCGAAGCAGTAATCCGGTCCACTGTTACCCCCGCAGTGAAGATCAAATCGAGCGAGTGCCTGGCCCGGTGTGTGGGGGCTGTGATGAACTGAGAGAGTCCTAGTGCTGCCCTGATCCACTGCCTGAATGGACACTGCATCATCAGCATGGACGCTGAAGTCCCCCAAAACCACTAGCTTGGGGTACTCCAACGCCCAGCCTGATACAGCCTCCATCAGGGACAGCAGGCTGTTGACCAGTGCATTAGGCAGTCGGTACACCAGCCACACAGCCAAACTCTCTACAGCCTCCCACACCAGACCGACACACTCCAGGCCCGTGATCTCCACTGGCAGGAGTGCCCTGAAAGAGTAAGCTTCCCAAATGAAGATCACCACACCTCCCCCCCCCACCCCCGAGTCTGCAACTGGTGTAGGACCGAGAATCCCAGGGGGGCAAGTTGGGAGAGAGCAACCATCTCCCCGTCCCGCATCCAGGTCTCGATCACACATGTCAGGTTGGCCTTCTGATCTACTAAGAAGTCCTGAAGGACCTTGGCCTTGTTATTTATTAACCTGGCATTGCGCAACACCAATGTCGGAGAGGGGGTTAATTTCCCTAGCCCCACTGCCAACAACCATCGGGATGGGTTGCAGGCTGGAAGGGCGCTGAGCCATCCTGTTTCTTAGCGTCCTTCCCTCATTTCTCTGCCTGGACCCCCCACTATACTTTCCCCTCCCCAGGAGCACCAGAATCTGTAGCCCAGCATCACCGGTAATTCTTTACTTAGTCCTGTTCCTTTTGATTAGTTATGCTTTCGCTTGTAAAAGAAAGAGACATGCTTTCCAGTCAACTAAAATGGAAGATTTTCCTTAAATATGTACAAACCACTCTCTGGTTACTTAGGAAAAAAATAAGCAGGAAGAAGCTGAGTTGTGAGTAAGTCAACCGCTAGGAATGTTTGAGGGAGACAGCCAATATGGCTTCTCTAAACTGAAGAGCACATGGCTTGGGCCATGATTCGAGAACTCTGAACTCCTTGCAAGTAAGCTTTAAACCCTTTCTAGAGAAGAATCTTGTATCAGGCAATGTAGAAATGAACAAATCAGATTATCTGTTTTCTGTGAGCTGCCATGGAAACAGGAAAAGAGGCAGCCACAGACGAGGCATTGCTCCAGACAGGAATCTACTTGTAAGAGTCAATATTTTGGATGGTGCCTTATGCAGAGCTATTGTAACACCGTTTGTCAAATAACATAGCTATCAGTTAAAAATACTTATATAAAACAGTTTATATAAATGCACAATAAAATCTGATAAAAGGGTACCTAGGCATTATGCTTGGCTAATTTGAGAGTAGGTGTTTCATCAGATAAATTTAGAAAAATCTCTCAATATTAAAAAGACTCTTTTTTTTTTTTACTTTGATGCAACTGAACTATTAACTGAACAGCTGCTCCAAGCAAAAAGGAATTCACAAGCAATAGAATTCAATGGAAAAGAAAAAGGAAGGTGACAGTATTTGTTGAACACCAGATTTCACTTCACAGGAGATGTGATTGCTTTTACTTGCTGCATGCTTCAGTTACTTGGCTGTCTCAGAAACATCTCAGTAAGTGATGCTACTGTTTATAAACAAAGATTTTTAACAATACATTATGTTAGAAGGTGATCTTTATATTCACATTTTCTTCACTATGATGCACTGGGCAAAGACACAGGTTTGGTGCCTAAAAAAAGGAAATGTCCAGATTAGCTCAACCACATGAAAAGTGTGACATTATGGGTAAAAGACATAAAGGAAGTTGCCACAGTCCAGATTGGTATAGTGGGAGGCAGAAAGACTCGAAAAGCTCATCCCACATCCTTTAGAGCTGGTGAAGTACATACTCTCATCAACTCAAATACTCCCCATCCCCCCCGGACAGCAAACAGAGGATTTATTTACTTATTTCTGTCAAGTCACAACTGTCAAGTCCCATAGAATTTTCAAGGTAAGAGACATTCATAGGTGGTTTACCATTGCCTGCCTCTGTGTAGTGATCCTGGACTTCCTTGGTGGTCTCCCATCTAAGTACTAACCATGGCCAACCCTGCTTATAGGGTTGCCAGCCCCCCGGTGGGAGTGGGGGACCCCCAAATTTCATGGGCTCCAGCCCACCACCAGCCAGTTGGCCAGTGGTGGGAAGCCCCGCCTCCAACAGCCATGGCCGGGCACAATGCCCCCGTGATGATGTCACCTCCCTGTCATGTCATCACATTGTCCCCCCCCCCCCACTCCCAGGAAGCTCCCTCCCACCCCCCACCAGCAGAAGAAAAGGACCTGGCAACCCTAGCTTTCTTAGATCTGGTGAGAGCAGGCTAGCCTGGGTTACCCAGGTAAGGGCAAACAAAGGAAAGGGGACTTACAAGATAGGTGACACTTAAAATTGGCTCCTGCGCTACTGTAAACGGAACATTTGCAAAAATCAGTTTTTATCACTTTACTTTTACCTCTCAGGTTTTTTGCTGCTAAAGGTCAACGGACTCTGCTGAACTGTTGGTGGGGTGACTGACTGCTGCAGAAGCCTGCTGTGCTGTATGGCCGGCTGTTCTGGACAGTCTGGCCCTCAGCAGTGACCTTGGTGAAGATGCAAGGACCCACCGAAGGAAGGGGCAGGGGGTAAAACACACTTCTCTGAGCTTGCTCTGTTTGCTGAAGGACTGGATTCAATCTATTTATTTATTTATTTTAGATAAAAGGTGCAAACAACACATGATACCGGGAATTCATTCAAACAAGGCTTCAGAAACTTACTATTTTCCAAACAAAATCGTGAAGAAAGTTTGCTCAGATACAGCTGCTGCCTTAACTGAAGAACTTCAGCTTCCAACGACTCAGCTTTTGACTTCCACTTGGAATCCAGTCCAGATACAATCTTGGCCAGGCGCTCTGTATATTCTTTGCTGCTTTTATCTGGTGGCTTTGAGCGGATAACAGCTAAAGCCAGGGCCAGCTGTGAGATTTTCAAGTACCATGTCACATCTTCTCTATCTTTGATTTCTGTCAAGGCCAAAAGGAAAAAAACATATTACAGATATTTTCCATAATAAAAAGTTATCTCATAAGTTTTATTTTTTCCCAGAGGAAAATCAGTTTTTCTAACCCTGCGGAGGCCTTAGATCAATCAAGAGACACAACCTCCCACAGTAAGAGAATGAAATATTTACAAGTAGTGCCAGTATTATGTCAAAAATAAAACGTAGCCTGGCAGATTGAAAGTCATAGAAAGAATCGCAGGAGTCTTGAATAACATACGATAGGAAGGGGAAAGGCTGAGCTGCTGGAAAGTCATGGCTACTTTTTTGTCTTTAGAAATTAAAACGTCACTGAATTCAGTGGGAATATTGCCACAGTGGTAAAGCACTATGATCAGACACCTTGGATGGGTAAGGCAGAGGAGAACTGCTCAGATGTGGCTTAACAGAGTTATGAGTCATGCCTCAAGGAGTCCATTCCTAAGACTTCTCTGAGGACCAATCTGAAGGATATACAGACTACGAAAGAGGACTTAACACTTGATTCTGTCCCTGAAGTCAAAAGCTCAATCTATTTACATAATGAACTCAAACCCACCCACTCATCAGCCTCAAATGAGCAATGGAAAAGATTCACAGTCTTTTGAATTGTACCAATGTAGGGGAGTTCATAACATCAAACATTCAGTTTCACAAAACACTTTTGGGAGAAAGAGGCTTTATATGAATAATTTGCTTGAAGACAATCAAGAGAGATCCTTCAAGGACTTGCGGGGGTTGTTCCATCTCCTCCTGTATCCCCCTCCCCACACTATTCCCTCTTTCTCGCCTCCTGTCAGCACCCATATTATTTCCCCTTTTCCTGCTTCCTTCTCTTCTTCCCACTCACCAACCAGCCTTTCTTTAATCTGTCCCCCGTCTTCAGATTTATTATTTATTTACATCATTTAATTCCCACCTTTTCCTATAATGGTGACCAGGGGTCATTTCGTAGAAAAAGAGGTGCAGGAGCTCATTAGCATGACATTAGCATAACTTATTTGCATATGCCACATCCCCTGACATCACCAGAAGTATGTCAGAAGGCAAGAAAGAAAGAAGAGAGACAGAGAGAGAGAGAGAGAAAGAGAGAAGGAAGGAAGGAAGGAAGGAAGGAAGGAAGGAAGGAAGGAAGGAAGGAAGGAAGGAAGGAAGGAAGAAAAGAAAAGAAAAGAAAAGAAAAGAAAAGAAAAGAAAAGAAAAGAAAAGAGCTGGCAGAGAGGGGACCGCTACTAACCGAAGCCTCAGAAATACCACTGTTCTGGGAGGATGGCTTCAGTGGTGGCTGAGGCCTTCAGAAGGCTGGTCGGAGGAACAAGGACCTTTCCAGGGAACAGGGTCATTTTGCTGCAGCCATGACACAAGCAGGCATTCCCCCACCGGGGGTGGGGGGTGGGGGGCTGGCACCAACTCCCGGAGCTGAGCTCCCCCGAGCTCCTGCTCGAAAGGACACCTGATGGTGACCCAAAACAGTTTACATCATTCTCCTCTCCTCTATTTTATCCCCACAACTACCCTGTGAGGTATATTAGGCAGAGAGAGAGAGAATGATTGGCCAAAGGTCACCTAGTAAGCTTTCATGGTAGAGCAGGAATTTGAACCTGGGTCTCCCAGATCATAGTCTTGAGCTCTAATCACAACGCCACACGGACTCTCTTCTTCCCCTCCTACCCACTCCCTGGGAAAAGTCTGGCCAAGCAGAAGAAGTTGTGCAGGAGCAAGTCACGGCTGTGCCCAGCCAGGTTGTACAAGTAGTGCAGAGGCTTCTGTGGGTCCCAGGTGAGTTGTGCAGCATCAAGTCAAAGCCCTCACCATGCCAGGGCGAGCTGCACAAATTGCACACTAGCAAGTTGCCTGCAGTTGCTGCTGGGCTGGCTCTGATTGGTCCTCCTGCCAGGAAGGGGGGGGGAGCAGAGGTAGACTGGGAAGCCAAAATAGCCTTGGAAAGGGCCCTCCCCCCCCTGCCTTTTACTGACAGAAACCAAGGTTTGAAGGCAGACAACACTGTTGCAGTTATCTAGCAATCACCACACTGAACACTGAGATCTCAGAGGGCATCAATTTCTTAAAGGTACAGGAGCTGCTTCAGTAATTTGGGGGAGTTTTTACTTGGAATTGTAGTTTTTAAAAGTCCTTCATTAACTTGGCTCTCAGAGTTGGGATTTCTCCCATTGACCCTCAACAAGTGGGCAAGATGGAGTCCCTAGGTAAAGACTTAGTCCCCAAGAGCTTCCTTCTTACATTCTGAGCATAGGCGTCAACTACGGGGGGAGGGCTCGAGGGCTCGAGTCACCCCCGAAATTTCCCAGAGGGGGCTCAGCCACCCCCGGCAAAAGGGAGCACCCACCGGGCGCTTCCTAGGCTGGCCCTTCCTAGGCTGGCTGGCTGGCTACCGCCACCTCTCCCCCCACCCCCAGCCCTGCCCTGCCCTGCCCACTCCCAGCAGGCCGGTAATAAAGCGCGGTGGCTCCTAGTCGTGGCAGCGCCACGCCTCCTTCTCCTGGTTCTGCTCCAGGCTGCCGGTGGGCCGTGGTGCATGGACGAGGCTGCATGCAGCGGGGGTGGTGGGTGGTGGGTTTGCTGCCAGCTCTCTCCTGGGGGGCTCCTGCAGCAGGCGGGGCAGAAAGGGAGTGGCCAGGGCTGGGGGGCGGCGGGGACATGGTCCCGGTAGGCACACATGCAAGAGCCCTCACCCCTCCCTGCGGAATTCAAAACTCGATGCCCCTGATTCTGAGAATCTACAATCTTCCCTTGGGAGCAGTGTTCCCTCTAAGCCGAGTTAGTGTGAGCTAGCTCACAGGTTTTTAGCCTCTGGCTCACAAATTTTTGCCTTGGCTCAGGAAAGATGGCTCCAGAGCAAACTAATTTATGCAGTAGCCAAATTGTTCACTCACAACTTTAATGCCAGTAGCTCACAAAGTAGAACTTTTGCTCACAGCTTAAAGGGAACATTGCTTGGGAGTCCATCCTCCTCTGGGGTCAGCACTCCTCCTGCCTCAAAAGGAGGGGGGGAACATTTTTGCTTTTCGGCGGTCCCAGTCTCTGTCCCTTTTGATGTGAAAATCTAGCAGAGGTGTTGGATGGTAAAACTTCTGTCTTACTTGGCCACAGCCGTTTGCATCTGTAAGTACAGAACTGTTCTGTGCTTGGGACTTGATGATTCACCATCTGGTACCCTTCCTTTTTGATCAGCTATCAGCTTGCAGCCAAGTACCAGCTTATAGACCGAGCACAATTCTTTTTTTTAGAAAACAACTTTTTATTTTCAAAACAAACAAACATAAAATTGGGGTACAGCATTTCACCACATTATTTTCCCCTATTAAATTACTTCATACATTATCTAACTCTTTATCATTTTTTCCAACTTGTGCTATCATATAATAATTGCAAATACATTAATATACAATTTCTTATTTTCTACTAATATGGACTTTGTCTAAGCATTTTATTAAATCCTTTCATTAAATGTATAGGGATATATAGTTCTTTATTTTCTTCTAGATACTAATATGGTTGGATCTTACTCCATCAAAAATTTCAGAGCTTCCCTCAGAAATTTTCCATTCTTTTTATGGGTTTCATCTTCTTGATTTTTCTGGTTTCTCCTCTTAAGTTTTAGGGTCTTGATTCTGTGTCTCTTTCCCTTATAAGTGTAGAAATTATCTTCTGGAAGAAACCATCAGTGCTCAATCTTGGAAATGGTTTGTAGGTCCATGTATTGATTTCTTTGCTCTCTTTGAGGTGATGAGTGACTCATTATTTTGGAAATTTCTTCAGTATTGATTCCTTTATAAAGTCTCTGATGCATTTTTGTAGGCACTTTATTTCTCTTTGTAGGTGAAGAGTCCTTTCTATAGATCTTGTCAGCTTGATTGTAGGTTTCCTCTATATCGTCTGCACAGTCGTGTCCTTTTTTCTCCTCTTTCCATGATGTCTGAGCTGTCGACCTCTTAGTTAAGGCCTGTTGCATCAGTATTTGCATTTCAGTTTGTACAGGATAAAAAGCTTCTTGAACTGCCATTTTTACAGCCAAAACAACTGTGTTTTGAATCATAATCTGCAAGTCCTTCAAGGAAACCTGCATCAACTCAATGTCTATAGGTTCCAATATATCTGGAAATAAAGCCTCTGGCACCCTTTGCAGTCTATCAGTGTCATCCATTTTTTCAGAGATGTGTTAAAACAAGAGAATCTCTAAAAATATTTTCCAACCAAGTTTTACAATAACATCACTTCTAAAAAGCATATATCAACAATTGTTGTAACCATTAGAGATAAAGACAGTACCAATGCAAGTCAGGAATATTATCAATTGTTTACAAGGCAAAGCATTGTGGTCAGAACAAAATGGAGTTTTATAATTTCAATAAACACAAAATATTATGGGAATGTAATATGAGGAAGGTTCAGAGTAAGATCCAATTTTCTTTTTACCCTTTAGGAAGTGAGGTCTTTATAATCCATTTATTGAAATATAGTTGATCCTAGACCTTATTTCAACAAAGATAGCTACTAGGGGTCCCTTCCACACGAGTGAGATAATCCGGAGGGGAATCGAGGCTTCTTTGCTCCGGAGCAATTTGCCCCGCAGTTGCGTGATCACACCGTTTCGTGAAGCTGCTGGCTCAAATAGCCACTGCGCGATCAGACACAACCGCGGGCGAGTTGTTTTTTCTGTGGTGGTGGGTTTCCAAGGCACTTAAACAGGGGATCGATGAATCGCTGCAAGGGGGGAAGGGGGAATCGATGCTTTGCTTCTCCCCCCCAAGGGATTTTGATGATGCGCACAAGAAGGGGGAAAAAACAGTGTCATGTTGGGATAGCGTGTGATCACGCTATCCACGACGCCACACTTCTGTGCTGGCACAATCACACAGGGAAACTCCGGCTGTGAGCCGCAGCAAACCATTTGATACTGGAGTTTCACTAGTAGTTTTTTACTACGATTTCCCACCGGTTCAAAATGGTTTGCAACGGCTTGACAATGGTTGCGGGTCACTTCCCAGATGTGCTGGTGTGATCGTGCCAGTTTGATCCGTCGATGAAGTGTCCTCTAGCGTGGCAAATAGGTGCATGTGGAAGAGACCATGAAACACCAGTAGCAAATGGTTTGCTGCGGGTCACAACTAGTGTTTCCCTGTTTGATCGCGCCAGCGCGAAAGTGTGGCATTGAGGATAGCATGATCACACGCTATCCTGACGCCACATGGGTTTTTTGTCCCCCTTCTCTGTGTGCGCATCACTGAAGGCCCCCATAGGGGAAGACACGATTCATCGATCCTCCCCGCCCATTGAGGTGAATAATCAATTCTTCTCCCACCCCGTCTAAACAAATAATCGATTCCCCCTTCCCCTGTTGAAGCACTTCATGATCCCCCGTTTAAGCGCCTCAGAAACCCACCACAAAAAAAATCACTTGCCCGCGGTTGCGTCTGATCACGCAGCAGCAGTTTGCCCCAGAGCTGTGTGATCACGCAATTGCGGGGCAAATTGCTCTGGAGCAAAAAAGCCTCGATTCCCCTCCGGATTATTTCGCTCATATGGCCACGACCACAGTGTTATACTTCATTGGTGGTATGGATGAGGTCCTAGCTTCTCCCCCCCCTGCCCGGACAGTCATGACTATGCACACAATGTCTGACATGGGTCCTCTCAGCCAGCTCCTGCATTGGGGCACATTGGGATCTTCTACCCACTTACTGCCGCTTGCAGAGGGTCCAAATCAAGCCCCTTACAATGAGCTCCTCTATGGGGAACTCACTGGAGTTCAGGAACCCCCGAGCCCCTTTAAAGAAGCCGGCAATCCGGTCAACACTCGGGAGCGCTTCCCGGTGCAACTGTTCCCATCGCACTGAATCCCGGAAACTCAGACCGAGCACAATTCTAATGGTTGAATTACTGGTGTGAATTCTAGGGTGGAGAGCATTTCTTCACAGACCCCAAAACAAAATACCCAGAAAAAATAGTATCAAAGTGGCATCATGGCATAAGCAAATTGGGTTCAGTCCTCCATCCCAGACTGGTCCTCTGCAACTACAGAACAAGTAAGGTTCAGTTCCTTTCCCAGGTCCAATCCTCCACCACTGAAATAATAAAACAGAGACTTTTCCTGTCTGCCCAAACACCTCCCCTCACTACTTATGAACTTCTCTAGCTGTGCTGAGACTGCTGGATAAGGGAACATATGAAACTTTATATTCTGCTTCTCTAAATCTCTCCCTCTCTACTCCTCCTGATCTCCCTTCCTTTGTTGCAAGTATTACCCAAAGAGAAAGCTCAGATCTTTCCCTCCTAGCTGCCCCCTCCTTCTCTGTGTACACTGAATGCTTATAACACCACCAAGAGCAGGTTCTAACTTTGGGCTAGCCTGAAAGAGGACACATCTACTGTTCCCTCTAAACTGAGTTAGTGTGAGCTAGCTCATGGCTTTTTAGCCTCCAGCTCACACATTTCTGTCTTAGTTCAGGAAGGATGGCTCCAGAGCAAACTAATTTATGCAGTAGCCGAATTGCTCGCTCATGGCATTAATACCAGTAGCTTACAAAGTAGAATTTTTGCTCACAAGACTCCACAGCTTAGAGGGAGCATTGGACACTTCTGGCATAACTGGGACAGATTCCGCTAGGGATCCTCTATTCGGGTTGTTGTTGCTTATTCTCCAAAAGGTTATGTGATCTCACAGGCCACCTAATTACCTGTAGCTCAAACACAGTACACTACACTGCTGTTTCAATCTACCTACATTCTTTGCCTTGTCCAAGGAATCTGTAGGTGCACTCACATGTACCCCCAGCTTTTAAAGTAACATATCCAACGAAGAAGAATGGGATGGACTTAGAGGGCTGCGCTGGGAGACAGGAAAATCCCATTTCATGAGCTTCATTCCACTTGCAATATTGGGGATCCAATCCTTTGCTTTTCATTGGTAGTGGAGAGTCTCGCTATTATATGCCTGATACTGTGCACTGTTTTTTGTTGACATTGGTTCTGAGATGCAGTAGACAGAGACTCATCAAGGCTCTTCTTAGTGACTGAACTTCTTTTTCTTTCCCTGGCAGATCTTAGATACAATAAAATGCAGTATCAGTGAGCCTTGTGGACATGCATGAATTATTTTTATGACACCACTGAAGCAAAGGGCACTCTAGAAAGTAACAAAAACAAAAGGGAAAGACAGGTCACTAGTGAAGTCCTGGGTCCTTTCCACATTCGAGCAAGGTTAGAAAGCAAAGGTCCTTTCCGCATTTGCCTACCACTCCGGATTTTCTCAGTGTTTGAGCTGAGGCAATTTAAGTCCATGGCAAAACAGTATCCAAATAACCGGGGCAACAGCAAGCTGAAACTGGGCTGACCACTAAAGGCATGTAATGTAATGCAGAATGGGGGGGAAACCCAGAATAAACAGAAGGTTGAACTCGATTTTAGTGCAAAACAGGGAGGGGGCCTGAATTAAAAAGAAGGTTGAATTCAATTTTAGTGCAGAATTGCTTGGAGGACACCACGGTGAACATGGATTAAAACGAGAGTGCAGAAAGGGCCATGATCTGAACTTTAACAAGGAAGGAACAACAGAGGAAAAGGAATACAGGCTAAAACAAGGATGATATGAAAAGAACAGGCACAAATCCAAGTTACATATCCTTAAGGCTTAAGTTTCTGCAGGCCACCAGTGCAATCCTAAGAATACTTTCATAGGAATAAGCCCTGTAGAATAGACCTGAATAGGACGCTAAGTAGACCTGCTTAAGATCACTCTCTAAAAGGTTAAGCCAATGTCACCAAGGATACTAAAAACACACTAAAACACAACACGTGCCTGTGTGTGTTTGTCTTGTTAGAATAACACTTGGTAACTGTCATAAACTACATGGTAGCTCTGCAGCTTTTATCCTGTTTTGAAACTCCCCTACAGAACTTTTGCTACCCCTTTTGAAAATGCTACCAGTGGTAACATTGGCAAAGGTCCTCACACAGCTTCTCATGCATGTAGCATTTCAGAAGAGGAATTTAGAGAACCAGAGATGAGATTCATTCGTTTCACCTACCAGTGTTGTTTAGAGGGAAAATGAAGTGGGTGTCAGTTTTCATTTACTGTCTTCCTGCAATATATTTCAGTCCATTGTAGCCCTATTTAAGCAGTTATGGACTTAGTCTTGCAGCATACAGAGCAATCACTTGCCAATCCAGAATGGAAACATTGCATTGGAATTCCATGCCACTCCTCATACTCTCTTAGGAGCAAGGAACTTCCCTGGCCAGCTTGAAAGAGTCTTTCATCACTTCTGCATGAACGCTCGAGATACTGTTCAGCACGCAGTCTGCCATTTCACATACTGCAGCAGACAAGGTCCATTTTCAACAGGTGAAAGATAATATGTTACATGTTTTCTATTCCCTGAGTGGTAAGAGGCTCTAGGGGTCATGCTTCCAGGCCACACTTTCCTTTTGACAAGATCAGTAATGCTTTCTTTCTTTCAAAATGTACTGGAGTATAAAGGAAGGCAATGAGACACTCCTACAGAGCAGCAGATCCAAATGGATGGTAAAGTAACTTACTCTTTGTCCTTCCAAGGATCTTTAGCACTCCACTCCCTCCCCTTATGGAGGTTATTTAAAACCCCAAAATGATACATTGTCACTCACAGAATACATATTCCTCTTGATTAACTGCAGTTTGATTAACTGCACTGTGTTAAATTCCTTATCACTGGGTAAAATTCCACTTTAGCAGAGCTATGCCACTAGGTTATTGCTGGAGGCTGAGTACAGAGACTGCATCATCCCTATGCTAAAAGATTTACTTTGGCTGCACAATTCAAAGTCCTGGCTCTTAACTTTAAAATGTCTTAGATACAGTGAAGGACTGATTCCTGCCATACTGTCCAGACCACCAGTTAAGATCTTCCTCTCAAGTTCTGTATCAGAATTGAGGCAGGTGGCCACCAGAGACAGGGCCTTTTCAGTAGCGGCACCCCACCTTGTGAGAGTCCTACAGAGTCAGCCACAACAAGCATCCCTAAAGAAGGCTGATCTTTATTGAGAAAGGTCTGCTGTGGTCATCTACACATTCTGTGTCGGTAATGGCTAGAAGGACCCCTAAACAGGGCAATTATACAGAATTCAAACAGGGTCTCTCAGTGGAATGCAACCAATCACATTAATCAGTAAAAAGCCGCCCAATATACTGGCTACAGGTTCTCATAGGAAAAAGCGGGAAGATACATCAAGAGACACTAACAAGCTACCAAGGTCAGTGCTAGGCGGCAAACGATAAGCAGGCAGGGAGAGAAACGAAACCGAACATCCCAAGAATCCTACGTCACAGGGTAACTCATGCCACCTCCCGGGCAGGGGATGGCAGCATTAGCTGATACACCTACACGGTATATCGCCAGGTGCATTGTATCGTTTTTATGCCAATAAAGGTATTGTTATTGGTATTGTGATACACCTACACAAAGCCCCCCCCCCCCCAGGCTTGCCTGGTGCCTTTCTTTTAGGCACCAGCCCAAAATGTTTCTGTTGCTTTGATCCAAATCACAGATCTAAATCCTGCAGCAATTCCCTCTCCAGTTGTATGTTCTGCAAAACCAGCAGGACGGGTCTATTTACAACAACCTGCACAACCCCTTTCTGTTCAACATCTTTTTTAATTGGATTTATATCCCGCCCTTCACTCACTTAAGAGTCTCAGAGCGGCTAACAAACTCCTTTCCCCTCCCCTCCCCACAACAGACACCCTGTGAGGTAGGTGGGGCTGAGAGAACCCTTTCCCAAGCTGTCCTTGAGGGAACAGCTGGTACAGAGCTACGGCTTGCCCAAGGTCATCCAGCCAGGTGCAAGTGGAGGAGTGGGGAATCAAACCCGGTTCTCCCAGATTAGAGTCCCCGCACTTAACCACTACACCAAACATCTCAGATTTATGCAGGGCAGAATATCAAACCAAGGGAGGCAGATTATACAAATTTTTGGATTACTTCAGCGCTTGCCTCTGAGGTATGTCAGCTGTAGGGTGACATGATTCAATTCAGTAAGGCCTTCTTGGAGAACACATGAAAAAGAAACCTCAGCTGGAACTCCGAGCGGCAGCTAAGCTCCTCACGGCCCACACTTTCCCCAATTTGCCTCCTACACAGGGCTGTGCTTCATTTCTTTCCCCGTCACTCACTTTGTGTACAGCTGTACTTTCTTACGCTTAAACTCCTGCAAATTCTTTCCCCAGCAACTCTCCCAAACCCTGGTTCTGTTCCTCTGGCATTTCCTTGTTGCTGGCAGGCTCCTCGACGAACAAAGGCTCTTGCTTTTCAGCCACTGACTCTGCCCATGCACGGAACAAGGCAAGAAGCTGTTCATTCACCTCATGGATCACTTCAGCCAGCTCTCACTGGCTGGGGATGTGCAGCTAGGCATCTGACACCACAATCCTAAACATGTTTACTCAGAAGTAAGCCCCGCTGAGCTCACTGGGATTTACTACCTGCCTAAGCATGTTTACGGTTATATCCTGAGCCGGAGAGATTCTGAACATCAAGTTCTTCACCTTTCAGCCAACTCACAGTTCTGTGCCTTTGCTTCTGGCTGCCTCTTCCAAACACAAACTGGGTTTTTTTTACACAAGTTCACAGACCCAACCCTCTGCCTTCAAACTACCGCCTTCCAAGACCTGATGGGCACTTGAACTAGACTGCCATTTGTCTCTCTTGTCACGTCCTGACATATATGTATATTATGTATTTTAAATGTTTTTAATGCCTGGAATTAACGTTTTAATGTTTGCTGCCTTGGGGACCCTGAATTGGGTGGAAAGGTAGCACAGAAATGTTTTAAATAAACAAATTAAATAAGGCAATCATATTTTTCTAGTACATCTTTATAAGAATACACACCATCTTTGCAGAGTAAATGAATATCACAAAGAATATTAGCAGCAAACAATAATGGAGGGGGGGGAAAGGAACTCTGGGGTTTGATGCTTATTATCGAAAGGGGAGAGTTAAAAATGAAATATTATAGCATACATGGATCTAGGAGACTCTGGGCCTTCTACTACCCCAGAAACACCTCTGTGTCTTATGAAGTGAACTGAGGTAAAGAAATTATTTGAAACTGAGTTCTGAGTTGAGGAAATGGGGAAGAAATCATACTTGAAAGAAAGAATTGATTAAACCAAACAACATATTTCACCCAGGAAATCTGATCTGATACAGAAAACTGAATAAAAGCTAACAGTCTTTGTCTAGGGACCGGGACACTAGTTCAGGGTCACTGACATTTCCTTCAATCAACAAACCTAGGGCAGCACAGAATTTCAAAGACCACTGCATCTGTAGGAGCCATTCCCTTGAACAAGATGAAACTGGATGAAAAGCAAACTATTCGGTAACAAGTATTTAAGTCTCTGGAACAATGCAATGTTTAGTTGGACAGGTCGCTATAGGATTTCCATCCTCCACTACTGGTCACCTTGCAGGATGACGGTTCAAGTGACCATATCAGCTCAGGTTTTCTTTTACAAATACAAGAGAGGATTTTTTTATACACAGGCTCTGAAAGCCGATCAAAAATGAGTGGACACATTCTTATACTATTAACATTTTGCACCAGATCACTCTCAGTAGATCAGATCCTAGGCATTCACAAACTTGTTATGCCCCTGGCATCTTCTCCAGCGTGTTCCCTTGTTATTTCTCAGCATCTGCATTCCTCTTGCCCGGCTAAAGGCTGGTGTTCTCAAGTCCCACCCAGGGCTGGATCCAAAACTTTAGCCAGAGAAGTCCTGGGTTGCCCACCACGGCTGCCTGTGCTGAGTGAGCAACTGGAGCGTCAGAATGCTTGGGCTGGATTGGCCATATTTCCTGTCTTGTGGGTCCACCTCGCCAAAGAGAATTTGGAAGCAGGCAGGGACTCACAACCATACCTTTGACTCAAACCCGTACCTTTCATAGGCGTAGAGTACGGGGGGGCTCAAGGGCTTGAGCCACCCCCGAAATTTCCTGGGGGGGGAGCTCAGCCACCCCCGGGAAAACGGAGCGCCTGCTGCCACGCCTCCCCGGGTCCTTCCGAGGCCCGGCCGCCGCTGCTGGAGAGGGAGAGGGAAGGGGTGGCAGGCGGGGGGGGAGAGAGAGGCACCGGCAGCAGCGGCTGGCAGGCCTCAGAAGGGCCCGGGGAGGCGGGGCGGTTTCCCAGGGAGGGGAGAACATCGCTCCAGCGAGGCACGCGCGCTAAGGAGCCCCCACTCCCCCCGGGATTTCCAAAAGTCTTCGCCCCTGGTACCTTTGACTGTAGTCTTAACTCCAGAGCTCCTACAACTTGCATCACTAGCCTCCAGGGGGTTCAAGGGCTCAGACACTCTTCACCCTTGCCTTCGGACACACCATGTGGGCGGCAGCAAGATGACCTCTGGGGCCTGTGGCTGCAACGGTGGGCAGTAGTTGGCGGAATCCATGTGTGCCATTCAAGGGCTCTTGCCGCACACTGCTCCGTGATTGGTGGATGCTAGCAGGGTTGCTAGGCTCTCTGCAGATGAAGCCTTGGCTGAACAGTGCATCACGTATTTCCTCTCTGTGGAACAGCCACAGGAGATCGAGTAGAGGTACTACCAGCACTATGTCAGGGTTTTAGGATGGAGGAGGGAATTCTCATTTTAGTTAACAGCCTTCTTACCGATACTCATTTCAGGGTTTTTTAAAACTATGTTCTGAGATCTGATACTTGCTTTTTGCTTTCCACTCCAAAGTATAGAACAAATCCTCAAAATATTCTTCTCAGTCTTTATGACTGAAGGTACTTGCAGAGATACAAAATACTCCCAAAGTATCAAAACGCAGATTTTAAAAACTTCTCTAACCTTGCCAGTGCTGGGAATTGTGAGTTTCTAAAACTGGAAGAAAAAACGAGGTGAACCCTAAGGTTAGGATTTGAAATGCAAATTCAATCACATGGCACACATTGATTCAAAAGAACTGCTTCCACGTTGTAATAATTATCCTCGACTTAAGATGTGGATCAGCATTCTCCTCTGCTTCCAAATAACCCAGGGCTCAGGTGACAAGGCCTGTGCTAGTAATTCAAGTCAAAATAGTTTACTGTAGCACATTACATTTCAGGCCACAGAGTTTATTATGGCTCCTCTCAGGCACATTATATCCTTGCCTAAGAAATCTTATCAGATAAAGACAAGACAAATATACAGAGTTATAATAATCTTCCTCCAAAGATCGGCACACCGGTTCAGTGTCATCTCATGGGTTAGCTAGTTATCCATCTCCTGCTCTACATATATATATATTCCATCCTCTTCTTTTTCCATCTGGTGGTGGGAAGTCCTGAGGGGGAAAAGATCCGTTGGGCCCCCCTCCATTTCCCCCAAGAAACACATTCCAACAGACTCCCTCCCAGTTTTTCTGATGCAAGTAGAAACTTGGAAGAGCACTGAAAAGAACTCTTGTAACACATATTCTCTTTTGGAATGAATGAAATACTTTTAAAGACAACTCAGTCAACAGATTGCATGAAGGTTTCTGAGCAACGCACTGTACATATATACAACATCTTTTCAAGGATATCTTCACCGATTTACTAACACTTGTTCTCAATTAATATGACCTAACGTGTACGATAGGGACTGCGGTGGCTCAGAGGTTAAGACACTGAGCTGCAGACCGGAAGGTCGGTAGTTCAGCAGTTCGAGACCCGAGTGCCGCGTGACAGAGTGAGCTCCTGTCTCTGGTCCCAGCTCCTGCCAACCTAGCAGTTTGAAAGCAAGAAACTGCAGGTAGATAAATAGGTACCGCTTTGGTGGGAAGGGAACAGCATTCCGTGCGCCTCAGCATTTAGTCATGCCGACCATATGACCACAAAAAAAGTCCAGACAGTGCTGGCTCTTCGGCTTGGAAACGGAGATAAGCACTGCCCCCTAGAGTTGGATTTGACTGGCTTTCAAGCAAGGGAAACATTTACCTTTTACCTTAATCCCCATTAATTTAGAAGTCTAAAGAATACAACTGAAGCCTTACATTTCTATCCCCACAACTTGCCCTTACAACAACAACAACAGCCTGTGTTTCATTCCTGGCCAAGGTAAAAAAAGCTCGGCATTTTGTCATGCTGGCCACATGACCTCAGAAAAAGTCTTCGGACAGTGCTGACTCTTCAGCTTGGAAACTGAGATAAGCACCACCCCCTAGAGTCAGAATCGACTGGCTTTCGGGCAAGGGAAATTTTTACCTTTAATGTGTATGATAATACATCATGTTACATTTAACTCAATATCCAAATTTGCTGATAGCCCTTAAGACTGTTTCTAAGCTCAAACAGAAAAGCAATAAGATTCCTGGTGTGTAAACTTTCAAGAGTCAAAGCTCCCTTCAAGTACCAAAGCTTTGACTCTTGAAAGCTCATACCCTGGAAATCGTGTTGGTCTTTAAGATACTACTGGACTCGAATCTTGCTCTTCTACTGCAGACCAACACAGCTGCCCACTTGAAACTAAGGCCAAATAATAAACTTTCTGTTGTTTATTACTAAATTTATGGCTTCTGTTTTTTCATACATCTCAGGTGACAAAAAGGTAATATAAGTGAGTTTAAACAGCATGGGTGCAATAGCCTGAATGTCTACTATTGGGTATATTTAGATTTTTCATGAAAATAGGAAGGCCTTTAAATTTCACAAAGGTGCCAAATAGTGCACTACTGTATGCTAATAAATTTACAGGTGATGTTTTTATGTGCATTAATTTAAGCAAGAAAATAAAGTATTGTCTAATATTTGTCTCCCACTACCCCCTCCACCCATGGTGGGTGTTTTCTTCATAGCATCAACATTTCTTTAATATTTACAATTGTATTTTCTATCTTCCCTCTGTCCCCCCTGCCCATATCACCCTCTATTACTCGTCTAGAATTAAAGACCTTTAAGCTCTTTACCACTTGAGGAGACTGAAGTCCAGACCCGACCAGGTACGGAAGACCATGGGCGTTTTCTCACTAGCTTTCCCCCGCGGTTTACACGGAAGCTAGCAGGATTTTCTTGCTCCAGGGAAGCTCCGGAGCAGTGCAGTGATACTCTGGAGGAAATTGTGAGCACGGAGCAAATGGTGGGAAACTGACCAGAAGCTCCGGTGCTAGCTTCCGTGTAAACCGCGGGGGAAAGCTAGTGAGAAAAGGCCCCAAGTGTCAGCTTGCCACAGTATTTAACCGAATATTGCAATCAAGTTTGGGTGGGGGGAGCAGATCTGGATCAGTGCCACAATGGGGTGGCAGAAGGAGTTAACACTTCTGTGATGGAAACAGACTTCCTTTCCAAACTATTTAAATCAGAAAGCGAAAAAGAGAGACGGGCTAAACGCAAAATGGCTAACCACAGAGCCACATATGGAAGCAGCTAGGGTTGCCATCCCCCCAACAGGGGCAGGGGTTTACCCACTTTTGGGGGGCCCAATCCGCCACCACCCAGCCAGCCGGTGGGGGAGCCCCGGCCCCAAACAGTCCCATCTGCGCCAATGTTCCTGGCACGATGGCATCACACAGAGGTGGCGTTATTGCACAGGACATGTGGCAGGGGGGATACATTTGAGGAAAAGCTCTATGGCTGCCCCAGAGAAGAAGAGGACCCCCCCCCCCCACACACACACACACCGGCAGCCGGGTAAGAACTGGCAACCCTGGAAGCAACAGAAATCAAGCTCATTTCCACATTCTCTCTGCCTGCCCCCATCCCCACGAAAGGGAGGCAGGAAAGTGTTAGGTAAGGTATTTTTTACACCTATACACCATCTTTTCTCCATGTAGCTCAGCATGGCCTGCATGGAAGTCTAGGCAGATAGGTGATAACTGGCACATCATCCAGTGTGTTTCATGGCTAACCCAGGATGCAAAGCCAGGTACTAGACCAGCATGCAATGCACTAAAGGAGTCCATACCATATGATACACTCACAACCCGTATCGCCATCCAGTATTAAAAACAGCCCACTGGTACGGTAGCTGTGCCCTTGGCTATGTCACCAAGAGCAGTCTGAGAAGTCACCTAGAATCAGGGGTCCTTTCGTAAAAAAAGAGGTGCAGGAGCTCATTAGCATAACTTATTTGCATATGCCACACCCCCTGACGTCACCGGAAGTGTCAAAAGGCCACACCTCCCTGACGTCATCGGCAGTGTGTCAGAAGGCAAGAAGGGAGGGAGGGAGGGGGAAGGAAGGAAAGGAACAGGAAGGAAGGTAAGTAGGTAGGTGGGGGAGAGAGAGAGAAGAAAGAAAGGAAGGAGGGAGGAAGGGGGGAAGGAAGGAAGAAAGAAAGGAACAGTAAGGTAGGTAGGTAGGTGGGGGGGAGAGAGAGAAGGAAGGAAGGAAGGAAGGAAGGAAGGAAGGAAGGGACAAGAAGGTAGGTAGGTAGGTAGGTGGGGAAGAGAGAGAGAAGGAAGGGATGGAAGAAAGGGGAAAATGAAGGAACAGGAAGGTAGGTAGGTAGGTGGGGGAGAGAGAGAGAGAGAGAGAAGGAAGGAAGGAAGGAAGGAAGGAAGGAAGGGGGAAAGGAAGGGACAGGAAGGTAGGTAGGTAGGTGGGGGAGAGAGAGAGAGAAGGAAGGAAGGGGGAAAGGAAGGAACAGGAAGGTAGGTAGGTGGGGGAGAGAGAGAGAGAAGAAAGGAAGGGAGAGAGGAAGGAAGGGACAGGAAGGTAGGTAGGTAGGTGGGGGAGAGAGAGAGAGAAGGAAGGAAGGAAGGAAGGAAGGAAGGAAGGAAGGAAGGAAGGAAGGAAGGAAGGAAGGAAGGAAAGGAAGGAACAGGAAGGTAGGTAGGTGGGGGAGAGAGAGAGAGAAGAAAGGAAGGGAGAGAGGAAGGAAGGGGGGAAAGGAAGGAACAGGAAGGTAGGTAGGTAGGTGGGGAGAGAGAGAGAGAGAGAGAGAGAGAGAGAAGGAAGGAAGGAAGGAAGGAAGGAAGGAAGGAAGGAAGGAAGGAAGGAAGGAAGGAAGGAAGGGGGGGAGAAGCGCCAGCATTTCCCTTCCTCCCCCCTCTTGCTTGGGCCCCAGGGGCTTCACGCCTCTGGGGCCCGGCTTCTCCCTCCCTTGCACCCCCCTGGGGCCCTGGAGCAATGAGTGGGGGAGGGAGGGAAGGAGGAGGCTTCTCCCGGGGCCGCGGCACTTGCCGCGGCCCGGGAGCAGTGAGGGGGGGAAGGAGGGGGCTGGTCCCAGGGCCGGCGGCCCCGGGAGTTTGAGGATGGGGAGGGAAGGAGGAGGCTGGTCCCGGGGCCAGCGGCACTTGCTGCGGCCCCGGGAGTTTGAGGGCGGGGGGAGGGCTGGGAGGGAGCTGGTCTTGGGGCCACGGCGCTTGCCGCAGCCCCGGAGTTTGAGGGCAGGGGAGGGCTGGGAGGGAGCTTGAGGGCGGGGGGAGGGCTGGGAGGGAGCTGGTCTTGGGGCCGCGGCGCTTGCCACGGTCCCGGGAGCTTGAGGGCGGCGGAAGGGCTGGGAGGGAGCGTGAGGGCGGGGGGAGGGCTGGGAGGGAGTTTGAGGGCGGAGGGAGGGCTGGGAGGGAGCTTGAGGGCGGGGGGAGGGCTGGGAGGGAGTTTGAGGGCGGGGGGAGGGCTGGGAGGGAGCTTGAGGGCGGGGGGAGGGCTGGGAGGGAGCTGGTCCGGGGAGGGGCTAGGGAGCTAGGGGAGGGGCTTTTTCCTGGGCCGGCGGCGGCCTGCCGCCGCTGGGAGGAGTGAGCAGGGGGCGGGGCTTTGTTAAGACCTCACCCCCCACCCTCCTCTCTCCCGGAGCAGAAAGAAAAGGACAGCGAGCGACATTTGCATTAGCAGGATGTTTCGTTGAGTGGCAATATTTACCTGTCCTCGGCGTGATGAAGCGATCCAAAGGAAAAAATGAGGGAGACTATGGGGAGCAGGGATCCTGTACTGAACCAGCAGAACATGTGGAGACTCTGGCTGCGCAAACCTGCCTAAAACTGGTTTCTGGGGGATGGGGCTAAGGAATTGGGCAATATTGAACGCTAGTTACTCTGTTTGCAGTGACGCCTGAGAGGATTATAACTCATGCGGCCAAAGTCATTGTTATGGATAGTAGAGCTGGTCCGTGTCAGTTGCTTCATTAACTTATGAATGGGAAGTCCTCTGTTAGATGGTATTGGGGGGGGGGGGAGGGAAGGTTGCCTGCGTGACAAGGAAGGCATCCCTCGTGGAGTTTGGATTCCAAGTCTCTGATATAATTGCCTTGGCATGGCGTTAGTTTAAACAGCAATGGTTGTTAGCTTCTGGGTGCTTCATGTGGCTAGGGAGCTGATCCATCTTACTATAAGTAAGAGGGCAGATAACCTCAGGAACCATTGGCACATCATTTCAGGAGAAAGATTTTTCCCTCTGCTGGCATGTGTCTACAGCTGGCATCACATCTGGTTACCCCACAGTCCAGTCCCTTTTTGCACACTACTTGCACAGTCCACAGTCCACCTACGGATCATAAGTCCATAAGAGCGCAATAGGTGCCTTGTAGGGCAACAATAATACCATAAAGTCCACCCTCCAAAGCAGTCATTTTCTCTAGGGGAACTGATCTCTGTCACCTAGAGATCAATTGCAATAGTGTGTGTGTGTGTGTGTGTGGGGTCTCTAGGTCCAATCTGGAGGCTGGCAACACTATTTGATCCCCATGGAAATTTTCCACGAGGCTCATCCAGACATGAATTGTGGCAAAACCCACTAATTCACATACATTATATGGGCGTCGGGAATGGTTTGTTGGCATTTTCACCATTTTGGCTGAGTGAGTTCCTCAGTTTCTTTGATTTGAATTACTGGATAACTAAACCAAAGTATTATTTATCATTTGTCATTGTGTGAAACCCTGATTGTGCAATAAAGTGAAAGAAAAAGAATTCAGTGCTATAACCACCAGTAGCAGTGGTCAAAATGGACTGAGAGTGTCCTATGACCCAGAATCTACTGATCCAGGGTCTCTTTTTCTCCTGCTCTACTTGGCTTTTAGAGTGTAAGAAAAAAAAACTCTCTTCTTGTACTCAGAAGACAGAAACCATGCTCACGCTCCCTTTAGTTGGCCACTAAAGAATCAGCCAGTCAATTCTGCCTGGCGTGTGACCTTGCATCACTCCTTGATCTGAGGCACTTTTCCCTAAATGTTATCATTTTCTTGCTGCAAGTTGAAAAGCCCTGCTGTATCGATATATTCCTTTCTATGGGGGGACAAGGGCATCTGAATGGTCTTCAATTCTAATCACTCAGAAATGCAGAGAATTAAAATGAACTTAATTTTGAGTAAGCAAGTTTAGGGCCAAGTGGCTGGAATGCACTGCTTAAGTATTCATTCTACTTTACTGCTAACTTCATTCTACCTAGAAGAGGACAGTTAGGATTTGCTTAATCACATTGTTTCCTATATTTATGGGTAAAAAGTCTTTAAATCACGTTCAAAAAATGGGGGGGGGGGGGGTTTGGGTGCAAATCAACAAGCAAGACGTGATCACCCACTGAGGGGGCCTTGGCAGTCACTTTGCACTCCTCGTCAGCATTTAAGGGCATTGTACAACAACAGTATTTAGTCTACACACAAAAAAGTTTAGATTATTTTTACAAGTAATCAGCTTGGAAGACTTTTCCAAGTGATTTTGACCATTTTACTCCAAAAGAAATTAGTGTTAAAAAGTACCGTAATATGCTGTTCAAAATACAATTGCACCAAAATACAAAAGCCGACCTACCTTCACTGTGGGACACTTAACACTAAAAGTATGGCTGACGCATGGCTACTGCTAATACTAAAAGCCCAGTACTTTCTCTTCTTTTCTTTCTTGGTAACACCTAAGAGGCTAAAATGTGCTAAATGACTTGAACCCATCCCAAACTCATCTTTTCCCTTGATGCCAGTCCACCGGATGCCATTTATGGGGGTGGGACAATTAATCATGTCACGTATTTTAATTCAGAATAGAGTATCTGAATTCACAACAGAGTATCGAGGAATAAGATAGAGAAGATATGAGGCTGCTATCTTCTGCACCTGCCACAAAGTGCTGGTAATATCCAGTTTCAGAATATAATAAGGGTTGCAATAACAAGCAACCCTTTTCTTGTGTGGCTACAAATGAAAACTCAAAGAGTAGCAAATAACAGAACATCTGACAAATAACATTTCATCTATTTCCTAAAATTATATTGGTCATAATTGCCCTGTACATTAAAGCTGCAGATGAAGATGACAAATTGCTTACAGCTAGCGATATCTTTCTGTCCTACTCAGTTACCAAGAAATTGACCTTTCAGTTATAATTAAAATAACGTACAATACACAGCAGTAATAGAACACATTTTTCTCCCAAATGGAGTGAGGAAGCATGCAGAAACCATAATGGTAAGTAACACTTTCATAAAACCAGTCTGATTGCTGTGTGTGTACATAATAAAGGACAAAGAAGTGGGGCAGCTCAACAATCAGGGTGAATGTGACTCTACAGGGCATTCCAAATGAAGCAGCTACCAAGAGCTCAAAATACTCAAGACATTCCTGACACAATAAATCACACTCCACAAACCTAAACAAACCCTCCAGCACGTACGTTTTATGACTCTAAAACACAGATATAACAATTACGGTGGCAGCTGATGCCCTCGGGGCTGGCAGGGTGGAGGGCAGGACAGGAAATGCTAGGACGGGTGAAGCCGCAGCCTACTAATACGGGTTCTGTCCCCATCCTCCTCCCTTGGAGTGATACAAAAAACATTCAACCACTGCAGTTCAGTTTCTTAGCACTTAACTAATCCTTATGCAGACGCCATCGTAATGCAACCTTTCCTTTAGCCACTGAGTTCACAGTAACAGTCGGAATACCCAGTTCAGGAGGACCACAGATCTCAATTTGATCCCAAAGTCATCAAGAATCCTAGCTCAGTAATTCATTTGCAATGCTATACAACGACACGAAGCAAGGTCTTTCTTTTGACATACGAAGAATCTGAAAGCATGCCCTCACCAACAAGCAATTAAATACTCAGTCCAACCCAAATACCCAGTCCAAGCAACCCAAACCAGATTAAGGCTTGTCAGTTCCAGAAAAGAGCCAACATTTTTCAGAAGTTCTAGTTATGCGCAGAGTGCCTCCATTTAAGTCCCACTGTATCCAATATGATTTGCTCTCAGTCTAGTGTATATAGCACTGCAGATGGAAGATTTGATTAGCACTGAGCAAGGGAGTTTATGTCGGGGAGGGGAAACTACAACCTTTTCCTTAAGGATGTATTATGTGCAACAACTGAGTTACTGAAGGAGCTACCTTCCATAGCCCTTCTTCTCAGTCCCTCAGAACCAGGTAAAAGGCTGACAAGGTTGCCAACCTCCAAGTGGTGGCTAGATATCTCCTGGAATTACAACTGATGTCAATAACAGAGATCAGTTCCCCTGAACAAAGTGGCTGCTTTAGAAGGTGGACTCAATAGCGTTATCTTCTGCTAAAGTCCCTCCCTTCCCCAAACCCCGCCCTCCCTAGACTCCACCCCCAAATCTCCAGGAATCTCCCAACTTGGAGCCAGCAAACCTCTGGGGACAGACAATATTTTTTCCCTTTACACTAAGAGAGAAGCTTCTTTTTTTACACTGCCTTTGCTGCGAAATTTCATTGTGAGATACATTCCTGTAGGATTTCTCCTCTCCTGGGTTTCCCTTCTGACCAAAATAAAACGGCTTCCTTTTTCTCTATAAGAGGCAGGTCCAAATGTCCATGTGCCAAGCAAACACACACACACACCCTGGATTCACTCTACTGCATGGGCCTGATTCTGAACAGGGACAAAATGAAGGCTTTAAAGAGGCAGTATACACTCAGCATGGGTTCTGTAAGGTAAGATCTTGTCTCACGAACCTGTTAGTGTTCTTTGAGGGAGCAAACAAACATGTGGACAAGGGGGACCCAACAGATGTTGTTTACCTTGACTTCCAGAAAGCTTTTGATAAAGTTCCTCATCAAAGGCTCCTAAGTAAGCTCAACAGTCATGGGATAAAAGGACAAGTCCTTTTGTGGATCAAAAACTGACTATTAAAAGGAAACAGAGAGTGAGTATAAATGGGCAATTTTCTCAGTGGAGGGAGGTAAGCAGTGGGCTACTACAGGGATCAGTACTCGGTCCAATGCTTTTTAACTTGTTTATTAATGATTTGGAGTTGGGAGTAAGCAGTGAAGTGGCTAAATTTGCAGATGACATGAAGTTGTTCAGAGTGGTGAGAACCAGGGAGGATTGTGAGACACTCCAAAGGGATCTGTCGAGGATGGGTGAGTGGGCATCAATGTGGCAAATGGGGTTTAATGTGGCCAAGTGCAAAGTGATGCACACTGGAGCCAAAAATCCTAACTATAAATACACATTGATGGGGTCCAAACTGGCAGAGACTGACCAAGAGAGAGATCTTGGAGTCGTAGTAGATAACTCAATGAAAATGTCAAGACAGTGTGCGACTGCAATGAAAAAGGCCAACACTATGCTGGGGGTTATTAGGAAGGGAACTGAAAACAAATCAGCCAGTATCATAATGCCCCTGTATAAATCGATGGTGCGACCTCATTTGCAGTACTGTGTACAGTTCTGGTCACCACACCTCAAAAAAGATATTATAGCATTGGGAAAAGTTAAGAAAAGGGCAATTAGAATGATAAAAGGGTTGGAACACTTTCCCTATGAAGAAAGGTTGAGGCGCTTGGGGCTCTTTAGATTGGAGAAACAACGGCTGAGGGGTGACATGATTGAGGTTTATAAGATTATGCATGGGACAGAGCAGGTAGAGAAAGAAGTCCTTTTCCCCCTTTCTCACAGTATAAGAACTCATGGGCACTCGATGAAATTGCTGAGCGGTCGGGTTAGAACAGATAAAAGGAAGTACTTCTTCACCCAAAGAGTGATTAACACGTGAAATTCACTGCCACAGGAGGTGGTGGTGGCTACAAGCATGGACAGCTTCAAGAGGGAACTGGATAAACATATGGAGCAGTGGTCTATCAGCGGCTATTAGCCACAAAGTATAGATAGGAACTCTCAGTCTGGGGCAAGTGATGCTCTGTATTCTTGGTACTTGACAGGGGGCAACAGTGGGAGGGCTTCTAGTGTCCTGGCCCCACTGCTGGACCTTCTGAGGGCACCTGGGGGTTTTGGCCACTGTGTGACAGAGTTTTGGACTGGATGGGCCACTGGCCTGATCCAACATTGGCTTCTCTTATGTTCTTATGTAAATTTACCGGGCCTTCATAAATTCTGTCACATTATGACATTTTTCCATCTATGTGAAGCCCTGACTGGTCACTTTGGCCTTCTCTTCCTGCCCCCTCAGAAAGAAGAAAGATTGACAGTCCCCATCAATAGGTTCTAATGGATCCACTGACCAGTAAGGGACATAGAGGGAGTCATAAGTAGGGTTGCCAAGTCTTACCTTAAAAAAAGCAGGGGAGTCCTGGTCCCTCTCTGGGAGTCCTGCGCGCATGTAAAGCGTGCGCACACCGTGATGACATCACCCGGAAGTGACATCATCACTCTGGGCATGTTGCCGGGGCGACTGCTAGAGCGTGATGACATCACTTCCAGGTGACATCATGACGCCGGGCATGTCAGCCTGATCGGGCCACTTCAGGGGTGGGGTTCCCCCCACCGGCTGGATCCGGACCGGCGGACTGGGGACCCATTTAGCAGGGGAATCCCCGCCCCCTGGGGGGACTTGGCAGCCCTAGCCATGAGGACAAGCTCCCCTATCAAAAGAACTAATATACTTGTGTGGATGGGCCTGGCTTAAGGGGGGGACCCTCTTGCTTTCATAGGGAGGGACTTTTTTTACATTGGTGTGTTAAACAAAGACAAACCTACCTGACAGCCTGCCACCCCTAGTAAGGGGTCAGGCAGGAGGGGTTGTGGGAAGCCTGAGTTGGTGGGGCAATCCCCTGTTTGCCCTAGTGGACCAGCTTCCACTGAATGGTTATCCAGCAACTTGCTTTATGCACTTACCAGAATTTTAAACATTATATTGAAGTTCACAACAGAAAAAGCAACCAACATATTCTATTCAACTCTGATAAATCAGGGTTTCAAGTACCTTACAGAAGCAAATATGTTTGGATAATAAGAGTAGAAAGACTGCAATTATATACAAATAGAGAGTTTTTAAGCTATACAATTTTTCAATACGTGAGCTATCGCAGCCAGTAATTTGCCACTGGCCTTCATGCTTGGAATGAGTGGAAATTGCAGTAAGTGAAAAACTACACAGTGCCATGGTAACTTCATGTCAATGCTTGCTTGCTCTCTCTTTTTACAGTCTCAAATAGTGATTAGCCTTTTAAAGTTACAGGAAGGAGCCAGGTAGCAAATGGCAGTTGACTGGCATGCCAGAGCCACAAAACCCACACAGGCGGTCTTCATCCCTTTCTGCCTAGCAGGATGGCGGCAGCAGCAGCACAGCCGTCACCATAAGGACACTCTTAGGCCCCCAGGTCTCAGAGAAGCCGTGGCCGGCATGACAGCACAGTAATTTTCAACAAATACTGACAAAATACACTAAAAGGCTGAAAGTCTGAAACTTCAAATACTACATGCAGCAAATAAAAATGCAGTTCTGCTGCTCTAGCCTCTTCCACCATGGTCTCAGAAAAATCCCTCACCCGTAAGAATATGGAATCACGGAACAGCATGCTATTTTTCTATTTAATAATAGAGAAGGCCTTAAAATGGATAGTAGCATGAAGAGCAGAAACTTACAGAAACAAAGTGATCTTCCCCAACAGCAGTTTCATTACCATCAGAAGTAGATCAATATGAAAATAAACTTAAGACTTTAAAAAAAAAACACTTCAAATTATTAATATGTATTATTCCAACAAGCAGCCCCCACCCTTTCTTTCTTCACATTAGATACTGTCTTTACCTGATATCGTTATCAGGTAAAAAAGTAAAATAAGGAAGAGCCAGCCTGACAGATGGCATGTCTTTAGTGACTGAGCGAACATTTTTATGTCTACAGTAATGTGAAGCACCATATGATAAGAAACCCTGAACCAGAGTCCACATTTTGCTGGGATGATAAGCTCCATGCATTACCTAGATCAGGGGGCCTCAAAATGGTGCCAACCAACACCTTCTCTGGCACCCACCAAGTGTTTGTAGGAAGTGAGCGGGGCCTGGTAGGGATTATGCGCAGCACGGCTTCTGGTTGACTATTGGAGATTCCATTGGTTGAGCAGATTTCTTAAAATTTTGCTTTGGCAGCAGCTGCCACCACAACACAAGACTCTGCACTGTGTTACTGAGGTTAAGCTGTGGCAAGCATTTAATGACTGGCTCCGTCTCCCATAGCAGCCATTTTGTTGCTGTGCCAACCATGCCAGGTCAGAATTCCAAATGTGCCTGCAGGCTCAAAAAGGTTGGGGGGAACCCCTGACCTAGATTATTTACCGTGCAATCCTATGCAGAATTTCTCCAGTCTAAACCTATGGGCTTCAGCCTGGAGTAACGCCGCACAGGATTGCACTTTTAGATGCTTATAACCCACTGTTCTCCAAAGACCTACCCCCTGTTTGATCCTCACAATCACCATCCTGTGAGGTAGATTAGGTATATAGACAGTGGCTAGTCACTCAAGCTTTGATGGTAGAGTTGGTACTCAAGTCTGGGTCTACCTGATCCTAGTCCAGTCCTCTAACCACACCCACCACCCTGGCTCTTCCAGAAAGCTGGAAACTAGATTGAATTCTTTTGAACTGCAATCAGCTCCACAGGGCTTTGCCCAGAGAGTCACATTCATTTCTGTACTGAGAATGAAGGCACTGACCCGAGGGTCTCCTTTTTAATATTCAGGCTGGATAAGTCAAAAAGACAAACATATGAATCAGTATCTGCCTAATGGCTTTTTACAGATAGTTCCAGGTAATCAGCCGTGTAGGTCTGCAGCAGTAGAACAAATTTAGAGTCCAGTGGGGCACCTTTAAGACCAGCAAAGGTTTATTCAAGGTATGAGTGTTCGTGCGCATGCATACATAATGAAAGCTCATACCTCGAATAAACCTTTGTTGGTCTGAAGGGTGCCCCACTGGACTCTAAATTTGTCCAGCTTTTTACAGAGCATGCCATGGGAGGTTTTATAAGAACTTTCTGGCAATATTCTACACAATTTGGTTTCATCATCAATCATAATATTTACCATCGTCCCTACTGGCTAGTGTAAGGTAAACACATGCTAACACTCCCCAAGGCACAGAAGCAGAAGTGTGGATAGCTGGGAAATGAGATGGAACAAAATAAAAGGAGGCAGAGAGGGGGCAGAAAAAGGAAGAGGAGGAGGAAGAAGAGAAGAGATTGGATTTATATCCCACCCTTCACTACCCGGAGGAGTCTCAGAGTGGCTTACAATCCCTTTCCCTTCCCCTCCACACAACAGACACCCTGGGAGGTAGGTGGGGCCGAGAGAGCTCTTTTGAGAACCGCTCTTGAGAGAACAGCTCTGAAAGAGCTTGTAACTGACCCAAGGTCACACCAGCAGCTGAATGTGGAGGAGTGGGGGACCAAATCCAGTTCTCCCAGATTAGAGTCCGCGCTCCTAACCCCTACCCCAATCAATTAAGGATAGCTGAAATAAAGCTAGGGGAAAGTATTTATGTATGTATGTATTTATTTATGATATAAATTGATATACCACCCTTCTCTAAGCCATACTTGTCCATATTCGAATCATTGGGACAACAGGGACCACTGAGACACACAAACACACCCCCTGCTCACGGACTGTTCTGACACACAGGCCACACCATTTTCTCTGCACGAGTCAACAGAGAAGGCAAAAAAGATTGCAACTAGAAGAAATGCTGAAAGTGTATCATTTGTCCCTGACCCCAGAACACCTAAAACATTTGATTCCATAATAATATGCAAAACCTTACAATGTCTGCATTTTAGCCGTGGTTTCTTGGTGCTGCAGTAACGGATGAAGATAAACTGGCAATAGGGTTGCCAGGTCTGGGTTGGGAAATACCTGGAGACTTTGGGGGTGGAGCCATGAGAGGGCGGGGTTTGGGGAGGGGAGGGGCCTCAGCATGCTACAGTTCCATAGAGTTCCCCCTTCAAAGCAGCCATTTTCCCCAGGGGAGCTGCTCTCTGTCAGCTGGAGACCAGTTGTAAAAGCAGGAGATCCCCAGGCCTCACCTGGAGGCTGGCAACCCTAACTGGCAAACAAGTGTGTTAAACCTTTCCTGTTAAAAGGTATTCCACAAAATGACTGCTGCTTTGGCGTTAGTTTAGCACTTACAAAGTACAACCCTAACCCAGTCCACTCAGAATCCTACTGATGTCTTTTGATTCAGAAGCTGGGCTTCCTCCCTGGAAAGTAATTCTAGGCCCGCACTGATAGTTTCTATACTGCCAACGAGTATCCTCCTAGTAGCTGACGGGGATCACTTCTGTGTAACTTAAAAGCTCCCACCAATAAAGCAAAGATATCCCCATTCTTCCCTTTTTTTTTAAAAAAAAAAAGAGGTTTCCCCACATATTATTATTCTTCCAACAGTCGCGATGTCACAGGTGGAATACCCAGCCATTTCCTTATTGTGCATAATGCCTCGTGCTGCTGTGAGAATTCTAGGGTTGCCAAGTCCGGGTTGGAAAATACCTGGGGACTTTGGGGGTGGAGCCAGGAGAGGGCGGGGTTTGGCGTGGGGAGGGGAGGGGCCTCAGCATGGTCCAATGCCACAGAGTCCAACCTCCAAAGCAGCCATTTTCTCCAGGGGAGCTGATCACTGTCAGCTGGAGATGAGTTGTAAAAGCAGGAGATCCCCAGGCCCCACCTGGAGGCTGGCAGCCCTAGATAATTCACACATGGTTCATATTGGGGGCGGCGGGCGGGGTGTGTGTGTGAGTCTGTGTGTGTTTAATGCACGTCTTCCAGCAACTGGCGTGTAGGGAACGGTGTGCCCCTAAAGGCGCAGCTGTCCCACAGAAAGGGGCTTGTTCCCCCCCCCCCCCCCCCGGGTGTCCTCTAACCTGAGGAACAAGTTCTCTTCCAGGCAGCTAATTTCACAGGAGACAGACTAGAAACCCCAGACGCTTTCCCGGGCAGCCCAGCCCTCGAAGTCAGCCCGCGCCCCAGCCCCCTTCCCTGAGCAGCTGGGCTCCTCCCCAAGGCACCGCCTTACCTCCAGGCCGCCCACGGGAGGGGAGCCGCTCGACGCCCTCCATCCCCTCCGCCAGGCCCCGCCCACCACCCAGCGGCCAGGCGGCTTCCCGGCAGGGCGACCCGGGGAAGGGAAGTCTGCCCCCTGCAGGCCCTCCGGCAAGGCGCCGCTCAGGAAAACCACAGGGGGCGGAGCAGGGGGAGGGCTTCCCGGCCAGCCGGGGCTGCACCGTGTCCCGTAGAAGCCAAGCGCTCGTCCTCGGGGGCGCGCAGAAACACGAATGGGCAGGTGGAGGGTTTTCCCGTCAGCGAAGAGTTTGCAGAGCTGGAGCATCACTTTCCTCGAGAAATGCCCGGCCCGCCACAGCCCTCCTGTGTACGGCGCGCAGGGAAATCCCAGCGGACAATCCACCGCTTTAACCAGGGGTTTGACTGGTAGCAGCTGCCCTGGTCACCGACCAACTGCTCAACTTCCATCCTTAGTTGACGTTCCCTGCTTGAGCAGTACCACCAAGCAGACAGCGGCCAGGTATCCAGCACCCCCTTTGGATCCACACTTTCGCCTGAGGAAGTCATGCCTTTCAGCGAGAGTAAAGTGGACTGTACCACTCCTGGCTGCTGCTGGGAAATCGCTTGGCGGAGGGAGGGGGGGGGGGGGTTAAGTAGAAAAATCGAACAATCGACTAGACCCCTTTCTCACTGCTGTGCTTGCTTTCCTATTCAGATATATAGGGGAGGATGTGAAGGGGGAAAAAGAGGGCGCGCCATTCAAAGGTGATTTCAGTGTGATGCCATCGTGCCCGTCATTCCAGACGGTCTCTTCTTCCAAAAGGCGGGCGGGGGTGGCTTCCCCCTACCGTCTCTTATGGAGTCTGTGATGGAGACGGAGGAATTCTAGTAACGGAGAGGACGCGCCATTGCTCCCTGATGAAAGGGGGACGAAAGCAGAGGCGATTCTGCAACTTATCGTCACCCACCCCTTTCCAGTGGGCGAGACGGTAGCGACGGCTCCCCCTTTCCCCTCGGCCTGATGGAGAGACGCCTCTCGGCTGACTCCGCGTCCTTAAACCAGGCAGCTGATAAAGCGCCAGAGCCTGGGAGGGAGGGGACCCCGTCCACAGAAAGGGGCGAGGACGTGCTCCCGTGGGGGATTCCGTGACCTCACCAAGTACAAGAATATGTATTAAGGTTGAGTTGAAGGCACAGAAGTAGTCAGGGAAGGCTGCTTGTTTTGAGACTTTAGTTGCAGTGAGTGAGCAACTGAAACGCGTCTTTCAGAATTACTACCCCATCTGGTGAGAATGCGGTAAAACGCTGAAGAGCTGAGTTCTGGCGCTGAATTTCAAAATTCTGTTTGCGTTTTTAAAAAGGCCTCCCCCCCCCCGCCCCCCGGTGTGTGCCTCTCTGTTCATGGGAGTGCACTGTAACACCTGTACTTGGCTGCCAAGGGATTGGGGGAAAGCTGTATGTTTGTATCGGAGAGTAAACATTCATTTCAGTAGAGCTTGGGCTGCTCATTTTTTTCATTGGTGTCTTCCCCCTTTTCTTAGGTAGTTTGCTCTTCCAGCATGATCTTTAAAGAATTTTGGAGAGGTTACTTCTTTTCATTCTGATTATTTTCCCGGAAGTATTTTGTGTTAAGGAAATTGCAAAGCCAGCTGCCAATCAAGTGAAAGATATGTAATGCTATATGGTTCCTGCACTCAGTTATTTTAATGGCAGAACAGCCTGCAATTATTGTTTAAACTTGGGGGTACACGATACCAAATAATACAGTATTATTTACAAGAAATATTAATTTCTTTTAAAAATCTCAAATTTGCCTATTAACTGGTCTGTCTTAACTAATGTGTCTCAAATTTCTGTAATGTGTATAAATTACTTGATATCAAACATTCTGTTATGAAAATGACTGACAACTCTGTTTCTATGTTTTATCACAATTTCACAGACCACTCTGATCTGCAAGGCAGTGGCAGTGATCCAGTGGCATTAAAATAAATGGGAGTTTTGGCATTAATATTAATGAATATATCTAAGTTCATAGATAAGGCTTATCTCAGAGAGTCTGGAAGGAAGCTAAACATTTCCTGTAGATTGCTAACTGATATCTCTCTTGGTGATTTACCAGAAGATAAAAGAACAACAGATAACACAGAACAGATTTTTATTGCCAGCATATTGCATTTTATTCTTCCTGTGACAAAGAAGGCTTTTTAAGCTACAAATATGATAGATGCTTCTGAGTTATGGGATGGAAAATTCACTATTTTGCTTTCCATTTCACTCTGAAACTGGTTCTTTGATGAATAAGCAAGCAGGGAATAGAGGTGAGTTAATGCTGAAAACTGAGGGAAACTTGATTGGATATGGACTGATGAGGCATGGTAGGGGGGTAATTGTTCCAGAACAAGCCATTCAGCTTCACAAAATTATATGTTGTCTCTCCGTTGTAGAAGTGATCTTGTAAAAAAATACTCAACTTGCAAAAACTTTTTAAAGCTCTTAGATTACATTTAAATGAGCTACATATAGAAGGGGTTTTTTTTAATAACAAGGAAAGTCAGTTAACAGTATTAAGTAGAGCTCTAAAATGGCATTTTTTATTCTTGATACCGGAATGTTAATACACTAATATTCAGGATTTGCAACGAGACACTGCAAGGATAGACTGTAATGAAGATGGATGCTGCCCTAGTTTGACAACAGGATTCTATGCTCTGTTGAAGACTGTTGGCAGAGCATGTGAAGAATGCATACTGGTGTCAGAATCTGCTAATTCAGACATTATAATGTTCATGCCTGTACCTTTTAAGTAGCACATGTCTTTCCTTTTCTGTGTACCTATTATGTATTAATACTTGGCCAGACCGGGAGATTGTAGCCAGTAAGGCGGGAGAATGACACCCGTGAAGTATGTGAACAAGGAGGCCTCACATCTCTGCCTCCGCATTCCAGCTGCCCAGGCAGGAACTTCAAGGGAGGATACCTCTCATCTCTTATCACATGCAAAAGCCTTGAGGCCATTGATTGTTATGTGAACTGGTAACATCTGAGGGGTCTGGTTTGGGAAAGGAAATTTACAGCTTAACACCTCACTCTTTTCCTGTGAGAACCAAACGGCCAGAACACCTCTCTGCCCGCCAATTTTCCCTTAAGGTGATTGGCTACCTATGGGTAATTCAAACTCCTTGGAATGGTATAATAGACCTGCTTGTATTATCTGTCTCATCTCTGACAATAATCCGAGACGCTGTACTAATGTAGAGATTGGAAATAAAGAACTGTGGTTAACCAACCAAGATCTGATCCTTGACTACTTTGAGCAGAACTCTCACAACTGGACCCTGTAGCAAGAAACTGTCTTATGTGGGGGGAAAGCCACACATCATGGGACAACATACGTGGATATTTTTTCAAGTCACTCAGTAGACAATGTACAGGGCACTTAATAACTTATCAGTAGCCCACAAACTAATGGAACTCTGTGTATCTAGTTGACATGGGGAAGGGGATAGAGGATTTGGAGAAGCAAGAACTAGACAGTTTCAAACAGGGATTAAGTATATGTTGCCAGTTTTATACATTCACTTCTAGAATTTTACATTTTAAAAAAGTACTCATGAGACAGGATGGCTGCCATCTCGCTTAATATATTATTTTGCTTGTTGAAATTACTGCTGTGTTTTAAATGAAATATAAATATTTTGATTAATTGTTCTTCAGCAAATGCAGGGCAACATATTATAATAAATATGTAATTGTCAGTGCTTTATTATGTTTATCATCATGGTGACAGAAATACAGTTCAAACACGTACAAGCCCTTTTGATGTCAGTTTGCCATTCTAAATAGACAAGAAGGAATACTTGCGGGGTGGGGAAGGAGCTCCACATCGGAGAAGAGGAAGCACCCACAGGTGAGCCTTCTCCCCCCCCCCCCAGCACTGATGGCGAGGCCCAGGGCCACCAATCTTTCTCCCACCCACACAGGCACCAGCGGCAAGGCCTGGGCCCACCGATCTCTCCCCTCCATGGGCACCAGCGGTGAGGCCTGAGCCACCGGGCCTGCCAATCTCCCCCCCTTCACTGGCAGCAAGGCCTCAGCAGCTCCCACCTGCCAGCCCGCTGCAGTTCCCACAACATTCTCTGTGCATACACAGGGAACACTCTTTTACTTTTGGGGGGATTTACATATCCTCCATATAGTTTTTTTTAAATTTTTCAGATTTTTCTGCACACCTGGAGAGTGCCCCAAGTGTGCAGGGAAATCTCTCTGACCCCCAAGTGCCCCCAATGTGCGGATTTAGATATCCACACACACAGGGGATGCTTGGCTATTAGTATATAGACAAGAGGTGGGGACCCGCGATACTCATGGGGGCAGGGGAGCTCCACATGGAGGAGGAGAAAGCCTCCACAGTAAGCCTCCCCCCCCCATGGGCACCAGCGAGGCCTCAGTGGTTCTCGCCAGGCTCTCCGCTTCTCTCCCCCACTTCGGACACCAGTGAGGCCTTAGCACTTCAACCCGGGCCCGCTGCTTCTCCCCCCCCCTGGGCACCAGTGAGGCCTCAGTGATTCTCGCTGGGCCCGCCGCTTCTCTCCCCCCCCCCCCCCGGCTTCAGAGGAGGGTTGAAAATCAGCAACCCGAGACTGGGGCAGACTCAGCAAGGGCAGCTGATGACATTGAGCCAAGAGACAGGTTTCCCAGAAGTTAGGAACTCGAGGATCCATGGGTCTAAAGTGAAGGGGGGGTCTGGTGTCAGAGAAGCGTTTAAAACCAAGACTGGGGCAGACTCTCCAAGGGCAGTTGATGATGGTGAGCCAAGAGACGGGTTCCCCAGAAGTGAGGAACTCAAGGATCCATGGGTCTAAAGTAAAAAAGGGGGGAAGTCTGTCCAATGATCTCTTCCCCCCCTCCCCCGGTTGCCCTGGCAAGGCCCACGTGGTGCAGAGCTGTGGGGCCCGCTGATGTCTTCCCCCTGCCCCTGGCAAGGCCTTTCCCACACACACATGGGCACCAATGAGGCCTGAGTGACGCTCGCCAGGCCCACAGCTTCGCCCCTCCCCACGAGCACAGTTCTGAGGACTGCAGTTCTGAGCCATCACAGTTCTGAGAACATTCCCTGTGCATGCGCAGGGAACGCTCTTTTACTTTTGAAGGATATTTAAATTTGTGGGATATTTAAAGTTTTTTAACTTTTCAGATTTTTCTGCACACCTGGGGAGAGCCCCAAGTGTGCAGGAAAATCTCCCTGCCCCCCAAGTGCCCCCCCACGTGGATTTAGATATCTGCATGGGGATGGCCACTTTTCTGTTAGTATATAGACAAATGGAGACCCGCAAGAAACTTGCGGGATGGTTATCCCATTCCTCACACCTTTGCTTCCTCCTTTCTCCTCTTACCACTCTCACACTCTTTCTCCACTCTGCCCCCCCTTTCTTACTCTCTCTCTCTCTTCCATGTATGTTACTTCCCCTCTCTTTCTGACCCGTCATCATTCTGTTTTTCTGCCTCCCCACCTCATCACTCTTTCTCTCTCTCTCTGCCCCCCACTCCATCACTCTGCCCCCACTCCATCCCTTTCTCTTTCTGCCCCCATGACTCTCCCAGCCTCCTGCCTGCTTACTTTCCCCCCACAGCAGTAGTGGCAGTGCTCTGGGAATCACAATAGATATCCAAGCTGCAGAGATCAATTCACCTTGGGGCTGCCAGCTCCAGGTTGGGAAATTCCTGGCGATTTGGGGATGGAGCCTTGGGACAGTGAGGATTGGGGAGGCAAGTAGCCTCAGCATGGTATAATGCCATAGACTTAACACTCCAAATCAGACATTTTATCCAGGGGAACTGATCTCTGTCACCTGGACAACAGTTGTAATTCTGGGTGCTCTCCAGCCCTTGTCAGGAGGCTGGCAATGGTAGTTCAAGTGAAGGAAATGGCTAGTTTGCAGGGTGGAGTCTATGGCATTATACTGGTCAGTAGTCCCTCCTCAAATCCCACCCTCCCCAGGCTCCATCCATTAAATGTCCAGGAATTTCCCAGCCTGGAGTTGGCAACCCTATTTCCTTTCCACCCAACAGCCAACTTACCTTTTATCTGTCTTCAGTTTTCCATCTCCACCCCCCTCCCCCGCAGCCTCTACCTAGGAAAATTACAGTCTGTCTCCACAGTGGGGACTAAAGCAGCTTACATTATTATTTCCTTCTTGTTATCTGCACAACAACCAGGGATCATTTGGGGCTGGAGCAAGGCAGAGCAGTGCTCTGCCAGCACAGGAGTGGGCACTAGGGCAGCCACGGGCCAAATCAGATTCTGTGATCTGATTCGGCCCACTGCCGAATTGCTGCCGAAATTCGGTGGCAGTTTTAAAAGCAGCTGGAGGGGAAGGCGTTTGAGGGAGAGGCTCCAAACTTGCAGGGTAGCTGCTGGGTCCTCTCCCCAAAATACCCACCAAGTTTCAAGAAGATTGGACCAGGGGGTCCAATTCTACAGGGCCCCAAACAGGTTGCCCCTATTCCCTCCATTGTTCTCTATGGTGGGAAAAAGTAACATTTTTTACTTTTACTTGGTCCAATCTTCTTGAAACTTGGTGGGTATTTTGGGGAGAGGACCCAGCAGCTACCCTGCAAGTTTGGAGCCTCTCCCTCAAATCCCCTCTCCTCCAGCCCCTCATATACCCTATAAGTTTTTGCCATTGACTTCAATGGCCCATAGGGTATAACGGGGCTGAAACTGACATTCCCTTTCTGATGTCAGGGGGAGTGGCATATGCTAATGAGTTATGCTAATAGGTATGCTAATGAGCTCCTGCACCTCTTTTTCTATGAAATGACCCCTGACAACAACCCTGTGAGGTTGGTTAGGCTGAAAGTATGTGACTGGTCCAAAATCTCCCAGTCAGCTTCCACCACAAGATGGGGATCTGAACCTGGATCTTGCAGATCCCAAACTGAAGCTCTAACTGTTACATCACAATAGTTTTCATAGGGTGGCTGCTGATGAACAGTAGCAAAGCAGCTGGGCCTAATTAACTCAGGCAAATCAGGTGGTATCAAGTCACACAGAATGTGCTGCCTAGGGATGCCAGCCTCCAGGTGGGACCTGGGGATCCCCTGGAATTACTGCTCATCTCCAGACTACAGAGATAACTTTCCATGGAGAAAATGGATGCTTTGGAGGATGGAGTTTAGGCATTGTACTTCCCTGAGGTCCCTGTCCTCCCCAGGTTCCACCCCCAAATTTCCAGGAGTTTCCCAGCCTGGATCTGGATCTGCTGGTGGTGGCTGGGGGGGGGGGGTACTCGGCAATCCTAGACTGCTGCCAGGCCTAGGATTGCCAACCTCCAAGTGAGCCTGGAGAACCCCCCTCCCAAATTACAACTGAACTCAAGACAACAGAGATCTGGCTCCCTGGAGAAAATGGCTGCTTTGGAGGGTGGCATTTGTGGGATTATACCCAGGTGAGGCCTCTCCCTCCCCCAAGCCCAGCCTGGCCCCAAGACTCCCTCCCTGAAAGGCCAAAATAGAACTGGAAAGGGCCCTCCCCCTGCCTTTTACTGACAAAAACCGTTAGAATCTCCCCCCCCCCCCCCCGAACATTCTATTTTTTCACAGTTGATGTCTGGAGTTAGAAATTCCTGTGAAGGCCATTTCAAAAGGTATTGGGGGTAATTCAACAGTCCCTGAAGTTTTAAAAAAAACTTTTTGGATTTTTCTTCAGACTGAGGAAGGCCCCTGACTATGTAGAAAAAGCTGTTGGGGGAGAGTGAGCTCTCTTTCGGCAGATATAAGTATCCACACAGAAAAAAAACCCCTCTCGGAATCAGAATATAGATGTGCTGATCCTGAATACTCAGGGAATAATGAAGTGTCTTTCTGGCAGCTTTTTAGGATATCCAAGTAAAACCACAGTTCTCCACTCATTTGAATTCCATCATTAAAAACAGCTGAGAATATATGGGATATAGTAGTCAGTGCACCTGTTGTTTGGGGGTGGGGCACAGTACCACAGAACAACCAACCACCCTTCCTAGCTGGAATACTTCTTAAAGGCACAAGTGCATGACCACGGAGATAAACACACAAAGAAAGCAATGCAAAGCATATCTACTTAGAAGCCCAGATAGGGAAATGCAAGGGGTCCGACTCACTGTACTCCGGATGGCAAGGGAGGGGGAGTGCTCTCAAAAGCCAGTGACCGCCATGGCAGCCGCACCCATTGCCTTCCCATATATATCTGAAGAAGATAGCTCTGACACATTGAATAAATACATTTTGTTAGTCTTTTAAGATGTCAGTGTCACTGGAACTCTGTTCTGTTTAGCTATACCCACAGCCAAGAAAGCATCCAGCAGTCCAAACACACAAGAGCACCCCAGCCTGGGCATGGCACACATCCAGGGTACTCAATGTAGGGCCTGCAACACAACCTCTAGCCCACCTTCACTGCGGAGTGCAGCCCTATGATGCACCATGGCCAGGCGGGGAGAAGTGTGGTGGTGACCACCAGAGGCCCCAATGCCTGCTCCCAGAACACAGGGTAGTAAAAAATCTAATCTGCTGAGCTGTGACTTTTAGAAGTATGGGAGAGAAAGACACGTTTTTATCAGCTTAAATGTGTCTAATATACTTAACAGTTTGTGACACAGTCACATTTTCCTAATATGCAGTATTTCTTCCATTTTTCCATTATCCTCACATTTAAGAGGCTTACATAAACAACTCCTTTAACCTTTGTTGGTAAATGTCCATTGTGGGACAATTCCTAGTAGAGGAATTAAAGGCACCCACAGTTTAATGATTTTAACATAAGGCAAAGCTTAAATATGACCAGTACTTTTGCTCATCAATATAGTGCATACTATATTGCATTCTATATCTATCTGTACATACATACATACATACATACATACATACATATATATATATAGGTTGCGATTACACGCACAATTCGCCCTGACATAGGAGCGAATGCTGGGCGGATTAAAGGAGCGTGATCAGATGACAACAACTAGGAAGCGCCCCGCAGCTGTAGGCAACCCGTTTTGCTCCACCACAGAAGCGGAGTTAAAAAAACACCTCAGAAAGTCCAGTAGCAAACGGGTTGCTACAGGCCACAGATGGACTTTCCTGCATCTGATCGCCCCAGCGCGCTCCCATGGCGTCGGGATAGTCTGATCAGGCTATCCCAACTCTGTGTGTTTTTTTCCTCCTTCGCAGTATGCACATCAGCGCACACCCCTGCACGCTCCATAGGGAGACCTCAGTGTGGAGGTGCGATTCATTGATTCCTCAGGTAAGCACATCAGAAACGGGGGGGAAAATCCCAGCTCACCCATGGTTGTGTCTGAGCATGCAGTGGCAGGCTGTGCCCACATCTCCAAAGTCTGTGTGATCATGGAAATATGGGTCAACTTAGGCCGGAGGAAATAGCCTCGCTTCCCCCCCCCCCACTTTATCTCGCATGTGTAACCACAACCATAGTATACTATATACTATCAGGGCTCCATTGGGGCCAGGGTGCTGCTCCGGGAGAGAGGAGGGTGGGGGGCGGGGACTTAACAAAGCCCCACCCCCCGCTCACTCTTCCCGGCAGCAGCAGGCTGCCGCCAGCCCAGGAAGAAGTCCCTCCCCTCCCCCCTTCACTCTTCTTGGGCCGCGGCAGGCTGCCGCCGGCCCGGGGAGAACCCCCTTCCCTCCTCCCCCCCAATCACACTCCCAGGGCCACGGCAAGCGCCACCGGCCCCGGGAGAAGCCCCCTCCTTCCCTCCCCCCTCACACTCCTGGAACCGCAGCAAGCGCCGCCAGCCCCAGGAGAAGCCCCCTCCTTCCCTCCCTTCCCTGCTCACTGCTCCTGGCCCGAGGGGGGCGCAAGGGAGGGAGAAGCCCCTGGGGCCCAAGCAAGAGGGGGGAGGGAGGGAAACGCTGGCTCCAGTGGGGGGAGAAGCGCCCCTCCCTTCCTTCCTTCCTTCCTTCCTTCCTTCCTTCCTTCCTTCCTTCCTTCCTTCCTTCCTTCCTTCTCTCTCTCCCGCCACCTACCTACCTACCTTCCTGTTCCTTCCTTTTCCCCTTCCTTCCCCTCTCCCTTTCTTCCTTCCTCTCCCCCCTTCCTTCCTTCCTTCCTTCCTTCCTTCCTTCCTTTCTTTCTTCCTTCCTTCCTTCCTTCCTTCCTTCCTTCCTTCCTTCCTTCCTTCCTTCCTTCCTTCCTTCCTTCCTTCTCTCTCTCTCCCCCCACCTACCTACCTACCTTACTGTTCCTGTCTTCCTTCCTTCCTCCCTCCCTCCTTCCTTCCTTCCTTTCTTTCTTCTCTCTCTCTCCCGCACCTACCTACCTACCTTCCTGTTCCTTCCTTTCCCCCTTCCTTCCTTCTCTCTCTCTCCCCCACCTACCTACCTACCTTCCTGTTCCTTCCTTTCCCCCTTCCTTCCTCCCTCCTTCCTTCCTTCCTTTCTTCTCTCTCTCTCCCGCACCTACCTACCTACCGTCCTGTTCCTTCCTTTCCCCTTCCTTCCTTCTCTCTCTCTCCCCCACCTACCTACCTACCTTCCTGTTCCTTCCTTTCCCCCTTCCTTCCTTCCTTCCTTCTCTCTCTCTCCCCACCTACCTACCTACCTTCCTGTTCCTTCCTTTCCCCCTTCCTTCCTTCCTTCTCTCTCTCCCCCCCACCTACCTACCTACCTTCCTGTTCCTTCCTTTCCCCCTTCCTTCCCCTCTCCCTTCCTTCCTTCCTTCCTTCCTTCCTTCCTTCCTTCCTTCCTTCCTTCCTTCCTTCTCTCTCCCCCCACCTACCTACCTACCTTACTGTTCCTTTCTTTCTTCCTTCCTCCCTCCTTCCTTCCTTCCTTTCTTTCTTCTCTCTCTCTCCCGCACCTACCTACCTACCTTCCTGTTCCTTCCTTTCCCATTCCTTCCTTCCTTCTCTCTCTCTCCCCCCACCTACCTACATACCTTCCTGTTCCTTCCTTTCCCCCTTCCTTCCTCCCTCCTTCCTTCCTTCCTTTCTTCTCTCTCTCTCCCGCATCTACCTACCTACCGTCCTGTTCCTTCCTTTCCCCTTCCTTCCTTCCTTCTCTCTCTCTCCCCCACCTACCTACCTACCTACCGTCCTGTTCCTTCCTTTCCCCTTCCTTCCTTCCTTCTCTCTCTCTCCCCCACCTACCTACCTACCTTCCTGTTCCTTCCTTTCCCCCTTCCTTCCTTCCTTCTCTCTCTCTCTCCCCACCTACCTACCTACCTTCCTGTTCCTTCCTTTCCCCCTTCCTTCCTTCCTTCTCTCTCTCTCCCCCACCTACCTACCTACCTTCCTGTTCCTTCCTTTCCCCCTTCCTTCCCCTCTCCCTTCCTTCCTCTCTCCCCCTTCCTTCCTTCCTTCCTTCCTTCCTTCCTTCCTTCCTTCCTTCCTTCCTTCCTTCTCTCTCTCCCCCCCACCTACCTACCTACCTTACTGTTCCTTTCTTTCTTCCTTCCTCCCTCCTTCCTTCCTTCCTTTCTTCTCTCTCTCTCCCGCACCTACCTACCTACTTTCCTGTTCCTTCCTTTCCCATTCCTTCCTTCCTTCTCTCTCTCTCCCCCACCTACCTACCTACCTTCCTGTTCCTTCCTTTCCCCCTTCCTTCCTTCCTTCTCTCTCTCTCTCCCCACCTACCTACCTACCTTCCTGTTCTTTCCTTTCCCCCTTCCTTCCTTTCTTCTCTCTCTCTCCCCCCACCTACCTACCTTCCTGTTCCTTCCTTTCCCCCTTCCTTCCCCTCTCCCTTCCTTCCTTCCTCTCTCCCCCCTTCCTTCCTTCCTTCCTTCTCTCTCTCTCCCCCCCACCTACCTACCTACCTTACTGTTCCTTTCTTTCTTCCTTCCTTCCTTCCTTCCCCCTTCCTCCCTCCCTCCTTCCTCCCTCCTTCCTTTCTTTCTTCTCTCTCTCTCCCCCACCTACCTACTTACCTTCCTTCCTGTTCCTTTCCTTCCTTCCCCCTCCCTCCCTCCCTTCTTGCCTTCTGACACACTGCTGATGACGTCAGGGATGTGTGGCCTTTTGACACTTCCGGTGACATCAGGGGGTGTGGCATATGCAAATAAGTTACGCTAATGAGCTCCTGCACCTCTTTTTTTATGAAAGGACCCCTGTATACTATATATACTATACTAGCCTGAGACCCATGCTTCACTACGGTATTTAAGTTCCGTAAATCCAGTTGTAATACTGATGGTGTGAAGTTTGAAATGTAAGATTTGTTGTAGGAATTCTAATGGAGAAGATTGTAGTGTAAAAAATGAAGTAAGATATACGTACTTCCCCCCCCTCCACTGAAGGACCTCTCTGTGGACCACATTGGTGGTTCTCCCCTCAGGTGCTAGGATCACCAGGCTGCTTGGTGAGCTCACTTCGGAGCAGGCAACATAGAACTGTCCATTTAAGAAGCAGTCGTCTGTTAAGTCAACTCCTGCCACCTTCCATGAAAGTGATGGCCTTTTTACTGGTGTTCTGGGATTGTTTTGCTGTAAGCATCCCACCTCCTCTCCTACACCTGACAGGCAGCTGCCTGTCCAGTGTAGGGGGAGGGTGGAGTATTAGAAGCCACTGTGGAGGCGGGGCTGGCAGGATCACTAAGGCGTTACTGCTGTGGCAGGCTCCCTTGTGTCTCAAAGGCATCCAGGAGGCTGGGCCAGCAGCAGGGCAATCCTGATTTCTTCAATTGCCGTTAGCTCTGTGCAGTCTCCTGTATCTGGGTTTTTTACCTCAGAATGCTGAGCTCTGCAGCTGACCAATCAGAGTCTGCGATCACACACATGAAATAATCCACGTTCAATGCACTCTCCAACTGGATTTTGTCAGTTCACACAGTAAAATCCAGTTGGGAAGTGCATTGAAAGTGGATTATTCCGAGCGTGTGATCTCAGCCAGAGAGTGGGGGGTGCAAGTAGGCAGCAGCCGGGCAGCCTCATAGAAATCAATGAGGGGAGCACATTTTTTCCCCTTTTGATCCACTTAGAGGTCAAATTCCTAAAAATCCCTTCTTAGTAAGCACCTATGCCATGGTAGGAGCAATCTCCCTGAATCTGGTGCTTCTAGGTCTAGCAGTTTGGCCTGGGCGTTGATTTTACAGTGAGGGGACTTTCTTTTGTATATATAGATATATATAGTATACCATATCAACATAGTACATACTATAAAAAATGATTGGCCTACAACCCACTTTGCATATTTGAACTTCAGGCTTCTTTCCCTGTTCTCTTCTGTTAAGAAGTCACTAGTGGGAATATAAAAGTATATAGAAGCTTACTGCTATTGAGTACTTTCTAGATGGTCAATTGGTATGCCTCAGCTGGAGGTGGCTTCACTGTCCTTAAATCGCTTGCTGATAGTTGAGGGCCTCTTTGAGGAAAGGAAGGAGAGTGATGAGCCATCCCCTGCTCCCCTCCAATTCCCAAAGTGGGCTCTAGGCCAATCACTTGGGCCAAGTCACTGTTACCTTCACATACTTCTGGACTGGTGATTGGGATTGGTTGGTTGGTTGAAAGGGCAACTGACATTCTTCAAGTGGCCAGAGATGGTTTCAAGGCTTTCTCTTGTGCAGCCCTACCTTACACCCTATGCTTTTTTCAAAATCCATTCCAGGACTCACTAAAGCATAACAGTGCAAGTCAATTAGAAGGAATGCAACTAATCTCTGTCTATCTCTAACAGACACCATCTTTGAGCACCTAGACTCCGCTCCATGAGTCTCAAGTTCCGAAGAGAGAAGAGAGAAGAGATTGGATTTATACCCCACCCTCCACTCCCCAAGGGAGTCTCAGAGCGGCTTACAAACTCCTTTCCCTTCCCCTCCCCACAACAGACACCCTGTGAGGCGGGTGGGGCTGAGAGAGCTCTTTCCCAAGCTGTCCTTGAGGGAACAGCTGGTACAGAGCTATGGCTTGCCCAAGGTCATCCAGCCAGGTGCAAGTGGAGGAGTGGGGAATCAAACCCAGTTCTCCCAGATTAGAGTCCGCGCACTTAACCACTACCCCAAACTGGCACTACACCAGTACTGGGCAACTTGGTAGTCCAGTCGCTTTTACCCATTTTTAAGAACACACTATAAGTGTTGGTAGATTCGATATATTAGGCAAGTAGCAATAGGTCATTAAATTATGGATCATATAACAAGATAACACTTTTGTAAACCAAGAAGAAAGTTTTAGTAAAGAACTCAAACAGAATACGGCAAGATTTTACCTGTATTTCAGTGCCAGATCAAGTTTCTTAGAAGTTCCTGCAGCAGAGATAGTGTTATATTTGTGTGGTTTTAAATATTGAAAACTGTGTCTATATTTTCTTTTCTTCATTTATACCCAGTCTTTCTCTCCAGGAGGGACTCAAAATAGCTTATGTCATTGCCTCCACCAATTTATCCTTACATCAACCCTGTGAAGTTGATTAAACTGAGTGTGAGAGTCTGGCCCAAAGTCACCAAGAGAGTTTTCATGGCAGAGTGGGGATTTGAACCTGGATCTCCCACATTTTAGTTCAATACTTTAACCACTACACCACATTGACTATGTATTTTAGTAAAGATATCAGGCTCAGTCCACTAAATATTTTACACTGGGGTAAAAATCAGCCAGAGGACATGAAAGGGCCTTTTTACTCACGGCCTCTGAGGATTTTCTGATGTTGCTGTTGTTAATGGTATGTTCTTGATAAAAAGTTACATCAGTCTTACCTAACCCAGTTTTCTTTAGTCATTGTCTAAACTGGCTTTCCTTTTTTGCCTAGAGCAAGGAAGGTTGGGAAGGACATGTAGATGAATAAGGCATAAGGTCAGATTTGTGAAGAAATTCTGTGAAGTAATCATAACACTTCTCTGCAGTTTATGGAAACTCATCTTTAACTAACCACCGAAGTTTATCTAAAATGTGCTTTTAAAAAAAGAACTCATATCTCCTCTTGGATATTAATGCTCATTTATTTGCTTGCAACTATGATGATCATATCCACAGTAATTCATTTGAAGAGATGCCTCCTTGGAGGCTAAGACTATTCAAAATGCATACGATATGTCACATTTCATCACATTTCAAGGCTTCAGTTTTACCCACATTCTGTCATTTAGTGGGATTCATGAGAAGTGAATTCAAAGAAACTAAAAAAAATCCCTATGTATAATGAGCAAGTTAGGAACTTGAAACAATAATCTACATTATTCCTCATAATTAGATACAGTATTTCAGTTTAGCTACTGATAAGCCACCTACACACATTTCCAGATCTTGCCAATTTCCTCCTAATGAAGTTTGGCATTATGTAGCTTATATTTTCCATAGTGCAAGAAGGTCAGAACAGTAGCACATCTGATAATTCCAGGCTCTTCTAGACAAGTAAATCCTTAGAAGCCTTTTCTTGCCGATTACTAGTACTTTTGTGCTTGTGATAATAAAGAAACATAAAAGTAAAGTATTACTTTTTTGACCAACAGTTGGAAAGAACAGAGACATGCTGGTGATCTTCCGCATGTTTTACTAAGAAGTAAATCCTATTGATTTCAATGAGACTTAGAATCTGTTTACACATTCACCTTACATAGTGGTTAGAGTCCCACATGAACACTTTGACTTACTGAGTTAAATGATTTTCTTTTTTTCCCATGGTTGTATTGTACTGTTTCCTCCACTTCTCTGGATTCAGTCCCTCGTATGGGATCCTGTCTCAGAGTGAGTACTTTGAGGATAAAACAAACATCTGTGGATGTTTCAGTTTCAAAAAAAAGGTTAACAAATGGGACCGCATTACTATGAACACCCTTACCACAGGAAAATGAGCACATTCAGAGACTAGACTCAATGCATAAAGCGGCTGATAAGCAACATGGATGGTATTGCTATAATGCACTACATACATTTGCAGATTTTCACAATTCTGCCTCAAGATCAAGAGAAGAAAAACTGCTATACTGATGCAGCTGAAACATGTGCAGGAGCCCTCTTTCATGTGCAGGAGGAACCATGGAAGTCTCAGTCAGCCCTCTCACCCTGGGATACAAGCCTACCTTCTGATAGACCCTGAATCCTCCACCCCAAAGCCCACTGCATTCCCTAAAGCAGGGGTATCAAACTCATTTGTTATGAGGGCCGGATCTGACATAAATGAGACCTTACTGGGCCGGGCCATGTGTGTCATAGTGTAATGCCAGGTAGCGGAGATATAAACTTTATAAAGGAAACAAACACAAAAGATTTTTTTAAATTTAAAATAAAAACATGCTTAAAACATTAGCACTCTTGCAATATTATAATGAACATCTCTTGCTCTGAATTATTGCATCAAAATGTCTGTGCTGTTGCAATCTTGAGTATGCTGTTCAAGTGTGTATCTGTAAGCCGCTAACCTACTTTTGATTTATTGACATTCACTACAGAAATCTCATGCTCAGAGTTCTGAGCCTAGGGCCCAGGGGGAAACATGAAATGGCTGGGCATTACAAGCTTTTGTACATAAATAGCTCCATGTACAGATCAAGAACATGAGAAGGCACCATGATGACACAGACTGAGGGCTATGTTTTTGTCTACAAAATTTCCTCGGTCGTCAGTATCAGCCTACTATCTGGGAAGGCTAAGTTCAAAATCCCTAAAGGAAATGTGCTGGGTGAACTTGGTCTGGACACACACTCTCAGTCTAATCCACCTCATTGGCTTGTTGTTATTCCTCATCTAAATAGTTCACCTGACTTTCCTCCTGAGAAAGATTGGATCATGAGGGCATAAAGACAGGGGGAGGGAACCCAGTTGCACCTAGGAGAGCCACAGCATAACAAGCTCAACAAAACACACACACTATAGCAAGGCACACAAAAGCTCATACCTTGGATAAAACTATGTTGGTCTTAAAGGTTGTTTGTATTTCTCCAGTGCAATTGAGGCAGCCAAGCAAAGCAAGCTCTCCCTCCTTTCTTCCCTCCCTCAGAGAGGAACCTCAGCCAATGGAGGGGAAGAAAGGCTTGCTTTTCTTACCTGTGTGATTGAGGCAGCCTGGCCAGGAAGCAAATTCTGGCTCATTCCCTCCCCCCCCCCCCCGGGAGGAGGAGCGGGAGAAGCCTCTGCCAGAGCAGGGAACAGAAGCTTGCCTATCTATCTTTCCTGAGCAATTGAAAGGGTCTGGCAAGCAAGCTACGACACAGGAGCAGAATTGGAAGAAGAAGCAGAAACAGCCACTGGGGGCCTGATAGAAGCCCTCCGGGGGCCTGATCCAGCCCACAGGCCACATGTCTGACACCTCTGCCCTAAAACCTCACCCCAACTGACCCCTCAAAGCTAAACGCCACCCCTATCCTATCAGAATGCTCACCAACATAACCAGGTGTGCACCTTTAAGAACTAGTAGCCTACTTCTGGAGGGGCAGCACTCACATCTCCACTTCCATGAAGAAAAATTCAGGTGGGTAGCCGTGTTGGTCTGAAGCAGCAGAACAAAGTTTGAGTCCAGTGGCACCTTTAAGACCAACAAAGTTTTATTCAAAGTGTAAGCTTTTGTGTGCAAAGGTCACTTCTTCAGAAAAATGGAATAACATCTCCTCAAGGGCTGCTTACAGGGAAAAAAGGGGGGCAGCCATTAGGAGGGGCCACTCGGAGCCAAGATGCATACACAGAGATGAAATTGGATCAGGTGGCCAGTAAGATCAATGGATGGCAGCAAATCAGCATGTAAATGCAAGAATTAACAAAAAGATGTGAGAATGAAGCTAGAGCCCAGCAGTACCCCCAAGACAAACCAAGCTCAACCCTGTGTGCTGCTGGACTCTAGCTTCATTCTCACATCTTTTTGTTAACTCTTGCATTTACGTGCTAATTAATGTCTTAATTACTGACACAGTGACTGCTTTCTCTTTCCTCAGTGAAGCTGGATTGCATAATTCTTTGTGCTGTGAGCAACTGAAAATTCCAAGTCACCACTCCATCTCAACCAATCAGTGTCAGACATTTCACTGCCACAAATGTGATATAATATAGATGCTAAAACAATTCAAAGTTAAATTATGCAGTCTCCAAAGCAGAGAGATTATTTCATTAATATCAGTTTGAACAAGGCTCCTTGAGCCATTATCCATTTGTATAACATTCCCTGCAGTCTCTATTAAAATTCTGATGTGTTAAAGATTTGATAATACACTTTCCAGTTTATGAGACTGTATTATGTGCCTTGTCATTGGAGTTTTTTGAAACATATGCTTAGTTTAAAGTTTGTTTCATTCAGTACAGCTTCTATGGTTTGAAGAACTAGCATGCATTCTTTCCAATAGATATTGACATGGATCCAGCCAGACTTTTCACTCAGCATCACTCATTCCCTACTGCAGCCCTCATGTAGGTTCTGTGATCCCCAACAAAGTATTTGGGTTGGTGGATCAAAAGAGACCCTCCCTGCCTTTTTACCTGCAGAAAAACTAATTGGATCCACCTCACTGAGCTACTTTGGTCCCTTCCACATGAGCGGGATAATCTGGAGGGGAATCGAGGCTTTTTTGCCCCAGCGCAATTTGCCCTGCAGTTGCACGATCACACAGCTCTGGGGACCTGCCGGGGCAAACTGTCGCTGTGTGATTAGACACAACCGAGGGCGAGTGGTTTTTTTTTGTGTGTGTGTGTGTGGTGGGTTTCTGAGGTGCTTAAATGGGGGATCGATGCTTCGCTGGAAGAAAGGAGGTGGGGGGAATGGATGCTTCACTGGAAGAAAGAGGGGGGGATGGATGCTTCGCTGGAAGAAAGGGGGGGAATGGATGCTTCGCTGGAAGAAAGGGGGGATCGATACTTCGCTGGAATGAAGGAAGGGGGGAATCGATGACTTGCTCCTCCCCCCCATGGGCTTTTGATGATGCACACATGGAAGGGGGATAAAAACAACAGTGTGGCATTGGGATAGCATGTGATCATGCTATCCGCGATGCCACACTTCTGTGCTGGCACGATCACACGGGGAAAGTCCAGCTGTGGGCTGCGGCAAACCATTTACTACTGGTCTTTCATCAGTAGCTTTTTACCCCTCTTCTCTGCTGGATCAAATCGGTTTGCCTGGCTTGCCGACAGTTGTGGGACGCTTCCATGATGTAGTGGTGTGATCGCGCCAGTTTGATCCGTCGATGAAGTGTCCCTCTAGCATGGCAAATAGGTCCGTGTGGAAGGGACCTAAGTAATTTTTTAAAATTTACATTGTATTTCACGCTTGGTTTGTCAGTGAATCAGACGTGTACTGTATAAGAGATATCTAGAGATTTAGTTTTTTACTTAACTTTCTGGCCTTTACTTATTTATGTTTTATTACTTTTTAAATACATGGATAATACAGTCCACCAACAAGAATACACCCACACATGCACAAAGAATTCTTCTACTTTGGAAACTACAACTCTGAATTATATTCCCCCTTCTCCTGAAAATACAAAGAAAGGTTTCCAGTCATTAAGTTTGTAAATTTTCCTATTTTTGCATGTCCATTTGTTACAAGAACTATACTGTTTTCTGTGTTTTCCAATTAGAGGTTTTACAGGGATAAGTGGTATGCATTATAATTCATGACTTTTAGATATTCAGATAACATAATAATTGGATTCCCTTGCATAAGACACTGGCTGTCTCTTAATCACTTGAAGAACTTTCCCAGAAAGTTATGATAGGCAACACTCCATGCAAACATATTGTACTTTGCTGCTCACCCCACCCCCACCTTCAGTGACTGTCTATTTGAGATCTGTCGGAGGTTATTTTACAAATATTACTAGCAGCTAGATAAAGCCAATATATAACTTTGTATAGTTTGTGCCATAAGCTGAAATTTGTTAATAAGTTAGGAAAGTTAAGGAACAAAGGAAGCCAGAGGTAGAAAGACTAGCTAAGGAGAGAAGGAGAGGACACGGGAGACTATCTAGGAGACTGGCATGATAATATGTGACTGTCTTTAGGCTTCACCTGATGTATCTCCCTTGGAAGCAGAAGCAACCTATTTTTTCAAGAAGGCATAACTTCCACCACCATTACAGAGTTAGTTGAGATGACGAAGACTGATTTAAGCCTCATTGCATCCCTGGTCCTTGTCTCAGGGTTATAGCCTTCAAAATATAACTATGCATACTTTCGGGACCGCCCCCAGAAGAGCTCTGCACCCAGGAAGTAAGAACCTCCTGGTGGCCCCTGGCCCAAGAGAGAGCTGGCTGTCCTCAACCAGGGCCAGGGCTTTTTTTGGCCTTGGCCCCTGCCTGGCGGAACTCTCTGCCAGACAACGTATGGGCCCGGTGGGACTTGTTACCTTTCCACAGGGCATGTAAGGTAGAGATGCTCTGCCAGGCATTTGGGTGAGGACAGCGATAGGAAAGTATAAAATCTGGCACACTCTCTCTCTCACACACACCCTCTGCAACCCCATAGAAGGCTTGCAGAAGCTGATCCCCCCCCCCCACACACACACCATCTTGGAGTGGATTGTTTTATTTGTTGATACGCATCATGTATTTTACTGCTGGCTTTAACTCAACTTAACTTATTTATTGTATTTATCTTTGGTGTAAGCCACCCTGAGCCTTGCTTGCAGGGAAGGGCAGCCTAAAAATCTAAATAAAGAAATAAATAAAAGTGCTACAATAGCAGCCTTATGCCACTAGCAATTTTTAAAATTTACTTTATTAATATATTTTCCTGGAAGCATGTGATAATGCATAGCTTATTACTTTCACCAGTACTGTAGCATAGCCTGGAAATTGCCTCTAAAATTTCTTTTTTTTTAAAAAAAAGTCTTTTTTATTAATTTCATCTGTTATGATACATTTAACAAAAGGGAGAGCTTAGTTACATATATATTAAAGAGATCATCATCCCATTTATACAAAAAATTTAAACCTTATTGCAAATAATTGTATACAGCTCATTTAAAAAATTAGAACTAAATATTTAACATGTTTCATTAGTATATCTTTCAATCCATGAATATACTCTGGACCAAGATTTCTCAAATATATTATCCTTTTTTCCTTGCAAACTATTTGTTAACTTATCCATTTCTGCTGTGTCTAATAGTTTGTAAATTAAGTCCTCCCTTGATGGTATTTCTTTCCATTTCCAGTCTCTTGCATATAAAATTCTTGCAGTGGTTACTACATGCATGTGAGATTGTGCCAATAGATGTAGTCCACAACAGTTCTCCTTAAACAGAAAGTCCTTTATTTGCAGAAAAGATCTTGTTGGTCAAATACACTTCTTCTGTTAGTAATGCCCAAGCATAGGAATACAACTACAATTATACTTGATATGAAAGATGCCCCTCTTAATACCCACCAATCAATTGGGAGGATTATTGGCGCCCAAATATTCTGGCCCACGGTTCCCAAGGAAAGTGCGGCAAACTAGGTTCTCAGAAAAAGACACTGGATTTGTGGGGCGGATGTTCCCAAGGAAAAACCAACCAAATGAACACATAACACCTGTGAATAATATAACAAATAACAGGAGGCTTTCAGCTTAAGGCCGTGAGCTAGGGAAAGGCAAACAAGAGATAAGAGATGAGAAAAAGCTAGTGAGCAATAAGCATGCACAAAGCGAGCAAGATGTGCATTCCGGAGGTGGGGGTCAGTCCACTGATGCTATCTCCCATCCGGGATCTAGAGGAGTCAAACTAGAACTCAAAACTAAGGCAACGTTAATTGACCATCAGGATAGACAATAAAAATCATAGGCATTGATACATGATATGAACTCAGCAGAATTATTGATAATAATAGGCAACAGAAATTTATGGCAGTGCTAACTGACAATGTGTTAACAAGTATTAGTCTGCTTTATCAAATTGTTCTGGTATTATACTCAATAAAAATATTTATGGTAAAAAAGATATATTGGTCCCCAAAATCCTTTGTGCAATCTTATGTGTCTGACCAATTTTTCTTATTCTTTTGACATGACCACCACATATGATAGAATGATCCTACTTTTTTTTTGCACTTCCAACATCTATTTGAGAGATTGGGATAGAATTTTGCCAATTTATCTGGGGTTGCATACCACCTATGGAACATCTTATATAAATTTTCTTTAAAGGTAACTGCTTTTGTGTATTTTATATTCATTTTCCACATTTTATCCCACTGGTCTAAAGTTATATTATGGCCAAAATTTTGTGCTCAGCTAATCATAACCAGTTTTACTGCCTCATCTTGCATTTTGTAATCCAATAAAAGTGTATAGAATTTTTTAATAAGTTTCTCCTCTGTACCTAAAAATATTTTATCTAGGTCAGTAGGTTTCACCTCAAAGCCAGTAACTTTATTCTTAGCGAATCTTGATTCTAATTGGATTCTTTCCCACCAGAACAGATTAATCTCCATTTTTAGCAGTTGTTCCTGCGGCTTTAAGTTATTATTCCCATCCAACAAATTGTGATATTTACCCTTTAAGTTGCCTGTAATTAATTTTGGGTTAGTAATTGCCTCTATTAGGGCTGTCCATTTTGGTATCTTACTGTAAGATTTTCCTTTTACATCCTTCCATACTTTCAGAAGGGAAGCCCTAATTAGGTGGTGATTAAAATATTTATGTACATTTTGCTTGTTGTAGCCTACAAAGGCATGCCATCCGAGTAATAAGTCGAATCCCTCTAATTTTAGCCATCTACAATTTTCCAAAATGATCCATTCTCTAATCCATGTGAGGCTGGCGGCTTGATAATATAAGTTCCAATCCGGTAATGAAAAGCCTCCTCTTTCTGTTCTTTCTTGAAGATGTTTCAGTTTAATTCTGGGTCTTTTACGTTGCCAAATAAATTGTCTTGTAATTTTTTCTGATTCTTTAAAGAAGAGTTGGTTTTTTAATATTGGAATTGTTTGGAAAAGGAATAAAACTCTGGGTAGAACGTTCATTTTAATTGTGGCAATCTGTCCCATCAGAAATAGTTGTAGATCTTTCCATTTGTCCAGGTCTTTTATAATTTCAGTAAGTAATTTCATATAATTGTCTTGTATAAGAGAACTGACTCTATTTGTAAGATTGACTCCTAAATATTTCATTTTATTTTGAATTTCGAAACCAGAGATTTGTTGCAGTTGAGCGTTATAATCTTTGGTACAGTTCTTTGTCATTAATTTTATCTTTTGTGAGTTGATCTTTAGTCCTGCCAGATATCCATAATCTTGTATTGCTTTCAACAAATGTGCCAGTGATTGTAGATTAGATTAGTCTTAAACCCTGGGTGTTGGTTTGGTCTGATATGGTCCTGGCGTAGCTAGTTTATATCCTATGTTCTCTTGGCAGAGGAAAGAAAATGTGGGCCCCTGGAGATCAAGAGCAACAAAATTCTTCCATCATCTGAAGTATAGATCATTTCTGGATGGAGATGTTCCTTCACATATGTTACTACTACTCCCCCCCTTGCTTATCACTAGAGCTAAATGCCTTACTGTGAGAGTTCTGCTCAAAGTAGTCAAGGATCAGATCTTGGTTGGTTAACCACAGTTCTTTATTACCTATTCCTACATTAGTACAGCATCTCGGATTATTGTCAGAGATGAGACAAATAATACAAGCGGGTCTATTATACCATTCCAAGGAGTTTGAATTACCCATAGATAGCCAATCCCCTTAAGGGAAAATTGGCGGGCTAGAAGGTGTCTTGACCGTTTGGTTCTCACAGGAAAAAAGTGAGGTGTTAAGCAGTAAATTTCCTCTCCCAAACCAGACCCCTCAGATGTTGCGAGTTCACATAACAATCAATGGCTCCAAGGTTCTTTTGCATTTGATAAGAGATGAGAAGCATCCTCCCCTTGAAGTTACTGCCGGAGCAGCTGGAATGCGGAGGCAGGGATGTGAGGCCTCCTTGTTCTCGCAAATCATGGTTGTCACCCTCCCGACCAAGACAGGAACAATGCATTATGGTTACATAGGTTCAAATATACTTTAGATACATAGGATAGTTAAAGACATGCATGCAAGAAGTTAACTCTATCTCTGGCTAATACATTGGCTGAATTTGCAGATTCTGACACCCTGCCCTCCTCATAATTCACTTCACCTAGCTTTATCCGGGAACATTTTATGAAACAGTTTGGTTAGTTTAGGAGCATGAACATGTTCTGAGCGAATCCACTCGTTGTGTTCCGGGCCGAAATCTAGCCATCTAACTAAGTAATATAACCGGCCTCTTCGCATCTTGGAATCAAGGATTTCAGTTATCTCGAAGTGAGGGGCCCCCTCCTTCATCAGTGGAGGAGGAACTGGAGGAGCTGGATGCCAAGCATTCGGCCCAGGATCTTTCTTCAATAGGCTGAAATGAAACACAGGGTGCACAGAACTCAGTGATTTAGCCAGTTCTAGTTCAAAAGACACATCCGATATTTTGCGTAGTACTTTATAGGGTCCAACATATTTCCATCCTAGTTTTCTGCTGGGCTGCAACCCATGAATATTTTTGGTGGAGAGATAGACCGAGTCCCCGGGTTGGAGATCCCATCCTGGTGCTCGCCCTCGATCAGCATATTTTTTGTAATCCTCTTTGGCATGGTCCAATGCCTTGCCTATTAATGGCCACGAATCCTGGAGACTGGACCACCACCTTTTAAAATCCGATGGGGAAGTTTGGGGGATATTCTCAATGGTAGGCAATGGTTTCCCCTCGAAACCCCCCACTGCCATGAAAGGGGAGACTCCCGTGGAAGAGTGCACTGCATTGTTGTAACTATATTCTGCAAACGGCAGCAATTCCACCCAGTTGTCTTGGTGATAGTTAGTGTAACATCTCAGAAACTGCTCCAATATTTGATTAGTTCGTTCGGATTGGCCATCGGTCTCTGGGTGGTAACCCGAACTCAGGGCTGGTTCTATGTCCATCATTTTCAGGAGCTCCCGCCAGAAGCTGGCAACGAACTGACTACCCCGGTCGGATACCACTCTCTTCGGAAAAGCGTGTAATTTAATCACGTGATTGAAAAAAGCTTTGGCCATCCCTCTAGCGGTGGGCAATTGCTTGAAAGGGGTGAAATGCGCTTGCTTCGAGAATGTGTCTACCACCACCCAAATAACCGATTTTCCCTTAGAGGGGGGCAAATTGGTGATAAAGTCCATGGCTATGGCCTCCCAGGGTCTTGAAGGGGTGGGTAGGGGGTGCAACAATCCCGGAACTTTCCCCCCCCGCTTTTTGCACATTAAACAGGTCTGGCAAGCCGAGACGAAGTCGGAGACGTCTCGGCGCATGCGCGGCCACCAGAATTGACGCTGGATCAAATTAAGGGTTTTTAGGAAACCAAAGTGCCCGGCTAGCTTAGATGAGTGGCAGGTTAACAATATCTCTTTACGTTTGGCCTTCGGCACCACTAGTTTGTCTCCATGCAGCCAACATTGATCCTCTCTCTTAGAGCATTCCTCCAGAGCTTCCAATTCCTCTATCTCCTCAGGAGCATAATCCCCCCCCCCAATCACATTTCCCAATGTCCAACTGGGCCTTCTTAGCTTGGCTCCGGGTGACCACTGCCCCTCCTAACTGTTGGGGGGAGAACATGGAGTCAAACACCTCTTCCTTGACACTTTCATGTTGGGGCAACCTGGACAGCGCGTCTGCCAAGGAGTTAGCTTTCCCAGGAAAATGCTTAAGCACAAAGTTAAACTTGGAGAAGAAATCGGCCCATCGCAGCTGCTTGGCGTTGAGGGACCTCTGAGTGCGCAGCGCCTCCAGATTCTTATGATCAGTCCATATTTCAAACGAAGTCTGCGCACCCTCCAACCAATGCCGCCACGTAGTGAGCGCCAACCTAATGGCTGCGGCTTCTTTGTCCCAGACCGACCAATTCCTTTCCGTTTCGTTAAACTTTTTCGAAATATAAGCCAGCGGGTGCAATTTCCCTTCCGGGCCACTTTGTAATATGGCCCCCCCCATGGCTACATCAGACGCGTCTACATGGATTATAAATTCTTTGGTTTCGTCAGGGTGCGCCAGAATGGGCTCCGAAGTAAAAAGAGTCTTTAAAGTCTCAAACGCCCTCTGACACTCCTCGTTCCAAGCTAATTTTTCTCCTGGCTTCCCGGCCTCGGGCCCCCTCCCCTTAGTTTTTAGCAAGTCCGTTAAGGGGAGAGTGACTTTAGCGAAGTCCTTGATGAAGGTTCGGTAAAAATTACAAAATCCTAAAAGGCTCTGCAATTGCTTTCTCGTTCGCGGAGCCTCCCATTGCACCACAGCCTCCACCTTCCCCGGGTCCATTTCCAAACCCTTCTGAGAGATGCGATAGCCCAGGAAGTCCACGGACTCACGGTGGAACTCACACTTAGATAGTTTCACATATAGCTGGTTTTTTAATAAGGTAGCAAGGACTTCCCTGACTAATTTCACATGTGCATTCTTATCAGTAGAATAGATCAAGATATCATCTATGTAACATAACACGCCCTTAAATAGGTGCTTGTGCAACACTTCGTTGATTAAACTCATAAAGACCCCGGGCGCGCCACTTAAGCCGAACGGCATCACTAGATATTCAAATTGCCCCAAGGGGGTATTAAAGGCAGTCTTGGATTCATCCCCTTCCCTGATGCGCACCCTGAAATAGGCATCTCGTAAATCCAGCTTGGTAAAAATCTTCCCTTTAGCCGCTTCCGCCAAGAGGTCTTTTATTAACGGGAGGGGGTAAGCGTTGGTAGTGGAGACCGCATTCAGTCCCCTATAGTCAGTGCATAGTCGCAAACCCCCATCCTTTTTTTCCGGAACAGCACCGGCGCGGCAAAAGGGGATTTGGCTGGGCGGATGAAACCTCGCGCTAGATTTTTGTCCAAGAACTTTCGCAACTCTTCCCGCTCCATCGGGCTCATGGAGTACAATTTCCCTTTTGGGAGTTTCTCTCCTGGGAGTAGTTCTATGGCACAATCCGACAGTCGATGGGGGGGCAGCTCGTCCGCCTCAGTCTCGCTGAACACTTCCAGCAAATCTCTATACTCCTTGGGCACCATGGTGGGGGTGAGAGCGAGCGCGGGGACCGGGGGAGGAGGGGTCGGGGGTCCAGGTCCCCACTCTGGGTCCCATCTATGGGTAAGGCAGCGTTCGTCCACCCACGAGATCTTCCCTTCGCTCCATTTAATATAAGGGTCGTGCGCCCCGAGCCAAGGGCTGCCCAACACCATAGGGAACTGGGCATTTGGGGTGATGACAAAAGCCCGCTTCTCCCAGTGTTCCCCCGTCCCCAAAATTAGGCTCTCAGTCTCTGCTATGCATTCCTCCTTCATCTCCGACCCATCCATTTGAGTGAACTTTAAGGGTTCCAACAGCGGGGTGACTTTTGGTCCTAGCCCTTCCACCACCAAGGGGCTGATCAGGTCTCGCGCACACCCAGAGTCAATTAACGCGCGTACCCGCATGTGGGTACCTGATCCAGGGGTCACCACAGTCACTACCATATATAATAGGGGGCCAGGGATGCTCACCGGAGATGGCGCTTCTTGGCGAGGGACCTGCAGCTCTGCGCCGCTCACTGCAGGCCGTTGGAGTTTCCCGACATCTGCGTCTCCATCAGCTCCAGCTCCCCCTGGTCACTGGCAGCTCCCTCCAGCTGCAGCGCCCGGGGTTTCATTGGTGTTTTTCCCCGGCTAGGGGTGCTCCCCACTCCGGGTGTTGAGGTCTTCGGGCCTTTCCCCCCCCCTCTTGGGCAGGCGGAGGCAAAATGGCCACTCTCCCCACACTTCATGCACAATCCTTGTCGAAACCTCGCATCTCGGACGTCTTGCACGCTGGATCGGGGCTTCGCTCTAGGGGCTGCTTTGCTGGCCGCCGTCACCGAAGCTCCCATCTTGATCAAGGCGAATCGCTCCTCCATGTCGATGGCAGCTCTCATCCAGGTGGCCAAGGTGCCCGGACGGCCCCCCAACAGCACGGTTTCGTAGATCTCCGGGTTCAGGCCCTCCCAATACTTCTCCATGAATAACTCCTCCGGCCATCCGTGGATCTTGGCCGCGATGCGCCTGAACTTGTCAGTGTAGTCCCTCACCGACGATCTCCCCTGGAACAGCTTTCTTAGTTGATTACGGGCCTTTTCCTCGCCCAGGGGGTCCTCGAACTGATGGCGGAGGGCCCACATGAAGTTGTTCAGGGAACGCAACTCAGGTCCTGGGGTGTCGTGCAGGCTCACATACCAGTCGCTGGCGGTGTCTTTCAGCTTGGAACCGATGTAACCAATCCGTTCTCTCTCGGTGGGATAGAGGTGGCCCCAGCTGTCCAGGAATCTCTCTATCTCCAGCATGAAGAAACGTAGCTTCTCCGGGTCCCCATCGAAGGTGGTCGTCAAAGGGTCGGAGGGGGCTGGGCGGGCAACCGGAGCGGCCGGGGCCGGGGCGGGTGCTGGAACGGGCCCTGGCACCGGAACCGGAATGACCGGCTGGACTGGTTGTGCCGGCAGAGCGGGCGCCTGTGGCTGAACCGGAACCCCTCCGGGCGCTGCTGGTTGTTGTGGGGCTCCTATCCCCTGACCGGGGAGAGCTCCTTGCACTGCCCTCATAGCGTCTCGAAATTGGTGCTGGAGATCGAGGGCCAACTCGCGGAACTCGGCGGTGAGTTGAAGTCGCAACTCTCCCATCATCTGCTCCAAGGGGGCTATCTGCTCTTCTCCATACGGATCGGGCCCATACGGACCTGTCCCCTCTCCTTCGAAAGGCGGGCGACGCGGCCCTCCACGGTAGATCGGCTCGCGGTCGTCCCCAAGGTAGCTCGGTCTCCCTCGATCGAGCTGGTCTCCTGTCAGCGAAACCCGCACCCCTTTCCGATCGTGTACCCACGAATCCACGGTCCGACGACCGAATTTGCTCCAGGTGTACTTGGGGGTCACGCTCTGATGAGGAATCAGGCGCGGGATGTAGTGAGCCCCCTGGCTCGTGGTCACCGGCACTTCGGGACCTCCTCCGCCACCACCACCCCCATTCCCCGGATCCTTCGGGGTAACGGGAGTATCTTCGGGAGTAGTAGGGTTGAGGGGGACCGCGTCGTCGTCTGACATGGTCAGGAACGGCCGAGTCCCAATCACAGATCTCTGACAATCTGTGAGAGTTCTGCTCAAAGTAGTCAAGGATCAGATCTTGGTTGGTTAACCACAGTTCTTTATTACCTATTCCTACATTAGTACAGCATCTCGGATTATTGTCAGAGATGAGACAAATAATACAAGCGGGTCTATTATACCATTCCAAGGAGTTTGAATTACCCATAGATAGCCAATCCCCTTAAGGGAAAATTGGCGGGCTAGAAGGTGTCTTGACCGTTTGGTTCTCACAGGAAAAAAGTGAGGTGTTAAGCAGTAAATTTCCTCTCCCAAACCAGACCCCTCAGATGTTGCGAGTTCACATAACAATCAATGGCTCCAAGGTTCTTTTGCATTTGATAAGAGATGAGAAGCATCCTCCCCTTGAAGTTACTGCCGGAGCAGCTGGAATGCGGAGGCAGGGATGTGAGGCCTCCTTGTTCTCGCAAATCATGGTTGTCACCCTCCCGACCAAGACAGGAACAATGCATTATGGTTACATAGGTTCAAATATACTTTAGATACATAGGATAGTTAAAGACATGCATGCAAGAAGTTAACTCTATCTCTGGCTAATACATTGGCTGAATTTGCAGATTCTGACACTTACCTAGCTTGCGATTTTCTATAAGTTTTTTATCCTGCTGCTTAATATGGGTTTCCTGTAAACAGATCACATCTAAGTTGCTTTTCTAAGTTGTTGAAAAATGTCTTCAACTTAGTTTGAAAGTCTTAGAGGGATGACATTGCTCTCATCTTCAGAAGGAGGGAGTTCCAGAGTTTAGGGGAAGCCACTGAAAAAGTCCCCCTATTGGTCCAAAACAACCTCATTTCTGATGAGGTTGGTTCCTGAGGGAATGCAAATCTGATATGATAAGTATTGAGCCTCAAATCTCTAGATGGAAATGTAAGGAGGTGAAGATGGTAGGAAAAACTGAATTGTGTCTCTGTGTTATCAACAGAATATACCATACAGATTCGTCAGTTCCGTTTCTTGTAATCTGTGAAAACAGTTCAGTTTATGTGGTTTGGCACTTGCATAACTGAATGAATGCCACAGTTGAATAAAGTTTGCTTCACTACCCAGCCAAGAGAGGGAGTCCAGAATCTACCTGTCTAGAAGGGAAGGCTAAGCAAAATCAACCAGCTGCCTACTGTTGCTGCCTAGAACCTCACCACTGGGACTTCTGTTTGAAGTCTGTACCTCTTTGCTTGAGCAGGCCCCTGAGTCAGCAATTTCCTGCTCAGAAGACAGGATTGCATTGTCATCTTTCCCAGGGCTTCTAGGATAAAGCCTAAACTCCTGCAGTGGCAGGGTCCCCACCAAAGGGGAAACACCAAAGAAGGCTGTCACTTTGGTGGGGACATGAGGGCAAGGATTGGGGCCTGGTTTATAGAGCCAGAGGTATTAGGAGGCTAAAGGCATTGTCAATTGTTTGGGGTAGGTAGGAATCCTAATCTTCATCTGCCTCCATAACTGGGGAGATAGCCGGTGGGTATATAAGCCTTAGGGAGGGAACTGCCATTCCCCTGATCCTAGGTAGAGTTAAAACTTACTCCCTTGTCATGGACACATTATTACTTGATAGAGTTCAGACCTACTACTTCCTCTTTCCTCCTTGGGTGCAGGACCCACTAAGATGGTCCATCCCAGGCGCCTGATGGGTCCCGATGGGTTTGTGTCAGTGCTTGGAGATTTTCCCACCTCAGTTTCTGATGATTCTGTCGAGCCTCTGACTGCTGTCTGGCATAGGCCTGGGCTGTTGATGCAATTGCCCCTAAGCACCTTCTCCCCCCAGGCAGAGCAAAACAGTCTCCCTGGTTCACTGAGAAGCTGATGGCGACAAAACAGGAGGGATGATGGCTAGAGCAAGAAAACTCGGAGCGAGACTGATTCAACATGGCATGGAGCCCATATTAGAGCCTATTCAGTGGCAATGATGGCACTGCAAAGGCAATATGTCTCCACGACCACGACCACTGTGTCTGCACATAATCACCCAGCTGAGCTGATTCATGTGGTTTGGGGATTTTTACATCATAGCCCCAAGGATTTGAACTCTGACCACAAGAAGGCCTGCTGTGATCAATTTGCCACTTACTTGGCAGACAAAATTGCTCAGATCCACTCTGGTTAGATGCCAGCCTGGATGCATGTCCACATGATGTACCTCTGGCATTTGCTTGTCGATTCATATGGATATTTTTCAGCTTGTGGGTCCTGACGATGTGGACAAGATCCTTAGATAGGCAAGTCCTACCACCTGTGTCCTTAATCCTTGCCCTTGCTGGCTGATCAAAGCTGCCAGAGGGGGACTGGCTGAGTGGGTAAGTGGAGTGGTAAATATTTCCTTGAGAGTGGGAGTTGCACTGCCTGTGCTCAAGGAGGCAGTGATTGGACCTGTTTCTTGGGCAGAAACCCTGTCCCTATTCTGGGGCAAGATGCTAGAGCAGGTTGTTGCTTCTCTGATCCAGGGGTTCTGAACCCATTCCAGTCTGGCTTCACGCTAGGATTTGGAACAGAGATTGCTTTGGTCACCTTGGTTGATGGCCTCTATTGAGAACCATACAGGGGGGTTATGTCCCTGCTAGTTCTGCTGAAAATCTCAGCTGACTTTGATACCATTAACAATAGTTCCTACTGAGCTGCCTTTCAGCATTGAGACTAAGGGCTACTGTATTATGATGGTTTGAGACCTATTTGCGGGATCATTCCCAGAAGATAGTGTTGGGGGATTTCTGCTCTGCTCCATGGTCATTGACCTGTGGGGTCTTGCTAGGGCTGCCAAGTCAGCCCGGGGGGCGGGGGATCCCCTGCTACAGGGGTTCCCGATCCACCGGCCAGCATTCGGCCAGCGGGGGAAACCCCACTCCCCTTCCCCAATGTAATGACGTCGCCCGGCAGTGACGTCAGCACGTTGGGGGAGTTTTGGGGCGATTGCCAGAGCGTTGCCCTGGCAACGTCCCCAACATGCTGACGTCACTGCTGGGCGACGTCGCCGGCCCAGGAAGCTCCCGGACGATGGAGGACTCCCCCCTGCCAGTAAGTAAAGAAGACTTGGCAGCCCTAGGTCTTGCAGGGTTCCATCTTATCCCCCATGCTATTTAATACCTGTATGAAGCTACTGGGCTGGGATGTCACCAATATGTGGATGATACCCACCTCTACATTTCTTTTCTACCAAATTCCAAGGATGCTCTTGGTGTTCTGAACCAGTGCTTGGAGTCAGTAATGGGCAGGATGCACGTGAACAAGCTTAATCCTGATAAGCTAGAGCAGGGGTGGCCAAACTTGCTTAACTTAAGAGCCACATAGAATAAATGTCAGATGTTTGAGAGCTGCAAAACATAAACAAATACTACATACACATTTTTATTGAAATATATGCAAATTTGCTTTTTATTAACATTGAGATGGCCAAAAATAAAAACAAAAGGTAAAAACAGATGATATTTATTTGTCCAATGATATTTGTCTAAGAGAGAGAGAAAGTGAGAGAAAGGTGGAAATACAGCAACTTCAATTTTAAATGTGTTCTCCAACCCCACACCCCACACCCCCATGCTAACTGGCTTGGCTTGGAGAAGGGATTTAAAGAGAGAAATGCCTTCTCCAAGCTGGCCGGTGGGGGACGGGGGCTTTGAGAACACATTTAAAGTTAAACTTGTTTTCTTTCTCTGCTTCCCCTCACCTCAAGCCTACCCAGGGAGGGGAACACTGGCTGGGGAAGGGAAGACCAATCGGGGAGGCATGCCTCCCCTTTGCCTTCCCAGCCACCCTGCTGGGAACTGCAAGTATGTGTGAAAGAGCTGCATGTGGCTCCTGAGCTGCAGTTTGGCCACCCCTGAGTGGAAAGACAGACCAGGGACTTCAGATTTCCCCTGTCTTGAATGGGGCTATAGTTGCCTTGAAAAGCCAGCTTCACAGCTTGGGAGTACTGCTTGACACAGTGGTCACCTTAGAAAACCAGGTGGCTGCTGTGGCTCAAAATGCATTTGACCAGCTCTGGCTGGTGTCTCAATTGCATTCGTTCCTGGGTCAGTCAGATCTCGCCACAGCGATCCATGTTTAGTTACATCTGGTGTGGACTGTTACAGTTTGCTCTGTTTGGGGCTACTTTTGAGGAATGTTTGGAAGCAGCAGCTAAGGCAGAATGCCTCTGGTTGGGGCCAGCTATCAGGAGCATATGTCCCCAATACTACAGCAATTATATGTGCTACTGATAAACTCACGAGCCCCATTCAAGGTGTTTGTTTTATCCTTTAAAGCCATACATGGCTTGAGACCAGGGTATCTGGAGGGATATCTTCTCTCATACATGTCTGCTCAGGAATTAAGATGGTAGGGAGACTGATTGTCCCTCCAAGTAATGACACTCATTTGGTGAGCACACAAAAGAGGGCTTTTTCAGAGATGTGCAACTGGCCCCTGCATTATCAGTCTTCAGGAAGCATCTAAAGACAGTTTTATTTAGGACTGCATTTTGATTGATTTAGCTTTTATTGACATTCTTAATTTGAGTTTTTAAACTGTGGATTTTATGGGTTTTATAACTGTTGTTTTTATTGCGTTTTTAATAATGTTTTATTTATATTGTAAGGTTGCAAATATTTTTAAAGAAATATATAATACTGCACTAGATCTAGAACATGATTTCTAACCTTTCTTTCAACCATCAGTCCATAGCACTATGTTGTGAGTGTCATTAAAGAACCTTATATTCACTGCACATCTGTACAGTGTTTGACTTGCAGAAGAATCAGATTGTGCTTGTTACATTCAGTAATTGCTTAATCTCTAGCTTCATTTTGCAACCATGAGGCATCAGCTTTGGCAAACTGACTGAGTTTATATTAAGTCATACAAACTTTATAGAAAATATAAACACCACTTGTTTCATACTGAATGACTTGCAGGCATATCAATTTGCAGTGAAGTTAATTAGCTCTCTGTGCTATATAACTTCTTAATATGCTGATCTATTAATATTTAATAGTACTTTTTATTTTTACTTTTGCACTATGCTTCCAGCAGTACTCTTGGAAATGTGTAATGAATAGATTCCTAATTTTATGTATACTAACAGTGCAATTCCATGCAGAGTTATTTTAGCCTAAGCCCACTGAAATCAATGAACTTAGACATGAGTGACTTTGCATAGGATTGCACCACTAAACACTGAAATGTGGACAGTCCCTTCTAGGGGACTTCATTTTTCTGCATCTTAAAATATTTGCTATTTTGATTTTACCAGGAGGCACAGATAAATGGAGGACAGATCTGTAACTGGCTACTAGCTATGATGACTAAAGAGAACTTCCATATCTGGAGGCAGCACCTTTTGAATGCTACTGCCGGGAGAAAATGTGGGAAAGGCTTTAGCACATATGCCCTGTGCATTGGCCCTCTGTGGCAGCTGGTTGGCTACTGTGTGAAACATGATACTGGACTATGTGGACCAACAGTCTGATCCAGTGGGGCACTTCTTAAGTTCTTATGGTAGCAACCTAGCAAAAATTCAGCATTTAAGTCTGTTTGATTCTCCCATGAACGTAAAGTTTATTTTATTTATTTATTTGGATTTATATCCCACCCTCCCCTTAATGAGCTCAGGGCAGGTTTCCAACAGTATAAATACAGTACACTTAAAACCATGTTAAAACATGTAAAAACATACAACTCTGGTAGAAAGCCAGCAACCTCAGTGGTTGACAGTACTGGGAATAAATTTCCCAGAGATCTGTAAAGTTTGGAATCACAGAACCAGGCTATCGACATAAGCTGTAAATGGGGCTGACCCAAGGAGGAGGGGGACGCTCGCTGCCTCAACCAAAAGCCCAGTGGAAGAGCTCTGTCTTGAAGGCCCTGCAGAATTGTAATAAATCCTGCAGGGCCCTGATCTCACATGGGAGCTCATTCCACCAGGCAGAGGCCAGTGCTGAAAAAGCCCCGGCCCTGGTCAAGGCAAGTTAGATGTCCCTGGGACCAGGGACCATCAAAAGATTTTGATTGGTGGACCTTAGTGCTCTGTGGGGCTCATATGGGAAGAGGCAGTCTCAAAGACATGCTGGCCCCTGGCTGCATAGGGCTTTAAAAGTAAGTACCAACACCTTGAAATGGATCTGGAATTCAATAGGCCGCCAGTGCAGGTTGCACAGCACCGGGTGGATGTGCACCCACACAGGCATCGCTGTCAACACCAATGCTGCTACATTCTGCACTAGCTGCAACTTCTGGAGCAGAGTCAAGGGTATCCCCATGTAGAGAGAGTTACAATAATCCACTGTGGAAGTGACCATTGCATGGATCACTGTAGCTAAGTATTGGGAGGTGAGATATGGGGCCAACTGCCTGATCTGCCTCAGATGGAAGAAGCCAGATCTGGCACTGGCAGTGACCTTGGCCTTCATGGACAGGGAGACACCCAGGAACACCCCCAGGCTCTTTACACTCAATGCTGGGACCAGGGGAGCCCCATCGAAGACTGGGAGCCTAATTGTGAGGCTTCTGCCCTATGTAGTCAAGGATCAGACCTTTGTGTGAAGCTGTAAATTTCCCTTCTTAAACCAGACCCCTCAGATGTATCCATCCTGTGCATAACAAATAACTCGCCAAGGTCTTCACACGCCGATAAGAATAGTTCCGTGTCTCCCCCGGCAGGGAGGAAAGGAATGCGGAGGCGCGGAGGGGTGAGAGGCCGATTGTTCTCATGTGCTGTAGTCGCCACTCTCCCGGACCAAATGGTTATACTGACCAGACCCACCGTGAGCCATAAATCCAGGACAATAAAATAGAGCCATTTGGAACCTGATACATGGTGATTGAGATAACAGGATGTTACAGAGGAACTGCAAAGACAGGTTACATAGGAAGGGATTATACAAAGCATACAGCATGTTACAGAGGAACTGCAAAGACAGGTTACATAGGAAGGGATTATACAAAGCATACAAGCAAACTTTTGTTAGAATCTTTAGATTCTGACACTCTGCCACCTGAAAAATCCAATCTACCCCAGTTTATCAGGGAAACGTTTATGGAAAGCTTTAACTAATTTAGGAGCATGAACATTATCTGAAAAAACCCACTCATTTAACTCCGGACCAAAATCTACCCACTTGACCAAATACAGCAAGCGGCCCCTACGCATTTTCGAATCAAGGATTTCAGAAATTTCAAAATGAGGCGCCCCCTCCTTCATCAGTGGAGGAGGAGTCGGAGGATTTGGATGCCATGCATTCGGCCCAGGATTCTTCTTCAACAAGCTGAAATGAAAAACAGGGTGCACGGAACTCAGTGACTTAGGCAACTCCAGTTCAAAGGACACATCAGAAATCTTACGTAACACTTTATAGGGACCAACGTATTTCCACCCTAATTTCCTGCTTGGTTGCAGGCCATGTATATTTTTGGTAGAAAGGTAGACAGAGTCTCCTGGCTGAAGGTCCCACCCTTCAGCCCATCCACAGTCTGCATATTTTTTGTAGTCTTCTTTGGCTTTATCTAAAGTCTTAGCAATCAAAGGCCACGGGTCCTGCAGGTTGGCCCACCATTGTTTAAAATCGGAGGGGGGCCCGTCTGATGCTTCCTCTATGGTGGGTAGGGGTTTTCCCTCGAAGCCCCCCACCATCATGAAGGGGGACACACCCGTGGAAGAATGGATAGCATTGTTATAACTATATTCCGTGAATGGTAGTAATTCCACCCAATTGTCCTGATGGTAGTTAGTGTAACACCTTAGGAACTGTTTCAATATTTGATTAGTTCGCTTGGATTGGCCATCGGTCTCTGGATGGTAACCCGAGCTCATGGCCGGTTCGATGTCCATCATCTTTAAAAGCTCCCGCCAGAAGTTGGCAACAAACTGACTGCCTCTGTCGGATACCACACGTTTGGGGAAGGCGTGTAATTTGATCACGTGATTGAAGAAGGCTTTAGCCAGTCCCTTTGCAGTTGGCAGCTGTTTAAACGGGGTAAAGTGAGCTTGCTTCGAGAACATGTCAACCACCACCCAAATGACAGTCTTTCCTTTCGAGGGTGGCAGGTTGGTGATAAAGTCCATAGCTATTGCTTCCCAGGGACGAGAGGGGGTGGGCAATGGGTGTAGCAGTCCTGGGACCTTCCCCCCCCCTCCGTTTGCACATTAAACAAGTTTGACAGGCAGTGACAAAGTCAGACACGTCCTTACGCATGCACGGCCACCAAAATTGCCGCTGGATCAAATTAAGAGTTTTTAGGAAACCCAAATGACCTTGGATGAGCTTGGATGAGTGGCAGGTTAATAAAATGTCTTTTCTCCGTGCTCGAGGCACCACGAGTTTGTCTCCATGGTACCAGCATTTGTTGGAACGGAGAGAGCACTCCTCTATGCTTTCTAACTCTTCTGCCTCTTCCGGAGAGTAGTCTCCCCCCCATTTTTCTTCCCACGACTCTACCGTTATATGTTTGCTTTGGCTCCTGGTAGTAACGGCACCTCCCAATTGCTGTGGTGAGAACATGGAATCAAATACTTCCTCTTTCTGACTCTCGTGTTGGGGTAACCTGGATAAAGCATCTGCTAACGAATTGGCCTTCCCGGGGAAATGTTTAAGTACGAAATTGAATTTCGAGAAAAAATCAGCCCATCGGAGTTGTTTGGCATTCAGAGACCTCTGAGTGCGCAGCGCCTCTAGGTTTTTATGATCTGTCCAAATTTCAAATGGGGTCTGCGCCCCCTCCAGCCAGTGCCTCCAAGTGGTCAGGGCTAAACGAATGGCTGCTGCTTCTTTATCCCATACCAACCAGTTCCTCTCCGTTTCATTAAATTTTTTTGAGATATAAGCCAAAGGGTGCAACTTGTCATCAGCTCCCTTCTGGAGGATGCCCCCCCCCATGGCCACATCCGATGCGTCAACATGTATCACGAATTCCTTGGTCTCATCGGGATGAGCAAGGATAGGTTCTGATGTAAACAGTCTCTTTAGGGTCTCAAAGGCTTTTTGACAATTATCTGACCAAGCTATCTTCTCCCCTGGTTTCCCCGCTTCTGGGCCCCTCCCCTTGGTTTTCAGGAGTTCCGTTAGTGGGAGGGTGACTGTGGCAAAATCTTTTAGGAAGGTGCAGTAGAAATTGCAAAATCCCAATAGGCTTTGCAGTTGCTTTCTAGTTCGGGGCGCCTCCCATTGCACCACTGCCTCCACTTTGGCAGGGTCCATCTCCAACCCCTTCTGGGAAATACGATACCCCAAAAAGTCTACAGAATCCCGGTTGAACTCACATTTGAATAGTTTGGCATATAATTGATTTTTCAACAACGTAGAGAGCACCTCCCTGACCAGTTTTACATGCGATTCCTTATCAGTAGAATAGATCAAGAAATCATCTAAGTAACATAACACCCCCTTGAATAAATGCTTGTGCAACACTTCATTTATCAGGCTCATAAAAACTCCCGGTGTGCCACTTAAGCCGAATGGCATCACCAGGTACTCAAATTGTCCCAATGGAGTGTTAAAGGCAGCCTTAAATTCGTCCCCCTCACGGATGCGCACACGAAAGTAAGCATCCCGCAGATCCAGTTTAGTAAACACCTTTCCCTTAGCTGCCTCCGTTAGTAAGTCCTTTATGAGGGGGAGGGGGTAGGCATTAGAAGCAGACACTGCATTCAGACCCCTATAGTCCATGCACAATCGCAGCCCTCCATCCTTCTTTTTCCTGAACAAAACAGGCGCTGCAAAAGGAGATTTGGCAGGGCGGATGAAACCTCGCTCCAAGTTCTTGTCTAGGAACTGTCTCAGCTCCTCTCGCTCTGAGGGGCTCATGGAGTAGAGCTTTCCCTTTGGTAGTTTCTCTCCCTGGAGCAACTCAATTGCACAGTCTGACAGTCGGTGGGGGGGCAGCTCGTCCGCCTCGGTCTCGCTAAACACTCCCATTAAGTCCCGATACTCCTTAGGCACGGCGGAGGGCACCAACTTCAGAGCCGCCGCCTGCAGGGGGGCCGGGGGAGCCGATCCCCACCCCGGGTCCCACTTGTGATGATTACACTTCTCATCCACCCATGAGATCTTCCCTTCACTCCACCTGATGTATGGGTCATGGGAACTCAGCCAAGGGCTCCCAAACACCATGGGGAACTGGGTGTTGGGGGTGATGACAAAGGCCCTCTTTTCCCAATGCTCCCCCGTCCCCACTATCAGTCGCTCCGTCTCAGCCACACACGCCTCCTTCATTTCTGAACCGTCCATCTGCGTGAACGTGAGTGGCTCTCCCAGTGGGGTAACTTTTGGGGCTAGCCCATCCACTACTAAGGGGCTTATTAGGTCTCTGGCGCACCCTGAGTCAATTAGGGCATGTACCCGTACATGAGTCCCAGTCCCGGGGGCTATCACAGTCACTACCATGTACAGTAAGGGGCCGGGGATGCTCACCGGAGATGGCGCGTCGGGGTTAGGGACCTGCAGTTCCGCGCCATTCACTGCAGGTCGTTGGAGTTTCCCGGCATCTGCGCTTCCGTCAGCTCCAGCTCCCCTTGCTCGCTCGCTGCCCCTTCCAGCTGTAATGCCCGGGGTTTGAACGAGGTCTTTCCCTTGTTGGGGGTGCTCCCCGCCACTGGAGTGGAGGTCTTGGGAACTTTCCCACTCCCGCAGGGGCACGCTGAGGCGAAGTGACCACTTTCGCCGCATCTCATGCAGAGCCCCTGCCTGAACCGGCTGTCTCGGATCTCCTGGACGCTGGGCTTGGGTTTCATCTTCTGGGTGGCTTTGGCTTGGGCAGTCGCTGAGGTTCCCATCTTGATGAGGGTGAACCTCTCCTCCACATCGGCCGCCGCTCTCATCCACGTCGCGAGGGATCCCGGCTGCCCTCCTCTCAAGACCGTTTCATACACTTCAGGGTTCAGGCCCTCTCGATACTTCTCGATGAAGAGGTCTTGAGTCCAGCCTTGAATCTTGGCTGCTATGCACCAGAACCGGTCGGTGTATTCTCTCACAGAGGACCGCCCCTGGGTTAACTTCCGCAGCTGGTTCCGCGCCTTCTCCTCCCTGAGGGGGTCCTCATAGTGCTGTCAGAGGGCCCACATAAAATTATTCACGGACCAAAGCTCTGGCCCCGGGGCGTTGTGCAGGCTCACATACCAGTCGCTGAGATTGAAGGACCCTTCATAATGGAGATTGAAGGACCCTTCATAATGGAATAATGCAAATCACTAGTATTCCATAGCCAAGATTCAAGCAGCCAAGTAGGGAGAAAAAAGGAAGTCACAATTAAAAGGGGGGGGGGACAGTAATTCCACAAGTTTAAAATCCACCAAGAATCTGGAGCCAAGGCTGGACATGAAGTGAAACAACAGGAATTTCTTTAGGTAAATCCAAATAAGCAGCAAAAAAAATTATTCCAAAATGCTAAGACTGGAGAAAAGAAGGGAAAAGATTGGAATCCACAAAATAGTTGATGTTATTCCATCCAATATTTCTGTATAAAACAATAACCTGTTGCTATAAGAGAAACTTATAGCTCTTAGTTAGTTCAGGCCTGTGATTGCTGGCAAGCAGGTGGGCGGGGGGTTAGATGTTTCTCCCTCTCATAGGATTTCTAATTCAAATGTCAATAACTTTCCAGTAGTCCAGATATATAGTAAATCTTCAGTCAGTAGATATTCATTTCATTTCATTTATTGCAGGTCTACACGACCGAAGTCTTGACCAACAGTCAGTAGATATATAAGTAGGTTAGTAAGTCAAAGTGAGTATACCTTTCTCTGTCTCCCTTTAGCCCAATTGCAGGATGTTGTAGATTTCTAGAATAAGCCTCTGTGAGGGAAGAGGGGGGAGGATTCTCTGCTCTTCACTTGAAGTTTTAAAAATTAAAGGGCTTGGAAAAGATCAGAGAGTCAAAGAGTGCAGATTGTCAGAACTGCCTCTGAGGACCTACCTCCTGCAGACCTAAGTGCGGTGGAGGATCAGTCCCCAGCTCCAGTGGAGCCTCCACCTGAAGCTGATGAGGCTCAAGCAAGCACCTCTCAGGGCATTACCCCAGCACCAGCAGGAGCTGAGCCACAGCCAAGCTCAAGCCCACCTGATTCACCTCCTCGGTGTGAGACTTCTGAATCTAACCAATAAGCCAGACCTTTGATGAAGCAAAGTTCCTTTATTCTTAATGATGGTTCAGGTACTTCATGTTTGTTAGAGATACTTGGTTACATACAGCAAGGATTAATATACCCCCCACCTTCAGGTACAAGCAGGCAGAGAGCCAATAGAAATGGTTACAAAAGCCTACTTTTCTTCTTCTTCAAAAACCTAAGTGTTACAGGCTATAACCCATTTGTTCAATCCCAGTCCCAAAGACTTAATGAAATGTCTGTAAGTGTGCAAGCAACCATCTAGTGTAATCCTAAACAGGGTTGTTTAGAACCATTGTTAACCTTCCCTCACAAAGATCCATTCTGCCCACCCTCTCACCACCCAAACTCAACTCAAATATCCTATGAAAACAAAGAACATGATTTGTTCAGGTACAAGCAGGCAGAGAAATGGTTAGAAATGGTTACAAAAAAGCGTGAAATTCTCAGAGCCGTTTGGTTCCCACCAAAAGGGCGCTAAGGCACTAAAAATTCCCCCCATGTTCCCCAGTGACCTCTAAGTGTAGATTGCAGACCAAGCACCTGGTTAGAATAACAATTCCACAGTTCTCCAAGGTTACAAAAGCAGATAAAACACCCAAGTATCCAGAGAGGGAAAAGGGAGGTGACAATTCAAGATAGCTGGGCTGGTTTTTGACGCGATGGAATGTAGCAAGCCACTCTCCCGGGGAGAGAAAGATACATTAAGTGAGACAGACGAAAACTTCAAGGCAAACCATTAATTACAGATAGGGACTTCAGAGAGGAACAACAAATGGCAATGGCAGAGGCTGAATGAGACAGACTCTGACACTCGGGTGGAACGGCTAAGGTCATGATCCAGGCAAGACTTAGCTGCTAGAAGAAGAAGAAGAGATTGGATTTATACCCCGCCCTCCACTCCCCAAGGGAGTCTCAGAGCGGCTTACAAACTCCTTTTCCCTTCCCCTCCCCACAACAGACACCCTGTGAGGTAGGTGGGGCTGAGAGAGCTCTTTCCCAAGCTGTCCTTGAGGGAACAGCTGGTACAGAGCTATGGCTTGCCCAAGGTCATCCAGCCAGGTGCAAGTGGAGGAGTGGAGAATCAAACCCGGTTCTCCTAGATTAGAGTCCGCACACTTAACCACTACACCAAACTGGCTCTCCAGGGGGAAATATATATGAAAAAAAGAGGCACACATGCGTGGACACAGATCACTCAGCCCTGAGTTTTAGAAGGAGCCGGGACCTCACTGCCAGCTGCTAACGAGCACAGGAAGTGGCTGGGTATTTAGGCACAGCACAACTCGTGCTAGCAACAAGTCATTCTAGCTAAGCTCTGCACCTGCTCAGCTCGCATCAGCTAAACCTGATCTTGGACCCTCAGGCTCGTGACTCTGTCTAACTTTCACTTTTGGTTGACTCCTTGGACTGGTTTGCTTGTGAGTTTCCCTCTCTGACCTTGGCTTGGACTGACTCTGCATTTGGCTTGTGTTTTAGACTTGGTAATTCGTTCCTGATTTGGCTTGACCTTGGACTGGCTCGGACTTCTGCTTGGCTTCTGACCTACTGGCACCCAGCCCATGACACAGATTGTAGAAAAGTACTTACAGGTCCAATCCTTTTGAAGTAGAAGTGTAAAGGAGAAGAGGAGGTAGTTAGAGATTCCTCCGAAGTCACTGGGAGTCACGACTACCTTTCTGTGGCTGCTATTGAAAATCTTCTGCTGTTTCTTCCTTTAGGATGATCAGAGGCTACAATCTGCCGCCGCCACGACGGAGAGCCTCTGATCTAGTCCTCTGGACACCAGCTCCTCTCCGAGGAAAGCCAGTGGATCTGAGAGCTCTCAGATCTCTAAGGAAACAGGGAATCCTAGGCTCATTCATGGAGAGCTCTGCAAAATGCGCTGCGCTGAACCTGGTAGAAGCTGAGAAAATGACTACTTTTGAAGGTAGACTTCCCACTGAGGTCCCTCCTCTGTCCAAAACCTGCCCTCTCCAGGCGCTACTCCCAAATCTTCAGGGATTCCCCAAGCTGCAAGCAACCCTAAGGTCTGATGTTTGACTTGCCTAACTTTGTTAAAAGAATTAGCAGAAGAGACCAGCAAGGCTAACAATGATATATTTAAATGTTCCCAAAGGTTTTGGCACTGATACTCAATTTGCCTTACTTCCTGATTGAGGCTACTTCCCTGCTCTTACGATTTGGCCATTTCAGTAATCTAAATGGAATACGTATTTTCTACTATTCCTAATTTTACATTATTATTCATATTTTACAATGAATTTTGGTCATTATATTTTTAATCTATGCAATGATGTATTTATTCATTTTATATGAGATTATTGAGGATTGCGCTGTAACTTTTCTAAGGTTGTTCTGTAAGTTTATGGCTGCTCTGAAATTTTTAGCCTAGGTCTTCTTCATCAAAGTCCATCATAATTGGGACCTCTTGTACATGTTTTGCTACTGATATTTGGCTGGAACAGTCTTGTACAAAACTGTATTATATTATGCTTTGCTAGAGATGTGAAAGCCCAGGGGAAAATATATATGAAAAAATTGGGAGTGGGAGTCCCCCATTTTTCTGGGGGGAAAAAGAAAATTTGGTGGACTACTGAAAAAAAACCCACCCTATGAAATATTTACTTTTAAAGAATTAGTTGAATGCTTTCAAACACAAGGTAGGCATGCTGTAGTTATATTCAGCTCTTTAATCAAAATATATTTCTATACCTAGAAGGATACCTAATGTTCATGAGGTACCTCGCAGGGCTTTCGTTGCTTTTCAGTAGTTGTATGCCTTCTGTTGTCCTTTTGACCTGACTCTGCCCTTTTGGTTGACCTTTTCACTTCTCCTTCAAATCACTGTGACCCATATAGCACACAGACCAGTTAATGAGCTCATTGCTCTACCTTGCTGGGCTGAAAAAAATATCAAAAGGAGATGGGGCAGAAATTGCACCAAAGCCTCAGAGGAAGTCTCTAAAAGTGTCATTGAGAACTGAGCTTATCCATAGCCACAGAAGAAAGACAACAGCAATTAGGTGGAACTACATTTATCTGTGCACATATTATTATTGAAAAATAAAAGTTACAATTTATTATGAATTCAATATAGAACTGTACTCATAGTTTAATCACTGTAGTGTGATAATATATTTTATGTTATCTATCATCAAGTGTGTGTTTTCTGTTTAAATCCTATTTTTCCCCACTTTTCCAATAACAAATACTGAAGTAAACATGCCAAGGTAGTATAAGATGCAGCAGCATGCAATTTCTCTCAGATATTGGGTATATTTGCAATTTTGCTTGTGGAAAACTAAGGCATTTGTATCTTTTAAATTCCATAAATACATCAAATATTGCCATTTTATATGCTCAGTGAGTTATAAATGATACATTTATGTTGTTAAAGGAGTAAAATTAGTTTACTTTTGATAGGAGAGTACAGATTGTATATATTTCTCCCCAAATGTCTGTTTTTTTCTAGAAAACAACTGTTTCCTACCCCCCATTCCTTCAGAATTCCCAGAAATTTTACATCTCTGTACTTTACACAGAAAACATTGGTCCCTTTTAGGGATGTGCAAAAGAAAAAAAATAATCAGCCAGCCGAGTGACCCCTGAAGGCCACTTTCAGCAATGTGAGCCGATTGGCGTGGCATTCGGCTGGCTGAATCACATTCGGCTTGTGGGGAGGCTTCTCCAGCTCACCCACACATCCCTAGTCCCTTTGTTAATTATATGTTTGCTAATTTGTACATTGGATTAGGTCCTTTGTAAAAGTAGGTGCTTGAACTCTGTTTTTCTAGCAGTAGGAGTGGGTTCAGGAGCAGTCGTTTTTTTCTGGGGGAATGCACCAGAATGGAATTCTGGAACCTCTTCAACAAAATTCTTTTAAAAATGTTTAAAAGTTCATGAGTTTTTAGTATACAGACTGAAAACTTCATTTCCCTCTTGAGAGTTCTGGCACCTTTAAAAAAAAAAAAAAAAGCCCTGTCCAGGAGTAATTCAAACTGCACACCAGTGCCTTCATGGGGAGGAGTACCCCATCCAGAACAGGCTGTACACCCAATTGACCTCTCCCCCCCCCCCCAATCATTTCTGGCTTGTCTGGATTAATCAGTATTTGTTGGGGTGTTATAAAACCATACAACATATAAAGGCTATAAAATGGTATAAAAGAAACAAGCAAAACAGGAAAGCTAGCAAAGTAAATAGATAGGATGAAAAATGCTTACAATAAATACATTTGAAAATGGGGGGGGTGGGCAGCAAATCCACACATCCCTAACTGAAACCTAGCATGCCTTTTACTAGAATCCAGGCATGCAACATAAACGTGAACCACTTTAAAGTGGCACCTGCACCTCTTTATACATGGAGATATAATTGTGTATTTGATGTCTGCAATCAAACTAGACAGGTACAATTCTAATAGAGCCGGTATTTGCAAAAGGTTTCTATTTGGCACTGCTGTTTTGGACAAGCTGTTATATTAATGTATCTGAAAAAGATAGTGTGTAACTGAGGCCCTGGCTATGAATCAACAATCTGCTTAAGCCAGTGTATTTTGATTTAACCCTCTGTTACAGCAGGCATGACGCACAGAGGCTGGTTTGCAGTGAGACGGCTGCAACAGCATTCTGTGAGAAGTAGTTAGAACAAGAGACTTTTGCCATAGTGGGTGCCTGTTGCAATTCCATTATTACCGAGTTTGACATATATATGTATAAATAAGTTAGTGACAGAACAGAGATAAGTGTAACATTATTTAGTTAGACATTTCAGATTCTGTCTCCTTCAGTAACACTGATTTCAAACTGAGTGCCAAGGTGAGAGTTCTTAGAGTGTTGAGAATAAGGCACATATATGTGCTGGAGAGGTTTAAAAGAGAACCAGAGGCCTAGTAAAAATTTATGCATTCTCCTCCAAGTTAAGGCCATGGTGTTCAGTCAGGGAATCCAGCAGCTTTGTTATGATTCTAGCATTTCAGGATTGGATGGTTTTTCTGTTGAATATACTTTCAAATCTGAAAGGCTGTAGTCATCTAAATTAAAAGATTTAAAAAAAAACATATTTTGTTGTGTGGTTTTTTTTACTTACAGAAGAAGTGCAAAGATTTATTGCTGTTGTTCCCCCAGTATCATGCAGCATGGGGGGTATTTGCATTCCATAAGTTATTTAGAGTAATATTGTGTTTAATAGGTCTTTAGTAGTCATTTTGCTTTCAAATGGGATAGTTTAATAAACGCAGGAGACACAAGAATTTATTCCCTATGACAAGATCCTGGACTGACAATACTGCTCTCATTCTGCTCGCATAGGTTATTTGCAGGGGTCCGTTGGAGCGGGAGCGCACAGGAGCACAGCTCCAGGAGTGAGGAGCCCAGGGGGTGGGCACATGACCAAGCCCCATCCCCTCCTTGGCTTACCTGAGCAGTGCAGAGGTGCAGCGCCCCGGGGAAAGCCCTGTTAGGGTCTTTATTGTTTTTAATGTTTTGTTTTAATACTGATAATTTTATCATTGTTCCTTTTATGACTGTGTGCTGCTTTTCCAGATACTTGCTCAAAGTGGCATATAAATTTTCTAAGTATACCATTTTTAATCTGGGCACATGGCACATAAGTACTGGAGAAATTTCACCAACCCTTCAGCAGCTTCCACCTTATCAGTTTGGTGTAGTGGTCAGGAGTTGGACTCTAATCTGGGAGAACCGGGTTTGATTCCCCACTCCTCCACATGCAGCTGCTGGTGTGACCTTGGGCCAGTCACAAGTTCTCTCAGAGCTGTTCTCTCATGAGCAGTTCTCAAAAGACCTCTCTCAGCCCCACCTACCTCACAGGGTGTCTTGTTGTGGGGAGGGGAAGAGGAAGGGATGGGTGGTGCACATGACCTGGGTATCTCAAGTCTACTTGAAACCTGGTGGTTTCAGGGGAGCAGGAAGAGAATGAGGGTGTGTTCTTTACGCTTATTTTTATTGCACAAAGTATTGGATGGGGAAGGGAATGGAGGAAGAGCAGGTCGGTTTCACTCACCTGTGGAGTGGAGCCTGAGGGGTGGGTGATGCCTTCTGACACACTTCCGGTATGTTAGGGGGTGTGGCATATGCAAATGAGTTATGCTAATGAGTTATGCTAATGAGCTCTTGCACCTCTTTTTCTACGAAATGACCCCTGATTATTTGTGTCACTTTGGAGTTCAGTGGAAAGCAATGAAAGGAAGCTTACTGATTATTTGTGCAAGTACCATATTTACTCAAAAGGAAGATGACCCTGAATGTAAGAAAACCTTTTGAAAAAGAGAGGTTATTGTGACAGACAGCCTCTAGTTCCACCCTCCAGGAATCCCAGCAAATCCTTGCCTACAGGGAAAGTGGGCAGATACTAAGTGGCATCAGCCAATAAGAGGCTGTGGAACCTCTGGGAGGGAAGAGGGGAGTTAAGTGAAGAGAAAGTCTGTCATTGCCTGGGAAGTAACAGAGAAACAGGGAATACAAGAGGTGGGACCCGCAATACTCATGGAGGGGGGAGAAGGGGCGCCACCCAGCGGAGGAAGCAGCCACAGGTAAGTCTGGGCCTGCCAATCCTTCTCCCCCCACCCACACTGACGGTGAGACCTGAGGCTTCTAGCCACCGGGCCCGCTGATTCCACAACCCCAACAGGCACTGGTGAGGCCTGAGTGGCTCTCACCCACCAAGCCCACCACTTTTCTCCCCCTCCATGGGCACCAGCGAGGCCTGAGAGGCTCTCAGCCACCAGGCCCACTGATTTCCCCACCCCACCCCCTGGCACCAGTGGTAAGGCCTGAGCAGCTCTTAGCCACCAGGCCACTGATTCCCCCCACAGGCACTGGCGAGGCCTGAGTGGCTCTCACCCACCAAGCCCACCACTTTTCTCCCTCCCCATGGGCACCAGTGAGGCCTGAGTGGCTCTCATCCACCAGGCCTGCCGATTCCCCCACCCCCTGGCACCAGCGGCAAGGCCTGAACAGCTCTCAGCTGCCGATTTCCTTCCCTCACCCCGCTGGCACCGGCGGCAAGGCCTCAACGCCTCTCAGATGCCAGGCCGCTGCAGAGTTCCCAGAGCGTTCCCTGTGCCTGCACAGGAAATGCTCTTTAACTTCTGGGGGGATTTAAATATCCCCCCAAAGTTTTTTTTTACTTGTAAGATTTTTCTGCACATGTGGGGAGTCCCTTAGGTGTGCAGAAAAATCTCCCTGCCCCCCAAGTGCCCCCTCAGAGTGGATTTAGATATCTGCACAGAGGAGGCAACTTGGCTATTAGTATATAGACAAGGGGGGGCCCTGCGATATTCGCGGGGGGGGAGAAGCTGACAGCTGCTCCTCCTTCCTCCTTTCCTCTGCCCCCTCCCCCCGAGACTCCCGGTGGGCCTCGGTGTGCCAAGCCTCTACAGCCACCCGCCGAGGCTCCCCCCCTGTAAGGCTGTGGCAGTAGGGAGACCGCTGCCTGCCGAGGCTTCCCCGCCTTCAAAATGGCGGTGGAGGTGGCAGGGACACCCGCCGTCCACTGAGGCTTCCCCCCTCCCTGCTTTCAAAATGGCAGCGGGGGCATAGAGACCTGCCGCCCACCGAGGCTCTTCCCTCCCTCCCCCCTGCAAACAGCGGCGGTGAGTCCTCATCATGCCGCTTCCCACCCCCTCCCCTACAGCGGCCACAGCGTTCTCCGTGCATGCGCGGAGAATGCTTTAACTTTTCGGGGGATTTAAAGATCCCCCGAAATTTTTTTTAAACATTTAGGATTTTTCTGCACATGGGGGGAGTGCCCCCCGTGTGTAGAAACCCCATCCCACCCCCCAAGTGCCCCCCCCGGCACGGATTTAGGTATCCACACACGGGGGGCCACTTGGGAATTAGATATATAGATTGCCAGGAGATTAGTTAAGTAGTTAGGTTTCCTCCAGTAAAGGAAAAAATCTCAGATGTGTATAGTATACATACACAGGGCTCAGGGCTCAAAAAAGAGGCAGGAATAGGGCCTCTATCCCATGTTACCTTAGGGAAATAGTAGGTTAGGGATTCGTGAGGAGACTGAGGAAATATTCCAAGAGACAAGCTAACTGTATTTCAATAGGCTGAGATTCTTGGATTTAAAGAGGATTTCCAAATTTCTTTCTCTCTTTCTCTGACAAAAATAGCCTGTCGGTTTATTAAAGCTTTGAGTGTGTTAATTTCTGTTTTAAAATTCTGCTGTTTCTACTGTACTAACCAATGTCCCCTCTAAGCTGTGGAGTATTGTAAGGAAAAATCTGTTTTGTGAGCTACTAACATTAAAGTTGTGAGCGAGCCTATATTTGACTAGCACATAAATTAGTTTTTTTAGAAAATTATTACCATAACTTTCTAAAAATCTCAGAATGAATTATTTTAAATGGTATTTTAAGAATTATTTAAACATTGTAAGTGAAAACAGAATAGTGTAATTTAATTACAGGAAATGTTTCAGTTTAATTTCTCTCTTTATGTCTGTTTTCCAGAAACTGTAAACACTGTCAATATTAATATTATTCCCATTAGACATATGCAGTTTAATTCTCATTAAGTTCTCCAGGTGATCTGTATCTAGCCAATTTTTAATCTTACTCTAATCTTAGTTTTAATAGCATTCTTCAAGCTAAAACATATCTCGAAACCAGCTCTTGAGGTTTAATAAGTTCCACAAACATCTAGGAGATTTAGTTCACTGAATTGTTCCTGTTGTTGTGTATGTCCTGCAATACATAAGTGTTTATTATCGTATTTTGAATTAAGCATAAGAGCTAATGTCAGGCAAGATTTGGCCCCTTTGTGATCTTTGCTCAATTGTGTATGTGCGTGGTGGGGGGGGGCATTCCTAGTATAAAGTTATTTTAGAAGACAGTGGGAATCTTGTTTGGAGAGCCTATTCATGTGACCAATAGGTTCCTAAAAATGCTTAAGGACCCTGTGTATGGTGACCACCAGTCCATGATCAATTGATTATGTGCAGGATTTGGCCTTTTGGCATGTGTTGGGATGATTGTGTGCATAGACTTTGCATAAAATGTCAATGCAGATGTCCGTGAGAGTGCGTGAGCAGCAGGGGAGGGGGCAGTGAAGCAGGCGAGACCACGCCCTCCTCTTGGCCACTCTTGTGAGGGAAGGAGAAAGGGAGAGCTGCATGCACAAGGGCACAACAATGCTTCTTAATAGCTCCCTCTGCCCACCTCCTTTCCAGAGCCTTTTGTCTTTCTGTGCTGATCCTAAAATCCCTGTGCTAAGAGTTAAAAATGTGTGCGCCAGGGCACGCTAGCACAGTTTAGCAGGAACACCGGTACTAATAACAACTTGTTACAGTCTTTGTCTTTTCTAGCATACCACTAAACACTGAACCCTTCTAAAGAAAAGAAAATTTATTTTTGTCTGTGTTGTGAAAAGATGGTGTTGGCATGAATGACTCGAGGAGAAAGTGAGGGTAGAAGTAGAAGAAATCACCCCAGTTTCGTATTCTCTCTCCCCAGCTTCCTCTGTAATAGCAGCACTTAATCCAACAGAGTTATTTGTTTACATTGCCTTACTGACCCCTTACAACCCACGTCATAACTAAAATCATCTTGGGCTGCATTCAGACTGGCAGTTTGGCCTGATAGAGGCACCTTTCACAAACGGATTAAATGGGCCCATTCACACAGCCACAGCTGTCAGGCGTTCCCTGGGTGTACTCACCCCATCAGAGGACAACTTGGAGCCGGGTTAAAAAGCTATTGCCTCCGAAGTGGAATTTTTGTTTCCTTGTGCATTCATCATGCATGGCCGACTGTCTGAACATGGGGGAGCGCACACAGAATGGCTTTTTTAAAAATTGCACATGTGCATATGTGTGCACATTAATTTTGGATGTTTTTGCACTGCGCTCCATGGCTGATGCACTACAGTAGTGTGGATGCTTCCCCACAGGGTGTCTCCGTGGGTAACCCACAGTAGGGTGTGCTGTATGGCTGATATGTCCCGCAACATTTTAAACTGGGTCAATTAGAGGCAGCACTATATCGCGGCAAGCTGCCAGTCTGTCCACAGCCTTGGTCACTGCGACAGGCAGGTATGATAGGGTGGGTGGGAGGAACAGAGAAAGCACCTATCTGTCACAGTTATACATAAAAGTAAACTATCCTGAATTTAAAATGACCCCTCATAAAACGGTAGCAATATGAACAAAGGCTGTTTTTAGTACAAAGCAATCAATGTACAATAAATAAGATAGACTACAGAAAAAATAACTACTTTCACTTTTTGCATCTCTTTGCATTGTAGTTTTGAGAGAGTTCCTACTGGACAGCACCAGTCAGACCACCAGGAGAGGGAAACACCCGACCAGGCAGCTACAGACATTCTGGACTATATGCCAGTGCCGCAGCCTCCCTCCAGTGCCATCATGGGAACACCAGACCAGGTTCCAGAGACCTTGCCTCCACCAAGCGAGCCTCAATGTTCAACCTGGGTTCAGCCAGCGTACCTTAGAGACTATGAGTGTTAAGGTGCTTTGGAACTTAGGGGGGGAGAGGTGTTATGCATTGACATTCCAGAGCTAGTTACCAGAGACTGGCTGAGCTTGTTGCTCCAGAACAATAGCTACCTGGACTCTGGGAGGTGGCCAATCAGGAGTTAATGGTTCCATATGTGTACCTATAGAAGTGTGTGTTGGGAAATGGGTGGGGGCTATGCATGCTACTTAAATGGGGCCGTTTTTCTGGTTAGCCAGTCTTCTTGTCTTGTTCCTGAAATCACTTAATAAAGTAGAGCTGTTTCACTGCAATGCGTCTTGAACTCAGTATTTAACACCTGTAATAGTAAAAATGATGAGTGTCTGTCAGCAATGTATGAAATCAGACCACCCACAGACAAAACAGTGGTTTCTACATTCTCAAGAGACTTCTAAGTATATCAGAAAATACTTTTTTTTTTTAAAAAAAAAAAGGAAGAACAGCCCTGCTGAGGACTGAGCATGTTCACTGATCCCCAGAAAGCACAGAATGTTGAAGAAAATTGGCCTGCTGAAGCATTTATAAACTTATAATATCCAGGAGGTGGAGATTTGGGAGGGGAAAATTTCTCAGTTACTTATTCCCCACACATAATTTTTCATGGATAATAAGAGCAACAACAATGAAAGAACACTTATTGAGTTTTATGATTGGCAGGGTAAATCCTCATCTCTGTAGTGTTCTCTGACACATACCTTTACTTTCTTGGATACATGTGAATGGCTTCCACTCAATAATGTGAGATAAAGCAGTGCTCACTGAAAATGATCCCATCAGATGTGCATGTGAATCTATGTTCAATTGCCCATACATTATATGGGCCCACTCTCTCTGGTCTATTTTTGATCTGTCAGTTGGAATGATAGCTATCATGCCATTATAATATGCTCCAAAATAGTTTGCATACTGCTGTCTGCCATGATAATGTTAGCTATGTCCAAAGCATTATGTATTTATTTACAAAGCTTATATCCTGCCTTTCTGCCCTCAAAAGGGCTGCCAAGAGGGCTAACAATTTAATATGTACATGATAAAATACATTCTAAAATCATTAAGATAAACCCCTCTCCCAAACATACCTCATTAAAACAATTTTAAAAGAGCTAAACGTAGAGTTAAAATACATGCAAAGTAGTCAAAATACATACAAAGCATAAAAACATTTATTAGGAAGGAGAAATCACTGAGAGAATGCCAAGTGAAAACAAAAGTCTTCACCCACTGGTAGAAGACAGTAGTAGAAGGGGACAGATGAAATTCCCTGGGGAGAGACTTCCAGAGCATTGGTGCCATGACTGAGAAGGCCCACTCCCAAGTTGCCACCCACCTAATCTCAGAAGGCAGAGGCACCCAAAGCAGGCCCTCCAAAGATGACCATTAACAATCAGGCAGGTTCATAGGGGATTAGATCAGGGGTCTCGAACTCATATGTTATGAGGGCCAGATCTGACATAAATGGGACTTTGGTGGGCCGGGCTGTAGGGTTGCCAGCTTCCAGGTGGGCCCTGGAAATCTCCTGGAATTACAACTGACCTCCACAGATCAGCTCCCCTGGAGAAAATGGCTGCTTTGAAGGATGGGGTGCATGGAGTTGGACCTTGCTGACATCCCACCCCCTCCCTTAACTGTGCTCTACCTGGGCTCTACACCCCAAATCTCCTGATATTTCCCCACTCAGAGCTGGCAAATAAGGATGCTTTCACACATGCTAAATAATGCAATTTCAGTCCACTTCAGCTTGTCGGTGTGTGTGTGATGTGCCTGACTGCACAGCACCACTGTATGAGACTTGAGTCCACAAGACCACAGCACACCAAACTGCACCACACCAGCAGAGTGTATTTACAGTTTATTTACAGTACTATAAGATATTCTGACATCCACTAACAAAGTGCTTTGCCAGACAACTGAATCATGAGAAGAAAAATAATACTTTGCACACTCTCAAATATATACAGTACAGTAATTACACATCAACCAATCAGTGAGTTGCTGAGTCATGATGAGTACATTATTCATTGTTACAGATAGAGAACAAGCCCATACATGTTCCTGTCCAGTGACCACTTGCCTCAGTCACATGACTCCTGTTAACTGTCATTCTAGATCCTTATGATCTGACAGCTCTTTGTGCTGAAGACTGAGAGTCTCAATTACTGACACAGCTACCGTTTGCAAATGGATTTTGCCATTTCCCACAGGAAAATCCAGTTGCAAAATGTATTGAAAGGGCATTATCTACTGTATGTGAAAGCACCATTCTAGAAGTGGGGGCCTGCAAAACTCATAGGGAGGAATCCCCTATCCCCCCTCCCCCCTCCCACTGCTGAGCCCTCCCCAGGCTAACCACCCACCCTGAAGCCTGGCAGCATCAGTGTCTTAGCTTGTGCAGAGAACACTACTTTACTTTCCCCAGCCTGTTCCCATGGCCAATGCTCGAACCAAGGGGAAAACATAAAATGGCTGGGAATTGCAAGCTCCCCCCACCCTGGTCTACTCAGAGGTGCAATGACTCTCCAGAGTCTCAGGTTGAAGTCTTTCTCAGGATAAGCCACAGCCTGGTCCTTTTAACTGGAGGTACCTGCATGCCACCTGCAGAGGCTCTTCAACTGAGCCATGACCTGGATAGCCCAGGCAAAAACTTAATACTAATTAAACAAACACTACCTCAAGAAGAATGGACAGATAGTAACCCAGAACTCTAGCAGACCCATGTGGCTGATGCCTCAAGCTCAATGAACACAAGAGAAAAGCCTCCACCTGATGCACAACAATGTTTGCGACCAAGCCCCTCTCTCTCAGCCGAAGCAAAAAGTGGAGATACATGTTACGGAAAAACTAAAAAAAGACCAGAAACCTGTGAATATAATAACAAAGAATTTATAAAAATAACTTCTAGATTTTTATTAAATGTTGCAATCTGAATGAAGAATATTATACAAAATATCTCTGGTGTCAGTTAAATATCAAAAACACCTCCAAGTCCCAAGAAATTTCCTATCTGAGCCAGTCTTTCTCAGTGAAGCAATATTGATGGAGACAAGGTGATCCTGTTAACGGGGCACCAGTAATTTCCACAGTTTATCATCAGGAACAGGTACTGCAATCAAAGATAATTAATCTACAACAAAAGAAATACAGGCCACCAGCATACAAATATATAAGCTATAAAATGCATACACTCATTAGGAAACTCACTCATATGGCATTTAATCTTCCTGCTTGCTAGTTTGGTCTGATCAAACAGCTTTTAAAGAACTCTGTGTTCTAAGGCAAAAATCACTGGTTTAAAGTATCATCAGTGATTTACCATCATCTAATTACTACCAGATGGACTGTAAATGACTCCTAACACACAACATTTTTTTTAAGGCAGCCTCTTATAAGGGAGAGCCAGCTTGGTGTAGTGGTTAAGTGTGCGGACTCTAATCTGGGAGAACTGGGTTTGATTCCCCACTCCTCCACTTGCACCTGCTGGATGACCTTGGGTAAGCCATCGCTCTGTACCAGCTGTTCTCTCAAGGACAGTTGTCTCAGGGCTCTCTCAGCCCCACCTACCTCACAGGGTGTCTGTTGTGTTGTGTTGTGGGGTGGGGTGGGGTGGGGTGGGGTGGGGTGGGGAGTTTGTAAGCCACTTTGAGACTCCAAGTGAGTGAAGGGCAGGGTAGAAATCCAATCTCTTCTCTTCTTCTTCTTCTATATGTAACATTTTTAATCGACAGACAGATCACATGTAACTCTGCTAGTATGACAGGTGCACCCCAATACATTGAAAAATAGTTCAAATGGCATGATACATCTTAACTTGAATTTAAACCAAAGAAGGAAATCGTCTCAATTAAAAAATAAACATATAAGAAATGTAATGCTGCTGGTACAGCAGGTACAGCGCAGTACATGTAAAACATTACTACTAGCATGATAGATCTTAACTTGAGTTTAAACCAAACGGGGTAAGAGTATTAAATTCAAAAATAAACCAAGCCTCTTGTCTCAGTAGTTCTTTTTGTATGTCAATCCCTAAGGCTCTTTGAGCACAGTTTAATATGCACTATTTAAAGTAATCAACAATATATTTGTGTCCTGCAAAATAGAGCCTCCTCCTTTGTACCAAAGGGGGAAGTATATTCAATTCAAAAACAAGCATGTAAAAAATAATGTAACTCTGCTAGTACAACAGGTGCAGCACATTACATGAAAGCTTGGAGCTTGGAGACTATTAAAATTACAATCCTAGAGGCTCAGAGAAAATACATACCACGGGTTAGGAAAGGCACAAATAGGCATAGAAAAAAGCCTGCATGGTTAACAAACAAAGTAATGGAAGCTGTAAAAGGTAAGAAGGATTCCTTTAGGAGGTGGAAAGCTAGTCTCAGTGAGGCTGATAAAAGGGAGCACAGGCTGTGGCAAATAAAATGCAAGTCTGTGATCAGGCAGGCATAAAGGGAATATGAGGAGCATATCGCAAAAAACGTAAAGACCCACAATAAAACTTTCTTCAAATACATTAGAAATAGGAAACCAGCCAGGGAAGCAGTGGGGCCCTTGGATGACTATGGGGTAAAAGGTGTACTGAAGGATGATAGAGAAATGGCTGAGAAACTAAATGCATTTTTTGCCTCTATCTTCACTGTGGAAGATGAGAAGTGCCTGCCCACTCCAGAACCACTGATTTCGGGAGGGGGTTGAAAGACCTGAGTCATATTGAGGTCCTATGTCTGATTGACAACTTAAAAACAAATAAATCACTGGGCCCAGATGGCATACATCCGAGAGGTCTGAAAGAACTCAAATGTGAACTTGTGGATCTCCTGACAAAAATATGTAATCTTTCCTTAAAATCTGCCTCCATTCCTGAGGACTGGAAGGTAGCGAATGTCACTCCTATCTTTAAAAAGGGTTCTAGAGGAGATCCGGGAAATTACAGGCCAGTCAGTCTGACGTCAATACCGGGTAAGTTGGTGGAAACTGTTATTAAGGAAAAAATTAGTAGGCACATTGATTAACAAAATCTATTGAGGAAGACTCAGCATGGGTTCTGTAAGGGAAAATCTTGTCTCACTAACCTGTTAGTGTTCTTTGAGGGAGTAAACAAACATGTGGACAAGGGGGACCCAATAGATGTTGTTTACCTTGACTTCCAGAAAGCTTTTGATAAAGTTCCTCATCAAAGGCTCCTAAGTAAGCTCAATAGTCATGGGATAAAAAGACAAGTCCTTTTGTGGATCAAAAACTGGCTAATTAAAAAGAAACAGAGAGTGAGTATAAATGGGCAATTTTCTCAGTGGAGGGAGGTAAGCAGTGGAGGGAGGTAAGCAAGGATCAGTACTCAGTCCGATGCTTTTTAACTTATTTATTAATGATTTGGAGTTGGGAGTAAGCAGTGAAGTGGCTAAATTTGCAGATAACATGAAGTTGTTCAGGGTGGTGAAAACCCAGGAGGATTGTGAGGCACTCCAAAGGGATCTGTCGAGGATGGGCAAGTGAACATCAGTGTGGCAAATGGGGTTCAATGTGGCCAAGTGCAAAATGATGCACATTGGAGCCAAAAATCCTAACTATAAATACACGCTGATGGGGTCCGAACTGGCGGAGACTGACCAAGAGAGAGATCTTGGAGTTGTAGTAGATAACTCAATGAAAATGTCGAGACAGTGTGTGACTGCAGTGAAAAATGCCAATGCTATCCGGGGGGTCATTAGGAAGGGAATAGAAAACAAATCAGCCAGTATCATAATGCCCCTGTCTAAATCGATGGTGCGACCTTATTTGGAGTACTGTGTACAGTTCTGGTCGCCACACCTCAGAAAAGATATTATAGCATTGGAAAAAGTGCAGAAAAGGCAACTAGAATGATAAAACATTTTTCCTATGAAGAAAGGTTGAAGCTCTTGGGGCTCTTTAGCTTGGAGAAATGATGGCTGAGGGGTGACATGATCGAGGTTTATAAGATTATGCATGGGATAGAGCAGGTAGAGAAAGAAGTACTTTTCTCCCTTTCTCACAATACAAGAACTCGTGGGCACTCCATGAAATTGCTGAGCAGTCAGGTTAGAGCAGATAAAAGAAAGTACTTCTTCACCCAAAGAGTGATTAACACGTGGAATTCACTGCCACAGGAGGTGGTGGCAGCTACAAGTATGGACGATTTCAAGAAGGAATTGGATAAACATATGGAGCAGAAGTCCATCAGTGGCTATTAGCCACAAAGTATAGATAGGAACTCTCAGTCTGGGGCAAGTGATGCTCTGTATTCTTGGTGTTTGGGGGGGGGCAACAGAGGGAGGGCTTCCTGCCCCCACTGCTGGACCTTCTGAGGGCACCTGGTGTTTTTGGCCACTGTGTGACAGAGTGTTGGACTGGATGGGCCATTGGCCTGATCCAACTTTGGCTTTTCTTATGTTCTTATGTTTTTATATTACAAATAGCATGATAAATCTTGACTTGAGTTTAAACCAAAAGGGGTAAGAGTATTCAATTTAAAAATAAACTGGGCCTCTTGTCTCAGTAGTTCTTTTTGTATGTCAGTCCCTGAGACTCTTTGAGCACAGCATAATATGCTATGTTTAAAATCATCAATAGTATATTTTTATTCTGCAAAGTGACTCACAAAGGGAGCTTCCAAGATGTGGTTCTTTATTCTAGAACGATGTTCTAAAATCCTTATCCTGAACTGCCTGTTGGTATTACCTACATATAGTTTGCCACATGCACATATAATTAAATATACAACACATTTTGTTTGGCAATTGCTAAAGTTCCTAAAATAGAACCTTTTGCCCTGTGTGTCTATACAGTCATGTTCTTCCATAGTCTGGGGGCACACCAGACAGTGTCCACATTTAAAATGACCAATAGGACCCCCAGGGGGCAATCCTCTCCCCAATGTTGTTTAACATCTATATGTGTCTTGCCCAGTTAATTTAGGGGTTTGGCTGGGTTGTCAGCAGTACACTGATGACACCCAGCTATCTGTTGATGGATGGATGGACTCTGCCCGATATTTTGGTTAAACTTTTGGAGGCTGTGGCTGGTTGGTTACAGCAGAGCTGGATGAAACTAAATCCATCGAAGATGGAGGTCCTGTATCTAAGTTGTTGGGGTGTGGGTTTGGGAATCTGACTCCTGACCCTTAGCAGGGCAGTTTTAGTGCCAGTGCCAATGCTGAGGAGTTTAGGGGTGCCTCATTTTCAATGGAGGCTCAGGTCACAAATACTGCCAGATCGATCATTTACCTTCTTTGTTTGGTCAGGCAGTTGATTTCATATCTCTTCCCCCACTACTTGGCTATGGTAATCCATACAATGGTCACCTCCAGATTGGATTACTGCAATTCAGTCTATGCAGGGCTGCCCTTGAAGTTGACCCAGAAACTACAGTTGATACAAAATACAGTGGCATGCCTCCTGTCTGGGACGCCAGTGCTGCACCAGGTGCATTGGATGCCAATTTTATACTGGATAGGTTCAAGGTTATGCTATTAACATATAAAGCCCTGTGTGGTGAGAGATCAACATATCTGAAGGACTGTCTCTCCCAGTATGTTCTCCAAAGAGCCTTATGCTCAGTTGAACATCACCTACTGGTAATCCCCAGTCCAAGGGACATCTGCCTAACCTCAGCCAGAGCCAGAGTATTTTCGGCTCTGGCTTGGGCCTGGTGGAACATGCTCCCAATTGAGATCAGAGCCCTGTGGGATTTATTATAATCCTGCAGGGCCTGTAAAATGGAGCTGTTCCATCAGGCTTGTTGAGGTGGCAGTTGTCTCATTACATCCGGCCTCCACTGCTCCAACCAACCCCTTTCCCAACCAACCAAGCTAATTATGATACCAACTTGGATTATTAGTGGGGGACTGGGCTCAGTCACTATCTTGATGGCCCATTCTGGAGTTACACACAGTTATATCCCTATGGTCTTTAAGATACCATCTTGCCATCATGTAGTTTAAACGGGATTGTAGTTTTTAACTTAAATTATATGGAATTGTTTTTATATGTCAGTCTGTTGTATTGTGACCTGCCCTGAGCCCATTTGTGTTGGAGGGCAGGGTAAAAATTGCATAAATAAACAAATAAACTGAAGAGCCACCACAAACTATCATGAATTCTAAGGCATTTTTTGGCAGTTCGTGAAGAGCAGAAAGCAGGGGTTTTAATGGCTGCAAGCCACTGAAGCCCGTGCTTTCTGCTCATCATGAAAAAACAGCTGAGTGGCAGGGAGCAGATGTGAGGCTTCTGAGTCAAATCAATAAGTTAGACCTTTCTTTAAAACAAAAAAAAGTTCTTTATTCTTAATGATGGTTCAGGTACTCAATGTTTGTTAGAGATACATGACAGCGAGCAACAGTGGTTAATATACCTTCAGTCATAATAGAATACAGGTACAGGACCAATCAGATTCTTTGCATAGAAGCGGGGGGGAAAGGGTGACCGTTAGGTTCTCACAGAGAAGGTGAGAAAGTAATAAAAATTCCCTTCCTGCCCTGGGTGACCCACAAGTGTGAATGATAGGCTAAACATTTGGCTAGAAACAATTAAACAATTCCCAAGGTTGTAACACTTGATAGCATTCTCTGAGCCTCAAAGGCTAGGGGGGGGGAAGTGGACGGAAGAGATAGCCCCAGTTGTTTATGTGACGTTCAGGAATGCGATACGCCATCCTCCCGGCCAGAGAAGGGCAACATTTAGCAGGACAGATAATATACATCAAGGCAAGCAGTAAATCACCAACGGTTACAAAGGAGTCACAGAAAGACAGAGATACTATCAAAAAGGATAGGCAAGCTATTGTCAGATTCTGACAGCAGAAAGCAGGGGTTTAAATGGCTCTGAGCCATTTAACCCCCTGCTTTCCACTCCCCGCCAATTTCTGCTTGCCACTGCAGAAATCAGGGGTCACAAACCAATATGAACCAGTTTGGTTCATGAACTAACTTCCCAGATCATATTGGTTTGTGGTTCAGTTCTTGGTTCAGCCACAAACTACAAAAATTCAGTTTGTTCTCATCCCTAATCTAGATGTAATCAGGGCATGCACTACAGTGGCCAGATCTTTTCTGTTCAGGAAAGGCCAGTTGGCTAACCAGTCAAAGCTGGTAAAAGGCAGTCTTGGCCACAGCTGCCACCTGCTTATCCAGTATTGGGCCTGCATTCAAGAGCACCCCCCGACTACAGATCTTTTCTTCCACAGGGAATGCAACCACATCCAGAACAGGTGACACCTATAAATCCCAGGTGCAGCCTTCTGCCTACCAATAGCACTTCCATCTCGGAGGGATTAAGCTTCTCCTCAGTCCTCCCTGGTGTGTTAGTGCAATGGTTTTAGTTCTTTTATAAGGCTAATATGATTGCTAAGCAGTCCTTGCACTTGAGCCAATATGCTTATCTGATGACATTATAATTTACTGGGTTGGAATGTTAGACAGCTTCCTATCATGAGTGCCCTGTCATTTTATGAAAATGTATATATAACTTTTTTAAATGATCAAGAAACTGTAAGTGCACCTTCTTTTCATGTGCTTTATTGAATATGTGGCCAGTTTATAAATAAACAGCTACCATTAAAAAAAAAACTGGCTAGATATTCAGTACAGTACATGAGAGGGTGAACTTACAGCTTCTCAATATTTTTAAATGTTTGATTGTGGCAAACAGAAATGCCATTAAACTTCCAGCTCACCTCAGCAAATCAATAACAGCAAAAAGACAATTATTCCCCCCACCTATTGTACAGAGATGGGTAGCAGATAATGCCATTGAATCGGATGGACATCACACTTTGTTTGTATAGAAAGGTCCTGAGGGGAAAACTAATCTTTCCTGTCTTTTAGAATTCCTACAGGGATGTTTTGTAACAGTTCTTGTCCATGTTTAGGTGTGCTAAGCAGTAAATGATTTAATATGAAATAAAAAAACAACCTCTACTTAGTAATTAAAATAATCATTACAGATGTCTTATGCCTCTTATGAACAATTGTTGAAAGGATTTGGTGATTTGGCTCACTGCAAGGAAAACTGCTTGTTTCTGAATACATCCCCCTATACATACCTAGGTTGTTGTATTATGCAGCAATGACAGCTAATTTTTCCCAGCAGTGGTTCTTAAGGAGCTAATTAAAATTACAGAATATAAAACACAGATAGATACAATTAGAATACATAAAAGTTTTCAGTGAAATCCTGCTGTGTGACTCAGGTGGAAGTCAAAATGCCTTTATGTTTAGTGTGCAAACAGAAGAAGCCCAAGATTTAATCACACTCCTGTTTTTAAAAAATGTCTTTTGAGCCCACTTTGTTTTGACAAGGTTTTTCCATGCTAATCTGAAACTCTTTACTGTTCCCTCTCAGGAATTTTAAATTTTATTTCCTTTTTTATTCTGTTTTTCTTTTTCCTCATTAAAAGAGACCTTTCTCCCCATCAATACCATTCTTGTGTATCTTCACATAACATCAAGGACACCTTTCTTTTGCCCTTTATTCTACCACTTTATTTACTCCCTGTACATATCTCTTGCCCTCTTTAGCTGTACTAATGCTTTCTTCTTGCTCTTTCATCCATCTCAGCTGTTTCCTGAAAATCCTAGTGTAACAAGTGCTGTTCTGTCTTCCTTTGATATTATGTTGCCAGTGTCTCCTAGGTACACTATACAGGTGTTCTACAGGAGTCATTTTGAACTGGCAAGGGCATGCACAGCTTAAAGACTTGCTGGAGTCTGAATCTTGTCAAAATTTTAGTGTATGGGGTTGGTGGGTTACTACCTGGGTAAGGATGGCCATCAAACCCGTGGCAAAGCTGCTGTCACATTGCATCGGTATGTGTTCACGTCATGAACTGCCACATCATGAGAATGTCGTGATGTCTGTTATGTGCTATACCACACTGTGCCAGCGTTAAGAGACCCAAGTCCACCAGACCCCTCTGCACATTAAACTGCACCACACCAGCAGCAGTGTATTTACAGTTTATTTTACAGTGCAATTATTAATCCAAGTAACAAAGTGCTTCGCCAGGACACCATACAAGAAGAAGAGAGAATACTTCTGTACATTGATTACACATATACATTCCAGTAACCAATCGGGTTAGTGCTGAATCATGCAGTGAACATACATCTCACACGGAAGAACAAGTCTGAACTAGTCTGTACAAGTTCTACTGCCTCTGTCCCTGTCACATGACTCCTGCTGGCTGTCAGTTAGATCCTGCAGATCTGCCAGCTCTGCGCATGAGGACTAAGAGTCTCAAATACCAACAGAGAAAACTTCATATAGATGGAACACTATGGAGCAGTGATGCTCTGTATTCTTGGGGCTTGGAGGGCAATGGTGGGAGGGCTTCTGGAATTTTGGCCCCACTAGTGGACTTCATGAGGGCTCCTGGGTTTTGGCCAGTGTGTGGACTGGAAGGGCAAGTGGCCTGATCCAACATGGCATCTCTTATGTCTTTATGTTCAATAGCATTTCTATGTTTCTGTTTTCAGTTTCAGACTGTTCACATATACTGCCCTGTGAGTATGTCTTGACTCCAAGAGATGTTGAATATATAGATAGTATCTTTCCTTATTATATAAAGCCGTTTTCAAGTGGCAAAATTCCATGGGGCGCCAAAATCAGTTGGCTGGAAGGACTGCTACTGAAAAGGGGTCAGCGGCCACTGGCTGCATTCTTTTGCTGCTTTGCCTTAGTCCCGCCCACTGAGCCACCAGCCAGCATCTTGGCCTCAGTCTGGAGGGAGTCAGCAAAGGAGAAGGACTGGGTGCTGAGTCAACTCTTCTTGTCTAACTGTCCCCTCAGTGGCCTGCTTCTGTCTAACTGTCCCCTCAGTGGCCTGCTAACTGTCAGTGAAAAGACAATGGACTTTCAGCATAACCCCCTCCCCTGCCTGACTTTTTGACTTTCCTGTCAGAATAAACTGAATATTCTTGGCCGAGGACAGACTGCCAATCTAAAGTGGAGGCAAAGCGGAGGGAACTGGAGCGGGGGGAAAAACCCACGGAGCTGGCTGTTCACACTGACCAGAGCAATGCGGATCAGCGGCAATACGGAGCGTTCAGACTGCCACGGAGCGTTCAGACTGCCGCATAGCCAGCGCGCGCGGCTTGCGCGTGCCGCTGCACTTTTTTTGTTTTCCTTTGATGTGTTTCGCATGTGCGCACATGCGCATATGCGCATATGCGCATAACTTTTTGCCGGTGCGTTCACACTTCCTTCGGATGCCTCCCGCTTCTTCCAGTTCACACTGTTTGGAAGCGGGAGGCATGCGGAGGAAGGCCCCTGAACACCGGGTAAAACCGGTGTCCTGTTAAAGCGGAAGGAAAGCGACTGGGAGACGGGTAAGTACGAAACGGAGCCGACAGACAGACGCGCATGTCTGAACGTGCTCCTTTCTTCCATTTGCAAAGTGTGCCTGGGCTTTAGATTGCCAGTCTGTCCTCGGCCCTTGTCAGAACAAAGACTCTTTTTCCTGCTTAGCTCCGCCATGGCTGGCTGGCTGGCTAACGAGTTGGGTCAGCAACCATCAAACCATTCCCTTCAACCCCTTGCTGGGCGGCTGACTTTCCCCTAGGGTTGCCAATCTCCAGGTGGGACCTGGAGATCTCCCACTGTTACGATTGATCTCCAGATGACATAGATCAGTTCCCCTGGAGAAAATGGCTGCTTTAGAGGGTAGACACAATGGCATTATACCCTGCTGAGCCCTTCTATCCCCCCCCCCAAATGCTGCCCTCCACAGGATCCACCCCCCCCCAAATCTCCTGGTATTTCCCTAATCAGAGCAAGCTAGGTTGCCAAGCTGGCAGTGGGCAGGGGGCAGGGGGTTATGCTAAAAGTCCATTGACTTTTCACTGACAGAAGCAGGCCACTGAGGGAACAGTTAGACCCACCTGGCAGTGGGCAGAGGAGAAGAGTTGCCAATCTCCAGGTGAGGGCTGGAGATCACTCAGAATTACAAATGCTCTCCAGATAGCAGAGATCAGTTCCCCTGGAGAAAATGGCTGCTTTGGAGGGTAGAAACTATGGCATTATACCCTGCTGAGTCCTTCCATTCCCCACCAAAAAAAATGCTGCCCTCCACAGGCTCCACCCCCTAAATCACCAGGTATTTAGGGACTGGCAACTTTCCCCTCAGTGCCTGCTGCTAGGCAACCAAGCTTGCTTCTTGAAAGCCCCTTTCCATACCTATGTTGGCCTTTGGGAGAAAACTCATTGGGGCAGCTGAACAGAATGCCATAGAGGCCACCCTCCAAAGCAGTCATTTTCTCCGGGGAGGGGAGAGACCTGTTGTCTGGAGTTCAATTCTGATACCTGGTGAGCTTCAGGCTCCACCTGGAGGTTGGGTACCCTAGGTGTAGCAGGCAGCGCTTCAGAGCAGGATCTACTAGACCCAGTTTTTTGCTGAGTGGGTGATTTCCTACCTCACAGGGTTGTTGTGCAAGTCGAAAGGGGGAGAGGAGAATGATGTCAGCTGCTTTGGTCCCCATTGCAGAGAAAGACTACTTTTCCTGCAGGGGAACTATGGTTGCCAATCTCCAGGTGAAGGCTGGAGATCACTCAGAATTACAACTGCTCTCCAGATGGCAGAGATCAGTTCCCCTGGAGAAAATGGTGGACTCTGTGTCCTTATACCAGGCTGAGATGGACCCCCTATGACAGCCAATGTGACATAGCAGTCAGGGCTTCAGAGCACAGTGGAGGCTGCGGGGGGGAGATGGAAAGTTAAAGAATGAGGTTGATAATTGGCTGGGAAGGAGATAGGGTTGCCAACTCCAGGTGGAAAATTCCTGGAGATTTGAGAGATGGAGCCTGGAGATGGTGAGGTTGGAGGAGGGGGTGGGACCTCAGACAGGTACAATACCATAGACTTAACCTTCCAAGCCAACCAGTCCCTCATGGAGAACCATTGTTGCCAGTCTCCAGGTGGGAGCTGGAGATCACTCAGAATTACAACTGCTCTCTAGGAGGGAGGGGGGAGGAGATGGGAAGCTGAACCCAGGGAGCAGATAACGATACATTGATGGTTGGCTGGGAAGGAGATAGGATTGCCAACTCCAGGTTAGGAAATTCCTGGAGATTTGAGGGTGGACCCAGGAGAGGGTGAGGTTTCAGCAGAGGTGGGACCTCAGAAAGGTACAATGCCATAGAGTCCACCCTCCAAACCACCTGTTCCCTCATGGGGAACAATTGCTGCCAATCTCTATGGGAGGGATAGAGATCACACCGAATTACAACTGCTCTTCAGATGGCAGAGATCTTCCCCTGGAGAAAATGGTGGACTCTGTGTCTTTATACCCTGCTGAGGTCACCACAGCAAAATGACGCTGAGTGCCCAAGGCTGGGGCACTCTCCGAGAGACTCTTCCTAGAGCCCATTGTATTTATTTCCACAACGGACATATTCCTAGTTAAATACATGACCCCGTCAGTGTGCTTAATTACATGCTTTTTACATGATTTTATTTGGATGAAAATGGAAGAGAGTATAAGACTTTAACTTCTGATTTTTTCTCAAAAAAATGGAAACTTAAGAGGCTTCTTGGGCATTTCTAAATAAAGAAACAAATTTGAAATGCAACATTTATTTTGTATCAGAAAGGATAGCCTAGTTCTTGCTTTGAGCCATATATTCAGAAATGATGCTCTCTTATGAGCTGAGGTATTGACATTCTAATTGTGAGCCAGCTTGAGCAGGTCTGTGCTGGCACCCATATTTCCCTAATAAATAATAAATTTAAGCCCAGCAGAGTTTTTAAAAGAATGGGTCATTGTTCCCAGATCTGGGGATGGGGTGGGGGCATCCAGACACTTTTGAGTGTTGAGCCAGTTTGGTGTAGTGGTTAAGTGTGCAGGCTCTAATCTGGGAGAAACGGGTTTGATTCCCCACTCCTCCACTTGCACCTGCTGGATGACCTTGGGCAAGCCATAGTTCTGGCACAGCTGTTCTTGAAAAAGAGCAGTTTCTGTCAGAGCTCGCTCAGCCCCTCCTACCTCACAGGGTGTCTGTTGTGGGGAGGGGAAGGGAAAGGAGATTATAAGTCTCTCTGAGACTCCTTCAGGTAGTGGAGGGCGGGGTATAAATCCAATCTCCTCTTCTTCTTTTTTTGTGGAGGGGGAGTTGTCACCACAAAGCGACTGTCATGAAGAATCGGCCCAGTCACAATGTTGGGAGGTCCATGCCCTGTCCTGTTGTGAAATTCCAAAGAAAGGGTAAGGTGCTGCCATACAGAGAGGTTGCCAAGGCCAGAAAGATAAGAAAGTCTATGTCCATGACCAAGTTGAGGAAACATTGTTGTGGCATGTCTACTGGGATGAATTCAATTTGCTAGTCAGTCAGTGGGTGGGACTGTCTTGAAATCACTGTTTTTTTTTCCTGTTCCATTCAAAACCATTTGAATGTAATCCCTAAGAAGCAAGTAGTCACCAGAAACATTGTCAGGTAGCATGGTGCCTCAAGGCACCAAATCGATGATCACTGGCCCAAAATATTAGATTGGACTGGGAAGCTAGCAGTGTTTATATGAATTTAAGACAACTATTAGCACTAATACAGTTTTGGTTATAATTTTGGTAACAATAGCCAGCTGTGGTGTAGTGGTTAAGAGCGGCAGACTCTAATCTAGAGAACTGGATTTTATTCCCTACTCCTCCTCATGCAGTTGCTGGGTGACAGTCACAGTTCTCTCAGAGCTCTCTCAGCCCCACCTACCTCACAAATTGTCTGTTGTGGGGAGAGGAAGGGAAGGTGATTGTAAGCCATTCTGAGACTCCTTCAGGTAGTGAAGGGTGGGGTATAAAACCAACTCTTCTTCTTCTTTGCTTTTAATTGGTCCTCCTCCTTTGGAGATACAGCTCTTTTAGCCTCAGCCTTAAGCCTAGCTTTTAATTGCTGTATTTTTTTTACTATTTTTGTTAATCTCTCTCTTGCTCTCTCTCTCTCTCTGTGTGTGTGTGTGTGTGTGTGTATGCTTGCAAGCCTGGAAGTCATGGTGACCTCTGGTGACACCTAGAGTGGCTAGGACATTTCAGAAAGGTGGCTTGATAACTAGGGATGTGCATTTGACTAAGCTGAACTGAATAAATACCCAACAGATACCTTATTGGTATTTGTTGGGTATTTATTCAGCTGAATCAGATTCTCTAATCCAATGCAGCAAACCAGTAAGGTCATCCCGAATAAAAGCCAATCTTATTCGGTTTTTATTTGGGTGCATTCTCCTTACCAGATCTACAGGCTAGCTGGAGAAAAGACAGAGAGGCATATTTAAATGCCTCCCTGATCTTTTCTGCCTTCCTCAGCTGGTCCACTGTGGCAGACAGGCTGGGGAAGTCATAGGGAGGCATTTAAACATGCCTCCCTGATTTTTTCTCCCTTCCCTAGCTAGTCTGCAACCACAGGCCAGCTGGAGAAGGGACAGGAAGGCATGTTTAAATGCCTCCCCCATCTTTTCTCCCTTTCCCAGTTGGCCTGCAGCAACAGGCCAGGTGGAGAAGGAAGAAAAGATCGGGGAGGCATTTAACCCTTCCCTCTCTGGAGTGTGCTAATGCTGTGGTGCAACTCCAGAAAGGGGGGGATTTAAACTTTAAGCCCCCTCCATATCTGGAGTCATGCCGCAGAGGCAGCATGCTTCCTCCATTGATGGGAAGGCGACAGAGGAGGCATGCTGCCCCTGTAGCACAACTCCAAAGAGTGGGGGGGATCATCTTACCCCATAGGGTACAATGGAGATAAATTTGCCTGTACTGGTCTTTTCCTGAACCCCTGTATCATACTGATAATGGGATTCGGGAATATCAGCTTTTACCAGTATTTTTCAGGTTTGGTATATCCAGACCTCCAAAATACCTTTTTTTGTGTGCATACCCCTATTGATAACCTGTCTATGCATACTGGCTCTGGTATTCCTTGGAGGTCGCCCTTCCAAGTACTTGCTAGGGTTGGCCCTGCTTAGCTTCTGTGATCTGTTGAGACTGGGCTTGCCTGGGCTTGCCTGGGATCAGGGCATAAACAGATTTTGAGCCATTCCATAAATTCTAACCATTTAAATTTGAAGAATATTGCTATATTGAGGAAGTTAAGGAGAGTTGAGAGCAATATCTCATTGAGACAGAATCAGATGAAAACTGGATGTGACTGCTAATTCTAAAACAGTCTGTTCTAGAGAATGATTGTGTGCTTTTGAAAGCCCAGGTATCTTTCAGCAATAGACTGCTATGGAATGTTTGAAACTTCATGCTCATGCCACCTCCCTCATCTATCTGACAGCAATCATTTTTTGTGGCCTGCTCTCTTATCAGCTCCCCTCACACCTCTCCCCATCATTCATTCATTCTCTGCAAAATAATTTTTCCATCCATTGTAAGGCTTTGTGTTCTTCTTTTCTCTTGACTTGTTCCATATCTCTTTCAGCATTTCTTTCACTTAGCTAGCATTCACGTGTAATATCTATTGGTCACAGGCTTTCTCTGAGGCAGGTTCATTCCTATGGAATTGTCTACAGGGGAGTATGTGGTGGTTCCTTTCACATGCTGCATTCTGGAGGGTGTGGAGACTATTTTATTCCACATGGCATTTGGCTAAGGGTAAACCATTTTGGAAGATTTGACTGGGTTCTAGCTGTGAGTTGTTGTTTCTTATTGTCAGTCCAACCATAAGTAGAATTTTATCCTTCTAAGTCAATAGACTTCAGTAGGCTTAGAAGGGTGTGGCTGTGTTTAGGATCACACTGTGTATGTATTAATTGTGTATTGGTTTTAATGTTGCTGGATGCTTACAATGTTTTTGTGTCTTTGCAGCTTTCACTGTTTTGTTTGCTGCTTTGAGTTTCAGGGGAATATGGTGGAAGGGCAGAAAGGTGGAAGCAGAAAGAGAAAAAGCTCATTGCCTATTTTGCCTCAGGTTTTTTTTCTTCTTGGAGAAGAGAACAGACCCATCTAGAGATGGTAGTAGGCAAGTTATGGAATCTAGGTGATTGGTTGCACTAGATGAGAACAAATCCCCCAGGCCAGATGATATGCACCCAAGAGTGCTCAAAGAACTTTCTAGAGAGCAAGATTTTGGGATATGGGTAAACTATAAACTGAATGAGCAGTCAATGTGATGCAGTGGCAAAAGGGGCTAATGCAGTCTTGGGGTATATCAATAGACACATAACATCCAAATCACAAAATGTCATAGTCCCGCTATACACCAAATTGGTCAGGCTGCACCTGAAGTACTGTGTGCAGTTCTGGAGGCCTCACTACAAAAAGGATGTGGATAAAATGGAACTGGTACAGAGGAGGGCAATGAAAGTGATCAGGGTCTGGAAACCAAGCCCTGCTGTGAGAATCCTGCTAGATCCAATAAGCCAGGCCTTGATCTGAAATGAAGTCCTTTATTTCTTAATGGTCTATTCAGGAACACGTTCAGTGTTAGAGATGACAGTTAGGGGGTGGATGATATACAGAATTCAAAGAGCAAGATGGAAGCATGACACCAATCAGGGCAATGTGCAAAAAGGCACAAAACATAACCGTTACTTTCTCACCCCCAAAAGACACCAACACAATTAGATCAGACTTGACAAGCCTTCCCCCTCTCCCCCAAACCTTCCCATACAAGCAGCCACCTGGTACAGAGCATTAGGAAAACAATTCAAGGTTACAGACACTTCCCAAGGAAACAAGAACAAAGGCATGGGAGAAGATGACCAGAGGGGGCGAGAAAGAGCCCACTGATGTGGAGGGACTTGGGAATGTTCAGAATGGAGAAGAGAAGGCTGAGGGGGGACATGATGGCTCTCTTTAAGTATTTAAAAGACTGTCACTTAGAGGAGGGCAGGGAGCTGTTCCTGTTGGCAGCAGAGGATAGAACTTGCAATGATGGGTTTAAATTATAGGTGGAAAGGTACTGATATATATATATCAGTAAGATTAGTTCAGCAGTGGAACTGGCTTCCTAATGAGGTGTCGAGCTCCCCCTCACTGGTAGTCTTCAAGCAGTGGCTGGACAAACACTTTTCAGGGATGCTTTAGGTTGATCTGGCACTGAGCAGGAGTTTGAACTAGATAGCCTATATTGCCCATTCCAACTTTATGATTCTATGAGTGTTTAAAATACATAAATTTAATAAATTATCTTCTCTGATTCTGGCTACCAACCATTTCAGACATTATGGTGTCATATGAAAGCTGATGGAAAAAGTTTCCCTACTATTGAAAGTCTACATGACAGGGTTTACCAGGGTTTAAATTTATATTTTCCTTACCTGGAAAGTGAGCCCAATTGTCTTTCGAGTGTCCCCATGCTTGCACATCATGTGCCTGGTGGCATCAGGCACAAAAATGTTCTTCAGGACTGTGCTAATTCACACAGAAGCCCCATACCCTGGAAATGAACTAAGATTATCCCAGCTGAAGGATCTATGTGTGCTCAGACACATGAGTATTGCATGAGATCTGTGTGGAATACTACTTGACAGAAGCCTTTTTTGGCACCTGTGATGGGAGATGGAAAATAAGGGCATTTTATATTTTTTCCCTTCTCTCATTTCCCTGCCCTTCTTGAGCTGAATAGAATGAGCATATTTTGTTCAAGAGATTCATGCATGTGTTAAAGTGCCGAAGTTTTGGACTGAAGAATGATTGTTTCTGTATTATCTCTCCAGTAATCTGAAGTCTTTCAGAATTTATTGCAGACTGTGAAATTTGTGATGAGGGACTGGCTTCACTTCATATAATGCATTTTTGTTTGTTTATAAAAATAATTACTATCAAGTGGAAGCCTGAACTTCACTACCAGAAAAATTCATAAGGCACTTTTCCTTTCTTCCTGTTTTACACTTCATGCTCTCTATGAAGTTTTTCTTTACTTGAGAAACAATCCTGAAGTTCTCTTTCTTCTCTTCATCAAATGTTTCAAAACAAACAAACCAACCAACCAATTTTTAAATGCTGTAGAACATGGGGTCCCTCTTTCTCCAGAGCTGCACTTTGGCTCCCTCCCCCCCATGCCTGAAAAGAGCGTTGGATGCTAGAGACAAGAAATCATGGAATGTGCTTTAGGGCTGTCGCTGGAAAGCTGCTTTTTGCCCCCAAACTGTCCCTTCCTCAAGAATGCACAGGATCCATTTTGTAGTGTGGGTACAGGTGGAACAGTTCTGTAGTAGGAATGTGAGTGGATGGGTGGGGAGATCTTGTTCCTCCCTGACCAGGTGCAATACTTGCTGCCTTCTGCCACTGCTTGCCACAGAAGATGTAGGGAAGTCCTCATTACTTTCTCTCTCTCTCTCCCTTACACCCCCCCCCCCCCCAGTTTGTATATAACTGTACTAATACCTCAGTTTTGTGAGTGGTTAATCTTTTTTGTTTAATTCTGATCACAAAATACCTTTTAAAAAGAGAAATCATGTCCCCCCCCCTTTTTTTTGCTCGTTCCACCCCCTTCTCCATCTGAGTGACTATCTGAACTAGTTTATTAGTCTCACCTCCCCAGGCATGTATGCAAAGGATTTAAAATGCTTTAAGTTGCAGGGGCTCTTTTTGTTTGTTTGGTAAAAGTTCAGTTTAAATTTATTTTGCACTATCCATGGGCTGTAGCAGAAATGGTTTGTTAAGGCGACTTTCAAGTATAAAATACTATTTTGCGCATGAATGTAAACAGATCATGGAATGCTTGAAAGTTTCAGGTCTTGATTTCTGTTGGGCAATGTGTATCACTGTCACTTTTCAATGGTGCTCCCATTTTATTTCAACTACCAAAAGGTATTTTAGGCAGCATGGAAACTCTTACACAAGGGGAAGTATGTATTGGCATTTTATATGACTCAGCCAGAGCTTCTTATTTTTTTCCTCCTCTTATTCAAATTGCCTTTTAGATCAACATAATGTTGTTAGTAATAATTATGTGGTTATGTAAGGCTTTTAATACAAGGATATTGCAAGCTTTGTAAAAGAATTGCCTAATTAAGCCAGTCACAACACCCCTCTAATGTATATTTATAAAGGACTGTTTTTACCCAGCACTGAAATGGAGTCACACACAGGGTCAAATGAGGTAGCTGATGTATGACAGTCCTCTGTGCAAGGAACGCCATGACATTGCCTGGCTGGACCCTAAAGAATATTGGGTGAATCTTTGTGCCTAGGGTTCCCCCCCTCGCACATGCATGTATGATCATTTCATTATGCTTTATTGTGGTACACATGGATGTGTGAGCTGACACCTTTAAATCCATTGCATCTGCAATGATCTGAAAGTTCAGTTTGTGGCATTATACCTTGTCTGCAGTGGTGTGGTGGGTGGAGTTTCTGATCAGGATCTGGGAAATCTGGGTCCGAATTACTGCTTTCCCTCGAACTAAGTGACAGAACATTGAAGTAGATTGAAATCAATGGATTTGCAGTGCAATATTAAGCAGAGCTTCACCCATCTAAGTCCACTGAGGTTGCTGAAGGGTGTAACGGCACAGAATTACAGTGTGGGCGGCCTGGGGATGCATGCACACTTGGTCTAACCGATTTCATAGGGCTGTTGTGAGAATAAAGGTGGGTAAGGGAGAGCCATATATCCATCCTGTGCATCTTGGTGGGAGGGCAGGATAACTATGATCTGGATAGATAGTAATGTGTTCAATTGCACATTCAAGTCATTGCTCAAAGCAATAGCTATTGAGTTCTATGGATGCATGGCCAGGCGGTGCTCTTTTTCTCTGTTGCAGTGCTGCAATTGTGGGATATGTTATGTCAAGCCAAAACTCTATTAGATTTTAGGGGCCAATTGCAAACAAACTCCTCCTTTTTGCTTCAGGCATTCGAGGCATAATTTCACTAACCCCCTGCAGACTTCATGGAATGGGGCTTTCTTATTTCCTCCTGCTGCTGCAGCCCACCGAGCCCCTTGAATGGCAATGGAGGGGGAGGGAGGTCTGCAGTGGGAACTGGAAAATTGGTGAAAATTGGTGGAAAGGACATTCCATCAAAATAATTACATAGTTGGGTACAGGCCAATGCTTCTTTCATGGGGCAGCCATGAATGAGTCCAGGAAGGTGGGAACTAATTATGCGATGAGCTCCTGTATGGTTTTATTATGGTGGTAATGCTTTGAAGAGCCCTGTGTAGTTCAGATAGCTAGAGCAATTCAAGATTCCTTCATCCCGGGTCTCCCTTGTGGCTCTTTAAATCTCTCCCTCTCTGTAGGCTTCCATGGCTGGGACTGGTTCTCCCAGCTGAGCCTTCTCATTTCTCCTGTGGCTATATCCTACCTCAGCAGAAGAATTACTTCAGCACCTCAGTGGAGCTGGCCATTTGCTGATTCCTTTGTTCCAACAGCCTCTCTCCTTTTGTCCCAAGAGAGAAAATGGTTTGTGAAAGATGTTCCCCTGCTTCCTTGAAGCACTGCCTTAGTTCCATCTCTCTAGCTTCCATGCCTAACTCCACATTAGTATTCTGAGTTGAGCAGCAGATGGTCAAGATGTCCGAGATCCAGCATGGTGTAGTGGTTAAGAGCAGCTGACCGTAATCTGGAGAACTGAGTTCAATTCTGCATGCCTCCACATGAAGTCAGATGGGTGGCCTTGGGTCACTCACAGCTCTCTCAGGGCCCTCTCAGCCCCCCAAATAAATCTAGTTTGCCACCTAGTCATGCATAACACTAAAAAGAGCTATCTTATGATCTCCTGGCTATACCACATGCAACACCATACGATAATTATTTTTTTCAAGACGTGCCAGACCAAGCAAATGTGATTTAGCAGGGAAGCATCACTGAAGTAATATTAACCCTGTGTGGAAATGAATGATTGACAGTCTGAGCACATGACCTGATAAGTAAGGAAGGGACCAAAATAGAGCCAGGGAGGTACACCATTTATTTATTTATTTTATTAGATTTCTAACCCACCCTTCCTTGCATAGCAAGGCTCAGAGCAAAGTACAAACAATTAAAACAATAGATTATTAAAAACAATTTCATACAATAACAATGAAAGCTACAGTCAGATGGTGCTTTAGGCACTGACCACACAGTATTCAGGTGGGGTTGTGTAGCTATGTAGTTTACAGAGCTGGCACATGGGGTAATAAGTGGTGAGATGGGGAAGGGGGTGAGGATTGCTGGGGGAGGCCAGACTAGATAGAAGACCTCACTTCCTCAACTGTATCCTTGGCAGAACATTTTAGTTTTACAGGTCCTGTGGAACCAAATTAGATTCTGCCGGGCCTGGATCTCGTCTGGAAAGACGTTCCATGAGGCTGTGCCAGAGCTGAGAAGATTCTAGCCCAGGTTGAGGCAAGACAAATACTTTTGGGGCTGGGGATTGCCAGAAGGTTGTTGTTTGTGGAATGCAGTGCTCTCTGGAGGGTGTACCAGGAGAGACGGTCCTGGAGATATGTTGGTCCCAGACCATGTAGGGCTTTGAAGGTTAAAACCAAAACCTTGAATCTGATCTGGTATTCAGCTTGGAGCCAGTGCAGCTGGTGGTGCACTGGTTGTATGTGGGCTCTAAGAGGAGTGCTTGTAAGCACATGGTGCAGCCGCATTCTGGACCAGTTGTAGTTTTCGGGTCAGTCTCAAGGGCAGCCCTGCATAAAGCAAGTTACAGTGGTCTAGCCTGGAGGTGACCATTGCATGGATCACTGTGGCTAAGTCAGGAGAAGAGAAGAAGGGAACCAGTTGCCGGACTTGGCGCAGATGGAAAAAAGCCAGTCTGGCAACATTTGTGATCTGGGCCTCCAGCAAAAGAGAGGTATCCAGAATCACACCTAAGCTCTTCGCGAATGGCCTTGGTGTCACCCTCAAGGTCTGGAAGTTGGTATCCCAACCTAGGCTCTCCCCAGCTAAGCCACAGGACCTCTGTCTCTGCTTCATCTCTGCTTCATCTCTGCTACAACCAACCAACCAATCACAGCCTCTAGACTCCTGGCCAGATTGTCTGGGGTGGTAGTCGGCCAGCTGTTCATCAACAGATACAGCTGGGTAACATCAGTGTAATGTAACATCCCAGCCCAAAGCTCCATATCAACTGGGTGAGAGGGCACATGCAGATGTTAAATAACATAGGGGAGAGGATTGCCCCCTGAGGGACACTGCACACCAAAGGTTCAAACCCTCTCCCCAAGTGCCACCATCTGTCCCTGACCATGGAGAAACGAGACAAGCTATTTTAAGGCTATCCCACAAATCCCCACATTGGCGAGGCAGTGGGTTGTTAGGTCATAATCAACCATGTCAAATGCTGCTGTCAGGTTGAGCAAGAACAGCAGCACTGGCCCACCTTGATCCAGCTGTCTATGGAGGTCATCTGTGAGGGCAACCAATGCTGTCTCCATCCCATAGCCAGGGCAAAAGCCAGATTGGAAGGGATCAAGGTCTGAGGTGTCATTGAAGAATATCTGGAGCTGTTCAGCTGTCACTCTCTCAACTACCTTGCCCAGGAATGGAAGATTTGAAACTGGGCAGTAGTTGGATGGATCAGTAGGATTCAAAGATGGCTTCTTTAAGAGCAGCCTCACCACTGCTTCCTTTAAAGCCCCATGCTGTCGTATTCATAAATTTGGGGTTCATTATTGATTTGTTGCTCTAGATGACTTCTTGTAGTTTCTTTCCTCCCTCAAGCAGAGAAAGACAAGATATATTATAAATAAATCAAGCACTGAAATGCAGAATTTCCATACATGTATACCTGCTGCCCTTTCTGGCAAGCTGTCCTCCTCCATGTATACAAGTTTTTTTATATCTGACATCCGAGCAAGCTGTGTTAGTGTTGCTCCTTAATGTCCTATAACAAACAACTCTGTTTTTACCAGCCAAGAAGTATTCTGAAATTGGGCATTTAGTCACAACTGTTATCCCTGCCTTCGCACTGCAGATTCTTGGAGTTGCCCAGCCAATCCCTGCTGTGGCAACTCTGTTTCCCTAGCCTACCTCATGAGCAGAGGGGACTTCTACATTAGGGCCTGCCATGATCTACTCAACTAATAGCCACAGCTGGTTTCTGCATTCTAAATCCTGTCCATGGATGGAGATTACTATGCACATATGCCAGTCGGAAGCTTATAAATAGGATCCATGGCTTCCATTTATAATGTAGGTTTTCACCATTGGTTAAGCTTCCATACCCCTATGGTACTCTAGAGAGATCATGAAATAGAATTTATATGCAAATAATTGTGTGGGCCATCAGGATTTTGTGAAACATGTTGTTAACTGAATACGTATTTTTATTGCATATGCATCATTGTTTAGGATTTTCTCATCTTGCGTGTTGCATGCTAATTAACTATCAGGTCAGTTCCTTCAAAAATTAAGGAGTTGCCACATATTTCTCCTGTCTCTTTTTAAAAAATTGAACAGAGTATGTGATCTACACAATGACCTGGAAAGAATATATTGTACAGTCTTTTGGCTTCTAACATAATAAAAGCTGTTAAAGGATTAAGCTGCAGGCTATATTTCTCATTCATTCCAATAGAACAAAATACAACAAAAAGCCATTCCTTGTTCTCCTTAGTTATTTTAACAGCTATTGGAATCTTCTCCTTAGTATGTACGGAGAAGTAGGGAGCATTAATGATGGAACTATCGGGTTTCTTTTCTCTTCAGAGCCAGGCACACTGTCTTCTCTACAAAATCAGCAGCTATTTCTCCTTTCATTCCTTTTGCTCTTTCCATTTGTTACTTGCTGTACACTGCATTCCTTGCCAGTCCTCTTTTCCCTGCATTCACCAAAACAGATGATGTACAGGAACCAGATTATCTCAGCTGGATGCACCATGGTGACCCAATAGGCAAAAATACCCCCACTTCTAAGCCAAGGAATGCAGGGGGAAGCCAGGGAGTTTCTTTCCCATTCATATTATCATAGTACTTCCTACTCACCCTGCTGCACTCTGCCAGCAGCTGTCATTTAAATTACTCCGCCTCACATACACAGAGGTTCACGTGGTTCTGATTTCACTAATATGCAGGGACAGAATCTAGGTGCTCACTTTAGGGAACTTCTAAAAGGTAAGCTCAGTAGGTGCTCACTTTAGGGAACTTCTAAAAGGTAAGCTCAGTAGGGCCAATCAAGATCATATGTGAAAACTGGGCCCACATACCTAAAGATCCTCTAATTCCTGCTGTAAGGAAGAAAGGAACCCGACAATTTTCCATCACCTTAATTAATACTTAGTGTTTGAGTTTGCTCCGGTTGCCCTTGCATGCCACCAGCAGGATTCTCTAGAGACCTGTGTGTATATATTCCAGGAAGCCTAAAGTGTTTTTGTATGCACCGGGGGCCTTTACTGCTTTAAATATCCCTCGTGCCAAAGCAGACACTGCGCTAAAGGGTCCTCTGATGTTCAGAAGCAGCTTAGAAAAGGAAGGCAAGTAATGGGCAACAATGGGAGAAGGATGAAAAGCCCTGGTCTATGAGCAAAAACCCATGCATGGCTCCTTGGACTCCTGTCTTAAACGAATGAACCTCCAAATTGGAGACGTTCTGAAAAATAACAAAACAGAATGAGCATTTCTGTAGGTAGGCAAGTAATTATGCAGCCAGCAAACAAAAATATGCAAAAAAATTCCGTCCTTTACCAGTAAAACAAAAATGAGAGCAGACATTTCACAGTGCTTCAAATGTCTGCAGATTCTTCATTTCCAGACCAACATGGGGGGAACAATTTGAATTTCTATAGTTCTCCTGTGCCTGGCAGAGATGTTACATGATCTATGTGGAGAAAAATCACTCTAGTAGTTTCAAAGATTAAATGTTGAAATGATTACTTATGAAGAAGATGTTTAACAAGCATAGTGTCTTGCTGGGTTATTGTTAATACAGACTTTAACATTTACCCTACATATCAAAGCAACATTTCAACCTTCGGATTCCCATTAAAGTCAATGAGTGTCATGCTGTTAAAATGCACTGAGTTCAACGGCAGTGTACCGGTTACAACGCTGGGTGCCTGGCAGTCACGGAAATGTCACAAAGGGGCAAAAATAAGCTTGAAAAATATAATTAAGATGACAGTCTACAAAGCTACTAGCATGGCACTACAGCTAGTCACTATGGCAACCAACACAACACAAAAGAGAACGAACCGCATACATTAGTATGAAAAACGAGGAATTAGTGAGGTTGTTGAAGAATTTCATCATACTAACAAGATGGTATCAATTGTTCTGACTATTAACATATGTAATAGTTATAATGCATAATGCGATAGCTTTTTTTGACCAATCCTATGAGATATATATTTATTTAAAACATTTATATCTTTCCAGGAAGCATCGTTCAAAATAGACCAATGAATTCACACAGCATTTTTTTTAAAATGTTCCATCTAATACAAACTCCTTTTCCTTTCCAGCTAAAAGGAAGAAAGATTTAATTTGGCAAAGGGATGAAAATATCAACAGCCACCAAATGTCCTCAAAAATAAAGTTGTTTTATAGGCCCTCCTACATGCTACGGGGGAAGAGGTCATCAGTCAATTCTTCTGAAGCAAAATCACTAATATTCCCATTTTTGCAGGATCTGAAGCCAAGAAAGAGTACTTCAGTCTGGCTAAACTTAGCCTGAAGCCAACAGAACAAATTTGTGTAGTCAAACTTAAGAGTCATTGCCATCAATGGAACTTAGGTACCCTCCATACATGTTTTTCTGAATTTTTGCTTCTGAACTGCAGCAGATGTGGATTGTGGCTGATTTGAACTTCAGACTTCTTTTTATAAGTTCAGTATCTCCCCACTAGATCACACAAACACAAATATCAAAATATTCATATCGTTCCATAATTAAAGAAAAATGTAATGTAACAATTCATTTTTTCCCAGTTCAGAAAGCCTCACAAAGTCAAATTAGCAAAAAAGGCTTCTGTATGACAGCAGATAACACTAACAGTAGAATAAGAGACTGGAGTAACTGCGTGTAAAAGACAGTGAATGGTTAATGCTTTAACCTGGTCAGAAAACCTTGATTGACAGGGGGCTCAAATGGAATTCTACAGTTGAGAGTGTCAGTTAAGAGTGACAGTTGAGAGTGGCTATTAGAACAGTTAGAGTTCAGTTAAGTAGGGTGAAAAAAATAAAAGAAGTTCCTGAATTAGGGAAATGGGTTTAGTAGTCCTCCCCTGAGGGAAATATCTCCTAGTAAAAGGGGATTGGAAATTGGAAGTTGTGTGTATGTTCCTCCCTATCAAGTGTTTATTAAAGAAAACTAGAAGTTGTGTGTATGTTCCTGCCTTCACAAACTTAAGTATTAGGGATGTACACGAACTGGTTCATGAGCCAAAATTAAACTTACATATACATTTCAAACAGTAAACACTCAATGGTCTATATAAATCAAGTGTGTGAGCAAAACTCCTAACTTTAGGTGGCTCTAGAGAGTGCATCAGTGATGATATTATGTTTACTTTTAATGTGTACAATGTCAAAATTATAATATTGGAGTCCCAGACTCCTTCAAATCAATTTGTTGGTGGTGCTTTTTATGTGGTTTAGCCAGTGTACTGGTGAGTGATCCGTGCATAGAGTAAATTTTCTTCCCCATAGGGAGGGCTTTAGTTTATCTATGGCCCACATAATAGCTAAACATTCTCTTTTGATAACAGAGAGATGTTGTTCTCTTTTCACCAGTTTTCTACTGAGGTATAGGATGGGGTGTTGTTGTCCATCCTTCCCACACTGGCTCAGTATGGCCCCAGTACCAATACTTGAAGCATTAGTGCCAATTCTGTGGTGGGCTAGTTGGATTCTACCAGGGAAATCTGAGGGGGGGGGGAGGGAAGACTGAAACCTCATTAAGACTGCCTTAACTTGCATTTGCTGGTCTTTTGAGAAGGATGGGGTTAACTTCACCTCATTCAGGGTGCTCTCCTTAGTGACCTTACCCCAAACTGAGAGATCAAGCTCATCTTTCCTTCCACCTCTGGTCATAAGGACCAAGTTACTTCAGTTATAATAGGGTTTCAACATATTCACATGAAGAAGAAGAAGAAGAGATTAGATTTATACCCCGCCCTTCACTCACTTGGAGTCTCAGAGCGGCTTACAAACTCCTTTCCCTTCCCCTCCCCACAACAGACACCCTGTGAGGTAGATGGGGCTGAGAGAGCTCTTTCCCAAGCTGTCCTTGAGAGAACAGCTGGTACAGAGCTATGGCTTGCCCAAAGTCATCCAGCCAGGTGCAAGTGGAGGAGTGGGGAATCAAACCCGGTTCTCCCAGATTAGAGTCTGCTCACTTAACCACTACACCAGACTGGCACATGGAATAGGTTACATTGCCCCCCCCCCTTCAGTATTCACATTTACCATATAATTTACATTCAAAATCCTGTGTACAACTTGGAAAGGTCCTTCCCAAGCCACCTCAGGTTTTTCTTTCCTTTGGGGCTTGAAGAACCTCTCTCTGGTTTTGGCATTGTACTAGATCTTCTGCTGATGCTGGGCACGTCGCATGTTGTCTGTCTCAGCCTCTTGCAGTTCCTGCATATGTCTTTCCCTATATTTGGCCAGTAAAACCTTCCCTGCACCTGCTTTCTTCTTTTATTGTTGCCTAGATGGCCTGCCATGAGTTTTTCATGCACTATTTGTAAATTTGCAGCATATACTTTCATGGGATTTTCCCATGATGTATTTTCCCAGATGACAGAACCTTTCTGCCTTATTTGTTTGTTTATTTTGTTCTACTTATATTCCACCCTCCTTGCATGACAGGCTCAGGGTGGGTTACATCAGATTTGATAAAAATACAATATACAAAAATTAAGAAAGTTTTAAAAATTAGTAAAATACCACAATAACTTTCATCTGGTGCAGTTGTCATTAAAATTAAGACCTCACAGATGCCATCTATGGTATGCAGTCCTGTGTTAGTTAGCACTGCCATAGATATGGGTAACTGTCTTGTCATGATCAATAAGGTTGCTGAACGTGTTACATGTGTCAATGTCTGCTGTTTTACAATCGGAGTTGATGATCTATTAACATTGCTTTCTGTTTCAAGGTTTTCCCTGACTCACTTCCATCCCGCTCAGGAGATAGCATCGGGGACCCGACTCCCACCTTTGGAATGCAAGCCTTTCCTGCCTGCTTTGCTTTGCGCATGCTCATTGAACATTTGCTTTTCCTCCCCTCTTATCTCTAGCTGGCTATTCCCTGGCTAATGGCCTTAAACAGAAGAAGCCTCCTGTTATGTGTTACAAGAATCACAGGTGTTATGTATTTCTTTGATTAGTTGTCTCTGGGAACATCTTCTCCAAAAACCTTCAATAGTGTTTTTCCCTGAGAATCTGTTTTCCCGCGCTTTCCTTGGGAACAGTGGGTCAGTGTATTTGGGCACCAATAATTCTTACTATTGATTGGTAGATGGTAGACGAGCCATATTTCATATCAAGTATAATTGTAGTTGCATTCCTAAGCTTGGGCATTACTAACAGGAAAAGTGTTTGACCAACATGATCTTTTCTACAAATAAAGGACTTTCTACTTAAGGAGACCTGTTGTGGACTATATCTATTGGCACATTCTCACATCCTGACCCACTGAGGGGAGGCCTGGTAAAGAGGGAGGGATGTCCGTTGTCCTAGTTAAAAGTCTGGAGGAAGAGCTTCGTCTTGCAGGCCCTGCAGAACTGTAAAAGATCCTATAGGGCCCTGATCTCATATGGGAGCTCATTCCACCAGGTAGGGGCTAGGGCTGAAAAGGCTCTGGCCCTAGCTGAGGTGAGACAGAAGATGTTGATTGGCAGATCATAAAGCCCTTCAGGGCTCATAGAGGGAGAGGCAGTCTTGCAGATATACTGACCCCTGGCTATGTAGGGCTTTAAAGGTAAGCACCAACATCTTGAAATGGATCCGGTACTCAATAGGCAGCCAGTGCAGGTCATGCAGCACCATGTGGATGTGGGCCCACACAGGCAGTGACATCAGTACCCATGCTGCTGCGTTCTGCACCAGCTGCAGTTTCTGGAGCAGAATCAAGGGCAGCCCCACGTAGAGAGAATTACGATAATCTAATCTGGAAGTGACCATTGCATGGGTCACTGTAGCCAGATCCTGGGAAGTGAGATGTGAGGCCAACTGCCTGATCAGTCTCAGATGGAAAAAGGCAGACCTGGCAGTGGTGGCAACCTGGGCCTCCATAGTTAGTGAGGCATCCAGGAATACCCCCAGGCTCTTCACCTTCGGCACCAACACCAATAGGGCCTTGTCAATGGTTGGAAGCCTGATCTCCGATCCCAATCCTCTGTGACCCAGATACAGGAACTCCATCTTCAGTGGAGTCAATTTCAGTCTGCTTGTCATGAGTGCTGTGGAGGATGAGCTCCCGGCTTCAGCAGAGCTCACATCTGATCCCAGTGAAACCACCTCAGAGCCCACTAATGTCTTCATGCTGCCGATCCCAGCAACAGCGGTGGAAGAGCAACGCTTGGCAGACAGTCCCCCTGATTTGCCTCCACAGGTGGTCTCCTTAAGGAACCAGCTCTGCCAAGACTTAGCATCCTGGTGGAGGGAGGCGTACCTGCGCAGCCGGTGTTCCCTCAGCCCTGAGTTCTAACAGGAGCCAGGATGCTCATGCTGGGTCCTAATGACCAATGGCACCTGAGGGGTATTTAGCTTCCACCTCTGATGCTGGTTCTTCATGCCAGCAACTAGTCAACTTGACAACACTCTGCACCTACCTCGCTCGTGTTCCTGAATCCTGCTATGTGCTTTGACTCTCGGCTCCCTGACCTTGGCTCTGTACGACTATGCCCCTGGTTTGTACTTTGGACTCTGTTTCCTGGGTCCCTGCTTGCTAACCCTTGTTGCTGACCTCGGACTGGACTTGGACTCTGTTGCTTTTGTTCCTGCTTGCTAACCCTCATTTCTGACCTTGGCCTGGACTTAGATTCCCTCTTGCCCCACCGGCACCCAACCCGTGACACTGCTATGTTGTAACCAGCCAGCCACAGCTTGTAATGCACTGTCCACATTTTCTGGGGCAGACTCCAGGTGGCCTTCCATCAGTAGATCGAGCTGGGTGTCAACCGCATATTGGTGACAACCCAGCCCATACCTCCAGATAATCTGGGTGAGGGGGCACATGTAGATATTAAACAGCATTGGGGAGAAAATCAACCCCTGTGGCACACCACATTCTAGCAGGTGTCGCTGTGATAATCCCCCCCTCCCGAGTGCCACCCTCTGTCCCTGACCTTGGAGAAAGGAGGTCAGCCACTGCAAGGCAAGCCCCCTTATCTCCACATCAGCAAGGCAGTAGGTCAACAGATTGTAGTCAACCATATCAAACACTGCCAACAGATCAAGAAGTAGCAGCGCCAATCTGCCTCAATCCAGGTGTCTCCAAAGGTCATCCACTAAGATGACAACACCGTCTCCCCCCATGGGCAGAGTGAAAACCAGACTGGAAGGGATCCAGGATATTAGCATCCTCCAGGAAAACCTGGAGCTGTGTTGCCACCTCCTTCTCCACTACCTTACCATGAATGGTAGATTAAACCCTGGGCGGTAGTTTGTGAGGACTATAGGGTCCAGAGAAAGGGTTTTTTTAGGAGGGGGTGGACTACAGCCTCCTTCAATCCCTCTGGGAAGGTTCACACCTCATTGCCGCAGGCTTTCACCAACTTTGACGGGCAAGGATCGAGGAGGCAGGTAGTGGGCTTCACAGCAGCCAGGGTCTTGTCAACTTCTTCCTGGGTGAGCAGACTGAAATGGTCCAACACTGGACCTGAAGACAGCCAAGGGGCTTCCAGTTCCCTTATTGTATCAAGTGTGGCTGGAAGATCATGGCAGAGTGACAAGACTTTATCTGCAAAATGACTTGCAAATTAGAGACATCCTGTAAAATCTCTGGTCTATGACTTTGAATAAACAAGGGTTTTCTATGGATACTTCTTGGGCAGTTGTCTCCACTTTCAGGGACAAGTTTCAACTGCCCTCTGCTCTGAAAGGAACTCTGCAGCTTGCAACAAAGTATCAGAAGCACTAGCACTGGGCTTTTCTGTTACTATCTGCTGCTTGACTGGCAGTGTCTGTGGCCCTACTTTTGGTAACTACATTTATATTTTTTAATTTGTGAAGCCTAGTCATTCCCTACTAAAATGGGCACATCCAAGTCCCTCCATACTCCCATTATCCAATTTCCTTGGAAGTCTTTATATTTGATAGGGATTTCTGCCAGATCTATTTCAAATTCTGGGCCATTTATGCCTTTAATCTTGTATGAATTCTCATGTAAATACTGCAAGATGGGTTGTCATATTTGTCTGTAGCAGTAGAAAAGAGCAAGAGTCCAGTAGTACCTTAAAGACTAACAAAATGTGTAGTAGGGTATGAGCTTTTGTAAGTCACTGCTGAAGAAGTGAGCAGTGACCCTGCCACATATTTTGTTAGTCTTTAAGGTGCTACTGGACTCTTGCCCTTTTCTACAGGTAAATACTGATCTTTCTTCAGGGGTTTTACTAAAGTGACTTCTGCCCCAGTATCTCTGCAGCCTATAACGTCCTCATCATTGATGTCCACAGTTTCTAAATAGTCTCTATCGATATCTTCTTGCACCTCCCATATCTGCAGCACTCTAGATGATTTATCTGTTGGTGCTAACAGCTTCTGGCTCAGGGTCTTTTGTGTGTTCAGTGACAGTTTCTGTCTGTTTTACTACTTTAACTGTTTTGGCTGGGTTTTGGGGTTTTCCCTTTGTTAATTTTGGACAACATGCTTTTATGTGTCCCTCTTCCTGGCAATTATAACAGATTATCACTCCCTGGTTTGTACAGGAGTGTCCCACCTTGCAGGGTTGGTTTTTCTGTTTCAGCTTTTTCTGAGGACCCACAAACTTTATGTTTCTTGATCAGAAGTGCAAATAAAGATCCTCCCAAGTTCCCTTCAATTTTGTCAAGTATGGTGGCAGCTTCATCAACAGTTTTAAACCTTCCCCCCTCAGGAACCATCTTAATTGGAAAGGAACATTTCAGTAGAACTGCTCTAATCTTAATTGTTTCAGTTCAAAACTTTTGACTTTGCGACTTCCGGTAAAGTATGCACTCAATGGAGGACGCTTCTCTCTGCATCTGTGGGAGAGGCGATCCCCTCTCGGCGGGTTAGAATGGGTCCTGGACTGGTCCGGACCCTCAGAGACCCTAGCGAAGGGGCTCTGCCTGGGGTGCTTGAAGGCAGCCTCTCCTAGCGGTGGCAACTGCAGGATCGAGGCTCCTTTTTTACCCCTGTAGGTTCGCTCATCACAGAAGCTGCATGGCTACAAAAGTGCAACCGAGAAGCAGCAGAGAATACAAGGCAGAAAAGCAACGTAATTCCAGATACACAATGGTAAAACTGTGAGTCTCAAATAGTGAAAACGGCAGGGATGGGTTGGAGGGACGAAACCCCCCTCCCTCCTCCTCAATGTAACTTATGGCGCGAGACTTTCCCACGGCTTTGTTGTGATTACGGAGCATAATTTGAGTGCTGGAGGGCAGGATCATGCAGACAAAGAAGAGAGCTTTGCAAAGGCGTTAGTGTGACAAAAAGCCATTGTTTTCTTTGGGACTCCTTATCTAACTGTAAACAACTGAGAAAGTAAGCAAGAATGGTGGGGAGAAAACCCTCCCCTAAAATTGGAAGTTCAGTTCCGAGTGCAAAGGGCGATATCACAGAGCTGAATACAGCGTTGTCAGTGATGCTGCAACCTCTAGTGGATCAGCTGGCTACTCTCAATACTAAAATGGATTCTATTCAGAAAGAAATGACTGAGTCCGGGAAGCGTTCGGAAAAACTGCAGCAGGAACTCTTGGAAGTCAAAAAAGTAGCTGAAAAAAATGACTCTAGATTGCAAAAAATAGAAACTGATAAAGCTCTGCAAGGAGACAGCGTTTTAAAACTTCAAATGGACCGCTCAAATTTCTACCTGAGATTTCAGAATGTTCCTGAACAAAAAGGAGAGAACATCAAACAGTTGTTAAGTGATGCATTGGCTCCTGTGACAGGTTGGGAAGCAAAGAAAATACAAAGTGATATGGATTTAGTCTACAGGACTTATCCAGAATTTGTAAAGAAGAAAAACCTGCCAGGTGAAATTGTAATAAGGTTCTCCAGAAGATCAACAAGAGATTTGGTGTTAAAAGCCACGAACAGAGGAGTTCTGAAGATTCAGGAAGAAGAGATCAAAGTGTTAAAAGACATTCCATTTGAAATTAGGAAAAGAAGAAAAGCCTACAGGAGCTTGATGGCATGGTTACAATCGGAGTCTATTTCCTATCGTTGGAACATTCCAGAGGGACTGATCTTCAGTTATAAAGCCAAGAAATATAAAATTGACTCTATTGAAAAGGCGAAAACTTTTTTGGAAAAGCGCAAGAAGAAAAAAGCAGAGACTGAGTCAGATGACTCACTGGGATCGCAGGAAAGTATGTATGGATTTAATGGGTCAGAAAGCGGAGAAGAACAGTCGGATTCTGAAAAAGGGGCCACGGCTCCTAAGCCTCAGGAAGAAAGAAAGAAGAAGAGGACCAAATAAAAAATAATGTTGAATTGTTTTTTAATATCGTGACGCACTATGTCAGATAATGATTTAAACCTAATTTTTAGATACTTCTATGTCTGTATGTAATCCAGTTATCTAGCTTTTAACTTTAATCTAGACAACAAAATAGATGTAACAGATGACACCAAGATTTAACATTGCTTTTCAATATAATAATACTCTTATTTTGTAACATTACAAACTGTATTCTCTGTATAATACAGACTAGCGTAGATTTTTAGCATGTAGTTGTAGTATAGGGTAAAAAAGCAATAAAATTTTTTTACAAAAAAAACAAAATGCAAAAATGCAAACCACCAGATATTCTACCAACAAAAGGCCAGAAAAAAATACTCTTAAAAGAAAAAAGAAAATAATCCCAAAGATTTTAAAGAAGAATGAGATGTTATTTCCAAATATCTGAAGCCAAAGAAAAAACTTCAAAAGAAAAATTTATTCCACTATGTCCATGTAAGTAACAAAAGATTAAAAGAAAAAGAAAAAAGGTATATTCCAGAGTGTTGAAAAAGGAGGAAGAGAAGAAAAACTGTAATCCGCAGGGTTTTTGAAGTTGGCCCAGGGGCTAAAATTTACCATCCAATATTTCTATATATAACAATAATCCTGTTTTTGTGAAAAAGATTTATAAAGCCAGTATCAGCCTTTAGGCAATAAAATAAAGTCCAACAGTCCATATATATCCAAAATACAAGTTAGCTCCTGCTTAGTTCATACCAAGGTTTGCCAAGAAAACAGGAGGAGAGGGGGTAAATTGCTTCTACCTCTCAATTTAAAAGCTGAAACTTTAAAAATCAGCAAGTTTTGCAAAAGCAGAAGTGTTTAATTACATACCTTCAATCAGTAGAAGGATGAAATAGCAGATCAAATTAGTATACTCTGTCTCCCTTTAGCCCAAACAAAGAACATTGTGCAAGTCTTGAAGAAGCTGTGGAGCGGGAGGGGGGGAGATTCTCTGCTCTTCACTGTTAAGGTATTAAAATTAAAATGCTTGGGAAAGATCAGAGAGCCTGTAGTTGCATGTAGAAAGAATGTATTTATTTATTTTTAGCATTTGTAGGCCGCTCTCCTTGCAAGCAGGGTCAGAGCGGCTCACGTAGCTGGGCACAAAGTGCCAAGATTCATAAAACAGTTAAAATCAATACAATTAAGATCATTTAATACAATCAACCATTTCAATTAAAGTGCTCACAGTAGTTAATAAAAACAGATGGCATGCCATATATTATGAGCTCAAAATGCCCCACTCAGCACTCTCCTGTTCTAGAAGATGCCACAGATTTTAATAGTGGCTACAAATGGTAATGCCAGAGATGGTAATGTGGGGGAGGGGTGTGGCTTCTAGTTGAAGGCCTGATGGAACTGCACAAGGTCCTGCAGGGTCCTGATCTCCTCCGGGAGCTCATTTCACCAGTAAGGAACCACCACCAAAAAGGCCCTAGCTCTAGTGGCAGTGAGCCTGGCCTCCCTGGGATCACCAGGCAATGTTGTGTCCCTGACCACAGTGTCCTCTGGGGTATGCATGGGGAAAGGCGGTCCCTCAGGTATGTTGGACCCTGGCCATTTAGGGCTTTAAAGGTAAGTACCAGCACCTTGAAGTGAATTTGGTATGCTATCGGCAGCCAGTGCAGTGCCTTCAGCACCAGCCAGATGTGCTCCCATCTAGGGAGACACATCAAAAGCCTAGCTGTGGCATTCTGTTCCAGCTGCAGCCTCTGGATTTGCAACAAGGGCAGCCTCATGTAGAGGGCATTACAATAGTCTAGCCTTGAGGTGACCATCACATGGATCACTGTAGCCAGGTCGTCGCGATCAAGGAAGGGAGCCAACTGCCAAACCAGCCAAGGATGGTAAAAGGCCAACTTAGCAGTGGTTGCTCCCTGGGCCTCCATTACTAAGGAGGATTCCAGGAGCACTGGCACAGGCACCAATGGTGCCCCATTGAAGGGCAGGAGCAGGAGTCCCAACCCTGAACCGCCCCAGCCTAGGCACAGGACCTCTGTCTTTGCTGGGTTTAGCTTCAGCTGACTCATTCTGAGCCAACCAGCCACAGTGTGCAATGCCCAGTCCAGATCTTCCGGTCTGGAGCCTGACTGGCTGCCCAACATCAGATAGAGCTGGATGTCATCAACATACTGGTGACATCCCAGCCCAAACCTCCAGGCAATCTGGGCAAGGAGTCATATATAGATGTTAAAGAGCATTGGGGAAAGCACTGCCCCTTGAGGCACTCCACACTCAAGCAGGTGCCTCCAGGACTGCTGTTCCCCTAGCACCACCCTTTGTCCCTGACCTTGGAGAAAGTAAACAAGCCACTGCAAGGCAAGCCCCGTATCCCCATGCTGGTGAGGTGGTGGGTCAGTAGCTGGTGGTCGACCATGTCAAACGCAGCCAACAGATCTAACAACAAAAGCACCGCTGCACCGCCCTGGTCTAGGTGCCTCCAGAGGTCATCAGTAAGGGAGACCAGCACTGTCTGTCCCGTACCTGGGCCAAAGCCAGACTGGAAGGGATCTAATATGGAAGTGTCATCCAGAAAGCTTTGCAACTATATCGCCACCACCTTCTCAATTAATTTGCCTAAATAGAACAAATTGGAAACTGGCCAATAGTTGGCCAATTTGGCCAGGTCCAAGGATGGCTTTTTCAGGAGAGGGCGGATCATCGCTTTCTTGAGTGCCCCCGGGAACCGCCCCTCCATGAGGGACTTGTTGATAATTTCCCGCAGGGCACCTTGAAACCTTTCATGGCCAGTTCTAACCAACCAGGAAGGGCACGGATTGCATGTGGTTGGGCATACAGTCTTAAGCCATCTGTCAACTTCCTCCAGACCAAGCAGGATGAAAGAATCCAAAGCTGGAACCAAAAACATGAAAGGGGCCTCAAGTTCACTCATTGTATCAACTCTGGTGGGGAGGTTGCGGCAGAGCACCATGACTTTATGCACAAAATAGCTCACAAATGCCTCACAGCCAATGTCCAATTCCCTAATGTTTGGCCTGCCTTGTGGCAGAGCTGTTAGGGCCCGAATCATTCTAAATAATTGAGCTGGGCATGAGCTAGTGGATGCAATCGTAGCTGCATAGAACTCCTTCTTAGTGGCTTTGACTGCCATCTCATAGGATCTCATAAACGTCCTATAAGATGTTCTTGTTGCTTCATCTCAAGCCTGGCGCCACCGTCTCTCTAACCGTCTAAGTTCTTGCTTCATAAGCCGCAATTCCTGGGAAAACCAGGGAGCAAGCTTGGAGCGAGGGCATAGAGGGCGCCGGGGAGTGATCTCGTTGATGGCTGCAGAGAGTTATGCCAGTCCTCCACAAGCTCATCCAATGAGCTGCCAGGGGGCAGCGGATCCTGTAGGGCCATTTGAAGCCACACCAATTCCATTTGGCTCTATGGACGAGCTAAAATACACTCACCACCTAAAAAGGGTCGGGGTGGAGCATTCAGATGGGCCCTCAGAGCATGGTGGTCTGACCATGGTACTGTCAAAGCAGTAATCCAGTACACTGACCCCCGCCGTGAAGATCAAGTACTGACTGACTTTACAGGGTTGTTGTAAGGACTACCAGATAACTCAGCTCCTCGGCCACTGGCCCTTGTGGCCATGCTGCTGGGGGGCCTCCTTTGCCTCCCTGCATGGAAAGGAGGCAGGAATGACATGGCATCTGGGGCTGAGAGGGGGGCAGGGCTGGAGTTTTGTTAGCCAGCCCCTGCTCACCACCTTCAGTCTTCACCCCCATGCTCGGCTCAACCTCCCACCCCTTTTGGTAGTTCAGGCTTTGGCTGGTCATCTTTTTGGAAGCCAGGTAGGGGTTTTTTGCCCCATCCCAAATTGGCCTGGGGAGGTGTTGTTTTTGCCTACCTTATACTGCTGCTGGGGTTTGGGAATTGGGTTAGGTGTGGCCGGGTGTAAATAGGTCGGTCACTTTTGTTGGCAGGAGTTAATTCAATACAGATTGCAGCACGGGGAGCACCGGCTGATAATCCCTCTGGGGACATAGTGGTCTTGTCAGGATAGTCCTTGGGCCCTGTGGCCTGAGGTTGGGAAAGCAGACTGCTTGTGGGATTGCATGGGATTATCCTCCCTTTGAGCCTGGTGGCCCAGGGGTTGGTTTCCCAGCAATTATCCGATTGCCTTGCTGATTGGACATGAGCCATATTCCTTTGGCTAGCATCTGGGGCTGGGTGGGTTGCCATAGTTCTCATGGTGAGGGAGGGATCTTGGCGTCCCCTGGCCTCAACCATGTTTTGCTCTTGCCATTTGTGTTTTTGTTGTTAAGTTAATAAGGAGGCCCATTAGTACCCCAACATGTTGTCCATCTCTTTATTCCAGCTAGGGGGGCAATAGCCTGTATCCAACCACAACATTAAGACAAATTAATAAAACAGGTAGAAACAGGGGGATCTGATCCCCCTGTTCTGCCACAGACCACTGGGCTCTCCAAAATGTTATTCCCGAGGGTCAGTGGACCCTCGGGAATGGCCTAGTGGGGATCTGTAGAGGGAGAAGGGGAAAATGATAGAAAATGATGCAACCTTATATTGGGGGGGGGGGAGAGAGAGTGAATAAAAAGAGGACTGGTTGGTCCTAATAAAAAGGAGTTATGTGGGTTTTTAAATTGATCTTCAGAGCCTCTTGCTCAAAGAATGTTTAGTGATAAATGAAAGTAAAGAAGACTGCATTCCTCAAACCTCTCCTGGGAGTAAGCCCCCAGAATAAAACCTGACTTACTTTGGAGTTACTTGTTTAGGACAGCTCCTTAAATTTGCCTATGCATTATTTATTTATTTCTTAAATTTATATCCCGCTCTCTCCACCAAAGGCAGGCTCAGAGCGGAAAAAGTGTGAGCAAAAAGGTGTGGCAATCAGCACTTCCCATGTGTTGTGTGTGTGTGTATTGTCTTGAATTCTGGGCTTTGTGAAACACGTGCCTCAGGCCAACTACACTCTACTGATTTCAATCTATTAGATTTTTTGCAGATTGCAGTTCAAGCTCACAAGTGCCATCTATTTGTTCTTTGTCATCTATGCTCCTTTCTCTGTATCGTTTAGCATGGAGGAATATTTTTAATTTTACTTTTTAATTAAAATAGAGAGAATGATTCCGTTTTCATTTCTAGCTGCTGAAAGAATACACTTCCCCTGAGTAATTTGACTCTCTTAATTATCTTTTGAAATTTAATCTAGATTTTTTTCTTTAGGAATAATGTTTAATGTATAATGCATTTGTGAATGCAACTGAATTTTCTAAAGAAGTTGGAGGGGTACTGTGCATAGAGGTGAAGAGCCATGTCTCCCTGTGGCATACAGTGACCTTAAACAACTTCAGTTGGAACACCAACTACAGCCTTTCCCTGGAAAGCAAGATCTAGTTACAGTTATCCATGCTGTGAACAAATCAGGATAGATTACTATAATGTGTTCTAAACGGGGAAAACTGTAGGAAACGTCAGAAGATTTCCATCTGAGTCTTTAGGATGAAATGAGTTAATTAGTAGAGAAAATACCCTGTCAGTCTTAAAATAACATTGCTGGCTGCTTCTTCATTTCTGGGCACAATTTAAAGTGCTGATCCCTACATTCAAAGCTTTAAACAAACTGGGACTTAGCTACTTTAAGGACCAACTACTCTTCTGTGAGCCTATCTGTGATCCAGTTTGGTGTACTGGTTAGGAGCACAGACTCTAATCTGGGAGAGCAGCCTTTGATTCCCCACTCCCCAACATGCAGCTGCTGGTGTGACCTTGGCTCAGTTACAGTTCTCTTAGAGCTGTTCTCTCACAAGAAGTTCTAGAAAGAGCTCTCTCAGCCCCACCTACCTCACAGGGTGTCTGTTGTGGGGAGGGGAAGGGAAAGGAGATTGTAAGCCACTCTGAGACTCCTTTGGGTAGTGAAGGGTGGGGTATAAATCCAATATCTTCCTCCTCTTCTACCTGTCAGTTAAGGCCAGTGTCAGAGGCACTGTTCCCTCTAAGCTGAGTTAGTGTTTTTTAGCCTCCAGCTCACAAATTTTTGTTTTAACTCAGGAATGATGGCTCCAAAGCAAACTAATTTATGCAGCAGCCAAATCGCTCACTCACAACTTTAGAACTCACAAAGTAGAATTTTTGCTCACAAGACTCCACAGCTTAGAGGGAGTATTGGTCAGAGGCCCTGATGATTGGGCTCTCATCCTGTGAATTATGGTGGTGGTGACTGCACAGGGCCTTTTTGGTGGCAGTGCCTCAGTTGTGGCATTTCCTCCTTTCCTGGTGCCAAGCTTATTAAATCTTAGTCACCATCATGACTTTTTTCCCTTTTTTCCCCCCCTCAAGAGGGGGATGAAATTTTTAGTCTGTATACTGAAAACTCAAGAACTTTTAAACATTTTAAAAATAATTTTGTCAAAGCAGTTCCAAAACTTTGTTCTGGCACGTTCCCCCATTAAAAAAAAGCCCTGGTCACCATTTGAAAACTTTGTATTTTTTTCCCCATTCACTGTGGTGAGTCTTCTCTGTTTACTCATCAGTACTTGGTGTTTTTACTAATGTTTTTAAATTGCCTTAAGCAACCAAGAGCATTTTATGGAGAGAACAGCAAACAAATATTTCAAATAAATATTTCAGATTGAATAAGAAATATGGAATGGTCAGAAGAGAACTAAGTTAGCACTGAAAGACATGGGGTTACTGAAAAGATTTTGTCTCTAGAGCTGACTTCTGTTTTATTCAGGGGTCATTTCATAGAAAAAGAGGTGCAGGAGCTCATTAGTATAACTTATTTGCATAACTCATTTGCATATGCCACACCCCCTAACATACCAGAAGTGTGTCAGAAGGCAACACCCACCCCTCAGGCTCCACTCCACAGGTGAGTGAAACTGACCTGCTCTTCCTCCATTCCCTTCCCCATCCAATACTTTGTGCAATAAAAATAAGCGTAAAGAACACACCCTCATTCTCTTCCTGCTCCCTTGAAACCACCAGGTTTCAAGTAGACTTGAGATACCCAGGACATGTGCACCATCCATCCCTTTCCCTTCCCCTCCCCACAACAAGACACCCTGTGAGGTAGGTGGGGCTGAGAGAGGGCTTTTGAGAACTGCTCATGAGAGAACAGCTCTGAGAGAACTTGTGACTGGCCCAAGGTCACACCAGCAGCTGCATGTGGAGGAGTGGGGAATCAAACCCGGTTCTCCCAGATTAGAGTCCAACTCCTGACCACTACACCAAACTGATGGGGTGGAAGCTGCTGAAGGGTTGGTGAAATTTCTCCAGTACTTATGTGCCATGTGCCCAGATAAAAAATGGTATACTTAGAAAATGTATATGCCACCTTGAGCAAGTCTCTGGAAAAGCAGCACACAGTCATAAAAGGAACAATGATAACATTATCAATATTAAAACAAAACATTAAAAACAATAAAGACCCTAGCAGGGCTTTCCCCAGGGCACTGCACCTCTGCACTGTTCAGGGAAGCCAAGGAGGGGGGTGGGGCTTGGTCATGTGCCCTCCCCCTGGGCTTCTCACTCCTGGAGCTGCACTCCTGTGCGCTCCCGCTCCATCGGACCCCTGGTTTTATTTCAAACATGGTGGAAGGGACTTCCGGTTTCACTGACTTGATGGCAGGCATGCTCTATCATAGCTCCGACTGGGGCGGCCCATAGCCCGACAAACGGGAGGGGTGCCGGACAATTCTGGGGCTCCCTGGAGCCCTTGCAGGGGACTTCTAACCTGGGGTGTGAGAGGAGCCTCTCCCAAGGTGACAGCCAAGGGATTGAGGCTCCTCTTTGCTCCATAAGGTCCCGGTGCCATGGTGCTAAGAGGCATGCACCGGACTGGCGAGCAAAGAACCAAGCGAATAAATGAAGCAGCCCTTACCTGAAGTGCATCTTTCAGTGAAGTGTGAGTCAGATAGTCCACTCAAATGGACAAGGGATTAAGAGTCTCTGAGATCCCAAAATAAAGCGGCGAGGAGGGAGGGAAAGTTTGCCCCCCCTTTCATTTGAAAAATTGGGGAACTTTGTTTGCTAGCACTGCTAAGGAGAATCAAGTAAAGTATATTTCTCTTTAAAATGGATCTTTAAAACAAACTTTTGCTGACTTTTAAAACTCTACCAAAAAGTAAACAATGACTGGCAGAGGAGAAAAAATGGCAACCAGAGGGAAACCTTCTCCAAAAATTACATCTTCAACACTTCCGGTTTCCAGATCGGAAGCTACCATGGACTATTTACTGCATTGTGCCCCCTGCTGGACCAGATGACGAACTTGAATCAGAGCTTTGATGTGCTCTAGAAACAGATCAAAGAATTAAAGCAGAGGAGGCAGTTAAATCAGCTAAATCAGTTGAAGCCAAGACAAAATTAATGGACCAAAGACTAAAGGTGGTGGAGAAAGAAAGAGCAACTGACAAAGATCAACTTTTAGGACTGCAAATGGAAAAATCAACATATGATGTCTGTTATGTGTTATACCACACTGTGCCAATGTTAAGAGACCCAAGTCCTCCAGACCCCTCTGCACATTAAACTGCACCACACCAGCGGTAGTGTATTTACAGTTTATTTACAGTGCAATTATTAATCCAAGAGACAAAGTGCTTCGCCAGGACTTCATACAACAAGAAGAGACTAAGTACTGCTATACATGATTACATTAATACAAACAGTAACCAATCAGGTTAGTGCTGAGTCATGTAGATCCCATCCATCACTGTCACACAGAGAGAACAAGTCTGAACCAGTCTGTACAAGTTCTACTGCCTCTGTCTCAGTCACATGACTCCTGCTGGCTGTCATCTAGATCCTGCAGATCTGCCAGCTCTGTGCATGTAGACTAAGAGTCTCAAATACCAACACTCCTCCTAGACTTGATGTCAGACATGCACATTCCCTTTTTAAGTTTTACAAACTTTTCAGCAGTCAAACACAGTACCGATTACACAGTACACATATCAGCAATGCTACATTCCAGTACCACAATGCTTAACTCATGTATACCTTCTGTGTTTTGTTTTTCACATTCAAGTTACTAGTTCTTCAAACCCTTTTATTTTTGCAGTTTTATTTTTCAGGAACACTGGCTTTAGTTCCAGGCACAACCACTTTATTTTTCTTGGAACATTGGACATCGGTTCCAGGCACGACCTCTTCGCTGTGGGTGTGTGTACAACAAACATCCAGTAAAATCATTTGTTATGCACTTGCATTCCCGCAATACCTGCATTTGCACCATGCTACAGTCTTGGGTCTAACCATTAGTGCAAACATCCAGTTGCAGTCTTCTCACCAAACATGAGGAAACACCTCTTTGCCACCAACCTTGCCTTGTACTGTAATTCCCCAATAGGAAGTGATTTTACTCTGTACCACCCACCTACATCCTATCATTTTCTTATTTGTAGGCAACTCTGTTAATTTAAATACTTCATGTTGTGTAAGCGCTTTGTACTCCTCTGCCATGGCATTTAGCCAATATTGCTTTTCTTTGTCTGGCAGAGATAAAACTTCCTGAAAACATTTTGGCTCTTTCACATAAACATGATTTAGAGTTATCAGTTTCAAAACCATACCGCACTGGAGGAATTCCTTTTGTTGACCTCTCAGATACTCTGGGCACAGGTCTATCACTCTGCACTTGATCAGAGGCACTGTCTACAGGCTCCAAAGAAACCTCCTCCTGTTTCACTAGTTTCAGTGCTTTCTGACATTGGCAATACTGCTTGTGATGACCCCTCAGTCCCATGTATTCTTTGCCAATTTGAGTTTTCACAAAAATTTGCTGACCTGCTGAAGATTAAGTTATGATTCTGGTTTGCAACCCTATAAGCCTTCATATCAGTTCGATAACCTAGGAACAGGAGATTCTTTGACTTCTTCCCTCCCTCCCTTCTCTGGTTAAGTGGTATATTAACCCAGGCTTTGGTTTCAAAAACTCTCAAATATCCCAACTTGGGATCCTTGTTATATAGTAATCTGTAAGGAACCTCGTTAATTGATCTGGACCATACTCTGTTGGTAACCTAACACGCATTTGTTATTGCTTCAGCTCAATAAGACATAGGTAAATTTGCATCTTCCAACATTGAATGCATCATGGTCTGTAAAACACCTGCGCTGCGCTCAGCCACACCATTTTCCTGTGGTGTTGAAACATTTGCAATGCGATGTGCCACCCCCGAGTTTTCAGCCATTGTTTAAACTCATTGGATATGAATTCTCCTCCCATGTCATTTTGCAGTGCACATAAATCAGACCTTAAATGCTTTTGCACTCTTTTAGCCCAGTATTTGAATGTCTGAAATACTTCTGACTTTTTCTTAAGTGCATACACCCAACAAAATCTTGACCAGCCATCAATCAAGATTAGGCCATACTTGTTTCGTGAATGGCTTTTAGGGTAAGGTCCTATAACATCTTCATGAACTAGTTCAAGAGGCCTGTTAGACACTATTGCTGCACTGTGATACAGGGGATGCTTTGGACTTTACACTTTTACAAATCTGGCAGTCAAGATAGTTATTGCAACTCTGCACTTTTTCCTTGCCTAAAAGTGCAAGCATTTTGTTAATAGAGTGATAACTTGCATGCCCAAGTCTCCTGTGAAGTAAGTGAATGCAATTTACATGTGGGCTACTGTTTGTGACTTGCCTAGCCTCAACATGTTCATTCTGCAACACATACACATTATTTTTAGACTGACCCTCCACCAGAGTCACACCATCCCTGGAAATAGTACAAACATCGTTATCAAAGCATACTGAAAAACCTGCTTTGTCCAGAGCACTCACACTCAATAGGTTGTTCTCCAGGGTAGGCACACACAAAACATTTTTGAACGTATATCCAAGGGCTGGGAAGAATATTTCACCTTCACAAGCAACAAGTGAATCACTCTCATCTGCCAGGCTCACATGCTTTAAACATGATGGTTGTTCATTCTGCAACAGATGCCTGACTTGACAGAAGTTCTGTGATGCTCCCGAGTCTATAATCCAAACTTCTCGAGCAGAGGTGGTACCTGTAACAACAAGTTTAGCATTTTGTGTAAATGCAGGTCTCGGCCTTTGTTCCATGCCACTTCTGCACCTCGGGGCAATTCCTCTGGAGATGAGTTGCAGCTCCACAACCAAAACAACGACAGACCCTTAAGGCAACCTGCTGCTCCTTGCTATCAGCTTTGCTGGCCATGCTAGTGCCGGCTTTTGCAGACTCCACAGGTCTGGACTGCCTCCAAGACTGTGCTGCCTCATCCTTCAAGTGATTATCAGCCCTTATCTCTTTCTCAAGCAGCCAACCTGTTACATATGCCAACATGAGTCTTGGAGCTTTTACAGACTCTAGAGCTGTAATGAGCATGTTATATTGCTCTGGGAGAGAGCTTAGAATAATAAACACTCGATCTTCCTTAGACACCGCTTTGCCTTGCTGTTCCAGCTGTTGGTAACATTCAGCTAGAGTATTTAAATGTGCTCTAACTGACCCTCCTGGCTTTAACACAGTTCAATATAGCTGTCGGGTTATAGTTATCAAAGATACAGCTGTTTCACTTACATAAACACCTCTCAGATCGTCCCAAGCCGCTTTCACAGTGGTCTTACCAGCAACGTGCACAAGCTGGTCATCTGCCACAGACAAGCTTATTGCTGCCAAGGCCTTCTGGTTGTTTACAGTGTCCTGTGGCATCGCTGGAGCTGGGGGAGCTGCTACATATATCCACCAGCTTTCCCTTTTTAGATAGTGCTCTATATGCATAGCCCAAACACTGTAGTTAGTTGCAGTCAGCTTATCAACCAGCAGCGACATGTTATACTGTGCCATGCTGTCATCTGTCTCTGCTATCTGGACCTCCTTCTCGCCCTTCTCCTCCTCACCAGAGCTGTGTACAGCGAGCTGGTCCTCAGAAGCCATGTTCTCAGCAATCTCAGCAACAGCAGCCGTCCTGGCTCACCTCTTCTCACTGTCAAGTCTTGCTTAGAGCCTCCATATCTCAGTGCAACAGACTGGGCCCATAACCCTGTCATGATGTCTGTTATGTGCTATACCACACTGCGCCAACGTTAAGAGACCCAAGCCCTCCTGACCCCTCTGCACATTAAACTGCACCACACCAGTGGTAGTGTATTATACAGTTTATTTACAGTGCAATTATTAATCAAAGAGACAAAGTGTTTCACCAGGACTCCATACAACAAAAAGAGACTAAATACTACTGTACTTGATTACATTAATACAAACAGTAACCAATCAGGTTAGTGCTGAGTCATGTAGATCCCATCCATCACTGTCACAGAGAAAGAACAAGTCTGAACCAGTCTGTACAAGTTCTACTGCCTCTGTCTCAGTCACATGACTCCTGCTGGCTGTCATCTAGATCCTGCAGATCTGCCAGCTCTGTGCATGTAGACTAAGAGTCTCAAATACCAACAGTTCTACGATTGGAAGGTGTCCCTGAACAAAAGGCTGAGAATCTGAAAGAAATCTTAAGTGAAGCATTAGCTCCAATAACTGGTTTACAAGCAGATTTTCTACAAAGTGATATTGATATGATCTACACGACATATCCTGATTTTGTGAAGAAGAATAACCTGCCTGGAGAGATTGTGGTGAGATTCTCTAAGAGAACTACAAGAGACATGGTGCTCAAGGCCAGAAATGGGACAACCTTGAAAATCAAAGATGTGGAAATCAGTCTGGAAAGATATTCCATTTGAAATAAGGAAAAGAAGGAAGCACTACAAAAGCTTAACAAATTTTCTACAGAAAAACTCTACTCCTTATAGATGGATTTTTCCTGAAGGTCTGGTATTCAACTACAAAGAGAAAAAAAGAAAAGATTACCTCTTCTAAAAGTGCAAAGACTTTTCTGGAATTGCAGCAAAGACCCACAGAAGAAAAGAAGACAGCAGAGGAAGATGAGGAAGAAGAAGGAATTATACATGATTTGGAAAGCTCCAAGAGTTCAACGAGTAGTTCTTCATAGGACTCCGAATCTGAAAAAGGGGTGGCTGCCCCTAAGCAACTGACAGTCAAATGGGACTTTGATAAATCAAAAAGAAGAGGGAGAGGGGGAAAATATGATGTTTAACTTGAACGTTTGAGAACTTTAACTAACACTTATTTGTTTTTACCTATGCAAAACCAGCGTAAATGGAAAACAATATCATATTTCATTATATCATGTTTTGATACTAAGGGAACTTCATTTAACTAATGTTTTTTTAAAAAAGATTTTATGTTCTTTGTTTATTTTTAGGGTTAGTTTGTAATGGGTAGTTGGTAGTGTTTTAGTTTGTAGAAAAGCAATTAATTAAACACGGTGGAAGGGAGACATGCTTACTCATGTGTCAAAAACACAGTATGCAGCATTTAACTGAGAAACATTATCTCAAGAACAGAATCTTTCTTTAACCTGGCACAGAGAATTTAACATATTCTTTCTTTGCTTTCTCACAGCTAAGATAATGAAACATGCTTCAAGTGACACAGAGGTGTTGCATCTTCATGTTTCCTGTCTACAAAGTCTGTATTTTGTGGCCCCAGTGACAAGGAGGGGGTGTGGGGGAGGTCAGCAAAGGTGTTCCCTTATTCCCCATGCCCCATTAACCCATTTTGTGACCAGGTTTGAGTAACACATATACAACCTGGCTTGGAATAAATTGGCCACCACTTTATTGGTTACAGCTGTAAGAAACCTTGGCACAGCGTGGAGAACCAGATCCTGCGCATTGACTGCCCCACTGGCACATTGATGATCTCCTGCCCACCCCAGCCCACTGATGGGGCCGTGACATAGGAAGACAGGTCACTGGATCCCACAAGGACAACCACCACTTAGTGGTCTCCCCTGTCACCTGAGCATGAGGGTAGCCCCTGATTGCTGAGCAGGGCATGCTCCTTGAATCCCTCATCCCAAGATCCCTTAAGGCAGTGGTTCTCAACATTTCTAATGCTGCGACCCTTTAATACAGTTCCTCATGTTGTGGTGACCTCCAACCATAAAATTCTGCCAACACACACAACAATGAAGCTACTTTTTCAGATGTTTTCTCTTGCATGGCAGTTAGCACCAAACAACTTTAATACAGACTTTAGACACACATATAGTTGCAAGCTATTTCCAACAAGACACAACAAACACTCAGGCTTCAGACTTACTTTTCTTCAACAGAAGACACCATGAGAAAACGAAGGTAGGTGGGGGGGAGGCTGTTGCAGGTAGGGGGGAGAGAGAGAGAGAGAAAGGGGGAAGAGAGGGGGGAAGAGAGAAAGAGAGAGAAAGGGGGAAGAGAGAGAGAGAAAGGGGGAGAGAGGGGAAGAGAGAGAGAGAGAAAGGGGGAAGAGAGAGAAAGGGGGGAGAGAGGGGGGGAAGAAGGTAGGTAGGTGGGGTGTGGCTTTTGCCACTTTTCCTGGGCTCTGCGCCTCGGTGCGGAGCCTAGGGAAGGTGGGGAGGTGGCTTTTGCCACCTTTCCTGGGCTCTGTGCTTTGGTGGAGCACCCTAAAGGTGGCGGCGAGGAGGGGGAAGTGGCCATTGACTTACCTGCTGGCATAACTTTTCTTATCATGAACCTGTCTTACATCGACTTCAGCCACTGTCCATCCAGCTTAGTACTGTACCAGTTTCACTGGCAGCTGGTTTCTAGGACCCCAGGTGGAGAAAGATCTTTCCTAGCTGTGTGCAAATAATGTGCTTCTGTACTCAGACACAGCCCTGCATCCAGTCATGAACCTTCCTCCAGCCATGGACTCTCTTCTGCCATCATTAATGATGTCATGGGAACTAACTGTACAGCACTCATTGTCACAATCATTTTTAGCCCGGGGAAAAATACTTTTCCAGCAATGGTATATTGTAGTCTGTAAACTAGGTAAAAAAAATGTTATGCTGTACTCGATAGGCAGCCTACAGGAAAGATCTCTGGATCTTCCACAAAACAAATACTTATAAAATTAAGCTAGCAAAACGTGTTATTTTAAAAAAAAATTACTGTGTTATCTAGTCAATAGTTTTGGTACAATGGGCTGGCATTGCATGTGCAAATTACAAGAGGATTGATTTTAGAGCACCCCTGTCTGAAAGACTGGTGCTAATCCTTCATCACTCAGAAATGGGCTAATCATTTGCATACCAGCACCTCAAGCCTATTCTGTTTGTTTGTTTATAGTCTGCCTTTCTCTCTAATAGGGACCAGCAGGATGCAGTGTTCTGAGAGACAAACTCCTGTTCCCAGCTACCCTTGTGGGGAGGGTGACTGAAAACAGTGGCAAGAGTTCCAAAACAAGTAGATGTGAGAATGTCCCAATGAATATAGTCCACAACAGGTCTTGTAGATAAAAGTCCTTTACTTGCAGAAAACATTATTAGAGTCATACACTTCTTCTGTTAGTAATGAATTGCTTTGGGTTACATGCATTGATATACTAAACTCATAAAATGGCTACAGTTGTTCTACCAATCAGACTACAGTACTTTAGGTGCGCAACCAGAAAGAGTAGCAGTTCCCACAGAATATGCGGAAAACCCGTTTCTCAGGGAATAATGATGCTGAACATTCTAAAAACCAGTTCACAGAGACCTGAGATCGTAACATCAGAATAGTTTTTCTCCACACCAGAGCCTTTCATGTTCAAGGACAAGACATAAGATAACCAGCCAGAAGGGAAGGTAGCTACCCGTCTGTGCAGGTGCTGGGAACAAGCCAAGCGAAGCATAAGCAAAGCTGAAGCAAAACAAGAAAGGAGGCAGGGGTTGTGGGAGGAGCACCGGCTGACTCCGCATTCCTAGGGGCTGGGTAGGAGTCCCGTTGTGAACTCCCAGGCAGGACCTATGGGGAGGCTAGAAGCAAGGTTAAATGTAGGTAGGCCGAAAGCAAGATTAACATACTGGTATGGCATATTAACATACTGGTATGGCATAGACATAAAAGAATGTATGGCAGGCACAGAATATATGACAGGCACTGACAGTAGAGAATGCAGAGAATGGGACAAAGCTGTCCAAGACTCATTTTAGGCAATCATATTTCTTGGGATGGTAAATTCCTTCTTTATGTTCTCACAAGAAATCACACAGATGAAAAGACTGAACCCCAATATACAAAGATGGTTGGCCTCACTCACTAATACAGTGTTGCTAAATCAAGTAAGAAGCTGAAATAAGGAACTAAAGTAGTGATTACTAATGAGCATGAATATGGGACATTTTTACTCCTTTCTCCTGAATGCATGACATTATTATTGCTATTGTTGATATGTTTTAAGGTGGGGTTACTCAGACAGGGTTGTGAAAATGCTGCAGAGCACCATTTTAATACCACTAAGACATACGTTGTCCAGTAACTCACAGGTACACACTACCAACACAAAAGCATTTGAGCATTCTAAGGCTGAGCTCCTCATGAAGAAAGGAGAGTGCTTTCTCTTTCTGTGCAAATGCTCTGGGTTCTCTTCACCCAGCCTAGAGTTTTCTGGCATAGAAAAGCATCGCAAGCATCCTGGATTTTCTTTACACAGCCTGATGTCTACCACAAAATGAGCCTGACTTAGGGCTGTTCATGTTGTAGCTGCCACTCTCAGCTAGTACGAGGATCTCCCCTCTGAATACACACTTCTGCAGTGGGTCCCCAGGTCTCTCTTGCAGTGTTTCCGCCCAGGTGCCAGCTTTTCTTCTTCCACATAAATGTTTCAGGACTTTATATCTTACTTAATTGGGCAACCTAAACTCTGCAGGAATTATATTAATATGGTAATAAATAAGAATAACTCTCATTTTGCTAATTAAGGCACATATTTAATTAAAGCTCCTGCTGATTGGAATAATGCTAATTCAAGTGAAGGAAGGGCAGTAACCAGTTTCTTTTTTCATGACGGCTTCAGTAGCAAAGAACAAAGTGAAAAACAATTCATGCTTCAAATTACTGAAGGTGTGTTGTGCAAGGTTAAGGTTATTTTAATAGAAATCAAAATTAATATCTTGAACTATAGAGAATATCTCCATAGCAAATTTTGCAATAATATATTGAAAGTTATTCAGATACCATTCAATAGAAAAGTGAAGAAAGCAATACTAAGCAGGTATACTTCAGACCAATCTAGACATTAGTGTCCATAAGTCTGACCTCTGGCTGCCTATAGTGTTTTAGAAGTGAACTCAGCCATTTAAAAATGTTGCGAGGGTAGGGATGCCAGAATCCCCCATGGGGGCAGGGTCCCCCGCTTTTGGGCCCCACCTCTCCACTGCCGGCCAGCTGGCTGGTGGGGGAATTACGCCCAAATGGAAGAACACCAGAAATTAATACGACATGCCTATGTGATCTGGAAATGACAGAGGCATGCTGGGGACAATGCTCTGGCTTTGGGGCTAATGGTAAAAGCTAATTCTACCGTAGAGTTTTTGCCCCAAAATCAGAGCATCACCTACTCCCCCGACATGACTATTTCACTTCCAGGTCATGTAGGCATGTTGTGTTTATTTTTGTCATTCATCCCCACACCTGGAAAGTTCACTCCCCATCCCCCACCAGCTTGTCCAAGGGGCCTGGCAACCCTATGTGAGGGTGTGATCCTGAATGATCCCTCACTCTGGTGGGACCAGGCAATTTTGTCTCCCTTAACCTTTTCAAGTGTTGACCTAGTGTAGGTAGCTGTTTTGGTACTTGAAAACACATGAGTAGCGGACCAGAATACATGGTTCCACTGTGCTGTGGGCCTAATTGGGCCCTTGTGGTATTTTTAAATGGCTGAGTTCAGCTCTAAAATGGCATTGGCAGCCACAGTTTAGACCTGCAGACACCATAATGTCTAGTTTGGCCCTCAGAATACTACTTGTCTATTCAATAAGGTTTACTTTCAAGAAAGTGTTCTAAGGATTGCATTGTGTGAGGCCTAGTTCTCATAAATAGCAGGTGAACTTATAGACACATGTCTTGACTGTACCTCTTCAGACTGCCAGTGGGGTTCATATAATGGAATGTTCCTCTAGTTCTCTGTATGTATAAAGGGATTCCTACAAATTACCTTGATATCCTAATGAATCTTTGTTTTTATGTGAAAGGATTTTCTTTTTAATATAGAGGAACATACAATCCTATGAGCTCTCACCTACCATCCAAAGCCTTACTATCCATACACAGGTCTACCACCTTGCCCAGTAATTAAGAACATAAGAATATAGGAAGAGCCCTGCTGGATCAGACCAGTGCCCCATTTAGTCCAGAATACTATCTAACAGAGTGGCCAACCAGTTTCAGTGAAGCACCATAAACAGGGCACAGAGCATAGTTCCCTCTAAGCTGTGCTAAGGGGCACTGGTGTTAACCAAACTGCCTTATCTCGTTATCAAATATGGGGAATATTGTTATTAAATGGCAATAGGCAACTAAAGGGAGCAATCACCTATGTATACACTCTTCAGGTCCCACCCACAAGATAACACAAAAAGATGGCCTGGGAATGGCCATAGTACTTTGTGGGCTCAGCCCCTTGCATTCAGGCACCAATCAGTTATAATGGCTTGTACCTAGTAATTGGGCTGGTGCGGCTGACTGAGTCCAACTGAAGGAGAGGAAATGGGATAAGCCATCCATGATAGATTGCTCACTAGAGCTCCTCATGCAGACAGAAACTGATCATACGTGTCTAGAACTGGCAAAACTGGAAAAGTTTTTCTCCCACATCTGCCTGGCTGAAAAACACATGTGTCAACTCACCTGTATTCAGATGTACAGAGTAATTGCCTGCATTCTCCACCAGTAATCTGTTAGCCAAATTGCCTTATCTAGTTATCAAATATGGGGAATACTGTTATTAAATGGCAATAGGCAACTAAAGGGAGCAATCATCTATGTATACAGGAGTCCCACTTATTCCAGTATCCCAGAAATAGATGCAGAGACTAGATCTTTAAGAAATGGTTTCTTTACTGATTAGTTTTCACAAGCATACAATAAGTTCAGGCACACACACAATTATACAGATCTAGGAAAATTAGACTGAAAAGATACACACATTTGCATTATCAGATATTTTGTTGAGGGTTGAGCATTTGTTGAGCAGATATGTTGTTGTACCAGTCCGACAAGAGTCTTTGCTGCGAAGAGATTCTGCAGCAAAGAAGGGAAGGGAGACTATAAGGGAAGGGGTCATGTTCTGCCCGGCAGAGCATGTGGTAGACTCTGGACAGTACTAGATTGAGAGTCAGCAAGGTAGGGTAGGGTCAGGTCAGGCAGGAGAGGCAAGAGAGAGAGCAATGGTCTGATGCTCTCCTTTTACACTAAAAAGTGACTGGGTGGGCTATACTTAGTCATATAGTCCCAAGGAAAACTAGCAAAAACCAGTTATTTATGGTTGGGAGATGACGGGAAGAAAAGCTTAATAGTTTGGCAATTGACAATGTTTTCAACTAGTGACACTTTTCATAGTTTGGGGGACAAGACAAAGGAGAAGAATAGGCAGTCATTCCAGGTGCTTGGCCAGCTATCAATGTCAACAATCCGATGCTCAGCAGCTGCATTATCTTGATGGGCTCAGAGAGAGTTGTCAGCAGACCTAATCCTGTCACAGCCAAGTTCTTTCATTTAACTTGAAACTGACTATGTGCAGTTTTGGGTTGTGTTGCTAGAAGAAGGGGGGGGGGTAATGCCTGCATGGTGGAGACATTGCTCATAATTGCGTTTGAGCAGGAAAGTTCAGTAAAGCATGGCTTCACTATATGTCTGGGTGCTAGTTCTACAGAGCTGCGGGTTGCAGGGAGGTTGGCATGCCATCTACCTGAGTTTGCAGTAATCTTAGAGCAGCAGGGATGGATGGCATCGAGTCTTCCATGGGTCCACATCTTGTGCAATATGTGTCAGTCCAAGGTTTCCCTCAGCTGGGTATTTCTCTTTGTCCAGTACATTGGCACTGTCTCACGGTCACCACTTAGTCCATTTTCCCTGGTACACTCTTTTGTACAGTCCAGATATAGTGTTATATCACAAGTCCATACTTTATAAGAGGCTTGCAAGACAACACTGGCACACAAAAGTTGAACAGGCAGCTCAGGGTTGGAAAGCTTCTGTTCAGAAGATTTTTTTTTGAATGGGGCACCTCCCTCTGGGGCCCTTAGAATTGGACCCCCTGGTCCAATCTTTTTGAAACTTGGTGGGGGTTTTTTTTGGGGGGGGGGGGTGTTAGAAAAGGAACCAGCAGCTAGGCTGCAAATTTGGTGACTCTACCTCAAAAACAGCCCCAGCCCTATATACACCTAGATCAATTATAAACTGGTCCCCTCCCAAGTGCTGGTATGTTTTCTAAAGCTCAGCATAAAGTGATGGTCCAAGGCCAGGTCTACCAATAGAATGGATTGGGGTGGGTAGACCTGTTCTTTGGAGGCTAGGTCTACCAATATAGTGGAAAGGGGTGGGTAGACCAGGTCTCCATAGGACAGGTCTACATATAGTGGGGGGTGGGGGTGGGTAGACCTGTTCTCCAGAGGACAGGTCTGCCAATATAGTGGAAAGGGGTGTGTGAAATGTGATTTGATTCTGTTTTTTCTTGTAATGTTTAAATTATTCTTAAAATATAGTTTAAATATAATTTAAAAGAATTTGTTTTGAGATTTTTACAAGGTTATTGAAGTAATCGTCTAAAAACTAATTTACATGATCATCAAATGTATACTTGCTCACAACTTTAATGCTACTAGCTTTTTTCGCTCACAAGGTAGAATTTCTGTTCAAAACACTGTGGAGTTTAGAGGGAGCATTGGCACAGAGGCAGAGACCTTCTACTGATGTTGCCTTCTGGCACTGGGATTTTGAAGCTGACTGCCTTTGAATGTTGAGGTTCCCCTCAATCACCATGGCCACTAATAGATTTCTCTTCCTTAAAACTATCTGAGCCACTTGTAAAGCTGTCTGTTCCTGTGGCCATCACTACATATTCCCACAGTAAATTCCACATTTTAATCACTCTATGTGTAAAGAAGTATTTCCTTTTGTTTGTCCTGAATCTACTGCTCATTAGCTTCATTTGCTGCCCTCAAGTATTTTGAGAGAGGGAGACAAATTTCTCTTTGTCAGCTCTCCACCCATGCATAATTTTATAAACCTCTATCATGTCCCTCCTTAATTGTCTCTTTTCTTAACTGAAAAGTCCCAGACTCATCACCCTTTCCTCATATGGCAGGTGCTTCAACCTCCTAATCACCTTGGTTGCTCTCTTCTGTACTTTTTTGGCAATGTCCCTTTACAGATATCTATGGTATTCCACATGAGGTCACACCATAGATCTATAAAGGGCATTATGATATTGCTGTTTTATGTTCAGTCTCTTTCCTAATAATCTATAACATAAGAGCTTGCCCTTTTCACTGCTGTGGCACCCTGGGTTGATGCTTTCATTGAGCTATGCATTATGACTCCAAGATCTTTTTCCCTCTCAGTCTCAGCAAGTTCAGACCCCATTAGCCTATACTTGGTTGAGATTTTTTGTCCCAGTGTACATCATCTTACACTTACTGAACTTCATTTGTCACGTTGTCTCCCACTCATCCAATTTGTGGAGCTCTTCTTGGCACTTTTCACAGTTAGCCTTGGTTTTCAGCATCCTGAATAATTTTGGGTCATCTATAGACTTGTCTGCTATACTACTCACCCCTAGCTTCAGATCATTGATGAATAAATTAAATAATACCAGTACCAATACCACTACTGTGGAAACCCACTACTTACTTGCCTCCATTTTTAGAACTCTCCATTTATTCCTACTCTTTGCTTCTTGTCATTTAACCAATTTTTAATTTATAAAATAACCCATCTTCTTATCCAGTGACTACTAAGTTTACAACTCCAAAAGGTTGGTGAGGCTGGACTTCACTTGGCAGAAAGCATGCTGATTTCCCCTTAGCAGGCTTTGTTCCTCTATAGGTTTAATAATTTTGTCTTTGATTACAGTTTCTACTAATTTGCTTGGGACAGTTGTTAGGCTAACTGGCCTGTAATTTCCTGGTTCCCCTCTGGACCCCCTTTTAAAAAATGGTGTAAAATTTGCTACTCTCCAGTCTTCTGGTATAGCAGCTGAATTTAGTGATAGGTTACATATGCAGTTTAGTAGATCAACTATCTGACATTTGAGTTCCCTAATGTCATTAGGACCTGGAGACTTACTGGTTTTTAATTTCCCTGATAAGTCTAAAACTTTGTCTCTTGTCACCTCAATTTGACTCAGTTCTTCAGACTCCCTTCCTGAAAATAATGACTGTGGAGGAGGAGGAGGAGATTGGATTTATATTCCACTCTTCACTACCCAAGGGAGTCTCAGAGCGGCTTACAAACTCCTTTCCCTTTCCCTCCCCACAACAGACACCCTCTGAGGCAAGTGGGGCTGAGAGAGCTCTGACAGAATCTGCTCTTTTTCAAGAACAGCTGTGCCAGAACTATGGCTTGCCCAGGGTCATCCATCAAGTGCAAGTGGAGGAGTGGGGAATCAAACCTGGTTCTCCCAGATTAGAGTCCGCACACTTAACCACTACACCAAACTGGCCATGACTGTGGCATGGGTATTTGCCCTGCACTTCCCACAGAAGCAAAAAATTAACTGAGCTTTGTTGCCATCTCCCCATCTTCCTATGTCATCCAAAGGCCCAACAGCTTCTTTGGCTGGTTTCCTGCTCCAGATATATATTGTTTATCTTGATGGTGATAGCAACCTGCTCCTCAAAAATCTCTCTTTGCATGCCTAATTTTTTTTTGCCAGAGCCTGTGGTCTCTTCTGTTCAATTCATTGGGGCAGACCCTACACTTTTTAAAAGAAACATTTTCACTTTTTATAGATTCCTTGACTTGCATAGCTAACCATGAAAGCATTCTTTTAGACTTGGCAGCACCTTTCCTAACCTGTGGGATGCAGTCTGTCTGGGCTTCAACTCGTGTGTTTATAAATAGCTTTCAAGAATCCTCTAGGGATTTGAGTTGTATTTCCCTCTCAGCTTCCTTTTAAGTATTCCCCTCATTTTTGTAAACTTTCCTCTTTTATTTATTTATTAATTATATTTATATCCCGCCTTGCCAGCGAACCGGCTCAAGGTGGCTAACAGCATAAAATATCTTTACAACAAAGGTTTTTTGAAATCAAATGTTACAATTTTGGACCTTAGGGGTAACTTTCCATTGATATGAATGCTGAACTTAATAGCACTGTGGTCACTGTTCCCAACTGGTGCAACAGCCTCTACATCTCTCACCAGATCTCTTGAGACCCACTCAGAACCAAGTCAAAGATCACTACCCCTCTGGTTGGCTCTGTGACCAACTGATCCAGTGCACAGTCATTTATGATGTCTAGGAATCTCATTTCTACAGCCTGACTTGAGCACCTGTTCAGGGTCGGTGCACACTAGGCGAGGCTACCTTCTGGTGCCCCCCCCCACGCACCCCCCACAAATTAGCCAGCATAGCTCATTAGGGAAAACCCCCTCCCAAAGACAGCAATGCAGAAGCTTTTTAAAAATCAGGACTAATAACACACAACAACCTTGAAGCAAGTGCTCGGAGTGTTCTGGGGAGCAGTGGGCCAACTACCTTCAGCCACACAGTTTTAGGTATCAAAAGGAACAGGGTAACATCCCCAAGAAGAAACACACTGGGAAAAGAAAAAGTAGGCAAGAGAAAGCTGAAGCCAAAGGATCAAAAGAAAGTGGGAGAAAAACAGGAAGAAAGGATGAAGGGCTAGGACAGACACATATACACACATGAACACGTGAAACCAGGGGTCATTTCATAGAAAAAGAGGTGCAGGAGCTCATTAGCATAACTCATTAGCATAACTTATTTGCATATGCCACACACCCCGACATCACTGGAAGTGTGTCAGAAGGCAACACCCACTGCTCAGACTCCACCCCAAAAATCTCCAAGAATTTCCCAACTCAGATTCAAACCTGGGTCTCCCAAATCCTTGTCTGGAACACTAACCACAACACAACACTTCATGGGGCAGTGGCTGTTGAGCAGTAGCAAGCAGCTGGGCCTACATGTGTTACGCCAGTTGTGCGGTGTCAAGTTGTCCAGTGGCTGCTGTCAGGCCTGACATGCTCTCTCCCCCTACATTTTACTGACAGAAACAAATGCTTGAAGGCTGGAAATACTGCTGTGGTTAACAAGCAATGGCCACTGAGAGAATTCCTTTCATACAGCTACAGGTGCTGCTTCTATTATGGGGGAGGGTTGACCCAGTGCATTTTCAGCTGCCATTGATGATGGACTGTAGCTGGCTAGGTGCTTCCCTACTGGTTTGAATCAGAACAGAATCAGAGTTGGAAGGGACCTCCAGGGTCATCTAGTCCAATCCCCTGCACAATGCAGGACCAACAAAGTTCCCCGTGTCCACACACCCCCAGACACACTAAAATGGACACACATAGTCACATATAGAGAGGCATCTGTCAATATATATATACTGTTAACCTCCATCCCAATGCGTCTGAGGAAGTGTGTGTGGACACGAAAACCCATAACCTGAATAAAACCTTGTTGGTCTTAAAGGTGCCACTTGTGAAATTGTGTCAATAGATGTGATCCACAACAGGTCTCCTTAAACAGAAAGTCCTTTATTTGCAGAAAAGATCTTGTTGGTCAAATACACTTCTTATGTTCGTAATGCCCAAGCATAGGAATACAACTACAATTATACTTGATATGAAATATGGCCCCCTTAACATCCACCAATCAATTGGAAGAATTATTGGTGCCCAAATATACTGGCCCACTGTTCCCAAGGAAAGCATGGCAAATTAGGTTTTCAGGAAAAGACACTGTTGAGATTTTTGGGACAAATGTTCGCAAGGAAAAATCAGGCAAAGGAATACATAACACCTGTGAATCTTATAACACATAACGGGAGGCTTTCAGCTCAAGGCCATGAGCTAGAGAAAGGCAAGCTAGAGATAAGAGAGGAAGAAAAACTAATGAGCAATAAGCATGTGCAAAGCGAGCAAAGCAAACAAGACGCGCATTCCGGAGGTGGGGGTCAAGCCACTGATGCTATCTCCCGCCCGGGATTTAGAGAAGTTGAGCTAGGACCAAAAAGAAAGGCAAGGTTAATTGGCTATCAGGATAGATGATAAAACCTTAGGCATTGATACATAAGATGAATTCAGCAGACTTATTGGTAAGAACAGTCAACAGGAACTTATGGCAGTAAGAACAGTCAACAGGAACTTATGGCAGTGCTAACTGACACCACTGGACTCTAATTTTGTTCTATTGCTTCAAACCTATATGGCTGCCCACCTGGATACATCTAGGGCTTTGAATGTTCCCCCCCAAATTCCAACAATCCAACAAGAACACACTTTTTTCCCTTGCTTGCTACCTTTTGCATAAAAAAATAAACAATAAAACAATAAAAAGAATGAAAATAAAACAATAAAACAATAAAAAGAATGAAATTTTAATTAATTTCTAAAGAATCAACACAGCAAAGTACAGAGAAACCAACAGTGTGATTCTAACCAGAGCTACCAGCTTCTAAATCCACTGACACCAATGGACTTAGAAAGGTACAGCTGTTTAGACCTGCCCTGCAAAAGGGAGGCAAGTAAAAAAGGCAGATCAAGGGCCACACTTGGCTGGCAGTCGATACAGCACTACAGGCAAGGCAGCAGCAGGGATGGAGAGCATGACTGTGCTGCCGCCCCGCTTGCTGGCACCTCACTGCTGCATCACATCCAGGCGGGGGGCAGGAAAGCAGTGCTGCAGTGCCGGGTGCAGCTGCTGGATAGTGCTGAAGTCAGCATGGAGTTGGAAGAGGTGGCGGCAGAGGGGGAGTGGTCTCCCAAAGGCCTTTCCTGGCCCTGCGCTTTGGTGCAGGGCCAGGAAAGGCAGCAGGAGGGCTTCACAAACAACTTACCCACCTGTCTCTGCCTCCGCATGGCCCAACTGAGGGCTGCCAGGAGTAGGGGGCGTGGCTTGGTCATGTGCCTGCCCCCAGGCTCCTCACTCGCAGATCACAGCTCCGGTGAGCTCCAGCTCCAACCAACCCCTGTATGAAACTGCCTTATACTTAAATCAGACTCTTGGTTCATCAAAGTTAGTATTGTCTACTCAGACTGGCAGTGGCTCTCCAGGGTCTCAGGCAGAGGTTTTTCCCATCACCTACAGCCTGATCCTTTAACTGAATAAGATGGGGATTGAACCTGGGACTTTCTGTGTGCCAAGCAGATGCCCTTCCACTTTTATTTTTCCAGTATTTTCCCTGGTTATCTTTGGGGTCTCTGCCAGCATCTCAGATTTTCTGAGTATTTTGTGGGTTTTAGACTGTTTTTTTTAATTATTATCTTATTATAAATAGTTTTAATTGTTTTTGTGATTCTATCCCACATTTAGCAGTTAGGAAAGACAGGATTAAATGACTTTTTAAATACACATTCAATAAATATATTCTTTTGAGAGAGGGTCATATGATTACATGAAATATGATACATATCATACTCTGACATATGACTATAAATATTTCATGCAAATGTGAAAAGCCATTAGGCCCAGCAATAAAGACAGTTCAAGTTGTATACTATGCTATTCTTTGGGACAGCATGAGAGAAAGTCCATTCCTTGGGTGGGGTTTCTTTTTAAAAGCAATATATAGTGTTGTGAGACAGAATTTTCTTGCTAATCCTGATTGGCTATATAAATTGATTATATTATGATGGGAATGCCCTATTTAATAGAAATCTAAGTAATAAATAAATAAAAATAAATAAATAAAATCACACCCCACCTAAGAACCATGTAGAAGCCCTCGGGCAACACACAATGCAATCTATGCTGAGTTGCCGAAGACCACTGATTTCAGTGGGATCTGAAATACAGAGATAACAACACTCATCAACCTTGCTATGCTGTTGTAAGCCTTACTCAGGTACTGTACATACTTTGAATACTTCACATGCCCTTTAAGTGCTAAATATTATTAAGCATGCATCCAGCTGATTTTAATAGCATTGATAGGGTGGAAGGGATACTCAGAAGTGGGGTGGGAACTGATTGCAAAAAGGAGAGCGATCTGCTATCAGTTACAGTCTGAAACTGTCAGGGAGAACACTGGCCCTCTGATGGTTTGCTTAATACTGACGCCCCGCTTGTCTTTCTCAGCTCTGTGCTCCTTCTCCTCCCTGCACTCTTTTGTTCTGGGCAGCGGTGGATCTGGGGCTGCTGCCCCCCACCCAGAAAACCAGCGGCCCATCAAATCCTAGCAGGAGGAGCTCCAATAGGAGGCAAACTGCGAGGCAGAGGTAACTGCTGGGAGCAGAGATGGCTGGAAGCAGCTCTCCTGCTGCAGCCGAGTAGCTCAAAAATATCAGAGATCGCCCCGCCAGAACCGCCACCTACTGACACAGAAGGATAGAAAGAAAACCAGGAAGAAGGGGAGTGGGAAGAGTGGAGGAGAACTGGCGAGCTGGAGCAAGGGGTCATTGAACACCAAGCACTCCAGCTCCTCCATCTTGGCTCAGATACTTCTAGCACTGGCATACAGACATCCATAATGAGTTTCCCTCTCCAGCAACTCTCACCTCCCTCAGCCCCTTAATCGCCATGCATGGCCCTCAGTCACCATCTTACCTGCACTCCCAAGTTCTATTATGCTGTCAATTTTACCCTGAGTGTTTACAGAATCATCCCTTTGGACTGACATGTTCTGAAATGGAGGCTCCCCAGCTCCTGTCGGCTTTCTCCCTCGGATTAGTTTAAAAGCTGCTCTAATATTTTGGTATTAATTGCCAGCAGCCTGGTTCCCTTTTGGTTCAAGTAAAGCCCATTTTTTGTACAGGTTTAGCTTGTCCCCAAAAGTCCCCCAGTGCCTAACAAATCTAAACCTTTCCTCCCAGGACCACTTTCTCATCCACACGTTGAGACTCTTGATCTGTGCCTGTCTAGCTGGCCCTGTGCATGGAACTGGGAGCACTTCTGAGAATGCCACCTTTGAGGTCTTGGCCTTTAACTTTGTGCCTAGTAACCTAAAGTTTTCCTTTGTGCCTAGTAAGCTAAAATCACCTACGTTTTCCAATGTCATTGATGCCAATCTGCACCATGGCTGCTGACTCCTCCCTAGCACTATTGATTAACCTATCTAGATAGCAGCCTTTGCATTAGGCAGGCAAGTGACCAGGTAGTAAAAATGCCTGTCACAGACCCCACACTCTACATCCCTAGTTAGTGAATCACCCACTAAGAAAAGCTCATTTCCCCCCAGCCCCAGGGGGGTATCCTTGGTACAACAGGCTATGGGTCTGTCACCCAAGGAATCAGGGATCACATCCCTCCTCCTCAGACTGATGCCCTCCAACCTTCAGACTCTCTCTCTCCTCAACAGCAGAAGGAGTGAGACTGTTCTGGTGAGTCCCTGAATGTCTCTTCCCCAAAGTTCTCTCTCTGCCTCAGCTTCTCCAGGTCAGCAACCCTCGCCTCAAGGGGACAAACCTCCTCCTTGAGAGCCAAGAGCTCCATGCAGCAAGCACCCCCCATGATGTCCAACCAGTGGGTAGCTAATCATACATGTGGCACTCTGCAAAACACTGGATAGTCCCCACTCCCCTGCTGGTTTTCTCCATTTGTAACTGGTTAATCACTTATAGGTATCTTAGAATGAAAGCGGGTGCTTACCTAAACTAGTACTGGTTTCGGAGTAGGAAGGATATAGCGGCATACCGCCCTCCTTGCTGATATGGAGCTTGTATGTCGCTTCTCAGGAAACTCAGACTGGAGACATTCTTTTCTGCTTTTTCTTGACCTCCCAGTCTCAACTCCCAAGCACAACTCCACTGTTAGAAGCTGTGATTGAAGCACTGTAAGAAAGCCACAGAGGGAACCTGTCTGCCTTTTACAGGGTGAGCGTATTAATGAGCTGTGCTTTACAGCTGACAGCTGTGACTCCACCCCCAGGAGCCAGGCAATAGCAGGCAACTGACTCACCCCACAAGCAGAAGCCCCTCCCAGCAGAACCATGTACTTCCGGTGTGCCAAGACCTGTGCTTTACAGCTGTGTGCATGTATTTGTGAAACCTGGTCAGTTGCCCAGGCAACCAACCCTAAGGCATAATGGCTTTTAAAAGGAACAAGACAACTTTGGCAATGGCTGTCATCTACAAAATAGGGGTGCATCACATTTCCAAGGGGGGGGAAACATGCTCTTTCTTAAGCATGCATTAAAAAGTCAACGAAATGTCCATTAACTCAACTAAAGAAACAGAATCAATCTGAGTTATAGCATCAGTGCCCATTACTTCAAACCACTGTCACTAGCAAAGACAACTGAATTTCAGCTCATTTTTATTGTTGGCCTAGAATAACTGGAAAGATGTGTGTTACATATATTGAAGATGAAAGTTATAAACAGAGTGCTCCATCAAGAAGTTGAATAGGAATGAAACCAAACTGATCTAGTTACCATTCTGAAGCCATGACCGATAGGTTTCTGTGCAGCTATTAAAATCAGAAAATAAGCAAAGAAATTCTCATGAAGCTCTTTTTGATATATTGGCTAATAAAAATTGTCAATTTGAAACTTAGACCATGCTGAATATAAAGCAGGAAGGCCCTGATTCTTTAAAAAGTATGGTTCATCTAAAATAGACATGGCTATATAAGTTGACATCTGTGAGCAGAAGGAAAATTGGCGTTGTGGAAAATATCAGTTGGCTACACTATATCAAGTGGCATCTGACACTGTTACATACTTGTAAGCTTCGAAAGTGTTTATGAGAAGCACAAAAGACCATTTGGAAAATTCTATGAGGTGTAGCTGACTACAGATGAGGAATAAGAAGAGTTTTTTGCATACAACATCCATCATGCTGACAACACCAACAACCTCCAATTTGTATGCAATTAATACACAAAGGAATAGATTATTCTGATAGACTGAGATTTAACTTAGAGTGAGCACAGACAGTTGCATCAATATATCTAATTTGCAACATGGCCCCATCTGCAGAAATTTAACTCCAAAGACTGGCGCCATGGACAGACAAGACAGATACTTTCTATAAACCTGAGAAATGCCAGGTTTTGCTGAAAAATCTGAAATAAATAAAAGGGAGTATCCCAGAACATATAACTCCCTTCTAATCAGGGCATAGTAGAACCTCTCTGTTCCAGATGCCCGGGGGATTGAGAGGGTTGTTTATTTCCCCCTCCACTTGCTCTTCTATCCCCTAAATAATAGAAGCAGTGCTTGTAGCTTTGAGAAACAAATGCCTATATTGGCCATTGCTAGGCACCCACAACAGTATCCCCAGCCTCTCAGCCCTGGTTTCTGTCAGTAAAAGGCAGGGGAAGGGAGCAGGGATCTTTCCAGGGCTGTTTTGGCTTTTGAGACAGAACTCCTTGGGGTTAGGCCTGGCACTAACCACTAGGCTACTAGCTACCATCTGACTTGCCTGACTTATCCAGGCTTGGTTGATTGCCAAGCATCCACCCCATGAAAGTCAGCTTGGGGTAGTAGTTTGAGTTTTGGACTAGGACTTGAAGACCCAGGTTTGAAGATTAGTATATAAACATCTATAGTTTCCCATACATGTTAAGCCCACAACCTTCCTCCTGCTGCCTTGAGACCATACCAGGCAGTCCCTATCATTAGCCAGAAAAAGTTGGGTTGGCTGGTAGGTGGGAAGGAGAGAAGGAAGCCAGGAAAGGGTACAAGGGCATTCAGGGAAGGGGAAAAGGAAATAGTGCTACTGTGCAGGTCTTTGTGGATCCTAAGCTTGTAAAACTCTATTTAAAAAAAGAAACACCCAGTACATCTTATTATGAAAAGTGTGTTTGAGTTTGGATGTGGAATAAAAGCTGGCATTTAGAAATAAAGAAAGAAGTAGGACAAAATTGATTATATTTAAGTCCTATTGGTTTAAATGAGAGAAATAAATACTTTTTTGATAGTGTGAATTTGAATATGATTTTCCTTTTTGCATGAACTTTTGTTGACTTGCTTCACTGAGCCTACCATACTTCTAGAACAGCATGGTGCCAAAACAGGAATAGAACATCTTGATTCTTTCTTTGGATGAACTTTTGAAAATACAATTTTTAAAAATTAATTGCTGATACCATCAGTGTGTGAATGAGATGATGGTGTAGGGGGAAAGGGTTCAAGTTTGTTAGGCACTGGGATGCTTTTTGGAACAAGGGGGAGCTGTACAAGACAGATGGTCTACACTTGTCCTGAGAAGGAACCAGGCTGCTGGTGCTTAAAATCAAAAGGCGGCAGAGCAGTTTTTAAACTAAATATTGGGGGAAAGCTGAGAGGAGATGAAAAGTCTCTGGTTTGGGATGGCTCATCTCAAAGAGATGAAGAGGTAGCTGTTACTTTTCTACAAGGAAATGGATTAGAATTGTTGACTGAGACTGTAGCTAATGATAGGGACTGCCTGGTATGGTCTCAAGGCAGCAGGAGGAAGGTTGTGGGCTTAACATGTATGGGAAACTATAGATGTTTATATACTAATGATAGAAGTTTCTGAGGTAAAATTGGAGAGTAGGAATGCTTGGTGTTGGGGGAAAAACATAGACATTGTGGGTATTTCAGAAACTTGGTGGGATGAAGAAAATCAGTGGGATACGGTGATTCCTGGTTATAAATTATATCAGAAGGATGGGGGGAAGGGGTGGATGTGGGGTGGCTCTGTATGTCAGAGAGGGTATACAGTCCAGTAAGATTGAGAGGGTAGGAGAATTGGATTTGCTTCTGGAAATGCTTTGGGTTGAATTAGTGGGCCCAAAAGGAAGCTTAACACTGGGAGTTTGTTATCACCCACCAGATCAAAAGATAGAGGAGGATTATAAAATGATGAATGAATTCAAGATAGCGGCTAGATGAAATAACTGTGTTCTAATAGGTGATTTTAACTACCCACACATTGATTGGGTCAATGTGTGTTCAAGTCAGGAAAAAGAGATTGAGTTTCTAGACACTCTCAATGACTGTGCTATGGAGCAGATGGTCACAGAAACTACCAGGGAGAGGCAATCCTGGATTGGTCCTAAGTAACGTCCAAGACCTGGTGAGAGATGTAAAAGTGATTGCACCACTTGGGAACAGTGACCATAATGTTATTGAGTTCAACATTTGTATAAATAGGGAGTTGTCCAAAAAGACTTATACAACCACTTTTAACTTTAAAAGGGGAAACTTCTCTGATATGAGAGGACATGTGAGGAAGAAACTGAAAGGAGAAGTAGAATGGGTCAAAACCATTGGGGAAGCTTGCAGACTATTTAAAATTACAATCCTAGAAGCTCAGAAAGAATATATACCACAGGTTGGGAAAGGCACAGATAGCTATAGAAAAAAGCCTGCATGGTTAACTAACAAAGTAATGGAAGGTGTAAAAGGTAAGAAGGATTCCTTTAAGTGGTGGAAAGCTAGTCTCAGTGAAGTTGATAAAAGGGAACACAGGCTGTGGCAAATAAAATTGGGCCTGTGGGTCCCATTTTATGGGCAACCAAACAGGTTACCCCCATTACCTCCATTGTTTCCAATGGGGAAACCCTGCTAGCAGCACTTAAAGCAGACAAGCAGGCAGCACTCAGCAGTCAGACTCTCCCAGAGAATCTCAAGGAAAGTGAACTGTCTTGGGAAGTGCTTGTTTGCCAGGAGAACAAGGGGCACACTCCAGAACAAGTGGCACTGTGGCAGTGCAAGCATGCCACAGCCACACAGAAACCCCAAAAGATCAACAGGAACAACCTTTATACAGGCCCTGCCCTGTATCATTGGACCACTCACACCACACACACCTCAAAAAGGATATTTATAGTATTGGAAAAGGGGCAGAAAAGGGCAACTGCAATGATAAGAGGAGGACACTTTCCCTATGAAGAAAGGTTAAGGCACTTGGGGCTCAGCTTTGAGAAACAATGACTGAGGGGGTGACATGGTAAGCGGTTTACAAGATTATGCATGGGATAGAGCAGGTAGAGAAAGAAATATCTTTCTCCCTTTCTCACAAGACAAGAACTCATGGGCATTCAATGAAATTGCTGAGAAGTCAGGTTAGAAGTTAGAACAGATGAAAGGAAGTACTTCTTCACCCAAACAATGATTAACACGTGGAATTTACCACCACAGGAACTGGTGGTGGTGGTGGTGGCTGGCATGAACAGCTTCCAGATGGAATTTGACAAACATATGGAGGCTGGAGGAGAGCAGTGGTCCATCAGTGGCTGGTGGCTGGCTAGTAGCTAGCTATAGATAAGAAGGAACTGTGGGGCAAGTGATGCTCTGGTGCTGGGGGGGCAACAATGGGAGGGCTAATAGTATCCTGGCCCTGCTGGTGGACCTCCTGATGGCACCTGGTATTTTTGGCCACTGTGTGACAGAGTGTTGAACTGGATGGACCATTGGCCTGATCCAACATGGACTTCTCTTATGATCTTATATAACATCAGAGAATCTCTGCCAATCGACACTAGCTCAACTAGTGTGTCCCGGCCCTGCAGGTGGACCTCCAATGGCAGCTGGTGTTTTTCTTGGAGCCTCTTACTGCCTTTCCCTGCTGCTTTCCCTGGAGGAAATGGGGGCAACCTGTTTGGGTGCCCATAGAATTGGACCCACTGGTCCAATTTCTCTAGAACATGGGAGTTTATGTGAGGAGAGGCTCCTGAAGCTATCCTGAAAATTTGGAGCCCCTCCCTCAAACCCCTTCCCCCCCCCCCCCAGCCACTAACAGCACCATGGGGAAAAAGTAACTTTCCCCCACTATAGAGAACAATAGAGGGGATGGGGACAACTTGTTTGGGGCCCTGTAGAATTGGATCCCTTGGTCCAATTTTCTTGAAACTTGGTGAGTATTTGTGGGAGAGGCTCCAGCAGCTACCCTGTGAGTTTGGAGCCTCTCCCTTAAACCCCCTGCCCTCCATCTGCTTTTCGGGCTGCCACCAAATCAGATTAGAGAATCTGATTCAGCCTGCGGCTGCCCGAAAGGGGACCAAATGAGTAATTTTTGGAGGTGCATTCAGTTCAAATAAACTGAATGTACATCCCTAGTCCAAACTGGCAGAGACTGACCAATAGAGAGATTTTGGAGTCATAGTAGATAACTCAATGAAAATGTCGAGACAGTGTGCAATTGCAATGAAAAAGGTCAACGCTATGCTGGGGGTTATTAGGAAGGGAATTGAAAACAAATCAGCCAGTATCAAAATGTCCCTGTGTAAATCGATGGTGTGACCTCATTTGGAGTACTGTGTACAGTTCTGGTCGCCACACCTCAAAAAACATATGATAGCATTGGAAAAAAGTGCAGAAAAGGGCAACTAGAATGATAAAAGGGTTGGAACACTTTCCCTATGAAGAAAGGTTGGGGCTCTTTAGCTTGGAGAACTGATGGCTGAGGGGGGACATGATCGAGGTTTATAAGATTATGCATGGGCTAGAGCAGGTAGAGGAAAATGTACTTTCCCCCCCTTTCTTACAAAAAAAAAATCGTGGTCACCTCATGAAATTGCTGAGCAGTCGGGTTAGAACAGATAAAAGGAAGTACTTCTTCACCCAAACAGTGATTAACACATGTGGAATTCACTGCCACAAGAGGTTTTTGGTGGCTACAAGCATGGACGGCTTCAAGAGGAAATTAGATAAACACAAGAAGTGGGACCTGCAATACTCATGGGGGGAGTATTCCCCACAGCTCAGGGCCTGCTGAAGCCAGAGGAGCTCTGGAGAAGGAGGAAGCAGCAGTTGGTGAGCCTTTATCCCTCCCCCCAGTGGCGGCAGTGAGGCTGGCCCACTAAGCCTTCCCCCCCAGCAATGGTGATAGTGGCGAGGCCAGTCTGCCAAGCCTTCTCCCCCCCAGCAGCAGCAGCGGTGGTGAGGCTGGCCTGACAAGCCTTCTCCCCCTCCCACAGCAGTGGCTGTAGCGAGGCCTGAGTGGCTCACAGCCACTGGCCTACCAAGCCTTCTCCCCCCCAGCAGTGGCGGTGGCAATGGACAATTCCCAGAACATTTTCTGCACATGTGCAGGGAATGCTCTTTTACTTTTGAGGGGATTTAAGTATCCCCCGAATAATTTTTTCAACTTTTCAGATTTTTCTGCACACCTGGGGAGTGCCCCAAGCATGCAGGAAAATCTCTTTGCCCCCTAGGTGCCCCCGATGTGCAGATTTAGATATCCACATGCAGGGGGTGCCTTGGCTATTAGATATATAGACAAGAAGTGGGACCCACAGTACTCGCGGTGGGGAGAGAAGGAGCTCCACCTGGAGAAGCAGCCACAAGTAAGCCTTCGTCCCCTCCCCTGGTTGCAATGGCGAGGCCCGCACGGCTCAGAGCCACTGGGCCCACCGATCTCCCCCTGCCCCAGTTGCAATGGTGAGGCCCATGCAGCTCACAGCCGCCGGGCCTGTCAATCTCTCCCCCCGGCCTTGGTTGCAACGGCAAGGCCCACATGGCTCAGAGCTGCCGGGCCACCATGGTTCCCAGAGCATACCCTTTTAAGATGTTTCTACACACGTGGCAGAAAAATCTACACCCAAGTGTGCAGAAAAATCTCCCTTCCCCCCAAGTGCCCCCTGCACACAGATTTAGATAACTGCATGGAGGGGGCAACTTGGCTATTAGTATATAGATATGGAGCAGAGGTCCATCAGTGGCTATTAGCCTCAAGGTATAGATAGGAATTCTCAGTTTGGGGCAAGTGGTGCTCTGTATTCTTGGGTGCTGGGGGAGGGCAACAGTAGAGGGGCTTCTAGTGTTTTGGCCCCTCTGCTGGACCGCCTGATGGCACCTGGTATTTTTGGCCACTGTGTGACACAGAGTGTTGGACTGGATGGGCCATTGGTCTGATCCAACATTGGCTTCTCTTATGTTCTTATTGTCAAAGCCTCTAGTAATCAGCACTCAACTACATTCCTTAAGCAGGATCAGTTTATTTAGTCAGGTTACTACATTGCTCTAAACACTATCTGTCTTATGACTAAAGAGGGAAAAGCGGGAATAGGATTTTATATGGGGTTCAAACTTGGGTCGTCTGATGGCTACAAACCAATGAATGCCAGGTTACCCTCACACGAAAAATAACAGTTTTTAGTTCCCAGCAGGAAACTCTCAAGAGAAACCAGAAATCTTGTCAAACAAAGACAAATGCTAGAGGAGAATCGAAAGTTAACCTCCCAGTGTCAACTACCTCCCCCCCCTTCTTTATAGCAGCCAGCCTCCTTACCCCCACCTTTTATTATGGCAGCCTAGCTGACACTTATGACCACCAAGGAAGTCCAGGTATGCAGAGATAGACAATGGCAAACCAATTCTGTTTGTTTCTTGCCTTGAAAACCCTTATGGGGTCACCATAAATTGGCTGCAACTTGATGGCGCTTTCTACCACCTGTTAGAGCAGCATTTGCCTGTAATAGTTGCCTTAAGAAACACATTAAAGCATCTCATGGGAATTAAACCTCTCATGGGAATTTGTTTCATTTCTATCATTTTTGTTATTAATTCCAAAAGGGATTGTTTTCTAACTGGGTTGTTTCACATATTTTGTTTCATTATTGTTTCTTTCATTATCGTGCCCCCCCCCCCCGATTCTTTGTTATTTCCCATTGATTTCAGTAGAATGCCTGGATGTCATGATGAATCTTTGTACAAGCAATTCCCCCCCCCCCCAGAAGAATGTTCAATCAGATGAGTTCTTACCTACCATCTAAAGTCCTACTATCATTTTCTTGAATTTGTACCTTTGTGATTTACCAGCCAAACTGGACAAAACTCCTGAGACGACCCACACTGCCAAATTTCAGACAGATAGAATAAAGGGGGCCCTTTCTGAGTCAATAAAAGGCACCCACCTTTAACATTAAAGTGTATGGAAGAACTGATAAGAAAGATTTCATATAGTAAACCAAAAAGCACTGCAGGCATTTAGTGTGAAGAACAGTAGCACACTAGGTCAGTAGCACAGGGTCAAGTCAGACTGACCATTTGATGGCACAAGGAAGGTATGGCATCTGGGTAGGCACCTGGAGGAACATTTTGAGGAAGATTTGCTTCGATGAGGAATAAGATTTGGAGAGCAGCAAGCAAGCAGGGAAGTGAAGACTGCAAGGGATACCACCCCATATACTGCAGGATTGGAACACCTCACACATCTATATAATCCTAGTGGTTACAGCCTGCAGGCAATCAAGAAATCCCAGTGACTCTCTCCCTGATAAGGAACACTGTGCTAGCTCTATGCCTTTCTTAGGAAAATGCTGTGTTCCTTGCAAAAGTGAAACCAGTAGAGGCAGAGATTGCAATAACAAAAGAAATCAGAACAAAATGAAAGAAAATAATGTTGTTTTTCAGTTATAGGTGGTTTAGATGGGTAACCTGTTTCATTTTCCTATCAGTTATGATAATTGCAAAACACCCAAGTTCTGCAATTATTTTAATTAATAATGAAATAAATGAACATCTAATCTCCATGAATGTGTTAGCAAAAGGTGGTAATATGGAATTTCATAGTAGAAATTTCACCGGTAGAATGCAGGGCAGCTTTCAACATGGCTGTGGAACACAAACACTTTTAAAAAAAATAATCCAGCAGCAAATCTAATACATTAACACATTTAGTCAGCAGTCTAACATTTGCTGGAGATTGGTTTTTCCCTGTGCATTTCAGGTGCCCTATAAAGCTTGGGCAAGGCCAGAGGCAGGGGCCCTTGGGTGTTAACTAGGGGGCAAGAGCCAAAGAGACTCTTTGCCTGCCTCCAAATGAGCCAGCCAGTGAGTCAAACAACTACATATTGGGCAAGTCCTGTTTGTTTGCTTGTCTGTAGGTTTATTTATATGGTATTATAAACTGCTTTGTGTCCCTCCAGGGAGAAAAGTGTGTATATATAAATAATTTTTTGGTTTATGACCTCTTGAGTGTCCCAGATTGGGCACACTTGCCTCATCTTTAATCTTCCACAAATGGAGAGCAGCATTGCTAATCTGGTAGCAGAAGATCACAGAAGTGGTGGTTATGTTCAGTTTTCTATCCTCATTGCAGTCCTTCCCTCACCCTTGCATCAGGACATTTGTTTATACGGATCCTCCTCTCTCAGAAGAGGCTTTTTGGATTTTACAGAGGAGGGGGATGCCATAATCTTAGCCCTCCAGTGATCTCCTTACCATAACCATGTGAGATACGCTGGTATTATTGCAGACAGAGAGCTGAGGCTGAAATAGAACAGCTTTCCTCAGGCAACTTTGTGAATTCCTAGTAGATGTGAGATTTGAATTAGGGACTTCCCAAAACACAGGATTTTCTCTTAACCACTAAATAGACATGCAGTGCCACCTAAGCAGAGTTCAATCTTTTCAAGCCGATTGATTTCATTGGCTATATATAATATCACAAAACTGAACTATTAAGCTAATGAAAGCATGATTTTCCCAGGATGAATGCAGACAGTGCCTATTCCTTATCTAGACATGTTAAATGCACTGCAGCTCTGAGAAATGGCTGTGTTCTAATTGGGTGACAGGAAGAAACTGCCACAGTCTAATTGGAGAAGGGAGATCACTGTCAGTAATGACATTTCCAGATGATTACAAAGCTCAGAGACTTAATCCTAGGTGTAGCTGTGACAGAGGTTGAGTCATGTAATCATATTAACCAGTCAAGAGTCTCTCCCTCTTTCTTATTATTTAATTTTCCAGTCAAACTCCCTGTGGTAATAAATTCCAAGAACGGTGTCAATACTGTACAAGATGATATAAGGCCATGTCGATAAATAGCTGGCCACGTAATATAGCTGTCAATTATAAAAACAGTCAAGAATACACTATGCCGATATTGTTAGAAAAGGAATCACACTTTCAGGGACCCCTCAGTGCTAGTTGTACTTCTCCAAATCAAAGTTGTTGCTTTACCAGGCCAAACATTGCAGTGTAGTAGCAGAATTTAATTATCTATATCTAATAATGATGGGTGCCTTCTGTGTGTGGGTCAAACAATACCTCCCAGGCAGGGGTCATTTCGAGCAGGAGCTCAGGGGGGGCGCAGCTCCGGGAGTTGGTGCCAGCCCCCTCTGCAGGGGAATGCCTGCTTGTGTCATGGCTGCAGCAAAATGACCCCGTCCCCTGGAAAGGTCCTTGTTCCTCCGACCAGCCTTCTGAAGGCTTCAGCCACCACTGAAGCTATCCTCCCAGAATAGTGGTATTTCTGAGGCTTGGATTGGTAGCTGTTCCCTCTCTGCCAGCTCTCTCTCTCTCTCTCTCTCTCTCTCTCTCTCTCTCTCTCTCTCTTCTTTCTTTCTTGCCTTCTGACCTACTTCCAGTGATGTCAGGTGGTGTAGCATATGCAAATAAGTTATGCTAATGAGTTATGCTAATGAGCTCCTGCACCTCTTTTTCTACAAAATGACCCCTGCTCCCAGGGCCATAAGAAAGTTTTCAGCAAACCAGGAAGATCTCCCAGATTTGCAGGAAAATCTTTATTAAATAAAAATAAAAATGGGGGGGGGGGAGTGACAGTACTCCAAAGGCAACAGTGCTCTCTGTACATGTGCAGTAATCACTGGAAATAAAAAGAACTTCAAGTGCCATTTTGGATTGCTGACATGGTGCCAGCCAACTGGAAAGTACAACAAAAAGGTGGCAAAAGGGAGAAGCAGAAGCAAAGACAGGCTAGGGCAGGGGTGTCAAACATGCGGCCCGGGGGTTGGATCAGGCCCCCAGAGGGCTTCTCTCAGGCCCGCAAGGGACTGGCTGTCTCCTGCTTCTTCCTCCAGTTCTGCTGCTGCTGTTGCATCATAGCTTGCTTTCCCAGACTTACTCAATTACTCAGGAGAGATAGATAAGCATGCTTCTGCTCCCTGCACTGGGCTGAGGCTCTTCCCCTTCCCAGATTGCAACAGGACAGACATTTTGATGCAATAATTCAAAGCAAGAAGTGTCAGTTATCAGAAACTGTTAAATAAACAAAATATTGCAAGAATGCTAATGTTTCAAGCAGGTTTTTAAGCTAAAAAAATGTGTTTGTGTCTTTTATAAAGTTGATATCTCTGGTATCTGGCATTACATTTTATGACACACATGGTCTGGCCCAACAAAATCCAATTTATGTCATATCCGGCCCTCCAGAAGAAATGAGTTCGACACCCCTGGGCTAGGGGGTGGGCAAGAATACATCTTCAGAGTTATATGCAAATGTGGGCATAGTGATTTCTTTGGAAGACTGCAAATACAGCAGGATCCTTTTATAGCTAAAGTCATAGCAATTAATCATTGGCGTTTTGATAAATGATCTGATGGCCTCATATTGGGCAAGGCTCTGCTTATATCTGCAATGGCTATTAGGTAGCTTCCTGTTTTCTGTGTTAGCTCTTCTGTGTTGTGGTAATAAGCCAAACTTTGTTTACTGACCCATGCAGATACAGAGAAGGGAAGCATGTGAAGGGTCAGGAAGAAAAACCAAAACCAAAATGGAAGCTTACTGGCAACACTATATGCTATTTGCACACTTCTTGCTACAAATAAGTGCTATCTATGCAGCAAATTAGTTGCACTGGGAGGAACACAAAGTTTTGCTGAATCCTCCTCTTCCATGGTTGACCTCATTAGTGTCTTCCTTTCCTTTATATTGTAAGTGGGGAGGTTTACTCCCTGTCCTGCCAGCGGGCCTTCAGGACCCCCCCCCCAGTCACCAGAAACTCCCCGAACAGGCCCTGAACTCCCACCCAGGGATGCCCCCAGACCTACCGGGAGGCCGACAACTGCTGTGGAAGAAGAGCCATTCAGGAGCCCCAGGAGAAGAACGGTGGCAAGCCCCAGTCCCACAGGAGCCTCCATGCAGCCAGCGGTCATCCACAGGGCTGCAGAAGAATGCTCACTGTCTCCCCCACCTGAAAATGCCCTCGGCTCTGGCCACTGCCAGGAGCAGCGGCTGCACTGGGCCAATGGCCCAGCATGGGGGCCCAGCCCCACCTGCAAGCTTAGTGCCCAGGGAGCTGATACAGCTAGCAAGTCAGCTGGGAAGGACCTCCAGATGTCTGGGCCCTTCCCAGGGCTCGGCATCCTTGCTTAAGAGAGGGGGCGGGGCCAGGGGTAGGGACCAGTCCAGGGGAGGGCAGAGGGAGTGGGGAGGGCATAAAAGAAGGGGAATCAGAAGGGGCTGGAGAGGATTGCCTGGAAGTGACTGCTGAAGAGCCCAGAGAGAGGAGCAGTGTCACAAAAGAAGCTGGCGGAAGGGTGTGATGACGTAACCCCCCTCCCCAGCTTGCACATCTGAGGCCCTGGCTGCCCGAGCAGGGGCACCCACAAGGTGGCAGAAGCAGCTTGGACATCAGAGTCCAGTGATAGTGGGGGGGGGGGGTCATCAGGATCTTGTGACACCCCCGATAATGTAAAGAATTCCTTTTTACTTATGCTTTAACTGAAGTCAGAGGCCACATGAACCCAAGACTTTCAATTAAGAAACTGGAATGAAAATTTGTTCTACTCAGCGTTATTGATAGATCATAAAACAGGAATTACACAACATAAAGCCATGTATGGTGTGTGTCGAAAACTACTGGTACAGCAGTGTAATGTCCAGAGAAATGTCTGAATTATATTAAAAGTATATTAATATATTATGTATTATATTATGTACTATATTATATTAATTTTTCTGTATAAGAGGGATCTAGAAAAACATAGTTTTGCAGTGATAAATAAAGGTGTAACTAGGTGTGTGCATTCGGCAACAGCTGAACAAACAAAAAATACCCGAAAAATACCTTTATGGTATTTTTCAGGTATCACATAAGCTAAATACAGATCAGAGATCTGTATTCGGCAACTGGTATAGCTGAACCCCAAAAAGCTGATATTATCCAGGCTTTTTTTGGGTTCATTTTGTTATACTGAAAATAAGATCTCATTTAAACCTAACAGGCTGAGCTGCCAGTCAGCTGTTGAGTTTAAATGCCTTCCTATCCCTCCCCCAGATCGGGGCGGGGGGAGAGAAAGGCATTTTAAACATGCTTGGGTCCCCTGCCCGATCTTCTCCAGGTGTCTCGCAGCCACAGGACACCTGGGAAAGATCAGGAAGAGAGCCCAGGCTTGTCTGCATTCCTGTCCTTTGCTTCCTCAGCCAGCCCACTGTGGCAGGTTGGCTGGGGAAGGGAAAAGGAGGCATGCAGGCATGGCCTTTCCTTCGCTGAGCCTTTCCACTTTTGCGGAGAAGCTTGGGGAGGGGAAAGAAAGGCATTTAAAACATGCCTGGGCTACCCTGTCAGCTAGAGAAGGGAAGGCAGAGAGCCCAAGCTTTCCCTGGTCAATTTCACTCACAGCTGACTGGCTGTGAGTGAAATTGACAGGAAAATCTGTAGGGGCTACCAAAGGGAAAGAAGGCATTTTAACATGCCTCCTTTCCCTCTGGTGGTGTATATCAGACCTGAATATATTTGGGAATAACGAATATTTCCCCAATCTGAATACTTTACTGGTATTGAACTGGGGAAATTTGGTATTTACCTATATTTTTCGGGTCTGATATACCCAAAGCCAAAAAATACCAGCATTTTTTGCACACCCCTAGGTGTGACATTAGAAGTTGGATATGATCGACCAGAGGTAACATAACTGATCTTATATAGGTTTGCTCCTAAGTCAGATCCACTGCATTCGGTGGGACTTACTTCCTAGTAAGTATTCAGAGTATTGCAGCTTCAGTGGCCCCAAAAGGTCAGACCAGAACCAGTGGTTTGAAATCAAACCAGTGGTTTGAAATCAAAAGAGTTTTTGGCTAAACATGAGGAAGAACTTCCTGACAGAGCGATTCCTCAGTGGATCAGGCTTCCTTGGGAGGTGCTGGGCTCTCCTTCTTTGGAGGTTTTCAAACAGAGGCTTGATGGCCACCTGACAGAAATGCTGATTGTGTGAACTTAGGCAGATCATGAGAGGGAGGGCAGGAAGGGTTGGCTCAGTGCCTAGTTCTCCTGGCCCTTCCTTACACGCCCAGGGAAATGCTGATTGCCACTTTGGGGTCAGGCAGGAATTTTTCTCCTGACCAGTTTTGGCCAGGGATCCTGGAGGGTTTTTTTGCCATCTTCTGGGCATGGAACAGGGGTCACTGGTGTGTGTGTGTGAAAGAGAGAGGTATTTATGAATTTCCTGCATTGTCCAGGGGGTTGTTCATCATAATTGTTGTGTGTGAGAGAGAGTGAGAAAAAGAGAGAGAGAGAGAGAAGAGAGGAAAGTACCCACAGAAATGTCACACCACATCCTGATTTTTTATTTGGAGTAATAATGTACTAAGCTCACATTAGGGAAGGCATCATTTGTAGCTCCATCTCATCCAATCTCAGAAGTTAAGCAGGGTCGATTCTTGGAAGGAAGACTGCCAAGGAAGACTCTGCGGAGGAAGGCAATGGCAAATCATTAGTCTTGAAAGCCCCATGCTGGGGTTGCTGATAAGTTGGCTGTGAATTGATGGCATGTTATACACACACAAGAGTATGTTGCTATCTTTTTTATTGCTTTATCTTTTATTTTCCTTTTGGAAGTGATTCTGCTAGCTATTTGTGGTTTTCCTTTTGTGTGTATTTTAAAAGGGATATTTCTGAGATGTGCTTAGCTGATTAATGCATGCCACCTACAACTCAGACTGCTAGATTCCAACAGCAATACATTTTTTCCTAAGCAATGTTCAGTGTGTCCTAATAGGCTTAGTCTCACTGAAAATCCACGGGAAATGAAGTCTTCTCAAATTTAAGGATCTGGGTTTATCTGAACAAAGGACCAGATTGTCGAAATGACAGAAGGCCCACTGCCACTTTTATAAAGATAACATCAGCCGCCTAAGCCAAGCTTACTAGTTTCTGCCTTCTGTTCAACCATCAATAAAAAGACCCTACAGGATAAATTCTATTGTCAGTTATATCTGAGCAATCCTGTTACGTTTTTCCCCCTGAAGCATCATCTAGGTAACCCCATTATAGTCAATGACATTGGAGGAAAAAACCCCAAACCACAAGTACAACCTTTGTTCACAAGAAGTGAGTAATGCTACAGTCATACTGCAGAACAGAAACCTTTCAGCCTCTAATTCCCATTCATTAAATGAGTTTGTAACTGGCTGCTTTTCCCAGCATTCATGACTATAATTTCCTGAAAAGAAGCCATCTTCCTCCTACTTGCCCATGTTGTCACAACTATGATGGTGAAGCACATTTGACCAGCTGTTTCGCCTATACTTGTTTTGAAAGGTTAGATTAACATCTAATCATGTGTAACTCAATTTAGTGAAAATATTTAAATCTCAACATTCACATGGAATTATCGATAACAACTGGTGCTCGAAAGAGCTCGAATCAACTCTCAGGCATGGGATCAACATGAGAATGGCACCCAGGCCTGGTTGAGATATATCAGCCATCATTTGCCTAAAGCTCCCTGTTTTTGAAACCCACATCAGGCAGTAAAAACAGAGAGTTGATTGAACCTCAGATCTGTGGCCATACATGGGGAATGGACTGCATTCATTGTAGAAGGTTGCAAATTATGCAAACCTGTTCTATAGCTTAGCAGGTGCTGTACTGTGACAGCATAATGGAATGGTGCTTGATGCCAAGACATGCTGCTTTGAATTTTCTGAAATCTAGCTGTTCACCCCTGATATTGCCAGTTTTCTTCAGGATGCAGAAACTGCCATCTATGCCAAATGAGCTCACTTCTTTTTGCGTGGCCAGGACCAGTGTTCCCTCTAAGCTGAGTTAGTGTGAGCTAGCTCACAGTTTTATAGCCTCTGGCTCACACATTTTTGTCTTAGGTCAGGAAGGATGGCTCCAGAACAAACTAACTTATGAAGCAGCCAAATTGCTCACTCACAACTTTAATGCCAGTAGCTCACAAAATAGAATTTTTGCTCACAGGAATCCACAGCTTAGAGGGAGCATTGGCCAGGCCCAGAGCAATATTTTCAGGTACAGCACCTGGTTAGAATAACTTAGCAGGATAAGGCCCAAAGGAGCATTGAATCCAGGGTAAAATGATTGAATATAGGATCAGGAAGACAGATGGGCTGGCAAAGACTGCAAAACTGAGAACAAGAATTCAAGGTCATCCAGATTCAAAAGGAAAAAAATCAGAGAATACAGGGCAGGTTTATGTAAAGGGCCAAAGGATTATGTTGTAAGTAATTTAACTCCTTGCACAAAGAAGAGGCAGATACTATGAGCCAGATAAACTAATACACACAAATGGTTTTTCAGCATTTCAACCACTCTATTATGGGCGCGATCATACGCACCCATTTGCGACACAAGAAGGACGATTCCCCGCCGGCTCAAAGTGGCGTGATCACACAAGCACATCTGGGAAGCATCCTGCAACCGGTGTCAAAGTGTCGCAAACCACTTTGAGCCAGTGGGGAATCAACTTATTTAGCTACCAGTGAAAAGGCAGTCTCAAATGGTTTGCGACGGCCCAGAACTGACCTTTCCTGGTGTGATCGCGCCAGCGCAAACAAGTGGCGTTGGGGAGCGGGCTTTTTGGGTTTTTTTCCCCCTCCCATCCCGGTATGCGCATCATCAGATGATCCCAAGGGTGGAGAGGCAAGTCATCGATCCCTTGTAGAAGGAGATAAGCGCACTGAAAACGGCCGGGAAAAAAAAAAACCAACTCGCCCGCGGCTGTGTGTGATCACGCAGCGGCTGTTCGCCCTCACAGGTCCATGGACCTGTGTGATCCTGCAAAAGCGGCGCAAATTGCGCTGGGACAAATTTGAGTCACTTCCCATCCGGCTTATCTTGCTCATGTGGACGGGGCCTAATACAACCTTTATATGTTTCCCCACAATGTCACCCTCCATTTATGCTCCAATTGTGAACAGCCTGTTTTTTTCCACTAAAAATTCTGTTGTTGTTTTTTTTCCTGGGAGAAAAAAATCTTTCCTGACAATGGCATTGTTTGGACACTCTTTTCATGTGTCCAGATGGGAAGATGTACCTCGTGTTTGAATGAACGAAAACACTCTCTTCATCCCTTTCCAGTGCATTTTCAGTGAACCGCCTTGGTGTCCTTGCCGACACCACCAAAGTGATTATAAAAAAAATCAGTCATGGCAGCATGAGAGTTTACTACATTTCAAGAATATAATTGGCAAGTGTTCTTCTCTGCTTTCTTGATTAGTATTTGAAAAGTTCCTGAAATGCTCTCTCCCCTTTTTCCAAGCAGTAGGAGGCCAATTAGTCCTTTCAGTGTAGATGATTGCATTGGAACACCCAGTACCTTCCAGCAAATAGCATTGCTAATGGAGGAGTTACATTTTGCATTATTCTGGAGCAGCACTATGTAAATGTGCATTTTTTTATACTTCTTTATTTTTTGCATAGAATGGCAGAGGTTCCTAGATGCGTGGCTGGAACTGCACTTAGAATGGAATTTGCCCAACATCCCTTGGAGTCTAGAGCCTGGATCGCAGCTTTCAAACTGAGACTCAAACTGGCATACATACTATACTTTAAAAATACAAAATAAAAACAAGCAAAACTCGAAAAGTATACAAGACATCCTGGCCTGATGTCTGCTATGTCAATCCAACAGACCAAGGTCCCATTCTGTAATCCATGGGCTAAGAGCCCTTATGTTCTTGGTCTTCAGCTCATGCCCAGGCTATAAATATCTGCATCAGGAGGGAAAGAAAACACTCAGCTTAGTTGTTTCAAACTGGCAGCCTTCCTTCCTTCAGTTCTCCCTCCAGAAACAGTGTCCCAAAACAGGTTGACAAAGAAGGTTCAGGAAGACACTCACTATGAGAAAAAGTCAAATTGCTTCCAGAAACACAGTCTACCAGCTGTCTTTGCTGCCAGGATCAGGGCTGCCAGGATCAGGAAGGTCACAGTAGCAATATTATTCTCCAGTGTAGCTTGATCCATGTTAGTAAGGCTGGGGTGGGGAATGGATCCAAAAGTGCTGTGGCTCATTCTTACACACATGATGCTCTCATTTGTCAACATTACAGGTAGCCAGTACATCTTGTAAAGTATACGGATGCTGTGTTCATTTAATTCCCTGACACTGTTTTAACTGCCTGTGCCATGTCATCTTTGGGCATGCCCTTATGAAGCTGCAAGAGGTCAAGATAACATGGCATTACTTGGGATGAGGGGTGACCTCTTTTCTCTAAATCCCCAACCATCTCTTCAATAGGCCTCAAACAGGTGAAGATTTTTTTTTTAAAAAGGAAGTTATTATACATCTGTTAAATGCACCACTATCCTTTCACATGTCCACAAATGATGTTCTGCTGGTAAAATGAGCCCTGGAGAGGGTGGTATAATGCTCACTAAGTTCAATGTTCCTGTGAAGTCACAGCTGTCACATTTGGAGCAGCTGCTACTGTATCCATCATGCCCTGCTTCGTTGGGAATTGGATGTGCAGTTTGCCATGCCATTGTCAACAAATCCATGGATGGGATCGTAGCCATGTAGAAAGTCTGGGAAACATAAGCGGTGAGGCATCAATCAGATCTGGCCAGACTTAGATCACTGGCAACAGCAGAACGACCCAGAAACTGGCTGCCACAGATTGTTTGCAGAGCTTTGCTTTCCATCTTCTTGCTGCCATCAGTGCCAGGTTCCACTCTGCTGCTCCTCTCCTATACTGGGGAGATGAGGGAAGATTAGATAAAAATTGGAGGCCTACAGTATATATTAAATTACTCTCACAGTGTGAGCTCTGCCTCCAGGACCTTGACTAATAATAATTTATATCCATGAAGTCAAAGCCCATTCTCTCTGGTAGTATAAGCTGAAGGCCTAAGACTTTCAACCAACAGTTTGTTTGTGCCATCTTTTTATTATACTGGACAGGCAAAATTGTTCCTTCTGTAATATAGATAACTAGCAGTAAAGCCCATTGTAAAAGCAATACCATGGGCTATAGAAAGCTGTGATGTGTAATGAATGCATAGGCTGGAAGCAGGTTATATACATGTTAGCAGCAGTGTTCCCTCTAAGCTGAGTTAGTGTGAGTTAGCTCACAGTTTTTTAGCCTCCGGCTCACACATTTTTGTCATAGCTCAGGAAGGATGGCTCCAGAGCAAACTAATTTATGCAGCCAAATTGCTTCCTCACAACTTTAATGCCAGTAGCTCACAAAGTAGAATTTTTGCTCACAACTCCACAGCTTAGGGGGAGCATTGATTAGCAGTATGTAATAGAAAGGCACAAGTGTAGAAGTAAAGTCTCACATATCTTATGTTTCATAGTAACTGGTGCCCAAGGTCACAAAATATGGGCCAGAAAATGCAGCACACAGGGTTCTGTGGAGTAATTTCTACAACTGGGCAGTCTGCAAAGTCATTTTATGTTGGGCGTCCCTGACATTCAATGTGGTCATGGTCACACTGTCCACCCAGTTATAGAACAGGTCTCAAGGGAAGTTGGGTTGAAAGTGAGTGGTTGTGACAAAAGTCTCAGTAGGTTATGTTGGAATGATGAAGAGGAGTATTGGCATATGTGACTGTCTGTATTTGTGCTTTGCAGCATGCCTTGGGTTTTTGGCTTTCTGTTTTCTGTGTGTCTGGCCCTATCTTCTACCTCTGCTTGTGTGTGTATTCAGTGGCTTTTTTATATATATATATATAACTTGGGCTGGTTTCCCCTGCCTCTACTATGCTGACAGCTGTTTACCTGGTGGGTTTTTTTTCCCGTTCTGGAAAGTGTTGCCTCAGCAAACTGGGCTTGGAGGCTAAAGATAGTGGGTTTTGTTCCCTGAGGGAATCAATCGTCATCTGGCGAGGAGAACAAAGACAGTAAGTGTGTTTACTGGAGCAAAGCAACTGTCTCCTGAGGAAAGTTTTGGTGGGCGCCGCTTCAGTGGGCAGGACTCAGGCAACACAGCCAGTGGATAGGGACAGCTTCTGACTGCCACATCATGGAGCCAACTGATTTAGGAGCGTGTGAAATGTTCAGAAAGTGCCAACCCACTACTCAATTATATATAAGGAGAGACAAACTGTGCCATAGAGATTTCCATCAAAGCTGTCACAGGGTACCTCAAAGTGGAAGATGAGCATCTCAGAACTTTATGGTCCAATGTGGTCCTATTTCCTCCCCTTTCATTTATGTTGTCTTTATTCAGACATGTCTTGTTTGCACATGGATTTTAATTTGTGATCTCTGGAAAGGCTGAGATGTATTGCTGTTTTATTTATATACATATAATGAATTTCCAGGTGAGTTTTGAAATAGCAAGTTAATCTAGAAGGAAAATCAATTAATTGAAATGGCTATATATACAAGAACTGGAAAAAATCAGTACAAGAAAATATGGGTAATGATATCAGAGCTAAGGGATGATGAACAGGGTGAGTTGGGTATTGTAAGAGGAAAAGCCCTTCCATTAGTTAATCAAAGAATGAGGAAGGGGATATTAAAAGTGGAATGAATCATATTAACAAGGGAGCTAATTTAAAACTCCCCAGAGGAGAACAAGTGGAATACAATGGAAATGGAAGAAATCTTTACTCTTGCAATATCTGAAGTCATAATGTTTAACTTGCATAGGCATATAAATGTACATGCACATTCAGTGGCCCCAAATCACCATCAAGCTTCAGATCTCATGCCACGGTGCAATTTGACAAAACACATGCACAAAAAATATGCATGACTAATAACAATCCAGTGTTTTGTGTTATGTGATGTCAACTCGCTTCTGACAACTTGCCTATGAATTAATGACCTCAAAACATCCTATCATTAATAGCCTAGCTCAGGATTTGCAAACTGAAGGCAGTGGCTTCCTTGATTGAGTCAATCCAACTCATGGTGGTTCTTCCTCTTTTCCTACTCTAACTTTTCCTAGCATGATTGTCTTTTCCAGTGAGTCTTGTCTTCTCATGATGGGATCAAAGTACAATAGCCTCAGTTTACTCATTTTAGCTTCTAGGGAGAGTTTTAAATGAGTCAACGTTCTTCCTGGCAGCTTTCTTCATTGTCCAGATTTTACATTCACACATAGCAATAGGGAATACCATAATATGAATTTTCTTGATCTTGGTTTCCAGTGAGATGTTTCTAATAATGTTTCTATCATGCTAGAAACCCTACAACATAGTGTGCCTAATTTATTTATTTATTTATTTTTATTTATTTATTTATTTCACATTTCTATCCTGTTCTCCCTGCTGTGAGAGTCCTACAGAGTCAGTCAGCAACAAGTGTCCTTTAACAGGAATTCTTTATTGAGAAAGGTCTGCTATGGTCATCTACACTTCTTGTGTTAGTAATGGCGGGCACTATAGTACCCAGTATAGTTATATAGAATTCAAGAGCAGTCATGTAGCGTTGTGTAACCAATCAACACATCAAGAAAAAGGTGCTTAAAATACTGACTCTTTGTTCCCAAGGAAGATGTGGGAAGCATTCTAGTCAGACAGGGGGAAAGATACATGGCTTGGTACTCACAGCCTCTCAAGGTCAAAGTAGTAGGGAGAGCGATAAGCCTTCCTGTGAGAAGGATAACATCACATTCCACATAATTGATGTAGAGAGTCCACCCATCCCACCTCCTGGGCGGGGAATGGCAGCATTAGCTGACACCCATGGGCGAGCTCAGGGCGGCTCACAGCAATATGGCAACATAAAACAGTTTAAAACACATTAAAACAATCCAACTTATAGTACTATCTTTAGTCCACTGGGCAGAGAAAGGTAAGATAAAATATTTATCCCAATAAATTTTGTCATGAACCTGAGCATTCTGAAGGGACTCCATTCACCACCTCCACAGAAACAGATAAGGACTTCTCTGGAGAGTCTGATGCAGTGTTACATCAAGGTGACAGTGTGGCATGGAGGTTAAAGTGTCATATTAGAACTATAGAGGCCAAAGTTCAAATTCCCACACAATCATGATGACTTTGAGAGAGATGCGAATAATTACTAACTATTGTAAATCAATAAATTTTAAAATAAACATCCTTTAACAAATGTACAAATAATAAACAAAATAAGGAAAAATCTCCTATTGTCAGTTGTAAGATAGAAGACCAAATACATTTTACTGACGGTCAGACGGGCCAGTTGATGCAGAGGGGAAGCACCCCATTTCCTTTGGTGGAATCTGACTCACAGTTGCATGATCACACATCCCTTTGTGCTGAAGGTTCAGATCATTACTGCATGATCAGACACCACCTTTAGGCAACTCTTTTGCCTTTTGTTTCCCATGCACAAAAACAAGGAATTGCACCTCCACACTGAGAGTTCCCCATGGAGTATGTGGTTATGTGCATACTGCTAAGTGAGGGGGGGGGGGAAACAACACAGAATTGGGATAGAATGAACAGACCATCCCAATGGCATGAGAGTGTGCTTGAGTGATCAGACAGGGAAAAGTCTGTCCATGGCCCATTGACAAGTGTTAGGACCGGGCTTTCCCTGGTGTCTTTTAACTCCGTTTCTGTGGCGAGGCAGCACAGGATGCCGATGGCTGCGGGACCTTTCCCAGAGGTTGCTTTCTGATCATGCCTTTTAGGTCCATCAGGCATTTGGAGTTGAGTCAGATTTAAAGGCACATCTGACGCTGGCCTTTGTCAAGATGCCTTTATTAGTGGTCAACTATACAAAGTTCTTTCTAAAAAAATAGCTTTTTATTATGATCATTTTATTTTACTTATTTTACATTCTTATCATATATTTATTAAAGGATATTTACTTTTTAGAATGTATTGGATTTACAATAATGTACTTTTTACATTTATATCCCAGCTTTTCTTTTTTTGTGGGGAGGCTTTGGGGGTTGGTTAGACTCCCTCCCTCCTTTGGCCAGCCGCTTCCTCTTATCCTAACCTATCTCATATGGTTGCTCTGAGGATAAAGCACTGGAGCGTTATATTACCCTGTATGTTGTCTTGAGGTCTTGAAAGAAGCCCAGGATAAATACATGATAGAGAAAGATAGGTGTGCTTGCTGGCAGAGCTGCCTCTTTTGGCTTTCCTTATGTGTTATGTATGCCCAAATCTCTTAACATCTTTGTTTCTCTTTTCTTTTCTATGATAATATAGCATATCTGTATTCCTAAAATGTAGCCACTCAGCCTGGACAAAATCATATGGGCTTGCTATTATAACTTCCTATGTTCTGCATACACTACTTCTCATAATATAGCCTCAAATGGCATATCATCTGCAGCTTCCAGTACATTTTAATGAAATATACATGAGTCTGAAATCTCCAAGCCTTTCCAAATGCCTTAGGGCAGAATCTTCCATCTTCCAAAATGATGCTGGATGAATTGACAGTGATTCATAGTGACTGTAGTCACATGGAAAGAGAACAAGTCCAGAAACAGATAGCTGATAGATGCTCAGGACAGTTCTTTATTACTAGTATGCTTTGCAAAACAAAGGGATCCATAGTTGCCCACTACAGAGTATAGTTACAAAGTGATCTCTCCCTTCCACAATTTGTCTCAGCTCAAGGGTGTTTTGGGGTGGGGTGGGGATTGGTTTTTGTTATCTGCAACTGAGTACATGAATCACTAGATTTTAATCTGTTATTTATTATTATATAGTTTAAAGCCAAATTTTTGCAACATACACACATATCAGAGGAATCAGCTTCAGATGACTAAACAGATTTTTTTTCCTTTCACAATCTACTCTTACATACTTGTGATTTTTTTGCATTTTAAACAAAAGCTTTCAGGGACAAATTCTGACGCAAGTAAAAGTAAGACGGAAGATACTATTTAATCATTCCTGGCTTCTGATTGTGCTGTTCGATATCAGCACAGCCTAGAAGCCTTTCAGATTTATTTTGGATATACAGACCACTTTATCACATTCTTGACCATAAAGGATGAACTAAATCAAATGCTGTCCTGTGCATTTATGTTCTAATTTTAAAGTGGGAAGTGGAATGCTTGGCTTACCATCCAGATTTCTAGATTATTAGTAACTGGGAATGCATCTGTTATTCCAAACATTGTGCTCTGAAAGCAGAGTGAAAGAATGAGGAGGGGACATAGCTCAGTGGCAGAGCACCTTGGTTTTTTTCACAACTCAAAATGCCACCTATAGGTCCCTTCCACACGAGTGAGATAATCCAGAGGGGAATTGAGGCTTTTTTGCTCCGGAGCAATTTGCCCTGCAGTTGCGTGATCACACGTCTCAAATTGCCACTGTGTGATCACTTGCAACTGTGGGCGAGTTGTGTTTTTTTTGTGGTGGGTTTCCGAGGCGCTTAAACGGGGAATTGATTAATCACTTCCCCACCCTTAAGGGCTTTCGATGATGCGCACATGGAGAAGAGGGGAAAAAACAGCATCGCGTTGGGATAGCATGTGATGATCCTATCTGCGACACCACTCTTCCGCGCTGGCGTGATCACACAGGGAAAATCTGGCTGTGAGCCGCAGCAAACCGTTTGATACTGGAGTTTCACTAGTAGTTTTTTACTACGATTCCCCACCAGATCAAAACAGTTTGCAACAGCTTGACGACGATGGTGGGACGCTTCCCAGATGTGCTGATGTGATCACGCCAGTTTTGTTTTTTTTTTGTAATAAATTTTATTATTTTTTAACACTATTACATATTTTTCTTATACAAACCCTTTTTCAATATTATATCCATTTTTTGTTCTATTGTATAATCTTGTTATCATGTTGTAATGGTGGTTTCCCACCACATCTGAAGCATTTAACATTTTCAACTTTAACCATTCTTTATATGCATATATATATATATTTACTCTCCTGGTAACGACGTATACAACCTTATAAAACTATCCATCATATAAATTCTTATTTTCTTATACACTTCTAAAAATATCCTTATTTTCTAACTGCCATTTATACATTCAAATATCTCTTTTTAATATTATGTCCAAGTATAAATGTAATTTTTCATATCCCAATATTGTTCAACATATTCTTTCAGATCTTTCCAATCTTCTAAGAAAGTCTCTGAGTACAGATTATTCAATTTTCTCGTCCATTTGTCCGTTTCAGCCATATACAACAATTTTTTCAACCACTCCCACACCTCCAGTATTTTTTCACCTTTCCAGTTCTGCGCATATACCATTCTTGTCGTTGTAATCATATACCATATTAGAACATTTATCTCTTCTAATTTAAGTCCAAGCAGTAACAATTCCGGCAATTTCTTAAATGTACATTTCAAAAAATTTTCAATTTCTGTATGTATCATAGACCAGTAGGTCTTAGCTTGATCACAAGTCCACCACATATGGTAAAAAGAACCTTCTTTTTTTTTACATTTCCAACATTTGTTTGACATACTTTGATTAATATTTGCAATTTTTTTTGGCGTCATATACCATCTATACAACATTTTAAAACAAGTTTCTTTTAAGTTATAACACGTAGAGATACTCATAGCATTTTTCCATAGAAATTCCCAAGATGACATTTCAATATCTTTGTTCAAATTTATCGCCCATTTTACCATTTGTTCTTTAACCATTTCATCTGCATTAAACCATTTTAGCAAAATTTTATACATTTTGGAAATCATTTTTTCCCTCCTTCTTCCCAAATTTGCTCAATTTCATTATTTTTTTCTCTAAAACCAGTTTTTTTATCATTCTTATAGAGATTATACAGTTGTCTATACCTCAACCAACCATAATCAAAGTCTATCAAATGTTGTTCTTTCAGTACAAATTCTTTACCTTGTCTTATTAATAAGTCTTTATATTTCAGCCAGTCCTGTCCCTTAAAATACGATGATGGGTTTAACACTTCTGCTGGTACTATCCACATAGGTATTTCTTCTAAGAAAAAGTTCTTATATCTTGTCCATGTATCCATTAATGTTTGTCTCAAATAATGGTGTTTAAACATATTGTCCATTGTTGTTTTGCCATAGTATAGATAAGCATGCCAACCAAACCTGCAATCATGACCCTCTAAGGCTAATAGTTTTCTATCTTGTAGCGTAACCCATGTCCCTATCCAGGTCAAACATACCGCATCATGATATAACCTTAAGTTTGGCAACTGAAAGCCCCCTCTTTCTTTGGCATCACACATTATTTTCATCTTAATCCTTGGCTTTATCCCTCCCCATACAAACTTGGAAAGTTCTTTCTGCCAATACTTAAATGCTTTTACATCTTTCACAATCGGAATAGTCTGAAACAAAAACATTAATCGTGGTAATACATTCATCTTAACCGTAGCAATCCTCCCCAACAATGACAAATTTAATACATTCCATTTTTTAATATCTTGCATAATTTGCAGCCATAGCTTTTCGTAGTTATTTTTATAAAGATCAATATTTTTCATTGTTAATTCAACACCTAAATATTTTGTCTTTTTTACCACCTCACATTTTATAAGTTCCTGTAGTTCAACCTGTTTTTATTTGACATATTTTTACACATCACTTTAGATTTGTTCTTATTTATATAAAAACCAGCCAAGTCACCAAACTCTTTCACTCTTTGCAACAAATATGGTAATGTAGTCATAGGTTCCTCTACTATAAACATCACGTCATCAGCAAAGGCTCTATATTTAAAGGAAAAACCTTTTGATGTCAGGCCTTTAATTTCTTTGTCTTCTTTTAAGTTCAACAGTAAAACTTTTAGTATCCAAATGAATAACAATGGTGAGAGCGGGCATCCTTGTCTTGTTCCTTTTTCAATCTTGAAACAATCCGTTTTTTCAGTATTGATTATAAGAGAAGATTTCTGTTCTTTATAAATTGACTTAATCAGGTTTAACATATAATCTCCAATCTGGAGTTGTTCAAATACCTCAAACATAAAAATCCCAATTTAAATTATCAAACGCCTTCTCCGCATCTAAGAAAAAAAAGCCCACTTCCCTCTCTGGGTGTTTGTCATAGTATTCTATTGCATCAACCACTACTCTTAGGTTGTCCCTTATTTGACGGTTAGGTAAGAACCCTGCTTGTTCTATTTGTATAGTCTCCATAAGGTGTTCTTTTAACCTTTCTGCTATAATCTTAGCAAAAATTTTGTAGTCATTATTTAGCAGAGAGATTGGTCTATAGTTCTTTACATTTGTTAAGTCCTGACCTTCTTTTGGGATAAGCGAAATAGTTGCTTCTTTCCAGGTTTCTGGGACCTCACCTGTAACTCCAATATTGTTCATTAATAATAACAGTACTGGTGAGATCGACTCTTGCAATGATTTATAAAACTTCACCGTAAATCCATCCGGACCCGGAGCTTTACCTAATTTTGATTCTTCTATTGCCTTTTTAATTTCTTGTATTGATATAGGGTTATTCAACAGTTCTTTAATTTTTTCTGTTGGTTTTGGAAGCTTTAATGTTTGCAAATATTTTTTGATCCCTCTTCGGTCTATTTTCTCCTTCTGAAAAAGTTTTGCATAGTATTTAAAAAAATTATCTCATTATTCCTTTGTTGTCTATTATCTCTGTATTATCTCGTATCACTTTTGTGATAAATTTATTTTCACGTCTTTTCTTTAACTGCCATGCCAAATATTTTCCAGGTTTATTTGCGCCTTCAAATGACTTTTGTTGAAGTTTTTTTAAGTTCCAATAAATCTCTCGGTTTAAAATAACTTTTATTTGGTCTTGTAACATCCAGATCTCCCTTTGAAGTTTCTTTTTCCCTGGTCTTTTCTTCAATTCATTTTCCTTTATTTTAATGGCTTGCATAATATTATCATATTGTTCTCTTTTCTTTTTATTTTCCTTGTTATTTAACGATATCAGTAGTCCTCTCATCACTGCTTTGTATGCATCCCATACAATTTGAAGTTTGGTCCCCTTTTGCATATTTGCTTGAAAGTATAAATTGGTCTCTTCTTGCAGCTTTTTTACTATCTCTTGATTGTCCAGCAAGTCCTCATTTAGTCTCCATCTCCCCTGTCTTCTTGAATGTCCAGAGGTCCATATGCTGGGATTATGATCCGAAATTATTTTAGGAAGAATTTCTATTCTTTTTGTCATCAATGCTAGGTTAGTTGTCATCCAAATCATGTCAATTCTTGAATGTGAGTCATACCTGTTAGAATAAAAAGTAAAGTCTTTTCCTTGTGGATTTACTTTCCTCCAAACATCTTCTAACCGTTCTTGTTTTATCAACTTGAAAAAAATCTTAGGTAGTTTTCCCAATGCTTCATCCTTACTCTTTGATCGTCTACAGTTCCATTAAAGTTCCCTGCCATGATAGTTTGGTTGTAGTTTACATTGTCAAGTTCAGCCTGTAAGTCTTTAAAAAAAAATTCTTTTGCTCCATTGGGTGCATAAATGTTTACAATTAAGGTTTTCCTTCCTTGTACAGAAATTTCAATAGCCAAATATCTTCCTTCTTTATCTTTAAATATTTCTTTAGGTTCCAGTTCTTTTTTCACATATGTTACAACACCATTTTTTTTATTACCTGCCAATGAAAAAAATTCTTCCCCCAGTTTTTTCCTAATTATATATTTGTGGTCTTGCTTCTTAAGATGTGCCTCTTGTATACAAATCACGTTACCTTTTTGTTTTTCCAGCCAATGTCCTACCATTCTACGTTTCTGGGGTGAATTAAGTCCATTTACATTCCATGAAAGTAATTTGTAATCCATCATGATATAATGTTAAATATCTCCAAACTCTTCCTTATGTTCTGCAATAAATGCATGCATTTCTCCTAAACTCTTAATCACCACTCTGGTACTTTCGTGGTTAAAACTTAATCCTTGTGGTATTTCCCAACGAAATCTCATTTTTTTCTCCTTCAGTTTGTCAATCAGGTGCTTAAATTTTTTTCTGTCTTGGAGTATGGCTCTAGGAAGCTCTTTCATCACAATTATTTTTTTCCCATCCATTTCAAAAGTATCTGTAAAACATTTCTTGTAGATTTGTTCTTTAATTCTCTTCATTGTAAATTGGACTACTACGTCTCTTGGTACATTTTTGTCTCTTGCGTATGCTGAATTAACTCTATAAACAAGGTCCATATGGTCTTTAATGGTCTCCTCTTCTTCTTGTAGAAATTCCGCTAGTGCCTCCTGCATTCTTGTAAAAATATCCTCACTTAGACTTTCATCAATCCCTCTGAATCTCATATCTTTGTAATCTCGCATATCTTTGTAATGCATCATTTTTTCCATACTATCGTTGTCCTTTGTCACTTTCTGAATATTTTCTTCCAGCACTTTTACTTTGTTCTCCATTTCTTGTGTTCTTGTTGTTAAACTTTGCAGTTCTGTTTTTATATCTGCAAAATTCTTGTCCACTTGTGCAGCCATGCCATTTATTTTAATGTTCACTTCTCCAATGGCACCTAACATTTTGGTATTCACCTCTCCAATTGCATCTAACATTTTCTTTTCCATTGTCTCTATCACAGCCATTAATTCTTTTTCTTTTTTTGCAGCCATTGTAGTAGAGGACTATGTAGCCGCTCTTGATCTCAGTCTGCGGTCCGTCTTGCCGCTTTAAAAAAGATTGATTTTTCTTGTTCTTCAAATTAAACAACAATTATTGCATTCACAAGTACTGGTCATGCCAAGTCAAACAATGTTAGTTTCGCCACTCTACGTTATGTAGTTTTTAAAATATTAATGTTTAAAGTTTTTGTTAATCCAAAATGGCGGGCGCAACTTTTCTATGGTTTAGGTCAAAGGTTACTGTCTTTTCCACTTTGCTTCTGGCTTGCCATAGTCCTCCTCAGTTCCGTCTTCTTTTTTCCGCTTGTCTGCTCTCCAAAACGTCACTTCCTGTTGTAGTCCATCCAGTCTAGTCTCACTGCTATGATTTTCAGTCCTCCTCTGTCCCTTCTTCCTTTTTCCACTTGTCTGCTCTCAAAATCGTCACTTCCTGATATAATCCACACAGCCTGGTCTCGCGATGATTAGACTCCCTCCTCCCAACTTTTCTTAACCGCAGGAATGTTAAACAACATTGTTTTTAAGCGATTTAAGTCAAAATCCAGCTTTTTAGCTCTCCAAAACTGTACTCAGCCAACTCTCCAGTACTTTACAGCTTCACCCGTTCATCTTTCCAGTTTTAGAAATGCAGCGATGGTAAGCCAAAAGTTTTTTTCGTTACCTTTTGTTGATACTTCACTTCAGATGTGGTCTCACAGTTTAAACTTTGTCTTCTTTACTAAGAAATTGGGGGGATGGCGATTTTAAGCTGAATGAATCAGCCCGGCTCGGCTCCTTAGAGATGCTTGCAGAAATCTTCTTTGGGAAAGGAGCTCAAGGTGTTGGAAAAGTCTCCTCCGAGACTCCTCCTTCACCGATCTCGCTCTCACCTGGATTATAATTCTTGCCGGTACTCACACTGCCTGTGTGAGGCTGCGTCGGGTGTTTTTATCACCCGAGCTGTCGATAAGAGCCGTCGTTCGCCTTGCCAACTTGCAAAGCATGTCAGATCGCCATTCCTCCAGCCAGAAACCCCTGATCACGCCAGTTTGATCCGTCGATGAATCATCCCTCTAGTGTGGCAAATAGGTGTGTATGATCGTGCCCATAGGGTTTTTTCTTCTGCTGCCCTTAGGATTTCTTCAGGGCATGCAAAAATATCTACCTAATCCCCATGGGCCCCTCTTGTAGACTTTTGATCTGCACAGTGAGGCCATACTTAACAATTAGATATATGACAGATGTGACTAATTTAAAAACACGTAATACTTATTTTTAGATGGTAGTTACTGAAGATTCATTCCCCCTTGAATCCATACCAGTCCTGCTAGGACCACACTGTGTTAGGCGTATATGACCTTTGTGGAACAAATATATATGGGGGATCTTGCAGTCCAGGATGTGTTTGCTAGGAGTTACATATACTGCATCATCATCATATGATAACTGTTTTTTGTATTCATTCTTTCATTCTTCTGACTCTAGCAGTAAGTCCTATATCCTTGGTTCACATTAAGACTATACCTGCAATAAGAAAGGGCATACAAAATTGTAGTTCATACCTGTATCTTACCATGTATATTGTCTTTACCTCCGGCCACATGGTGAGCATCTACATGGTGTGGTGCAGTGGTACTCAACATGGGTTGTGACTTGGTCTACAAATTCCTAGTTCTCCCCAGGACTTCACATGAGACACCTGGGAAACAGAAGAAAAGTAACTTTTACCAGTTGACAATTACTGGGCGCAGAAAACAGTTATCATTCAAGCTTTTAAAACTCTTTGGCTTTTTTACAACTTCAGGAATCCCACAGTGAGTTTCTCCTAAAAACTGAAAATGTTAGCCAGATTCCTCCAGAAGCTAGGATCTGAAACAGGTACAGTCTCTTTCTAAAACATTCACTAAATTCCCTAAAACGTTCCCTAAAACGTTCCCTAAAAGCTAGTATCAGGATTGGGCCTAGTGATTCCTCATCAGAGGATGAAGACACAATGGTGGTAGATTCCATGAAGAACAAAACCAAGACAGACCCTGAGATGCCTAAGATCTCTGACCCCCAGGGGCTACCAGAAGACTTGCAGCCAACTGTGGCTACCAAACCAGAAGCCCAGGAGGCTCAGGAGCAGGAGCCAGTACCAGAAACTGGAATTGCTGAGGGACCCATTGGGGAGAGAGGCCCATTGACAGGGGTCCCACAGTCACCACCAGGACTTCAAGAGCAGACGATAGAAAGCCCAGGCAGAAGCACATGTCAGACAGTAGGCTGCCTGATTGGCTGCCTGAGGCCTCTCCACTGACTGTGAGACATCTGGAGACCTAGATCCAATGGAAGGCTTTGTGGGGTACAGGACAAGGTCCAGCTCTGAACACCTGCAGATGCCAGGCCACTGATACAGCTGCAGGCACTCTCTCCAGTAAGTAGCCTCAGTTCAGCTCTGACCATTGTGGGGTCAACAGCTCCGATAGTCCTTGCTCCCCTTCCCCACCCTGTGAGCAGGACAGCCAGGCTCCGAGACTCCTAAGCATTCACTGTACCCTGTTTTCTTGCCAAACTAGGCTCTGTGACATGAACAGCTTCCTGAGAAACTGTTCCAGTTTCCATTCTCACTTCCTGGAGGCTCAAACACTGTCTCACCCAAACTGACAGTTTCATGGATTTTCTTCTCTACTCAGGGCCAGCGCCAGGGTTTTTTGCACACTAGGCAAGGCTACCTTCACCCCCCACCCCGTGCGTCCCGGAGCCCTACAGACTTTAAGGGCCAAAACTAGCAAAACTAGTAGAAGAAACAAATTTTGTAGTAGTGTATTATCCACGCAGAAAAGTACAATCATAATAGGGTCAGCAGCATATTCGAATACTGGATTAGACTTTGTAGCATTGAGAATACTGACTATTTTGATACAGTCATCAATGGTGGACATGATTAATCATATTTAAGCACCTGAAAATATGTTGTATTAATACAGAGAAGTATCAATGTTTAAAGCTGAAGACAGTCTTAGATTAAAAAAAACCTTACTGCACATTCCACATGACTAAAACCTTGCCCTAAAAAGTAATTTCACTCATATCAGATTAAGAGATTTCATATGTGTTTTTTTTCCAGTGCTTCCCCAAATTTCTAATTTTTCCATCATAAAAGTTGGGGGGAGGGGGAATCCTGTGGACTTTTTCCAGGCCTTCAGATTCCCTGCCACCACCACAGACCCTTTGAACAGTTTCCAATCCATGTTATCAGGGTTTTCTGGTGCCAACGGGGTGAGTGTGGCACTTCTAGTCCCCCCCCCCGTACTCCTGGCCTCATCTGATAGCTGTGTTTGGGCTCCAGCCAATTATGGCAGCAAACAGAGGGTCACTAAAGGTTCAGACTTCTACTGACAGGTGTGCGTGGGTGGCACAAGAGAAGATCAGCAAGAAACATAAGCACAATGTGGCACCTTTAAGACCAACAAAGGTTTATTCAAGGTATGAGTTTTCATGTGCATGCCACTGGACTCTAAATTTGTTCTATTCATGGGAGAATAAAGGTAAAGAAGAAGCCTAGTGTATGACCACAGAAATTACAGGCTAAGGGAGCAGTTGGGGGCACATGGAGAGATGCTTAAAGAGCAAGCACAGCTGCCCCCAAAGTGCTCAAGGATGCCCCCTTAAATTTCAAGGGACAGTGTAACCCTGAATGATGCCTAATATAGTTTCTAGGATTGAAGGAACAGAAATGTAGGTCCCTTCTCCTGTGTCGAGGGAAATCACTCTGCACATGCTCAGAAATAGAGTTACTCCTTCTAACGAACCAGCCCTAGACCCTGGCAGAAAGTGAACATCCCTCCACCAAGACACTCACTTCACTGCTCCTTCAGAGATATCACCGAGGCTGCATAGTGCACCAAGCTGAAGAAGGGGAACATGGGCAGCTGGGAGAAGCATAGGGGCAGCTCCCCCCAAGGGTGCCCTCTTATCTGGCTGGGGGGGCAGTTCTAAAGGATGGAGTTAGTGGAGTGAGAAGCCCACTCCCCCTGCACCCCCTCCCCGCAATAGCACAGAAAGCACGACCCCTGGTCCCTGTCAAGGCACGAGCCAGCCTCTCTCTTTGGCTTTGCCTTCCAGACAAAGTGTGGATGTGGAAACGGGCTCTCCTTCACTCGCTCACACCCCCTCCTTCACCCACATTCAGGCAACACTCTGCACTGGGGCAGGTACTGTTAGCCGAATTGCTTTAATTTACGTTCAGCAATTGGCCTAATAATGGGTTCTTTCCAACTATACCAAGGTTCCGCCCCTTCCAGGAGTTCCCAGTAAATAGGCGTAGAGGCGGAGTGCTTTCTTTGAATGATGTTTACTGAAAGATGTTGTTCAAGCATACAAGGAATAATAATAAAACCACATACACACAAGATCTAAGGAAATCAGACAGAAAATAGCACTGTTGCATGAGCAGGAGTATCGTTGAGGGGGAGTTACGTTACCTGTCTTGATAGTGGGTGAATCACTTCCACGAGAAGAACGAAGGAGGGATGAATGTGAAAAATAGGGGGAACGAGATCTGAACCTGCAGATACACGCTCCAGTCCTGGCTGCGCAAACCAGGGATTAAAGATGGAGGTAAGGTGTTGGGTATAGTAAGCTGGACATGAGAGGTTGGTAAGAAGATAGAGGTCGAAGATGGCTAAGCTAGGCTAGGGGGCGAGTTTCTGTTGTGCAAGATCTTTTATCAGGTGGCATTGGGGCGGGCTGCGCTGACCACATCCCATTGTCACACCCACTAGGTTGTCCGTCCTTACTAGTCTTTCTATTGGTCAGTGTCATAGTGAGGAGGGGGCAGGAAGGAGTGGACAATATTGCAAATCTAGATGCTAAGCAGGATCTAACACCTGGGCCTTCTGGTCGGTCTTCTTGGCGCCAATCTCTGGTCTCGTGATGGCTTCGGCCAGGTCACTTGATGTTCGTTAGTTGCTGGGCAACCTAATCTCTTACTGGAACTGTTAGGGGCAGGTGTGAAGGGGCCAGCGTAAAGGAGAAAAGGACTCTTTGAAATGGAGTCTTGGTCTTCCTGTTGTTGGGACCATGTGAAGTAGATGTGAGAGCTCTTTGATATGGATTATGGTTTCCATGCAAGTGTGAACTCTGAAGGAAGTCTCCCGCTGTGGGCTGGAGCCTCTCATGGCAATAGAGAGTGCCTTTGCCTTAGGCAGAAAACCAACCCCAAAGGTCAAACTTATGATTTTAAAGTTCATAAGAGCATATAATATGCCTTGCTGGCTTACAGTACCACATGGCAATGGTGGGATCTGTCCCACAAGGTGTCCCCCCCACTCCTTCAGCCTCCATCCTCTGCAGGAGCGGCTCCATCTTGGAAAGTCCTGTCATGCTGGGTGCATGCGCAGATGCCACACAGCGGGGAGAAGATCAACCGGGGGGGGGGGACTTTTTCGTCTCCGGCTGACCCATTTTTGTCTTAGCTCAGGCCCGCATATATCAGGCCAGGTGGGTGCAGGCAGCCTCATTAACAGTGCTCCACTGGGAGAGGCAGGGAGGGGGAGGCGGGATGGTGGAGCAACCAAGGAACCAACCTTTCTAGGGGCACAGGTTCAATGTGTGGACCGGTGCTACTGGTGTTCTGGGGAGTGGGTGGGAGCCGGGACTCGAGGCAGTGGGCAGCTGAGATGGCGGGCAGCAACGTGTGCTGCTGCGTCATCGTGGTGTGCACATGCTCAGATTGTGCGGCTCTAAAGTGCTCAGCCAGGCGAAAGCAGCAGGGCTCGAGGCGTGGGTGGGAGGGGCTGCGAGAGGCTGGGTGGGAGGCCAGTGTGGCATTCCCTTCCAGGGCGCACTCCAGGTGAGCGCCTAATTCTGTCTATGCACGGTCTGGCCCTGTCTCTACTGCCCCTTCTCATCCGGCTCCTCCAAGCATTCTGTTGATCCTGACTGGCTGTTAGTTTCTCTGCACACATAGGCATACTGGGGTTTGGTAGCTGATAGACTGGGGTAGGACCTTTGCCCTCCATCAGACCTACATACCCACCAGGGATGCTCAGTGCATGCTCCAGCTGCGAGGCAGGAGGTTGCTGGCTGCACATGCAAGGTACATGTTTGTTACCAGGTAACCATCTCTCCAGTCAGTATACCTTTCAGCCTCTATTGTATTGGGAAAAAGGCATACACTTTCAAAAGGACAGCTGTTGTCCAGTCAGCAGCCACTCAGCACTGCCAGGATAAATCAGGTAGTCAAGGGACTTAGGGTGATGTGTGTGTGGGGTGGTGGTTGCTGAGGACTAATTAAACTTGAGGGAAATCTAATTTTTAACTGACATAGAGTTGATATTTGTGAGGGACTGGGAGAAGTAAATGAGCATAACGTCATGCGTAAAACTTGCATCAGCTATGTAGGGAACCTTGGGTATATAGCATCCAAGAGTTAACCAAGACAGCGGGATTGTTCTTTACCTAGGCCAGGTGACAAAATACTTTGAAAGAGCCTTGCTAAAAGACTGGTGCTTGCCCATATGTGAGCGCAGGCTTTTGCCCAACCCCCACATCCTTAGATGAATCACATGGATGGGTGAGCCTATGAGGAGGCAATGTGGGAGCGCTGACATATCAGTGAAGGCTGGCCAGCCAGATCTAGTGGTGGCAGCCATTTGCCTTGCTATTCTACCTGAATATGAGCTCAGGAGTAGCCAGTCGCCGGTTACGGGGCTGAGCAGGAATTTTTTTTGGTCTCTTTCAAATTGGCTTTGAGGGGGCCTTTTGATGCTTGCTTCACATGGTCCGTGGGGGTTGCAGCATAAACAGGCCTGGTAATCTGGTAAGACCCCTCTGGGGCAGCAGGAAAGCATGGGTTGAGGGGGTAGAATCGGAGATGGCAAGCACCCTGAGTAGGACTGTCAAGTACCGGCGACTTACCGGCGGGGGGGAGTTGTTCTCCCCCCGGGAGCTCTTCTGGCGCGTGCGCTTTGTGCGCGCGCCATGGCAACATAATGACCACTCGGAGGTGACGTCATCACATTGGGGGCATTGCCCTGGGGCGTCTTCTGGGGCGGGGTTCCCCCTGCCGGCCAAATGCTGGCTGGCGGATCGGGAACCCGTATAGCGGGGGATCCCCTGCCCCCTGGACTGACTTGGCAGCCCTAACACTGAGATTCGGGGGTGGGTGGGTGGGTGAGCAAATCAATCGACAAGCATATACTTAATAAGCAAAAACAGTAAAGAATCTCATGGTGCTTTAAAGACTAACCTGGTTAAAACCCATCCCTCTCCATCACTGTTTTTTTCAAATTCTCAGTTTTCTTGTATACAAACACACACATGATTTTAACTCTTACTGAAACTTAATATTTCTAAGAACCACAGGAAAAGTTCTAGAGCATCTGCTATAGAAATACTGCACCTGTTATGTCAGGGATTTGGAAATTAAGGATTTTTTAAAAGTTGATATTAAATATAACTATATTTGTTATACAATTAATCACTATGAGTGCACCCTGTCTTGAGTTAGTGTATGCCTGGAAAAAAAGCCATACAAACATTTGCTACATACAATAAGTAACACATTTAAAAAAAAAAAAATGTTGTACCAGTTATGCAACAGTTGCCTTGACTTGGATGGCCCAAGCTAGCCCGATCGCATTAGATCTCAGAAATGTAGGGTTGTGTTCATAACTCCTCTTCCTGTGTGTCGGTGATGTCACGAGACTTCCGGCCGTGGGGTTGGCCCCGTGCTGTGACTGGGGGTTAAAGGAGAGTCCCAGGCCTGGAAGGACGGAAGACTGAAGGAGTACTGGAGAAGGGGCTGACTTGGACCAGGGAGCCAAAGATTAGAATCCTTGTTCAACAATACAACTCACTGAGTTGTCGTCAGGCACCCTCAGCCACCCTGACTGACTTCATGGGGTTGTTGTGAGAACAAAATGGAATAAATCCAATTTTGTTGCCTAAAGTTCCTTGCAGGTTACAATGAGTGAAACATCTTTTAATGCATATAAAAGTATAATGTATATAATGCATAACTATAATAGTGCTCCCTGGGAAGGATGCCAGCTGAATTTGCCACTGTGTACACTGGCTAAATATTGTAAATATGTACATATTTAATTTTTAATATAATCTTGAATTATTAAATAGTGTTTACTGAATACTGATAGGTTACTCAGCAATTTCATGAGGTGTTTTGGGGGGGGGGGTTTGAGTCAATCCTAAATATCAGTGGATGTCACAAAAGCATTCATAAGTGCTGCTCTCCAGTTTTGGAATCTTTCCTTCAGCTGAAGCCCCAGCTGAAAATAGGAAAGAAGACAAGGCTTTCACCGGGTCAGATATAAGGGCCAGGAATCAGACTGCATTTCGTATTCAGTGGTATTAATTATGTTTGTTTGTTTATTTGTATCCCACTTTTCTCCCCAATAGGGAGAAAAACAGCTTACAATGCAAGAAAGAACAAAGAACAACAGAATGAACAGGAGAAGGAGGAGGCGAGCACAGAGCAGATCTTCCTCCCTCTCCTGCCTGTTCTTCCTGCCAACTCCAGGCTCTCACCCTCCAGCTAAGAGACAAAGGACAAAAGCCCTTTGGCTTATGCCTCTGGACATACCCAGACCTTAAATACCAGTGGGGCAAGAGGAGGAGAAAATCACTTAGATGCTATTCAGCTGCTGCATCTCCCTTTCTGCTGTTAGCCAGCTGGCACGCTCATCTCCTCCACCTCACCAGAAAATGCCTGGAGCACACCCAAGCTTTAGGTACCTATGCAGCAAGAAGAGAACAAGGTCAGCTAGGTATTATTCAGCTGCTGCTAGCCGGCTAACAGGCTCTTCCCCATTATCTTCCCCACCAGACATCTCACTGGCAATGCAATCCTAAACACAGTTATACTCTTCTAAGCCCACTGACTGCTATGGGTTGAGAAAGATGTAGCTCTGCTTAGAATTGCACTATAGTTGTCTTCAACTTTTGCTAGAATGAGAACATGTTTGAAAGAAATAGAAAGTACTGATGTTTTAATATATGTCAGCTACATGCTACCCCTCCTTTTGAAAATAGCCTTATTAGAAATGCTGAGAAAGACAGTAAATGTAAATGTAGACACAGTAGGCTATGGCCATATAAGCATTATTTACAGGGGTCTATGTGCACCATCCCTACCGCAAAACAGGGAGAGTTAAATCCACTGCATAGTCTGATTAATTTAAATCCTACTTTAATCCATCTACGACGCTGCTCAGATAAGGGGAACAAAGGTGCGCCATCTTGTAGCTCTTGGGTATGATCACTTACTGTGTACTGTATAGTATGTATTGTATATTTTACGGATAATGCCTTAGTGTTTTTAGTGTTTTTATTGTATGACAAATCTGTTGGTAGTCGTCCTGAGCTGGCCGTAAGACGGGGAGGGTAAGATAGGAATCCCCAAAATAAATAAATAAACAAACAAATAAATAAATAATTGGAACAACAGAACCTCACTCTTATGTATACCATCTGTAATATTGCATTTCAGTCCACATTTAAAGGCCTTTTTCACATTACCTAATGCCACTGCAGGGATCATAGGTTGGCTCCTTCTTATCCTATTTGGTAATGTCAGAAGACTATAGCTGTGTGCCGGGTGTCTGGGTTTCCCAGGGTTTCCCAGGCCAACATTCTTCCAGTTTCCAGGGTAGGGGATGCTGGCATGGGACGGAGTTGTGGGGTGGGTCCTCAGAGATCCAAGGCCACCCTCTCTCTCTTGCTCACTGCCAAGGGGAATATGAAAAGGGAGCTAGATCCCCCTTTTTTGTAGTGTGTCAAATTTCAGACACTGGGATTTTTGCACCTCATATACAAAGTGTTATCTTTTTGTGTTTGGGAAGAAGGCATAGTTTGTTGTAGTTCAGAAAATACGATTCCTCTCTAAAACTAAAGGATCCATGCCTCTTATTATTTAAAGTTTGTGGTCCGTCTGGAATGGTGAAGACCACATATTGATTAAGGCCTGTAGCAAACTAAAATCCTTAAAAAAAATGGAGCGCTTTATTCAACTAAAACAAAGTTCAGATAATTTTTGTGCTATTTTATATCTGTAGAGCAGCTGGGTTGAGTCTATTTCAAATGTGCAGACAGCTGCAATGTAAGTAAATATGTCTGCTCGCAGATTAACTTGGAACATGCAGGGCATGAAAAACTGCACTTTTAGACTTTAGGAGATGTTAGTCAGTGAAATTGATCCTGTTTTTCCAGCACTGTCCCATCCAAGAAAATACTTTGAATGCCAGTGTAAGAAATTCAGAACAAAATACCATGCACTCCTGTCTAGTCATTAGTTTTTAGCTTATACTGATGCCTTTTCTGTAACGTTAGTGAAATAGATCTCACTTGACATGACACTTGTTCACCTGGAAAGGTAAACATGAAAGATACTTCGCAAGATCATTTTCTGCATCCACACACAATTTGGGTAAGCCAAAGCAAATGATCCAGCCTTAGGCACAGCTTCTACTTTTGTGCCACAATTTAAAAATGTTCTCAAACATGTTTACTTATTTATTAACGTATCATGGGGGTGTTTTTGAAATAAAATACCTTCCTGCCAGGGGTTTCCAGTACAATACAATATTGACTGCAAAATACATTGGTAATTCTTTTGTTCTGCATTTGTGAATCTGTGCAACTGTGTTCATAAATCCTGGTTTAAAACAAGAATAAAAACTCGGTGCACTGAGAAGTAGATATTTGTGAGAGACACATTTGTGCTAAAGCCATATGTCCCTCTTCTTCTTTTTTACTGAAAGTGTATGAAATGTATTGAGCCCTAGATGATCATGTAAATCCCTACACATACAGGGAATGCTCATTACCCTGCTCTTTGCCACTGATATAACACTGTGACTGATTTCACACAAGTGTTGTCCCGTCATCGGGTCCTCTGTTTGCCCCGGTTGCCTGTTTGAATTTCACACTATTTGCCATGGGGCGTATTTTGACCTGTGACTTTGCATGGCTTCGTGCGATTACCCCCGCGGCTTCAGTAATCCTCAAAAAACAGGATCACTGAAGCCGTGGGAGGAAATGGCGTGAAGCTGAGGGTCAAACTGCGCCCCGCGGCAAATAATGCAAAATTCAAACAGGTAACTGGGGCAAACGGAGGACCCAACGCTGGGGCAACACTTGTGTGAAATTGGTCTGTTTGTAGACAGTGCAAGGGAAACTCACACAATAAATGGAGTAAAACTGAAGCGAATGTAAACTGTCCTTATGTTCTGATGATGTGAGTATGTGTATGTCCAAAATAGAAGATTCTTTGACAGCTTCCTGGTAACTGATCAGTGTTTTTGGAGCAATCTCATGATTTGAAACAAACAGAACTGCTTTGTACCCCGTAATTCATTTAAGATTCTATACATTGCAGTGTATTGTGCTCTGAAAAATCTTTTTCTCCCACCCATCAGCACACTTTTTGTTTGTTTGTTTGTTTCCAGACATCCAACTTGATGAAGAATTTCTAGGAATTAGAAAGCTTTTTCAATGTTTTGTGATATTTGGTTTCTTCTAATAAAAAGTTATTACACTACTGATGTTTTTGGAATCAATCTAAATTGGAGAAACATGGTTAAATAAATAAAGAAAAAGATTTAGGGTCATTTTACACCTCCCCTCTAAAGTAGTTTGACTGCTGTCTTTTCCTGTGCTGATTTCACAGTGGTGTGAAATTTCACTCCAGGGGGTCTAAGTGCACTAATCAACAGCAATTGTTTAAAGCAGAATGAAGCCGGTTGCATACTAGCTTGACCACAGGAGGGCAATTAGTAGATGTGGACATTTCAGTGGCAGCACGGTTTCACACCGCACAGAAGTATGGGCAGGGTTTTTTGGAACTAGAATGATTCCAGCGGGAAAGTCAGATGTAAAAACAGCCTTATAGAGGCTGAAATTTGCATTTGAAATTGCAGGCAGTAAGATAATTGATGGGGGGAAAGCAGACTGAGAGGCATTTTCAGTCATAAGAACATCAGAGAAGCCAATGTTGGATCAGGCCAGTGGCCCATCCAGTCCAACACTCTGTGTCACACAGTGGCCAAAAACACCAAGTCCATCAGTGGGGCCAGGACACTAGAAGCCCTCCCACTGTTGCCACCTCAAGCACCAAAAATACAGAGCATCACTTGCCCCAGACTGAGAGTTCCTATCTATACTTTGTGGCTAAGAGCCACTGATTCCACGTCTTAATCACTCTTTGGGTGAAGAAGTACTTCCTTTTATCTGTTCTAACCTGACTGCTCAGCAATTTCATGAGGTGCCCACAAGCTCTTGTATTGTGAGGAAGGGAGAAAAGGACTTCTTTCTCTACCTGCTCTATCCCATGCATGATCTTATAAACCTCGATCATGTCACCGCTCAGCTGTCGTTTCTCCAAGCTAAAGAGCCCAAGCGCTTCAACCTTTCTTCATAGGAAAAGGGTTCCAACCCTTTTATCATTCTAGTTGCCCTTTTCTGCACTTTTTCCAGTGCTATAATATCTTTTTTGAGGTATGGCAACCAGAACTGTACAAAGTACTCCAAATGAGGTTGCACCATCGCTTTTTACAGGGGCATTATGATACTGGCTGATTTGTTTTCCATTCCCTTCCTAATAGCCCCCAGCATAGCGTTGGCCTTTTTCATTGCAGTCGCACACTGTCTCAACATTTTCATTGAGTTATCTACTACAACTCCAAGATCTCTCTCTTGGTCAGTCTCTGCCAGTTTGATCCCATCAATGTGTATTTATAGTTAGGATTTTTTGCTCCAATGTGCATCACTTTGCACTTGGCCACACTGAACCCCATTTGCCACGTTGATGCCCACTTGCCCATCCTCAACAGATCTCTTTAGAGTGCCTCACAATTCTTCCTGGTTCTCACCACCCTAAACAACTTGATGTCATCAGCAAATTTAGCTACTTCACTTCTTACTTCCAACTACAAATCATTAATAAACAAGTTAAAAAGCATTGGACCAAGTACTGATCCCTGCGGTACCCCACTGCTTACCTCCCTCCACTGAGAAAATTGCCCATTTATACTCACTCTCTGTTTCCTTTTAATTAGCCAGTTTTTGATCCACAAAAGGACTTGTCCTTTTATCCCATGCCTATTGAGCTTACTTAGGAGCCTTTGATGAGGAATTTTATCAAAAGCTTTCTGGAAGTCAAGGTAAACAACATCTATTGGGTCCCCCTTGTCCACATGTTTGTTTACTCCCTCAAATAACATTAACAGGTTAGTGAGACAAGATCTTCCCTTACAGAACCCATGCTGAGTCTTCCTCAAGAGATTTTGTTCATCAGTGTGCCTACTAATTTTTTCCTTAATAACAGTTTCTATCAACTTACCCAGTATCGACATCAGACTGACTGGGCTGTAATTTCCCGGATCTCCTCTGGAACCCTTTTAAAAGATGTTTTCACCCTCGAGTGTTTAAAGATGTTTTCATCTTGGAGAAAGATGGTAAAGATCACTTGGAAAGAAGTTCATCTTTAAAGTGTTCATGGTTATGCAAATATATTTGATTAAAAATGAATATTCTGCAAAGGTTTTTCTTTCTTTCTTTCAATAGGTGCCATTCACATACTGCTAGACAATTGAAAGAGTGGGATGATTTGGTAATAGCCTTTATCTGGACAAATAAGCACCTGACAGTTGCAAGACATGTCATTCAAAGATGTGTCATAGCAGGAGGGTTAGCTATTCCTTATGGCTCTATGTATTATGATTCTTGCCAGTTATATTTATTGTCAGAATGTGTCTCTGGAGGGGATGATCAATAAAAGCAGTATGAACAAATGTATTTTAAAATTCCATTACAATATGTATTATGGGCTTCAGAAATGTGTAGAACAGATTGGTCCATCTAGTTCAGACAGCTCAGTTGGAAGCCAGTGGTTCTCCAGCTTCTCAAGCAGGGAAGGATCTTTCACACCACATTTGGCAGGAGATGGCAGGCATTGTACCTAGTGTGCTCTATCAGTGAGCCACAGTCCTTCGTAAGAGACAGTACATCATTTTAAAAACAAGCCCTGAGACTAAGAGGGAGAATTCACAGCACAGTCCTTAATAGAGTTACATCCTTCTTAGTCCACTGACTTCACTGGACCAGTGTCCTGAGAAAAAAATGTTTATGACTGGATATAACTTTCCAAAACATGCACAAACAATTTTGGTGAGATGTATACATGTGGGATCAGAGCAGCAGATTATGATTTTATTCATTCTGTGTTGGCAGCAGCTGTGTGGTGCAACCTCTGAAACATAGAAGGATTGGTGAGATGAAATTCCAGATGAAAACAATTCTGGGAACTAGTGGTGGTTTTGGATCATATGCCCACAGGAAGTAACTTTTTGGTGGCTGTAGACAGCTACAGTCAGTAGGAGAAGCTGGCAGGAATCTCCTACAGTCCAAGAAAGTCTGCTCCCAGATTTTAGGATCAAACACCTTGATAACCATTTGATTTCCTAAATCACATTTTTTGGAAATCCTGCTAATTCAGGAAATATCGCATTAAGTAGTACTAGCTTCTCTTCTAGCAAAGAGGAACCACTGCAAAGCAAACCTGAGAATGCTCATTTAAAGTTAGTAACTATCTCAGCATATCTGTTAAATCTGGATCTTTCCAGACACTGGAGGGATTTAAATTGGTTTAATTTCTGCCTTTTGCCAGTACTGACAGTCAAACTATACATGACAGAGGGATTTCAGGATCAGCATCAGCTGCATTTCTTTTCTTTTCTTTCTTTTTTTTAAATTTAATTGCTGCAGGGAGACAAGATTCACCTGTATTTGCAGCTCAGAGGAAGGGTGTGCTTAATCATCCTGAGCCATTTTCCTAATTCCTCCTCTCCCCTGAAGCCACAGTTTGCCTCCTGTGAAAGGAAATATATGGGGAAATTTGCATAAAGAAAGCAGCTTGTGGAAAAGGGTTAAACAAAGTTTAGTACCACAACCTCCCCTCCCTTCAGTGATCATTGTTAGCTTAAAAAAAAAAAAAAACCAGGCTGGGAATCCTGAACCTGGATTTCTCATGGCCCTTCTATCAGAAGGCTATTAGTATCAAATGATTAATGCAGGTGAGACCTGTTTTGCATCTTTAATGGTGCAGTCCTAAACAGAGGTACAGCCTTCTACATACATGGTCTTAGAAAGATGTAACTCTGTTTAGGACTAAACTTTAAACTGAATTACAGTTGCATGGAACCGCAGTTGGGACTGGGACCACAGAGGGATCTGGGCTCCCGGGCACCCGGCAATGCTGTGGCACCCGGGGGCCACTTTGCTGCAATCCCTGAAGGCAGGCAGCAACAATATTCGCGCTTTCTTGCGATCTCCAGAGCAGACTGGGTGGGGCTTGCCTTTAAGAGGCAGTGCCCTGCTCCCACCTTTGTCATTTGCTCCGCGTGCTCAAGCAGTTGGGAGCACACAGTGTGAGTGGTGATAGCAGGCCTACCTTAGCCTTGTGCAGTGGCGGTGCAGTCTGGTGGTGGAGTTCGGCAGCCAGGCCTACCTCGGCCTGTGTGGCTGCAGTGGAGGCGTGGTCCAGTGGCGGATTATGGCGGTGGTGGCCTTGGGCTGGCGGCAGCAGGACGACACAAGGTGGTGTAGTTTTGGGCGTGCACGTGGCAGTGGTATCTGAGGTGTGCTGCAGCAGTGAGGTGGTACGCAATGCCCTGGCAAGGCTTGGGGGCATACAAGCGAGACCCTGTGGTCCTGTGGTGGTCTGGGGAGGATATTTCTGGGAGGCCTTGGGCGTTAGCGCTGCGGCAGTGGCCACAAGGGTTGCCTTCGAGGCCCTTCCTCCCCCCCCCCCGGCTTGTAGTTTACGTGGGTGAGGGTAAACCCTCCAACAGTTAATTCCGGGGGGAGCTGGTTTGGATTGGCTTGAAAAATTGAAAACCATCACCCCCCCAACCTGTAGCAGGCCAGTTCCCCCCCCCCCCCCACCTTTAGCAGGCCTTGCAGTAGGCCTTTTAGCCGAATGGACTGCGGTGGCCATTTTGGGAGGGACCTTAAGTTGGGCCTTAGGTGGCCATTTTGAACCGGACCCTAGCTTGGGGGGGCATTGTTAGGAGTGTGGCATTACAGGTGAGGCTTCAGGCCCACACTTGGTGGCCATCTTGGTGGGGTCTAGTCACCCATGTGTGGTGGCCATTTTGTCTGTTAGAAGGCAGCCATTTTGGATCAGGCTGCCTGTGGTTGTTTGGCAGAACTGGGTCTGGCACAGGAGTGGGTAGTAGGCTTAGTTTTTGAACAGCTTGCATCGTCAACCTTAGGCCTATTATCAATTTGTTCCATTTGGTATTCAATAACATTTATTTGCTATGGCTTCTAGGAAGGGCCAAGGCAAAGGAAAAAGTAAGCACCCGGCTCCCAAAAGGCCTCCTGCGCGGCCTGCACCAGTGATTTCGTTTGATGATGATGAAGATGAGGATCCTGTTAATGCAGCCGTTTTGCAGCAGGTGGAGGCATTGGAGAAAGAGCAGGGTTTGTATTCCGGGGGAGCTAAGCAAAAAAGAGAATCTAATGTGTCATTTCAAGCCAAGGTTTTAGCGCGACTAGCCTTCCTAGAAGACAAACGAGAAGTGGATGCTCTGGAGCAAGGCAAAGGATCGGCGTCTCGACAGCCGGGGCAAGGCATGGGCGATCAGCAGGTGGCACTTTATACGGCCCCACGGGCAGGGTGGTAAGGAGGCTGCCTCAGGTGGGGACGGGTCCCGGTGGCCATGGGGCCCTGGTTATCAGAGTGCGCCAAATTCTCCCCGATTTGTGGCTGCAGATTATGTCCCCGAATAGGGCAGCGGGGGGTGAGAGGTCACACAGTGGTAATTCTGTAAAGAGGTCACTCTCGCAGGCAAGTACCCACCCTCAGGCAGGGCAGGTGGTTCAGCGACGCTTGCTTTGCTGGGAGTTTACCTCCCTTGGTACCTGTGGCCGTAAGGCCTGTTCATTTTGTCATGAGTGCCCCCTGTGCGCCGGGCCCCATGCCTTCTCCAACTGCCCCAGGCCTAAGGGCCAGGGGGGTGGAAAGGTAGGTAAGCATTTTGGGGGCGGGGGGAACGTTAACCCCCCTTCTGACAAAGGGTCCTAGTCCAGTTAAATTAGAAGAGTTAGGGCAATGGCTCAGTTATTATCCAAACAGCCATGACCGCACTTACCTCTGGGAAGGGTTCATGTTGGGGTTTTGGATTCCTTTCCAGGGTAGGAGGTCACCTTGTTCAGCTCCCAATTTAAAATCTGTTATTGGAATGGAGCACATAGTGAGGAAAAAGATAGCCAAGGAGTGCAGGGAAGGTGGGTATTAGGCCCTTTTTCTTCTCCCCCAGTTGTTAATTTGAGAGTTTCCCCGTTGGGAGTTGTGCCCAAGAAGGCACCGGGGGAGTATCACCTCATTTACCACCTGTCCTACCTGCGTGGGGGGGGGGGTCTGTGAATGACGTGATACCGGATGAGTTATGCTCTGTTGGGTCTGGGTTGGGTTTGTTTTTGCCGCACCCCAATATATGGTTTGAGTTTCCAGACTTGATTAGGCCTGATGGGGTGCATCTCTCAGACAAGGGCAATTGGATATTCTTAGAGGACTTGCAGCATGGGATCCGGTTAGTGCTTGGTTGCTGAATGGGGTAGCAAAGGCCAAAGCAGAGACTTGGCCTTGGCTGTGGCAGGTTTGTGCAAGCAAGAAAATGGAACTGGTGAGCGCCTCACGGCATATCCCGTTTGGGAACAGGAGGTCATCAGGAACTGCCCTAGGGCTGTGCAGTCTGAGGTGGAGAATGATGATCACCTCTGGGAACCTCTCCGGCTAGGCTCCTCCCTGAAAGTCCATGAGGTCTCAGGGGTAGGCACTCCTTGGGGACAACCAGTATGCTGGGCTGCCAGTTACGAGCCAGAATCTGACTGGCTCAAGACCGGAGCTAGGTGACCCACCCATATCAAGGGTAAGGAGGTTGTGTCAGGGAGTTATGCCTGCCTTGCCTGTTCCTGTGCTTGCTTAGTTTTTGCCCGTTGCTGCAATGTTCTGTTAAATAGTTAATAAAGTGGCCCTTGTTTAATTCCAAATCGTTGTCTGTCTTGTTATTCTGGCTGGGGTGGCAAAAAGAGAGGGAGAGGATTTAAATTTTTCCACCCACCTTTTAAAAACTGAAACCACACTTCCTTGCACTTATATCTCTTACAAAGGATAAAGGGTAAAAGATGAAATCCTGTCTTTTTCTTTACAGAGCAAAGAACAACACAGGGGGCTTCCATTTCAAGTAACAAAACCATGCAGGGATGGAAGCGTTAAACCTTCTCTCCTTTCCCTGCATAGCCCTAGTCTGTGTTGAGGTCCCACTGATCCTCGGAAACCAGTGATCATCCTTGCTCATTTAACCTTTAGTGAGCCTCTCGCCAGATCACTGTAACACAATTAAAATGGGATTCCTGTTACTTACGAAGATACGGATGTATGGATGGCAAATTGGACACTAATGCAGCATTCTAACATACTGTATAGACTACTCTAGTATGTGCTATCTTACTAGCCCTATATCTTTTTAGAGTAATTAACAGTGAAATCCTATGCAGAGTTACTCCAGTCTATACCCAGTGAGTTAAATTCTGCCTATGACTGCAAATGTAAACCATTTGGTGTGTTTTTTTCCTAACAAAGTGCCTCAGTTTCTGTAATTCTAGGTTGTTAGTTCCTTGGGTTTTTAAAAAAGTTCTGCCCACATGAAATTTTTACAATTTTGCATAACTAGAATAAATAGCACTCTGTGACAAACACTGCCAGTGTCTTCAAAAGACCTCCCCAATTTTCAAAAGGATTTGTCAGCACAAAATATCATTAGCTGCTGGATATTTTACTTTCAGGTTTTTCCCCCTACCCAGGGGATCTTATGCTTGCTATTCTGAGAACGGTAAACTGCTGGGAAGAACATTATTTTCCACAGATTACTCTTTTTAGATCAGATTTACACATTTTAGCCATTTATAACTTGCCAGGCCCAGCCTGACAAGGCCAATAGTTTTAAAAGTGATTTTTATGAACATTTGTTTCAGCTCTACCTTTGTGAGGCATTATATATCATATTCTGAATGAGTCTGGTTTCCTGTCAAGATTAAGTCAAGAGTACCACTTCCAGTTGGCTCAATAACTAATTGGTCTAAGATAAATCAAATACTGAGGCTGCAGTCCTAGAAACACTTGCCTGAGAAAAAGCCCTATTGAAAAACATGGCATCTATTTCTAAGCAGACCTGTTTAGGATTGCACTCTGAATCTAAAAGCTCTAAAAAAGTGTTCATTATGACTTGAATATGTATTTACTTAGTCAAGGACAGGCAAGTTGAAGTAACTCATTCTTACGTTTTCACCTTTGGGAGCTTCCTGGATTTTTTAAAATCTTTTTCCATCTGAAGATCACTGTCAGAGTTTTCCTCATGGGGCCAATAGTGTGTCCACAGTACCAGATAAGGACTTAAGCCTGGTATTTCCATTCAAGTGATTCTTTGGAGAAGCTAGTTCCTTTTAGGTTATTAGACTCTATGCCATCTCTGACTTGTACACTAAAACTCACTAATACATACTTCCAAGTTCATTCAGTTTTGTTGAAAAATTCAGGAATAACCATATCCCACAGAGTTTTTACAGTTTTACCAGGTTTCTGGTATGTCCATTTTATCTAGTGTCACTATTAGTATCAAGTATTATAGACCCCATTTCACTTAGACATTTTTTTTAAAAAAAAATCATAAAAATACCTGAAGGTTGTGTCTCTTTCCACATGTCCTTGCTGAGTGCCTTCAGTTCTTTGGTATTTTTAAATGGCTCTGAGAGTTATATGTCTTGGGATCAGAGTGTAGTGTTTCCAGGAGGACTCCAGCCCTAGCAGCTTTTTCTAGAAAGGAAGTACTACCCAACCTCAATAAAGTGAATTGCATGTATAACTATATAGCAGTAGAAAAACAGTCTTTGTGCAATTGAAGGTTTCTGAACTGAACTGAAAAACAGTCTTCTACTCAGCTTACATATTTCAAATAAATCAAACAGTCTGCTTAAAGGCTGTTCATTAGCCTTTCCTGCTTAGGCCTCAACGTAAGACAAAACTCTGAAGAATTCTGATAGCTTGTCAGCATTTTGGGGCTTTCTCAGAACCTGCAATGAATGTAGATCATCAATGATAGATGGCCTGTCATCTGGTAATGTCAAAGTTATGAAAACTTTGGAGTAGTTCAAGCCGGATAAATTATCTGTTACTAAATTGGCCTGCTCTTTCAAACGCCTGAAAAAATACAGGAAAATGTGGAGTTGGCCAATGCCATGGCTGAGAAAGAGACTGTGTGTCAGGAATTTATGCAAAATAGGGTTGTTCCCTATCATCTGAAAGCTCAGGTTCTTCAGGAAAGATAAAGGAAAACTCTTTTTTCCCTCCTTTCTTTGTGCCACAGACGTCCTTGTGGGTACAGCACAAAAGATGATAATACGAATTCACCCATGTCTATGGAAAATTTAGCATCAGTACAGCTCTCTGGTCCATTCCTGTGTCTTCTCATCAGCATGGGAGTAGCTGAAACGTGGCTGCTTCTTATTAAATTAGATTAGACAACAAAGGTTATACAATTTGCAACATGATAGGAATTGTTTGTGCTATCGAGAGAGAGAGAGAGAGAGAGAGAGAGAGAGAGAGAGAGAGCATCTTCTACATGGTGTTGGAGATGCAATAATAATTCCAGCCAGGGGTCCTTTCGTAAAAAAAGAGGTGCAGGAGCTCATTAGCATAACTTATTTGCATATGCCACACCCCCTGACGTCACCGGAAGTGTCAGAAGGTCACACACCCCTGACATCACTGGAAGTGTGTCAGAAGGCAATACCCACGCTCAGGCTCCACCCCAAAAATCTCCAAGGTATTTCCCAACTCAGAGCTGGCAAGCCTATCTAATGGCAAAGGAAGGAAGGAAGGAAGAATGAGGGAGGAAAGGAGAAGGAAGGAAAGGAACAGGAAAGAAGGAAGGAAGGTAGGTGGGGGGAGAGAGAGAGAGAAGGAAGGAAGGAAGGAAGGAAGGAAGGAAGGAAGGAAGGAAGGAAGGAAGGAAAGAAAGAAAGAAGGTAGGGAGGTAGGGGGAGAAAAGAGAGGAAGAAAGGAAGGCAGGTAGGCAGACAGACAAAGGTAGGTAGGTAGGGGGGAGAGAGAGAGAAGGAAGACAGACAGAGGAAGGTAGGTAGGTAGGTAGGTAGGTGGAAGAGAGAGAGAAGAAAGGAAGACAGACAGAGGAAGGTAGGTAGGTAGGTAGGGGGGAGAGAGAGAAGGAAGGAAGACAGACAGACAGAGGAAGGTAGGTAGGTAGGTAGGTGGGAGAGAGAGAGAAGGAAGGAAGACAGACAGACAGAGGAAGGTAGGTAGGTAGGTAGGTGGGAGAGAGAGAGAAGGAAGGAAGACAGACAGACAGAGGAAGGTAGGCTGGTAGGTAGGTAGGTGGGGGAGAGAGAGAGAAGGAAGGAAGGAAGCAACAGGAAGATAAGTAGGTGGGGGGAGAGAGAGAGAAGGAAGGAAGACAGACAGACAGGCAGACAAGGTGTTTCCCTCCCCCCCCCTTGCTTGGGCCCCAGTGGCTTAAAGCCACTCAGGCCCAGCTCTTCCCTTACTACCTCCCCCCCCACGACCTAGGAATGGTGAGGAGGGGGAGGGCTGGGGGCTTGTCCCTGGCCCAGCCCCTTGCTGCGGGCCAGGGAGGGAGATGGGGTGGGTGGGCTGGGGGCTTCTCCCTGGCCCGGCGGCATGCCCCCTGGCCAGGGAGGGAGATGGAGTGGGTGGGCGGGCTGGGGGCTTCTCCCTGGCCTGGTGGCGTGCCCGCTGGCCAGGGAGGGAGATGGGGTGGGTGGGCGGGCTGGGGGCTTCTCCCTGGGCTGGGGGCTTCTCCCTGGCCCGGCAGCGTGCCCGCTGGCCGGGGAGGGAGATGGGGTGGGTGGGCGGGCTGGGGGCTTCTCCCCGGCCCGGCGGCGTGCCCACTGGCCAGGGAGGGAGATGGGGTGGGTGGGTGGGCACGCCGCCGGGAGGGTGATCGAGGGGGGAGGGAGTCTGGAGCCTTCTCCCTGGCCCGCGGCTCGCCGCCGGCCAGGGAGGGCGATCGGGGGTGGGGAGGCTGGAGCCTTCTCCCTGGCCCGCGGCTCGCCGCCGGCCAGGGAGGGCGATCGGGGGGTGGGGAGGCTGGAGCCTTCTCCCTGGCCCGCGGCTCGCCGCCGGCCAGGGAGGGCGATCGGGGGGGGGAGGGAGGCTGGGGGCTTCTCCCTGGCCCGGTGGCGTGCCCACTGGCCAGGGAGGGAGATGGGGTGGGTGGGCGGGCACGCCGCCGGGAGGGTGATCGGGGGGGGGGGGAGGGAGGCTGGAGCCTTCTCCCTGGCCCGGTGGCGTGCCCACTGGCCAGGGAGGGAGATGGGGTGGGTGGGCGGGCACACCACCGGGAGGGCGATCAGGGGGGGAGGCTGGAGCCTTCTCCCTGGCCCGCGGCGAGCCGCCGGCCAGGGAGGGCGATCGGGGGGGGAGGCTGGAGCCTTCTCCCTGGCCCGGTGGCGTGCCCACTGGCCAGGGAGGGAGATGGGGTGGGTGGGCGGGCACGCCGCCGGGAGGGTGATCGGGGGGGGAGGGAGGCTGGAGCCTTCTCCCTGGCCCGGTGGCGTGCCCACTGGCCAGGGAGGGAGATGGGGTGGGTGGGCGGGCACGCCGCCGGGAGGGTGATCGGGGGGGGAGGGAGGCTGGAGCCTTCTCCCTGGCCCGGTGGCGTGCCCACTGGCCAGGGAGGGAGATGGGGTGGGTGGGCGGGCACACCGCCGGGAGGGCGATCGGGGGGGAGGCTGGAGCCTTCTCCCTGGCCCGGTGGCGTGCCCACTGGCCAGGGAGGGAGATGGGGTGGGTGGGCGGGCACGCCGCCGGGAGGGTGATCGGGGGGGGAGGGAGGCTGGAGCCTTCTCCCTGGCCCGCGCCTCGCCACCGGCCAGGGAGGGCGATCCGGGGGGAGGGAGGCTGGGGGCTTCTCCCTGGCCCGGTGGCGTGCCCACTGGCCAGGGAGGGAGATGGGGTGGGTGGGCGGGCACGCCGCCGGGAGGGCGATCGGGGGGGGAGGCTGGAGCCTTCTCCCTGGCCCGCGGCGAGCCGCCGGCCAGGGAGGGCGATCGGGGGGGGAGGCTGGAGCCTTCTCCCTGGCCCGCGGCTCGCTGCCGGCCAGGGAGGGCGATGGGGGGGGGGGAGCCTGGAGCCTTCTCCCTGGCCCGGCGGCGAGCCGCGGGCCAGGGAGGGCGATCGGGAAGGGCCTGGAGCCTTCAGCCTGGCTCCGCGGCGAGCCGCGGGCCAGGGAGGGGGATCGGGCGGGGGGGTGGCTGGAGCCTTCTCCCTGGCCCGTGGCTCGCCGCCGGCCAGGGAGGGCAATCGGAGGGGGGGAGGCTGGAGCCTTCTCCCTGGCCCGCGGCTCGCCGCCGGCCAGGGAGGGCAATTGGGGGGGGAGCCTGGAGCCTTCTCCCTGGCCCGGCGGCGAGCCGTGGGCCAGGGAGGGCGATCGGGAAGGGCCTGGAGCCTTCAGCCTGGCCCTGCGGCGAGCCGCGGGCCAGGGAGGGGGATTGGGCGGGGGGGGGGCTGGAGGGTGTGGGGACTCGGCGTCAGGGCAGACTCCCGAGCGCCGAGGAGGCTGCAATGGGCCAGCGTGCCAGGGAAAGCGAGCTGGGGGGCGGGGCTTGATTATGTGCCCACCCCCCCGCTGACTCTCTCCCGGAGCATCGCTCCGGCGCGCCCCGGCCCCAACGGAGCCCTGATTCCAGCACATGTTTTCATTCATTTGAAATGTGGTGTTAGAGGAGGGCTCTATGAATACCATGGACCACAAAAAAGACAAAAGAGTTCTAGATCAAATCAAGCCTGAACTTTCCTTAGAAGCTATAATGATTAAACTGAGGCTATCATACTTCGGTCATATTATGAGAAGACAAGACTCACTGGAAAATACAATAATGCTAGGAAGAGTTGAAGGCAGCAAAAGAGGAAGACCGAACATGCGATGGATGGTCTCAATAAAAAAAGCAAAGGCCCTCAGTTTGCAGGACCTGACCAAGGCTGTTAATGATGGGATGTTTTGAAGTCATTAATTCAGAGGGTTGCTATAAGTTGGAAGTGACCTGATGGCACTTAACACACACACACACACACACACACATTTTCATATGTGGTGAAGTTTTTAAAAAACTGAGGGCAGCTGATATATGAGATTAATAAAATTTTGAAATTTAATTGGATACCTAATCTAAACATGGCTTTGTTAAGTGTGTTGACAGACAAAAATAAGAACATAAATCATTAAGCAGGTATTTTTTAATAGCAGTAAGATCCATCATAACACTGGAAAAATAAAAAAACTATTAGTATGTGGAATAGGGCTGCCAAGTCAGCCCGGGGGGCGGGGGATCCCCCGCTATAGGGGCTCCCGATCCGCCGGCCGGCATTCGGCCGGTGGGGGGAACCCCGCCCCAGAAGTCGTCCAGTGAGGACGACTTCCCCCATGTAATGATGTCACCCGGAGGTGACGTCTGACGTCATCACGTTGCTGTGGTGCACGCGCAAAGCGCACGCACCAGAAGAGCTCCCGGGGGGAGAACTCCCCCCCGCCAGTAAGTCACCAGGACTTGGCAGCCCTAATGTGGAATATACCTCTGTTGGAAAAATGAAATCATCAGATAAGCTCAGGAAAAAATTCAATTGAATCTGGATGTTTTTTTAATGCTGTCTGGAATCTAGGGATACCCTTTGCTAGTCCACACTGAATGACTCTTCATCCTTGATTCAGTACTAGGGTTCTAAGGAAAGATACAATTCAATAAATTAAGAAGGCATAAGTGTTGGAGCTCTGGCAGTATCATGTTGAAACAGGCTGGTCTTGCATTGCCTCTTGAAAATCTCTAAGAAGGGGACCCCTCTCACCTCTTCAGGGAACCCACTCCACAGAGCTGGAACTACATCGGAAAAAGCCCAGGCTCTGGTCCATGTCAGATGGGCCATCCCAAGTGGTGGGATAGACAACCGAAGGCTGCCCAACAACCATAGTTGGTGCATGGGGACGTATGGCAGGAGAACGTCCTGAAGAACCCAAAGTTGTAAAATCAAATAGGTGGCAATAATTGTAAACATTTTATTTTGTTTCCTTTTTTCTCTGTTTCTTTGTTGTTTTGCATTTTCCTAATTGGTTTTTTTTTTTAATTTGTTTGTTCAAATGTATGGGTTCTGGTTCGTTATTAGACAACTTCATGTGTTGTTCAACATTAAGTGTGATTAAAAAAAAAAAAAAGCATGTGTGTGTGAAAAGTGCCATCAAGTCAAAACTGACTGACGATGACCCCAGCAAGAGGTTTTCAAGCCAAGGGCTTCCCTCTGCAGAGTCTTCTTTGGAGGTCTCCCTTCCAACCAAGTATCAACCCTGCTGAGCTCCCGAGATCCCACAAGATCAGGCTATATCATGCTGCCGTCTGCCCCTAAAAATAGAACAGAGCACCTATATTACTATATGCTACCAAAGTAGCGCAGCAACAGCTCCCCCCCAGGGGCATCAAGTTTTCAAAATCGGGGGGGGGGGGGCGGGAGCTCTTCCGTGTGTGCACACGAAGCGCCCGTGCCCGCCAGAGCTATGTTCTCGCCACATCCCCCCCCCCGCCCTGACCTCTCCTGCTTCCGTCCCTCCCTCCGTCTGTCCAGGGGCCAGCTGGGCATTTGCTTAGCTGGCCCCTGGACGGACGGAGGGAGGGACGGAGTGGCCAGGCCAGGGGGGGAGAGAGAGAGAGATGGCAGCGGCCCTAGGAAGGGTCCAGGGAGGCACGGCGGAGGGCGCACCATTCTCCTGGGGGGGCACAGTCCCCCCGGGAAATTTTGGGGGTGGCTCGAGCCCTCGAGCCCCCCCATAGTTGACACCTATGCCCCCCCATAACTTAAATCCTTTGGACATACACACTGATCAGCTCTCTCCAAACATTCCATATCATGTTTACTACATAAATATTATTTATCAGAAAGAAGAAATTCAAACTCTTCTTTGATATAAATGTATCTTTCTGTCTGTCTGTCTATTGACTGGACATTAAAGACACTTTTAAAAAGATTATTAACTCTGTTCAGTGATACGTGGCATTTGGGGGGGCTTTCTCAGTCTATATTTGTTACCCATTTATGTATTCTTAAGTTCTCTTTGGTAGCATGTAGTAGGTGCTCTGTTCTATTTTTGGAGTTAGTATTCACAATTCTAAAGAGAACTTTCATTTGTAAAGCCTTGGTATGAGATTATTTTTAAATGTGTATTTGGCTAGTTTTCTATTAGAGTTTCAATTACTATTATGAAGATATACCTCTGATGAACAATCAAATAGCCTGAAAGCCACTGGAATTAGATTTTTCAATTAAATCGTTTTTTCTGTGCTCTTCTCAAAGCCTATATTACATTACAACACAATCCTGAGGCCCACTGAGGTGCAGGTGGCTGGATACTGGTGCAACACTGGCAACACTGGTGCTTTCCCTAAAGGAAGCCCACATAGGCCAGGGACTGAGCAAATTTCGGGCAGTGGGGCTGCAGGGGCTGCAATGGCCCTGGTGTCCCCAACAACAGCACCACTGTGCCCAGAGGATATCACAGAGGCAGAATGGCATGGCGGTGACAGATGGAGGGAACCAGATGGTGGCAGCCAATGCTCCCCCTAAGCTGTGGAGTCTTGTGAGCAGCCATTCTACTTTGTGAGATACTGGCATGAAAGTTGTGAGTGAGCGATTTGGCTGCTGCATAAATTAGTTGGCTCTGGAGCCATCCCTTCCTGAGCGAAGGTGAAAATCTGTGAGCCGCAGGCTAAACAACTGTGAGCTAGCTCACACTCGCTCAGCTTAGAGGGAACACTGGTGGCAGCCATGGACAGCTGGTACCAGCGACATGGGAACAGAGAGGTGGGGAGGGATAGGCAGATGCACCACCAGGCCATGCCCGTGGCACACACTCCACCCTGCTTAAAGGCACAAACTCGTCACACGTAACAGAGGTAACAGCACAAAAATGTATATGGGGGCCTCATCACCCCACACACCAGGATCCCCCCAAAGTAGGTCTACCCAGAAGTAAGCCCCAAGCCAAGCAATGGAGGGGAATATTTTCCACTCAGACAGGACTCCAAATTCCCCTTCTCAGTGGCTGCACACACGGATGACAGGGTGGGGGGGATGTGCTGTACTGGGAAGGGACCCCATGCTTAGGGGCCACTTCAGTCACACCATCCAGGGCTGCACCAGGTTGTACTGCAACCCCAGCAGCATCCCCCCACCCCACCCCAGCTGAGGACATAGAGTCCACCTGCTGTGATGCCTCACCCACAAATGCTTGCCTGGGGAATCCCTGATGTCCACAGTTTGGAGGATGACAGTCCTGGCCTCCACGGCCTATTTTGAAGGGGTGAGGGCATGAAAACATCCCACAACACCAGCAGAGAAGGGCAAATAAGCCCATGGGGGCAATGCAGAGCAGCGTATCAGTGGGCAGTGCCCAGCTGTGGTGCCACCCACATGCCCTGCACTCATAGCCACCTCACGTCGATCCCCACCCAGCCTTGCAGCTGCTGCAGTGGGGGTGGCTATGAGTGCACAGCTCACTGGTGACCCATCAGAGGGGTCAGCTGGGGTGGTTGATGGGCCAGCAATGGATCTACTTCTTATTTCCCCACTTCCGTATCCAGGTCTGCAGTTCCTAATCCAGTGTGCAGTTCAGCCCACTCACCAGCATTGGTAACTGATGACCTAGCACTGGCCTCCCCACTGAGCGAGTTACCTGCATGGGGAAGGGGCGGAGTGAGCAGGCAGCACGAGGGGGAAACTCTGCCATCACCTCAATGGTGCACCACAGCCATGAGGCCAAGTACTGTCCGGGCAGGACCTTGACACTGCAGCCACCCACCATGACAGATGGGATCATTGCATACAGCACAGCCTTGGCACAGCCTTGGCACTAGACAGACTCTGAACCTCCACCTGCACACAGGGGAGACCTTACAAGAAGGTACAGGCACTGTGGGAACCACTGGATCATGGAGTGCATCCCCCCCACCATCCACAGGATGGATGTGGGGCAGCAGTAGGGCACCTCTGGGGCCCAAAGCCCACCCCTGATGACAGTATTAGGTGATGGGACCTGGACCATGGGTAGGGGACCAGACAAGAGCCATGGGTTCAGGGAGGCCCTCCAATGCTCTAACCAGCTCCCCCCCCCCCCATCCACCCACCCAACAGCCCACACCAAGATGGTGGTCTTTTGTTTGCTGTACTGCCAAGGATCTGACAAAAACAACTCCTGCCCAGGCTATACATTTTGGTGGCATAGCGATGCCACAGGAGGCGCTGTGCCAGGACCTACCATGAGTACATCAGCACCCTGCAGCTCCCAGATGGCACTTGCCTGGAGTGGTCACACCTGGACAGCATGGCCATCCAAGCCCAGTGAGGACCTTGGTCCAGCACTGCAGGGCCAAGCATCCACCCCCTGGGCCATCCCCATATGGCATCAGGTGCTGCTGTCTTGCTGGTTTCTTTCCGTGGGGTCACTGCTGATGCCCTGGAGGCCTCCCGATTGTCAGTGTGCTGCTGCCGCCGCCAGAGCTTCCTGAATAAGATGCTTGGGCAACTACAAGACCACGGAGGAGGCAGAGCAGGCCCGCAGCTACACTGGATCATTTCGGGGCCCAGCCCCTCGACTCTCTGCCAGGGCCCCCCAACTTACTACCCTGGACAACCCCCCTGACTTATTCCTCATGCTGGCCACTGCGGCAAGCCCCCCGCCACTCCCCCCCCCCCCCGTATCTCTTCTTGCCCTGGCTATGAAACAAAATGTGACGCTCCAGCAAAGGAGGCTGCTGCCCGTTCCACTCAGCCCGAGAGAGAGCCGACGATATTGATGTGTTTGAAGGAAAGACCGAAAGGGCTGCCTGGGGGGCAGTGGGGTGTGTGTGTGTGTGTGTGTGTGTGTGTGTGTGTGTCTCAAGGGCAGTGGCTGAAGGATTGCCTCCGCCTCCCCCCATTGCAAGGAGAATTGCGCAGGAGCGATGACCCTCCCTACTGCTCTGTGTGCCTTGGAGGTAGGCACAGCTCTGCTTTTTCTTGCTCTGCCCACCCCTCCTCTAGGGTGACACAAGCCGAAGAAAGCAAGGGAAAAGCTCTTTGATTGGAAACAGTTGGGGAAGCCACTAAGCCCGAGGAAGGAACTGGGAGATACGCAGCTGCAGCAGCCCTCTCTCTCCCTCCCCCCCGCTCTGCGCGTGGACCAGGGGCAGGGCTTGGGATCTGAAGGTTGCCGGGGGGGGGGGGGGAGTGCAGATTTGCCTGGTGACTCATGGGGGAACCTCCCAGGAGCTGGAAAGCCCCGGAAGGCAGGTGTGAGGTGTGCTGCAGCCAGGTGATCACAGGCTGCTTGATCCCCCAGGGATTAATTCTTTTTTTGTGACATCAGTGCCCCCTGACTTATTTAAAGGCCCCCCAAATTCCAAAATCCTGGCTACGGGCCTGAGGCAGAGTGGGCCCCATTCGTGCTGGGTTCTCCATGTTCACGGGCTTCCCAAATGTCATAGAGGCTGTAGATTGCACCCACATTACACTCATCACACTACGTGAGAAGCTGCAGGCCTGCCACAAGTGACAGCTCTTCTACAGCCTGAACGTGAAAGCCACTTTCAACCACCAGTACATCTTCACAGACCTTGTGGCCAAGTTCCTGGGTAGCATGCACAATATATAGATCTTAGTCTCGTCTGGTGTGCTTAGTATGTTAAGTAGCCATGTCCTCAATGTCTGTAAGTAATTTGGAACAGGCACCCTCAAACTGTTTAGTCCTCTGGAATCCCCAACTTAGGCCCAATTTACACCTCCCCTCTGAAGTAGTTTGACGGCTGTCTTTTCCTACCTCATTTCTCATTTCCTACCTCATTACTGTCTTTTCCTGCTCATTTCACGCTGGTTTCAAGTTTCACTCCCTGATCTGAAGAGTACTAAGCAATAGGATCTGTTTAAAGCAGTATAATGCTAGCTTGACCACAGGAGGGCAATTAACAAATGTAAACTGTAATTTTTAAACTAGAATAAGTATGGTTTGAAACTAGAAACAGGTATAGACGGGGTTTTTTGAAAGTAGAATGATTCCAGCGGGAAAGTCATATGTAGATTTGACCTTAAAAGGGATCAGGTAATACGTAATATGAAAGACCTGCCTGAGACCCTGGAAATCTGTTGCCAATCTGAGTAGACAACAATACTGACTTTGATGGACCAAGGGGGTCTGATTCAGTATAAGGCAGCTTCATGTGTTCATGTACTGGTGATCTATGCTGCTCAAGATTTCTGTGTTATTTGTTTCAGAGATTGCACTGTATCTACAACATAGTAGGTAGCTCTCAGTCTAAGTATACTTTCTCCCACATAATCCATCTACTTGGGTCATCTTCAGAGGCCTAGCCATCTAGTTGCGCAACAACTCCTCCCTGATTGTGTTGTGTTTGCATGTTTATGTGTTTTTATTGTGAAATATAAACATATTGTTAAATATAGACATATAAGTGTACAAATACAACACAATCAGGGAGGAGGAACAAGAAAAGTTTACTGGGAGTTTGCTTTTGATGCTTTAAATGTTTTAATGCCTTGCTCTTTGTCACCTTGGGGACCATATTCGGGTGGAAATATAAATGTGTTAACTAAAATATTAAAATCTGCCGTGAGTGTGGTTACATGGTGTCTCATCCATTCTACGTTAGCTCCCGTGAACAGACTCATCAACTGAGTGACAGCAGGCTGAACCACCAAAAGTCATCTTGTTGGAATCTCTTCTTTGTCTTATGCTGGGAGTGGATGAGTTTGATGGACATTAAAATAACCTTACACTGATTCCACTCAGCTGTTCTCATTACTATTGTCTTCTTTTGACAATTTATCTTTGACATTAGATCTTCACTTTTGCTCAGTAGCACTTCTGACACTTTGGTAAATGTGAATAATAAAATCCCAGTTAACAGAGCTGTCTGCAAAGAGCATCCTAAGAAAATGGATAACAGTTTTATTGTTACATTCATTTAAATCAAGGTAAGAAGAGTGATAGAGTGTTCTGTTGCAGTTCTCTGCAAATTTGCCATGAGAATTTGGAAAGGCAAAAATTGTTTCAAAGCTGCCACCAACTGTTATACTTGCAAATTACAATCCAAAGAGTTTATTCTATATTGAAATCCTTATTGCCACATTCTTTAATACATGGTGCAGGTACAATTTCTAGCTTACCTGGCATCTCCCTTTCTTAACAAGTTATATAGAAAAGCAAGGAAAGTGTCCTGCTTTTGAACAGCTCTAAGTGGCTTTAAATGGTCATATCTCTTCAATGTAGATCCATTATACGTTGCCACTTAGACCTTAAAGCTTTTGAAAAGATTGCTTCCAGATTTGTAAAACTGATTCAGGCATTTTCTTTGGACTCTATTGAATCAAATTCCCAAACTTCACACTTTGTTATATAACCCAGGGTTTTTCCATATGGCTGATTTCTACTCTAGCTGATAAACCCACAATCCTAAATGCCTTGGCACCCATAATATGATCTAGTTGTAGCATTTGATTCAAAGGGTCACTAAGGCACGGCTCAGGCAAACATCAGACAGCACAGTAATTGTTCCAGGACAGTATAATTTCAGACTGTAGGTATGGTGCTGCAAGGGTGACTACTTCCCAATGGAACCAATGTCTAGCTGCGCATACAGATCAAGCATGTAAAAGAGAAATCAAGGAAAAAAATTATACTCCATCATCTAGTTTTGTGTATGAATGGGATATACGTTCAGCCCCCTATGGCAGCCCAAGCAGTTATAGCCCATGAACTGTTATCATGACATCTGCAATTCATGTGAACTATGGTAATTCTACTATTTAATTCTACATTTGGGAGTAGGGAGTTCAATTTTCCCTTCTTCATGGTAGATGGTTTATCAAGTTCTATTTGTTTTTGACAAAAGGAGGTCCATGCTTTCTTAAGTGACTGACCTCTACTTTTTAAACTTAGCCTGCACAATTTGTATTCCATCAAGCAAAATGCAACCCATAGCCATGTGGTGTTACCCGCCACCAAGAGACAAAGAGACCAACTTTTTAAATTGCTTCTTAGGACTGCAAACACATGACTTGCCAAGATCCCAATATATAGGTTGTGGGATTAATCACAACAGGTGATAAACCCTGTATTTTTGCATTTGTGTGTGTGTGTGTGTGTGTGCATGGAGGACGTTCAGAGAAGTGGCTTGATAGCCCGCCTCTGCATCCTGGCCCTGGTATTCTTTGGAGGTCTCCCATCCAGATACTTGCCAGGGTCGGCCCTGCTTAGCTTCCGAGATCTGATGAGACTGGTCTTTCCTGGGCTATCCAGGTCAGGATAAGCCCTGTATTAAACTATTATCTCTTTTCACTGTTCATGTGATATTGTTTATAGCCAGGAAATGAAGGTTGACTTTAGTCACTTTAGCTACTGAGGCACTACTACTATATTTCACAAGTTGCAATTCTACTTGTAATTTAGAAGCTGTAATTCTACTTGAGAAAGTCTGTTTAGAAAGCCACAAATTAATGGCACGTGTACTAGAAACACTTGTGTGAACTAATTTTGTTGATCAAATAGAAGCCTTTATTCTTGCTATGTAAGTCCAAATACTCTGGTTTCTGTCTAAGTACAAAGCATGTACGGAATAAGCACAAGTCTTTACAGCAAGTCAGTATTTTTTTAAAAAAAGATTTCACCATTTAGGTGATGGTGTTTTACCCGGTTCTCTTTGTTCCCAGAATGATTCGTAGAGTGCTGAACTGAAATACTGTAATTCACGCAATGCAACAATCCAAGCCTAGACATTTGTGTAGGCATGATTGCCTAAAATGAAGGAGTAAACTTCCCTTCTGTGCAAGCAAAACATGCTTTCAGATGTTACAGTGAGATATTTCATTCTAAGTTATCATACAAATTCTTCAGCTCAATATGACTGCGAATCAGGCGCTGTAAACCTCCAGGCCGACACATCTTCCTGTCTCTGCATGAGCATCACAAAATAAACCACTAATTTGGGGGGAGAACAGCAGGGTATAGCTATGCAAATGTAAAGAAACTATGTACACATGGGATGCTGAAAAGGCAGGTGAACTATTTTGCAAACAGCCCAGTGTTAGAGGAACAGGGAAACTGTGATGATTATTTTAGGCTGATTTTACATCTGACTTTCCCGCTGGAATCATTCTAGTTCCAAAAAAACCTGCCCATACCTCTGTGCGGTGTGAAACCATGCTGCCACTGAAATGTCCATATCTACTAATTGCCCTCCTGTGGTCAAGCTTGTATAATACCGCTTTATTCTGCTTTAAACAATTGTGGTTTCTTAGTGCACTTAGACCCCCTGGAGTGAAATTTCACACCACTGTGAAATCAGCACAGGAAAAGACAGCAGTCAAACTACTTTAGAGGGGAGGTGTAAAATCAGCCTTAGTGTCTGCTCCAGCACAATGTTAATGTTTAACTTGGTCACCATTTTGAAGAAGAAGAGTTGGATTTATACCCCACCCTTCACTCGGAGTCTCAGAGTGGTTTACAATCACCTTCTCTCCCTTCCCCAGAAAAGACACCCTGTGAGGTAGGTGGGGCTGAGAGAGCTCTGAGAGAACTGCTCTTGAGAGAACAGCTCTGAGAGAACTGTGACTGACCCAAGGTCACCCAGCTGGCTTCATGGAGGGGAGTGGGTAGGGCTGCCAAGTCCCCCCGTGGGGCGGGGGAAACACTGATTTTTAGTGCTTATCTCCCGCTTTTCCAAAGTTGGCCACCGGGGGGACAAAATGGCTGCCTTAAAAGGGAAATGTCTGCAGAGAGCCTGCCCTGCAGTAAAAAGCCTCGCCAGACATTTCCCCTTTAAGAAGTCAGCAAGAGAGCTTCTTCCACAGCAAGAGAGCCCCGCCCAGAGATTAAGGAGGGACTGAAGGAGCTGCTTTTGCATGTGGCTGGCAAGGTGAGTTTCTGTTCCAGCTCTTTTCATTCTCTCTCCCTCTTTCTTTTTTCTGTCTGTCTGTCTCTCTCTCTGTCCCCATCCAGCAGAGGTCTATCAGTGGCTATTATAGCCACAAGGTCTAAATGGAAGTAAGTGCCTCTGCCAGTTTTTTCCCCTTCTCTCTCTCTCCCTCTTTCTTTCTTTTTTCTGTCTGTCTGTCTGTCTGTCTCTCTCTGTCCCCATCCAGCAGAGGTCTATCAGTGGCTATTATAGCCACAAGGTCTAAATGGAACCCTTTGTCTGGGGCAGTGATGCTCTGCATTCTTGGTGCTTGGGGGGGCAACAGTGGGAGGGCTTCTGGAGTTCTGGCCCCGCTGCTGGACCTCCTGAGGGCACCTGGTATTTTTGGCCACTGTTGTGACACAGAGTGTTGTACTGGATGGGCTGTACTGGATGGGCCGATCCACTGTGGCTTCTCTCCTGTTCTTATGATATGAAAATCATATTTAGCACTTGTGTAGCACTTAGGGCTTCATATTCTGCCGAGATGAGGAAGGATTCAGTAGGGCCATTGCTCAGTGATAGAGCATCTGCTTGACATGCAGGAGGTATCAGCCTCTTCAGCTAAAAAAGGATCAGGTAATAGGTGACATTAAAGATCTCAGCCTGAGACCCTGGAGAGCCACTACCAGTCTGAGTAGTCAATACTGACCTTGATGGACCAATGGCCTGATTCAGTATTAGGAAACTTCATGAGTTCATGTGTCAGCATGTGGAAGCAACATCACAGGATGTGACATCACAAAATGATGTCACTTCCTTTCTCCTGGCTCCACCCCCAAAGTCTCCTGGCTCCACCCCCAAAGTCCCCAGATATTTCCCAAGTTGGACTTGGCAGCCCTAGGAGTGGGGAATCAAACCTGGTTCTCCAGATTACAGTCTGCTGCTCTTAACCACAACACCAAACTGGCTGTCTTGAGAGATTTGCTTGCAAACAGCATGTACCACTGTATAATACTGCCTCCTAAAGGTTTCCATCATGGCATTGATGTCTTCCTCTGTTCATTTCCCCCCTTGAACTAACAGACAAGTATTCTCACTGTGTGGAAAATATCTATTGACCAAGAGGAAGGAAGGAACAGGATTTTTATCGACAGGAGCAGAAACATCTATTAAGACCAGGATTACTTATTTTATTGCTCTCATAAAGGGGGAAAGTGATCATAACCTTAGTTTGTTATTCTGCCACATGCCTCAGTATCCTTGACAAGAACCCTCCAGGAGTCTGCAGCTGTTTACAGCTACTTGTGAGCACTACCCTGCAAATAATATAGCTAAATCAATTAATGTTACACAGCTTCCATAATATATAGTATTAAAGCTTTTGGAGAAGAGAATGGGAGGTCCACATCTGCTTGTTTAGTTAAAGCTCATTCTCTTGCTCCTTGTTAGCCAGTTGAGCTAGGGATCAACAATCAAAGATCCCAGGACAAATCTAGGTCTCTGAGTCCCCAAATGGAAGAGGAGGACACACAGAGGGAAATGCTGATGGCTTTTGGCTTTGGGGATGGGAGGAAGCTTCCCTCCCTTTCATCTCTCTGTCTGAAATCGGTTGATGGCCAGACATTTAAAGAGCTGGCTGCGGTAGAGCTTGGAAAAGTATGATGTCTTGGTGCAGCCAGGCTGCAGGGCACCTCCTGAGGAGGACAAGCAGGGGTCCTTTCGAGCAGGAGCTCGGGGGAGTGCAGCTCCGGGAGTGGGTGCCAGCTCCCCCCCCCCCTTGCAGGGAAATGCCTGCTTGTGTCATGGCTGCAGCAAAATGTCCCCGTCCCCTGGAAAAGTCCTTGTTCCTCTGACCAGCCTTCTGAAGGCTTCAGCCACCACCACAGGCGTCAACTTTAGGGAGGCTGGGAAGCTGGAGCCCCCCCCCCCCAAAAAAAAACTTTTCCAGGAAGTGCTGAGCCTCCCCCGGAGACAATGGCCTGTGATGTCTCTGGCCCAGCCCTTGGCCACCACTGAAGCTCTCCTCCCAGAAGAGGGGTATTTCTGAGGCTTGGATTAGTAGCTGTCCCCTCTCTGCCAGCTCTTTCTTTCTTTCTTTCTTTCTTTCTTTCTTTCTTTCTTTCTTTCTTTCTTTCTTTCTCTCTCTCTCTCTCTCTCTCTCTCTCTCTCTCTCTCTCTCTCTCTCTCTCTCTCCTTTCTTTCTTGCCTTCTGACATATGTCCAGTGAAGTCAGGTGGTGTAGCATATGCAAATACATTATGCTAATGAGTTATGCTAATGAGCTCCTGCACCTCTTTTTCTGCTAAAGGACCCCTGAGTACAAGGGCAAGGCAAAATGGACTGACTTGCTTTGGGGTAAGTCAGTCCAGGACATAGGGGTCCCCCAAATACAACCAGGAGATATGACTCTCCACAGAGACCTGTAGCTAAGATCGCCAGTTCTGGGTTGGGAAATAACTGGAGATTTTGGGGGTGAAGCCTGAGGTAGGTGGGTTTTGGGGAGGGGAAGGACCTCAGGAGGGTGTATTGCCATAGATCCCACCCTCCAAAGCAGCCATTTCCTCCAGAGGAACTGATCCTGGTTGTCTGGAGATCGATTGTAATAGCAGGAAATCTCCAGGTGCCATCTGGAGGTTGGCACCCCTACCTGTAGCTTGGGTGTGGTCTGGTTCCGATCAGCCGGTCTGAGGCTCGAGGGCATTCAATGCTGTGACTGGAGGAGAGGAGATTCCCAAAGGACTTTGCTGTAGTCATGAGGAGAGGGTGGGGCCTGAGACCTGGAGGTGGGTCCAGGCACTGGGACACTCCTTAAAAGCCGCTACCCTAAGGAGTCTGAGGTAGGCATCAGAGAGTGGAGGTAAAGAGATCGAGCCAAAAGGCAGGCCTCATCCCCCTCTTCCCATGCTGGCTGTACTTGGCACATCACCTAATAAAGAGAAGCTGGAGCTGCTTTTTTGGGTCCCTGCTTCTTTGTAGTGAGAAGGCCATGAGTATGGATCAGAGACCACCACTAACCTGCTGCACCTTTCCACAGTCACACTTAGCCTCAGTGCACACCTCCGACCCACTCTTTAAAGTGGGGATAATAACCCTGATCTACTTTACAAGTTAATAACTCACTATAACTCACTAAAATAATGGATGGGAAAGTTGTTTACACATTCTAATTGCAATCCTAAGCAGAGTTACATGGTTCTAAGTCCATTTAGGTAAATGGGTTTAGAAGAGTGTCCCTCTTAGGATGATACTATAAAAGTATCGATTCTCTAAAGTATTATTTATATTAAATTATGAGCGCAAGTTTCATTTAAACAACCAAGGGTGGGGGTGGGCAGGCGAGGCAGACCCCATTTAAAGATTGCACTAGAAGTTATTGGTGGTGTAACTTATTTTTGAGACTATCATTGGTGTCAAATTGATCCACTGAAATTATTCCTTCTTGTGGTCTGAATTTCACAAATGCTTTCGCTTTATTCTAGTTACCCAAAAATATACTGGGCGATCTTTGCCAGTGCTGCTTAAAGATTGATTTCTGAGGAGAATAACAGGTAAGGCACTATGTCAGTTGCACAAAAGACAGCACAGGTCAAGAGCAGAGTGGACTGTAATAAAAGAGAAATCTCTAAAGGGGACTTATATTAAAGTAAACTGAAAGAAGAACAGCAGACACAACAAAGAAGAGGCTGAATAGGGACGCGAGGTATTCACAATTCTAAAGAGAACTTTCATTCTCAAGAAATAAACATTGCCATCCAGACGAGCTGCACCTGTTGACGCTCTTGGGACGGGGTGAAGTTGCGCCATCTATCTAGTAGGAAGGACACTGCTCAGTATGTGACATGCTTTAAATTGTATTTATGGTTTTAACTGTTATAACTGTTATAGTACATGTTGTCAGCCGCCCTGAGCCTGCCGAGAAGCAGGGAGGGCGGGGTATAAGCCAAATAAATAAATAAATATTTGTAAACTAACTGAGAACAGATAAAAATATGTGGGTGAGAATATATGCAGTGGCCCTCAATCTAAATAAAGCAGACTGATGTTTTTTAAAAAATGGAATATCAAGAAGCTTTAATTTAACTAGAAGGTATAAGAAGGTTTATCTCGGTTGCATACAGTACAGTATAAAACATCAGGATTTAGATCAAGATGGGTGGCCAATCTGTTAGTCTGTCTGTAGCAGTAGAAAAAACGAGAGTCCAGGAGCACCTTAAAGACTAACAAAATTTGTGGCAGGTATCTGAAGAAGTGAGCAGTGACTCACAAAAGCTCATACCCTGTTGCCAATTTTGTTAGTCTTTAAGGTGCTGCTGGACTCTTGCTCTTCTCTAACGATCAGGATTTTTCTTCTTTTCCTTCCCTGAGCAGATGGAAATTTAAGGCATGCGTTATGTTTTGTCTTTGAGCAATTCCCACTGGAGGTTTCTAATCTCTTGTGACAAGGATGATAGTGGATGCAGCATTTTTGGGGTTGGGTTTGAGGGGGTTTTTTTAAGGCAAATTGTGATCCAGAACTCAACAAGCTCCAGAACACCCCAGAGCTGTATCCACACATCACTGGATTTTGTGCTGCAGTGAAGTACAGGCCTATGGAGAGTTATGCCAGTTTAATCCCATTAAAATTCATTTATGTTAATTATAGTCTCTCTGAGATGTAAGGCATGGTACACATGGTAAGTCAACAGGGTAGACAATCAATAAACAATGTAATAGGATTAGAATTGCAGGAATATAAGACAAAACTGAAACAAGGCATAGGTATCAACACGACATGTTAAAGGATGTGGAAATTACATAGTAGGATAATACATGTAACAACAAATGCTATGTACTATATACAGCAGTAGAGTCCACAGCTGTTCCCCTTCTTTAAAGCATCTTTCTGAACCATTTCATTATAGTATAGCCCTATTCAAGGGCATAGGCTTCCCAATTTCCCAGGGGGGGGGGCTGGGGCTGGGCCAGAGGTGAAGCTATGCTAGGTCCTTAAAAGAACCGAGGCCCAGTGACATCATAGAGAGGAGCCAGTGACATCACAAGCCATTGTCACTATCTTTGGAGTTAGAGCCATGTGGGATTTAGGAAGGGGCTCCCCAGAAATTTCGGGGTGGGGCTGGGAACCCTTGGGATCCCCCCTAGCCATGGCCCTGGGCTGGGCTAAACCCTGTGTAAGGTGGAAGTTGGCCAGTGGTTATAGTGGTATCCCAGCAGTCTCCTGCTGTGTCCTTTATTTAAATTCATTTTTAGAATAGTCACTTTAAGTTCTGCAAATATACATACTATGTGCATAAGACAAACAAATGGTCACAAAGTTGAAAGTAAGGAGGGCAACACAGAAAGGCCTGTAGACAAAAAGACATTTTAAAAGTTTTCCTGGGCATTCATTTACAGGAGACTTGTTTTTGCCTTATTCATAAGGGTGACTTTGTACTGAAATTTACTAAATTAAGGCAACACAGATGCCTTTGTTTGGTAAATGCATGGCTGAAGTCCCTGTGTCAAAATACCAAACAGTTGCTGTGCACTCAATTTCTGAGCAATGTACAGAGTTCAGAGTCATTCCACTTTGCAACCTATCATTCCAGTCCCAGAGCACTGAGCCTATTCCCAGGGGCTGTCCTGTCATTCCACTCTGTGACCTGCCATTCTAGTCCCACAGCATAGATTCTATTGCTAGGGATCATCATTCCACCCTGGTGACTGTCATTCCAGTCCCAGGGCACAGATTCTATTCCTACGGACTGTAATTCCACTTTGGGGGCTGTCATTCCAGTCCCAGAGTAGCCTATCTAGGCCCAAAGTCCTTAATGGAAAAACCATTCCACATTTTCTTTGCACCTTTTTGGGGCGGGTTCAATCTATTTCAGTGGAGCCCATGCAAGTCAATTGGCATTCCTGGCTTCTATTATCCCCAATGGGCCTTCAAGCCTCTCCCATTGTTTCCAATGGGCAATCCTGCCATTCCTTTTATACAGGGGTCCTTTCGTAAAAAAAGAGGTGCAGGAGCTCATTAGCATAACTTATTTGCATATGCCACACACCCTGACATCACCGGAAGTGATGATGTCATCGGCAGTGTGTCAGAAGGCAAGAAGGGAGGGAGGGAGGGGGAAGGAAGGAAAGTAACAGGAAGGTAGGTAGGTAGGTGGGAGAGAGAGAGAGAAGAAAGGAAGGAAGGAAGGAAGGAGGGAGGAAGGGGGGAAGGAAGGAAGGAAGGAAGAAAGAAAGGAACAGTAAGGTAGGTAGGTAGGTGGGGGGAGAGAGAGAGAGAAGGAAGGAAGGAAGGAAGGAAAGGAGAGGGGAAGGAAGGGGGAAAGGAAGGAACAGGAAGGTAGGTAGGTGCGGGGGAGAGAGAAAAGAAAGGAAGGGAGAGGGGAAGGAAGGGGGAAAGGAAGGAACAGGAAGGTAAGGGCTCTCTGGATGTCTAGAGCTCTGAAGTTGGAGAAGGGACAAATGTTGGCAGTAGGGGGGGTGAGGGACTTCTCCCTGGGGGGGCGAGAAAGATCTGAGCGGGGGGGAGGAGGGGCTTCTCCCAGGCCGGCGGCACTTGCCGCCAGGCCCGGGATGGGTCTGCTGGGGGGGGGAGCGAGGGACTTCTCCCTGGGGGGGGGCGAGGGACTTCTCCCGGGCTGTCGGCGCTTGCCGCCAGGCCCGGGAAAGAGGATCTGAGCGGGGGGGCCGAGGGACTTCTCCTGGGCTGGCAGCGCTTGCTGCCAGGCCCGGGATGGGTCTGCTGGGGGGGGGAGCGAGGGAGCATCTGAGCGGGGGGGGGGGCGAGGGACTTCTCCTGGGCTGGCGGTGCTTGCCGCCAGGCCCGGGAAAGAGGATCTGAGCGGGGGGGGGGGGCAGGGACTTCTCCCGGGCCGGCGGCGCTCACCACCAGGCCCGGGAAAGAGGATCTGAGCGGGGGGGGGGGGGGCGAGGGACTTCTCCCGGGCTGTCGGCGCTCGCTGCCAGGCCCGGGAAAGAGGATCTGAGCGGGGGGGGAGGGACTTCTCCCGGGCTGGTGGCGCTTGCCGCCAGGCCCGGGATGGGTCTGCTGGGGGGGGGAGCGAGGGAGTATCTGAGCGGGGGGGCCGAGGGACTTCTCCCGGGCTGGCGGCGCTGGCCGCCAGCCCCGGGAAAGATGATCTGAGCGGGGGGGGCGAGGGACTTCTCCCGGGCTGGCGGCGCTGGCCGCCAGGCCCGGGAAAGAAGATCTGAGCGGGGGGGCGAGGGACTTCTCCCAGGCCAGCGGCGCTTGCCGCCGGCCCGGCAAGGATGAGCGGGGAGGAGGCTTTCTTCCGGCTCCGCGCCGAAGCACGGGCCGGGAAAGCAAGCTGGGGGTGGGGCTTTATCATATGCCCGCCCCCCGGCTTCCCCTCTCCCGGAGCGGCGCTCCAGCGCGCCCCGGCCCTAACGGAGCCCTGCTTTTATACATCCCAGTTAGTTGTACCTTTGAAACTGTACCACACCATTTTAAGTAACAGCAAACTGAAGAGCATGAATGTGTATAGAGTACACATTTCTTGCCAGTGTTCTTTTTGGGCTGCACACAGGACAAAAGGAAATTTTAAAAGGCCTCTGATCTGCATGTCCCCCCCAATCTCACACAGCAGAACCAGAATTTCCAGTTTCAGCACTGGAGCTAGGCACGCCGGCCTCCCCGTGGGACTCAGGGATCCTCTGGAATTACAGCTCATTTCCAGACTACAAACATCAGTTTCCCTGGAAAGAATGGATGTTCTGGAGGATGGACTCTATGGCACTGTACCCCACTGAGGCCCCTGTCCTGCCCAGGCTCCATCCCCAAATCAGAAAAAAGAGAGGGGGGTGAGGGGGGAGGGAAAGAAAGCAAATAGATGGGGGGAGGGAGAGAGAAATAAAGGAGGAAGGGAGGGAGGGGAAGAAAGCAAATAGAATGGGAGAGAGAGAGAGAAGAAGGGAGGGAGGGAGGGGAGAGATGGAAAGAAAGCAAATAGATGGGGAGAGAGAAGTGAAAGACAGAAAGAAGGGAAGGAAAGAAATGGAAAGTCAGGCTGGAGTGTGTGTGTGTGTGTGGGGGAAAGCAGCTCCCTTACTTCCTGCTCTCACACATCTCAACAGAAAGAGAAATAAAAGAGAAAAAGACTGAAAGAGAGAAGAGAAAGTGAGCCACTCGCTGCTGACGGCGCTGGCAACCGGAGGCCACAGGGGAGCACCGGTCATCCACATTGCCAGCCCAAGGCTCCATGACCTCCCTCGCCTCCATTCTTAATCTTGCCCGCCTCTCCTCCCCGTCCTTCCCACCAACTGGCATGCAGGTGCACTCTGATCCCGGCTCTGCTACCTCCCCTTCCAGAACCTTAAGGATGGCTGGGTGCAGCAGCATCAGTGGGAAGGTAGCTTGGGTTTTGGCAGTGATGGCAGCAGCTCCAAAGTCGCTCCACTCTGCTGGAAGGTGGGCGGCCACTTTACAGTTAGCGCAGGCAGGGAGACCCATTAGCCCTGTGCTGAGAGGAAAATTGGTGTATTGGCACTGGTTGCCATGGGGGGGCTCATTCACCCCTGGAAAATTTTGGGGGTAGCCTCGGCCCCCGAGCCCCCCTGAAGATGACGCCTATGGCCCTATTACCCATGTAAGAATGCCCTCTGAAATAATAAGGTGGGAGCCTTTCTAACCTCCTCAGTCCACCCATTTCATAAGGTGGAGACCACAACAAAGAAAGCATGTATACGGGCAGTTGTTGATCTTGCCCATTGGCAGGGTGGCACCTGCAGATGGCCCTGTGCAAATGAGTGAAGCTTTTATGGTGGAGCACAGGGGGAGAGGCAGTCTAGCAGATGAGAGGGTCCGTGGCCATGCAGGGCTTTGCCTGTGATGGCAAGTACTTTGAATTGAACCCAGACAAGCATGTAGTTTTGTGCTTCAACAATCTGGTATTGTGCAGGGAAGAAGTGGAGGAAATAGGGATTTTTGCATCACTGAGATGCTACAGAGATTAGAAAGGCACCAAGCATCTTTGCCAAATACTGGCCATCTTTTAAAAAAAATCCCACCCACATATCTATCACCCCCATCTGTGCTGAAATCAATGCAAATCAACTCAGTAACGATGCATAGGATTGCACTATTAAAGCTGAAATTTTTAAATTTGCCTCTTTGTACATGCCTGCATATAACGTTTCACTCAAGAATTAAGTTAACATTATAAACCAACATCAAACAAATATAGATGGGGAGGATAACTGTGAGACCTGATTAGATCCAATAAGCCAGGCCTCAGATTCAAAGCAAAGTCCTTTTATTGTTCTTAATGGTCTATCAGGAACACATCCCTTGTTAGTACTGTCAGGTCAGTAGGACTCAGAACACTTATACAGTTTTCAAATAGCAGATAAATGTCAGGCACCAATCAGGGCCGAATGAACCCTGGCGATCAATGGGGTGACAGATGTCACAGCCAGATCGCCCTCACATCCCACCAATCAGGGCAATAACTATAAAGCGCGAAAATGCTAGCAGTTACTTTTCCCAAAGAAATGGCGCGCAAGCAAAGAGCGACTTACCCCTCCCCCCTGCTAGAACTCCCACATTGCATTCCCACACCTTAAGGTCTCTGGCGAAGCCCAGCACAGCAATAACTCAAGGTTGACCTTATCTCAAAACAAAGTAACATGAAGAGGGAGAGGAGAAGGAGGGGGGACGGCTTGGGAACGGAGCGCAGAGAGGGGAGGGGAACGGAACGAGGTACCACACTCCCGTAGGGAGAAACCAGACAGCAGGAATACAAAATGACAGAGAACCTGACAATAATCATAAGAACAAACAAAGAAATGAAGAAATTTTTAAAAACTGAGACTACAATAGTTGGCTACGAGTAAGGCCTACTGAACACATTGGGGCTTAGTTTGGTGTAGTGGTTAAGTGCGCGGACTCTAATCTGGGAGAACCGGGTTTGATTCCCCACTCCTCCACTTGCACCTGGCTGGATGACCTTGGGCAAGCCATAGCTCTGTACCAGCTGTTCCCTCAAGGACAGCTTGGGAAAGAGCTCTCTCAGCCCCACCTACCTCACAGGGTGTCTGTTGTGGGGAGGGGAAGGGAAAAGGAGTTTGTAAGCCGCTCTGAGACTCCCTTGGGGAGTGGAGGGCGGGGTATAAATCCAATCTCTTCTCTTCTTCTTCTTCTTCTACTTCTGTGTAAATGTGAAGAAGAAGAAGAAGACGAAGAAGAGAAGAGATTGGATTTATACCCCGCCCTTCACTCACTTGGAGTCTCAGAGCGGCTTACAAACTCCTTTCCCCTTCCCCTTCCCACAACAGACACCCTGTGAGGTGGGTGGGGCTGAGAGAGCTCTTTCCCAAGCTGTACTCGAGAGAATAGCTGGTACAGAGCTATGGCTTGCCCAAAGTCATTCAGCAGGTGCAAGTGGAGGAGCAGGGAATCAAACCCAGTTCTCCCAGATTAGAGTCCGCGCACTTAACCACTTCACCAAACTGGTATAGGGATTACTCTGTAAAATGTTTTTAAAATAAATTCAGCTGCAAAAAGAACAATGATATTTCTCCATTACTGGTTGCCAACTGGGACCGGGGTCCAAAGAATAAGGAATGTACAAGAGATCTTAGTGCATTCGGATTTAAAGCTACAGAACATGAGGAATGAGGGGACACAAGGATTCTTCCGATGTGGATCATGTTCAGTGCGCAGATCGTTTTATTGAAACAAAAACCTATATTCATGAAGTAAATAATTATAAAGTGTAAATTGAACAGTTTATAAACTGCAAGCCACACTTATGTATATATGCAATTCATTGCCCGTGTGAAAAAACATACATTGGGTCTACAACATGTGAAGTTGGGACATGTGTCACGGAGCATTTATCACAAATTAGACACAGAGTCCAGGAAGCTCCTTTGGTGGAACACTGGACTCAGGCTAATCATAGTCCTGAAGATTTAAGATTCAGGGTGGTTTTTAAATATGTGGGGAGGCAGTTTGAAAATTCTGATAGTCAAGTCAAGTCAGCCTTTATTGGCATAAATTAGGAAAACAATTTATACATGTTAAAACCCATTAAAAACACATATATAAAAATTCTAAAAGAACCTTTGGCGCAACTTTAAGACCAGACAAAGAAACTTGGCCACCTTCTCCAGGGTGTCCGGACTGGAATCTCTTAGAAGTCTATGCACCTTGAGTGCATCAGAACAAGCACCCATACTAGTTAACAGAGAATGTAAATGTGTGCTCCTTAGATCTACATACAAGTTACAGTGCAAGAGAACATGAGTAATTGATTCTGATAGTCATCGGATAATATTACAGCAGGAGGCAAGGCTAATTTTTCATTTACAGACATTGTATCCGACTGGTCTTAATATGCTAAAAGATTATTCTTGTTTCTTATAAATCAATAGTGCAGGTACCTTATAAGCAATGCTCCCTCTAAACTGTGGAGTCTTGTGAGCAAAAATTCTACTTTGTGAGCTACTGGCATTAAAGTTGTGAGTGGCCGATTTGGCTGCTGCATAAATTAGTTTGCTCTGGAGCCATCCCCTTCCTGAGCTAAGACAAAAATGTGTGAGCTGGAGGCTAAAAAACTGTGAGCTAGCTCACACTAACTCAGCTTAGAGGGAACACTGCCTATAAGTTAAAGTGTATATGAAGCTTTCTTTGATACTGTTATCTTTAAGTGGATTGATGATGCTCTGATTAGCAGCACTGGGGATCTGAACCTTCAGGTTTTAAGATATCCCTCTAGGTGGGGTTTTAGAATCCCATAGAACTGGGAAAGAAAACTGTAGGCTTCAAGCTACTGATCTCAAGACTGGGGGGGAAAGTGTTGCCACAGACTGGTAAAAACCTTATAAGATATTTGTAACTCAGTGTTGCTAACAGGTAATTGAGTAGAATGTTCTAGGCCTGTGTTTTGTATTTTACACAGGTCACAGTCATTTCTCAGACTAAGTTCTTTTGAGAAATGGGCGAAAGAAAATCGACACGCCCCATCAAAACAAAACATTAATTTGTCCCTTTAAAAACAGAACATTTATTATATGACTGTGCCTTCTACCAGGCAACATGGGAGCTAAACTCAGGGGTCCATTGGAGCGGGAGCACACAGGAACGCAGCTCCGGGAGTGAGGAGCCCAGGGGGCGGGCACATGACCAAGCCCCGCCCCCTCCTCGGCTTCCCCGAGCAGTGCAGAGGCGCAGCGCCCCGGGGAAAGCCCTGCTAGGGTCTCTATTGTTTTTAATGTTTTGTTTTAATATTGATAATTTTATCATTGTTCCTTTTATGACTGTGTGCTGCTTTTCCAGAGACTTGCTCAAGGTGGCATATAAATTTTCTAAGTATACCATTTTTTATCTGGGCACATGGCACATAAGTACTGGAGAAATTTCACCAACCCTTCAGCAGCTTCCACCCCATCAGTTTGGTGTAGTGGTCAGGAGTTGGACTCTAATCTGGGAGAACCGGGTTTGATTCCCCACTCCTCCACATGCAGCTGCTGTTGTGACCTTGGGCCAGTCACAAGTTCTCTCAGAGCTGTTCTCTCATGAGCAGTTCTCAAAAGACCTCTCTCAGCCCCACCTACCTCACAGGGTGTCTAGTTGTGGGGAGGGGAAGGGGAAGGGATGGGTGGTGCACATGTCCTGGGTATCTCAAGTCTACTTGAAACCTGGTGGTTTCAAGGGAGCAGGGAGAGAATGAGGGTGTGTTCTTTACGCTTCTTTTTATTGCACAAAGTATTGGATGGGGAAGGGAATGGAGGAAGAGCAGGTCGGTTTCACTCACCTGTGGAGGGGAGCCTGAGGGGTGGGTGTTGCCTTCTGACACACTTCTGGTATGTTATGGGGTTGTGGCATATGCAAATGAGTTATGCTAATGAGCTCCTGCACCTCTTTTTCTACGAAATGACCTCTGGTTAAACTGTTGGACTTTATTTTGGAATTGTGTGCCTAGGCACAAGTTATTGGATTGAATTCATAGTGTCTTTAAACCTGTGTTGCCTTTGTTGTACCACTTTTTGAGACTGTGTCTTTTTGTGATATTTTTACATGAAGAATACTTTGGAGAAAGATATTTTTGAACAATAGCTCAGGTTTTGTACAGCATTTGGATTGGGACCTTAATAGTGAGTTATCATAGGTGCTGGTCTATTTGTGGTTGTACACTTTCATACGTGCACTAGTAACATCTGGATTAGATTGCTGCAATCGAAGGGCATGAGCGAGCAGAGCACGCTATGCCCGGAGGAGCCCCGGTCCAGCTCCGCTCAGCACTCCTGGTATGTTCCCTTGATGCTCCTGCCTTCCTTTCCCTCCTTGCCACCCCACTGCTGGCCCAGCCGGCCTTGCAAAGTCGGAGGTTGTCTCCTGCAACCCAGCGCCACTGATGACAGAGAAAGGAGTGACTGCCTGGCTGGTAGCACCCCAACAGTGGAAGAGGATTAATTAAATTAACCAGTGCCCCCGAGAAATTAAAATGCCCCCCAACTTTGGCTATGGGCCTGATCTCACTCCAGTCTTGGCCCATCTCCACTGCCTCTCAGTCTGTTTCCAGGCACAATTCAAGGAGCTGGTGTTGATCTTTAAAGCTCTGCATGGCTTCGGACCAACATACCTGAAGGACTGCCTGCTCTCATACAAACCTGCCTGACTACTATACTCATCTTTCAAGTCCCTGCTTTGACTCAGGAGGGGGCCTTTTCAGTTTTGACTCTGAAACTCTGGAACTCTCTGTCCAAAGAGACTCACCTGCACCCTTCTGTTGACAGCTTCTGCCAGCGAATGTCTGGCATTCCCCCCGTGACCCCTCCTTCCTTTAAATTAATTGTTGTTTTCATGAATTTGTATGTGTATTCTGGCTTTGTTTGAACTGTTTTAATGAAGTGTTTTCATTTCATTTCAATGGTTTTTAAGGTGAGTTTTTATTATGTGTGTTTTTAATCCGTTAGCTACCTTGGGGCCCTGACAAGGGGCAGAAAGACAGGGTATAAAAATTTAATTAATTAATAATGATAAATAAAATAGTAAAGTCAACCAAGTTTCTCAGGCAGACTTAAAATTGTTCTATGACACAAACCCACCATTGTGTGGTATAAAAGGGAATGTGAACACATCCTGTAGATTTCTGAGTCACCCTCTTCTGGAAGTCTATCTGTGAATGCGACGTATATTAAATTGTCTTCCACAAGAAACTCTGCTCAGTATGTGTGGCTCAGGGTGTGGCTTGCCAGTGGACAGATGTTCAGGCACTAACTTCCTAGGATCTGCAATACCGAGGTAGCTACCTGCCAAGCTAGCTGACCTGCGTACTTACGGTATCTGCAGGGATATAGGGAACATACCTTTCTTCAATATGGGTACCTGGTTTCCGGCACATTTCTCCCAGTGCTCTCCTGTTACCTATAAGTTAAACAATAAAGCCTACCCGAGGAATGTCATTCTAAACGTCATATCCCCTGAGGTTTAAACCCTTGGAGACTTCCTTGAAAGGTGAACTTTGGAAACTCATCACAAAATATTAAGTGCTGCCATCCCATTAGCAGTGATCCCTTCTACTGTCTCTATTTGTCCAAAGTTACCTGATCAAATAAAAGAGAGTGAAGAGTTCTGGCATCCAAAACAGAGAACAGCTGTTCCAACTCCAGAAACTGCCTTAGTAAGAGATCCTTTAAAACTAAGGATGCCTGACAATTTAAATCTTATTGATCTTTTCATATTATTCTATTCTTAATTTATATTCCAGGAGAGTTTGCATTCTAATCTAGGAATAAGGTACTCTGATACTTTGTTCAAGTATATTTTTAACCCTATCATCATGGGTTTGCCCAGGACTGTGATTCTGAGTATGTCTCCTTGCTAAACTCTCCCTTTAAAATGATTGTTACTATGCATGCCTTACCCAGCATGGCCTTTCTTTTTTAAAGTATCAAAGTTTCTAAACTATTTGCTAATGGGCAGCCCAGTCCTGAGGCTGTCCACTGATGCAAAAGCAGCACAGCTGGCCTGCTCCCGCTGGACATAAACAATGTGTGCCCCTCTGCACATGCACATTTACCCACTGACAAACTGGGACTGAGTTGGTGAAGAAGTCATCCTATAGCACATTTCCTCCTCTCACGAAAGGGCACAATAATCTAGCAGTGCATTTGGAGTCACCCGAGACAGTACAGATTGCCTCAACGGCATCATCAGTCAAGTGAATTGGCCTAAGTGGTGGAGGATCACCCACATGAAACAAACACGCCCTTGTGCACTGTGCCCTTCTGCAAGACAAAGATGGCACATCCAGGCAACACCGACCAATCAGCCAATGGCAGCCAATGACACCCCTGTAGGTGGCACGCACGCAGGCACAGTCAATCACCACCTGCCAATCTGACCACTGCCCTTCAATGCCACTTGCCCCCCAGAGAGCCGGTGGACAGGGAGGAAAGACTCAGAGACAGCACAACTGGAGCAGAGGCACATGGCCTGAGCAGGCATCTTCATGTGTGGTTGGGGGTGGGGACCAATATGTGGGTCAGCCTTCAAGGTGCTACTGGACCCCTGCTATGTTTTGCAGATGACAGGAGTCAGTTGGCTCCTTAAGCTGGCTCAGCCAGGGAACAAGCCCTAAAATGGGCAGAAAATTACACCAGTAAAAACATTGATGAAGTCCATAGGAACCCATGCAATGGAAAAGACCAATCCCCCCCACAGGCACAGCCCCACCCCAAAACCCCAATGTACCACAGGATGCTGACTACAATTGCAACCAAACACTCCCTCCCCAGTGGTGGCCAACCCTACTCCCCAACACACAATCACTGCTCCCCTGCCCTACATAACCCCCTGCAAGGATGCCGTATAACTCATTAGGCAGAGCACACAGCATGGGACTCCCTGCCATGTGGACTTAAGAGCACATGGCATTAGTGGCAAAAGAAGCACAGGCAGGGCACTTCATACCACTGAGGGACGTACCACTTAGCACTGACATCCAAGAGGGGAAGCAAGGTCCACGCTGTGGGGCTAAGCTGTGTCATTTCAGAACTCTAAGAGGTACCCCCATCTCCAGAGGCTCAGCCTGAAGGGGTGGCCATGCATTGACAGGTGAGCAGGAGCAGGAATCCAGCTACCCTGGCTAGGGAGTCTGCATCCGCTCACCCTCTCCCCCTTGCACAAGCTCAGGCACCATCCCAACAATGCTGGTTCCCACAACTGAGACTGGTACTGTGTGTATATGGGAGGGAGCCTAGCCAGGTCCACCCGGCACCATGTCCCATGTCATGCAATGAGCCATACTCCCAGGGAAAGTGCCTGGGAGTGCTGCCTATGATGGGGGGGGGGGGGTAGTGATGTCCTTTGCCAGGGCATCCCTTCCCTCAGGTGGGGGACAGCATGCACCTGTGTGTTCACGGGGCTGGCAGCTGCCCCAGTGTGCCCTGTGGATCAGCTAGCTAAGGAAACTATGGGACCTATCGCCTTGAAGAATGGAGACGTATGCAGCAGCAACACCAGTGGGCAGAGCAGTTGCAGAGCACTTCTTCTAAGTGTCATTCAAATGGCTACAGTATGTGCTCCGGGGAGTTCCCTGCTGAACTGCAGAACCTGCAGGGTCCCCACAGGCACGTAAGGCTGGGGTTGGCACAGCATCTGTACGGTTTGCCATTGCTGCACATGTTTCTGTTTAGCATCTGTGCAGGTGGTGATTCAACAGGGAGATCTGGGAGCATAACCAGTGCAGTTCCTGCCACTCTACTCAGTCACCAGCTCCAGCCGGGCTCCTGGGGCATCCTGCCTCTCCCAGCCTTCCAATCAATACGTCTGCTTCATTCAGCTCAGGACAGCTCAGCCTGCCCCTGCCTGCCCCCTGAGTGCAGTGCCACTTGGGCCTTCTGCTGGCACATCTAGGAGATATGCTAGCATATCTCAGAGATACACTGGCTTAGTGGCTAGTTGGCTCCCTATGCACATTCAGCCCCCCCCCCCCGGGGTTAATTTCTGCTGTTGGTTTAAATAATTTTGGTATCTTAGGCAGAGAGCAGAAGATTTCTAATGAAAGGTCACCAAAGCAGCAAAGTCAGCATCGTAGTCTATAAACTGGGGAAAAAACAAGAAGAGAGGTAAAGTCAGCACCTATTAAATAAGCCGCTCTTAAAGCCAAATAGCCGAGCCAGATGAGTGTGAGCAGGTTGAGTACAAGCAGGAAAAGAAGGAGGGCAAAAGGGGGAGGGGGTCAGGAAAGCAGCAGAAATGGGAGGCAGAACCCTTCATACTGCTTTTCAAGACGGAGGGTGAGGTGGGGGTAGAGAAATGTTTCCTCTACAAGAGCACAGACTGCCAGGGAAAATCTCTGAAAAACATCTGAGGATCCTGCATACCTTTTTTGGGGATTGTGGCCTCGCCACAGCCCTTACCAGAATTCTCACATGCAATCAAAGTTTGCTGGCAGATTAGACTAAAACATGGGGAACTTTCTTTCACATGTGAAGGAAGCAGCTTTCCTAGTTAAGTTCTATATTTCAGTGGCAGCCCGATACAATGGACTCAGTTATGTGGTACATGAAGGCAAAAGGATTAAAATGATATCCCCCAGTTTTGTTTCATCCACCTTGCTCAGCATAAACCTTAAGCTCAAAATCCAAAATCATTTACTTCTTAACAGAGATGAAGATAACTGGAGCTTGGGAGGAGAACAGAAAGCAAATAGAAGGATTCTGCTGCTGTTGTCATTTTAAATAGCACATTGTAATTCTGCTCCTTTGAGAAAATTATCTTTTAATCCTGAAGCAAGAATTATACTATTTCTACAGTTGGGCAACTATTTTGTAAATATGCATTTTCAGCTTCAGTAAACAGTGAGGGAAGGATGATAACGGTGGGCGATAACAGTAATGAACAAGCTGAACATCAAGAAAAAAATATCCTTATTCACTCCCGTAATTAAAATATTGTGAAGTGAACCTATTTTCATACTTGTAGAAAAAGAGGTGCAGAAGCTCATTAGCGTAACTTATTTGCATAACTCATTTGCATATGCCACACCCCCTAACATACCGGAAGTGTGTCAGAAGGCAACACCCACCCCTCAGGCTCCACTCCACAGGTGAGTGAAACTGACCTGCTCTTCCTCCATTCCCTTCCCCATCCAATACTTTGTGCAATAAAAATAAGCGTAAAGAACACACCCTCATTCTCTTCCTGCTCCCTTGAAACCACTAGGTTTCAAGTAGACTTGAGATACCCAGGACATGTGCACCACCCATCCCTTCCCCTCCCCACAACAAGACACCCTGTGAGGTAGGTGGGGCTGAGAGAGGTCTTTTGAGAACTGCTCATGAGAGAACAGCTCTGAGAGAACTTGTGACTGGCCCAAGGTCACACCAGCAGCTGCATGTGGAAGAGTGGGGAATCAAACCCGGCTCTCCCAGATTAGAGTCCAACTCCTGACCACTACACCAAACTGATGGGGTGGAAGCTGCTGAAGGGTTGGTGAAATTTTTCCAGTACTTATGTGCCATGTGCCCAGATAAAAAATGGTATACTTAGAAAATGTATATGCCACCTTGAGCAAGTCTCTGGAAAAGCAGCACACAGTCATAAAAGGAACAATGATAAAATGATCAATATTAAAACAAAACATTGAAAACAATAAAGACCTTAGCAGGGCTTTCCCCGGGGCGCTGCGCCTCTGCACTGCTAAGGGAAGCTGAGGAGGGGGTGGGGCTTGGTCATGTGCCCGTCCCCTGGGCTTCTCACTCCCGAAGCTGCGCTCCTGTGCGCTCCCGCTCCAACGGACCCCTGCTTGGGAGTATAACACCTTTAGAAATCTCCATTGTCAGGGCAAGTACATGGTCCTTTCCACCATCTGACTGCTCCATCAATGTTTTGTTCCGTTTAGTTTTCATCTTCACCAGCTGAGCAATATTTGCTGCTTACTGAAGGCAAAATAAACACATCAGAGTGAAATGAAACTTATAATGTAATTCCATAGTACGGGCCCCTTGTTCCCTAAAACCAGTTTTTATGACTTACTACACTGCCACAGGTATGCTTAGGAATGGATCTACCAATAGCCATACTAGTGCAGCATCAAAAAATATGATTGTATATATGTACCTGGCAGAAACATTATCCCAGAGCTACAGGAAGAAACGCCACTGTAAATGTTTATGATGAAAAAGTTGGTGACATTCATCCCAATTCAGCAAGAAAGATGCATATATTTAAGCAGTATCTTGCATATGTACAATATACAGATAAATATAATCACTGCATCATATCATCATAGCCCTCCTGAATACATCTTTTGATGTGAATATAGAATAAATGCACATCAAAACTCACTAGTTAATCCATGACTAATTGCCTACTACTTGGGCTGAATCTGGTATCTATGTCTAGCTCAAGGGTGGCCAAACTGTGGCTCGGGAGTCACATGCAGCTCTTTCACACATATTGTGCAGCTGCCAGCAGGGCGGCTGGGGAAGCAAAGGAAGGCATTCCTCCCTGATCAGTCTTCCCTACCCCAGCCAGTGTTCCCCTCCCTGGGTAGGCTTGAAGTGGGGGATGGGGAGCAGAGAAAGAAAGCAACTTTAACTTTAAATGCATTCTCAAAGCCCCTGCCCCCAGCCAGCTTGGAGAAAGCATTTTTCTCTTTAAATCCCTTCTCCAAGCCAAGCCAGCCGGTGTGGGGGCTAGGGGGACACATTTGAAGTTAAAGTTACTTTCTTTCCACCTCTCCCTCCCCCCATCAATCTGCTTTCTTTCTTTCTTTCTTTCTTTCTTTCTTTCTTTCTTTCTTTCTTTCTTTCTTTCTTTCTTTCTTTCTTTTTCTTTCTTTCTTTCTTTCTTTCTTTCTTTCTCTTTCTCTCTCTCTCTCTCTCTCTCTCTCTTTCTCCCCTCCCTCTCCATCTAATGTTAAATGTGTTCTCAGAAAAGGCATTTGTCTCTTTAAACCCCTTCTTCAAACCAAGCTGGCACTGCAGAGGGGACAGGGGGCTTGGAGAATCCATTTAAAGTTAAAGGCATTCTTCAAGCCCCTGCCCTGTGGCCCTGCCTGCTGGCTTGGAGAAGGCATTTGTCTCTTTAAATTCCTTCTTCAAGCCAAGCTGGCGGTGTGGAGGCATTGGGGGGGGGGGGGTGGAGAACACATCTAAAATTAAAGTTGCTTTCTTTCCACCTCTCCCTTCCATTCTCTCACCTTCCCTCACCATTTATTTGCTTTCTTTCCACCTCCCTTTTCCCTCCCCCCCACCCCATCTATTTGCTCTTTCCACCTCTTTCTTTTCACCTTTATCTTCTTCCCTTCCTCCCCTCCCTCATCTACTTGCTTTCTTTGTTTCTTTGTTTATCTCTCTTCCTCCCTCCCCATCTATTTTCTTTCTTTCTTTCTTTCTTTCTTTCTTTCTTTCTTTCTTTCTTTCTTTCTTTCTTTCTTTCTTTCTTTCTTTCTTTCTTTCTTTCTTCTCTCTCTCTCTCTCTCTCTCTCTCTCTCTCTCTCTCTCTCTCTCTACCTCTTTCATTCTTTATTTCCACCTCTCTCTCTCTCTTAGACAAATAATTATCATTAGCAAACAAATATCATTATCAATATCTGTTTTTACCCCTCTTGTTTTTAAGAAGTAGAGATTGGATTTATACCCTGCCCTTCTCTTGTAGTCTCAGAGCGGCTTACGAACTTCTTTCCCTTCCCCTGCCCACAACAGACACCCTCTGAGGTAGGTGGGGCTGAGAGAGCTCTGAGACAACTGTCCTTGAGAGAACAGCTGGTAGAGAATTATGGCTTGCCCAAGGTCATCCAGCAGGTGCAAGTGGAGGAGTGGGGGAATTAAATCCGATTCTCCCAGATTGGAGTCTGTGCACTTAACCACTACACCAAACTGGGTCTCTTCTTCTTCTTCTGTTTTTATTTTTGGCGGTCTCATTTAACGTTAATAAAAAGCAAATTTGCATATTTTCCAATAAAAACATGTGGGTAATAATTGTTTATGTCTTGCAGCTCTCAAACATCTAATGTTTATTCTATGTGGCTCTTACATTAAGCAAGTTTGGCCACCCCTGGTCTAACTCTTCTAAGAGTTTCTATGTTCAGTTTTTAACCATTCAAGGGTCTGAATACATTCAGCTAAGTAGATGATGACAATGGCACATACAGAAACTTGGAATCCTCCATGCTTCTGCTTTTCTTAACTGCATGAAAAACAAGGCATTTTGACAAGAGGTTTGGGTTCCCTCAGATGCCAGTGGTGGTTCAGATTTCACAGAATAGAGAAGCAGTATACACCCAAGAACACTTTCCGAAGAATAGGCCCTATGGAATAGACCTGAGTTTGATTTTGTACAAACCTGTTTAGGATCACTCTCCGAATACATCTTTATTGCTCCAAGTAGAAAGTCTGATCAAGTGTTTATCAAGTGCAGTCCTAAACAGGTCTACCCAGAATCCTATCCCAGTCTACTCTAGTCTCAAAGGGCTTACTCTCAGGTAAGTGTTCTTAGGACTGCATGTAAGTGTCTGTGTGTGTGCATGTTTGTAGGTGACAAGAAATAATGTCCTTTTAGCAATCTTTAGAGTCAAAATCAAAACCAGCCACAGCTGTCCCAAATAATTAAATATCAGTTACTCTGATGGAGTGTTTTCGCGTTGACTGGTGGTGACTTAGAATGCTGACATTTAAACAGCTTCAGCGTTATTTCAAAGTGAGCACCAGGGAACTTCACACATTCACTGGAGGGTTGTTTTTTTTCCCCTTCCCCCTCTTTTTTGCCTGGCAAACCCAACAAAATACCAATGCATTGATTTACATAATGAAGGTTATCTATTAAGACTTGGAATTTCATTATTGGGAATGTAATGGTGAAAGTCACCCCAATAAAAGAAGGCATATCACTTTTAAAACTTGGAACTGAGTAACTTGCATATAATGTCACTTTGTAATCATGTAGCCATGTGGTATTAACCACACACAACTGATTTACTGTAGATTACTTGTCTCAGTGAAATGAAATGCATCACTGTAAAATTTTCTGAACCACATGATTTAGGCTGGCTAAACTAAAACATTTTATCATTCCAAGGTGAGAATAATTATGATACATTCATTTTAGCATATTTTAAAAGAAAAAACACTCAGAGTTCTCTCTGAGTCTCCCCCCTTTCTTTGTTAAAAAAGTTAGTTGTTGTATTTTGAATTTTTCCTCTTTCATGTCCTTTTTTGTTTTTGTATAAACAAACAAACAAACAAACAAACAAACAGATACTCTAGGTGCTTTATAGGACAATGAAAGGGAAAAAAATTGAGCAAGTAAATAAATTGGTTTATCTGGGGGTGGCCATTCAGGACTCGGGAGCTAATTCAGCACACTGTAATATGATGGTGGAAAAAGCTGAGAAAACAGTAAATGCTACCTTGAGATTCTATTGATCTAAGGGAGGTCTTTATGTCCCGGCAGCACTGAAGTTGTTTCAAGCTAAAGTATTAGCAGAGCTCCTTTACGGTATCTGCATGGGCATTTCTGCCACTAATTTATGTGTTCTTGAGAAGGTTCAATCCAAATTCATTCACAAGGTTTTACAGGTTTCCCTGGGGGTGCCGAATGCCCTTTTATACCTAGAAATTGGTTTAATGAGAATAGAAGCCAGAGTATTGTTATTCTCTGCATATCAATGGCTCAAAATTAACTCAAATCAAAAAGGACTTTTCCCCTTAAAGATTCCTATCAGCCAAGGTGGATCCGAACAACTAAGACTAAGTTAGAGAAAATAGGAGTCTCTCCTGAGGATTTATTGGTGCAAAACAGTATACAGGCGAGAAGTATAATTAAACAATGGATTTGTGATCTAGAGCACCAAGGTGATTTAAATTGAGCTCCTTCTTTTCTGATCCATAATGACTCCAGATATGTAATGAATATGGCTAAATATCTGACTTATCTGGATGTGCCATTCTATAGGAAGAGCTCTTACCTTGGCTTGCTGTGCGGCCATTCCCCCTAAGGTTCTAGAGGGTAAATACAGAAAGATACCATATGAAGACAGGAGCTGCCCATGCTCTATGGGAGAAGTGGAATCGATGTTGCACATGTTCTTCTGCTGTTCTTTTCATCAAGTTTATAGGGACAAGTTTATTTCCCCCCTCTTAGATACATCAGCACTCGACGCAAATAGTGCTGATCTAGAGAGACTTTTGACAGAGGGAAATCAGCAAATTTCCAGACAAATAGCTAAATTCTGCTGACAACTGGTGACATTCCACAATAAGAAGCAGATCAAGTATAACCCTCATTTATCTTGTGCATGACTCATAATTAGTTTATGTTTTAAATTATTTTGACACAATGGATTATTAAACTTTCTTTTTTTTAACATTTTAAAGATTTTAAGGTGATATGGCCAAATATATATTTTTGGATTTAAATGTTATTTTGCTTGTACTTAGTGAACATATACTATTTTGATCAATGGTCTTTGACCATAAATAAACATCATTCATTCAGAATAGGTTAAAATCACAAAAAAAAATAAAAATACAAAAAATACATTATTGATGCATAAGATTATATACAAAAAAAGTGAAGCCACCCATACCCCTGCAAACATAAATCTGGGATAAACTGATCATTTTAGTGTACAAATGACCAGACTCAGGACTGGGTCCAGAACAGTTAAAATCTTTATGTCCTGTCACAAAACGACACCGTCACCTTTGGAGGTCGGAGAGATCGCAGTGCGTAAAGGTGCCAGTAGAAAGATCCATTTACATGAATACCATCCAAATGTTCCCTCTAATTTCCCCCCCCTCCTGAGCAGAGCAGTTCACATCCTGAGTAGAATATAACTAATATAATCCTAAAATGGGCAATGGGCAGTGCAAGACCCTGCACAGCTCCAGACTGCTGCTGAGCAGGGCATCCTGTGTTAATGAGCTGCTGCTCATGGACACAGCTTAGAGGGAACACTGACCATCTGAGGAAGTCTGCTTGCACACGAAAGCTTATACCTTGAATAACGTTTTGTTGGTGTTAAAGGTGCCACTGGACTCAAACTTTGTTCCATCACACTTGTAGTTTATATGATACAGTCCCATGCATCAGGGCCTATGGGCCTTAGGATCTGTAACAATACTCTACTGAGAGCTCTTCCAGATAGCCTTGTATCTTCCTAATAGATTCAAAACTGACAAGTTCTTTCCCATTCTCCAGCATCTCCATCCTTTCCCCAAACACCAAATGCTGGCAGGGCTCTCAGTGGGTTTCTAACAGCACCTCACTCAAGCCATGGAAAATACTTATGAATGTCAACAGCAAGAATTCACATCAGAAATATGGTTCCTATGATCCTAAACACTGCTGCATTTGATCACATATTGTCAAGGGTCTCAGCTGGTAATTTAGAAGGAAATCCAGACACAAGAACCAGGGTGGAGTAGTAGTTGGAATTCTCTGGGGAAACCCTGGTTCAAATCCCCACTCAGGCATGGATGGCTTTGGACTAGCAGTCACTTCCACTAAGCCAGGGGTGGCCAACCTGTGGCTCGGGAGCCACATGCGGCTCTTTCACACACATTGTGTGGCTCCCAGCAGGGTGACTGCGGAAGTGAAGGGGAGACATGCGTCCCCAATCGGTCTTCCCCTCCCCAGCCAGTGTTCCCCTCCCTGGGAAGGCTTGAGGTGGTGGGAGTTGGGGGAACAGGGAAAGAAAGCAACTTTCAATGCATTCTCAAAGCACGCCTCCCCCCCCCCCCCAGCCTAGAAGATATTTACCACTGGATAAATATTATTATCAATATCTGTTCTTACTCCTTTTGTTTTTATTTCTGGCAGTCTCATTTAATGTTAATAAAAAGCAAATCCACATGTTTTTCAATAAAACCCTATGTGTGATATTTCATATCTTGTGGCTCTCAAACATCTGATGTTCATTCTACGTGGCTCTCACATCAAGCAAGTTTAGCCACCCCTGCACTAAGCCTTACCTACTTTCAGGGATCATTTGGGGCCAGAGCAAGGCAAAGTGGCACTCCGCCAGCCTAGGATGGGCACTAGGGCAGCCACAGGCCGAATCAGATTCTCTGATTTGGCCCGCCACTGAATTGCTGCCGAAATTTGGCGGTGGCTTTAAAAGCAGCTGGAGGGAAGGGGGTTTGAAGGAGAGGCTCCAAACTTACAGGGTAGCTGCTGGAGCCTTCCCCCCCAAATACCCACTAAGTTTCAAGAAGATTGGATCAGGGGATCCAATTCTATGGGCCCCTGAACAGGTTGCCCCCATTCCCTCCATTGTCCTCTATGGTGGGAAAAAGTAACATTTTCCCCACCATAGAGAACAATGGAGGGGATGGGGCAACCTGTTTGGGGCCCCATAGAATTGGATCCCCTGATCCAATCTTCTTGAAATGTGGTGGATATTTCGGGGAGATGCCCCAACAGCTACCCTGCAAGTTTGGAGCTTCTCCTTCAAACCCCCTCTCCTCCAGCCCCTCATAGACCCTATGCCCCCCTTTGCTTCCCTTTCTGGCACACTTCCAGTGATGTCAGGGTGTGTGGCATATGCTAATGAGTTAGGCTAATGGATATGCTAATGAGCTCTTGCTCCTCTTTTTCTACAAAATGACCCCTGCCTACTTTATAAGGTTGTTGTGAAGTTGAAGTAGAGGAGGAGGGAGGAAAATAATGTTAGCTGCCCTGAGCTCCTTGGCAGGATACAGATGTGACAGATGTGTTGAATGAAGAGCTAGTAATCTTCAGGTGTATTTCTGCAGAATTCAGCAAAACAGTCACCATATAATGGTTGCTTAAAAGCCAGGTTAGTTAGCTGGTATTTGTATACTTGCCATGTATATATTGCACTCATGTATATCATGGGAACTATATATATAAGCAGAATTTCATCCATATGGTTACAATATTTTTATTCCACCTTTCCTCCAAGGAGCTTGAAACAATATACATTTTTCTTCCTTTATTCATTTTATTTCTTCCACTATAGAATTCACTGACATGCATGTAGTTTCCAGATGTTGCCCAAACCTGGTTAGCTTCTCGTGCCCTCAGACTATCCCCTTATCATTTTCACAACAGTCATGTGACATTAAGAAGGCCAGAGGATTGTGATCCAATTATGTTAGAGCTGAGCTTATGTTTTAAACCCTGGTTTCTTCAGGCCAAATCTAACATTCGGTCTATGTACAAAATGGTAGGAGAAGTGCTTGGTGCACTGATAACTTTGGTGCAAACTGCCTTGATTCGCAGAACGAAATACAATCAGTTGAAAATCTTTACTATTTATCACCAGCTTTCTTCACAAAAGCTAAATTTCCCAAACTGATGAATGATGGTTGAAAAACTTCTTGATTCTTTGGTGTAGTTACAAAGTTGTGTTTTAGCTTTATACCAAAAGGAGCTATATTTCTAGTTTGGCAGTATTTTCAATTAGTGCTTGAGGGAATAACTAAGATCCAAATAAATTCATCATGTTGTCCTGGGAGTCACTGAAGATGCATCAGATGCCTTGCTCCATCATTTACCCTCCTGACTGCTAGATTCAGTATTTTATAATCCAACAGGCAAGGGGGAAAGATAAAGGTATTCTCTACAGGGCTAAAGCAGAAGACAGGTGAAGGATAATTATTGATGAGCAGGCCTATCATCTAGAGCAGAGGTGTCAAACTCATTTGTTACGAGGGTCAGATCTGACATGAATGTCACTTTAGCTGTGGTCACACACACTACATAATCCACTTTCAATCCACTTTCAATCCACTTTCCAACTGGATTTTGCCAGTTCACACAGTAAAATCCAGTTGGAAAGTGCAATGAAAGTGGATTGAAACTGGATTATTTAGTGAGTGTGACCGCAGCCTTTGTTGGGCCAGGCCATGTGTGCCATAAAATGTAACACAAGGTACCAGAGATATAAATTTTATAGAGATAATTTCACATGCTGAATGGCAATAGCGGGCGTGATTGGATTAGGTGTGATATGCAGACAGAAGAAGGTATCAGCATTGCTGTGATATATAAAGGCATAGAGATATCAGCATTGGTAATGAGACAGGAAACCTAGGTCTCAGTTTGGTACAGGAGGATTCAGTCCAGGAGGATGTAAAGAATAGACATGAGTCTGAAGAAGTGAGCAGTGACTCACAAAAGCACATACCCTACCACAATTTTGTTAGTCTTTAAAGGTACTACTGGACTCTTTCGACTATTGTTAGAAACCACAACATTCAAAAACCAGTGGGGGAACATTTTAACCTTCCAGGGCATTCAGTTGTTGACCTAAGAGCAACAGTTCTATTACAAAGGAATTTGAAAGGTATATTAGAAAGAAAGACTGCTGAATTGCAACTGATAATGAAGTTCAAGACAATGCAAACTCCTGGACTGAATTGAGATCCAGGTTTCTTCTCTTATTACCAATGCCTGCTATTGTCATTTGGTGTCTGAAATCACTTTGCTCTCCAAGATATAAGGACAGATGGACTCATGTTCCACCTGTATCTGAAGAAGTGAGCAGTGATTCATGCCACAAATTTTGTTAGTCATTAAGGTGCTGCTATACTCTTGCTCCCTTTCACTGATAAGCAATGCAAGCTGTGCTGTTAGGTTCCCCCCATCTGTTAGTGTTAGGACTTTTGTCCAATAATCAGAAAAATCAGAGTAATGAATCTTGCTTTTCTGGAAAGAAGAGATTGCTTCTTTTGGTTTAAAAGAAGTTTATTACTAAAGGGAAAAGGTAAACAGGATTAGCTACAAATAAACAAAACATGCTTTCTAAGGAGCTGCATTGTGCTCCATCTTCACACTAAGACATGCTGATAGAGAGTGAGTGATTGCAATGGAGGATCTCTCCTTCTTCTTGACCCCTGAAAGGAAACACCTGATATCATTGACCAATTAGCAAGACAGTACACCTTTAGTTTTCCCGGGTCTACAGTCAATTGGCCAGCTGCCAGGTATCGCTTCCAGGCTAACATAGGTAAACAAACAAGTTGCATAGTTAACCCTATAATGACTGAATTTCTCAGGCCTTGCATTACATGCTCATTTCTCCAACACCCCTTCTCAAGACCTGAAATGCAAGTCATTATACATGCATACACAAAACATTATTCAACATTAGCATCAAGCATATTCAACATTTCACGAAGTCTTTCAAACTTGTCTTTGGTCAGTGGCTTAGTCAGAATATCAGCCACCATCTCTTCTGTACGACAATGCTTAATCTCTATCAACCTTTTCTGGTACAAATCTTTAACTAATGCACATTTAATACCAATAGATCTACTTCTAGCAGTCGTGCTCTCTTCCTTACATATAGTTATACAAGCTTGATTATCCTCTAACATAAGTATAGGTACAGGTTCAATTATTCCAAAATCTTTCAACATCTCAAAGATCCATTCAAGTCTGCTGCAGGCACTTGCTGCTGAAATGCACTCAGCTTCTGCTGTGGATTGCGCTACAACAGTCTGCTTTCTACTAGTCCAGTCTATCAGTCCATCTCCATAAAAGAATAGGTATCCACTGGTAGACTTGTAGTTGTTCATCTCTTCTCCCCAACTGGCATCCATGTAGCCAACTAGTCTTGGTTGTTCAGTTGGTGCAATTTTTAGTTTTAAGTCCATTGTTCCTCTTAGGTAACGTGCCATCTTCTTTATTGCACTCCAATCATGATGATTTGGCGAACTTACTTTTCTGCTTAGAAATCCAACTGCCGCTGTAATATCTGGACGCGTTGATTTGCTCAGGTACAAGAGCTTTCCGACAGCCTCTCTGTATCCTCCTATGTCCTTTAGTGGTGTGCCATCCTTCTCCTTCAGATATCCAGGTTCAAGTGGGATTGTTGAAGCTTTGCAGTTCTTCATGCCAACAGATTCTATAAAGTCCATAATCTTTCTTTTCTGGCATAAAAGAAAAGTTCCATCCTCGAGTCTCTCAATTTGCATTCCGAGGTATTGTTGAACATCTCCTAGCTGTTTGACTTCCACTTCCTTATTCAGTCCATCAGCTATTGCTTTGATGTCTCCTCTGTTTTGACAAGCCATGATCAAGTCGTCAACGTAAACAAGAACATACTGGTATTGTCCATTTCTGATTCTAGTGTACAGACAAGGTTCAGCTTTCCCTTGCTTGAAGCCTTGCTTCTTTAAAAGTTCAGTAAGTTTGTCATACCAGGCCTTTGCGCCTTGCTTTAGGCCATAGAGTCCTTTATTAAGTTTGTAGACGTAGTTTTCTTGACCTTTGACCTTGAAACCTTCAGGTTGTTCCATGTAGATCTCCTCAGATAGTTCTCCATTGAGAAAAGCAGTCTTTACATCAAGATGCTCTACTATCATGTTCCTAGATGCTGCAACACTTAGAAGTGTTCTGAATGTTGCTTGGTCAGTAACTGGAGCAAAAGTTTCAAAATAGTCAGTCCCATATTGCTGTGAGTAGCCTTTAGCTACTAGGCGTGCTTTGTATAGCTCCACAGTTCCATCTTCCTTGTGCTTTATTTTGAAGACCCATTTACATCCAACAGGGTTTCTGCCTTGAGGTAGTTGAGTGAGAGTCCAGGCCTCTTTTTCGCTAATGGATAGCAGCTCTTGTTCCATTGCTTCAAGCCATCTGCCTCTTTCACTCGCAGGTAAGTTGCAAACTTCCTTCCAGTTCTTGGGTTCCTTTGCAGGTTGCACAAGTTCACAAAATCCATACTTCATTGGAGGTTGTCCCTTAGTGCTCCTTTCTGATCGCCTCACACCGGGTGTGGGTTCTGCTGTGGGTTCTGCCGTGGGTTGAGCCGCTTCCTCTGGTGTGGCCCCTGCTTCCCCTTCTGTTTCAGTAGTTTCCTCAGAAGGTGGACCTGCTGCTTCACTTGCCAGTTCCCCGGCCAGTTCACCAGCAGTCACTACAGGTAGCCAAGCAACGAACTCATCAGGTGCAGTCCCAGGCATCTTTGGATCAGCTGCAGTGGAAACACTAGGCAATACAGTCTCATCAATAAAAACAACATTGCGTTCTTCTACTGTGTGGGTTTGGGGATTGTATATCCTGTACCCTTTCCCACCAACAGGATAGCCTACAATAAGTCCAGTTTCAGATCTGGAATCAAGCTTTCCCCTCTTTTCCTTTGGTATGTGTGCATACCCTTTTGCGCCAAAAGCTTTGATATGCCTTAGACCAGGCTGTCTTCCAAACCAAGCCTGAAAAGGGGAGGTTCCAATAATCTTTGAGGGTAATCTGTTGTGTAAGTACACTGCTGTGTTCAGGGCTTCTGCCCATAAACCGTTTGGCAGTCCAGAATGCATCAGCATAGCTCTGCACATCCCTTGCAGTGTTCTGTTTAATCTCTCAGAAGCTCCATTTTGCTGGGGTGAATAAGCAATGGATACTTTATGTTGAATTCCTTGCTCTTGTAGAAATTGTTTGAATTCAGCATTACAATATTCACCACCTCCATCTGTGAGTAAGCTTTGAGGTGCTTTGCCAAATTTATTTTTAACAATAGCCACATAATTTTTAAATCTACGCAGTGTTTCATCCTTACTTCTCAGCATATACACATAAGTGTATTTTGTTTTATTCTCTGTGAAAGTCACAAAATATTTGTTCCCACCTAGGGATGCAGGTAAAGGCCCAACAAGATCACTGTATACAGTTTCCAAAAATTCTTGATTTTGCGCTGGAGTTTTCCCAGAATAACTTGGGGCATCTCCCTTTGCTCTGAGGCATGTCTCACATCTAGTTTCACTCTTTTCACAATGCACAACAGGTATTCCACATTGCTTTAACAATTGCTCAACAGATTTCAAATTTCTATGACCCATTTTAATATGCCATGAATACATACATTTTTCATGTTTACATTTAGCATCACTGGTAGTTTGGCAAATCTGCTCCTTATCAACAGTCTCAATTTCCTCATCAGGATCAACATCAAAAGTTTCTGTCTCCTCATCATCACAAGCTACAAAGTAATGAAAGCCATTTTTCTCTTCCACTTTAAATTCAAGCTCTCCATCCTTGGTAGAGACCTTGCTTCCTTGCTCTGGTTTGAGCACTACAATATGGCCAGTATTCATAAGGCTTTTTGTTGAAATTAAGTTCTCAACAGCTTCAGGCACATAAGCTGTATTTCGCAATTCAACTTCAATTAATTGATTATCTGTAGTGGACAATCGCAATTTTACAGTCCCAACGCCTTGTACATTCAATAATTGCCTGTTAGCTTGGTAAATTCTTGGTTTGTTTTCAACATCTATGTTACTAAACCAGGCTTTTTCTCTACACACATGTGTACAAGCGCCAGAATCGATTAAAAATATTTTCTTATCATCTGTGTTAAAATCATCAGTGATCCTAAAAGCATTGCCTTTGCTCTTTGTCTGTGCTGCAAACTTCTTTCCTCTGTGCTGTGTGTGTGAAACGTGACCTCTACTCCTCCCATAATGGCTTCCCCTTCCACTGGCTGGTTCTTTGTTACTGGAACCATGTGCTCCTGTGGCTCTTTGTTCTTGGGGCTCATTATTAGGTGCATACTTAGAAGAGCAGTACTTTGCAAGATGATTTTTCCCACATATAAAACACTCTATTTTCCTTTTAAATCTCTGTCCATGCTTTAGACTCAAAACAGACATCTCATCAGACAAACTTTCTTTCAAATTTCTAGAATCATATTCCTCAGTTAGTGCAGACAAAAGACCTTCTAAAGTCAGATCATCTTTCAGTCTAATCATACTGGTTACAGACTTATAGGAACCAGGCAGACCCTTGAGAATTGAAAAAATCATATCTGTATCAGAGGGTGCTTCATTCAGGTCTTTAAGCTGTGTGTAAATGCCCATTAATTTGTCCATCTCTTTGGGAAGGCAGTCTCCCTCCTTCATCCTGAAATCAAAAATCTTTCCCTTGAGGGAATAGATTTTACTCTTGCTGTGTTTATCAAATTTGTCTTTTAACTTTTGAAGCATCAATCTGGACGTGGCTAGCCCTCTTAATCCTGGTACCTCTGTGTAGGAAATACTCCCTAAAATCAGGGCTTTAGCAAAACCATCCATCATAAGGAATTGTGTCTTATCAGGGTCAGTTTCTGGAGGATTTTCAGTTGTTAATACTTGAAGGGCATTGTGAGTCTGCAGGCGACTCTTCAAATACTCCTCCCACCACTGATAGTTAGCCTTTGTAAGTCTGAGGTTTGGCATTTCTTGGGATGGGGCATTAAAAGCCATTTTCTTTTCTTTTTTTTTTTTTTTTTTTACTCACGTCCCTTTGGATTTGAGGTAGAAGCACAGGTTCTGGCTCAGTCATCTACTTCTCCAGGAGCTGGCAGGGTTAATCTTTCCTTTTTCTGCAGCAGCGCGAAGTTCAAAAGCTCCTTTGCCTCGCCTTCCTTTGTTCTCCAGGCAGCAGGGTCTCTGGTGCTCAGCTCAGCTCCACTTACAGCAGGCAAAAATTAATCCAGTCAAAAAAGATCCTTTGCTCCTGGCAAACTACAATCCAGCATAGGTTTTCCCCTGATCAGCAAGGAAACAGGGTTGGGCCTTTCTGGCTGCAAGATTGCTCTGAGAGCAGGAAGGAAAAAAAAGTGGTCGTTTTAAAAATCCAAGCCTCTAGCTCTTATTCCCTATTTCTCTTTCTCAATCAATCCAGAAAGCTTTTTAGAAGAGAAACCATGTTTTAAGAACCATCCTCTGCTACCATTTGTTAGGACTTTTGTCCAATAATCAGAAAAATCAGAGTAATGAATCTTGCTTTTCTGGAAAGAAGAGATTGCTTCTTTTGGTTTAAAAGAAGTTTATTACTAAAGGGAAAAGGTAAACAGGATTAGCTACAAATAAACAAAACATGCTTTCTAAGGAGCTGCATTGTGCTCCATCTTCACACTAAGACATGCTGATAGAGAGTGAGTGATTGCAATGGAGGATCTCTCCTTCTTCTTGACCCCTGAAAGGAAACACCTGATATCATTGACCAATTAGCAAGACAGTACACCTTTAGTTTTCCCGGGTCTACAGTCAATTGGCCAGCTGCCAGGTATCGCTTCCAGGCTAACATAGGTAAACAAACAAGTTGCATAGTTAACCCTATAATGACTGAATTTCTCAGGCCTTGCATTACATGCTCATTTCTCCAACAGTTAGAAAGGGAAAGAGGGATCTCTCCAAATGCCATGGGACTCCCTCCCCCCCTGGCATGCTCTCTCTGGGTCTTTCCCTCCCCGTCCATCCCTCCCTCCCTCCCTCTCTCTGAAGAAGTGTGCTTGCCCACAAAAGCTTATACCTGGAATAAAACATTTTTGGTCTTAAACACATGACTCTCTCTCACACACACACCTGGAATAAAATATTTTTGGCCTTAAACACCAGAGACTCTCTCTTTCTCACACACACACACACACACCTGGAATAAAATGTTTTTGGTCTTAAACACAGGAGACTCTCTCTCTCCCCCCCACCCTCCTCATACCTGGAATAAAACATTTTTGGTCTTAAACACAGGACTCTCTCTCTCTCTCTCTCTCTGGTGTGCTCCCTCTGGCTCTTTCCCTTCCTCTAAAGAAGAAAAAGTGTGCTTGCACACAAAAGCTTATACCTGGAAGAAAAGTGTTGTGTACTAGTCACGAAATGGTGACCGCCATGCGGTCAGAGCACATGGCCCGATTCTACCTGAGCTTCAGCCAGGTAGAACAATAGATAGTCGGATCCAAAACGACCACCAATAGCCAGCCTAGGTCTTCCGCAGGGGACCTATGAACTACAACTTAAGACCTAAGGCCCTATCAGAACTATGCACATATGCTAAGCTTCTATCAGGTATTTTGGGTGCGGCCAGAGGTGTGACTCCGGCTGGAATATAAGCAGGGCCCTGGAGCCCTGGCTGCATGCTTGATCTGACCATCTCCTGAACATGCTGATTCACTAATAAAGTCTTTGCTATGATCATCATACAACTCGCCTCCCGACTCCAGTACTTTCCACTGGCGACGAAGGTGGGATCCCGATGAGCGACTCATCAGCCGTGCCGAGCAGTGGAGCTCCGAGCACCGAGCTGCCGGCTCAACAAGCCCCAGAGGACATCGCTCGCAACCTCGCTCCTGCCTCGGCAAACATGGCTGCCACCGTGGGAAACATCCCTCCATTCGACACCTCCAAGCCCGAGTACTGGGACGCATGGGTCAGGCAGCTCGAGTTCCTCCTGACTGTGCACGGAGTCACCGAGGCCACCCTGAAGAGGGCCTGGCTAATGGGCCACTGTGGCATCGAGACAATGCACATCGCACAGAATATCATAGCACCCCAAGACCTGCTGGACGTCTCATATGATGACCTCAAGAAGCTGGTTGGGAACTACTTCGTGCCAAAACCATCCATGTTGGTGTTCCGGGTCCAGTTCCTTGAACAGAAGCAGCAACCAGGAGAGAATGCCGCCACATTCCTGGCCGACCTCCGCCGCCTGGCAGTCGGGTGTGAGTTTAAGAACGTGGAGGACAACCGGCTAGGCAGCTTCGTGGCAGGGGTAAGGGAAGCCAAGCTCTGCCGCCGGCTTATCACCACCCCGAGCCAACCCTCGAGAAGGTACTGCAGGCTGCTGTCGCATTCGAGGCGACCTACAAGGACAAGCAGGCGTCCAAGGTCCACCGCATCGCCTCCTCCAGGTCTGAGACAGAGGAGGACGAAGACGTCCACCAGCTACGCCAGCGCGCGCAGAAGGGTGAGTCTCGAGGCCGTGCCCGGCACACCACGGCCGCCACCGCCTCCGCTTCTTCCAACCCCAGTAGGCTGCCCCCGGCATGCGCTAGCTGCGGGGACCCCCACGAGAGACGCTCCTGCCGTTTCCGGGATGCCGTTTGCAGAATGTGCGGGAAGACGGGGCACATCGCCAGGGCCTGCCGCTCCCGGAATGCGTGACAGTCCTCTGCGGTCTCCACCGCCCACTACGAGGCAGTTGACAGCACCTCTTCGGCCACCCAGGTACTCCAACTACGAGAGCCCCTCCCCGCAGCGTTCCAGGTTAACCTGCGGATCGGGGGCACCCCCTGTTGCATGGAGGTTGATTCCGGGTCTGCCTATTCCATAGTCTCAGCGGCCACTTTTAAAAAACTGTTTCCGTAGTGGAGCCCCCGGCTGCGCCGGCCAACTGCCCTCGTGCTCCGGGACTTTCAGAAAAACCCGGTCACCATCAAGGGACTGGCGCAGGTCCAGGTGCAATACCAGGGTGTATGCAAATCCCTCGACCTACTAGTGGTGGAGCAGGACCTCAACAGTCTGCTGGGGCACGCTTGGTTCAAGCCCCTGGGGATGGGCATGACGAGGGTTCACAAAGTAGAGTTAACGAATTACGACTCAGTCTGCGCGGAATTCCCGGCTGTCTTTGACGGCACCCTCGGTTCCTACCGGGGTCCTCCAGTCTCCCTGGACCTGGATCCGGCCATACGCCCGATCCGGGTGCCAGCCCAGTGGCCGGTTTTAGGAATGCGGCCCAAGGTGGAGGCGGAACTAGACAAACTCGTGGCTCAAGGCGTGCTGGAGCCAGTTCCCCATGCAAAATGGGAAACCCCTATAGTGACCCCGTTGAAGTCTAATGGGGAGGTCCGCATCTGCGCAGACTACAAATGTACTCTGAATCGGGCATTACAGGACCACTCGTACCCGGTACCAGTGATCAGCCATGTGCTAGCGTCCCTAGCGGGAGCCACAATCTTTGGGAAGCTGGACTTGGCTCAAGCCTATCAACAGCTCCCAGTAGACGAGGCAACCGCAGAAGTTCAAACCATAGCGACACACAAGGGTGCTTTCAAAGTGAAAAGGCTCCAGTTTGGGGTCAGCGTTGCCCCTGGTCTGTTTCAGCAACTAATGGACTCTGTTTTAAAAGGCATTCCAGGGGTGAAGCCATTTTTTGACGACGTCCTCATCGCGGTTCCGGACGTCGCCACCTTCAAGACACGCTTACGAGCCGTTCTGCAGCATTTCCAGGATGCTGGTCTCAAGGTGCGAAAGGACAAGTGCACCTTGGGAGTACCTTCAGTAACATTCCTGGGGTTCCACGTGGACACACAGGGCATCCACCCCACCAAGGAGAAGGTGAAAGCCATCACGGAGGCGCCGACCCCGACGACAAAAGCGGAGCTCCAGGCATTCTTGGGCCTCCTCAATTTCTACCACGCGTTCTTGGCACACAAGGCGGCGGTCGCCGAGCCCCTCCATAGGTTACTGGACACAGGGGCGAAATGGGCTTGGGGGCCGCGACACGACAGGGCTTTCGCAGCAGTTAAGGACTTGTTGGCGTCTAACGCGGTCTTGGCACACTTCAACAAGTCTTTGCCGGTGGTCCTTGCGTGCGACGCATCTCCATACGGAGTGGGGGCTGTCCTGGGCCATCGTCTGCCAAACGGTAGGGAGGTGCCCATGGCCTACTACTCCTGGACACTGTCAAAGGCGGAGTGGAATTACACCCAAATAGACAAGGAGGCTCTGGCGATAGTGGCAGGGGTAAAAAAATTCCATGATTACCTCTACGGCTGGGCATTTACGGTCACCACGGACCATAAGCCGTTTCTTGGGCTGCTCGCCCCACACCGCCAGATGCCCCAGATGCTGTCCCCCCAGGTCCTGCGGTGGTCTATTTTTCTTGTAGGTTACCAGTACGACCTCATCCACCGCCCTGGGAAAGCCATGGGCCACGCCGACGCCCTCAGCCGCTTGCCCCTCCCGGACTGCGACCCTGACCTGGCTCCTGCATTCTACGTGGCCCTCCTCGAAGATCTTCCGGATCGCCCGGTAGAGGTACCCGACGTGGCCCGCCGCACGGTGCGGGACCGCGTCCTCTCCCGGGTTTCCGACTGGGTGGGGAGGGGGTGGCTTGACCATCCAGGCCAGGAGTTCGCCGCTTTCACAGCTCGGAAACATGAACTCTCCACCCACAAGGGGTGTTTGCTCTGGGGGTCAAGGGTAGTCATCCCCGAGCCGCTCCACCTGAGGGTACTAGCAGCCCTCCATGAGGCACACCCCGGAATCGTCCGGATGAAAGCCTTGGCCCGCAGCTACGTGTGGTGGCCAGGCATAGACAAGGAGATTGAGGATCGGGTACACAAATGCAGCAAATGCCAAGAGTCGCGGCCTGATCCTCCCCATGCCCCCGTCCGGGCCTGGGAGTCAATTGACAAACCATGGTCGCGACTCCATCTCGACTTCGCTGGGCCGGTCCAGGGGCAGTTGTTCTTTATTGTTGTGGATCGCTACAGTAAGTGGCTGGAGGTAGTCCTGGTGCGGTCTACCTCGACCGAGGCGGCCAAGAGAGCCCTGTGGTGCATCTTCGCCACCCACGGAGTGCCAGACTCACTCGTGAAAGACAACGGAACGGCCTTCACATCGGGAGAGTTCCAGCGCTTCACAGACCTGTTCGGCATCCAGCACATCCGCTCGGCACCATTCCACCCAGCTACCAATGGACAGGCAGAACGGATGGTTCGCACAACCAAAGACGCCATCAAAAGGATGGACACTGGGGACTGGGAGCTGCAGCTAATCAAATTCCTTTTCAGCCAGCACAACACCCCACACATGGGAACGGGTCGCCGCCCAGCGGAGTTGTTGATGGGCCGGCGACTCGGCACCATACTGGATCGTCTCCACCCCAACTGCGCCATCGATGCCGACGCGAGGACAGAGCTCCGGTCAGCCGCCCGAGGTTTTGCGCCCGAGGACCCCGTCTATGCCCAGAACTACGCCCGGGGCCCAGGGTGGATCCTGGCATGGATCATCCGAGCAACTGGCTCACTTTCGTACGAGGTCGGGACAGAAGAAGGAGCAACCTGGCGGTGCCACATCGATCAGCTCCGGCGGCGCACTCCGGACCACACACCAAGTGTTCCCGAGTCAGCACTTCCCGCGGAGCCATCACCAACCCAGCTAGGGGACCCTGATCCGGAGGATGAAACCTCAGAATCCCTACCGGAGGAGCAGCCCGTGGACGGAGCGCTGGCCGAGCCGCGGCCCAGCGCTCCCGAAAGCCACCAAGAGGGCACCCCGATCCCAGGGCCTGCCAAGGCCCCACGACCTGCAACGCCCTGGTGCTTGGGCCGCAAACGTCGCCAGCCAGAGTACCTTCAGGACTATGTCTGCTGAGTGGGACCGAACTATGGGGGGAGGGGTGTTGTGTACTAGTCACGAAATGGCGACCACCATGCGGTCAGAGCACATGGCCCGATTCTACCTGAGCTCCAGCCAGGTAGAACAATAGACAGTCGGATCCAAAACGACCACCAATAGCCAGCCTAGGTCTTCCGCAGGGGACCTATGAACTACAACTTAAGACCTAAGGCCCTATCAGAACTATGCGCATATGCTAAGCTTCTATCAGGTATTTTGGGTGCGGCCAGAGGTGTGGCTCCGGCTGGCATATAAGCAGGGCCCTGGAGCCCTGGCTGCATGCTTGATCTGACCATCTCCTGAACATGCTGATTCACTAATAAAGTCTTTGCTATGATCATCATACAACTCGCCTCCCGACTCCAGTACTTTCCAAAAAGTTTGCTGGTCTTCTTAAAAGTCCCACGAGATGCCATTCCTCCCCGGCTCTTTCCTTCCCCCTCCCTCCCCAGAGGAGGAAGATGGGTGAGGAGCCCTCAGCCAATCAAGGAAAGGCTTTCTTTCTCTCCTTTGAAGCAGGAAATAGGAGAGAATGGCCAGAAGGAGCTGTGATGTTAGAAACAGAAAACAGGAAGCACAACAGAATCAGTTGCTCTCGGCCTGGATTGGGAGCTGGATCTGGCCCATGGGCCATATGTGAGGCACCCTTGATCTAGAGCATAAAAGTGGGTGTAGGAGAGAAAGAACTTTCTGGAATTGCAGTGACAAATTTCATGTGTAAAATAATGTCAAACAAAAGAGAGTCCTTATGTTGCTGTCCTGTAAAATCCATGATGATGATGATGATAATGAGGAGGAGGAGGAGGAGGAGAGAGCAGTGGCTGAACAACTCCAGGCTTTCTTGGATGACACATCTATCCTTGACCCCTTCCAGTGCAGTTTCCACCCTGGTCATGGGACAGAGATGGCACTGGTTGCCCTTACGGATGACCTCCGGAGGCACCTGGATTGGAGTGGGTCAACACTGCTGTTATTGTTAAATCTGACAGTGGCATTTGACATGGTCAACTACAATCTTATGATCTACCACCTCACTGACATTGGGGTTTGGAGGACTGTCCTTCAGTGGTTTTCCTCCTTTCTCCACAATCAGGGACAGAGAGTGGCGCTTGGCAAGAGGATCTCCCTGCAACCCCCACTTGAATGTGGCGTGCCGCAGGGGGCAATCCTCTTATCAATGTTTTTTAACATCTACATGTGCCCCCTCACCCAGTTGGTCCAGGGGGTTGGGTTGGGGTGTCATCAATATGATGACATCCAACTCTGTTATCAGACAGCTGCCCAGACTCTGCCCCAGAGATTTGGACTGGGACATTGGAGGCTGTGGCTGGTTGGTTGCAGCATTGCTATTTGAGGGGCTTGGTGCAGGGCGCTCAGTCACATCAGGGGATTCTCCCTCACTTCATGGCTGAATTGCTGATTCTGGAGGGAGGCTTGAGGGCTCTCAAGCCCCTTGGGATCCCCAGAGAGGGACCCAAACCAGAGGATTTCTTCGGGGCTCCACATCTGTGGTGGCAACAGGTTGTAGCCCCAGAAGTGTCTTGAGGAAGGAACTGAGCAAGAACTCTCTTTAAGAGCCACGAGAGCCCAGCTGTGATTCCCTGGACGGTGGGGGCATCGGAGACCTCAATCATCCAAGAAAAATTCACCATGAGTACATCCATCTGCAGTAAAAATCTCAGATTTTCTGATCTGTTGATGACAGCCCTTTTGACTTTTCTTTGGTTTTTCTACTACCATACTTTTGGAGATAATTTTGAACTTTTACTTAGTGGATCATTCAGTTTAGTGTAGACATTTTTGCTTTAAGAGCTTTCTGCACTTGCCTTTCACTTTGTTGGAGTTACTGAGAGCTGTATTTGCTGGAAATTCAAGACATGGTGATGGTTTTTCTATTTTTCCCCCCTCTCATCCCAGCTCTATTTTGTAAAATGTTGATTATAAGCCTTGTGGTTTTTATGTTTGTCTTTTGATAAGTAATTGTTCTTAGACATTTGGTTACTTTCTCTTATAACTAAGTTGATAACATGTGGTGAGTCTCTGGGAAAAGGGTTGTTTTGGTAAATATATTTGGTTCCTTATTTTCAGAGTTCTAAATAGTGTATTTTTTGCTCCATAAGATTCACTTTTTCTCTTAAAAAAGTGGGGGGGAAAGTGTGTGCATCTTAAACCCCCCTCACCTTTCCCAAGCCATGGCACCGAGCGGAGCTAGGTGCATCTTATGGTCAGGTGTGTCTTATGGAGCGAAAAATATGGTATTTAGTAAATAACATAACTTTTTTGAGCGACTGGAAACTGTTTGGGCTATGAGGTACAACAATAAGAGTGTTCTGTAAACAATACGATTATTGTGTAACTATAACAGCTGTTTGCATTAACAGTCCTTCTCCGAGAGAATCAGGAGAACTCTTAACATGGCCAGTGGAGGAGACCCAAAAGATGTAAAAAAAAAAAAAAAAGACTACAAGGCACCTCCCCTGGGACCACCAGGGCTGTAGATGCTACTCTGGCACAATTTATGTTGAAAGATTTACAAGCAGTGATACAAGATTTGATGGCTGGAACTGTTAAAGCAGAAATTACAACAGCAGTTCAAAATGCAATAACAGCTACAGTAGAGCCACTGCAGAACAAGTTGGATTTCTTTATGCAGAAGATAACCTGCCAAATGGATGAAATTCAAAAACAATTTAAAGAAAGCAAACAAGAAATTTGTAATGTAATCCAACTCCCCCCCTCAACTGGAAGATAAACAAGAGAAGATGGAAATTAAAATAGAGGAGGTCACCTCCAATCAGAGATCTTTGGAAGAAGATCTTATTAGGCTTGACTAAGATAAAGCAGCTTATATTTTGAGATTTCAAAACATTCCTGAAAATAAAGAGGAAAATATTAAACTCATAGCACAGTCTTTGGCCAAATATATGGGTGGACCTAATGCAGAAGAAATGTTTAATGAAATTGATGTGGCCTATAGAATGACTTCAGCTTATGCAAAAAGAAATAATCTTCCCAGAGAAGTACATGTGAGATTCCATAAAAGAATGCTGAGATATGCAGTTCTCAAAACTGCAAGTACTACCCCTCTACAAATAGAGAACACTGAGATAAAAGTTCTGAAGGAAACTCCATGGAGAGTAAGAGAGAGAAAAGTAAGGGATACATGGACTTAGCAGTTATTTCGAGGAAAAATGGAATTACATATAGATGGCCATTTCCAGAGGGACTCCTTTTCACTTTTAGGGGGGAGAGATATAGAATAAATTCAACATTCAAGGTAAAGGACTTCATAAAAACCCATAAAGATGAATTGGACATTGAAGAAGAAGACTCAGAGACTTCAAGTGAGGAAGACTAAGATCAAACAGCACAAGGAGCATTGGGGACAACCAGAAAAACCAAAACTAAGGGGAAAGTACCAGCATCACAAATAGTTACAAGATTTCAACAAAAGAATAAAGATGGCACAAATACAGAATCTCAAGATGGAAAGAAGAAAAATTAAGATAATTTCCATCAATGTTAATGGACTGAATATACCTCAAAAAAGATGACGGATATTTCAACAAGTGAAAAAGATGCAACTGGATGTAGTATGTCTGCAAGAGACTCATATAAAACAGTCTGACCAGAAACATTTGGACTTTAAAAAATTTGGAAAAGTATTTATTTCCTCTGATAAAGAAAAAAAAAAAGAGGGGAAGCCACTTTTGTGAAAGAAGTTACATCCTGAGATGCTTTACAGTTCTGAAGACAGCAGAATCCTGATAATTCGAATTCAGAGACACACTAAAGTAACCTTGATTGTCAATAGAAATGCACCAACACCATGAAAATTTTTACAAACTCTTGCATGAACTTATTTCTAAACAAAGTTTTGATGAGATTTGTTTGATTGGAGGCTATAATGCAGTCTTTGACAGATTGGTAGACAGAAAAACAACAGCTGCAAAACAAAAGAAGAAAGGAAATGAACTTCCAAATTCCTTTTTACATTTAGCAGAAGAATATAATTTGGTAGACTCCTGGAAAGTGAGAAACCCAAATACAACTGACTTTACTTTTTATTCAACAAGACATAATTCTTGGTCAAGACTAGACATGAGCTGGACATCATCAACAATTGTAAATGACATAGTAGAAGCAAAAATACTACCAGCAACTTTTGCAGACCATAATCCTGTTTTACTTACATTGCAAGATGTACCCCAAAAAAGTAGATGGACTTCAAACACACTATTATTGAAACATGAGAAATTTGAGGCTAAAAAAAGACTTCCAGATTTTTTTTCAACAAAATATTCAGCCAGACATTCCCATTAGAACTGTTTTGGATGCTTTTAAGGCCTATGCTAGAGGGTGGATTATTACAGAAGTGACATACATCAGAAAGCGGAGGAATGAGACATTTGTACAAATGAAGAAACAAATTGAGAAACATGAAGAGATCATGAAAAAACTCCTTCAACTGAAAATTCAAGAATAAAACTGAAATTATTACAACATTGAATGAATTGTCTGTTAACACAAAAAATAGCCCAAAAGATTACTTTTGCAAAACAAAATTACTTTGAAAATGCTAATAAACCAACAAGATGACTGGCATACAAACTGGTGTAGCCAGTTTGGTGTAATGGTTAAGTGTGCGGACTCTAATCTGGGAGAACTGGGTTTGATTCCCCACTCCTCCACTTGCACCTGCTGGATGACCTTGGGCAAGCCATAGTTCTGTCAGAGCTGTTCTTGAAAAAGAGCTGTTTCTGTCAGAGCTCTCTCAGCCCCACCTTCCTCACAGGGTGTCTGTTGTCGGGAGGGGAAGGGAAAGGAGTTTGTAAGCTGCTCTGAGACTCCCTTGGGTAGTGAAGGGTGGGGTAGAAATCCAACCTCTTCTCTTCTTTTTAAGACACTCTACACAGTTTCTTTGATTTAAAGATTTATTTAGAGATATGCTCACTCAGGACTGGTTGTTTGTCAGGAATGGTGAAAGCGCACCAAATTCCCAATATTATAGAAAAGGTACAAAGCTTCTCACACCCTAGTCCCATACATCACATTCAGCCCCTGTGCTACTATGCCAACCATGAGAGATATGCAGTTGCTATCTACTATGTCAAGCAGAGAAAGTCTCTAAGAGCATTCTCATGAGAAGCCGAGGTGTACATCTTGAATAGGAAAAGTTATGGCTACAAGTTACCAGCAAGCACCCCTTACACTCCCCCTCCCTCCCCAAAGCATGGAAAGGTGAACAGTGCAGAAAAATGAAAGTGAAGAAATAAAACACAATAGCCAGACTGGAACCTTGACAACAAGATGATATTAAAGACTTTTTGTAAAAATATGTGTAAGAAATTTACAGAGGAACAAAGGAAAATTTTAAATGAACCAATAACCACTGAAATGACAGAAGCAAAATTTTTATGTTTTGTTTGCTATGTTTGTTTGTTCATTTGGTATTAAAATAAAAAATTGTATATATAAAAAAGAAACTCAAATCCAATGAAGATGGAGGTCCTGTACCTGGGGGGGGGGGGGTAGGACAGGGCTTGGGCTGCCTACCCTGGATGGTGTGCCACTTGCGCTGACCCAGAAGGTGAGGAGCCTGGGGGTGATCCTGGATGCCACTGCCTATGGAGGCCCAGGTCACTGCAGTTGTCAGGTCTGTCTTTTTCTGTCTCTGACAGATCAGGCAATTGGCCCCTTAACTCTTCCCACCAGGTACTTGGCTACAGTGACCCATGCAATTGTCATGATGGCTGATGGTTGACTTGTTTTGGCTGAGCTTAAGACCTTTGGTCATAGAAGCGAGAGGGAGGGAGGGAGGGAGGAAGGAAGGAAGGAAGGAAGGAAGGAAGGAAGGACTTCCAGGCTTGATTACTATAACTTGCTTGATTACTGTAACTCAGACTTGCCCCTGAGACTGATCTGGAAACTCCAAGTAATCCAGGATGCAGTGAAACACCTGCTGACGGCATCACCTGTGCGAGCATGCATTTGGCCGGTATTGTGCTGCTTGCACTGGCTACCAGTTGAGTACCAGGTCCGTTTCAAGGTGTTGGAACTAACCTCCAAAGCCTTATGCAGCCTGGTACTGACATTTCTGAAGGACTGCCTCTTCCCATATGTGTCCCGAAGAGCCTTACACTCACAGGACCAAAATTTACTGGTTACCCCTGGCCTAAAGGCTTAGCCTCAACCAGGGCCAGGGCTTTTTCTGCTTTGGCCCTTGCCTGGTGGAGTCAGCTCCCAATGGAGATCAGGGGCGTCGAGTTTTAAATTCCCTGGGGGGAGGGGCTCGTGCGCATGCGTGAAGCGCGCACGCACGCCAGGACCATGTCCCCACCGCCGCTGCCTCCCCCCCCCAGCCTGGCCACTCCTGCTTCTGTCCCTCCCTCCATCCGTCCAGGGGCCAGCTGGGTATTTGCTTAGCTGGCCCCTGGACGGACTGAGGGAGGGAGGGATGGAGGCAGCCAGGCCGGCGAGTGGGAAGAGAGAGAGAGAGAGAGAGAGGCGGCAGTGGCAGCGGCGGTGGCCCTAGGAAAGGCCCAGGGACTCGCGACGGTGGGCGCGCCGTTTTCCCAGGGGGGCTCAGTTGTTGTTGTTGTCGTTGTTGTTGTTATCTCTTCGATACCATCCATAGCCAAAGCTCTCTGGGCAGTTTGCAACGAGTATAACACAGTAAAGTATATTAAATGTGTATGTCTTTTAAAGATATAAACCAAAACAATGATCTCATCAGAGACCTTTCAGGATTATAAAGAGAATAGGTTTAGTTATTACATTCTTATGTATTCCACTCGTTCTGCAAGGAACTCAGGTTTACGCATCTAGGCTATCCCACAGAGGATAAAACAGAGGAGAGGAGAACAATGTAAGCTGCTTTGGGTCCCCACTGGGGAGAAAAGTGGGGTAGAAATGAATTAAATAAATTAAATTCTTTCCTCAGAGCAACACTGTGAGGTAGGTTAGGTGAGGGAGGCACTTGCCAATGGATTCACTGACATACATGCAACCGCATCCCCACACTACAACCAGTTTGCTGACTGGGAAGGGAAATTACATTTTTACAGAGGCAAAACATCACTCTTTGAGCACTGGGAAAATGCAGTCTTTCCACAAAAAATATACTAGCTAGGAAAAAACATCTGGACTGAACCCTCTGCAACAGCTGAGTAGCAATGGTGCATGTTCTGCACTCTGAACCAATCATCCAGAAAGGCCCTGAGATTGGGTGATCATGATAAAGGACTGTTGCTATAAAAATTCAGTAGCATAAGAGTGTGTGTGTGTGTGTGTGTGTGTGTGTGTGTGTGTGTGTGTGTGTGTGTGTCTGGGAATGGTCTCTTTTTACCTTCTTTCTTGCTGCAGAGATGAAGCCACTATTGTTTACCCAAAATAACAATCATTAGTCTTTGTAACTAAATGGTCACAGTATGAGTGCCCAACACCCAATTAAAAGAAACATAATATTAATTCTTAATGTTTATAGCATTTTAAAGCATTCAGAGCACTTCACATACATTATAATACTGCAGCGCTCTCAGTTTGTAACCCTGTGGCATAGGGCAAGCACTATTATTATCCCCACCTTGCAATGAAGCCACGGAGGAAGGGCAAGAGAGGGAGAGGATCAAATCGGCAAATGGAGGAGTGTTCTCAGCCACTGAGAAAGAGGAGAGGGGAGTGCTCTTCTACAGCTTCTGTTCTAAGTCATCTATCGATGAATCTGCAATAGTGAGAAATTGTCTCATAATTGACATCCTAAAGGTATTTATAAATATGTTACGGATCCAACCCAAGCAATATTATTCCACTGTAGCTACTGCAATGATGCAATGGGTTATAGTGACCATTTCACTTCAGTCTTGATCAATCTACACTGGCTTCCAATTTGTTTCTGGGACCAATTCAGGGTGCTGGTATTGACCTTTAAAGCCCTATATGGCTTAGGACCAGCCAGGGGCATCAAGTTTTCTAATTCCCGGGGGGGGGGGGGGCTCTTGCATGTGTGCATGCAAAGCACACACATGGGCCGGGACAATGTCCCTGCCACCACCGCGGGGACAATGTCCCTGCCGCTGCCTCTCCTTCCCCCCACCTGGCCACTCCCCCTGCCTGGAGGGAGGGAGGGAGAGAGGGAGGAGTGGGTGCAGCGGAGCTGGGCGGGGGGGGGGAGAGAGAGGCTTTTGTGGCGGTGGTGGCGGGCGGGCCTAGGAAGGGCCCTGGAAGGCGGGGAGGCATGGCGGGGAGGCGCGGCGGCGGGTGCTCTGTTTCACCATGGGGGCTCAGTCCCCCCTGGGAAATTTCAGGGGTGACCCGAGCCCTTGAGTCCCCCCCGGTAGTTGATGCCTATGGGACCAGCATACCTGAAGGATCGCCTTCTCTCATATGTACCTATCTGTATCTGACCACTCCAGTCATCTTCAGAAGCTGTTTCTTCTGAGGCTAGATGGGTGATAAGCCAAGAAAGGGCCTTCTCAGTCACTGTGATGACTCTCCAGGTAGATTTGTTACCCAAACTGGACCCAGAGAAAGGGAAATTAGTTTTAAAAGGGTTCCAGAAAGGAATAACACATGTCCTTGGCCTACGTGTACCAGGGTGGAACTCGGTAGTGGTATCCCACAATAAAATTATGAAGAAAGAGATTGAGAGAGTGATTGTAAATGCAAACAAATAGCTTTATTGCATACAAAATAAAGTAAAAGAAGTTACAATGTAAAGAATTTACACTGGGCACATGAGAACTAATACCCTAGGGTAGCCACATGTGCATGCACCAACAAGAGGGCACTTTTATAAAAGACAGGAGGGAGGATACTGGGAAGCTTTTAGGGAAGGGTCATACGACCTGAGATCCTGGGCTTAAGGTCTGGAGGGGTCCAAGGCACAGAGCAAGGAGGGGAAAAAGGAGCCTACAACGCAGTTGCAGGGTGTTCAGGTAGTGAGAAAAACCTGGCACACTTTTCACTGACCTGGGGTGGTCTTTTTATGGGGAAGAGTCTCGTAGCCATACACGGGACCTGCTTTCCCAGGAACATGACTGGTCTAAATAAAAGGTTTAAATCTTACCGGCAGGTTTAAAGTTAACTGCTGTCAAACTTTGGCGGGAAAAAGTTCGAAAAATACCTTGATCAGGCCATTGTGAGCCAAACTTGCATGGGCACTAAGAGCCTGGCTGAGGCAACATGATTAACATCCTTTCGTTAGGCTGAAGTGAGCCAGATTTCCTTTAGCACCAAAGTCTGGGTGAGTCAAGATGGCTCCTGGAAGAGGATGGAATGTAAATGAATGACCTGGGTGCCCTTCTTGGCTGAGTAAAAAAAGGGGAAAAGAGGAACTGGGCATTGTTTAATGTAACAGCAACTTCCTTGGGCTGGGCAGACACCTCTGGGATATGTCAGGACATTCCAGTGTTGAAAAGTCTTTTGTTGCTGAGAATGAAGGGAAGTCTTATTATTATTATTGAGTGTCAGAATCTGCTAATTCAGACAAAGTATTTCTAGTTCTTACAGTTGTGCATTCTGTCTACTTTCTAATTCTCTCCTGTTATATTCTATTGACATGTATGTATGTTCTGATGCCATGTATGCTTTACAGATATATGCTTGCAGATGCCATGTTGTAGTGCCTAACCAGGCCTGGGTTTTGTAACTGTTAAAGCGGGAGGGTGACACCTGCAATGTATGGGAACGATGGGCCTCTCACACCACTGCCTCCGCATTCCATCGGCCCCGGCTGGGACTTCAAGGGAGGATGCGTCTCATCTCTTATCACATGCAAAAGCCTCGAGGCCATTGATTGTTATGTGAACTGGTAACATCTGAAGGGTCTGGTTGGGAAGGGAATTTACAGCTTAACACCTCACTTTCTTTCCTGTGGGAAACAAACGGTCAGAGCCCCTTTTTGCCCGCCGTTTTTCCCCTATAGTGATTGGCTACCTATGGGTAATTCAAACTCCTTGGAAAGGTATAATAGACCTGCCTGTATTATCTGTCTCATCTCTGACAATAATCCGAGAAGCTGTACTAATGTAGAGATTGGAAATAAAGAACTGTGGTTTACCAACCAAGATCTGATCCTTGACTACTTTGAGCAGAACTCTCACATTGAGAACCCTGAGCTGGGGGAGATTACACTGAATCAGTGTGTAAGGCCAGCACACCCTACCTGTTTCCTGGGCTTCCACAACTGTCCCCAGGTGCCTCTATGAGACTCCCTAAGTTCCAGACCCCCTGACAGGCTCTAAAAGGGGGTTCCTGTTAAAACAACTAAGTCCAACATAAGATGGCAACCCCACTAAACAAGGAGGTCTTGGCTAGAGGAAGGGGCCAGGTACCTACCGATTCATCTGCTTCCCTCTATTTATGTCTTCTGCTAGCGGGAGAACTTTTTTGTTTGGTTTGGCTTTCCTTCACTAACTCTTATTAGCCTCCCTCGTTTGTGTGTTTCTCTTTTTTAAGTTTGTATTATTTTGTTTTAAACATTTAATCTGATTTTAAATGCCTTTTTAATGTCTGAAATGTTCAGTGTTTAAATGTTTAATGTTCACTGCCTTGGGGACCCTGAACTGGGTGGAAAGAAAGCATAGAAATGTTTTAAATAAGCACAGGAGTGGCTTAAACAAACAAACAAAGGCATCCGAGACGCCAGACAGTGCCACCATAAGCAGAATTATACGCTTCTAAATCCACTGAAGTCCATGGGTTTAGAGGGTGTAACTCTGTTTAGGACTGCATTGTAACTTAGCTTCACTGGCACAAAACACTCCCAAACCCCCTTTAAGCCCTTTGCTGGTCCACTTGGCTGTGCTTTGGGATGAAGGGCTCAGGGCCCACGACCCTTAGAATGTCATGGATAAGTCTGAACTCCTTGTACTTTATGCTACCCACTCCTTGCCTTGTCCTCAGCTACCCAAACCCTTTTGGTTGCACATCTGAACCACTGGAAGACTCTTGCCTTTTCTCAAGTGCTGACTTACCAGCACTGGAGTCAGGGGACAAGATATCCTGCAATAAGAGTCTAGAGCAGGGGTGGCCAAACTTGCTTAACGTAAGAGCCACATAGAATAAACATCAGATGTTTGAGAGCCACAAGACATGAACAAATATTACCTGCTTTTATTGGAAAATAAGCAAATTTGCTTTTTATTAACATTAAATGAGACTGCCAAAAATAATAACAAAAGGGGTAAAAGCAGATATTGATAATGATATTACTTAGTCCAATGATATTTGTTTGCTAATGATATTTAGCTTCCCCAGCCACCCTGCTGGGAGCCACATAATATATGTGAAAGAGCCGCATGCGGCTCCCGAGCCACAGTTTGCCCACCCCTGGTCTAGAGCTTGAACCTATGCTTTGCTGGTAGATATAGAATATGGTTTTCATGGTTTTTGACCTAAACAATTCCCCTCATTTTTTGACTGTGTTGACCCCTCAGTTTTCATGGATAAAGTACAAACCTCTGCCTCTGTTTCTCCATTACTGACCCATTTAATTATGATTACTTTAGCTACTTTCTTCTAACACACAACCCCACAGTTACTGAATAGTTACTGAATTATTATTAATTTAGGCATGCTGCTAATAAACTCATATTGCCATTATATGAAATGACAATAATGTTAGGTCGTTATTTTCTTGCAGTGTAGTATTCTCAATCTATGGCTCGAATAGTTTGCTGGTGACCAGATATGACTGAATTTCAAGCACTAGCATATGTACCTGCAAGGATATACAAAACAGCGATTTCTCTTTAAATTAGGGGTTTCTTTGCTTCACAGTTAATATTGATCAGTTTCTCTTGCTCATGAATGTGCAAGTCTGTGTTGTTGGGCTTGATTTTTTTTTTGCTGTGCTAACAGCAGCTGACAGCTGCAATATCTAGTAAAATAAATGATTGCTTCTCTGAGAAAAAAACACAGTGAACCAGAGGATCTCCCCCCCCCCCCCATAAGACAGGAATGTTTTACCTGTAATTTCTGTCTCGTTTATACTGTACTGAGATATTTATTATAGATTGCTAAATCTCCAACTCTGAAATCTTTCTTTCTGTGAAAGATTTAGGAACAAATTAACACAGTGGTAGAACTTCCTACCACCAAGGAAAAATATGGCCTGAAGCAACATCAGATGAAATTTCTGCACGTGTATCGATGGAGGGAGCATGTTTTTTAAAAAATTTATTCATCTGGTGAAATGTAAGTTTTGAGCTATAGAAAAGTTTGCTATTCTAATTAAAACATTATTTGGCCTTTGCTTTTACAGTAGCTTTGTAATAAATACAGCTAGGGATTTTAAAACTTGTATTTGAAGTTCTTTTTCTAAAAGACTATCTTTTAAAAAGACTATTTCACAAGTGCTTAGGGGTTTTTCTAGCTTTTTTGTGTTTATTTAATGTTTATATAGTAGTAACATCAAGAGGATCAGGTCTGAATATTTTCCTAGATAGTTAACCATTTCCCTAGATTTGCAGCATAGTTTGCTTTCTACACTTCATATTTTAGCACAGAATTAGAACCATGGCAGAGTTTTGGAGTCTGTTTGAAGGAAGAGGATTGGTTTTAGAACATGTGAAGTAATATTGACCACTAATAAGCATGTGCAGAGTGTCTTCCCTTTATCACTAACTACAACTACCCATTTGGGATTAGATGGTAAATTTTCAATTGAAAGTATGTAGCTTACCTGGCGACTGTAAGCTACATACAGTGCAACAGTACAACTTACAGTGCAATCTAGACAGTTACACTAAACAATCATAAACAGGTCTACTCAGAAGTAAGTCCCATTCTTTACAATATGTTCTATATTCCTGTAGAAGTATTTTAAGGATTACTCTGTAAGTCTACTGAAGTCAATGAGTTCAGAAAGTGTAACTCTGCTTAGGATCACAGTGTTACTGCAGTAACGTCACTGTCCACTCTCCTTTCTCCTACCCAACATAAAATGCAGGAATCTCACATCAGGTTAACACTGAACATATCCAGGTGGGGTGGCACTACTAATCTTGTTGGATCTGTCTGCTGCCTTTAACAAAGTAGGCCATTTAGTCCTGGTCAGCCACCTAGCCTCCCTGGGTGTGAGGGGTGTGGCCTTGAGCTGGTTCTCCTCATTCCTCCAGGGTCGGTCCCAGAGGGTAATCATGGGTGGGGAGAGGCTGTCACTGCAGTTCCTAACCTGTGGAGGCCAATTCTCTCTCCAATGTTATTTAACATCTATATGTGCCCTCTGGCAGAGATCGTCGTGAGGTATGGAATGGGGTGCCATCAATATACAGTTGACACCCAGCTCTACCTCTTGTTTAAGTAGCAACTGGTAGCTGGAATGTCAATCGCGGTCTCCTGCCTGGATGCAATGACAGAATGGCTATATGAGAATTGGTTGAAGCTAAATCCGTCTTGAGATTATGTGGCTGGGGAAGGCTGGACCACAGGGGTGGCCACTTCTACTGACTTTTGATGGGGCCCATCTTTCTGCAGTTGACTCAGTCAGGAATTTCAGAGCATGGCTGACAAGCATCTGTCCTCAGTGACAATGGCTGCATTTTACCATCTATGCCAGGCCCGTCGATTGCCTCCCTATCTTTCTCAGGGGGACCTTGCCACGGTAACTTCAACAGTCACCTCGAGACTGGACTATTGTAATGGGCTCCATGCAGGGCTATCTTTGAAGGTGCTTTGGAAGCTGCAAGTGGTCCAGAATGCTGACAGAAGTGTCCTGGTTGGTGTATAGAATACCTATCCTACAGCAGCTGCACTGGGTCCCAAATAGTTTCCGGTGCCAATGGTGCCAAGTCAAAGTGTTGTGACCCTCACACCTTTGAGACTGCCTCTCCTGGTATGATCCTCCCTGTCTTCTTCAATCTTCATCTCAGCATTTATTGAAGGTCCCTGGTTCACAAACTGCCCGCCTTGTGTGGGAAAGGGCCTTCTCATTAGTGGCCCCTGTCCTGTGGAACCAGCTGCCCAAAGAGGTGAGTGCCTTGCCTGGAAGATGCTGCTTGAAATCACAGAACCCCTGAGCTTCCGGTCGGGGAAAATGGAGATTTGATGCACCCTGTAAATGCTCAGGGTGGACGGCGATTCTTTCTGACAACTTGGGGGCTTTTAGCATCCGATGCAACCCTCCCCAGGCAGGGGAGTGTCCAGCAAGCATCAAGACCCAAGAGAGAGTTGAGATCAGTGAGCGATAAATCTTGGAGGAGATTTGTTGCTGCTTTGATCCCCTCCCCCAGCGTGGGTCCTGCAAGCAACTCTAGAGAGCTGAACCGGGCTGATTTATTCAGCATAAAACCTCCACTCCCCCGATCTCTTGACTGAAAGAAGATAAACTCTAATTTATGAAGCTTCACCCTTACCAGAAAAACATCTAAAGGTAACGAAAAAACTTTTTGCCTACCGGCATCGTGTCTTTGAGAGCAAGGAAAACAGAGAGAGAGACAGAGGACTATTTGAAGAATATACTGAGACTTTTTCCTGTTTTAAAAGAGTTGGATTTTAGTTAAAAACTGCCAGAAAAGTAATTTGTTTCCCATTCCTGTGGTCGCGGAGGAGAGGGCTGCAGGGATGGGATGCATTGCGAGATCTGCATGGATGAGAGAAAAAGTGAGGACAACAGGAAGTGATGTCTGGCTGAGAGCAGAAAAGAAGAACTGAAGAGGAAGGGACCTGGGAGCACTGCAGCAAGTGCACTTCTGAGTGAAAGGGAACTAGGAAGTAAGACCTCTGACCAGTACCATAGAGAAAAGACGTCTGCCATTTTGGGGAAGACTAAAACTTTAAAATCGAATATCTTGAAAAGTAAACGCCCTAGAACGGAGAAATTAATGGCATTTGTTAAAGCTCTTCAAGACGGATTGATTGAGCCCAAAAGCGGCCAAATTGGAAGATATCAAAAAATCGGCTTTTTTTAAAGGGCAAAAACGGAGTCTGAACAGAGAAAGCGGGCAGCGACCTGGTCAGCTTCCAAGATGGCTCCTAAAAAAGACACTGAACTAATGGCTATGATAGAGGGTGATCAAGCTAAAGTCCATTGGTGTATGATTCATGCTGAAATGGGAAAATTTTTGAAATGTACTTTTAAAAAGCTGCCTGAAATGTTATTGCTTGGTCTTAAGTTAGAAGATGTGAATGTAACTAAAAGGACACTAATATGGTATATGGTGACTACAGTGAGAATGGTCTATGCTCAGAACTGGAAATGTGAAAAGACCCCAGACATATGGGAATGGTTGAGAAAATTGTTATTTATGGCAGAAATGGACAAATGGACAAGAAAACTAAACAATCAAGACTCAGAAAGGTTTTTAGAAGAATGGAAAGACTTGAAAGAATATTTAGAACAACACTGGGATATGAAAAATAATATTTTTACATTGTCTGATTACTGATTTTAGATGTTTAAAAGAAGAAACAATTCTTTTTAAGGGAATATACAGAATGTTTGAAATGACAAGAAAGGAAATTAGATTACATATTACAGATATTCAGATAATACTCTTAAATGTTTTTATTTTTATTTTTCTCTTTCTTTTCTTCTTTCTTTATTATTATAACCAAATATGTTACCTGTAAGAGTTAATACTTTTAAATCTTTATAATTGCTGTTATATATATAATGGTATAGGTGAGGCGGGAAGCCCTAAAAGTTTTGAATTGTAACTGGAATACATAGTTATTTAGAAAATTGTAGAAAATAATAAAAAGTAGAAAATAATAAAATTTGTTTTCAAAAAAAGAAAGAAAGAAATCACAGGAACCCCCCTCGGTTCCACAGGGCATGCGAGGCTGCTCTTTTTCAGGTGGTCTTTGAGTGACCATCCACACATCCTACCCTGCTTGGCAGTGGATAGATTTTAATGGGCATAGATTTTTTTTTGACCATTTTATACTTTAAAGATAATTTTTTACATCTTTGTATTGTAAAACAGGCCCTCCAGTTTGCTCCTGTTTCTCCTCCTCCCTCCTGGCCTCAGGGTCCCCTGGCCAGAGAACTGCCGCCCACTGTTGAGTTCCAGCCCACAGATCAAGAGCCACGGGAGTGATGTGTTGTTGTTTTTTTTGTAAAGAAATTTTTATTTTTCAAAAAAAAAACATCAAAAATAATACATTTACCTTATACAAATCCCTTTTTCCATATTATATAACATTTTGTTCTATTTGTACATTCTATTTTTATCTTGTTTTGGTGGTTTCCCACCACCTCTGAAGCATAACACATTTTCCATTTTATTCAAAATAGTAATACTTATACCTGTGTTTCATTTCTGGTAACGGTTATATATCTTTAAAATACTTATACACCAATTCTTATTTTCTATACTCTTATGTATTTCTAAATAAAAACAGCTTCATTGTCTAATTTTAACTAAAACATTCATATAATATATTTCTATTCCTTTATGCTATTATAACCATGTATAAATGTAGTTTTTCATATCCCAGTATTTTTCAACATATTCTTTCAAATCTTTCCAGTCTTCTAGAAAGGTCTCTGAGTAGAGATTATTCAATTTTCTAGTCCATTTATCCATTTCAGCCATATATAACAGTTTTTTCAACCATTCCCACACCTCTGGTATTTTTTCATTTTTCCAATTTTGTGCATACACCATTCTTGCTGTTGTAATCATATACCATATTATTGTCCTTTTCTTTACATTTATCTCTTCTAGTTTAAGTCCTAGCAATAACATTTCAGGCAACTTCTTAAATGTACATTTCAAGATTTTTTCCATTTCTGCATGTATTTTGGACCAATAAATCTTTGCTTTATCACAAGTCCACCACATATGATAAAAAGAACCTTCTTTCTTTTTACACTTCCAACATTTGTTAGACATATTCTGACCAATATTTGCAATTTTTTTTGGTGTCGTATACCATCTATACATCATTTTAAAACAATTTTCTTTTAAGTTATAACACGTAGATATACTCACACGGGAGTGATGTTTTGATATGTGAATTGTTTTGACTGAAAGCAAAGCTTTAATGGGAAGGTAATTTCCCTTTTGAGCTGTTTAATTTTGTGCATATCCATCCAGAGAGGAAAGTCAATATGCGCCACACAGTCCTCTTGCTTACTATTGTTCCTTCATTACGGGTAACATTTTTGGCTGCATCTGGATAATGCAATCATGCCAAGATAACCTTTAAATGTTTTCTCTGTTAGCAGTCCCGAAACCGACATTAGTCCAATTTGTAAATTAAACAAAGACACTGATGGCGGCATGGCCACTTTGAGAAAGACAGTGCGACAGACACACCAGGCATTATCCAGTATGGGAAGCTAAAATGCTGTGAGACAGACCTCACTGATGTAACTCTCAAAACAACCCCATTTAAAAATAATATTTATCGCCCAGCATCAGTGCTGAAACAGGCTCAGGTGTACAAGGACACTAGACAGTCCTGCATAATCCTGGACACGTCTATTATCTGTCCTGGAAGAGGATTGTGCCTTAGAAGTTGATTCTTGCTTGCTGCCCTCCAGCCCAAACAGAACCCCAGCCAAACGTGATCCGGGAGAGCTGACTGCTGCAGGAGTCCCACCGGCTTTCTAATTCAGTGAGGATAGGGTTGGATCATTTGCAACCATAGATTTGCAGCGGCAGTCAGAAATCCCTGAAAGTCCCACAGCTCTCCCTCCGTGAATCTCTCGAAGTGTCGACAAAAACTGCGCGGCAATTTCAGGAGCTCGATTTGCTGGACAGTTCCACGCTACCTACAGTACAGAGCCGGGGGCAAGCTTTTCCTCCGCTACTGGAACCATTTTAAACGGAGGGTTTTTTTGGGGGGTGGGGGGGTGGAGATGCACGTGAGAGTGCCGCAGCAGCTGAAACCTTCAAAGGCTGCAGTCCTAAAAACACTGTCCCAGGAGTGCGCCCTGCTCAGTAAAATGGGACTTCGTTTCAAGAAGATCCGCTCAGGATGGTTCCCTACATTTGCCTTACATAGAAGAGGATTCCACTGGGATCAGTGAGACTTGGCGCCTAATACATGTAGAGGGTACCAGTTCCCATCCGGCACGAATGATGCCGTTTTCAGCATGGGATAAGTTCCTTTGAGCCCAGCGAGCTGCACCGCCAAGTACACACCTTTAGGAAGGCAGTGCAAGGATGCGATCCTTTAACCCTGCACAACTCAGTCCTGACTATCGCAGTCTGGACACGGCAGCTAAACAACCAACCAACCAACCAACCAACCAACAACAACCACCCCGCCTTGCCAGGAACTCTGCAGCGGGAGCTCCAGCACGTCTTCACAACGCAGTCTGGGCCAAAATCACCAGACTTCCCGTCTGGGTGGAGAGAACATCAGCAACAAGCCGAGATACTTGTGTGTGTGTGTGTGTGTGCGTTTGTGTGTGTGTGTGTGTGTGAGAGAGAGAGAGAGAGAGAGAGAGACTTAAGGACTGGGTGACCCGAGGGAAAAAGGACAGGCAGCCAGAACAGAGGGGCCGGGACAATCCCAGGGGACAGGTGCCAACAGATTTCCTGCCCTGAGGGAGAAGAGACCTTTCGTGAGCGCGCTTGATTTTCCCTGAGGAGCCCGGGGCGGCTTCGCCCCCTCAAGCCCTGGGCACTGGGGTTCCGCCCATCCTCTGAGGAGCTCAGTGCCGCATAGGTGGGCTGTGGCCCCCTTCCAATTTTGTCCTCGCAACCTTTCTGAGGCCTATCTCGTTGGCGGTTTCTGACCCAAAGAGTGCGGATTCGAACCTAGGTCTCCAAGATCCTAGTCAAGACCCCCCCTCCTTTTAACACCCCCCACTAGCTGTCGGGATACCCCTGCAAATACTCCATGTCTTTCGGGTGTATTCCCCACCGCAGGATGTCAACAAGAGAGCCTGTTTTCAATGCCAGGAGATCCCGTCCGACATGGTTAGCTACCGACCAAAGGCGGACTCGTGCCCTTGTCTGAAGTGTGCCACAGAGGCCGGTGTCCAGAACTTGGCATCCTAGGGAAGAGGGCGCGGCGAGCGGCTGCAGCTCCCCCTCCAGTGTCACTCCGGGGCCAACCTGAGCGCAGGGGCTCGGCCTGGGGGCAGGATTGCACCTTTGCCCGGTCGCTAAAGGGAGCGCTGCAAGTTAGGCGGCAGACAGGGAGTCCTGAGGCTGTCAAGGCCGGACAAGGAAACTCCTCCGGAATCCGAAAGTCGGGCCAGCGTGTTTCACTTGCCTCACAAGGACATTTGGAAGATGGGGAAAAAACCCACTGGCCAGCCAAAGGGCGACCTGCCCCCCTGCCCCCCCTGGAAGCCACCTCGGTTCCGGACCCTGGCAGCCAGCCCGAGAAGCCGAGGCCATCTCCCCGAGGCGAAGAGCGGGCTTGGGCCGATGGGACACAAAGCACCAAGGGGGGGAGGCCCTCAGCCCGAAGGGAAAGAGGGGAGACCGGACAGGCTGCCCTCTTCTGCCCCCCGAGCCGAGAGGCAGCGAAGCCCCGGGCGCTCCTCCCCGGGAGTCCCTCCCTCCCTCCCTCCGGCGTCAGCATGCGGAGGAGGGCGCTCCGAGCGCACCCCGCGGGAGCCGGCGAAAGGGTCGTGCTTCACCGGGCACAGCGGAGGACTTCCCGCCGCCACACGCCGCCGGGGCCCAGCGCCCAGCGCCGCTTCACCCCGCCGCCGGCCTCCCCGTCGGAGCGCTCTCGCCCGCCCAGCCCAGCCCAGCCCAGCCGGTCGGGACGCCGCCGGGGAAAGCACCACGGGCCCTTCCCCGCCAGCGCCTGTGGCCGCCCCAGCCCGCCGGCCAGTCCCAAGCCGCCTGGCCACAACCTCGGCCGCTCAGGCTGAGCACACCCCGCCCGGCCCGGCCCGCCGCCGCTTTTGCTCGTCCCCCTCGCCCGAGTCATGAAACGGCCGCAACTCTCCGGCCCGACGGGACCCAGGCTGCCTGCGAGGCGGCGCCCCTCGAGCTGGAAGTCAGGCCCATGGACCTCCGCAGTGGGGCGGGCACACCCCGGGAGCCTGGCATCCTCGGCCCCCCTGGATGAGCCCCGGGGAGTCCGGCCAGGAGAGCCAGCGCCTGACTCCGCGACTCCTCTCCAGCCCAACATCCAGCGGGTCCCCTCCGCGGCCGGGCCTCCGAGGGAGAGAGGGACTCCCGGGGGAGGGGGGGAGGGGGGGGAGGGGGCTTTCCCCAGGCCCCGGGATCTGCCGCGGGGAAGCGAGCGGCCGGAGCCCCAGGCAGGGGCGGCGAAGGGAGGTCCGGCGCTCCAAGGCGCCTGGCGTCGAGCCAGCGGGGACGGGAAGGGAGGAGGCGGAGGAGGGCGACAAGAGGCCGACCCGGCCGTCAGTTCCTCTTGCCTGGCTCTGGCGGGCCCTAGCCCAGGAGACAAAGGGGGCTCCTCGCCAAGCCCGTCGGTGGCGCCCGGAGGAGGGCGGGCCAGCGACCGAGTTCACCGCCTCCTCCGCGGCCCCATCGCTGCCCCGGCCGCCTTTAGGGGCCGGAGACACAGGAGCCAGTTCCGCGCGATACGTCTGCTGCCTTTCGCGTTCCTTTTTTCAGGGCCGACGACGAAGAACCACGGCGGGGGGGGGGGGGGGGGGAGAGACTGGCGCGGGGAAACTCCGCGGCGGGGTGGGGGGGGACGGGCGAAGTCTCCGGTAGGCGCGCGGTCTGGGCGAGGGCAGGCGGCAGGACCCAGCGGGCTGCTGGCGGGGCCGGCGGAGGCGGGGCGGCGAAGGGCCGGGCGCGAGTTGCTGCCACGAGTTGCCGCCTCCGGCTCGCGCAGAGCAGAGGGGAAGCCGAGCGGGCGGCATCTATAGAGCGCCGGCAGGAGCCGCGCGCCGGGCACTCGCCTCCCGGGCTGGGCTGGGCTGGTCGGCTTCCCCCGCGGCTGCACCTGGTGCGCAGAGACACGCGCGCGCCCGCCCTCCCGCCCTCCCTCCCTGGGCGCAGGCCAGTCGTCCGGCTGCTGCGAAAGTTACTCGGCGTCTCGGCGCCGGGGGAAGCGGGAGGCTCCCGGCAAGCGAGGCGCGCCCTGCAGCGCCGCAAGCCGACTTGGCGCGAGGAGCCCGCGGAGCCGCCGCCGCCGCCGCTTCTCACTCCCACCGGGGCGGCCTCCTTCCTCCTCCGCGGGACTGGCTGCTGCCGCTGCAGGGCGCCCTGCCGGCAAGTCCGCACGTGCTGAGCCGCCGCCGGGGGCGGGGCGGGGCGGGGGGCTGGCGGCGGGCGGGAGGCGTCCCCATTGGACGAGCCCCGCGCACCTGCCCGCCGCCCCCCCCCCCCCCCGCCGCCGCCTTCCGCGCGGGCTGCGCTTGAGATGCCGGGCGCTCTGCGGGCGCCGCCCGCCTGGGGTGGCTGAGCCTGGCAGCCCTCTGGAGCCCCCGGCCCTGTGAGGGATGGAGCAGCCGAGCCCCTGCCAGGAGACCCTGGGCGGCCTGAGCGTCTTCCAGGCCAATGACTCCTCCCCCCGCCCCAACTGCAGCGAAGAGGCCGCCACCTACCAAGATGCCACCCCTCTCTCCTGGAAGGTGGTCCTGACCCTGGTCTTGGCCCTCATCACCTTGGCCACCATGCTGTCCAACGCTTTCGTCATCGCCACGGTCTACCAGACTCGGAAGCTGCACACGCCGGCCAACTATCTCATCGCGTCCTTGGCCGTCACTGACCTCCTGGTGTCCATCCTGGTCATGCCAATCAGCAGCATGTACACTGTGACTGGGAAATGGACCTTGGGCCAGATCGTCTGTGACATCTGGCTCTCTTCAGATATCACCTGTTGCACGGCCTCCATTCTCCACCTGTGCGTGATTGCCCTGGACAGATACTGGGCCATCACCGATGCCGTTGAATACTCCACCAAAAGGACTCCCAAGAGGGCGGCGGGCATGATTGCTTTGGTGTGGGTCTTCTCCATCTCCATTTCGATGCCCCCCTTGTTCTGGCGCCAGTCGAAAGCTGAGGAGGTGTCCGACTGTGTGGTGAACACAGACCACATCTTGTACACTATCTACTCCACGGTGGGAGCCTTCTACTTCCCCACCCTCTTACTGATCATCCTGTACGGGAGGATCTACGTGGAAGCCAGGTCTCGGATTTTGAAACAGACACCAAAGAACATGGGCAAAAGGTTAACCCGGGCTCACTTAATAACTGATTCCCCTGGGTCAACTTCCTCAGTCACTTCCATAAACTGCAAAGCCTCCGAGGCTTCCAGTGAAACAGGATCTCCCGTATATATGAATCAAGTCAAAGTGAAGGTGTCTGATGCCCTGCTGGAAAAAAAGAAGTTGACAGCTGCTAGGGAACGGAAAGCGACCAAGACTTTGGGGATTATCTTAGGAGCCTTCATTGTATGCTGGCTACCTTTCTTCATCATCACCTTGGTGTTGCCTATTTGTAAAGATGCTTGCTGGTTTCACATGGCCATCTTTGACTTCTTCACTTGGCTGGGATACCTTAACTCTTTGATCAACCCCATCATCTACACCATGTCCAATGAAGACTTCAAACAGGCATTTCATAAATTGGTACGGTTTCGATGCACAAGCTGAATTTTTGAATGCAGTTAAGTGTAGTTCTCCAGGGCAGGAGGCTTAACTGCATTCTGTGCATCTGTTTCTGCAGGTAGGTGGATCCTTCTGACCGTGTTACTGTCTCTCTGGAAAGTGATACTGTTATGGTAAAGACGAGCTCAGTGCAGAGGGGAGCCATACAAATACTGCGTAGCTTCTTTCTTAGGGTGGAAGTAGCTCTAAAGCAGTGTCTCTCTGAGCCTTGGTTAAAAAATGCTGCTGCATCTTGTTACGCTCCCACTAATGTTGCAAAAGGAATTAGTTTTAGCCTTAACATTATTGTGTCTCCTGGATTATGCCTCATAGAGCCACTGTGGTAGGAACTGGAAAGCTTTCAGACAACACCTTTGGAGAGTCCTCCACCCAGCGTGACTGCTCATGAACTAAAGTTTGCCATCCACACTCCTCTGCTAGGAGATCTTTGCCTCTCAGCGATCTGTGTTTTGAAAGCCCTTTGCTGATGTTTCTCACCTCCCCCCCCCAAAAAAAACTAGCTTGTTTTAAAGACTATGCAGAGTGTACATGAATTGTGCATGCTGCTCAAATCTTTAGTAGTTCCACACAGCAGAGACCTGGAAAAATTAGCATTAGCATTGGTAGTCTGATTGTAATGGTCCCTTGACACGTCTAATAAGTGGGTTTGATGGGTGTTGGTCAAGGAGGGAAGGGGCGCTCAGATAAGAAACCAGCATGAGAAAAGCAACTCATTCCTGTATGGGATTTTTTTTTTTTACAGATGTGTGCCACCTTTTCTGTTTAACAACTTGTCAAACTGCAACTAACAAATCATCGAAAGTATGTTTGTGGGTGTGTGTGTGTGTCTGCCCTCAAACTCTGGTGCCAAAGCTTACAAGCTGCTTTCCATTTTTTTTGCGCTGTATGTTCCTGACATTTTTGCATATTTAAATAAGTGACTCACTCTGATCTGCTGTTATTTCACATATTGGATGCATATAGTATAGCTGCTGTTAAACAAATCTTGTTCTCTCCCTCCTTTCTTAAAAGCTGTTAGTGCTCACAAGCCAATATTGTACGTCTGTCCTAGGAACAGAAAGTTAATGTTTGACTGGCATCAACAAAGAATAGATTGCCACTATTGTGACTAAAAAGATACATTAATGAGCCTTAGTGTTTTCTTCTCTAAATGGATGGTAATTGTCTCTCACACAGATTTCATATGCAGATACTTTCCATTTTAAAAATCTGTGTCATATTAGTCACCTTCAGGGACATATTTTGCTTTTCACAAATGAATGCTCTGTCGTAAGAAATTATACCTACAATTACTCTCCATTCCTTTCCCCCCACCACCTTCCGCCATGAGTTTGATAAATTTGGGGGAAACGTTTAAGTGTCATATATGATTTTCCTGTGCGAAGGCCTTAAGGTTAGCCCTATTATCAGTACTTAGACATCTGTGAAACCTCCCCCTCCTCGTCAAATACTGTGATGGGAAAGTCAGTTTTTGTGCAGTATTCTTTGCCTAGAAGCAGCCCTGCATTCTGCACATCCTGTTCCATTCTGCACTGTGCTGTACTTTCAAGGGTGCCGTACTTTCAAGGGAACCAGTGATTCCACTGGTTGCCACTTTTTAAAGAGTCACATTCTTCTTACAATTGGTTTGGCTATGCAAGAAGGCCCTAATCCCAGACACCTCTTGAAACAAAGCCTTTCATTTTCCCTGGTTCTGATCTCACATTTACGAGTAGCGTCCGCTCTGCCTTTCTCACTGTTTGAGCCTAAGCTGTATCTTTCTGCATTCCAAAATACTTTTAATACGATCATCTATCATTTCCTATAGACGGGAATAAAGCTAAAAATAAAAGGAGCCTTAGAAGTGGAAAGTTTGTCGGAGAGCATGAATTATATAGTGACAAAGCTTTCTGATGGTGGTATACTTTAATACTATTTAAAATTTGTTTGCAAAATACTCATGTCAGGTATTCTGTAATTCTATGAATCTTTTCCTTTTTTTGTCTGCAGAATCGAATTGTTGTTGCAAACATTTGCTGCCTGTCACTTCTCTTATCTAATGTCCATGATGCTGCAGAAACATCAGTGTCACCAGATTGGTCGCCACGAACTCAATAGAGTGACTCACTAAGATGCTGTTCCAGTCATTATAAATATCAGATGCAATAACAGAGAGTTTGTGAGGTTTGTGTTTTGGCTGGGGAAAAAAATTATAAGATTCCTGAGTGTAAAATTTTCTGCCAGTGTTAACCCACTTGGCACTAGATTAGAAATTATTTGTTAGCCTAATAGAGGCAACAGATAGATGTAACTAAGGTAGAAAATCTGAACAATATTTCCCAGGATGGTAAGCATAGAACTGTAAAGTGAATCTGAGCACTAAAGGCAAACCTGGACCAATGGGATCTACTTATTTCTCCTGCACTGTACCCCAGCTCACCATCCAACATGGAGTTCCACTGACCCTTTCTCATAGAAGCAAAAACTCCAACAGAGTTGTTAACCATAAAATGGTTTAAAAGAGTGAAAAGTGGTATGCTCCTTGGAATAGAAACCTATCTACATTTTGCTAGGTAGAGGCAAGAGTAGCAAACTGAGGAGAGGGACAGGACGGGGAAACAATAAATGTGAACAAACGTTCTGGATCAGGAACTAAAACACAATTGAAACTCAGTTGATTTTTCGAGTGGGGTTGTTACAACATCCCTTGTTTAAAACAATTGCCTTCTCAGCTGAAAAGCAAATGGATAGCAAATACTTCATTGATTTTGCAGGCTTCATTTTTAATTCCCCCCCCCCCCCCCCCGATCTGTATGGGTATATAAACCACATTCAGATGTTCATGTCTGTGTATTATCATGCTTGTTTAATATTTTATCCTTTTTACTTGAAAGAGTTGCTAATCTCACTCTTAAGGGTAGAAATGAAAATCAGTGCACTTAAAATAACGTATGCTAAATGGTATGAGTTCACCAAGTTGGCTATCTGTGAAAAATAGAGCTGCATTCAAAAATATATATATTTACGTTTCAGAATGGCAAAGGCTGGATCAATGAGATCTAGATTGTAGACAAACTACACATGCACACATGGTTGAGTTTGCAGCAGAGTATGCAATGGACGGTCTGTTTCTGAATAATTGGTACTGCTTGCACTACAGTTTCCTTCTAAAATGAAGCACCTTGCACTCCTACTTTGGGAACATAAGAGAAGAAACATAAAAACCATACCCATGCTCTCTCCCCCCCCCCCCCCAGTTAAATAACATGGAATAAAAATAGCCATTTAATGTCGTGACTATATACCGTTTCTCCCATATTGGCATCAGCCACACATCCTTACCTCACCAAACACTGAGGAATCCAGCACCTTCAGAAATCCCTGTCCTGTTTTGTGTTCTGATGCTGTGGAATACTAATGGAGGGGTTTTTCCTCTGCTACATCATCTGCAAAGTAAACACTTAACAAAATTGGAATAAACTGATGTTACTGAAATTGATTCTGCACCCTTATATATTTTTACTCATTATTTTTCTAAGGTTAGGTATGTAATCTCTACATAAGCCCAGCAGTCAAAATTAAAATTCAGAACATGTGCCATCTGCTTTGATAGGATTGCATTTTGAGTGTTCCTCCTAAATGTAACTGAAAATCAACCAATAAAAAAGCTTTACTGTGTTCTTGAGAGTTTTTGATTGAAATTGTGTAACTAATGATGGGGTAGTGGTTAACTTTTTTCACCATATTGTCTGTTTAAGCAAGGCTTATTTGATGATGAGGCAATAGAAAAAAACTGGTGATTTCCGTAGTGATCAGTCAGGTTTTGTGTGTGTTTGAGGGATATTTTGAGTTTTGAGCAGTGCTCCATTTGGAATGTGATTTTGATTTCAGTGTGAGATATAGCTGAATCAGACTAAGACCAACATTTAACAAAAGAGTATTTTATTACTGAGAATAAAAATGCCCTCTTAATTACATACAAGAAGAATTATTCTCACAGTTATTAACTGAACATACTAAATTGTCTTCAAGATTATTGGCAACAATGATGAGACTTTTTCCCCTCTTGACTTTTACTTACTTAAATACTGGGTTTTGCTCAGTTGTGAGAATTTATTCAACAACATTGACATTTACTGCTCTGGCTGGCCAAATGAAAATTTGAGAAGTTCATTCCTTGTGCACTCAAGATTTCTACTGGTTGCTACTGTGTTACTGTTTTCATTTTTGCAGGCAAGGGGGTGGGCAGCCTCCTAGCACTGAGGTTCACCCAAATAATAATACGTTCACAGTTTTGAGTAGTAGGCATTCTTGTTATCTAAAGTTCAAAACTGACATTACAGCCTCAGTCCAGATACAATTATTCCTGCTTAAGTGCTGCTTTAAATTAGTTGAAACCACTTTTTCTGAACTACAGTGTACAAACTGAAGTTCACTGTTTACGTGTAGTGGTGGAAAGCGCTGTCAAGTCAGAGCCGGTTTCTGGCAACTCCATCAAATTTTCAAGGCAAGAGACCTTCAGCGATGGTTTGCCAGGGCCTACCTCTGTGTCACAATGCAAGTACGAACCAGGGTCAACCATGCTTATTAGCTTTTGAGATCAGGTTAGCCCGGGCCTTCCAGTTCAGGTCTACTGCTTACATAGGGACAGTTTATAAACTTCTGTATGTGAGAATCATAATGCCACCCGACTCTTTTTTGCAAGAACAGCTCCTATGAAAATAACACCTTATCCCAGTGATGGCGAACCTTTTAGAGACCAAGTGCCCAAACTGCAATCCAAAACCCACTTATTTATCGCAAAGTGCCAGCACGACAATTTAACCTGAATACAGAGGTTTTAGTTTAGAAAAAAGAACTCATACATTAACATCTTTTGCCTTAAAAGAAAAACACAATAACAGAGCTTTCAATTATACAAATAACTTTTTATTGAAAGGTAAAAGTTTGCATTTGGCATGCTTTTGAACAATTAATGTGATTTTTGCTGTTGTATGCATGCTGATAATTTGTCTAACCTTGGCTCATACTTTGTAAGTTTGAGAGCAGCCCAGCCTCGAGTCTGTGTCGTCTTTTTCCTTTTAGAGACTGAGTGCCCAAACTGCGTGCGTGCCCACAGAGAGGGCTCTGAGTGCCGCCTCTGGCATGCATGCCATAGGTTTGCCACCACTGCCTTATCCCTACTAAAATCTTGGGATAAAGGAGTCAAAGAACTTCTGTGACTTTTAATGTAGTCTTTCATCAGTGCAGTCCTGATAGAGGTTTCCTGTTTATCCAAATGTCGGAGTGTTCAGATACTTTCAGTCCTGCCATATCATTCCTATAAAGGAGACTGTTCACAATGATTCCTCAAAGATTATTAGCTACAAAGAAAGCCAAGGAATGCAGAGTGTCTTCAAATGAATGACTGCTCAGTTCCCTTCAGTTATTAGAGATGAGCAGAATTGTTGAGCAGTTGTTCTAATTCCCCCGTTAGAAAACATGCACATTTTCCAAAAGGCAAAAACAGGCTTACAGTGAATTAGTTAAAACATATTTCCTTTTCAGAGTTTTTAACAGTTTTGTATCAAGTTTTACATATGTCTGTGTCAGTAAATCCAAGCAAAGTCATAATTTAAATTGGTGTCTAGTTCCTGTTTATGCTAGGAAGATAAAATTGTAAATGTGAGAAGAAGAAGAATCTGTCTACCATGAGAAAATAAAAGCTAATAATTTGTTAAGTGAAGCCATAGAACATATGCCTTGTCCTAATGTGTTCAGTCACCACTTTCTTGCTTTGCCATCCCCGTGTGCACAGCTGAGGGCCAGAATAGATGTGATGGTGCCACAAAGATGCTGCCACCATTTTAAAGTCATTTAAAAATGCAATCAGGGCTCGATCCTAATTGGGCCCATAATGCAGTGGGCTGAGGTACTCCTACCCCCCCCCCCGGTATGCCTTATAAACACCCCCCATGGCTGTTTCAGCATTTCAAAAGACATGGAGGTGGATGCAAGAGTTCTGCACTCTGGAGTCAGGATTGGGACCTCATGGCATTTTCGAATGACTTTAAAATGGCAGTGGCGGCCTCATGGCAGCCATGAGGGTACCATCACATCTACTTTGGCCTGAGTGCTGGTTATTAGGGATAAACTGGTGGATTAGAAAGAAAAGCAAATTCCTCTCCCTTACCCACTGAAAACGTTTGTGTTCAGCACAGGAAGATAGTCTGCCAGTCCTTTGTTCACCAATATAAATCTTGCTTGATATACTGATTGAACTTCCAAATATTTTAAGTCAAGATAAGTACAATTGAACTATCATTATAGGATTGTAGCAATGGGCCCAGTATTTCAGTATGCCTTGTGTGCGTAATGCAGACAAGACCTGTACAGAGAAGAGGACTTCTGAGGCATGAAAGAGAATTTCGGCAGTTTCAGCTTTTCACTTCTCTGCATCACTGTGACACTACAAGCAGCACCTGCTGAAATGCCCTCTTCTACATAAGTGCTAAAGATATATATAAGAGTCCTCTGTTGCATCTGTGCACCTTTGGTAGTAATCTGTGAAATTATGAAGGACTGCATACACTGCCTCTTTTGGGGTCAGGTAGGGAAGACTGCAGAATACTTATGTCAATCCTATCAGACATTCTGCATTTTGCTGGCACTGTGGATTGATTCCTGGATCTTCAGCTCTGTGTCTGTTACTTATTGCATGTGCCTTTGTGTAATTAGGGAATGCTTTTGACTTAGGTAAGCATTTTTACTTGCTATTTTTAAAAAGTTGCAAAGAAATGCACAATAGCTTTTGGAAGACAAGGGAAATAAAAATAAGGTAGGGTGGAACAAATATACAGAGAGCTAGCAGAGGATAGCGTTTATCTTGATAACAGCTGCTTGAGAGTCCAGGATAATTATTAATAGCAACAAATAAATTGAAACATTTCAACAAAAATATGACAATTGCAACTTGATTAGAAGGAGAAAGTCCTTTGTAACTATATCACTAAATGAAGATCTGGACGTTAAGGATAGTCCTAGAAACTAACCGCAAAGCAACATGGTGTAGTGCAGAGTGTTTGGATAGGGGAGACCTTCATTCTGTTCCTTGCTGAGCTCATTAAGTAGGTAGAAGTTGCCGGTAGTTGCATTATTCCAAAGAAAAATATAAAACCAAAAGTCAAACAATAACTTTTGTTAGGAGTAACCAAAATGACACTAGTGGAAGTCTTCATATTCTTCATAAGGCTGGATGTTAAACGACAACAAAAAGTGGGGGGCTGGGGAGAGGAAGAGATATTTAAGCCTTAATCTTAAGGCAGCTTGTCTACATCTTGTATAGAACTCCAGGCAGACTTTGCCTGGTGCCATGTCACTACACATGCTTGTAATATGTAAAATGGTGAAGAGCTGTGACAGTTTTTTCATATGTTCCAAAAAAGGCAGAGAAGGAAGATGGATTGGTTTATGATTTTTTATTGCTTATTTACTAGATTTAAAATGGATATTAGCCTAACTAGCCTTGTATGGGTATGAACAGAACAAACTGAAAGGTCTAGAGTTATACTCTTATGCCTACCTGTTCAGAAATAAGTTCCATGGCACTCAGTGGTACTTCAGAGTAACGTCATACAGTATTATCTAACAGTCCATGGTTTATTCCTAAAAGTTATGTCAGAGCACTAAATAATTATCACTGCTTTTGCCCTAACTTCTGCTCATTTCAGTGGGATTAGCTCTCCCAAGAGCCCCATCAGGAATTAAAGGAGGTTGCATAGCAGTGGTGCTTGGTACTTCATGCTCAATAGGCCACTTCATACTAATTTTGTAATTGCCTGACCAAAATAACTTGCAATCAGTTATATATGCGGCAGCAGAAACTGTGGAGATTGAAGCCAACATGCACCTTTCTTGGCTAAGCCTGATGAGCCCGCTTGCGGGGAGGGCGGGGTAAAAATGTGAAATAAATAAATAAAGTATGCAGGAAGGGAGGGGAATAAAGGAAAGGAACTGCATATTGAGGAAGAAAATTGCAATATTAAGCAAGTACACCTTTTTGCAGAGTGTTAAATAAGTCTTAGGAGGCTCAGCCTTCAGTAGAAACAAATTTTCTTTACAGAAGACTGTCTCCAACATAATCATCATTGCTGTCGGCCCTCTGTACCTCAAAAAGATATTCACAGAGATGCTGATCTGGATAACCCAGGCAACCGTGATCTCGTCGAATCTCAGAAGCAAAGCAGGGCCAACTCTGGGCAGTACTTGGAAAGATGACCTCCAAGGAATACCAGAGGTGGGACGCAGAAGCAGGCTAATCAAGCCAATTCTTTGGAAAATGTCAAAGCCCCAGTAGAGGTCACCAGAGGTCAACCATGACTCCCAGGCAAGCACACAAAACAGTATGTAAATAAAAACAACTCATAAAACACCACCCACCCTTCCCTGTAAGTCCTGATAGCCTCTCCCCTTTTCCTCTTTCCATTTTCTCCTTCCCACCTGCAAGTCCTCTGTCTTCAGCTTTCCCTTCTTCCCTCCCCCAGCAGCCTCTATCTGGGAAAACTATACGCCAATTGGGCAGTGCTGGTCGCCAGGTCAGGCCTAGTTGCACATTGGAGAACCCACAAGGACTTCTGGGGGCACCTCATTTTCTCCAGTGTACCCTTCCCCACACTATATCTTCTTCTTTGTCCTGGCAACCCTCATATCTTCACCTTACCTTGCTTCCTTCTTTCCTTGCCACCCACTGACCAACGTACCTTTTATCTGCCCCCATCCTCAGCTACAGGTGTAGAGGACAATTCAAGGGTTCAAGTGATTGTCTATTGATTAATGCTGATTTCCAGGAACCTTTGGGAGAGATTCTTTGGGATTCTCCTGGAAAATTAACAACCTGCTAGCCACTAAGCAGAATTGTAAAAACAGGTGTTCTAAATCAAATTTAATTGACAACAAAGACATTTTTCTAACTGGGAGTGTTTCAGTTCTAATGAGCAGGTGTTCTTATGTCACCTTTTAAAATTGGACTGATATTATCCATCCCAGCTAAGAACTGTCATAAGTGAAGATCTATGTTCCAGCCTTTTACTTCAAAGGAACTAGAAATAATTGATCAGGATGTTGTTAGCAAAGTCTAAATTGGGGTAAACGAGAGGACAGCTATATACTGCAACAGAGAAACCCTCTTCTGATGTGTGTGTGTTTTTTTAGACTTTATTTTGTGTAAAGCTGAATATTTACCAAGATTATGGTATAAGATATTTGTGAAAAGCAGCAGTTAGCTGAATTATTTTAAGCTTTGCTATAGAAAGTTATTAAGCTTAAGACAAAAAGATGCTTGCTTAAAGATAAACCATTCTACACTTAAAATTAAACTGGCAAAGATCCATAACTGCTAATAAGCAAAATGTTAGAAAATGATCAAGAGCTGACTAGGTGTGTGGAAATTCAGCCAGAGCAAAAGTAATTAATCATAGCTATTGTCATTCATTAAAAGCCAATTAAGAAGTACAGAATTTGTATCATACAAGGGGACCCCCTGCTGGCTAAAGTAAGATAATATATTTTACAAATTAGAAGGTTCTATTTAGACAAAAAAAAAAGCTTTATAAAATTAACAACAATGTTCTAGGGGGTCCAAAATAAAAACTGACAGATAGATTCAGAGTATCTACAAAAGCTTTATGTCATAGATCACTTTGCAATATTAAAAGGTGCTTATAGAAAGTTAAATATTTAAAATAGTGCTATTTTTCATAATCCAATGTATCCTATATATATTTTCAATAGAAATAACCTATATTAAGAGTGCTGTTCTGTAAAATAACCATTTTTGTAATGAAAACATCTAAGTTTTGTGCTGCAAATGAACTCAGACTGAGAGTTCATTCAAAGGTGAAAGGAGTCTATGTAGGCAGCCAAGAAAATGAACAGATATATAAATCAATTTTAATAAGACAAGTACCAACATTGTAGAGTTGAGACGCAGCCAAGTAACATCCTGTTTGTCAAGTTTGTGATTGATGACTGACCAGACAAAGAAATCTAAACTGAGCATGTGTGAATGATGTCAATTATGATGTAAAATGAGGAGGAGCAAGAAGAGCATATAAGCAAGATCCCTGATGTAACACACTGAGGCTGAGGACAGACTGGCAGTCTGGCCTGCTCTGCCTCCGCTTTAAAAGTGGAGGCAGAGTAGCATTCCAGACTGCCACATCTACCTGGAGGAGGCAGGCTGGATGCAACACGTCTGGCACCACACTCCTCCCGCAGCAGCCAGGCACCACTTAAAAGTGGTGTCCTGGCTGCTGCGGCGTGCGTTCCACCTGCTTCCGGCGGGTGTAAACGCGCGCCAGCTGGGGGAGCCGTGCGGTGTTTGCATGCCGCCGCCAGAAGCCACCCGCAGTCTGGACACTGTGGGCGGCTTCCCTGTGGCGGCGTGCAAACGCCGCGTGGCGGGGCAATTCCCCCCGCTTTGTTCTGCCGTGTCGTGGAGGCACGGCAGAATTCCAGTCTGTCCGCGGCCTGAACATCTACGAGCTGTGAGGTGTTCCTTTATTCAAATAAATTCTTTTGTTATCCTTTACTGCCTGGATAATTGTTTTACTATGTGGTTTATTGGCTAGCCACACAAGTCAAAGAACCTTAGCACCTGTGTTGGCATCACAGATATTATTTATTTACTTAATTTATACCCTAACTTTCCCCATAACAGGGATCCCAAAACACTTTACATCATTGTCCTCTACTCCATTTTATCCACACAACAGCCTTGTGAGGTAAATTAGGCTAAGACTGTAACTGGCCCAAGGTCAGCCAGTGAACTTCCTCAGCAGAATGGTAATTTGAACCTGGATCTCCCAGGTCCTAGTCTGACACTCTAATCACTATACCACACTGGCTTTTGTGGGGGGGGGGGGGGAGGCAGAGGTGTTTCTGTTGAACAGTAGCAAGAAGCCAGTCCTGGGTGAGTAATGCAACTTGTGTAGTTTCAAGTTGCCTAGTGTTAGCTGTCAGACCTAGCCCCATGAGTCCTCCCTCAAATGCCAAAACAGCTCTGGAGAGGGCCTTGTCCCGCCGCCTGCCTTTTACTGATAGAAACCCAGGCAACAAGGATGGCATTACTGTTGTGGCTCCCTAGCAACGGTCACTGTTTGTTTCTTAGAGCAATGGGAGCAGCTTGTCATTTTGGAGGGTTTTAAGCCCCAGTGTATTTTTCTTTTCTTGAGAGTCAGTTTGGTATAGTGGTTAAGAGTGACAGACTGTGATCTGGAGAACTGGATTTGATTCCCCACTCTTCCACATGCAGCTGCTGGGTGACTTTGGGTCAGTTACAGTTCTCTCAGAGCTATTTTCTCAACAGTAGTTCTTTCAGAGCTCTCTCAGCCCCACCTACCTCACAGGGTGTCTGTTGTGGGGAGAGGAAGGGAAGGAGATTTTAAGCTGCTCTGAGACCCTGAGTGAAGGGCAGGGCATAAATCCTCCTCCTCCTCCATCTTCTTCTTCTTCTAGAGGGGTTGGCATGATGTGGTCCATGTTAGCATGCTCTTCTTTATTACCTCTAATAACTAACTTTAAAGTGCTTCCTTTTCTTGAAAGCAGCCACCGTTTCCCTCTTTTTGCCTAACTTAAGTTTCCTTCATCACTTCTAGCTCCTTCCCTTTATCCTTTGCATGAAGGTTCCCTGGTATTAGGCCGTAGGGTGAGATGCAAGCAAAACTCAGAGAAGTAATTGAGGTTAAAGGCTCTCAAAATTTTAAAATTATTTGTCAGGAAGCTAACACACAGAACGACCTCCTTACATGTTATAATAGACTTGTGCAGGAATTTAAAACTATTCTATGTGAAACTAAAAGCCAATCTACAACACCACACAGGAAATCTAAACCCTGGTTCGATCTGGATTGCCAAAAAGCAAGAAAAGATCTTTCTGCCCTTTATTATCAGTTTAAGAAATTAAGTGGTGACCAAAGATTTGTAATCCAACATGAACTCTGGTCACAAAAAAAAAGGATTACAAACACCTAATCCAACAAAAGAAAAAGAGTTATACCAAAGCTCTTTGGGCAGAGTTAATTCTGGCTGCCAAAGAGAAAAACTCTTCCCTTTTTGGTGATTGGTCACAGATAAGAAACAAAATACTCTCTCCCAATAATGCCCTGCAATTGGGTTACTTTTTTTGAACAATTGTATAAAAATCCCCCCCCCCCAATCTCTGTGACAATTGCTGACTCTGAGGACTTGCCTCCTTGACCACCAGTTTCTCAAGAGGAAATTAAAACTTATATTGTTCAGTTAAAATCTGCTAAGGCTACAGGGTCTGATGGACTGCCACCTGAACCTTTTAAAGAAAATATCAATTGGTGGGCACCTTTCCTTACAGCCCTTTTTACTTTTATTGATTCCACAGGCCTTATCCTAGAATGGAATATGGCAATAGTGGTCCCCATAGAAGAGCCTGCAAACTATCGACCTATTAGCCTCTTAAATATATGTAGCAAATTATATGCTAAACATCTTCTGGTAAAGCCTGAAGACTGGCTGATTCAAGAAAATGTGATTGCAACAGAGCAGGCTGGTTTTAGAGAGTATAGATCTGTGAGAGTCCTACAGAGTCAATCAGCAGCAACTGTCCTTAAAGAAAGGAAGTCTTTATTGAGAAAGTTGTGGTCATCTACACGTCCTGTGTTAGTAATGGCTAGCGTGACCCCTAGGTAGGATAGTTATACAGACTTCAAAAGGGGTCTGGCGATGGCTTGTAACCAATCATACAATCATATAAAAGGTGCTCAAATACTGGCCTGAGGTTCCCAAGGAAAAAGCAGGAAGAACCAGAGTCAGACAAAAGAAATGATACATAGGCAGGCACCAGCAGTCTTCCAAGGTCAGAACTGTGCAGGGAGCAATAAGCAAGCCATGAGAAGTATAACATAACATTCCACACTCCCGATGTCACCAGGGGCATGCATCCCGCCTCCTGGGCAGGAGATGGCACCCTGGACCATTGTCTTACTATTCAACATTTTATACAAAAATATGCTGCTAAAGGCCGTAATTCACTTTTTCCTGCCTTCATTGATCTGAAAGCAGCTTTTGACTCAATATCGAGGTCGAAATTGTGGGCCGGTTTAGAAGCTTCCTCAATTGACAGACAGCTCCTCTTTTTGTTGTGTGCTCTTCATGATAATACTCATTTGCAGGTTAGGCTTAATAGGAAAGGAAATTTATTGGACCCTATTAACACCTATAGGGGAGTTAGGCAGGGTTGCTTATTAGCCTCTTCCCTGTTTAATCTATATTATTTATTTATTTATTTATTTATTTCATACTTCTACCCTGCCCTCCCTGCAAGCGGGCTCAGGGCGGCTTACAAGGGCACATTGTGCCAAACCCAATAACAATTTAAAACATTTTAAAATACAACAGCAATAATAATAATAATAAGAGAAGAGATTGGATTTATATCCTGCCCTTCACTCACTTGGAGTCTCAGAGCGGCTTACAGACTCCTTTCCCTTCCCTTCCCCACAACAGACACCCTGTGAGGTAGGTGGGGCTGAGAGAGCTCTGAGACAACTGTCCTTGAAAAAACAGCTGGTACAGAGCTATGGCTTCCTCAAGGTCATCCAGCAGGTGAAAGTGGAGGAGTGGGGAATCAAATCCTGTTCTCCCAGATTAGAGTCTGCACACTTAACCACTACACCAAACTGGCTCTACACCAAACTGGCACACTTAACCACTACACCAAGCAGTTACAAATAAAGTGTTATATATTAATGATATAGTTAGTTATTAGGATTCCCCCAGTATACATCCACCAAAACTTTAACAACAACATATTTCTATCTTATTGTATGCTGATGACGATGTCATCTTAGCGAGAACACCGGTTGGCCTCAGGAGAGCTCTCAGTAAGTTTGCGGATTTCTGTAATAACAAGGAATTAATAATAAATTTCCAAAAGTCCAAGGTCTTTGGGCCTAGACAAAAGAAAAGAATTTGGTCTGTAAATGGGAAGTCATTAGAGCAGATTTCCTGATTTAAATACTTAGGTATGGTCCTTCAATCAAATGGGGCTAGGAAAGCCCATATACAGTACATCGCCTCCCAAGGGGAAAGAACAGCTAATGCCATTCTTAAGTTCTATCGCACCAAAGGGGCCTTTTATGTGCCAGTAGCCCAAAAACTTTTTCAAGTAAAGGCAGTTGGGCAGATGCTTTATGGCACTTTTATTGGGGCTCCTTCTTCTAGTTTTGCCCCCTTAGAGTGGGTTCAGTCCAAATTTCTTAGAGCAGTTCTTCAGGTACCAGGGTGTGTATCAAATATACTGATTCATTTAGAGACAGGTGTTTATATCAATGGAAGCAAAAATTACTTTAGCTTCGCTCCAGTATTGGCTTAAATTAAATTTCTGCTCTTAGGGACTAACCCACCTGCTACTCTCAGACAACTTTCAATCCAAATGGCTGAGAGCAGTTCATAACAAACTACATGCTCTTGGAATCTCCCCCAAGCAATTTTGAGGATGTAGCAAAATCAGCCCTAAAGCAGAGAATGATGGGCATGGAGAGACAGGCAAATTTTGATAGATGTCCTAAGTTTAGAGCCCCAGATTCTGTCAAATATCTTGTCCAACCCATCACCTATTTATCACAGCTTGATATTCACAAATTTAGGAAAGCCTTCACATTAGCCAGATGTGAGGCTTTCCCCTCTGCACTGCTTGAGGGCAGATTCAAAAGGATCCCCAATGAATACAGATTTTGTCAATGTAGCTCAGGGGAGATAGAAACTATCGAACACATGATGCTCAGATGTAACCAGTATAACAAGATCCATGACAAATATATTACTCCGCTTATAACAGATATGCTGGGACAAACAGGTGCTAATCAGTGTAACCGATTGTTAATCGATGGAAACTGGACAACTACTGAATCTGCGGCGAAATTCTGGGGGACATGTTATTATATTTGAAGCACACGAGTAAATATGTAACAATAGCTCTCTAGTAGTCTCTGGTTTATAGTCTTCCTTATTTTATTACACACGACTGTATTTTTGCATAGTTTTATTTTTATATTGGTTTTATATATATACTGTTTAAACTCAGTTACATGAGTGTTTCATCTAAGTATGTGCATCTTATGGCTTGTTGTAATAATAAATGAACCTGAATCACGTAGATTTTTCTGCAAACCTGGGCTTTCCTGAGGTTTATAGAAAGATCTGTTTTTTCTGTCTAAGGCCCCAGTGGCTGTATTTAAGTGTCTACAGATTTGGCAATGATCTGAATTAGATATATATATTGCAAAATTCTATAACATAAGATTATTATTTAATTTTTAGTGAAAACCTTGCAAAAACAAAATGTATTAATTGTTGATTTAACACTAGTCCCTAATCAGGGACTTTTCTTTAACCTAAGTAAATTTTGCCATCTAATTGTCATTTTTTTCTAAGCTATTTCTTCAGTACAATCCTTTACAGAGTTACTCCAGTCTAATTACATTTAAACCACTGAGTTTATAGTGGAGAAGCTTTGCACAGGATTGTATTGTTGGCCCATAGTGTTGTGTATTTCATTCATGGCCTTCATCTTCAGCATCATATTTTGTCTATTGTCTGTGTTACTGTTACCAATTACATTTTTATTCATTTCAAAATCTTACAAATTAATTACAATTTTTTTACAGCAGGAAATAAAATTAACATTCTTTAAACATTTTCTACTACAAGTTTCCAACTCTATTCTGCTACTATTTCATTTGTAAATTATGATCATTAATTAAGTCAGATAGATGTTGGCACACTTAAAGAAATATTTCTGCCTCTCAAAATTACTCCAGTACATCTGCAATTATAAACTCTGTTTCCCATAGTTTCCCATTAGATCTTCTTATGTTTATAACCATATGTTCTATATATATTTCATTGTATTTTCAGAACTAATATATGAAGATGATTCACAATAAAATAAGATAGAAACAAAATAATACTCCATTTCATTACTCTGCTCTCTTAAGATTATTTACTAAATTCTGTTCTTCCTCTTTAACTGGAGCTCTTCTAATCAGCATTCCCTTCCCCTGGGACTCCAGAGCAGTTCTGGAGCAGAATCACATAATGTGAGTCTTGCCCATTGGGGAGATGTGAGGGGGGAACCCCAATGGCCCTTCCTGCATGCTCCCCTACATTTTATATTCCAGGCTACTTTGCTTGGAGAAAATATGAAAAGCAAAAGAACAAAAATGGTAACTCTATAGCTGCTGTCTCCTCCAATATAATACTTTGCAATCTTATAGAACGTTCCTCTTCTTTGGTTACCAGTTCTTGATTTCCTAGCCCAAGTCCAAATCCAATGCCTTCAGAAGCTCTTCACCAGATGCTAAATCAAGGGCTGTGAATACATGTCCTTGGTGTGTGACCGACATATGTCCGAGTGCAAGCCAACGGTACCTATAGTTCTTCTCTGCAAGCTTCTGTGCAAGTGGGTGCATATTTTTCCTAGCATTTAATATTTCAAAAGGAATATCGGGGTACAGCTGGACCAAAGTGTCTTCAAGCTTCAAACCGCTGCTCTTCCTGGCAATTTCCAAGAGGTTTCACTTAGTCTTTACATCCTTAAGATCTGCCACAATGTCAGGTATTAACACTGGTGAGCCCGTTCGGGAGGGGGGGTTAAGTGGAAAGCATTGCTTACCACTGGCCCTGGAAGTTATATAATTCCTTCTAACCATTCATTTAAAGCAACAGTAAGGTCCTTGTTTAGCTCAAAGTTCAAAGAAATTCCATGAAATTTTACTTTGGTTTCCTGTAATTTGCATTCCAACAACATTAGCTCACTTTTGTCCCATCCTTGAAAAGTTTTCAGTTCAGCTATTTCTTTAGAGGCCTTTTGGGTGCCGGCAGACTCCGCCTTCTCCTGTACATCCTGTAGTTTTTGTGTTACTGTTAATACATCTTTTCAGTGCTACAGAATGGCACATTTTCATGCCACAGCCCTTCAATTAAAGATCTGTCTTTCAGAAGAATACAGTTGAATACCACATCTACAATTGTTTATATATAATGAGAATTGAAATATGTTATGATGTATCCACCCTGACTTCAGAACATTTATTGCCACTGACATGCCAAGCATTAACTCATACACCAACTATCTCACACTAGTGGTGCAAATACTGCATTGGGCAGACAGGAAAAAGAAAATAATTAAAATGAGATAATGAGAGCTGAGCGTGTATAGTTATAACAACAACAACAAAACTTCATTGGCAGATTAATTCTGTGATCCTATGTTACAAATGGCTGCCATGCCAGAGCTATTTTTTTATAGTAATCACAACCCTATGTTTAACCAAGAGCAGAGGTAACATAAAAATAGCCATATAAACACAGTCCAGCACTGATAGTAACACAGGTGAACATGTACAAAGCATTCCTGTAAACTTTGTTGCCCTCCAGCAATTACTAGGCCTGTAGCTGAAGAAGCCCCTGCATTGACCATGAATGGATCAAAGCACTGTGATTAGCTGAATGGATACATGATGTCACCTAATGCCAGTAAACATTTAATTTTCTACATACAATGACACAATTGGACAGTCATGAAGAAGCTTCAGCACTCTTTCCTGAAAAGGGTGAAGGGCAGAGGAAACACATCTCAGGTGTTTCTGCAGCACAAATATGGCTGATCTACAATCAGTCACTCTTTTGCTAGTGGAACAGCTATGTCCAAATGAGAAAAAGGAAGAATGAAGACGAGGAGGAGATGGGATTTATATCCTGCTCTTCACTACCTGAAGGAGTCCCAGAGCAGCTTATGATCCCTTTCCTTGTTCCCCTCCCCACAACAGACACTCTGTGAGGTAGATGGGGCTGAGAGAGCTCTCTCAAAAACTGCCTTTGAGAGAACAGCTCTGAAAGAATTTATGACTGACCCAAGGTCATACCAGCAGCTGCATGTGGATAGCTGCATGTGAATAGTTCCAGCCACTCTTCTCACAATACCCTGTCAACTCCATAAGCACAGTGGATAGGATATGCAGGGAGAGCAGGTTCAAGGTTCTGGTCTTGACCTTTAAGGCCCTAAACAGTCAGGGACCAGTATATCTATGGGACTGCCTCTCCTGATATGCCCCCCAGAGAGTACTACACTCAAGTGATCAACATCAATTGGTAGTCCCTGGCCCAAAGAGCATCCAGCTGTCCTCAACCAGAGCCGAGGCCTTTTTGGCCCTGGCTCCAACTTGGTGTAACTCTCTGCCTTTTAACATCAGGGCCCTGTGGGATGTTATAATTCTGTGGGGCCTGTAAGGCAGAGATGTTCCACCAAGCATGTAGCTGAGGACAGCAATGGTTTTAACATCAATGGCTATTTATATCAATGGTTTGACAGTCTTCAACAACTACCCAGACTTCTAACTGCTTTTACCCTTCTCCTCCACTGCTAATGTAAAGTAAATTGGGGAGACAGAATTGTATTATAGTGCCATACGGGCACTAGGTATTTATTTATAGGATTGTATTTAAAATTTCTTATTGGATTTTATATGTATTTTAAGGATAATTGTTGTACATCACCCTGAGCCTGCTCATGGGGAGGGGGGTACAAATGTCTAATATAATAAATAGATAATTTGTGGACTTCCCAGAGGAAGGGTTGAACTCTCACAGGGGGAGCAATGCTATTTCACAGGAAAGTTATCTCAAAAAATTACAATGGAAAACAAGAAATGAAAGTTACAGTCTCACCAGGTACTAAAAGTTAACTCAAGGCTTTGGAATAGTCTTCAAGCAATGCTAATCATAGATGCAAGGTGGGACAGCAGTACTAGAATGCAAATCCCCACTCACAATTTCCTACCTGTACAGCTATAGGAATATAAAGAAGAGAGCTCATATACAACTAAGGTTGCCAAACTCCAAGTGGTGGCTGGAGATCTCCTGGGACTACAACTGATCTCCAAAGATAAGTTCACCTGGAGAATTTGGCACCTTTGGAAGGTAGACTCTATGGCATTATACCACATTGGTCCCTCTCAACCCCAAATCCCACCCTCCTTAGGCTCCACCCTCAAAATCTTCAGGTATTTCCCAACCTGGAGGTGGCAACCCTATGGCTTCCATAGTTTCTTAAGCCCCAGTCTATGACCTACCCTATTCTTTCTACTGTTTGCCATCCAATGAGCAGCCACATAGATCAAAAAGACCCCAATGTGCCTCTGTAATCCACTGGAAAAGCTCAGACTCAGTATACAAGAAACCTTAAGGCCATGGTCTCTCAGGGGAAAGACTGGTGTTGTGCAATGACCCAGGCAATCAGAAGGAGTAGTGCAAGGACCAATGGGCTCATCAGGTAATCCAGGAATGCCTTTCTTTGTGTCCAGTATCGTTCATCTTTCACACAGCTGGAGGGGAGGAAAGTCATGTTCTTTTAGTTGATTGACCGTGACCTTTTTAGCAATCGCCTCTATCCTCATTATGGTGACCATCAAACTGCTTGGTTTATTGCCACACTAGCAGGAAATGGCATTGTGAATCAAGAGGACACTAAACTGATTAGACCTCTCCCTCCTGCATTGCTGGTACTCCAAGTGGCAAGACTGTAGCTGAGAGACAGTACCCCAGGCCTATTGGGGTACTGCAGGGAACCCGTTGCCCCTGCTTCCAGAGCGCAGGCTCTATTGAAAGATCACTCAGATGAGCAGCTAGGCAAGGATTCCCGGTTTGCTGCCATAAGAACAGATGCAGCTGGGAAAAAAATCAGAGAAGATTGCTGATAGAACAAGATTTTGGTGGAGTGAATTTTGCAAGCATCACCAACGAACGGGATTGCCAGCTTTTCTGTTTGCACAGTGTCACTATGCCTCTGACGAGGGCATGAATGAAGCAGGATTAGATGTGCAGAGTTTTTCCTTGTATTCCTATGCTTGGAAATGTTGTGGTTGTTAGGTATTTTTCATGCAACTTGGAAAGGTTTATGGAAAATGATAGTAATCCCGCAGGACAAAAAACTGTCTTCCTACTGTTGATTGCTGCCTCTATATGGTTGGGATGGTACATTGGAGAGTTGTCCAGTTGCTGACAGACAAGAAAGACATGAACAGTGTGATGCATAAAGTTTAGCAGCTGAGGATAAATTGGGTGAGGATAGGTGCTGCAACCATTTTGCACTCTTTCCCAGTAGTAATTATCTCTGTGAAGCTGATATCTGAGAAGTCTTCTGTTGGAGAGTGGGGACTGTGGTCATTAGGACAATACTCACCTATATCATACCATGTAGAGAGTTGCATTGGAACACTGTCTGTTCCCCCTATAACTGTGTAACTGTATTTATCCAGATTGCAGATCCAAAGAGAACAAGGGAAACAAGTATGGACTGCTCCATGTTATTTGACTCCTGATATTACAGGGAAGAATGAGTCATGATACTTGACTGCCAATACTTGTCAGTAGAAAGTTTTTTGCTCTTCAGCAAAGGCAGCTATACTCTTCATTGCAGTCATCAATACACTATGCACCAGTGCAAGCCCCTATGGAAATATTTGTGCTCAGAGATTTGTGAGCAACAGGCCCCCTGTGTAAAATGCACATTTATCCCATGTTCCTCATGAGTAATGGAGGTTGCTGACTCAGTCCATAGTTTCCCTACACAAGGGAGTGGGGGCTGGAAAGGAAGGCACTCTATGACTCTGTGTGCATGAGCGGTCTTTATACTTTTGAAGGTAATTAAGGTAAGTAAGACTTCCTTTATGATGTATGGCCCCTCTATCCCTTGTCTGGCTGGGGGTACAGTTCCAGTTGCAAAGTGGAGTTGAGTTGCCTAGTGGCTATTTGTAGTGGGAATCATAAAGCAGGGTGCCTGCTGATATACAGAGGTGTTTTTTTTTTTTTAAAGAGGTGCTGGAACTCTCAAGAGGGAAATGAAGTTTTCAATCTGTATACTGAAATCTCATGAACTTTTAAACATTTTAAAAAGAATTTTATCCAGAACTCTGTTCCGGCACTTTCCGCCAGAAAAAAAAGGCCCTGCTGGAATTTAAGATCTTCTCCCTTGGATGAATTTTAAATATCACTAGTGGTATCCTGCAGTTGCCATTAGCTAGACTCCTCTGTGCTCTGCCTTTGTGGCTCTGGGGAGACCGAGGGAAGAGCTGGGAGCTGTCAACAGGAGCTTTCCTGTGCGTTCCTTGGAAATTAGGGCTGTCATACAACCAGGGCTATTTTTGGGCAGGAACGCACAGGAACAGAGTTCCAGCTGGCTTTCGAGTTGGCCACGCCTGCAGCCTCCCCCCCCCCCCTCAGGTTCCCCAGGTGCTTCACAAGCCATCGGGTGCCTGGGGAAGCCAATCCAATCCAATCTAGGGAGGGGAGGCAGTTTAAACTACCTCCCCTCCTTGGGTTCCCTGTGCGCCCCGCAAACCATGGCGCACCTGAGGAAGCTGATCCTGGGAGGGAGCTGTGCTGTCAGGGGTGTGGCATAATATGCTAATGAGTTTCTGCTATTGGGTGTGACTTATTATGCTAATGAGTTCCTGCTGGGCTTTTTCTATTAAAAAAAGCCCTGCATACAACTAACCAAATCTTACATCACAATCCTGGAGGCTGCCAAGATAGGAGTGCTGGTCCATTCCCTAAAGGGAATCAGGCCAAAGCTCTATCAGCAGGCACCCAGGGGCTGTGACTGGGCCAGCACCCCCTGCCTCAGCACTGCTGTGTCTACAAGATGTCACAGGGGCCGTATAGCATGGCAGTGACAGACAGGAGATTGAACCAAGCACAGGGAGGCGGCCACAGGGAGCCAGTCCCAGGGAGACATGAGCAAAAGGGTGGGAAGGAGTGGGGCCACTCACTGCCAGTGAGGTTACTAGGCCCTCACCCTCAGCTCCCATTTCTTATCACCACTCATCACCCTGGTCTCTCACTGGCCTGATCTCTCACTGGCAACACTACTGCTAGGCCATACCCACAGCTCACACCATGCTCCCATAAAGGCACAGACCTGGCAACCCTATCACCGGGCCATGCCCATAGCACACACACCCCACTCTGTAAAGGCACAGACAGCCTCCATCAAACATACTGGAGACAGCAGCACAAAAAACCCCTCATGGGATGGGGGCCTCAACATCCTGCATGCAAGCAGCAACCCCAAGCAGGCGTATCCAGGAGTGAGCCCCATGTCAAGCAGTGGAGTTGACCCTCCAGAAAGCAGCACATGAACAGCAAAAGGAACAAAGAGTGGGCCACGGGTGCTGGCTCCTTCCCAGAGTGGAGGTGCTTCCCAGAACCACAGCCAGAGTGCCGAGGCTGGCCTCAGGGTGTGCCCTGGGTGACCCCCAGTGTCTCTGTTGGTGTAGTTGGAGGGGTGCGCAAGGGCAGGGGCTGGCATGAGGCCTCAGACTGCTGCTGACCAGTCCATAAACAGGCCCTTGATGCACGGCTGCTGCATGCTCATGTCCACAGTGGTAGCCACCAACAGTTCAAGGTGCCCAGTAGCCACCTCCTGAGGCTTCACAAGGCCCTCCAAGCACTGCTGGCCCGAGGACACAGTCTTCCTCTGCTTGTGCTGGATCATCAGCCACTCCGTTTTGATGGTCACCCACATGGATGAAAGCGCGTCTGTGTGTGGGGAGGGGGTGCTGTGTTGTATGAGGGCCCCATGCCAGGGGGCATGGCAGTAGCTCCAATTACCAGCCCCACCAAGGACTGCAGTGGCTGCTCCATCAGGGCTACACCACCAGGGGCACACCACACCCCCAGCGACCTCCCCTATCCCCTGCAGTTCCACACCACCACAATTTGAGGACATGGATTCCCCCTGTTGCAGCACAGCAGTTTGTCCATGACTGCCTTCCCTGGAGAGTGTCTGATGCCCAAAATCAGAGCATGACCACCCTGGCCTCCAGAGTCTGTCTCAAATGTGTGAGGGTTGGAAGATGACACTGGAGGAAAATGTCAGGGCAAAAGAGGCTAGGGTGGCAAGAGAAATCAACGTATCAGTTGGCAGGCAGGCCCATGGCCATGCCCCACACCCACTGGCCACCTCCACCCCCGTTCACCCGTACAGGCCCCCCTGCTGATCTCCATCTCTTCATGGCTCACTGCTGCAGTATGGATGGCAAGGGCATCGCCTGCTGGAGGCCAGTGGTGGTTGGTTGATTGGCCCATAATGGGATGGGCCTTCATCAAGGACCCACCTAATCCCATGCTGTGCATTTGGGTGGTACAGCGACAACCCAGGAAGCACCGTGCCAGGCCCTACCGTGAGCCCTTCAGCACCTGCAGTTCCCCCAGCAGCACGTGGCTGGAGCGGTTTTGCCTCTGTGAGGAGCTCAGCCAAGAGCTGCAGAGCCAGGTACCGGCCCTGAAATGTTATGAAATCTTCCGCTGGAATGAACTTTGGCCCAATCTGCATCTAGCATTTGCTCTGTTGTTTAACCAAACTCTCTCTGGAACAGAAAAAGATGCGGCTCAAAACCACATTCAAATACCCCGGGGCCAACTGCAGAGTCACCCCTGAACGGCCATAAAATGGCCATAAATCTATGCAGACAGCCACCATAAAACCTAGAGATCAAACAAAGTGAAAGCTGCATGCAGTCTGGACACTGCCTTTGTTAGTCTTCACTCTGCCATGGACTTCTGTTTGATAATCCCCATGCAGAGCTACTTCTGTGAAACTACTTTGACACTAATGGTCTTTTAGACTGGACTAACATCAGGCTAGGACTACACTGCTAGTATCTTAGTGCCGTTTTAAAGTAATGTTTAAAATCATGACTTTCCTGCTCTTAAAACTATTTAATATCTATGGGTGATTATGTGCTAAATTTGATTTTCTACTACTTGCTGTACTTCTTACCTTTACTATGAAGCTATTGCAAGGTAACCTTTTTCAAGACTAACGTTAGATTCTGATCTTTGAATTTCAAGGAAATCATATAAGAAATCATATGAGTATGCTTAAGTAGCTAGATTTAGAGAAATAAGAGCAAAACAAGTGGGCCAAAAAAAGTATTTTTCATAGGGGCCCTTGACAGGAAAGAAGAGATGTTTCTCCAGGTGAACACAGAACATTTTACAGATGTAGAAAAGAAGGATGACAAAAGGCTGATCTACTAGGAAATTGCTTCCCCCAATGACAAAGAGGCAAATAATTAAATCCTAATAGGAGTACTGGAACAAATTATTATTTTTGTATGCTTAGATGATATTAAGAGCCATCTCAATATGTGTTTGCTGAAGTTTCATGACCACCTACAGATATTTTTTCTGTGGAAAGAAGAGAAACCTTTAAAAAAATGTAAGAGGATGCTTCAGAAATAACACAGCTGAAAGAAAGTGGAGTATTATATTGAAATGAAGGAAGAATAGACATTTTCCTAGCTGAATGAGTAAGAACAGAGGGCAGAATGAACACTAAAATTATAGAATGGAAGAAAAACCTTTCCCTCTCTTAATTCAATCAATTCATCTTGTTGTTATAAAATTCAGGACTTCATCTGAGATAGGAGATTCCCAGTGCTTAGTCTGTTGTGGCTGTTTTATTGCCAGAACTCAGTACTGCAATAAAAGGGACCCTTCTGGGAATGTTACTTTCTTAACACTAAATTGGCACATCTGGGATTAGGAAACAAATTTCCAGATAAGAGGTCATGATTTCTAAGAAAAACTTTGCCGTGAGACATTTCTGCTTAGAAATTAATATCTGGAAAAGTTAAGCTCGTCACTGTAAGAGTCTATGTGCTGGTAATCAGTTATTAAGGATTCAGTGATCATCTTCCAGTCAATTTAAAGGAAACCAAGAACTGCTTCCTCTCAAGGAGAAATTGCAGAAGGCAAGCTTTCAGGGAGTGCAAGAAGTCTTTACAAGAATTATACAGTCGCTTCCTCTTTTGTGGGTTGAAAATTTCATTCTTCAGGGCAAATAACAACAACCACAACAACCATATGGCATTGTGTGCAGAATAGTCAGGAGATCCTAAGATTGTCTGGCAGCCAGAAGTTCTAGCTCTTAAGCATTATGCACCCCTTGGTAGCGTTAGACTTTTTTTTAAGGCAAGAGACATTTCAGAGGTGGTTTGCCCTTCCCTGCTTCTGCATCATGACCTTGGTATTCCTTGGAGGTCGCCCTTCCAAATACTAGCTAAGGCCCACCCTGCTTAGCTTCTGGGATCTAACAGTATCAGGCTAGCCTGGGCTATCCAGGTCAGGGCAAGGAATTCAATATCATCAGGGCTTCCATTGCCGAAACTGACATGCGGGGGGTCATTTGGCAGCCAGAACAGATGCGGCCTAATTTGGCCCAATCTGAATCGGGCCAAAAATTTTTTATTTGCACACCCCTAGTGGGCACAAATGGCAGTGGTGGCAAGCCCCTCCCCCAGCTCCCAGAGGGCCTGTGGAGGAAGCGAAGCGAGAAGGGGTTTAAAGTTGAAACCCCTTCTGTTTAGAGTCGCATGGCAGCAGCGGCATTGTATTCTATGCCATTGTACTCTATGGGGCCCTTCTCGCTTCGCTCCCCCCCCACACCTGCCTTGGCAGGCCAGCTGGGGAAGGGAAGGGGAGGCTTTTGAAGATGCCCCCCCTTGCTTCCCTTTTCGACACACTTCCAGTGATGTCAGGGGGTGTGGCATATGCTAATGAGTTATGCTAATAGATATGCTAATGAGCTCCTGCACCTCTTTTTCTACAAAATGACCCCTGACAATGCCTGTTGTATTACTGGTGGAAAGCAGAAAGGGAACAACATGTAAGGAACTCAAGGGGGCATCTAAAGGGCCTCCCCTTTTATCTTCACAACTGCAGGCAGGCTATTCTAATTTACAGAAATTTATGGCAGAGTGGGGCTTTGAGTCCAGGGCCATTGCAACACTATATGCTACACCACACTGTTTCTGACTCTCTCTCTCCCTCACTCTCTCATTTATCTTTGGAACAAGGCCAGGTTTCAGCTTTCTGTTTATGCTGTTGCCTTTGGCTGCAATTCCATACATTCTTTCTAAAAATAAATAAATAAAAGGTTTGTGTGGTTGTTGTTGTTATTGTTGTTTTTGAATTCAGCTGGCAAAGGCCAGAATTCATCTAGGACTGTGTGTCAGATAAGGACAAAGTGACTGGCATTTTCTTATCTCCAGCATAAGTGGGATATGGAATTGTTTGAATAAATGTTTGAAGGTTCCCCCCAGGACACATGAAAAGATGTCCTTGTCCCATCAGGGAGCAAAAGAAATGACAAAAGCTGTTCCTCACACTCCATTCTCAGCAGATATCTTTCCATGTTATGAGTTACTGAAAATGTGGCCTCAAATTCAGATTTTTGCTATTGGTTGGTTAGCTAATATTCTTATTATTCTTTGATTTCATCTCATTTCATTTCATTTCATTTCATTGTAAGCATAACCACTTAGATCCAGGCCCTACTGAAGTCAATGAGACTCATAGCCAAGTGTGGACTGGGGCAGTGGCTGATGAGAACGAAAATAAGTATTTCTGAATAAAGCAACTAGTTATGGTTAGTCAGGGTACATCACAGCAGGATCTGAAAATATGAATTAGTCTGGATTAAAGCTTTGCATGATTATGAATGTGAGCATCCTGGTTTAATCCCGGATTGTTTCCCAGTGCTGCTTTACCAGGATATCAGCCACGTATCTCTTGGGGAAGTGGGGAAGAGTGCCAGCAATGAAACTGCACTTGTGGGGAAAACTAGGAACTGAACGATCATCTGCTAGCTGAATACTGGTTTCATGAATTAACTATAAAATATAACAGGATTTCATATCTCAGATCAGTCAATATATTTCCCAAATTTTGAAAACAGGGACACACATTATCACCATCACATGAATACATAAGGAGCTGCCTTACTGATTCAGGCCCTTGGTCCATCAAAGACAGTATTGACTACTCAGACTGATTCTCTGGGGTCTTAAGGAGAAGTCTCTCACATCACCTACTCCCTGGTCCCTTTCTAACTGGAGACTGAACCTGGGGCTCTCTGCATGCCAAGCAAATGCTCTGCTACTGAGCCGCAAGGGCCCCCCCCCCCCCCCCAATCCTTCAAGACGGCGGAAACAGACTAAAGTAAATGCATGTTCTAAAGTTCTGTAGAGGCAATTGATAAGCTTTTTGCTTGATAAAAGCATCAATTGGGTAAAGTTATGACTCATCTATTATCTACAGTGATTCATTGGTGATATGTCTTAGCTCCAACACCAGCTGCAGTTTCTACCTTGGATTTTTATAGACAGTTGCAAAACTCCGAAGCTGCAAAACTCCGAAGTGGACAACAGGAAAAAAAGTGACTACTTTGAAACATACATATTTGTATATCTTTTTTGACATTAAGTATTGAACGAATACATTATTCCTTAGAAGTGATGAACTGATACTGATATTCGGGGCTTTTTTTGTAGAAAAAGCCCAGCAGGAACTCATTAGCATAATTGGTCACACCCAGCAGCAAAAACTCATTAGCATATTAGGCCACACCCCTGACAGCACAGCTCCCTCCCAGGATCAGCTTCCTCAGGTGCCCCGTGGCTTGCGGGGTGCACAGGGAACCCAAGGAGGGGAGGTAGTTTAAACTGCCTCCCCTCCCTGGATTGGCTTGGCTTCCCCAGGCACCGGATGGCTTGCGAGGCACCTGGGGAACCTGAGGGAACATCTAGCTAGGGAGGGAACCAGGGAACATCTTTGCTGGCTGTGTGACATCTGGGCTAAGCTTCTGTTTCTCCTCTGTTGCAGGTATTTAGCCTGTGTGTGTGAGCCAAAGGGCAAGAGCAAAAGAGTTTTTGGCTCTTGTAGCCCTACCTGAGCTGTGCTAATGACACTATCACTGGCCCAAGTCATTGAAGTATCTGATATATTTAAAAGCCTACTATATTGGCACTTTCCGGCTCTCCCGTTGGCTGTGCTGTGCGCTCCATCAGCCATTGGTCCATCAACCACCACTCAAGAGTACTCACATGCCATTGGCTGGATTGCTGGGTCCGCTCCTCTCACCTGTCCACAGCCAGCCAAACTGCCAAAATGGCTGTGTCTCCTGATGAAGACACTTCTCCTCCTGCTGCTGCTAGGCTCACTTTTGCTTCCATGCTTAACTTGTTGTTAAGCAACCAAGCTTGGTTCTGTCAGTAAAAGGTGGAGGGAGGAGGACCTTTCCAGGCCTATTTTGGCCTTTGAGAGAAAACTCAAGGTGTGTCCTGACTAGGGTTGTCAGCTCCAGGTTGGGAAATTCCTGGAGATTTTGTGGTGGAGTCTACAGAAGGCAGAGTTTCGGGAGGGGAGAGGTCTCAGCTGAATAGAATGCCATAGAGCCCACCCTCCAAAGCAGTTATTTTCTCCAGGGGGAGAGAGAGAGATCTGTTGTTTGGAGTTCAGTTGTGATACCAAGCTATCTTCAGGCTCCACCTGGAGGCTGGCTACCTGAGGGCTGGCAGCACCCTCTGGGTGACTTGATGACACCTGACTGGTATGACACCTAGGCCTGGCTGCTTGCTCCTGTTCACCTCCATCAGCCCCTCTTATTTTTTAATATTTAAATTAAATATGAAAAAGAAGAATAAGAGGAGGAGGAGATTGGAGTCTCAGAGTGTCTTACAATCCCTTTCCCCTTCCAGAAGCTTGACAAATAGTTGGGAGCAATCTGCTTCAGCCTCTCCACTATTTTTCAGATATACCCAGTAATCCCCAAATATATCTGGGATTTTGGGGGGATTATTTTTGGTTTTCCCAAAAAAAACCAGATACCTTTGGGATTTTGAAATATACCCGAAAAATACCAATAAGGTTATGGAAGTAAGAAAAATTATAATCTTTATATTGTTCCTGTAATTATTATTTGTTGTATTTATGTCTGCTATTCCTCCAAGAAGCTGAGGGACAATGTACATAGGCTTTAATTCCTTCCCTTTTCTGTCTGCTCTTCATAGTTCTCTCTACCCCATCTCTGTCATCACTCACTTTTTAAAAAATATGTTGTCAAAGGCTGTCACAGATGGAGTTCATTAGTTGTTGTAGATTTTCTGGGCTGTATGGCCGTGGTCTTGGCATTGTAGTACCTGACATTTTGCCAGCAGCTGTGACTGGCATCCTCAGAATATAACACAGAAAGATGGAGTATTCATCTAAACCACACACTTCAAGCAAATGGCTACTCCCTGAATGAAATCAAAAGAGCAATTAAACCAAAGGTAAAACAAACAGCTGAGGAAAAACAATCTCCCACAGGAAAAGTGTTTTTGCCATATATCAAAGGAATCAGTGGTCAGCAATGCTCCCTCCAAGCTGTGGAGTCTGGTGAGCAAAAATTCTACTTGGTGAACTATCGGCCTTAAAGTGGTGAGCGAGCGATTTGGCTGCAGCATACATTAGTTTGCTCTGGAGCCATCTTGACTGAACAAAGACTAGAATGTGTGAGCCGGGGGCTAAAAAACTGAGCTAGCTCACACTAACTCAGCTTAGAGGGAACACTGCTGGTCAGATGGGAAAACTTATGAAAAAAACACAACCTACAAACAGAATTCAGACCCACCAGAAAAATACAACAGATGTTATGATCGACAAAAGACAGAAGAGACCCCCTCACTTCTGCAGGAGTATACCTCATACTCTGCAGTTGTGGACAGGTTTATATCAGGACCACACAATGTAGCATCCAGACAAGAATAAAAGAACTTGAAAGACACTGCAGACTTGGCCAACCTAAAAAATCACCAGTGGCTGAACATAGCTTTATTTGAAAAAGACACAGTATCTTATTCCAAGATACTGAAATGCTGGACAACACATCCAATTACCATGTCAGATTACACAAGGAAGCCATTGAAATTCATAAACATAAACACAATTTCAATAGGAAAGAAGAGAGTTTAAAAATAAATAGGGCATGGTTTCCAGTCCTGAAAAACACGAAGTGCTCTACATCTTACAACAGCACTACAGATAAGATTAGAATTTCAACAGCCAATCCATATGCAAAAGAACCTCCTCAGGAAAGCTCCTCCATTAGCATGTCACAGCCTGGGAAACTCCTACAAGATAATGACTCAGCCCTACCCCACCTTCCTGAGTATTTTATTTATTTATTGTTCAGTTGGTTCAATTTGTATTTCAATAGATATAAATTACTTGCCTACCATTTTTCTTCTCATGTTGACACAGAGAACACTCCATCTTTCCGTGTTATACCTCTGAGGATGCCACTCACAGCTGTTGGTGAAATGTCAGGTACTACAATGCCAAGACCACGACCATACAGTCCGGAAAATGTACAACTCACTTTTTTTTGTTTGTCCATCCCATTTAAGGCCTGTCTGCACTCACCATCTCTCTGTTTTCCCCATTCTTTTTGGACTGTGTGGTCGTCTCTCTTTCATTTATCTAGGCATAGAGGCAAGGCAAAAACACCCAACATACTCTTCAGCTGTTCATACCAATGAATGAGACATGGACAGAGGCAGGTTATGCAGCAGAACTGGCTGACAATTCTGCAGCAGGGTGAAGAACATGCTACCTGCTCTAACATCTGACTCTGAAGCAAGGAAGGAAAAGTAATGCAGAGGTAGGGGCAGAGGCATTTTCCAAATCACAATTCCATTGTAAAGGCCTGAGAAAATGTCCCTTGAGATGAAAAATATGAAAAATAAACAATGGGTATTATTGAATTGTGTAGAGTGAGAGAGAGGGCTGCAATCATCCTGCAGGTGTAATGGACTGAGCCAAATAAGACTAGATACACACTACAATTTATAACATGGTATTGGAACTTAATCCAGCTTCCACTAAAAGACCTGCTGACAGAAGTGGATGATAAATGGTGCCATTAAAATATTTTGAAAAGTATACCATTGCAGTTTTCATTATCCAGACAGACCGGCATTCGTATTATAATAGTGCCAATGCAGCAATGCTGTCTGTGTACAGAAAAAAGGTTCATCACAGATTAGTCCTTGCAGTCGACATTTTCATGAAAGATGCTAAGAGTGTGAGTTAGGCAAGGCTGCGCTTGCAAATGTTGCTAATGCCAGATCGGAAATGCAGATAGGAAGTACAGGAGAGCCACTGTCAGATCAAATACGCATTCAGGTAAATACCAAGTTTTACATCTGAATTACAGGTGCGGGAAATGCAAGGAAGTGCTATTTTTGTCATTGTGTTTATCATTGTTGTTATTATAATGTCATGTTCCTATTCCAACCAGCTTGTGTAAAAGCTCCATTAGATGTCCCCATATTGTTCTTTGTAACAACTATGTGAAGTAAGTTAGGCTGGGAAGGAGCGACTGGCCCAAGATCCCCCAGGGAAGACCGTGGTTGAATAGGATCATGATCCTCCAGGTCCCACTTCAAACCACTATATCACACCTATAAAGGACCAAATGAGGAGACAATACTAGGTCAGTGATCAGATGTGTGCTGCTTTCTGCCCTGTTAAGGAATAGAAACAGGTACAATATGATCACGATATTTAAAGCAGGAGAGTTGAGGGCAGCCGAAAGTAATGGAACTGGAGAACAAAAGGTTGTACCTAGGGACATAATTGGCAAAGAGGGTGAAAGGAGGAGGGGTTTGTTGCATTATCTGATTGACAAGAAAAATGCATGATCCAGATGGTGGAGTTTTGGACAGAGGACTGCAGCGTGACAAAGATTAATTTAACTTAAAATGTTTGTGTGTGGGAGAAATCCATGCATTTGGCATCTAGGGACTGATCCCTTGTTCCTTCAGTAATGAATGAGTAAGTTACGTTGCCACTCTGTCTACAAGAGATGTGGGAAGTCATGTATGTTTGCATGCAATGGATGTGTCTTCAAAGTGCTGGTTCCATTGCCTGTAAAGTGCTAAATAGCCTGGGAGGGACCGGAATACTTTAAAAAGCACTTGTTCCCATTTAAACTTGGCAGCCATGTATGATTCTGTGTTCCCTCTTCTGTGGACCTCCATCTTCTGAAATAAGATGGGTAGCCACAGGAGACTGTGTTTTCGGTTGTGGTACCTCATCTTTGAAAATCCTTAGTTTCTTGCACTCTGGAAGCTGCCTTGGAAACTCACTTGGCTGAGAGTGTGGAAGATAAATGTTATAAATAGCTTTTTAAAAAGTATGTCTGGACTTAGGTTAGGCACTCCTTAGTGAGTCTGCTCTCCCAGAATATTGATCGCATCATGGGGTGACATGGTAATTGTGAGAAGGGCCACAAGTCCAGGGATGGAGGCCATAATGATTTATCTCAGAAACAAAATTACTTGCTTTTGACATTTAAAGGCAATATTTGGCCTCATTCCAGCACAAATTTGTTTTCTATGGGCTGGAACTTGCATTACTCTGTGCTGGATTGGGAACTTGGTATTTCCTTCATGTTTTCAAAGTACTAAACGTACTTTCAATAAGGAATTCTGGCTTCTTTCCCAGTTAGATGATCTTGCTGTAAAGCCATAATGTCTAATCTGAATTATGACATTTTGTTATTGTACCATTAAACTATAGATTATGAATTCATTAAAATGAAGTTGGGGAGAAGATGAAAAAAGACAGAAAGGGCTTATTACAAACACCAAAGTCTCTATGAGCTAGTAAAATGCTTAGCAAACATGATATGTAAAACAAAGCCTTTTATTTAACAGGGAAGAACTACTCACTATTTGCATATATTATAATTAAAATTCAGTACAAATGCTAATACAAGGTCTAGATGGCACCTCAAAACATATCTAGACGGCACCTCAAAACATTATATTGCCTGACATTTAGACCATCTAGTGAGGCACTTTTGTGCTTCACTATCTGAACACTTCCTTCCTACAGTGTATTGGTAGGATGACTGTAACCAAGCAAGTGACCAGCATTTGTTCCTTTCCACATGGAAAAACAGTAGTGGGAAGACATTCTGGTCAATTTCTGTACACAGCCTAAAGCTGACTGAAGCTGGGGTTTCATTTGGATCTTCTAGTACATCGTAAGAGGTAAGCTCCTGTTCCCAAGACCTGGTTTCTGTACTTCTGCCTGCAGAGGTGAGGTGAGTGCTGACTAAAGCCTTTTTAGTAGTGGCACCTAGCTTTTGAGAATGCTCTTGCCTTTGAGGCTCATCTTGTTGCCTACTTTATTGTCTTTTAGGTGCTACTGCTGGGCCAAAACACCAGCCAGGCTTTTAATCAAAGTGTTCCTTTTTAATGATCTGCTTCTAGCATGAGAGCCCTGTCTTGTTTTAATATTGATAATTTTAATGCATGTTATTTATATGGGGTTTTTTTTTGATGAGGCACCTCAAGCAGGACTTGAGAGCCAGCATATATGTTTTCTAAATAAATAATTATTTCTGGATTGGCTGCATAATAAACAGTTGTACTATGAGCTCAATCCAGCAAGAGTTAGTCCTGGCTTGCAAAATTAACTTTGGCTTGAATGCACCTTTTATTTCAGTCAGACAGAACTATGCACATTTAAAGCAAAAGCCTATTTTACGTAATGTTGCCAAATACCTACAAAAATAACATCCCAATGGTGCCTCTGATACCCTCAGTCCCCAGGAACCCCCATTTTATTATGGCACGTTCCTCCCTTTGTACACATGTACACTTGAGTGTGGACCTAGAATTGACAGGAAGAGCCTGAATAAAACTTGTACCCAGGGGTCATTTCAAGCAGGAGCTCGGGGGAGCGCAGCTCTGGGAGTTGGTGCCAGCCCCCACCTGTGGGGGAATGCCTGCTTGTGTCATGGCTGCAGCAAAGTGACCTGGAAAGGTCCTTGTTCCTCCAACCAGCCTTCTGAAGGCTTCAGCCACCACTGACGCTATCCTTCCAGAATAGTGGTATTTCTGAGGCTTGGATTAGTAACTGTCTTCTTTCTCTCTTTCTCCCTCTCTTTCTTTCTTGCCTTCTGACATACTTCCGGTGATGTCAGGTGGTTTAGCATATTTATTTATTTATTTATTTATTTAATTTATATCCCGCTCTCCCTGCGAGCAGGCTCAGGGTGGCTTACAAATTGGTAATCGATACCATAAAAATCATAAAACAGTTAAAACTTCCATATTAAGACTTCACATTAAAACAATCACAGGTTCTTTAAAGTGCTAGTAATAATAGTTAACTTCCAATACTACAGATGGTATACCATATGATCTCCAACAAGTTAATTGATCTTCAGGCTTGCATGATGGTGTAACTCAGTCTTCAGGGCTGGATCAGCCCATACTACAGATGTCAGTAGTGGTGGTGTTAATGGTGTGGCGGCTCCTAATTAAAAGCCTGGTGGAAGAGCTCCGTCTTGCAGGTCCTGTGGAACTGTAAAAGGTCCCACAGGGTCCTGATCTCTTCTGGGAGCTCATTCCACCAGTAAGGAGCCACCACCGAGAAGGCCCTGGTCCTAGTGGCTGCAAGCCTGGTGTCCCTAGGGCCTGGGATGGTCAGGCAATGTTGTGCCCCCGACCGCAGTGCTCTCTGGGGTATGTACGGGGAAAGGCGGTCCCTCAGGTATGTCGGACCCTGGCCATATAGGGCTTTAAAGGTAAGTACCAATACCTTGAAGCGGATTCGGTATGCTATTGGCAGCCAGTGCAGTGCCTTCAGCACAGGCCAGATGTGCTCCCATTTAGGGAGACCCATCAAAAGCCTGGCCATGGCATTTTGCACTAGCTGCAGCTTCCGGATCTGTGACAAGGGCAGCCCCATGTAGAGAGCGTTACAGTAGTCTAATCTCGAGGTGAGCATCACGTGGATCACAGTAGCCAGGTCGTCATGGCCGAGGAAGGGAACCAACTGCCGAATCAGCCAGAGATGGTAGAAGGCTGACTTAGCAGTGGCTGCTACCTGGGCCTCCATTGTTAAGGAGATATCCAGGAGCACTCCCAAGCTCCTAGCCTCTGGCGCTGGCACCAGCTGTGCCCCACCAAAGGCTGGGAGTGGGACCCCCAACCCCGAACCGCCCCAACTCAGGCATAGGACCTCCATCTTCGTCGGGTTCAGCTTCAGCCGACTCAGTCTGAGCCAACCAGCCACGGCTTGCAATGCCCAGTCTAGATCTTCCGGTCTGGAGTCCGACTGGCTGCCCAGCATCATATGCAAACATATGCAAATAAGTTATGCTAATGAGGTATGCTAATGAGCTCCTGCACCTCTTTTTCTACGAAATGACCCCTGCTTGTACCAAAAGGCCCTGTGTCATGCCAAGGAGAAAAGGAATGCAGGGCAGTTCCTCTATCTATCATGCAAAATCTGACCTTAAGAGGGATTCAGGTGGTATGGAATGGTATAGAATCATGGAAGATAAGCTGGGTCAGTACTTGGATGGGAGACCATCAAGGAAGACTTTGCAGAGGAAGGCTGCGGCAAACCACCTCTGCTTAATCACTTGCTTTGAAAATCTTATGGGGTCACCATAAGTTGGCTGTGATGATGGCACTTTTACACACACAAGAAGGATTCATCCTCCTAGGGCCTCAGAGCCATCTCCCAGGTGGAGCACCGGATCAAGTTCAAGGTCTTGGCCTTGACCTCTAAGGCCCTTAGTGGTCAGGGACCTACATACCTTCGGGACTGCCTCTCCCAGTATGACCTTGGAAGAGACCCAGGGAATAAGAAACTCCTGGTGGTCCCCAGCGTGAGAGAGATCTAATTTCTTTGTCTCATCAAGGGAACATTTTTGATACTTCCCATCCACAAAAGGAAAAATCCCTCGTTTCATAGACAAAGGGCTTCTTTTCAGGCTGGCTCATCCCTGAAAGATCACATTTTTATTATTCCCACACTCCAATGCCATCACCCCTTCCCCTCTTCACTCCAGGCAGAAAAGTACAAAAAGTTCCCCGTCAGTCCCAATTTATGCAACTAGTAGCCAGTTTTGGACTTATCCTGTTACCTTATGGTTGGCCCTTCCTGTCTCCATTCTTAACTCTTTGCACCATGAAACTTGCACTGTGCTTCCCCCATCAATTTCAACTCCTGAAGTAGTTTCTTCACCATTGAGAACCCCCCCATTCCCCGCTTCTCTTCATATGCCCCCCCCCCCAAGATTATTCCCATTTTAGACAGGCAGGTTTTCTAGGGAAAGGTTTCTGTGTGTGATTTACCAAGTTACATTTTTCCATTCTATAATTTTCATGGCTATAGTTTCTATATTGCATAGATCAATTTGGTCTCTTTTTCTGTTTGTAAAATACCCCTCCCCCAATTTAAGAGTTTTCCCCCCTCATTTTTTCCCAGGTGCTGATTTTAATCTGTATCTTGGTATACACAGGCTTCAGATTCCAAGTATTCACGTGTTTGTTCCATACTAGGAATAAGGCCCATTGTGAAGAAGAAGAAGAAAAGAAGAAGAAGAGGAGATTGGATTTATATCCTGCCCTTCACTCACTTGGAGTCTCAGAGCGGCTTATAAACTCCTTTCCCTTCACCTCCCCACAACAGACACCCTGTGAGGTAGGTGGGGCTGAGAGAGCTCTGAGACAGCTGTCCTTGAGAGAACAGCTGGTACAGAGCTATGGCTTGCCCAAGGTCATCCAGCCAGGTGCAAGTGGAGGAGTGGGGAATCAAACCCGGTTCTCCCATACTAGAGTCCGCGCACTTAACCACTACACCAAACTGCCTCTTATTGTGGAAATAAATACAATGGGTTCTAGAAAGAGGCTCTGGGAGAGTGCCAAGGCCTTGGGCACTTAGCATAAATTTGCTGTGGCAACCTCAGCAGGATATAGTGACACAGAGTCCACCATTTTTTCCAGAGGAACTGATCTCTTCTACCTGAAGAGCAGTTGTAATTCTGAGTGATTTCCAGCCCCCACTTGGAAATTGGCAACAATGGTTCCCTGGGAGGAAATGGCTAGTTTGGAGGGTGAAGTCTATGGCATTGTACCTGTCCCACCCCTCCTCAAACCTCACCCTCTCCAGGCTCCATCCCTCAAATCTCCAGGAATTTCCCACCTGGAGTTGGCAATCATATCTCCTTTCCAGCCAAGCATCAACCTACCTTTATTTCCCTCTCACTGTTCAGCTTTCTATCTCCCCCCCCACACACCTGTAGCCTCTACTGTGCTCTGAAGCCCTGACTGCCACGTCACATTGGCTGTCATAGGGGGGCCATCTCAGCAAGGTATAAGAACACAATGAGTTTTCTCCTGAAGGCCAAAATAGGTGTGGAAAGGGCCTTTTACTGACAGAACCAAGCTTGATTGACCAGCTACAGGCACTGAGGGTTCCCAGCTCTAACTATGGAAATACTTGGAGATTTGGGGGTGGATCCTGTGGAGGGCAGCGTTGGGGGGGAGGCGGAAGGACTCAGCAGGAATTTTCGAACCTGGAGCTGGCAACCCTAGTCAGGACTGGCCCCAATGAGTTCCTCACAAAGGCGTGGAAAGGGTTTCATTCCTTTGTCTTTTTACTTACAAAACCAAGCTTGGTTGCCTACCAACAGCAACTGAGGAAAAAGTTAGTCCCACAGAGGAGCCAAGGAGGTGAAATGTCTTCATCAGAAGAGAGTGCCATCTGCCAGTAATTCTGACAGGAAACAGTGGCTGGAGTGGGAAGAGGAGCAGACCCAACACCTGGCCAATGGCACGCAAGTACTCTTGAGTGGCAGCTGATGCGCCAATGGCTGATGGAGCATACTGCGGGTGGGACTCAGGCAACACAGCCAGTGGACAGGGACAGCTTCTGAGTGACACATCATGGAGCCAACTGATTTAGGAGTGTGGAATGTTCAGAATGTGCCACCCCACTACTGAATTTTATAGAAGAAAAGACTAGCAAGACACCTTTACACATTATGGCCCTGACATGTAGACCTCTTTGGGCAACACCAACCAAACCTGAACTGGACAGTCATGGGCCCCTTTGTACTTTGTATATGAAAAAGGTCAATGGCCTTAAAGTAACAGTCTCAACAATATTTATTTGGAAATAAATTCAACTGATTCCAGTGGTACTGAGTTCCAGAAATTTTGTTTAGAACTGAACTTTAATAGTATGTTATGACTAATATGGAATAGGTTTCATAGTTGGTTTAATGAGGTGCTTTGCCAATTTTGTTCTCATTGTAACTGTTGTCACCAAAGAAATGCTGCCACATCACTTGGAAAGAGGGACATGGCTGTCTTGCAATGTCATATAGTAGATTATCTGGAAAGATAATTTTTGTTCTAAGTACCTGAATTGTTCTGACACAGCTATAGAATGGTGACCTTTACTCATCACTTTTGTCTGATATGTAGATTAAGAGTTGATTAGATGGGAGAAGGGGAATTGTCTGGCTTCTATTATTGAATGCTGTCTAAGCTGTCAATAGAATATTCCTTTGCTATCTAAAATAAGTCCCTTTTTCTAGAACTAGTTGTGCTTCAAACTAGATAATATAACCTTTTCACCAATAGAATGAAATCAGTTATTTAAGTACATTTTAGTGTTCATAGTTAAAACACAAAGGAACTGATAGGAGCATTTTTTTTCTCTTGAGGTATCAGTGGGAAAGATTCTTAGCAAAGTAGGAAATAATGAGTGTGAGGAGAATGGAGAAAATTGTGATTGGCTTATTGCTGACTTGGCTCCCAGGATTAAACCAGTTAGTGTCAGCCAGAGTAACACATAATGACAACATCTTAGTGTTACTAACAAGCACTAAAATCAGAGCAATACAGAAACACCCGAGAAAGCAATGGCAAGGGGATCACACTGGAAACCCCAGGAGGTGCCTGAATGCACCACAGTGCTGTAGGGAAACAGAAACCCCCCTATTTCCCAGCAGCATTGAATCAAGGGCAAATAACCAATGTGGAAACAGACTATGTCAGGAGAACTGGTGACCATGCACCAAGCATTGATATATACCTGCTGGGCTGCATTTAGTTTGGTGGATCACAAGTTATGTAAGTCTGGCTTAGAAAATATGCAAACAGATGGAACGTTTACTCAAACTAGGGTCCAGACTCACACTCTCTGGTTCCTTTTAATTAGCCAGTTTTTGATCCACAAAAGGACTTGTCCTTTTATCCCATGACTATTGAGCTTACTTAGGAGCCTTTGATGAAGAACTAAAGCTTTCTGGAAGTCAAGGTAAACAACATCTGTTGGGTCCCCCTTGTCCACATGTTTGTTTACTCCCTCAAAGAACACTAACAGGTTAGTGAGACAAGATCTTCCCTTACAGAACCCATGCTGAGTCTTCCTCAGTAAATTTTGCTCATCAATGTGCCTACTAATTTTTTCCTTAATAACAGTTTCCACCAACTTACCCAGTATCAATGTCAGACTGACTGGCCTGTAATTTCCCGGATCTCCTCTGGAACCCTTTTTAAAGGTGGCAGTGACATTTGCTACTTCCAGTCCTCAGGAATGGAGGTAGATTTTAATGACAGATTACATATTTTTGTCAGGAGATCCACAAGTTCACATTTGAGTTCTTGCAGAACTCTTGGATGTATGCTATCCAGGCCCGGTGATTTATTTGTTTTTAAGTTGTCTATCAGTCATAGGACCTCCTCTCTCATCACATCAATCTGACTCAGGTCTTTCAACACCCCTCCCGAAATCAGTGGTTCTGAAGTGGGCAAGCACTTCTCATCTTCCACAGTGAAGACAGAGGCAAAAAATGCATTGAGCTTCTCAGCCATTTCCCTATCATCCTTCAGTACACATTTTACCTCTTGATCATCCAAGGGCCCCACTGCTTCCCTGGCTGGTTTCCTACTTCTAATGTATTTGAAGAAAGTTTTATTGTTGGTCTTTATGTTTTTTGTGATATTTTCCTCATATTCCCTTTTTGCCTGCCTGATCACAGACCTGCATTTTATTTGCCACAGCCTGTGTTCTCTTTTATCAGCCTCACTGAGACTAGCTTTCCACCACTTAAAGGAATCCTTCTTACCTTTTACAGCTTCCATTACTTTGTTTGTTAACCATGCAGGCTTTTTTCTATACCTACTTGTGCCTTTCCTTACTCGTGGTATATATTTTATCTGAGCTTCTAGGATTGTAATTTTAAATAGTCTGCAAGCTTCCCCAATGTTTTTGACCCTTTCTACATTTCCTTTCAGTTTCCTCCTCGCATATCCCCTCATATCAGAGAAGTTACCCCTTTTAAAGATAAAAGTGGTTGTGTCAGTCTTTTTGGGCAACTCCCTATTTATACAAATGTTGCACTCAGTAACATTATGGTCACTGTTCCCAAATGGTGCAATCACTTTGACATCTCTCATCAGGTCTTGGGCATTACTTAGGACCAAATCCAGGATTGCCTCTCCCCTGGTAGGTTTCATGACCATCTGCTCCACAGAACAGTCATTGAGAGTGTAGAAACTCAATCTCTTTTCCCTGACTTGAACACATATTGACCCAATCAATGTGTAGGTAGTTAAAGTCACCTATTACAAAATAGTTATTTCATCTAGCCGCTATCTTTAATTGATTCATCATTTTATAATCCACCTCTATCTTTTGATCTGGTGGGCGACAACAAATTCCCAATGTTAAGCTTCCTTTTGGGCCCACTAATTCAACCCACAGCATTTCCAGAAGTGAATCCAGTTCTCCTACTCTCTCAGTCTTAATGGACTGTATACCCTCTCTGACATACAGAGCCACCCCACCTCCAACTTCCCCTCCCCCTATCCTTCTTATCGAATTTATAACCAAGAATCACCGTATCCCACTGATTGTCCTCATCCCACCAAGTTTCTGAAATACCGACAATGTCTATGTTTTTCCCCAACACCAAGCATTCCAACTCCCCGATTTTACCTCGGACACTTCTATCATTAGTATATAAACATCTATAGTTTCCCATACACGTTAAGCCCATAACCTTCCTCTTGCTGCCTCGAGACCTTGCCAGGCAGTCCCTATCATTAGCCACAGTCTCAGTGGACAATTCTAATCCATTTCCTTGTAGGAAAGTAACAGCTACCCCTTTATCTCTTTGAGATGAACCATCCCAAACCAGAGATTTTTCATCTCCTGTCGGCTTTCTCCCAGTCCTAATTCCTATAAGTTGTTAGCACATTTATCCTGCTAAAAAAACTAGTCTTATCCATGCGTAAGATACAGATGATATACGGAATGGAATAGACATGAACTCTAAATCTTTAAAAGGTATGTTGCTGCAAAAGGCAACACTTTCACCAAGATGCTGTCTTCTTCTTTAAAGCTTCCCCCAAGACTTCATTTGGGGGGGACCCCTTTCCTTGAACAACATAAATTGTATTGGTCTGTTCTGATCTTCATAGCTGCAATTTATTTTGCAACGTTGTCTGTGAATAAATATTAAAAATGGCAGTGATGTATAATAAGGATAGAGAGCAAAAGGTGTGGGGATATCACAGCAGTTCTTTAATGGTCTCTGGGGATTTGAGAGGTAGAAAAACATTATTACAACAAAAGATTAAGAAGGAATTTGCATATTAGTTATGGATGCTTGCATGTGGAATAGACGCATCAGCAAAGTAGCAAGGGTATATTCTAAAAATGAAGGGCATTGAATATTACACTGGTGTACATGGAATTTCATTCACCAGAGAGATTCAGGAATAATGTTTTAAAAATCAACATATTGCAGCCAGATCATAGTGCTCAACAAAATGAATGAAACATCATATTGAAACTTTAAAAATAATTAATAAATATAAATGTAAATATAAAAAATAATCTTGTATAAAGCAGGCCAATGTGGTGTAGTGGTTAGACCACTGGACCGGGATCTGGGACTCCCAGGTTTGAATCCCCACTCTGCTCTGGAACTGCTGGGTGACCTTGGGCCAGTCACACACTTAACCTAAACTATCCCATAGGGTTGTTGGAAAATTAAACTTGGGGAGAGGAGAACTCTGCAAGCCACTTTGGGTCCCCATTGGGAGAAGGAGGAGGAGGAGGAGAGCGAGAGATTGGATTTATACCCTGTCCTTCACTTACAGTCTCAGAGTGGCTTACAATCCCTTTCCGTTCCTCTTCCCACAACAGGCACCCTGTGAGGAAGGAGGGGCTGAGAGAGCTCTTTGAAAACTGCTCTTGAGAGAACAGCACTGAGGGAACTGTGGCTTGCCCAAGGTCACCCAGCAGCTGCAAGTGGAGGAGTGGGGAATCAAACCCGGTTCTCCCAGATTAGAGTCCACGCTCCTAACCACTACACCAAACTGGCTCAAAAGTGGGATATGATTATTTTTTGTCAAACCAGGTAAAATAATCTATCAGTGCTTTTGGACCATGTCTTTCAAAGGTTTCTGTAGCTGCCAGGGTTTTTAAAATCATACCCACATAGTTTGTAAATTATCTCACCTGACATATTGTTTTAGACCCAATCAAACTTGCTATGCTGATCCTTGTGTCACCTGTTTTGAAATAGGCTTGGTACTCTGAGATTAGGGGCTACATCTCCCAGCAGCCCTGGACTCTGATTTTGACATAAGAAACAGCTGCCTAAATATACACTGGAAACTTGTACCTCAAAGTCAATTTTAAAAGTGTTCAGAAACTTCCACTGGTGCAGAATGCTGCCACCAGAATGTTGACTGGGGTGTGTCGTAGGGACCATCTCACTCCAATCTTGGCCCATATATGCTGGATCCCATTCTGTTTCCAGGCACAACTGAAAGTGCTGCTGTTTAGGGATGGACACGAACTGGGAAAATGTGGTACAGTTCATGGTTTGTGGCATGCCTGGTTTGCAAACCATGGACCATCATGAACTTTTAGGAGCTAAATGAACTGGTTCACTTTGTGAGATTTGTGATGCAGTAGAAGCCACCACCCCCCGGCATGCCAGAGAAACCAAACTTGCAGGGGATCTCTGGCTGATATGCTCCTCTACCTGCCGTCAAAGTTTGTTGAGGATTGGATTTATTGGGTCTGAGTTATGCCCCCCAAAGAAGGTGCCCAATTGGAAACAATGGAAGAAAAACCAGAAATACTCTGCAGTAGAAACTGAAGGTGGGAGACATTTTTGTGAGTCCAGCAGAGCTAGTGCAATTAAACAGTGCCCAGCAGAATCCAGTGCCATTGTGGCAATGCCAGCTCAACAGGTCTGATGTCCAGCACAGAGTCACACTCCAAGCAGGGGGGCGGTTGCAAGCCCAGCAGAACTAGTGCAATAGTTCTAGTGTCCAGTAGAACCCAATGTCACTGTGGCAAAGCCAGCTCAACAGGACTGATGTGATACACAGACTCATTCTCCAAGAAAGGGGGGTGCAAGCCCAGTAGAACCAGTACAATGTACTAATGCCTAGCAGAACTTAGTGTCATTATGGAAATGCCAGTTCTACATGACTGATGTAAAGTACAGAATCACAATCCAAACAAGGGAGGGTTGCAAGCCCAGCACAACCAGTTCGGTGTACAGAATGCCCAGCAGAACTCAGTGCCAGTGTATCAATATGAGTAAAAGAGGACTAATTTCAAACCAGAGAATCTCTGAAGTATAAACTAAAGGGAAGTTTTTTTCAGTTCAGTGTATAGAATTCCCAGCAGAACCCAGTGCCACTATGGCAATGCAAGCTTAAAAGGACTCATCTCAAAGCACAGTGTCACAAGCAATGCTCCCTCTGTGGAGTCTTGTGAGCAAAAATTCTACTTTGTGAGTTACTGGCATTAAAGTTGTAAGCGAGCAATTTGGCTGTTGCATAAATTAGTTTGCTCTGAAGCCATCCTTCCTGCACTAAGACAAAAATGTGTACACTGGAGGCTAAAAAACCTGTGAGCTAGCTCACACTAACTCAGCTTAGAGGGAACACTGGTCACAAGAAATCCAAATGGGGGGATTTTGCAAGCCCAGCACAACCAGTTACAATGTGCAGAATGCCCAGTAAAACCCAGTGGCATTGGCATTGCAAACTTAAAAGGACTGCTCTCAAAGCACAGAGTCACAACAAATCCAAGCATGGGAGTGAGATTTTGCAAGCTCTGTGTAAGAAAATGGGAAGGGTACACAAAGGAACACCAGCAAAGGGGAGGAGGGAACCCCCTCTCAAAACCCTCTTGAAACTGACAAGTTTGAAATTGTAAAGAGTTTTCCAAAGGCTGGAGAATTCTGCCCTCTGTTGCTTTGAAGTTTGTTAAACATTTTGTCTGAGCAGAGACAGTCTGTCTGGGAATGTATCCATTCATGAAGCACCGCAAACCTCCATGAACTGCTTGAAAGTTTGTGGAAAGGTCATGCAGGTTGACGTGCCATGAACTTCAGTTTGCAAACCACTAACCAGCCAAAATTCATCACATATTTTAAGGTGCTACTGGACTCTTGCTGTTTTTTTTTACTGTTACAGACAAACTAACATGGCTACCTATTTTGAACTATCTCCATGAATTTTAGTTCGTGAGCTGGTTCATGTCCATTCCTACTGCTGTTGACCTTCAAAGACGATATGGCTTGGTACCAGCATACTTGAAGAATTGCCTACTCCTTTATGGTCCACCTACTCCCCTACAAACCTATATGACCACTATGGTCATCTTCTGAGGTTCTACTTCAAGTGCCCCTAGCTTCTGAGATGAGGTGGTTGGCAGCCAAGGAGAGGGCAACGAAACTCTGGACTCTCTCCCCAGGGAGATTAGTTTGTTCTTTTTGCCATCTTCTGCTGGTAGGTGGGTTTCTTAAAGAGGCAGTCTCCTATTTAATTGGGGAAAATTAGTTTTAAGGAGACAAAGTGAGAGGGGGTAATTGGGATTCTCCACCAATGTTTACGGGGAATTCTCAAAATAAACTAGTCAGATGTTCAACTGGAAAGGGTTTTTATTGAAAACAAAATGACAGGGCAAAATAACTCACATACAAACACATGAAAAGCATGCAAACTAAGAAGAAATCAGGGAGGAGATGGGAGAAATTAATTTTGGGGAGGCAATAGTTACCAATCTCTAAGAGCATGGTCCATGAAGGCAGCAGCAAAATGACCAGTGTTTCATGAAAAAGAGAAGGTCCACACACAGGTGCGGGAGTGAGGTATGGTGCCAAGAACACGCATACACACAAACACACTCCGCACTGGTGTCTAGGGACTCCAGATACAGGGCAAAATGTTCCCTGGGGCAGTCTGATGTGTTTGCTCCCAAAGCAATTACTTGTTGGGTGTTTTGGATTTTGACAATACTGTGGGAAAACCTTGATGGGTTCACCTGAGGTAAACTATAGGTGCCAATGGTGCTTGATGACTCTCTGAGTACTGGACAGGAAAACTACCAGGTTTGTGAATAGTGTTAAGTGTTGCTTAATTGGGGTAAATGAGTAAGGGGAAGTGAGGCTGGGCATTGATGAGATTAGTCCAAGGTGAGGCAATCTGTTTTGGGAGACCCATTGTCCTAAATTATGCCTCTCTCTAGGTTGGGGAGGAGGTCATTAGTGGGTCATCCACTCTTTCCCACATTTCTAAACTATATATCCAGACTTGTCCTGGCTGGCATCTATTTTGTATCATTTTGGGCCAGGCAGTATTGCATTTATGATATTTGAGATTAGATAGATAGGCAGGCAGGCAGGCAGGCAGGCAGGCAGATATAGATATAGATACGTATATATATATTAGGAAGAATGTTTATGGGTTTTCTATCTATAAACTGCCCCTTTGCAAAAGAAGGGGTCTGACTGCTAACAGGTGAAGACTTTTCTGTTTTGTTTGGAATTCCCTCAGTGATCCCTCCTTCCTGTCCAATTTTTTTTTAATTGGTTTGCATGTATTTTCGCTCTGTTTTTATTGTTTTAATGATGTTTTTGTTATTTCTAATGGTTTTTAAGGTGTGCTTTTTATTATTATGTTTTAAATTTGTTATCTATCTTGGTGGCTCTTATGAAGGCAGAAAGGCAAATTATAATTTTTGTAAAATAAATGAATGAATAAATAAAATGTTAGATGCAAATCCATAAATAGTACTGGCAATGTAATAATTTGTCCCAATTTCATTTTATTCTATCACCTTTTGATTAGGGCCTGTTGCTCTGCAGATGGGAGGCAGGGAAGCTTCATCTAAGAAGATATGGAAAATAATAACTTGGTTCCAAAGGTGGAGGTGCGTAGGATAGAGTAAATTTTATTTCAGCAACAGTCAATTGCAGCAACCATACTAACATGCAGTTAACAGCAACAAATACTTTAATTAGGTAGGAAAAGAGAGAATCTTCGTGTCAGGGAATTACTGTCCCTGTATCAACTGATGCTCCAGTTAAAATCCTCAAATATTGCTTGTGATACTTCTGCTCGACTACATTTGGTTCTCTATGGTGAGATCCAGCTCATTCTTTAGTTGCTGTGCCTGTCTTCTTGAACAGCTTTCCCTTCCTTGTGCACATTTAAAAACTATCCAAGGCAATGTTATTTCAAAGGAAATTTAAAGGAATTGTGGCTTCTGGTGGTCTGTTAATTTGTTGGTTTGGGAATTAGTTTTTGCAGCATTCTGATGTATGTTGAGGTTTTTTTTTATTATAATTATGTTGACCTTCCTAATACATCGATATTTGTCTGTCCAGTACAAAAGTATCACTTTTGAATTTGTAATAGATAAAAAATCTTTACCAACTATATCAAGTAGGAAGACATATACATTCCTGTTATAGTTTGGGATTGGCTAAGATAAATTTAATAAACCCTAGTTCCAGTTTTGAGAATTGTGTTCGGATGTGATGTTGAAGGTGACATCCTCTGATGAAGAGCTGCCGTAAATGAGAGCAGACCTAGGCAGGCCCATACCCAGGATTTTGTAATTCAAATAAGTCAGGGGGCACTCACACCACAAAAATAAAAAAATAAAATAAAATTTAAAAAACTTGTTCTTGCAAATTGGAACAGGCAGTCGTTCATCCATGGAGGCCTCCCATGGCAGGGCAAGAGGCTCCAGCAATAACAGGGTGAGGGGGCAGGGAAGCAAGCCATGCTTGGGGAAGGGGTGGGGGCGGTGGGGGGGGGCTGGGCTAGATGGAAGTCATGGATCCTTGGCAGGAAGTCAGGGGGCCAGGCCCCAAAATGCCCCACTGTAGCTACGGGCCTGGACCTAGGCTTCTCATCAGAGGGTTGCACTGGCACACAATCAAGTTTCCTACAAAACCAAACTGATTGTATTCATTGTCTCTTTATTTGTAATTGAGGTTTTTGGAAACAGTTGTTCACAACCTCACTTTGCCATTTGGAGACATGGTTTAGATCTGGCTCCTGTATTATGGACGTCTGTATTGTTATAATATTATGAATGTTGTAACAAATAGTGTAGCTGCGTATTTTGAAGTATTGTTTGTGTTAACTCTATAACTGTAAGTTTTCAAGAATATGTAGCACAAGTCTTTTTATATAGAGTACTGCTTTATTCGTTCTTTGCATGGTGAAAGTGGCAACGGCATATCACACAGTATTTTTCTCTTCTATATTCCTGTATTTACTATGTTCCCCTTTGTCTCTTGTGTCTTTCACAGAGGCAGCACAAAGCTTTTCTTGTCCCCAAGAATAATCTAAAGATATCAAAGATGGTTATAAAGCCACCTGCAAGTGTTTTGCACATGAGTAACATTGACAACTAATGTAATGGATCCCTGTATTCTTACTATTTTTGGAAATTTTATTCCTATGCACTTCTCATCTTAGTCTAATTTTAACCATAATAGACATTTTCATTACCTTTTGCCAGTATGTAATATCAGATCTGTAATCATATTAGCCTTTATCTAATGTTTTCCAATGTATTACCACCACACTTACAACCAGTGTTCCCTCTAAGCTGAGTTAGTGTGAGCTAGCTCAAAGTTTTTTAGCCTCCGGCTCACCCATTTTTGTCTTGGCTCAGGAAAGATGGCTCCAGAGCAAACTAATTTATGCAGTAGCCAAATCGCTTGCTCACAACTTTAATGCCAGGAGCTCACAAAGTAGAATTTTTGCTCACAAGACTCCACAGCTTAGAGGGAGCATTGCTTACAACACACCTGTAAATCTTGCTCTGATCTTTTTCTTGTTTTTCAGCTGTGTTCATATAGTCAGCCCATGTTTTGAAATTATTTACACTTGTCTTTGATTATTAAAATTCTCTTTCCCCACAAATGTTTAGCCACCACCTGTTTAATAAATGGAAATGGTCTTCTATTGACTTCAGTGTGAGCTGGGTCTGATTCAAAATGGTACTGAGAAGTTGCAAATAGAAATTTATTATTATTTATTTATTCAATTTATAGGCCACTCTCCCCACTTTTGCAGGCCCAGAGCAGTTTACAGGACTACTGGTAGGCTTGGCTAAGAAAAGCGAACAGAAGGACTTCGGGCAATGGTGCCAGGAATACTACACGGCTTTTTCTCAATGGCACATTCTCCATTCTCTTTCTTTTAATGGCTGCAGTCACACACACTAAATAATCCACTTTCAATACACTTTCAGTGCACTTTCCAACTGGATTCTTACTGTGTGGACTGGCAAAATCCAGATCGAAAGTGGATTGAGAGTGGATTATTTAGTGTGTTTGTGTGACCGCAGCCAAAGTGTAGCAATGCAGATGATGTCCCCATTTCCTTTCCACATCATTGTGTACTCCATTCTCTAAGCAAACAGTAAAATGAAAGATGCAACCCGGTATTAATCAACATAGCCATTGATTTGATTATGCATCAGAAATTAGCTGGAATAATTTACAACTAGAGAAAATATCTTCACTATTGAAAAATCTAAGTCCTACAGTTTTACCTATATAAAAAAAGGAAAAAATGGCTTTAATTTTTCTGTTGTTTCATGAGCTTGCTAATCAAAACATCATAGGCATTCCTCCCAAAGTGCTTGGGAACTATGCACTGTGATTGAGTCACATCTAGCCTTATTTTGCATCAGGGAATCCTTGATTAAAGCATGATTTGCTGAGAGAAACATTCCTTTGTTCAGTCTCCGGTCCCCTCTTTTGTGAAGCCTTTAAATTCACAGGGTCTCATAACAAAGACATGTCTTCAATAAGAAAAATTCCCCAATGTTACTGTGTTTCTAAGCCAATGTAATTTCAAGAGTCATGTTTTGTATTGTTAACAGAATGCCACCTGTAACTCCCATGTTTCTATTGTTTCCTTTGCAATGAGAACACAGACAAGAAAATGTTCTTAAGGATGGTTCCTTGGGGGACAGAAATTTTCCTTCTCTCACACATTTTTAAAGGCCACCATGAATTATCAGTCAGATTCTACAATACCAAGTACATACAACAGGCTAAAAAACCCACTTCATCTGGCCTTTCCTTTCTTAGCAAATAACAGTTGGGAGACCCACAAGGACTTGCAGAAGGCATCTTGTTTTCCCTTCCCCACTATTTCCTCTTTTCCTTCCCTGAAAGCCCCCATAGTATCTCCCTTTTTCCTGCTTGCTTCTCTCCTTCCTACCCACTAGCCAATCCTACCAGTATCTGCCTCCAGCATTCCATCCGTCCTTCCCCTGGCAGCCTCTCCTTGGAAAACTCCTTTTGGTTCAAGCCACTGCCCAGTTGGTGCCAGCCACTGGCCGAGTTGCACAGTACCAGCTGCCAGGCTGGGCCCAGTTGTACAGCAGGAAACCCTCAAGGGCATGCAGGGTGCATCTGAGGAGTAACTCCCATCCCACATTATTTCTTCTTTTCTTTCTTCTGGCAACCACTATGTTCTTGTCTTTTCATTTTTTTTCCCCTTCACACCCACCATTTTTTAATCTGCCCTCTGGCTATATTCATTATTTGTATTTACTTTGTTTATCCCTCCCCCATCTTTCTCCACAATGTAAGGGCAAACAGGTGGGTTTAAATTTAATAAATATGTAAGTGGCACATGTAGGGCTGCCAAGCCCCTGCCCCCAGCCCTCACTCATCAGCTGGCTGGTGGAGGACTTACTGGCAGCTGGGGAGACCTAGCCTGGTGGCAGCAATGTTGCTGGTGATGCCCGTTCCAGCCACACCAGGAGTGATGTCATTGTGTTGCTGGTGATGTAGGATGCTCTGGTATTTAGGCAAAAACATTAAAAATGGCTTCTAGGCCCAAGATCACCCAGTGATCTTCCATAGCAATATGAGGATTCATACCTGGGTCTTTCAGATCCTAGACTGAAACTCTAACCACTAAACCACAGGCCTGGGTGAGTCATGGAAGTCAGCAAGTTGCCAAGTGGTTGCTACTGGGCTTGGGCTCATCATTAGGGTTGCCAGGTACGGGCTGCCTGACCCAGGCTGAGAAACTCCTAGAGATTCGTGGATTGAGCCTGGGGAGGACAAGGACCTTGGTGGGGTACAATGCCATACAATTCACCCTTCAACACATTCAGGGGGACTGATCTCTGTAGTCTGGAGATGAGCTGTAATTCCAGAGGATCCTCAGGTCCCATCTGGAGGGTGGCATCTCTACTCAAGATCCCTCAAAGCCCAAAACAGCCCTGAAAAGGGCTTCCTCCTTCTCACATTTTTAGAAAGATCTATCCCACATGCTTGCCGCTTGAGACTCCAGATTTCTTAACTACAGATAGGGCTACATTGAGAATTAGCTGTATTGATGGTGTAGGTGTCTTTTAGACATTCTTCCAGGCAGTAGAACACTTAAATGACCCAAACATGTGTGTGTGTGGGGTCACTTGCATGAGCCCCCCCACCCCCCGGCAAAAGGCCAGCATCCTCTCTTTTGATTGGGTTGTTTCAGCTGGATCCTAGTATGGGAGTCACTTGTTTTATTGGATTGTTTTGCCTTGTAAGCCACTGAAAAGGCAGCATATCAATTTTCTAAATCAAAGAGCTCCTTGCCACTGAATTTCTATCTTTTAATGCACACACCTTGTAACATAGCCATCTACAGTCTAACCATCTGGTAACATTTTCCACCTTCCTCTCAGGCCCAGACTCCAAGCGGAATGATATGAGATCCTCAGTCACACGTTTTTGCAGGCAAGACACAGTTGCCGCATTGTGCAACACACAACCAGCTTGCACACTGCCTGCCCCTTGCTTCTGAACCTTTTTGAAAAAAAGGAACAAAACTAAGGGAAGAAGGAGAATTAACAGAGAAAGACACAAACAGGCTGAAAAGTAGTGTTGTTAACAGACATGCTCTTTTCCTCTTTACCCAATTTCCCTCTGAAACTTGACAATCCATTTCTGTTCTTCTTCTTAGGAATTTGGAGCCTGCTTGTAATTAACACCATGCTAATCAAGCAGAAATTCGAAGAGATGAGCAGGAAGGAACTTTCTACAAAATTTCAGGATTTCACTCTCTAGATGCTCAGATGCAGGCAAAGTTTTCTCTCTACAAAAAAAAATCAAAGAAAAGTGAGAGAAACCTCTCTTTAAAAAGAGAAAAAGAGATTTTTTTTGGGGGGGGGGTATTTCTAGTATTTTGAAACACATGTAAATATGTTCTGATCCACCTCCATTTCTCTGTGTTTTTAGTTCATATAGGATGTATTTTATTAAAAACTGCTCATGTGTATAGTGCCTCATCCATGCAGAGATAACTAACATATGGCTGTGCAAGAGGAATAGCTAGGGTTGGAGAAGCGAGAAGATAGCATTACAAATTAATTCCCTCACACACACACAGATACCCCATTTGCAGGGAGTCAGATCACTGGAAGAGTTTATGGGCTATATGATTGACTTTTACCCAGAGGCGCTGCCTTACTCTAGAGCCAGTTTGATGTAGTGGTGTAGTGGGGGGTTTGATTCCCCACTCCTCCACTTGCAGGTGCTGGATGACCTTGGGCAAGCCATAGTTCTGACAAGAGCTGTCCTTGAAAGGGCAGTTCTCTCAGAGCTCTCTCAGCCCCACCTACCTCACAGAGTGCTTGTTGTTGGGAAGGGAAGGGGAAGGGTTTGTAAGCTGCTCTGAGACTCTGAGTGAAGGGTGGGGTATAAATCCAATCTCTTCTTCTTCTTCTAGAGTAGCCCCAACAGAAGGGACACCCCACTTCTGACCTGAACTAGAGGCCCACAAACTCAGGCCAAGGAAGGCACTCTTTGCCTGAAACACAGAGCTAGCCAACAAGGCAGCCCTTCCAGTCTCCCCCTCTACCCAGCAAGGTGTGCCTAGGAAATAATACCGAGTTCCACCAGGTAAAGAATCTACATTTCTAAGAGCCAGGGGTCCATTGGGGCCAGAGCGACAGCTCAGGAGTGGCCACTAGGGCAGCCACGGGCCGAATCAGATTCTCTAATCTGATTCAGCCTGCTGCCGAATTGCCGCCGAAATTTGGCTGCAGTTTTAAAAGCAACTGGAGGGGAGGGGGTTTGAGGGAAAGGCTCCAAACTTTCAGGGTAGCTGCTGGGGCCTCTTGTCAAAATACCCACCAAGTTTCAAGAAGATTGGGCCAGGGGGTCCAATTCTACAGGCCCCCAAACAGGTTGCCCCCATTCCCTCCATTGTTCTCTATGGGAGGAAAAAAGTTAATATTTTTTCCCACCAAAGAGAACAATGGAGGGGATGAGACAACCTGTTTGGGGGCCCATAGAATTGGACCCCCTGGTCCAATCTTCTTGAAACTTGGTGGGTTTTTCGAAGAGAGGCCCCAGCAGCGACCCTGCAAGTTTGGAGCCTCTCCCTCAAACCCCCTTTCCTCCAGCCCCTCATATACCCTATGAGTTTTTGCCATTGATTTCAATGGCCCATAGGGTATAAAGGGGCTGAAACTGACATTCCCTTTCTGACACACTTCTGGTGATGTCAGGGGACGTGGCATATGCTAATGAGGTATGCTAATGAGCTATGCTAATGAGCCCCTGCACCTCTTTTTCTACGAAAGGACCCCTGCTAAGAGCTATCCAAAGGCCACCTGGCAAATAGCCCTGTCTCCAGAACTTCATGCAGCCCTTCCTTTTAAAACCTATGTCTATGTGAAAATCCTGTTTCCACAACTGTGCTTCCTGCTCCTTCCCTCAGGAGACCGAGGTAACCAATAAAACATTCAAATGTTTAGCAAGTCTTCCTGGCATCTACCAGGGACCCATTTCACACCTTTTATCTAAATCTGGGAACCTTTTCAACCTGCCTTGGCAGGACCATCAGTGGTCATCAAACCCATTCCACCAGCTCCAACAGAGCCATCCAGCACCTGGCTAATCCCATCAACACTGTTGTGAATCCAGACTCTGCCCCTCTGAAACCCCATTGGTCACACCTAGGCTTTGCTCCTCCTGGTGTTACACCTCCTGGGACCCCTCATTGGTCCAGGTGATCTTTTGTCTTCACCTGGGACAAGCCCCTCAAGGCCCCCCATTGGTTCACATTGTATTCCAATGTCTATATCCTCCAAAACACATGGCCTGAGACTGTGTGTCTGCTCCAGGATGCCAACTGGCAGGTCACCCCCAAACTCTGTTTGGGCCATATGGAAAGGCAGCTATAACCCCATCAATGGTTCGCCCTCTTTTGTCTCTGATCTCTTAAGATCACTTCAACCTTTTCTTTCTTAGCTCTTGTGTGTGTGATATTTTTATTGATTAGCTGAAATTTTCAGGGGTATTCTCTTAATAAATTCCATAAAAGATATTTCCTGTCTGTCATCTGTGCCACTCTGAGAGGGTTTTGACTTTGGTATAGTTGGAGGACGATCCCTAGCTTGCATACATATTAAGCAAATGGTCTCTTAGCTAATTACCCCATCATAACAAACAGAGACCCAAGTGTTGCGGCTAACAGACTTGTGGCAAGCTTCTTGAAATGCAGAAAGGAGAGGGGTAGGGTTTCCTCCAAGTGGGTTCAGGCACCCGTAAATACACTCCCAACATCTTGGTCACTCACAGCTCTGAAAGAAAGGGAGAAGGGGGGGGGGGCTGAGAGTTTGATGTATCATGATAACACTAACCTTTTGGTACTAAACATTTCTGCTGGTATAACTGGCTGCTATCTAGTTACATTCCACTAAAGAGAGATTAAGCATACCCCCTTTTCTATTTGAACACAGGACGATTTAGCTCATATCAGGGGTCATTTCGTAGAAAAAGAGGTGCAGGAGCTCATTAGCATAACTCATTTGCATAACTCATTTGTATATGCCACACACCCTAACATACCGGAAGTGTGTCAGAAGGCAACACCCACCCCTCGGGCTCCACTCCACAGGTGAGTGAAACTGACCTGCTCTTCCTCCATTCCCTTCCCCATCCAATACTTTGTGCAATAAAAATAAGCATAAAGAACACATCCTCATTCTCTTCCTGCTCCCTTGGAACCACCAGGTTTCAAGTAGACTTTAGATACCCAGGACATGTGCACCACCCATCCCTTTCCCTTCTCCTCCCCACAAGACACCCTGTGAGGTAGGTGGGGCTGAGAGAGGTCTTTTGAGAACTGCTCATGAGAGAACAGCTCTGAGAGAACTTGTGACTCACCCAAGGTCACACCAGCAGCTGCATGTGGAGGAGTGGGGAATCAAACCCGGTTCTCCCAGATTAGAGTCCAACTCCTGACCACTACACCAAACTGATGGGGTGGAAGCTGCTGAAGGGTTGGTGAAATTTCTCCAGTACTTATGTGCCATGTGCCCAGATAAAAAATGGTATACTTAGAAAATGTATATGCCACCTTGAGCAAGTCTCTGGAAAAGCAGCACACAGTCATAAAAGGAACAATGATAAAATTATCAATATTAAAACAAAACATTAAAAACAATAAAGACCCTAACAGGGCTTTCCCCAGGGTGCTGCACCTCTGCACTGTTTGGGGAAGCCGAGGAGGGGGCGGGGCTTGGTCATGTGCCCGCCCCCTCGGCTCCTCACTCCCGGAGCTGCGCTCCTCTGCGCTCCTGCTCCAACGGACCCCTGACTATTATTATTCTATTTTTATTTTTAAAATTATTTTTATGGTGCATGGCCTATGGGCTATTATACCTAAATAAACTTGGAAAAGATAACAATGCTAGGAAAAATTGAAAGGATCAGGAAAAGAGGAAGACTTAACATGAGAAAGAGTGATGTAGTTTGTTTTTAAATGTTGTTTTAAGGTTTCAATTTATCATTTGTTATTGTGTCATGAAGCTGAATGGCCTAACAATGTTGTGATCCGCCCTGAGCCCGTTCTTGGCGAGGGGGGAATATGAAATAAAGGAAGCCATGGACCTCAATTTGCAAGACACAAGCAAGGCTGTTAACATGACATTTTGGAGGACCCTAATTCATAGAGTCACCATAAATTGGAAGTGACTTGACAGCCCTTCTCTCTTTCTCTCTCTCCCCTCCCCCTCACATACACATGGAGTTGTATCCTACAAATCCTAATCAGAATGTAGTATCAGATCTTTCCCACCAACACTTTTTTCTGCTGCACCCACTCTCCATTATCTTTTTTTCCCAAATATATATATATATTTTTGTATTTTACATATAAAAGACAAACAATAGACAAACATACATAGATACACATTTGGGGAAGATTCGTTGTATCCTATTTTTTGATGTAATCATTTGACTTCATACTGTAACCAAAGAGTTCATTTCTTTTTCCCACCTTATAGTTTAATATACACATTTTGCTCATAATTAGATACATCGTTCTTATTTCTTTCTACTTCGGTATGAGTCTAAGAATTTTATATGTTGTGTTCTTCTATCCATTTGTAAAATCTTAAGTTGTCCATCTCCACTGTTTGTAATATCTTATTTGTAACTTCTTTCCTCAGCACCCACTCTCCATTATCAATGTGTACCTACACATTTATGAAAAACTGAAAAAGAGCAATCTTTATACAGCTGCATATGATTTAATTGATATTCTTTTTGCGCTCCTAGATCTGCCATAGTACTGCCATACTAATGAGCAAATGCATTCCTGTGCACTCACAAAAATTACTCTTGGTACTCTTGTATTTATTGTCTCATCAAGATTGCTTTTTTCTGTTGTTTTTTCCATGCAGATAAACCCTGAACAATTTTAAAGCACTGCCCAAAAAGAGTCTAGATGCAACCATCCATATGATTGCTTGAAGATTTTTTCTACATCTGTTTCATCAATAAGCATGTGGGTGGTTGATTGTAATGCATTTATTTATTTACTTACTTAATGTATACCCCCACCTTTCTCTCCAACAGCTGTACACATCAGTCTCCTCTCTTCCATTTTATACTCACAACAACCCTGTGAGATATGTTAGGCTGTAAGTGTGGGACTGGCCCAAAGTTACCCGGCAAGCTTCCATGGCAGAATAGGGATTTGAACCTGGGTCTCCCAGATCCTAGTCTGACAGTCAAGCCGCTGGACCACACTGGCTCTCAAACTTAAAGTAAAGGAAGCAACACCCCAAATGAATCAACAGAATGAAAGCTGCAAGAAACTAAAAGCAGAACTCTCAGTACAAAATGTAAAAAAAAAAATAATGATGGAACAATGGTACATTCCTACTGAATCCTAAACAAGGCCAAGGACTTTGTAACTACAACATCAGGGGAGAAATTTGGATATGGAGGTTGCCAGAGGCATCATTAACATCAAGGAAATTGCTTGCCAGAGAAATTAACACAAACAAATGGTAGCAGGATAGTATCTTCATCCTGGGTTCTGGTGGAATGTCATTGTGCCAGTGCAGTCTTCACTATGCTCCATCATGACCGTTTACTAGCAGGTTCCATAATCCACTGGATATGGTCATTTATGACATTTTCAAATAGTTACATAAACTATGTGTGCTAATTATATTATGGTTTGGTTGCAAAGCAAGTGCAGTTGCAATGAACCATCCAGGGCTCATTTACATCTATTTCTTCCTTCGGTGAATCTTGACCAGGTTTTCTGTCTTTCAGAGTACCCTGCCTATGCATTCTTCTCCTCATCTTCTAATCCTGGCATAAGTAAATAAAGAGCTTCTTTAGGCTGTACAAAATGGCTGAATGACAAAGCAACGAAGGTTCTTTGTGACTCTGGAGCCACTGTGCAAGTATCTATTGCTAAGCAACACAGGTTCATGGCAATGAATTTTGCCAATTGCAGATGGTGAGTAGGTTTGCAAAAACTTTAAAATTCTTTTGGTATAAATCTTTCAACTTGCATTTAAAATAGAAGGTTAAGAAGTACAGCGCAACTGATCAATATGAAGGGCCACGTGAAGAGGAAATAGAGGGGGGAAGGTTGATTTAATAATCTTCTATTTCTGCATGATTGTTCTCATTTTTCAAGAGCTACTTTGAGGAAAGATGACCCACATTGCTACAGTTATGGAAAGTGTCATCAAGTGAAAACTTAACAGAGCTCTTGAGTGGGCAGGAAGGAAAAGAGGCTGCCTCCTTAGAGTTCCTAGTATTATGCAGGGGATGTATTGTTTTGCTCTTTTTTTAAGCAGTGAAGAAAGCCCAGTTCTTGTCTGCTAGATCTGGCCATCTCTAGCAAAAACTCCAATACATGAAGCTGTTGAGAGATGAAGAAGGTACAGGGAGGGATCAAGATCCATTCATCATGTTGCCCTTCCCCAAGCCCAGGTTTCTTCTTTGCACACACAGATGGAAGCAGTGCTAAAGATAAAGAGATGAAAAAAAAGGGGGGGGGGAGAATAAGCTAATATTTTATTTGGGACAATATAAATTTGTTCCTTAATGCATGGTCATATTGGTTCTGGTTTTCAGCACGACATTGTTGGTTGCTCTCAGGGCTTCTCCCCCAATCCATGGCCAAATTTTCAATTCTCTTTTGTAAACAAACTGATAATACTTTCTGAAATGCTGGGAAAGTTGTTGGTTTTGCAAGTATATGTGGTTTCTTTCAAAAGTACTTTTTTGTTCTAGCTATATTGTAAACAACTGATAATTCTCTTTGAACCACTGGGAAACTTCTGGGCTGTAAGGTACTACAATAAGAAGTGTTGTATAAATATAATAATTGCTTGACTCTACAGATCTTTTTTTATTAGGGAAAAAGAGGATTGAAAAACTTTTAACATGGGCAGTGGTGTGGACCCAAAAGACATGAAAAAAAGACATCAGGGTACCTCCCCAGGAGCAGCCAAATCTGTAAGCTCCAGTTTGACACAAATTTCATTAAAAGATTTGCAATCTGTAATACAAAACTCTAAGGCTGGAACTGTTAAAGCTGAAATTACAAAAGCAGTTCAAGCAGCAATTACTGCTACTGTAGAACCAGTGCAGAACAAGTTGGGCTCTTTAATACAGAAGATGACATCTCAAATGGAAGAAATCCAAAAACAAATTAAAGAGAACAAGCAAGAAATTCTTGTTGTAACCAAAAATACAACTCAACTGGAAGACAAACATGAGAAGATGGAAACCAAGTTAGGAGGTGTGACTTCTAAATAGAGATACATGGAGGAAGATCTTATTAAACTGGAATTATATTTTGAGATTTCATAACATCCCAGAAAATAAAAATGAGAATATAAAAACTCTGATGGTGCAGACTTTGGCTAAATATATGGGCACAGCCAATGGCCATATACAATGAAATTGATGTGGCCTACAGAATGAATTCAGCATATGCCAAAAGAAATAAACTTCTTGGAGAAGTACATGTAAGATTTCACAAAAGAATGCTGAGAGATGAAATTCTTAAAGCTGCAAGTACTACCCCTCTACAAGTTGAGAACACAGAGATAAAAATTTTGAAGGAAATTCCATGGAGAGTGAGAGAGAAAAGAAAGGAACACATGGACCTAACATACACTTTGAGAAAAAAAATGAAAACAAATATAGGTGGTTATTTTCAGAAGGTATCCACCTTCAAAGGAAAAAGATATAGAATCAACTCAACCTTCAGGCAATCATAACTTTAATTCCCAAAACAGATGACGATAAGAATCTAATTAGTAATTATAGACCTATATCTTTATTGAACGCTGATTATAAGATCTTTGCCAGTATTTTAGTGAACAGATTGAAAAGGGTTTTGAATGAAACCATTAACTCAAATCAAGTTGGTTTTTTACCTAAAAGGCAGTTGAAGGATAATTTATGGGTACTGATTGACTCGATAGAATATTACAAGGCGCATCCAGAGAAACATGCAGCTTTTGTATTTTTAGACACGGAAAAAGCATTCGATAACTTATCTTGGGAATTTCTTCTGCACAAATTAGAAAAGTGGAAATGTGGAACAGTGGAAATCTGGATAACAGCTATTTATCAAAAGCAACAAACAAATATCTTGCTAAATGGGGATTTAAGTAATGATACAGAGATTCAAAAGAACAAGGCAGGGTTGTCCTCTATCGCCTCTATCATTCATATTTGCCCTGGAATCTCTGAGTGAACAGGTTAGACAAAACGCACAGTTAAAAGGACTTAAGGTAAAAGGATTTGAATTTAAAGTCCGTGCATATGCCAATGATTTGCTGTTTATACTGGAAGACCCTGTCAACTCAGCGCCACATTTACTGGAAACCATTAAAGCATTTGGGAAGGTGGCCGGCCTAAAGATTAATTTCAAAAAAACAAAAATCTTAACTAAAAACTGCTCTCAGCAAATAATTAAGGAGCTACAAGACTGAATAAAGATAGAGGTAGTTTAAAAAGTATGATATTTAGGTATATGGATCACCAATAAAAATACTACTCTAGTAGAGAATAACTACTATAAATTGTTAAACGAAATTAAATTGGACTTAGGGAAATGGATAGACTTACATCTATCTTGGATGGGCTGAATGGCGACAGTTAAGATGAACATCTTACCAAGATTCCTCTTTCTGGCTCAAAGCATTCCAGTGTTGAGAAACAATAATTTTTTTGAGGAGTTAGATAAATTAATCAGGAAGTTTGTTTGGTCTGCAAAAAAACCAAGAATAAAGTGGAAGTTATTACAGGACAGGAAGGAAAGAGGTGGATTCGGCGTACCAAATTGGGAGATTTACTACCAAGCTGCTTCCCTTGTCTGGATCAAAGACTGGATAATACTAGAAGATGCTAGAGGTTTGGCACTTGAAGGCCATGATCTATATATGGGGTGGCATGCTTATATTTGGTATGGGAAAGATAAGGTTCATACTAACTTCTAGCATCATTTGCTAAGAGGTTCCTTATTAAAAACATGGTTAAAAATGAAGATAAGGTATCATGGGAAAATCCCTAGATGGGTTTCCACGTTAGAAGCATTTATAAAACCTTCTATACTTAATATACCGAAAATGGTGAGCTATGATGTCTTACTAGACAAACAAAATAAGTTAAAACCAAATGAAATTTTAGAAACATCTTATAATATAAAATTAACATGGTGGGAAAAATTCCAATTGCAAGCGAGATTTGACATGGATAAGAAAACAGGTTTCTTTGCTACCAGTAATGACCTTGATAAGATCTGGTTAGATTCTCAAGAGAGGTTGATACAAAAAATTTATAAATTTTTATTGGATAAAAAGATGTTAGATGAAACAGTGAAACCTTGCATGGTTTCATGGATGAGAGACTTTGCCTACCCGATAGCAATAGACAAGTGGTCACAAATTTGGAAAACACTCAATTTTTTGAGTGCCATTCCTTATATGAAAAATATATACAAAACGTTTTTTAGATGGCATTGGACTCCGGAGAAAATTGCTAGATGTTATGACAATGGCTCTAACCTCTGTTGGAAGTGTGGTAAAAATATAAGGACTTTTTTCCATATGTGGTGGCGTTGTTCGAAAGCCCGAAAGTTTTGGTTTAGGATTCAGAAACTAATAATAGATGTTTTAGATATTAACATCCCTTTTGTTCCAGAAAACTTTTTGTTGAACTTATTGGATAAGAACTATAGTAAAGGTGATTATACTTTTATAATATATTCTTTTATGGCTGCCAGAATTTGCTGGGCCACATATTGGAAATCGGAGAAAGTCCCCTCCATAGATGAAATTATAAGTAAACTATATGATTTAGCAGAAATGGTTAAGTTAAATAATATCATCCATAGGAAAGATGAAACTATGTTTAATAGTATATGGTCAAAGTTTTATAAATGGTTGGAAAATAATTGTAGGACTCAATAACAAGACATAGAGTTATCTATGTAGTTTGTAATTTGTATTATGTAAGAAAATCCTCTGAAAAGATTTTAATTTTGTTCCTATTGAAAAAAAAATGAATAAAAATTATTTTTAAAAAAGATGCAACTAGATGTTATACGTTTACAAGAGACCCACATAAAACAGTCAGATCAAAAGCACTCGGAACTGAAAAAAATTGGGAAAGTTTTCATTTTTTCTGATAAAGAAAAGAAGAAAAGAGGTGTAGTTACTTATGTGAAAGAGCAGCTATACCCTAAGATGCTTTATAACTCTGAAGATGGCAGAATCCTGATAATCCAAATTCAAAGACAAGGCAAAGTAACCTTGATTGTCAGCATATATGAACCACATCAACACCATGACAAATTCTACAAATTTTGGCAAGAGCTCATTTCCAAACAAAATTTTGATGAGATTTGTTTGATTGGAGATTATAATGCAGTCCTTGATAGACTGGTGGATAGAAAAACAACAACTGCAAAACAAAAGAAAAAAGGTAACTAACTTCCTAATTCCTTTTTACAATTGGCAGAAGAATATAATTTGGTGGACTCTTGGAAAGTGAGAAACACTCCAAAATTGCCTCCAGGGACTGATTTAGAGTTTCTATAGCCTTGTCAGAATCATCTGGAAGTGCAAGACAGAGTTAAGTGTCATCCACATATTGATGACATTCTTGAACAAAGTTTAAATGTTAACCTGGAAATGTGCCCGCTGCTTAAAAATACACTTTTTTGTGAGGGCAGATGTGAGGGCACAGGTTGCTATGACATTATATATATATGAAAGGGAGATTGTTTGGAGTCTCACATAAAAGTTGCTCTGAGCTTCCCAGACAAACAATGGAATACACATGAGATAAAGTAAACTTAAAAGGAGCATCATTTAGAGAGCAATCCTAAGGAAGTCTACTCAGAATCCAGGTCTATTCAAAAGGGCTCATTTCCATTAAGAGTTCTTAGTATTGTGCTGTTTATATGTTTACATGGTTTTCACTGTGCTTTGTCTTTCTCTTCCTGTGAGGAGAACATGTTCAACAAATATTTGCAGCAATTGGCTTGCTGATTCAGTTTAAAGTCTAAGGCTGTATGTTGCCTTTAATAATAACTCCATTCAAATATCTAAGAAATAAAAACTGAAGTGGTTGTAATAGGGCTGTAAAGAGAGATTAAGCATACCCCCTTTTCTATTTGAACCCAGGACCATTTAGCTCATATTACACTGGTTCAGATAGGTATTAGATACCAAAATACATAAAAAGAGCCAAGGAGATGGGGAGAATCAGGGCTATTTTGGGGCAGGAATGCACAGGAACAGAGTTCCGGCTGGCTCTTGAGTTGGCCACACCTACAACCAAAACCTCTGGCATGCGTGGCTACAGAGTATGCTGCCCTCCCCACTTTACACACAAGAGGGAAAGGTGGCATGTTAAAATGCCATCTTTCCCTCTGGGGAGCCTGTCCAGATTTCCTTGTTAAGTTCACTCCAGACAAGTCTGCTGAGAGTGAAATTGACAAGGAAAAGTCTCTCTTTTCCTTCCCTTCTCTAGCTGACACATTGCAGCTGGAAAAGGGCAGGCAGGGAACCCAGGCATGTTGAAAATGCCTTTCTTTCCCTCCCTGATCTGGGGGAGGGAGAGAAAGGCATTTAACCATGTCCCCCCCTCACACTTCCCTGAGTTTCTCCACAAAAGCAGAGAGGCTCAGGGAAGGAACGGGGCACGTTTGTCTGGCTGCCCTCGGTCTCCCCAGCCTGTGTGCCTTGGCGGGCTGCTGGGGAGACCAAGGGCAGCCAGGCAAACATGTCTGCTTCCCTTCACAATCTTTCGGGTGTGTGTGTGTGTGTAGGAGACTAGAAAGGCAATGCTGACATTCCCGGGATCTTTCAGATCCCAGGCACTTCAGCACCACCTTTCCCCAGCCATCTGATTGGGGGGAGGGGGAAGACTAGAAAGGCAATGCTGAAATGGGGTGGAAAAGGCAAGCTTCCCCCCCTTGGGGGGGGGGAGAGGCAAGCTTCCATGCCTGCCCTGTGCTTTCTCAGCCCCCACCTAATATGTTAATGAGCTATGCTGTCAGGGGTGTGGCCTAATATACTAATGAATCTCTGCTTTTGGGTGTGGATTATTATGCTAATGAGTTCTTGCTGGGCTTTTCTACAAAAAAGCTCTGGGGATAATAATATACTTTATAATTACTTGGTTATATTGTATTACAAGGAATTTCACGGTTGTTGTTTGCTAATGCCAATGTACGAAAAGATAGAAGGCCATCCTCCTTTTGGCTGGCTACAATTCCGACGTGGGGGGGCGGGTGTGAATATTGTTGAACTTTATTCTGTGGCTCTCCATTTCCTTTTACTTTTTTTTTCTTCTTGAGAGATATCACAATTATTTTTACAAAGAGGATATTATGAGAACTTTTTCCCCCACAGCTTCTGCGCAGGTTCTTTCTTGGGATCCTTGTGTACTTTGCTGCCAATGAAAGAATATATGCATATTCTGTAAGGATTAAATTATGAAAAACACACAGGATCTATAAACCATCTATTTTATTAAGATGATTGGAAGCATGCACCACCTGCCAAAAGTCCAGAACAGTTCAAAGGCAAATATCTGGCATGTCTCAACGTGGTTTTTGTTTGTTTTGTTTTTGTTTATAAGTTCTAGGACATTTCTTTCATGTCAATGAATACAGGAAAATTATGCTTGGATCGTGATAAAAGATAAGAAGTATTTGTATAATGTTAATATGGTTTTATCTCTAAGGTGAGAACTATACAAGACACTGGGAGTGCCATGAATGGAGCTCTCAGCATTTTCATTTCCTGTAAAAGTCAAGTGTGTAGGCATTCAGTTTCAGTTGGGATGTGGCACAAGGAAAGGGAAGGTGCTTAAGCCTCCCCCTTTAATGTTTTCCCAACCATAAATATTCTTCTGGAATATTCCACTATTTGCCATTTTGGCAAGTCTTTTTTCTTCTTCCAGGTACTGGTGTCGTATGTTTGTCCCCAAGGACCAAGCTGTGGCTTCATAGGGCTCTTTCCAGGCAGGAGAACAGCACTCGGGGGAGGGCTAAATCTGCCTTTCCCTTGCGCCAAGGTCCCACCTGGTATGGGGTTTGCCACTTCTATTTAAAAAAAAAATGACCCCAAAAACATGCAACAGCACAATGAAGGGACCCTTACCAGCTAGGGGGGGTCACTCTGGGAACTTCATGGTGGAGTAGAGATTTGAACCCAAATCTCCATCATTCTAGTATGATACTTTAAGTACAGTACTTTAAGCTCATAAATAGCAAAGCACAATTATAGCTACCTGATGTTAGCCTGATCGCTTTTAATTATTATTAATATTGGGGAATTTGAGATATTATAAATATAGCAATAGGCTATAAAGGAACAAACACCATTATATACAGGGGTCCCGCTTCTTCCAGAAGCACCAGGAATAGACACGGAGGCTGGCTTCAGTACAAAATGGTTTCTTTACTGAAGGATTCTTAAACATACAAACATAAAACCAAGCATTCACACACACAATACAGAACTAAGAAAGCAGAGATGATTGATAGCTAATGGAGGGGTTATGGGGTGATACTACCTGTCCCAATGTGCAGAGGTCCATGAAGAAAGGATTATGGCCTAAACCCAAAGGGTTTAGGAGTGGACTGCCAGTTGGCATCAGGGCAGAAGCACACAGTCTGAAATCATGGCCGAGGACAGACTGGCAATGTAAAGCGGGGCAGGCACGCTTCGGAAACGGAAGAAAGGAGCACGTTCAGACATACGCATCTGTCCGTCGGCTCCGTTTCGTACTTACCCGTCTCCCAGTCGCTTTCCATCCGCTTTACCAGGACACCGGGTAAAACTGGTGTTCAGGGGCCGTCCTCCGCATGCCTCCCGCTTCCAAACAGTGTGAACCGGAAGAAGCGCACATGCGAAACACATCAAAGGAAAACAAAAAAAAGCGCAGCGGCAGTCTGAACACTCTGTGGCAGTCTGAACGCTCCGTATCGCCGCTGGTCCGCATTGCTCTGGCCAGTATGAATGGCCAGCTCCGTGGAGTTTTCCCCCCGCACCAGTTCCCTCCGCTTTGCCTCCGCTTTAGATTGCCAGTCTGTCCTTGGCCCATGTGTTCACGGATATAGACATTGTAAAACAATGCCGACCAATGGAAGGTCTTGGGGGCTGGTCTCAGGTGAGAACAACAGATTACCTGGGCCAGTTAGTGCCATTAAGATGGGCAAGGCCTAGATGTAACCAGTGAGTTCTCAGAGGGGGCAGAGTCAGGCCTAACAACAGAAGCCAGGTGCTGGATGACTGTGCTGTGTGGAACAATAGAGTGATCTGGCATTTCCCTGGGGCCAGACAAAAGGAGTGATGTTTCTTAATGTGTGGCAGGATTATCCTGAATGGCTGACCATTCACTAGACATGGAGAGTTAATGTTTACGTGGATGGGTCTTGCATAGTTGTGAGAATGCAGATACCTTAGACAAATACATGGAGACAGGGATGAGAGGCTTACTCCAAAGATACTTCCTGACATGGGTGAAACATGAGAGGGGGGTGGAAACATGCAACATACTTCATTCATGACAACAGCACAGACCAGAGGCTTTTTGACCCTGCCTGCCTGTACATTTGACAGACAAAAGACTAGCCATTTGGTCAGCAGAAGATGCCTGAGGCAAGGGCAGAGACTTGCTCATCCTTAGTCCTTTTTGGACTAAGCTGACAGGAGAGAAGAATGGGGAGGGGTTGCTTGCATGGAGAATTCTCTTTGGCCTGAATTTTCTCAGCCAAAATGTGGTTCTTCTAGCCTCCCAGCAAAAGCCACTGTTTAAGCCAAGCCTGGCTTATGGAGGTTCAGAGGTTGTTTTGGGGTGTCTCTCTCTTGGGAAAGACCACCCCAGGTTCAGTGCTGAGAATGCTGGCAACACTGAGGCTTAGATATTCATCTACTGATGGATATAAAGGGAAGGCTGATGTGTTTATAAGTCTTGACTCTGAACACAATTTACTAAACATTGTTTGCTATGCTCATCATATTTGAGTACCTGGTGATTTAAAAGGAACAGTGCTTGCTGAATGGTATGCTTTATAAAGAAAATTGTAACAAAACATATGCTTAGGAAAGGAGCCAAAATGCTGTAAGGCAGGAATGTATATCTACCCCAGGCTGCAGTTTTACTTTGAAACGCTGAACTGGTTACTTGACTTCTCGCACCTAGCTGAATGTAGCTGGGGGGGGGGGGGGAATTAGATAAATGTCCAGTGTTATGGAACAGTACAGAATAAATCAGCAACAGAATAATTTTGCCAGAAACAGACATTTTCTAAAAGGCTGAGCTTGCTGAATGCTATGTTTGCATGTTTGTTCCAAGTCCCATTAGTCATCAGTACTTAGCCCATGAATACGATTATTGTCAAAGTTACTAATGGAAAAACACTTGGAAATAACCATCTAGTAATTATGGTTTTAACTGACTGAATGCTGAACATGTTAAATCCCAACTCGATAAAGTACCACTAATAAGCACTGCAGCTATTGAGAGCCAGATAAATGTGAAAGTAAAGGTTCGCAGCAAGAAAACCCTGAACTGAATACAGGACCCAAGTGCTTGATAATGGGAGACTAATTTATAATGCGACCCTGTATCTGAGGAAATACTCTGATAAATGATAAAAACAATGAGACATACTAAAGGCAGAAAGAAATGTTTAAATGGACAGGCTGGTTAAAACAGATCTGTCAGTCTGGAAAGGGAGGGACCACCTGCCAGAGCTATGACGAGTATCATTTGATTAATATGCCAAAAATCTTCATTTCAGTCTGAGTGAGCCATATGGCTGTTGGGGGTATCGCTCCTGGAAAAACATGTTGTGGGTATCAATTCTGACACATCATAATGGAAATATTTTCATCTTCATGACTGATTTAGAAAGTCAGTCAGAAGAGAGTTTGGTTAGATTAGCCAAGGATCCTAAGGGATCCTTCTGATCCAAGATGCCTAGGATCCATCTGTTATTTAACCCACGTAAGTGCTAATCTTTTGCTTCCTCTCCATGGACTGCTCTTTTCACCTTTTTAAAGAACGTATCAAAAAATGACATCAGCTAAATTGCACTAAAACAAAGGAGAACTGGTCCACATTCAGTGAACTAGCAATTTAGGCCAAAAGTGAACTGTTTCTCCTACAGTGGGCCAAGAGAGGTTTCTATATATTTTCTAATGTAATAACGTTAGAGGCTTAGAGCTGGGTCTATATATTTTAACTGTGGTTGATCAGAATAGGCAGCTAAATGGAAAAGTTATAAATTATTCTTTAATTACCTCTCAAATGCAATTGTAAACTAGAAACAAACATTTCAGGATTTTAACAGGAGACCCTGAGCTCCACAAAAGTATGCTAGGACTACCAAAGACAGATTCAGCAAACTGTAAACATTTCCGTGAGTGGATATAAACATAGGCACAATCTAGCCAAACTTCAGCAATTTCAAGCCTCAGTGATTTCCAGAAACTGCAAACATGAAATGAAAAACATTTGTTGTGACTAAGAAGTACAAAAATGTTGAAGGAGACTACTAGACCCCCTCCCTGCTAACAACATTTTTTGATCTGCTTTATTTTCCAGTTATAAGGGATGCGACATCAATATAATATACTGGTAACAATGTAAAGTAAGAATGAGGCAATATTAAACTTATTAAACTTAGCCAACTGGACAAATTTGTTAACATATATAGAAGTTGTACCAGTAGTTCCCAAATATCATTTATACTAAGCCAATATAGTTGGAAAACTGTGCTGTATGATACTGCACCTAATTTGATGGAATGATCACAGAGCTGGAAAGGGAACTGATTAAATAAAACAATGAAAATGTGTTGAACCAGCAAAGTTATTACAAGGAAAGATCCCAATCAATGGCTGTAATGTATTTAAAGTGCAATAGGCTGTTAGCTCAAACCCTACAAGTCCCCAAACACACGCACAAAGTCCACTTTCAAAAATTATATAGGTTTATACCTTATCTATGCATCAGACTCCACTGTTGCCATTGAAAAGAAGACTTCCTAATTCAAGTTAGAAGGGGTAGTCCACAAGTACTTCTGGGCAAAGTTAAAGTAAAATGTCCATTGATGTGAGCGTGTCCCAGATACCGGCATTTTGCTTTAAATGCATTTCCTTTTCTTTGGGTATGCAGTAGTTGCACTTAAAGGGAATATTTCCACAAGGTAATCCATGAGTTCTTTGGTTTCCCTGCCAGTTCCCATGCTTTCTTTTCCTTGACTGCTAAAGCAATGCATAAGCATGTTGAAAGAATTTGTGCTACAAAACACTCGGTGAAAATAATTGACTGAATGAATAATTTATCGAATTTACTGAAAATACTGACCTAGATTTATGCTTCCATATTAAGAATGTAGGACATGTATAACAACATGTGATTGTAAATGGTGTGCTGAGTTATGTTAAGGGAAGATTGTCTCTCAATGATTAATTTAAAAGGATGCTGTACAAGAAGGGCAGCTTGACAGTAGATTGCTTATGCTGCGCAGCCATTGTTTGTCACAAAAAGGCACTTCATTATGCCACTAAGAGTGGGCTATCTTTGAAAGATTTTGGAAAAGTCAGAAATATTTTATAAGAATGGGACCGCTGTAGATAAATACATCAGTCTGTGACATACCACATGGCAGTGAGGAGGGGAGAGGAACAGAACAGCCTCTGCCAATTCCTGTTCCCGATTCAAGTGGAACATCCATTTTCAGACTAAGAGACAGTATGGCTACTGACCAGATCCTTGATAGGGCAGGGACCCTCTGTGCTTAAATGTGGGCAAACTGCCTTGGGATTCTATTACATTTCAAGAATGGTATCTCGACAAAATCTAACCCTGTGTGAAAAAACAGGTGTGAAAAGGTTCCTATGGGATCCTGAGAACTTTTTAGTTATTTTTTGAAATTGGCCCTTGGTATTCATAATACCAGAGTTGTTTCATAGAGAAGTAAAATGTTGTGGGAAATGCTGCCTGAGTCTTCTGCTCACCAAGACTGTTAAGAAGAGCCCTGATGGATGAGACCAATGGTCCATGTAGCCCAGCATCCTGTCTCATACAGTGGCCAACCAGTTCCTTTGGAGGGCCAACAACAGGGTATAGAGGCCAGGCCTTCCTCTGATGTTGCTACCTGGGCATTCTCTGGGATTCAGATGTTCAGTGCCTCTGAATGTGGAGCTTCCCCTCAGTCACCATGGCTAGTAGCCACTGATAGACCTATCCTCCATGAATCTACCCCATCCCCTTTAAAAGCTGCGGCTATCACTGCATCATTTGGCTGCAAATTCCATGTTTTAATCACTCTCTGTGTAAAGAAGTGTTTTTATTTCTGTCTCATTGGTTATAATGTTGAATTACTATAGGACTTACTGGGAGCCTGTCAGCTATACATACCAGGAGAGTGTGAGACTGTCCCAATAGATATAGTCCCCAACAGGTCTCCTTAAACAGATAGTCCTTTATTTGTAGAAAAGATCATGTTGGTCAGACATTTCTTCTGTTAGTAATGCTTAAGCTTTGAATTACAAAGCATAATTATACTGGATATGAAATATGGCCCAACTACCCTCTACCAATCAATACAAAGAATTCTTGGTGCCAATTATACTGGCCCAATGTTCCCAAGGAAAGCGCAGCAAAATGAGTTCTCAGGGAGAAATACTGTTGAACATTTTGGGAGAACAGTTCCCAGAGAAATTAAGAAAACAGAATATATAACACCTGTGGTTCTTGTAACACAGAACAGGAGGCACTTCCTTTCAAGGTCGTTAGCTGAGGAGGCTAGAGATAAAAGTGAATGAGTAATGAGCATGCGCAAAGCAAAGTGAGCGAGGCAAAGCGAGGTGTGCATTCCAGTGGTGGGGGTCAGGTCCCCGATGCTATCTCCCAGCCGGGACCTATGAGTATGGAGTAAAACATTCAGACCAAAAACAATGCAAGTTAAACAGAAAGGCTTAGCCGGATGTAACACTGTAATATTGGCGCAGTCACCCCAGTCTATGGCAGTTCACTGACATTCTGCCCTCCCGATAACATATCCCCCCCCTTTCCTGGGCTTCAAAGGGTATGATTTATGAAATGCTCGGATTTTACCTGGGGCATGAACATGTGAAGCTTTGACCCATTCATTTTCTTCAGGACCAAAATGCAACCATTTTATTAAGTAGTAAAGACCACCTCTCTTACGTTTAGAATCTAAAATGAGTTCAATTTCATAATGAGGTCCAATGAGGAGGGAAAAAATGTTAACTTTTTTCCTACCATAGAGAACAATGGAGGGAATGGGGGCAACCTGTTTGGGGGCCTGAAGAATTGGACCCCCTGGTCCAATCTTCTTGAAACTTGGCGGGCATTTCTAGGAGAGGCCCCAGCAGCTACCCTGCAAGTTTGGAGCCTCTCCCTCAAACCCCCTCTCCTCCAGTGGCTTTCAAAGTTGCCACCGAATTTCAAAGTTGCCGCCGAATTAGAGAATCTGATTCAGCCCGTGACTGCCCTACTGGCCAGTCCTGAGCTGGCGGAGCTTTGCTTCGCCTTGCTCTGGCCCCAACGGACCCCTGGGCATCTCCCACAAAGATAAATGGCAGCTTGGATCATAATCACTCCTCCATGGTGGTTCCTAGTGTTTCTCCAATCCATGCTCTACCCCAAATTTCCCAGTGATAGGTCAGCTCCTAGAACTTGACCTAATAGCATAATGAATACCAACTGGCAGCCCCAACAGTAAATGCCCTGTAAAAATGGTGTCAGGATGGCACCCTGAGATGGGGCAATTAGTTTCCACAGCGGACTGTTCCTCTGCCTCTTTAGGGCAAGGCTGAGTGGTGTAAGGTTCAGTTCCATCCCTAGGAGTGCTCCATCATCCCCGGCATTCCAGGACAGAGCCTTTCTTGCCCTGCCTGGATCAGAGTTCTGGACCGACATTTGCACTGCAGAATCAGACAGTCTATGGGACTTCAATTGCTCCTTCTTCTCTTTAATCTCTTCTCCCAAGCCCGAATTCCCTGTTCCCTGTGCCTACCCTCTGGGAGTCTCATTGGAAGAGAATTTTGGTCATCACTCCTTGTGCCAACTTTCCTTTGCACTCTTGGGGGCAATGTATGCTCATAAGAAACCCCAAAAGATAGTTCTAATTCTGGGACCAGACATCGTGGCACACATTTAGCAGAAATGGAATAGCTTCCACTTGGAATCTTGTCATTTACTTGTTGAATGTCTATTCCCCAAATGCTTATGTGATTGTATATGCTGCCCAGTTGTTCATAGTTTAGTATATTCTCCCAATTTAGTATATTGCATTACATATCATATATTGCATTTTGAAATTGCCTCTCTCCCCCTCACTTTTTCTCTCTGTTATTTTTACATTTCAGTAAAGATCAAAACCCAGGACTGTCTCCCTCTGTCTTCTCCCATGAATCTGTCCTCGATATCATTCTAAGTTTGCACTCATGTAAAAAGAACCTCAAAGGTCCCTTACCCTGGGATTTGAAAGGATGAACATATAAAGACAATAGATGTGTGTGACCCAGTAATAAAGGGTTGGACTAAATAGTATTTTAGTCTTTTCCTACTCTAGGATTCTTCTGTTAAACAGTCCATCACCCATCATTTCTGACAGCAGAACTTCAATTAACCTTGCTTGTGCCAGGTTTGTGTTATCTCTCCATTACACACATCTTGGCTGTGGTCCATGTTCAGTGACAAATGTTCACATGGTGAAAAAAAATGTTTGTTCTTTGGATAAGTGCATACATTTCCCACCTGTTGCTATGATAATTTCCTTTTTAAAGTTCACATTTTTGTTTCCCAATTCAAGGGAGAGGTAATAGGGGGATGTTTTTATAGAAATTCAGCTAACACATTTAAATACTGAAATTACTCCTTCTCAAATATAGGGAAAAAGTAAAATGTCATCAGGAAATGAAAAAAAAAATATTGAACCATTTAGAGTAATTCCATGGATAAGATGTGAAAATGATATGATAGGAATTGGGAAATTTTCAACAATTTTTCAGTTCTGAAGTTTACTGCATCAGATACTCGCTAAGCAGAGGTTCATTAAAAATGTAAAAGGAACCAAATTCTAACCACCGAGAACACCACTGAAGTTTTTAAAAGGCAGCACTTGTGTAGTGGTAGCACTAATATTCCCCTATGGTTAACAATGTTAAGGAACTGGTAATATGTGCACTTGCCCTAAGAACACACGATCTTTGTTAGTTCTGTAAAGAGGCGTGAAGGCTGCTGGTCAAGGCAGGGCTATTTTTGGGCAGGAACGCACAGGAACGGAGTTCTGGCTGGCTTTCAAGTTGGCCACACCTACAGCCTCCCCCCCCCCCAGGGTTTCCCAGGCACTTTGCTAGCTGCGGGGTGCCTGAGGAAGACAAGCCGATCCAGGGAGGGAAGGCAGTTTAAACTGCCTCCCCCCCAGGTTCCCCACGCACCCCGAAAGCTGAGGGGCACCTGGGGAAGCCGATCCTGGAAGGGAACTGTGCTGTCAGGGGTGTGACCTAATATGCTAATGTTTGGGTGTGGCCTATTATGCTAATGAATTCCTGCTGGGCTTTTTCTACAAAAAAAGCTGTAGGTCAAGGCGTTTTAGTTGCTCTTCATATTGAAGCTGTTCAAAGCCATTCATCATGCCAACATATGCCATCATCTATTCATCATGAGTTTTTCACAGATACATGTCATGACAATATGGATACTGTTTATGATCCAAAGGTCCTAACACACTATTTTTAAAAAAAATTCTCTGTATCTATAACAATAATGTGCCATTAAGTCACAACCAACTCATGGCAACACCAGGACCATTGGGTTTCCAAGGTAAAAAATGAAAAGAGATGGTTTGCCATTGCTCTCCTTTGCATAGCAACTAGGGATGTGTGTGAACTGGAAATGCCACGTTCGGGCCTCATCAAACCGCTCTACCAAACAAAACCGCTTTACCGAACTGAACCAGTTCAGGAAGTTCAGGACATGGTGGGATGGCCCCCAGGTCCTAGAGACTCCATAATCATGGGCCATCTCCAAGTGACTCTCTATTTGCCCACCAAGTCTGATGAAGATTGGACTTAGGGGGTCCAAGTTAAGACCCCCCCCCAAAAAGAATGTGCCCCAGGAAAGTGCTGTCAGGCATGGGTTTTGAAGTGTACAGAATGGACTCTGTATGAGCTAGAGACATCAAACTTGCAGCAGACCTCCCCAAGATGCCCTCCTATGTGCCCTCCAAGTTACATGCCCATTGGACTTGGGGGGGTCTGAGTTATAGTTCCCCAAACAAGGTGCCCCAGGAAAGTATTTGTGGGGAGACATCAAGTGCGGGTTTTGGAGTGTATAGAACGGACCCTGTGCAAGCTAGAAGCATCAAATTCATAGCAGACCTCCCTATGATGCCCCCCTACACCCCCTCCAAATTACGTGCTAATTGGACTCAAGGTGTCCAAGTTACTCCCCCCCACAAGGAAACACTTTCCTGGGGAAATGATAGCCGTGGGTTCAGGAGTGTATATAGAATGAGCCTGTGCAAGCTAGGGGCATCAAACTCATGGTTGACCTCCCCAGGATACCCCCTGCAATAATTCACCCTGCCAGTGGTGTGGGTGCTAGGGGGTGGCTGTGAGTGGACAGTGTGGCCTGGGAAGTAAAAGGAGCCATGGGAAGAAAGACTAATTGCCCTGGAAAGTGGAACTTGGTTGGCCTGCCATGCCTGCCCTGCCCCTGGAATCACCCTGCCAGTGGTCTGGGCAAAAGAAGATATCCGTGCAACAAAAATCACCAGCCTGTGAACAGAATTCTGGGCACTGGATGTCTTGGTGATTAGAGCCAACTGCCAATGTCCCTTTCCTAGGAAGGATCTGTCAAGTTGCCAAGCACAATTTCTACATGCTGCTTCTAGTCTCTGGGATCACCGGAAGTTCCCTAATTTGCCTGAACATGGCATGGTGTGTCACTGATGATGAGTCTGAATTGCAGTCTGCCGTGCCTGCCCTGCCCCTGGAATCACCCCTTCAGCAGTCTAGGTGAAAGGGGATAGCTCCACAGCAAGTCAGCGGCCGGGCATGTGAACAGAATTCCAGGCCCATGTCCCCTCTCAACCACAGTGCCCCTTCCCCAGAACTTCTTCAGCATCATCACTGGATGTCTTGGCGACTGGAACTGACTGCCCTGGTCCCATTCCCGGGAAGGATCTGCCTTCCAAGCAAGGTAATATGGGGCGATTGACACAGGCTGCTTCCACACAGTGCCTGGGATCACTGGACATCCCCGAAATTGCCTGAACATGATGTGAAAAACACATCCAACATACTAGTCTGAGGCAGATGTTGGTTCATGAGGTGAGTCTTGTGCCATGAAGAGGAGGATGTTGCTCTGGGTGGTACTTCTGGGTGGGGCTGATGTCACATGGATTGGCTGTGAGGCAAGCCCAACCCCGCCCCGCAGAGGTGGCCATCCTCCCACCCAAGCACCTCAGGCACTGTCGTGGCACATCGTAATGCGAGGAGATAGTGGGGAGCTGCCTCAAGTCTCTCCCTTTATGCCTAGATCACTTTGTGACAGCGTTACAGGGTTAATGGTGCCAGGGTTTGCTTTGCGGGGAGGGCAGGGCAGGGTATAAGTTGAATAATAAATATAAATAAATAAATAAATAAAATATTCTTTAGAGAGTGAGAGGAATGCACACCTGGTATTGGAATTTGGGTAATGTCTTATTGTCTTGACCTAGGAGCAGATTCCAGCTGAAAGCTAGGCCCCAGATTATTTTCTTTTTCACAACACACATACAGTGGAATCTATAAATTGGGGGGGGGGGGGCTCTATTTTTTCCCTTTGGAGCTTCAGCCCAGACCAGATGCAAAACAGTGTTGTGCACAGAGGCTGACACCCAAGAATTGACACGCTACTATTATTGGGGTCCCCACTTTATTATTCTCTGTTTATATAAGACTAAAACTGTTTCCATTCTGCCACTGGTATGTTTATTGCTTTTGAAATCCCTAGAGGACAAAGAACCATTTGCCTCTTGGCAACACAAGGGCATCATGCGGGCTGCATGTCGGATCACCCAAACAGAAGAGATGGCACACACACACACACACACACACACACAAGGATGACTGGAAGCCTTGACCTTACTCCGCCAGGTCCAGAGTGTGGTGGCCCAGCAGGGAAGAACTGGTGCCCCCCCCCTTTTCTGTACAAAACAGAGAGCCAGTTTGGTGTAGTGGTTAGGAGCATGGACTCTAATCTGGGAGAACCAGGTTTGATTCCCCAGTCCTCCACATGCAGCTGCTGGTGTGACCTTGGTTCAGTCGTAAGTTCTTTCAGACCTGTTCTCTAGGGCAGTTCTTGAAAGATCTCTCTGCCCCATCTACCTCACAGGGTGTCTGTTGTGGGGAGGGGAAGGGAAAGGAGAGTGTAAACTGCTCTGAGACCCCTTCGGGTAGTAAAGGGTGGGGTATAAATTCAACCTCTTCTTCTTGGGGACTGGCTGCACCACAGAGTCGATTGCCTGTTCCAACCCTCGAATGAGGGGGATGACTTGCCCCAGGCTGTCCATATGGGTGCAGAGCACATGGTGGTGTCCTGCAGTGTTTGATGCTGTGTGGTCCACATCCAGCCAGGTGACAGGCCTTTTTCCTCCTAGGGTGTGGCTGTAATCCTACTCTGGAGTTCCTCTGGCTGCCACCAGTGGGCAGTGAGGGAGAGGAAGCCGTGGTGCCATCTGCTCCAGAGGTCTGCCGTCAGGTGCATGGTTCGACCTTGTGGTTTGGAGAGCTCGGCCTTGACCAGCTCCACTATAGGGCAGTGCATGGGGGGCAACTCTCACCAAATTGTGGTCCTCCTGGAGGAGAGGGTGTATCAGGGAGCCAGGTGGTGCAGCAGCCCATGAAAGGCCACATCCTCCATAAGGGAGAACAGCTGGCCACCCACAGCAATAATCTCAGTGATAAAGTGAGTGATTTTTTTTCCTGAGCCCTCCCCCTTGCCCTTTTTCCTGGCACCGGTAGCATCCCCATAAGCATGAACTTGGGAACGGTGGCTTGCCTTGCAGTCCCAGTCCCAACCATGTGCCTGGAGCCTTTCTCTGATGTCCCCCCCCTAGTTCCCCTTGCAGAGTGGGAGTGGGCCTCTTCCGCCCCCCAGTAGTGGCTGACACTCTTTCCTCCATTGGTGACAAACTGGGGTGTGCCTTCAGAGAATGGTGGTGGACAAGTGTTGTGTTTTCCTGCCCTTCTAGCCATGGTGGTAGAACACCTGGCACTTTGCCACGCAAGAGTCACTCCCCAGGATGTGGAAGTACCTCCATGCGGTAGAGTGGAATCTTGTCCCCATGGCTGTGGTTGGAGCTGGTGGGAGGCACAGCTGCTTTCTGGCAATGGGCTGGGGCATGCCAGAGGGGGACATAATGACAGTAGCAGGAACAGCAGGGAGTCAGGAATCTCTGGATGTGGAAGGGGAAGATGCATCAACAACAGCAACAGTACCCTCTAAGTCACTGCCATCACTGTCCTCCCTGCCAAACAGTATTTCATACCACTGCTTAGGCAGCAGCTCTTGAGCAGCAGTTGAGAGCCCCATTGACGTAGAGGGAGCAGAGGATGTTAGCACCGATACCCCCAGTGAAGATGTGCTGGGGGCGTTTTCTGATGAGGAGAGGCTGTGTTCATTGCCCATGACCACTTGGCACATGGGAAACTGAGGGCATCCTCCTAGACCATGAGTGCGACCCATTCCACCCCCTCTCATGGCGCCAAAGTCCTAACCAAGCACCCAAGTGCAGTCCAGAAGAGTTGATCAAGTGGGTGGGGGTCTTGGCAAGTTGGCAGAAATGGAAACAAACAGGGAGGCAGGCAGGCAGGCAGAAATTGCCCCAAAGGGAGAAGCAGCTCAGTTGGGGGAGGGTTGAATTGGTGTGGAGAGCTGGGTGGGCAGTAAAGTCATCCCAGCCTGTCCTCAAGACTGGAACAATTCCCCTAAGGCAGGGTGTGTGTGTAGGAAAGCAGGCCGGTGCAGGCAGCAATCACCCCAGAAAGAGAAGCTGCTCAGTGTGTGTGTGTGTGTGGAGACTGAATCCGTGTGCCGAGCTAGGGCAGTAAAGTCACTGGGGCAGTAAACGATTCTCCAAGGCCAGAGTCCACACACTTAGAGTCCCACAGAATAAGAGATTTGGGGGTGGGGGGGTGATATTTTTCAAGAAAAAGAAATAATGAGAAAAGGGGGTTACTCGCTGTGTCCATGGTTTACCACTTGTCCTCTGACACATGAACAAACATGAAGCTGCCTTACACTGAAATAGACCATTAGACTATCAAGGTTACTATCTTATACTGATTGGCAGCAGTTATGAGGGTCGCAGGCAGAGTTCTTTTCCATCACCTTACCCAGTCCTTTTAGCTGGAGCTTCCAGGGGTTTAACTTGGGACTTTTTCTGTACAAAACAGATGCTCTGCAGCCCTACTCTCTAACATGTCCTTTCTCCAAATGGCAGAAAGTGACCATCAAAGTTTTCCTATATGGATTCATGAGTTCTACCCTAGGATCTCAAAGGTTAGAGAGGGGGTGACAAAGCACTTGATTTGAATGATCTCTTTTGACAGAGTACTTTCAGAAACCAAACATTTTGCACCCTGACATGGATATATAACCTTTTCGGGCAATTGGCTCTTTTAAATGGCTAGTATTGATTGTTGGATGGGAGCCTGGTGTTTGCTGCTGCTGGAATTATTAGATGAGAAATTATAGTTAATTATTAACCTATGTTTTTGCATCATTTTCAAGCCTCCTAATTGTATGTGTTTCAGAGAAAATTATTTTGAATCCTTTTGGCAATTTTGGGAATTTATAAACTTTTGAAAATGTTTAGATTGGAAAATGATGTTGTACTATAGGGTTGGCTTGTTGGATATGATAGAATAGACTCCATCTTGTGTTTGCTTTAGTTTAGGTTGTTTAGTTTAGTTAAAATGGCCACCCACCCTGGGAAGTAGGGCAAAACTCCAGGGTAGGCCTACAAATCCTATATGTCTCTATGGCCAAAAAGTGTGGGAAAGCCAGGGGGTGGAGTCAGAAGATATAAATGCTCCAGCCAGCCTGGGAAGGTAGAGTCATCCTGCAACCCTCAGAGAGGCCGGGAGGCTCTTGCTGCAGATTGCCCACAGGCAGAGAGACGCCTTGGGGATCAGGGAAGGCAGCAGTGGGAAGGGCTCCTCGGAGGGATCCAGAACTACCTGTAGAAGGCAGGAGGCCAGGCTGCGGGTTGGTAACTGAACCTCATCCCAAGGGAAAATAAGTGTAGGGATCAGTTCAGGGACAGAGGAACTGCGTTTTGTCTTATTTTATTTGTGCCCGCCCGGTGGTGTTTTCCTTTCTGTGTTTGATTTAAAGTGCCTTTTTGTGTTTAAAATCCTGTTACTTGTAAATAGTCAATAAAATCATTGTACTATCTTTTAACCCCCCAGTCTGGTGCTCTGACCATGGAGTCTCCCCCACTCTGCCCACTACAAGTGCCTTAAAAAGGGTTCTGGGAGGGGAAAAGCCAAAAATGTGCAGGTGCTAACTCTCCAGGAGAAACCCAAAATTAGTGGTTTTCATCTCCAAACCCCAGGAGTCAGCCAGAAGGGTCTCACTGCCCCTCAAGAAAGGCATAGGGAAGTCAGTGAGTGGTGGCAGCTACTGAAAGGTGACAGAAGCCCACCAAGGAGGTGGGAAGGTGAAGCGGGGCTCACGAGCCACAAACCGGCTACTCAGTCCCCCAGGGCTGAGGGTGGGCGCCCATTTCGCCACAGTGGAAAACTGAAATCTGTAACCCTTCAGCAGCAGCCATTTATACCTTCTGCCAATAGCCACTGATGGACCTCTGATCCATGTGTTTCTCCAGGTGAAGATTAATTTTACTTTTTATTTTTAGATCCTAATCTGAGCGTGAGTAAAAGATTTGAAAGTGCTGCTAGCAAGCGCAAGAGACAGAGCCTTGAAAATGCAATGGTAATGAAGTTAAGACCAATCACTGCTTACCATTCAGAGGAGACAATGAACACTTTGGATCTCAAAATAATGGCAATTACCTTGGTCTTTTAGAACTAGTGGCAAAATTAGAGAAGATTTTGATGAGCTTGAGAAACAAGCAAAAGCCACCTTGCCAAATGTTAACTACAAAACAAGGAAACAAAGAGTGAGGGAACAGCAAAGAAATGACAGAAATGCACCTGATGCCTTAGATGCACTTTCTTCAAGAGATAAGTTTAGGATAAAATCCTTTATTCCTAACAGGGCCGGCCTCAGTTTTTTGGGGTTTTTTTTGCACACTAGGCAAGGCTACCTTCTGGCACCCCATCTCATCACAGGCACTTGGGTTTCAAACTGCCGAGCTACCAACTTTCCAGTCTGCAGCTCAGTGTCTTAACCTCTGAGCTGCCCCGGCCCCTGTATTTTTTGGGAATATACCCAATTACACATGCACAAGCTGTATGCAGGGCTCTTTTTGTAGAAAAAGCCCAGCAAGATTAATTATTGAGTCTGTCCAGTCTAACACTGCTCAGAATCCTTTTCTTATTTCACCGTTAACAGGAGAACGGAGGTTTATGTGGAATGACAAGACTCAAGGAGCAATTCAAGACACTGCACATTATAGATGAGAACCAATGTGGTGAAGAGTGCTTAGAACTGTCAGACAAGGGGAAACACAGGTTCATAATCCCAAGTCAGACAGGAAGTCCCTGGGTGACCTTGGGGCATTTATTGTTTCTCAGCTTAATCTACCTCACAAGGTTGTTTGGAGATCAAAATGGAGGAGAGTGATGGAAGCAACACTTCATCCAAATCCATTGAATGAAGAGTAGAACAAAAATGTATTGAAAGTATCTGACAGGGGACAGTGGGATGTAGTATCCTTTTGATATTGGTTGAGTTGTTCTAAATAAATGGTGCCACAAGTATTTCTGGGTATTACCCCATTTAACCATAAAAGACAACCATAGGGACTGTATCTCGTGTTATATTTTAAATGTGCTATTTTAAAATGTGACTGGCTGTTCCCCATTTTGCAGTGAGTCTATTTCAAAACGTAGCCAACCACTGACAGGAAAACCGTGCTGCCAATTTGCTGCCAAGTTTGTAGCCTCTCTCATTCTCCCTCTCCATTTCTGTCACGGTGGCAGCAGGGGCCTCGCTGCGCCCTGGAGAAAGGAGGCCTGGAGCTTGACTGAGGGAAAGGGCTCATTTCTTGGCAGGCCCCTGGGAGGGGGAGGACGGCCAGCCAGTTTGGCGCTCGCCACCAGGGGGTGCCCTAGGCAAAAGTCTAATCTGCCTCATGAGCAGGCCAGCCCTGATTCCTATATTAGATGCACTTGAAGCCAATTTAAAAAGAAGTACTGTGTACAGTGATGTTGCACAATTGTTTTCCATTCTTGCTAATCTGACAGCATCTAAGCAAGAAATTCAGCAAGGTGTTGAACTGTTGATGGAAGCAGACCCAGAAGATACTGACCTGAAACTTATTGATGAACGTTTGCACTTTCACCTGTACATGAGAGAAAGCCACAGGGTTACAGAAGAGCACTCTTAGTCTCATACAGACCTTTATCAAATTATATACAAGGAAAAAATTCAGATGGCCTTTCCTAATGTGGAAGCAATCTTGCGGCTATTTCTTAGCTTTATCATAGTCATTAGCTGCTCTGAAGAGAGGAGTTTTTCAAGATTCAAAAGAATTAAAAATGAATTAAGGGCCACGATGTCTCAAGAGAGGTTGTCCGCACTGAGCATTCTGTACATTGAAAGTGACAAACTTAGACAAACAAATTTTGATGAAGTTTTGGATGATTTTGCTATGAGGAAGGCTAGGAAAATTTTTTTTAGTCTTACTGCATTTGACGGTTGTAGAATACTTCTTAATATGTATTTTAAAACTGAATGTTTGATAACAACGTAAAGTAGATTCTAAAAGTGCCACATTGTCAGGTAATCATGATCATATGATTGACACTTCCCAGGCAATATAATTTGTAAACTCGAGGTGTTTTTTTTTTTTTAAGAATAACATTACAACTTCATTTTCCTAAAAATTAACACTTATTCCACAAAAGGTTTGCAAAGTTCAGTTATTGCAAAAGTTTATCAGTGTTAATTTTAACATTTATGCATTTTTTTCAATCACTATGGTATTTAACAATAACATCTTATGTCCTTTAGAGGAGAAATTGTGAATTGCAGCATTTTAAATACCCATCATCATCCTTGGCTTCACTCAGTTTTGTTGATAACACTCTTCCATTTTCTTCTAGTCGTGAGGGTGGGGGATTGGGAGGGGCCTCACAGGTGGAGTAGCCTAGGGTCTCTTTTCTTCTAAATTCCGCCCTGCTTAGTAACATATATTTTGTATCCCATTGTTTCATTATTTTTAATTGATTTAAACCTGTTTCTTTCATTCCTGTCATCCCAAGAATCATTCTGGCTGGTATATCTTAAATAAATAATGCTCCATGCAGAGAAATTTCTCCTACGTGGTACCAAAGCACAGTTCACTTACCGGAGCATAAATGCAGAGCAAGTGCTGGTACAGCTTCAATACATGAAACATTTGTGGTTCGTATTCTGAGAGAGAGAGCATTTTCACTCTGAGTGTCCCTTTTCTCAGGATAGAAAGGTCCATGAGATTGGGGCAGGAGGAATTTTAAACCTGGAGATCCTTTTTTTAAACTCTCAAAACAAAGTACATCAGACTCCCATCATTCTTACAAGCCAGTGGCTTTGTTAATTTTGTAGTGTCATCAATACCACATAATGAAATGGCATCATACACCAAGCGAAAACCAGAATGTAATGTCTGCACCATCTGCTGTTAGGCCGCATCAGAGGCTGAGGACAGACTGGCAGTCTCGGCCGCTCTGCCTCCACTTCAAAAGCGGAGGCAGAGCGGCCGTTCAGATGGCCGCATCTGCCCAGAGGAGGCGGCTCGGACGCATCGCGTCTGGCGCCGCGCTCCTCCCGCAGCAGCCGAGCACCACTTCAAAGTGGTGCTCAGCTGCTGCGGCGCGCGTTCCACCTGCCGGAGCGGGTGTGAATGAGCGCCGGGAGGGGGAGTCATGTGGCGTCCGCCCGCAGTCTGAACGCTGCAGGCGGCTTCCTTCCGGCAGCGTGCGAACTCCGCATCGCAGGGGAAATTCCCCCCGCCATAGTCTGCCACGCTGCGGAGGCGCAGCAGACTGCCAGTGTGTCTTCAGCCAGACAGTTGCTTTGATATGGCCTTACAACAATAATGCATGCCTTGTAGCCCAGTCATTCGTCCGTTTCACCCAGCAGCACTCTGGATGGTTTTGTAGCACTGGCCCTTCCCAGATTTTCTTCCTTAGATGCCAGGTACTGAATGAGGGACTCTCTGCATGTGCAGCATGCACGCTATCTTGTTCATGAGCTAGCATGAGAACAGAGTCCTGTACAAACTAGAGCAGACAGATTGGGGTGTGGATTTGTTATCTAGGCTGTTTGCTGTTCCATGAGTCATCTTAGAAATGTAGTATCACCCTCAAAAATGTCCTTATGAGTCAATATGTGCTCAGGTTTGTGTGTTGAGGTATTTGGCATGGCAAGCCCTAGCTATATCTATATCTATATATATTAATTGTCAATATTTCTACGTCTTTGTCATTTTCCTTGTCAATTCACAGCAGATTGCAAATGTCAGCCATGTTGTGACTCAGTCCTCTTAATGAAGCCTCTAAGAGAGCCAAGATACATTGCTTCTCCTTCTAGTAGTACTAGGCATTTTCTAAAAGTGAATGACTTCATCTCAGCCATATATATATATATATTTTAAAAAACCCTAATATAAAGACACAGACTGTTCAGTTAAAAAAAAATCATTGTTAAAAAAGAGAGGGCATGTAACTCTGTAAAACATTATTTAGTTGTATCTTCCAAGCCTACAAAATGAAAATGCATGTCACTTTTAATGCGACCATTTATTGCAGGGGTCCCCAACCTTTGGAATTCTGGCACGGGGTGCTGGGTGCAGCCACAAAATGGCTGCCATGGGAGGCAGAGCCAAGCATAAAAAATTAGAGAATGAGGCTTTGCATGTAGATTGGGAACATTTCAGGCAGAAGCTTTGTTTAATCGAATGCCCTTTAAAATGAACATATTGATTAATAATATCTCCTTGTATGCACACAAGATAAGTATACATATTGAACTAGCTTACAACCCTTCATCTGATAGTATAGGTCTTCATTTTGCAGGCATCTAACACATTTATACCAAACAAAAAAGACAAAAAAAATGCTTCTTGTCCTAGCTCTCCCCTTTCCATGGGCTCTTCTCTCATGCGCCCCGCCAGTTTTAACTTGCACTTGTAATCAGTGTTCCCTCTAAGCTGAGTTAGTGTGAGCTAGCCCACAGTTTTTTAGCCTCTGGCTCACACATTTTGGTCTTAGCTCAGGAAGAATGACTGCAGAGCAAACTAATTTATGCAGTAAGTAAATCGCTCACTCACAACTTCAATGCCAGCAGCTCACAGAGTAGAATTTTTCCTCCCAAGACTCCACAGCTTAGAGGGAGCATTGCTTGTAACGGTGGCAGTTGGTGCTGAAGGGCTGGTGAGGGCTCCACATATGTGCAGTCAGAGAGGTTCTGGCCAGATTTTGATAGAAACACAAATAATGTTTGAAAAGTGACCAAAATTTGATGTAGTGTTACTTTATTACCAACTTCCACCTGAATTATAAAAATACATTAAAATTAGGGAAGACCTGATGCTTTCAATACAAGTTTCTGTAGAGTGCATTAAGCATTTTAGCAGCACAGTCCAATTGTGTTTTGTCTAAATCAAGTTGTTCTGTGTTTTTAGAACACCACATTGCTCTTTGCTCATGTAAGTACTTCACATAAGGCCACTATCTACATTATACCAGAAACATCAGAAACTCAATAAGCCCCACCTGACTCTGCCCAGGTGCTACAGAAGCTATGGTGCCTATGAGTGCCCCACTGGGGACTTCTAGTTTACTGTGTGGTGGGAAGAGGAGTGTTATGCACTTATCACTAAATTAGTCAAATGGTCTTGATCCAGGTAAGTGCTCCTGTTAAAACGGAATTGCTGTTAACCAGTTCTCAGACCACTAATCGGGAGTGTTAATGAGAAGCATGATTCTTTCCAAGCAACTGCAACTACCTTGGATTTCCCCCACCCCCATAAGCATGGCCCTTGTGCTGATATCTGTGACATATAAGATGATTACTGAGCTGGTGTATTACAGTGACACCAGTATTACGGTGTATGCCATAAACTGAGAATTCCCCTATTTCAAATTTAAGGAGGAGGAGATTGGATTTATACTCCGCCCTTCACTTGGAGTCTCAGAGTGGCTTACAATCTCCTTTCCCTTCCTCTTCCCACAACAGACACCCTGTGAGGTAGGTGGGACTGAGAGGGCTCTTCAAGAACTGCTCTTGAGAGAACAGCTCTGAGAGAACTTGTGACTGACACAAGGTCACTCCAGCAGCTGCATGTGGAGGAGTGGGGAATCCAACCCAGTTCTCCCAGATTAGAGTCCACACTCCAAACTGATTGAACAATTTTTTTTGTCAAAAGTTCTCACTCAATAAGAATCTATTGTTTGGAATATAAATTATTTCCAAGTATGATTTATATTTGTGTAGGGAAGATACTCATATATACCTGCCTGTTCCTCAATATCCCATCCCTGGGACAGGATGTAGAGTAGACATCAGAGCCACTGTGGTGTATTATTGTTTGTTCTTTTCCTGCTGTACTTTCTTATAGAGCATAGAACTATGATCTTCTGGGCAAAACAATTCTTTTAAAAGAGAGATTTTTGATGTTGACATCTGTTGTCAGGTTGCAACTGGTTGTGAATATATGGCAGAACAGAAAAGGAAGCAGTTAAGGTAGGCAATTGCTTGTGAATAAGCCGGATGCTTGCCCACCCAGCCCTTGAATGAAACACACACAGAAGTACTGGGTTAAACTGGGTATTTGTTTATGCACAAGCTGATCTGCCTCCATTATATCCAATTAAGCATGGGGTTACCTCCAGCCTGCGAAGGAGGCTTCTTTAGGGCAAACCCACCCTGGATCAGAGCCAGGCTCGGAATCCTTCTGTACCCCTCTCGTCACAGCCTGCCTGTCCTATGTGTAGAGGAGATGTGGGAGCACACCCCCAGCCCACGACTGCTAAGCCTTAAGGCCTGACATATGCTCCCCCATCCCCGAAAAGGCCCCCGGTCTGGGCATCCTGGACTGTTAAGCCACTAGGTGCCCAGTCCGCAGACCCCTCCTATCGACAGTATCTAGGTGCCAACACAAATAACCCCCCCCCCAACCTGTGCTTTCCCACCACAGAGGGGGTTAGCCTTGGCTTAACTCCCCTCCTGCCAACCCTCAGAGACTAGGTTATGAAGACCTCCCCACAGATCTGCCAAAAATAAATCCGTCACTGCAACTGACAAGTGAACCCCATCTGGCTGGAAAAGAAGAAGAAGAAGAGATTGGATTTATACCCCGCCCTCCATTCCCCAAGGGAGTCTCAGAGTGGCTTACAAACTCCTTTCCCTTCCCCTCCCCACAACAGACACTCTGTGAGGTAGGTGGGGCTGAGAGAGCTCTGAGACAACTGTCCTTGAGAGAACAGCTGGTACAGAACTATGGCTTGCCCAGGGTCATCCAGCAGGTGCAAGTGGAGGAGTGGGGAATCAATCCCGGTTCTCCCAGATTAGAGTTCGCGCACTTAACCACGACACCAACCTGGCTCTCATGGATGCTGCGGGCATCCAAACCATATTCTGGGGTGGTGAATTACCCTTCCCCCCTGCGACCACGTATGCCCCAATGACATTGTTCAGCCAGCGCCGAAACTTGTCCACCTTAGATGGGCGGTATACTCCCCTCCATACTCTCCGTGGCAGCAGAGTGGACCAGACGCACATGGTGTCCAGGATCCACCGCCTAAGTGTCCCCAGATCCCTCAATGCCTCGTCCAACAGGGAGACAGCTGACCTATTGCCCAGATCATTTTTGCCCAAATGAACGACCATGACCTGGGGAGTTGCTCCCATGGACCGGCAACTATGTAGCAGAGACAGCAGCTGGCTCCAATGCATCCCTCTCTTCCCCAGTCATTCAACAGAGATTCTGTCTCCGACGCCTAGCTGGGAACTGATGCTGGAGCAGCCAGCCCTCCTGCCAGAACAATACATGATGGAGTGCCCGTAAATCAACACATGGGTGGCTGCCATTCATGCATTGCAACCTGAAAAGAGACATGCTGCCACCATTGCGACCTGTGCATGTAAACGTGGTATGCCCATGACCGCCAGTGACCTACACGCTGTACCTCCTCGGGGCTGAAACCCAGCCCGGAAGCCATAGAAGCTGCTCCGATGCAGAAGGAATGGATGCAGAACTGATTCCCAGCCAATCCTGCTTCTGCTAAGACCCAATGCACCACCACCCAGAACTGATATGGGTCAACAGGAGACTGTTCTCATGCTGAAACAGCAGTCCAGGCCGGTGCCCCATCACCATCATCCAGCCAAAGTGCGTGCACGGGGCACAACTTCTCTGGGTTCCTGTGCAGCACAACCAACTGCCCCACTCCTCTCCGATCCATCTTGGACTGCCATATCCACAGGATAACAGACTCGCTCCCTATGCTCACGTCCGTTGTTCGCAACGCTCTTCCCCTCCCATCCCAGCGGGACCTGACCAGCAGTTCACTTATTCTGAAAGCCTTGAAGAAGGCCACCAGGGTGGCCACCTGAAATAGCCTAGCCTCCCCTGTGACATGCAGATGCCTCCAAACACGCGGACCAACATTCTTATGATGTCCGGTGTGAAAGGCTGCCTGGTGTCAGGTGCTAATGGTGCTTCCTTGACCCAGCCCCCCAACATGCGCCGGAGGTGAAAATCCCCTGTATTGTCCCTCAAACCCCGTGCCTGAATGGAAAGCCACTGCTGCCATGTACCCTCTAATGGTTCTAATTGCCAAGCACCTCCTCTGCAAGGCCACAGCAAACTGCAGCAAATGCTCAATGGGCACTGGCCAGAGCTGGTCAAGCCCCAAGTCCCTCTGGAAGCCTTGGAAAGCCTCAAGGTGCCCCTTGTATGTCCTCCATGTACCTGGCACTAAAGTTGCTTCGACCTCACCCTGCCAAGACTCCAGAGAGCCTCTGGCATCCTCTCCACTTCCTTGTTCACCCCCCAGCATTAACTCCCGGAATCAGTCCTCCTGAAAGTGAGATAATGCATCAGTGATGTTGTTATGCACACCTGGCACATGCTCCGCCACAAAGAGGACACTGAAACAACAAGCAGGGCAGGACGAAAGTCCTCACCAACCTCATAACCCTGTGAGATCGCAAGGTCAGCCTGTTCATGATCTGTACCATGGCCTGGTTATCACACCAAAACCTGACCACTGCATCCTGCAGTTGAAGGTGCCAGAGGTGGACAGCCACCACCAATGGAAAGAATTCCAAAAAGGTCAAGTCCCTCGTAAGGCTGGCATCCACCCAGTTGGCCAGCCAGTGCTGTGCACACCAACTCCCCCGAAAGAAGACACGAAACCCTTGGCTGCCAGATGCATCAGAGGATAGCTGCAGGAAAGCATCCAGCAGCATGGAGCAGTACCAAAAGGATATGCCGTTATACCCCTTCAAAAAGTCCAACCATATATATAGGTCTGCCTTGATCCCACCTGATACTCACACCCGGTGATGAGGATGAGAGACCCCCCCTTAGGCAGTCACAAATTCTGTGCATGAATGCTTGCCCAGGGGCCACTACCTCACATGTGAAATTCAAGTGACCAAGTAGCATCTGCCATTCCTTTAAGATCAAGCTCCACCATGCGCAGGCTTGCTCCAGCACAGTAATGAGCCCTGCCACCTTATCAGCTGGCAATGCACAGACCTGCTCCTCTGTGTCGATCAAGACTCCCAGGTAGGACAAACTAGTGGCTGGTCTCTCTGTCTTCTCCTGCGCCAGGAGGACCCCCAGCTCCTTTGCCCAGCCCTGAAAAGCTGACATGGCCCTCCAACACTCCTTAGTCCCTGCTCTCCCCACAAACAGGAAATCGTCAAGATAGTGCGTCACTCCACTGGAGCCAACCTGCTGTCTAACTGCCCCGTCCAAAAAGGAGCTGAAGGTCTCAAATGCAGAACATGACACCAAACACCCCACCGGCGGGGCCATGTCATAGTAAAAGTGACCTTGAAAAGCGAATCCCAGCAAATCGTGGTCCCCCAGGTATACGGGCAGCAGGCGGAAAGCAGACTTAATGTCATTCTTCCCCAGGAGCACAGCCTTTCCCTGGCGTGCTATCATTGGGACTGCGCTGTCAAAAGACGTGTAATGTACCATGGCCAGCTCATTGGGGATTCTGTCATTCACTGATTTCCCCCCATGAGGGTACGACAAATGATGGATCAGCCGATATTCCCTAGGGGCTTTCTTGGGCACTACCCCCAAAGGAGAAACGCGTAGCGTAGGCATGGGGAGCACCTTGAAGGGGCTCGCCACCCTACCCTCCTGCACCTCCTTCTCATTTTTTTGTTGAACCACTTCCTCCAACCCCACAACTGTGTTCAAGTTCCTTGCCACGCTGTGTTTCTTTTCCCTCTCAAATGGAATGCGAAACCCTTCCCTCAACTGTTTTTCCAGGAATGCTGCTGCCTGCCTATGGGGGTACGCATGCAGCCATTTCTGTAGAACTTTAAGCTTGATTGAGGTGCGAGCCCTTGTCAGAAGCCCCATCCTTGGCCTTTTGGTAAGCACGCCTATTCCTGTTAGCTGCTTGCCCCCCCCCCCTGTCTCCCCTCCTACAAGACAATGCAGGACGCGCACACTTGCATGCGCTGCAGGCATGCCTGAACCTGCGCAGCCTCCTGGTGCACTTCACAGCATTGAAGTCCCAGCAGACGAGGTGGGGTTGAACCCACGGTCGATTGCTGGGGCCATAGTTGCTGGTGTTCCTGGTCCCATGGGAGAGACGTGTCCAGCACCACCTGCACCCGGAACTGCTCATCGTACTTTGGCCACGCGGCCCCTGCATATTCCTTGTAGGCCTGGTGAATGAGGTCCAAGTACTTCACTAGCACTGCCCCCTGATCTGGATAGGCTTGCAGTACCCCCCCCCCCCCCCATGTAAATGGTGTATGCTGACAGCCAATTATCAATTTTTTTCTCAATCTGCATGTGTCTTTTCCAACTCCCTAGGGTCATCCCGCACACTAGCTTTCAACTCTACATCCCTAAAAAGGAGCATGAACGTCTCGACATATTCACCCTCCAAATCTTAGCCTTTGTAGTCTGAAACAGGTGGTCCCCTAAGGGGAGGGAACCCTCCACGTAAGCCTGCAGCAGGTCTGCAGCTGGATTGTGCTCGTCCCTGCCCCACAATGGGGCCTGCCCTGCTCCTGCTGACCGAGGGGCCAGATCAGCAGAGCCCGCCACCCAGGAGGGAGCAGAACCTCCCGGCCCCAGTGGCATGGTGTCAGACAGTAGGCCCTGCCCTTGCCCTGTCTCCTGTGGCTGTGGTGGGATGGGTGAGGGTCCTGGGCCCCACCAAACCTGTCCCACCTTGCTATTGGCCAACTCTCCTAGCAGGACACCCCTGGGTGCCTCCCCATCCCTCCCCGGGAGGATGGCAACTGTCTGCCTGGGGCCCTGCTGGGCTTTGGGGGGGGGAACCCCCCCTTTGTGCACAACAGACTCACTTGGCCTGGGCCTGGCCACCCACACCTCACCTTCCCCTGCTGACTGGACCTCACCTTCCTCATTGGACTCATGAAGTTGTGCCAACCTGGCAAAGAGGGCATGCAGCTCCTGTGTACGTGCCACCACCCTGGTTTGCTTCACTGGGGCAGGCACCCCTGCAGGCTCAGCCCCCCTGGCCTGCTTTGCCGGGATGGCCACCCCGGGGGCTCTTGATCCTTACCAGCGCGCTTCTGTGCCTTGGCCATCTCCATTGCAGTGATCTTGGCCACCAACTTTTGAACCGAGGGGCCATCCTCATCCTCAGAAGATGAGACGGCGGGTGGCACCCACTTGGGTGCCACCCGTGCCTGTTCCCCTTTCTTCTGTGCTACCTTCTTAGCCGACATACTTCAACCAGCAAGAAAGCAAAAAGAGACTACATGTCACTACCACCGAAACCTCCCCCGTCGGGATCCATACCTCCACCCCACTGACCAACTTGGGAGGCCTGACCCAGAGAACAAGAAGAGATTGGATTTTTACCCTACACTTCACTACCCAAGGGATTTTTACCCTACACTTCACTACCCTTAGTGGTTTACAAAACTCTTTTCCCTCCCCCTCCCCACAACAGACACTTTGTGAGGTAGGTGGGGCTGAGAGAGCTCTGACAGAAACTGCTCTTTTTCAAGAACAGCTGTGCCTGAACTATGTCCTGCCCAATGTCACCCAGGAGGTGCAAGTGGAGGAGTGGGGAATCAAACCTGGTTCTCCCCAATTAGCGTCCACGCACTTAACCACTACAACAACAGGTTGTCTTAGCTCATGAGGGCTGTCTCCAGATAAACCCAGTAATAAAATCTGAGGTGCCAGAGCCCTGATCTGTGAAGACAGAAGCCATATATCACCCCACCCGCATGTCGAGACCACCCCCAGCACCGGGCTTGTTTCCCAAAAGGGAGGGGAATGTTTGCATGCATGAAGCATTGATCCACAAATTCAGGCCACCCAGATACCATGTGCAGTAGTGCCTGCTCAGACTGGCAGCTGTCCCCCCAGGGTCTCAGATGGAGGCCATTCCCATCACCTACTGCCTGATCCCCTGAAGGGGAGATACTGGGGATTGAACTTGAGACGCTTTTCTCCTGCCCAGCAGATGCTCTGCCTCCGAACCATAGCCTTCCCCATACTTGGGATAAGGCCCAGCAGCTGCCTCTACCTGGGGGGGGGGGGTGCACACCCCCTGCCCTCACTGTAACAAAGCCATGCCACACAGTGGCTGACCCCTGGCCCAGTGTGGTTGCCCCCGGCCCGGCGCAATGGCTGCGGAGCCCGGGGTGATGGCAGGGTGAGCACGCAGGGAAGCTCCCGAGCTGTGGACGGAGGCCCAGCATCCATGTGGCAGCAGCCACCATAATGGAGGGGGCTCAATCCCGGCGCCCCCTGGACCCATGCTGTGCTGGGGGGGCACCAGTTGCCCGGGAACTGGAGGCCCATGGACGTCACCCCTCTGCCCCCACAGCATCCTTCCCCACCTGGAGAGGCCACATGCACTGCAGCCCCTGCACCAGTGTGATAGTCACATGATGGCCCACACAGTGCCTAAAACAGGAGGGCAGTCCATGGGCCATGGTGCCAGGGCCCCCACAGCAGCTGCCGCAGTCAGGAGAGGGCCGCATGGAGGTTGGGTGGCTGGGGTACAGGGCACCCAAAAAACATATGGGGCGGTGAGCCTTGGGCCACGGGCAGTGGCCCAATGCCCAAGCCGTAGCATCCAGCTGTGTAAGGACCCCCAAAATGCCCAGCAATCCCCAGGCCCATGGAGAAAGGGCAGGAAGTCAGCAGAGGGTCCAACGAGGGGGCCCCAGGAATTAGGGTTGAGGGAGGGATGCATGTTCAACATCGTAGGCCCCAATCTCCTCCCAGCCCTCCCTGGAATGCGTTCGGACCTGCCATCTCCCTGAAGCCCTGGCCCGCCCGGCCACCCCAGCCATGGACAGCTTGATGCTGAAGCACATGGGTGGGCCTGGAAGAGCCTGCTGCTGATCGCCCAGACCATGACCCAATGAGAGAGGACACCAGCGCAGCCAGGCAAGGTTAACCCCCCCCCCCCCAGTAGTCATCTCAGATGCCCCCCCCCATCCCCCGGGTCCCTCCAACCTTGTTTGGAACAGTGAAACTCCCCGATCCTCCTCGTGTCTTGCTCCAAGCTGTTCCTTGGCTGGAATGGCCGCTGCCTGGCTGTGGCCACCTAATCCCATCCAGCCCATCCCTTCTGATAGGCCCACACTCCTGCACTGGGCCCTGACAGGCTCTGCCACTCACCCACTTTCATTCAAGTATGTGTGGGGGGCGGGCAAAAGCTTGAGCTTGCTCATGTGCAAGCACCGGTCTTCTTCTGTGGCTATGCTGTATTATATCCTGCACTATAAGTAAGCCATAAAACCACACTTCTGTCTAAATGAATTCCAAAACATCTGTCTGTGCATTCTTACTGTTTTAATATTGATAATTTTATCATGGTTCCTTTGATGACTGTGTGCTGCTTTTCCAGAGACTTGCTCAAGGTGGCATATAAATTTTCTAAGTATACCATTTTTTATCTGGGCACATGGCACATAAGTACTGGAGAAATTTCACCAACCCTTCAGCAGCTTCCACCCCATCAGTTTGCTGTAGTGGTCAGGAGTTGGACTCTAATCTGGGAGAACCGGGTTTGATTCCCCACTCCTCCACATGCAGCTGCTGGTGTGACCTTGGGCCAGTCACAAGTTCTCTCAGAGCTGTTCTCTCATGAGCAGTTCTCAAAAGACCTCTCTCAGCCCCACCTCCCTCACAGGGTGTCTTGTTGTGGGGAGGGGAAGGGAAAGGGATGGGTGGTGCACATGTCCTGGGTATCTCAAGTCTACTTGAAACCTGGTGGTTTCAGGGGAGCAGGAAGAGAAGGAGGGTGTGTTCTTGACGCTTATTTTTATTGCACAAAGTATTGGATGGGGAAGGGAATGGAGGAAGAACAGTCAGTTTCACTCACCTGTGGAGTGGTGCCTGAGGGGTGGGTGTTGCCTTCTGACACACTTCCGGTATGTTAGGGGGTGTGGCATATGCAAATGAGTTATGCAAATGAGCTATGCTAATGAGCTCCTGCACCTCTTTTTCTACGAAATGACCCCTGAAATACACTAACTTTTATTTGAGTTCTCCAAGGACACTATTTATGGTGGTTTGTAGCAAACCACCCCCCCCCCAACTATCTTCTATATATCTAATAGCCAAGTGGCCCACCCCCGTGCGGATACCTAAATCCGCGCGGGGGGGGCACTTGGAGGGCAGAGGGGGGGTTCTGCAGGTGGGGGGTGACCCCCCGCTTGCAGAAAAATCCCAAAACTTTAAAAAACTTTTCGGGGGATATTTAAATCCCCCCAAAAGTAAAAGAGCATCCCCTGCACATGCGCAGGGAACGCTCTACGAACGGCCACGGCCGGGAGGGGGGAAGGGGGCAAGCAGTGGGCCCAGCGAGGCCCGCCAGGACTCTTTGGGGGGGGGTTGGGGAAGGCGGCGAGCGGCAGGCCCGGCGAGGCCCGGCGGGACTCTTTGGGGTGGGGTGGGGGAAGGGGGCAAGCTCCTTCTCTCCCCCCCCCCGTGAGTATCGCAGGTCCCCACCTTGTCTATATATCTAATTCCGAAGGCGCCCCCTGTGTGAGGATACTTAAATCCGTGCAGGGGGGGCACCTGGGAGGCAGGGAGGTTTTCCTCCACATGGGGGGCACTCCCCCCGTGTGCAGAAAAATCTGAAAAGTTAAAAAAAAACCTTCAGTGACCGTAGAATCCCCCAAAATACCTTTTGAAATGGCACCAACTCCAGACATCAACTGTGAGGAGATTAGAATTTTGGGGGGAGGGGGGGAGGCTCTAACTGTTTTTGTCAGTAAAAATCAGGGATTTTACTGGCAGCAGTCTAGGGTTGCCAAGTACCCCCCCCCCAGCCACCACCAGCAGATCCAGATCCAGGCTGGGAAACTCCTGGAGATTTGGGGGTGGAGCCTGGGGAGGACAGGGACCTCAGTGAGGTACAATGCCATAAACTCCACCCTCCAAATCATCCATTTTCTCCATGGAAAGTTATCTCTGTAGTCTGGAGATGAGCAGTAACTCCAGGGGATCCCCAGGTCCCACCTGGAGGCTGGCATCCCTAGGCAGCACCCTCTGTGTGACTTGATACCACCTGATTTGCATGACTTAATTAGGCCCAGCTGTTTTGCTACAGTTCATCAGCAGCCACCGTATGAAAGCCATTGTGGTGCAATAGTTCGAGCTTCAGACTGGGATCTGCGAGACCCAGGTTCAGATCCCCATCTTGCAGTGGAAGCTGACTGGGAGATTTTGGACCAGTCACATACTTTCAGCCTAACCAACCTCACAAGGTTGTTGTGCAGACAACAAGGAGGAAATAATAATGTAAGCTGCTTTAGTCCCCATTGTGGAGAAAGACTGTAATTTTCCTAGGTAGAGGCTGCAGGGGAGGGGGGTGGAGATAGAAAGCTGAAGTCAGATAAAGGTAGGTTGGTTGTTGGGTGGGAAGGAAATAGGGTTGCCAACTCCAGGTTGGGAAATTCCCAGACATTTGAGAGGTGGAGCCTGGGGAGGGTGGGATTTGAGGAGGGAGGCAGAAAGAGAGAGAAAGAGTGATGAGGTGGGGAGGCAGAAAAACAAAGAGAATGATGATGAATCAAAAAGAGAGAGGAAGTAACATACATGGAGGAGAGCGAGAGAGGAAGAAAGGGGGGGCAGAAGGGAGAAAGAGTGTGAGAGAGGTAGGGGGAGAAGGGAGGAAGCAAAGGGGTGAGGAATGGGGTAACTATCCTGCAAGTTTCTTGCGGGTCTCCACTTGTACTCAGTCTATTAGTAAACTTCTGAACGCTGTGGTCTCAGTCCTGGGGCCTTTCTTTGGCAACTCCCTCCTAATGGAATGGACGACCAAGTTAGGGGAGGGCTGTGTCATCTCTTCAGCAGTGCCAGAAAAAGGAAGAGCAAGGCAGAGCTTTTTAAGAAGGGCTTTTGGCTGAATGTGATTTTTATATTGGTTCTTTTCATGGCTTACATGATATTGTTCTAAATTTTACTGGTGTGTCCAGAACTGCTTTAAGCTAATATTCGGAAAAGCAGTATATGAATGAATGAACTGATGAATAAGATACAATCCACCTGTCCAAATAACAATGCAAGTTATTGCAATTGGTGGTTTATATTACAAAGAGGTTAATTAAGCCACATTCCTGACCAATTTCCAATAGAATTAGACATGAAGTTTGAAACAAAAGAGGGGAAAATTTTATCTACTCGTAGTCTTTATCGGGAATATTTTGTTTGTTACCTTAGGATGGAAAACTCATGTGTTTTGAATGACAAGGTGCTACTTCTGTCACCTGTTTGGCCTCTTGCAAAACAAAGGCCACAGACTTATACTTAGCAATTCCCACATCAGTGCCTTAAAGCAAAGTGGAAGCCTTTAGAAAGACAACAGACTATGCTTCAGAGCAGGGCTATTTTGGGGCTGGAACGCATGGAAACAGCATTCTGGCTGGCTGCCCCTCCCCTTCCCGCTCTCGCCCCTCCCTGCCGCGATGAGCCACCTGGCTGTCCCTGTCACCTGATCTCCACTCAGGATTGGGTGGGCAGGGGCCTCCAGCTCCCAGCACTTACAGGGCTTCTTCCCTTTAAATGTAGGGAACTGGCGGGAAAGGGCCCCACACACCCTCTTCACTATTTTCCTCATCATCATCTTCTTCCTCCTCGTCACTCTTATCTTTCTTTGCATTCTGCCCATTTTTGGCTCCTTTGCCAGGAACTGGCGTCTTCTTTGCTGGACTAACAGCGACCTTTCTAGCTGGGGTTGTGACTCCCTTCTTTGCCGGGGTAGCAGCCACCTTCTTTGCCTTTTTGTTAGCAGCTTTCGCTGGAGGGCCTGCTTTCTTCAGAGGAATCATCTCCCCCTCGCTGCTCTCTTCCTCCTCCTCCTCTGAAGAATTCTTGTCTTCGCTGTCATCCACTTCCTTTGGAGGTAGGTGGGTGTGTTTCTGCTTAGGCTGGATTTTAACATTCTTGGTGCACTTCACCATAATGGCGGCGGAGTTGTCCGGATGTCAAGCAAGCTGAGAACACCACTGGATGATCTGAGTGGAGATCGGGTGAGCAGGGGCCTTCTGGCTTCCTGAACATAAAGCGGCTCCTCCCTTTAAGTGCAGAGAGCTGGCAGGAAAGGGCTCCATGCAGAGATTGGGTGTGCGGGGCCCTTTCCTGCTGGCTCCCTTCACTTAAAGGGAGCGTGCAGGGAGCCAGCTGTCCCTACTGCCCAATCTCTGCTCAGACACTGGGCGAGCAGGGGCCTCCGGCTCCCTGCAGTTAAAGGGGCTCCTTCCTTTAAGTGCAGGGAGCCAGCAGGAAAGGGCCAAAACAGTGAATTTCAGAGGACCGGCCAGCCACTGCCCTGACTTGCTAGATCCCACCAGCTCCTTGCTTACGTCCTCTATGCTTTGGCTACACCAAGGAGGACAGTATATATCAGGGGGGTTTTGGTAGAAAAAGCCCAGCAGGAACTCATTAGCATAATAGGCCACACCCATCCACAGAAACTCATTAACATATTAGGCCACACCCCTGACAGCACAGCTCCCTCCCAGGATCAGCTTCTCCAGGTGCCCTGTGGCTTGCAAGGTGCATGAGGAACCTGAGGGAAGGAAGACAGTTTCTGGACCTACTTCCCCAGGCGCCCCAATGCTGCGGGACACCTGGAGATCCTGAGGAGGGGAGGCAGTTTAAACTGCCTTCCCTCCCTGGATCGGCTTGGCTTCCTCAGGCGCCCCACGGCTTGCGAGGTGCCTGGGGAACCCTAGAGGGAGGCTGTAGGCGTGGCCAACTCAGAAGCCAGCTGGAACTCCGTTCCTGTGCGTTCCTGCCCCAAAATAGCCCTGGTATATATGAAATCCAGTCTTGCCCACCCTAGCTGGCTGTTGTTCAGTGTGAGAAAGTGGAGGATAGTCAAAACGAAAGGTATGCTTCAGTCAGTGTGAAGGGATTTTTTTTTTTTGAGACTGCAGAAAATGGCGAAGAGAAGTAAAATCCATGTTTAGGTGTTGCTGGTCACAACAGTTCTGTTAAACACAAGGATTAGGTTTGTAAAGCGGGCTCCATCAGCCCGTTTTTTTGTGCTATTACTTTTCTTGCTCCTGGAAGTTTCTGTGGATGGCTCCAGAGCAAACTGATTTATGCAGTTGCTAAATCGCTTGCTCGCAGCTTTAATGCCAGTAGCTCACAAAGTAGAATTCTTGCTCACAAGACTCCACAGCTTAGAGGGGTGTGTGGCCTGATATGCTAATGAGTTTCTGCTGTTGGGTGTGGCCTGTTATGCTAATGAGTTCTTGCTGGGCGTTTTCTACAAAAAAACCCCGCTTCAGAGACTTCTAACACTCAGAAATCATCATTTCCACCCATACTCACGATGAATTTTGTCCCGGTAGTGGATCTCCCTCACAATTAAAAATGTCCAAGGCAACTGTTTACCTTCAACTTTACATCAAATAATTGCATGCCTTTGCTTCTCACATCAGATTTTGACAGCATGAAGACAGAATCAGATGTCAGTCTCAGTTTGGGGACAGTCTTTTTTTTTTTTTTTTTTTTAAATCACTAAAAATATACCTCAGAGAACACATAGCAGTTATTCTTCTTGAGAAACCTAAAAAAACCAAAACTTTTTATTACTGTTGAATTAGCATAACACAGTGAGAGATTCAGGCACTTGTACTCATCTTTTCTCACACAGAGAGCTAAATGCAGCCATGGAAGGCTGCAAATCAGTCTTGGAGCATTCATGCCATGGCTGCTTGGGTTCTAAATCAGACTTACGGTGTGTAGTTTTCTCCTCTCAGAAAGCCATCGCACTTATGGATGGTAACTTTTTCTTCAGTTATGTAAATACCTCATAACTTTATGCAATTTGGTCACGAATTTGGGGCTGGGTCGGAATTTTTCACCCTCTTTCAGACTGGCCTGGAGAGGGGCATAGGCGTCAACTACGGGGGGGCTCGAGCCTCCCCCAAAATTTCCCGGGGGGGGCTCAGCCACCCCCGGCAAAATGGAGTGCCTGCTGGTGGGGGAGGCGGGGAGGGCCGCTGGGAGCCCAGGGGGTGCTGGGCGTGGCAGAAGGCAGCTGCCGAGGAGGGGGGGTGGAGGGAGGGCGAGAGCCGGCATGATGGGCAGGCACAGGGACTCCGACACGCCGGCCGGCCCCCCGACCCAGCCGGCGAGCGGGCTCTGGGGCTGGGGCAGCAGCCGGGTGGCCTGGCGTTGGCTCTGGGCGGCGGGCAGCTGCAGCGTCGGGGGAAGTGCACCACCATGGCCCGCTGGCTCCGCGACCGCCTGCTCTTCCGCAGCGCCAAGCCGGCACTGCAGTAGCCCGACTACACGCTGGCGGGGCCCAAGCAGCCCGACCTCCTGGCTGCCTACCAGCTGCAGTGGGAGCGCGACTTCGAGGACCCCGCCACCGCCCCCCGCTCGCCCCGCCACCGCCTCATCCGCGTGGAAGCTGCCTCCGAGACAGAGCTCGGGGAGCGCCCGCAGCAGGAGAAGGTCTGCAGGGGGGGGGAGAGAGGTGGCAGGGACATGGTCCCGTGCGCTCGCGCATGAAAGAGCCCCTGCCCCCCCTGGGGATTTACAAAGTCTACGCCCCTGGAGAGGGGGTGTTTTTTGCCTACCTCACACTGTATGATGTGACTGGATAATTGGCTGGGGTGTTCGTGCAGTTAATTAAGTTTCCCTGGCAGGAATCTGGCTGATTTGGCAGGGTGGTGAGCACCAGCAGACAGACACCCCCCCTTGACTGGGAGGGTAGGCGGATTCAGCAGGAACTATCTGTGGGCAGAAGCCTCAGAGGGGAATGCTAACGGCCTCCCCTCAAGTTCTGCGGCTTGAGGTGGCTGGCTTCCTTTCAGGGGGTCATTGGCAAAGGCCATTTTATCACTGGCTTGCACCAGGGTCTCAGAGGCTCGCCCATTTCAGGCCAGGAAGGGGACCGGCGTGTACTCCTTTGCTTAGGCTTATGTTTAAGTGGCCCTTGCCAAGTTACAGCTCATTCAATTAAAGTTAAAGTTTTAATAAAGCTGCCCTTTATTTATATCAACACACCTGTGTGAGTCTCTTTATTCCGACAATGGGGGCAAAAGTGTCAAGGGCTGAATTTACAAAATGGTGCATCTGTCATATAGCAGAAAACTATAAACAGAAATTAAAAAGAAATTCCTATTTTGAAAGAATAATCATTGCTATATCTAAAAAAGTCAGTCTTGGGCAAAGAAATTCTACTCCCCACAACATGCTAATTAAAATGCAGTGTTCCTTTACATATCCAAACGTTCATTTAATATATTAAAAACACAGTATATTCTAATAACTTTTTTTGGTAAATGTTCTAATACATGTAATTTGTCCTTTTCTTATGGTCTCATAATGCACTCATTATTCGGGAGCTTTTCAAGGCAGCAGCTCGTGCAGCATGTATCACCCATAAGAACTGTTCCAGGATCTTCCCTGGTGTTATACTGAGCTCCCCAGAACAGTCATGTTGGCAAGATGAGTGTCTGACTGTACTACAGAATCATTTACAAAACCTTGGGACAATAGCATTGTGCTTTTCTTCCTCTGCAGGGCTGAATCTCTTGATCTCTCTATGAATTTAAAAGAAAGCAGATTAAGATCAGAAAAACCACAGATGAAATTTAAGCCTTCTTTTGAAGTCTGGTCATCTTTGCAGGGGGGGTTTTTCATGAGAGAAAATCATTGGCCATAGACAACAGCTCCTTGATCTCTCTTGGCAAGATGGACCGCAGCTTCTTGATCTTCTTAATCCACATGATGAAGATGGTTGTTGCTATAAAAGGTCACAGTGGGACAGACCACAGAGTTACAGCATTTTCTTTTCTTTTTTCTTGCTGCCACAGACTAAAAGGCCAAATCACATATTATCTCCTTAATGCAGGGAATGCGGTTCAGTTCCCCAGAAGCCAAGTAATGGCTAAGGATTTCTCCTCACCTTGCATAGCCCTCCCACAAAAGTGCAAGTTCACAACAATCACCGCCTGACCATGTTCCATATTAGCACTTCACCAGCTCTGTAAAGTGATCTGTTCCTTGTTCTCTAGTGTGCACTACTGTTCCTTGATCCAAGAAGGGCATCCGTTCATGTGATTGCTCAGAGAAGAAAATCAGCATCATTCCACCATCAGCACCTATAGTGGTGGAATGCTTCCTGATGTGGTGCTTGAGATGTCAGTGGGCAAAAAAAAAAAGGATTACTAAATGTGTTTCCTCCTTAAATTAGCCCAATTGCTTTTCTTTAAACACAATTGCTTTTCTTTGTTTAATACTAATTAATGAACCATTCATACTGCTACCAATTATTTAATACTATCATTAAAATTATGGATAGGAGAATTATTGAGTTATGTATTGGTTAAAGTTGCAACAGATAGGAAAGTGTGGAATCACATACAATTAAGCACTTTTCAAGTCAGCATATTGGAACAAATATAAAACTTACTTTTAGAATCATAGACTCATAGAGTTGAAAAGGACCTTCAGGGTCATCTAGTCCAACCCTGACACAATGCAGGAAATTCACAAATACCTCCCAGTCCACCCATACCCCAGTGACCCCTGCTCCGTGCCCAGAAGATGGGGGGGGGGGGGGGAAGCCCCTCTAGGATCCCTGGCCAAACTGGCCTGGAGAAAAATTGCTTCCTGACCCCAAAGTGGCGATCAGCATTTCACTGGGTGTACAAGACAGGGCCGTGAGAACTAAGCACTGGTGCTGCCCTCCCTTGTGATCTGCCTAAACTCACAAAACATATTGAAGCTTACCCGCCTTCACATGCATTTTGTCGTTGAAGAAAACAAAGGCTATTCCAAATAATGTTATTCCCCATTACAAGAGGCTAGCAGCCTAATCCAGTAGCATGTGTTTTTTCCCAAGCATGTGACCAAGAGTGTGTCCCTGGCTTGTTTGCACAGCAGAGATCTGCAGAAACTTCTTGCCTCTGGCAAGACCAGGCAGAGTGAGAGAAAAAAGGCACAGAAAGAGAAGGAAGAGTCAGAGCAGGGGACCCCAACCTTTTTGAGCCTGAGGATACCTTTGAAATTTTGACACAGCATGGCGGACACAGCCAAAATAGTAAGCAGTGGTTCAAGAGGCTATCTGTCAGAGTCCCCAGTAGTCAGTAATCAACAACGTTTCTTAAACAGCATCAGTTTATTGACTCAGATTACTGCATTGCTCTAAACACTATTTGTGTTAAGACTACTGTTGGAAAAGCGGGAATGGGATTTTATACAAGGTTCAGACTTGGGTCATCAGATGGATACAAGCCAATGAACAACAGGTTACATTCACATGGAAATTAACGGCCCTCAGTTCCCAGCGGGAAACTTACAAGAGAACCCAGAGAGCATCTCCAAGGTCAAGCCTTGTCAAAGCAAAGATAAATGCTACAAGAGAATCGAAAGTTAGCATTCCAGTGTGAGCCTCCTCACCCGCCTTCTTTCTGGCAGCCTAGCTGACACTATCATGATTTCAGCATAGCTTCTTTATTCAGGAACACAACAACAAAACAACACATGCAGCGAGCCACAACTATATGCAGAAACCCCAGCCCGAAACACACCCACAAAATGCAAATAGACCAATAGGAACATAGTTGCTTGGAGCCTTCATTTGCATGGCATCAATTATGCTTCTGTTACCTGACTGGCAGGCTCAGCAAGGGCAGCCAATCTGAATGTAGCTGCAAGGAGCCTCTCTAACAATGATTGTTCATTTGAAGCTCTTACTACACAACACCAAAAATGACTGCCACAAAATGGATGCCCAGGAGGTGAAGCCAGCCATCAAATGGCTGCTGCAGCTTACCTTCAATCACCCAGGAAAGATCCTTGTGCTATGGTGGTGGCTGCTGCCAAAGGAACGTGTTTGGTTGTTGTTGTTTTTTTTAAAAAAAAATCTGCATAGCCAGTTGGAAGCCTTGCTGAGGAAAAGCGCAATCTAGCCCCATCCACTTTCCAAAAACACTTGATGGGCACCAGAAAATGTGTGCCCACAGGGATCACATTGGGATCCCCTGATTTAGAGAGAAGCTTCTAGCATAGACAAAGAGAGACATACATATACACAGTCCGGTTCTAGACCAGCCCCATAGCTAGATGATTGAAGGGGGCACTGGGGGGCATAATGTCACTTCTGACATCACAAAATGATAAAATAAAAACAGGAGAAAATGGGGAGAACTCTTATAGCTTCACTGGCCTGGCCCCACTCTTGCCTCTACTCTCTGTGCCATGCTGTGGTCCCCTTAAGAAGCTGCCTGGAGAGCCTCCTTTGGGGGGGTGATGTCAGCCGGCCCACAGCCAGTGAGCTGGCCCTTGTGAATGGCAGTGCTTGTGAGCTCCCCATTCAAGCCTGGCTGCTGCAGCTGCACTGCCTTGCTGGCCTCCATGTTCGGTGTGGCTGCCCCTCCAGAAGGAAGGGACGTGGCATGGCAGATTTCAGTGGGGGTACTAAAAATTCGGGAAGGGGGTTGCCCATATGCCCTGCACTAGCTACAGCCCTGTTCTATACTAAAGGGAAACATCCCACTCCCCCAGGTTTCAAGCATGCTGAATGAATCTCCTTTATTCCAACAAAAAATTTCCCAGGGAAACTTTAATTAAAACAAACAAAAATGAACAGTACAAGCAAGGGCGATATAATGGTTTGTGTGTCAGACTAGGGCATGGGAAAAGCCCAGTTTTAATCCCCCTCTGCCATGGAAGGATGCCGGGTGACTTTGGGCCAGCCACCCTCTCCCTCAGCCTCATCTATTGCACTGAGTTGCTGCTGGGAGGATAAAATACAGGATGGAAAGCAATGGAAACTGCTTTTGTTCTCCATTGTAAAAAAAAATGCAGGATAAAAATAAATCAATAAATGTTCGCTTATTTAAAAAAAACACTCTACGTATTTGAATTATGTTTGAATTTTTATACATTTTATATTTCTTCATGTGTACATTTCTATGTCCATTCTTAATTATTATAAATTGTCAATCCAGTAAAAGCCTCCAAATATTTTCTTATAGGTACATTTTGTTTATAGTTGCGCTGCATCCTCAGTCTATAAAATTGCCCGAAGGGATTTTTCTGGGATTGATGAGATTAATTGAGGTGGATTGGTACAAAAGGATGACACTATCATGAGAACAATAGTATCACAGGAAAAGGCCATGCTCATTTCTGTGGCATGGAAAACAGTAGAATATTTGCTACGTAACTGCTGGGGCTAACCTACACTATCCTTTTGATTTAGCCACAACCCTAAACAACCCAACGCAGTACAATAAAACTTTGATATGTGATCTGCAAAACAAAAGAGTGACGTTAGTATTTCCAGTAATCAGACTTTTTCTTAAAGTCTGGTTTTTTTGCTTTGCATGTCTCAGCTGACAGTTATACAAAGTTATGTCAACAAAATGCCAAGGTCAAAATTGGGGGAACTTACCTGCAAAGAAGGAGGGGTCTTGGAGATTTACTGAAGTACTAGAAAACAGGGAAAAAAGCACAGCAGGAAAACTACCATTCAAGATCACAGCCTGACCAACACAAGCACTTGGTCAGACACTTATGCGGTATCAGCAGTCTATATGACTGGTTTTTAAGTCATTTTTTTTTAATTAAATGACTCAGGCCCTGGCCACACGAGTGAGATAAAGTGTGTGTGGGGGGGAGAACGAGGCTTTTTGGGCTGGAGTACTTTGACCCGCAGTTGCGCGATCACACATTTCTGCGAAGCTGCTGTCACAATTCACCACTGTGTGATCAGACGCAACCGCAGGCAAGTTGGGTTTTTTTTCTGTTTCGAATTGCATCTCCACCCTGAGGGCTTCCAATGACAGTATGCGATGATACACATACTGAGAAGGGGAAACAAACAACAGCATGGCTTCGGGATAGCCTGATCGGACTATCCCCGACACCACAAGTGCGCGCTGGAGCGATCACATGGGGAGGGTCCATCTGTAGCCCGCAGCAACCCGTTTGATACTGGATTTTCCCTACTGTTTTTTAAATGTACTTCTTCGGCAGAGAGCATCAGCTTGCCCATGGGTGCAGGACGCTTCACAGATGTGCTCTTGTGATCGTGCCCTTAAAATCCAGCAGGGACTCAAGCCTCTCACGTGGCTAATTCTGCATGTGATCGGGGCCTCACTGTATTTTTTGAGCCTGATAAGCTTTCCTGCCCCTCCTCCAGGATACATGGAAGTAGTTATCTTTGTTCATTCTTTTGCAATGCAATTAAGTTTAATGCAATGAGACCATCATGCTTCACAGGATAGCACAAAAGATTATATAAAAGTTTGCTTATTGAATATGCAAGTACCTTGCTTAAAACAAGCTAATTTGGATTCAGTTTAGACTGGAATTAATTTGTTTGAAACTTGGGCTGCTCCATACTCCTCATATCTTGTTGTGTTTCCAACCATATCATTGTAACACAACAAAACCTAGAGGTATCCTTTCTCCACACGAATCCCTGTTTGCTCTCTGTAGAACACAACAAAGCCCTTGAGACCAAATAAACAATGACAGCTCAGTCCTCAGCATTGCTGGATGCAAGGTAGAGAGATACTGTTCCCTGAAAAATGGGACAACAAATTGGCTCATGACTAATTTGGATTGGACTGAATATAATTCCTCTCTCTAGATCTCTTCCGTGAATGTCCTAAAGGGAACAAGGTCAATCTGCCCAATAGTAGTGTACATTTTAAAAAATTTTGTTTCATGTGTTTCAAAAATATTTTATGTTTTTTGTTTAATTTGCTATTGTATTTTGTTTAATTTGCTATTGATTAATTGTGTTTCAATGAGAAACACAAACAGCCTGTATTTCTTTGTTTTCTATCCAGTTGGGATGAAACACTTTGGAAGTTGATCTGGCAGGTCTACGGAGCAGCTTCCAGACCTGCCCTGTGGCCAGGTCAGACAAGACGATCCCCAGAAGTGCTGCCAGCACCTGGAGCTCACCTTGGATCTGGATGTCAGGACTGGCAAAGGGAAAAGCTAGTTACCTCTTCCCGCGCTCCTGCACTCATCAAAATGTTCCAACCCCACACCTGCTTGGGTCACTTGAGTAGTAAACCAGCACTGACCCTGACGATGATAATAAACCTTTAATTGCCTATGTATTTTCTGTAAAGTGGTAACTTAAAATATGCTGTGAAAAAAGTAGTCCAAAGAACATAATTCTAAGACTGGCTCCCCGCCATTGTTGCAGTGTGTAATCTTTTACTGATATTTCCTAAGAGTCTATACTAAGCCCTTTTGACACACTCACAAAATGGCTGCTATACTGAGTTCAAAACTATGGAAAACACCATGTATAAACATACAGTATATGCAAATAATATTTAATAAGAATGTGTGCAATGGGAAAAGTGAGAATGGAGATTGGTTCCGATGAATGATATACACAGGGGTCATTTCGAGGGGGAACAAGCAGAAATGGCATTCTGGGAGTAACAAGCCCAAGGCTAGAGTGTCACAGGTTCACTTCAGAGCCCAATTCCCTCTATGATGCATACTGGCACATGGCAATAATTTCCCCTGCTGCTGGTGCAGCTCCAGCGCACCCAGGTCTCCAGCTCTGAGTCTGAGAAGTGAGTGCTGGGCTCGGACAGCAGCCCCACCCCCTCATCAGTAGCCTCCCGGCTATAGGGCACCCCGCTCCCAGCAGCCCTCACTTGTGGCGACGCATGGGGGTCTGTTGCTTGTTCTTGTTGTCATCCGCGTTGTCCCTCCATGCCTCTTTTCTTTGTGCTTTTGAAGCCGTTTTTCTCCAGGTAGGCTTTCCAGCTCTGAGTTGGGAAATACCTGGAGATTTTTGGGGTGGAGCCTGAGCGGTGGTTTGCCTTCTGACACACTTCCAGTGATGTTAGGGTGTATAGCATATACAAATAAGTTATGCTAATGAGTTATGCTAATGAGACCCTGCACCTCTTTTTCTACAAAATGTCCCCTGGATATACACAATTTATTGAGCAAGTCTTGAGAAAGAAGGCTGGAAATGGCTTGTCAACAAGGAAGCCGTTGGATCGCTTGTCTGGCAGTAAGTATTCTTTGTCTTACAGTAGTGGGACTGTTGAATCACCTCTTCTATAGCAGCAAGGTCTGAAACAGAAATATTACTTCTGGGTTATATGTACAGGAGCTAGCTATTCAGATAAGAGAATGTTTGGACTGTTCCCTTTATATTCTTTGTTACTTTGATTATGCATTTGATTGCCTATATATGAATTTGGATGATTTTGTAAATACCTATAATGTAGTTATACTTATTTAGTATATTACACTCATATTGTATTCTTATTAAATATTATTTGCATATATTGTATGTTTATATACGGTGTTTTCCATTGTTTTGTACTAATTCCATCATGGTCCCTGTTTTTGTTGATGCCATACTGAGTTGGCAAGTATGGTAAGCTATATTTTTCACTACATAGGTACAAGTATAAAATGTCAAAAAGGGCCATTCAGATGCAGTTTCCAAAAATCTGAAAAGAAATGGAAAGGGGATAGGGGAGAATGACTTTCAGCCCATGATTCACAGTTCACAGCAATGTCTCTGGAAAGTTTCATAAAGAGGTTAAAGGAAGCACCCTATCGGATACTGAATCTGATTATCACTGTAGGTGTGGGTGTTTTACTTGGTTTTCTGTTTGCTTTGAAATATCCTGTCCCAGCTGGTTTCCAACAACAATAAATAGTTTATATATTTTACATGATAATTAGACACCATGGAGTTTATCTTTTGTTTGTAAGACCCAGAATGGCCTTTTAATATAGTCATGTGCAATCAAGGGGCTTTTCAGTCGTTTGAGGCCATGCAAACATTAGTTTTACAAATCTATAAATATAACATCTACAACAATCTGTATAACAGAATGGATCTTATATAAGTATTACTTGAGACAACATGCTTTTTCTACACAAGTCCTGTTGAAATGAATAAAGGGGTGCACTTAGGGCTGCCAAGTCAGCCCGGGGGGCGGGGGATCCCCCACTATAGGGGTTCCCGATCCGCCGGCCGGCATTCGGCCAGCGGGGGGAACCCCGCCCCAGAAGTCGTCCGGTGAGGACGACTTCCCCCGTGTAATGATGTCACCCGGAGGTGACGTCATCACGTCACTGTGGCGCGCGCGCAAAGTGCACACGCCAGAAGAGCTCCCGGGGGGAGAACAACTCCCCCCCGCCGGTAAGTCGCCGGCACTTGGCAGCCCTAGGTGTACTGTTATCCTTTATTAAAATGAGAGTTGTTGAATAGTGTTTGCAGGCCGACTTTGGCAGGCAATAGCTTCTCTTCTGAAAAGAACGGCAAATCTTATTCATTTAAAATATTTGAACACTGTCTGTCCATCAATATGTACCCAAGGGGTTTTACGATACATAATTTTGATTTCATAATTTTAAAAAGTTGAATAACCACCAATAATGCAAAAACAAAAACATATCAGTAATCTAAAACAGTAGTAGCTGTAAAAACCAGCACTGGCATTAAATCAGAAGAAGCAGATAGATCAACACAAGGAGGCAGGCAGTCCATTAAAAGTTTGCTGAAATAAAAATAAAAGTCTTGGCTTGGCACACAAAAAATGAAGCAGTGGTGTGAGGAGTTGTCATGATCTGTGCCAAGCTGGGAGACAGGCCTAGTGCAACCTAGGCACAGCAGGGACCTGTGTGAGAGTGATAAGCCTACAATCCCCAGAATGCTTAGCAACGGTGGTAACCAATGGGAGTTCAGGAATTGTGTGAGGAGTCTGAACTTAAGCTTTGGTGAACCGTTAAATGGCGTTCTCTTCTCTACTGCGGCCTTTCCTCACACAGAGTCAAGCTGAGGGGAGAATCTGGGCTGGGAGGAAGATCCCTCCCTTGGGACAGAGCGAGTGCAGGCAGGAGGCCGGGTCTAGAAGGGCAGTGGGCCTTGAAGTAGTCAAGCGAAACAATCAGTTGCGTTAGATTCGTTTATTTTGCCTGTAAACACTGTTATTGATGTTAAAGCACCTTGTCCTGTTTTCCCTGCCCCAGTATTGTAAACCTTTTTGTTTAATTGTTCTCTGCCTGGTCATCACGCCTATGTTTCTCGGTTTAAAAGGGGAATTTAGTTGGGCTTGGGAAGGTACCCTGGGTAGGGTTGCCAAGTGTTACTGTTTGGGTGCGTTCAGACGGCCGGCTGGAGCCGGCTGGAGCCGGCTCAAAACACTCCGCTCCAGACCATTGCGATCACACTCACCCCACTTCGATGCACATTCAAGCGGCTCCCTGGCGTCTACACGGGAGCGTGTGTCGGGCTCCCCCCTGCTTGCGCATGCGCATAAGCAATCAACTGAAAATACAGCCTTGTGAATGCGCAAAAGCAGGAGAGCAAAGTTACAAAAGCTCCGTGACTTCCCAGCTTTGAAAGAACATGCCCCTTTAAACTCCCCCCCCCCCGAAACTGGCCTCCTTGGGATCCCAAAGGCCATTTAAAAAAATATTTTTTTAATGAGGAGGCAGATGAACGCCCATGCGCATACCACTGAGGCAAAAATAAAAATGGCGGGCATAAAGCGGAAGCCAGAGGCTTCCGGTGGGGGGGGGGGGTGTTAAGCACTCAGAAGTGGCTTGACGACGGCTCCACTATCACACAGCAGAAAATGTGGCTTGAGCCGGAAGAGCACGAGAAACACCACCTCGGGACCTGGTCTCAAAAATGCCACACTTCGCTCCGGAATTTGGTACGGTAAGTGATGGCTGGGGACGGGAGGCAGCTGTGGCTGTCTGATCATGCACATTTGATCCATTTTGTAGTATTTTGAAACGGATCAAATGTGTGCATCTGAACGCACCCTTTATGTTAGCAGGGGGAGTCCTTGCTGGTCAGGGAGGTCTGGTGCACGCATGAAGCATGCGCACCATAATGACGTAACATCACCTGGAAGTGACATCATCATGTCGAGCACATTGAGGCGGGACCTCTGTAGTTTGAGGGAAAATCATAGTTTCCCCTCGAATTATAGAGCATCCCCCCCGAAACATGCCCGATGCGATGATGTCACCTCCGGGTGACCTCATCGTGCTGGGCATGTCCCTGCAGCCTGGCAATTTGGGGGTGGGGTTTCCCCTCAGTGGCCCAATCCGGGCCAGCAGGGAGCAGGTTGATTGAGCAGGGGTTTCCCCGCCCCCTGGGGAGACTTGGTGTGAGGCTTCTGCTCAAAGTAGTCAAGGATCAGATCTTTGTTGATGAAACACAGTTCTTTATTTCCAATTACTACATTACTACAGGTCCTCGGATTATTGTCAGAGATCAAGCATACAATAGAAGCAGGACTAATATACCCTCCAGCACAATTTGAATTGCCCATAGGTAACCAATCAACATAGGGGAAAAACCGCGGGCTAAAAGGTCCTTTGACCGTTTGCTTCCCACAGGAAAAAAGTTAGGTGTGAAGCAGTAAATTTCCCTTCTTAAACCAGACCCCTCAGATGTAACCATCTTTCACATAACAAATGGCTCTCCCCAAGGCCTTCACACGTTGATAAGAAAGTAGTTCTCGTCTTCCCCGGCAGGGAGGAAAGGAATGCGGAGGCAGGAGGATGAGAGACCGATTGTTCTCAGGGTTTGGAGTCGCCACCCTCCCGGACAAATGTTACATTAGCCAGACCAGGTCAGGGTCATAAATCCCGGGTCATAAAGGAAAAGAGACAAAGGACATTGTATGGTAGATTGCAAGGTTCAAACAAATAAGCATCACAAATGGTTACATAGCAGGCAAGCATCACAAATGGTTACATAGCAAATACAGGGATAGGTTACACAATATAGCATATAGCCCCAGAAACACTTGTTAGAATCCATAGATTCTGACACTTGGCAACCCTAATCCTGGGCCTTCTCAAGAGAACCTAAGTCCAGGGTGGTGGCAGCAGAAGGTGGCAACCCACAGGGGTCATGACAGGAGCAGAAAGGAAGGAAGTGTATTTCAGGACCATGGAGCCACCATCAAAAAGACTCCTTCATGCTCATATGACTCATCTGAAGCAGGAACTAATAGTATGAGTAAATAGCTACCAAAACTCTATATTATTGATGGAAATGAGGGGAGAGTGGCTGAGCTGTAAAAGTGTGTACAATAAATGCTGCAAGATACATTCTCAACTGATTAGGATGATCTCCAAAGCAGTACACTGGTAAAGCCCTCTTTTATTAATTTCTTTTTTTAAATTATTTTTATAGAACAACGGGGAAGGGGGGAACCTTACATAAGTTTGTACAGAATCTGAGAATCTCATATTCCAGTGGTCAGCTACCAGAATTAATGTGCCCCGGGGAGTCTTGCGCTCAGCAGACCATAATTTACTTGTCCCCAGCCTGAAGGATGTCTGCTTAGCTTTGACCAGGGCCAGGGCTTTTTCTGCCCTGGCCTTGGCCTGGCGGAACATGCTCCCACCTGAGATCAGGGCCCTGTGGGATTTGTTGCAATTCCTCAGGACCTGTAAGATGGAGCTGTTCTGCCAGGCCTTTGGCTGAGGCAGCAGACATCCAATTATTTTGGCCTCCCTTGCTGAGAACCTGCCTGTTGTAACCTGCCCACATGAAAGCTGGTGGGCCTGCTCTCTGTGGTTTGTTTTAACATTGTGGGACTTATGAACTGTTGCCAGCAAGGTGATATCCCTTTTTAACTGTTTTAGCTACTATTTTATATGATCTGTTTAAACTGTATGGATGTTGTTTTATTGTTGTTACCTGCCCTGAGCCCACTTGTGGAAAGGACGGGATATAAATTGAACAAAATAAGTAAATAAATAATCCAATTTCTCACAAATCTATTAGAGTGAGGTTTACCAATTTCCCTTCTGAAATATGTTCATTTAGTGAAATATGGTACCATCCATATTTTCATATGGTAGTGGGAAGTGCCATCAAGTTACAGCTGATTTACAGTGAACCAACAGGGTTTTCAAGGCAAGAGGTGCTGGTTTTAGCCTTTAAAGCCCTATATGGTCAGGGGCCTGCCTACCTAAGGGAACGCCTTTCCCCATATATACCCCAAAGAGCACTGCAGCTAGGCACTCAACATCGCCCGACCCTCCCTGGCCCTAGAGAGGCCGGGATAGTGACCACCAGAACCAGGGCCTTCTCAGTGGCGGCTCCTCACTGGTGGAATGAGCTCCCAGAAGACATCAGGGCCCTGCGGGACCTTTTGCACACCTTTTGGAACTCCGCAGGGCCTGCAAAGCGGAGCTCTTCCGCCAGGCCTTTGATTAGGAGTCACCACTGGGGAGAATTGGGCCACTGGTAAATCAGCTGGTTGAACTCTCCTGGCCCGGGAAATCAGCTGGTGGAATCTTTCCAGCCTGGGATATATAGGCTGCTGTCTCTGTTGGATATGATCTATATTGCCGCCGTCCTTTGCTGTTTTATTCTGCTGATTTTATGTATATGTATTTTAGCTTATGTACGGTTGTTGATTTTAACTGTTGTTAGCCACCTTGAGCCGACCTGCTGGTTAGGGGGGGATATAAATTTAAATAAATAAATAAATAAGAGATGTTCAGAGGTGGTTTGTCATTGCCTGCCTCTGCATAGCAATCCTAGACTTCCGGTGCTTAGCTTCCAGATTTGATGAGATTGGACTATCCTGGTACATCCAGTTCATGGCATGTCTTCTTATACCAGTGTCTAGCCTTTACTGGATTTTTCATTTTCTGTGGCTTTACTGTATAACTTCTTGTTGCACTAATCAGGATTGTAACTAATTCTACATCATCAGCACTAACACATTTTTCAAATATCCCAGTAGATTTGAGAAACCTTAGGTTCTTAAGGTAACTTGTAATCAATAATTTCTTTAATTAGAAGCTGTATTGGTTTCCAAAATGAAATATTAATCAGCATTTTCAGAACATATGTGATATAGCCACTCTTGAACTTTGACAATGGCAACAATTTTATTTATTCATATTATATATTCTTTAAACTTAATGACATCAGATTCCATCTTATAATTTATAGCTTTATTGCATATAGACAAGTAAGACATTAATGATATTCCCAGAAGCATTTCCCCAAACTCATTCCTATTCTTATTGTGAGATATACATTTTTCCATTTATCATTATATTTTCCACTTAATCTGTCTATTGAGCAGTAGATGATATATTTGACCAGCCTGCACATCTTTTACACTCTAACACTTTTGAGGATATTGAGCGACAATCTGACATTTCTAAGGCTTCCAGACTTGGGGTGTTTTTAAATATCAAAGGCACCATTGAGCCAGCAACATATTTGACTTTAGTGGAGGGAAAGAATTCTAGAAGGGCATTTGCCCTAGCTAGATGTTCTGCCCTTCCATCTGCGGTTAATCAAGGCAGGTACAATAAAAACCCCTACTCTGAAAGGCTATGCCCATGCCTTTTAAGCGAGGTTGAATAGGTATAGAGCATATGTTCTCCAGCTGTCCATTTTAGAGGGAGGCTCGTCTTAAAATAATTACCCCATTAGTCGATAGGACACCTGGGCACATCAATACAGACAAAGCAAGGCTTCACTGGTTCCTATCCGATAAGAATGCAGAGATTACACATTCAGTTGCTGAGTTCTGTGCATTAATTCTTAGATTGCAGAAACTGCATTTTAAAAGTTCTTACATTCAGATTTATATTTTTGTATATTAGGACTGTTCTCTCCCCCCCCCTTCATATATTATGCTTACTCTGTATGTTGGTCTTAAGACTGTAATAATAAACTAAACACGCTAACACTTCAAATTTATCCCGAGTCTATAAAACTTTGGCAAATATTATTTCTTTAGTTTGTTTTAGATTTTCTGGGTTGTATGGTCATGGTCTTGGCATCGTAGTAGCTGACATTTCGCCAGCAGCTGTGACTGGCATCCTCAGAGGGATAAGACAGAAAGATGGAGTGCTCTCTGTGTCAATGTGAGAAGAAAAATGGTAGGTAGGTAATTTATATCTACCATATAAATTTATACAATATAAATTTATATCTACAATTTATATTTAGATATAAATTAGCTGCCTATCATTTTTCTGAGGATGCCAGTCACAGCTGCTGGTACTACAATGCCAAGACCGTGGCCATACAGCCCGGAAAATCTACAACAGCTAATGAACTCCGGCTATGAAAGCCTTCAACAATATAAATATTAAGGGTCGGAATAAGGGTGGATGATATCCGTCAATCCTAATACTTCCTCATAAGACAAACTTCATGTTTCACCCAACCAATCATTAATTGTTAACAGACCAAACGTATACCAACAAGTTATTTCTCTAAGCAGTTCAAGGGAAGAGACCTTTGAATTATAAATAAGAGTTATCAGGTTAATTTCTGCTTCTGTTTCTTTCTATATATGCAATTATACAGTAAGCTAAAAGAATTGGGGCTGGGGTGCTCTCCCTCTGTACTATCAAGCCCATCAATTAAGATCTTTCTCACAAGCTCTGCTCTTCATGCTCCCTCATTCGCAGCTGAGGTGGGTGGCAACTAGAGATGGAATTTTCAGTGATGTTACCTCACCCTTGGGGTGCCTTCTCTCCTGAAGCTTGCCTGATGTCTACCTTACTGCTGAACCAATACATTTCTTTTTACCCAAGCTTGTAACTGAGTATTTTAGATTCTATGGTCAACTTTTGGCGTAAGGACTGTTTTAAGCAATTTTTTAGGGAGCTCAGTGGTTACTAAGCTGTTTTTATGCCCATAGCTTGTTTTCAATGGCTGTTTTTTTTATTATTAATGACCTTTTATGATTTTATTATATTGGTTTTACTAGCAATCTGTTTCAAGCAGGACTCTGGAGGAGATGCATATACATTCCCTAAATAAATAGCAATCTTGGAGTTTTCAGTAGAATGTACTGAAATGTACTGAAAGAGGAGATAATACTGTGGAATACTTCCATTACTGTATTAAACTAAAAGCCCATTTATTTATTTATTTTTAAAACACAACTGTTCTGTTTTTTAAATCCAATCTAACCCCCTTTCTACCAAGGACATCTTGACAACTAAAAAAGGATGATACGAGTGAATTTGAAAGGAAATCAGATGGCACTGAATCTGTTTTTTTAATATTACCAATCCTATTTTTGGATGCCATTCCCTCATCCACAATATTCAGCCATCTCTCATCCTTGTTAATATGGATCGCACAATCCTGGGTCAGGAGGGAAGCATTTAGGGAGCCAAGATACATGCCGACATGGAACTGGGCATGGTGGGAGTTAGTCACCTCCCTAAACTGCTCTGGGAACAGCCCCCGACACTAAATAGCAAAGTTACACCAGCAAAAAATATGGCATAGCCCACAGGCACCATGTACTTGGAAAGACCGAGTGCCTCCCCCAGACCTGGCCTCCCCCCAAAGCCTTGGTGGAGCACAGGATGCTAAGTACAGCCACAACAAATCAACTCCCTTCCCAGCAGTGGACAACCTGCCAGCACTACATAAACCCCAGCCAGGATATCCTGGAATTCATTTGATCAGTACATCATAATATTTAAAAAGAAACGTTAAAACAATCAGCAATAATACTTTTAAGTATTGAGTGGGAGGCAACAGGGGCGTCAACTTTCGAAATCCCCCGGGGGGGCAGGGGCTCTCTCGTGCATGCACGCTTTGTGCGCGCGCACACGGGATCATGTCTCTGCCGCTCCTCCCTCCCCCCCGGCCCAGGGAGGCAGACCTGCGGCGGCGGTGGCAGCCAGCTGGCCAGCTGACTGCCGCCCGCACAAAGCACGCGCGCGTCTATGTCCCCGCCGCTCCGTCCCCCCCGGCCCAGGAAGGCAGACCCGCGGCGGCAGCGGTGGGGGCGGCAGCCAGCTGGCTGGGACTGCCGCCCGCGTGAAGCGCGCGCGCGACTATGTCCCCGCCGCCTCTCTCCCCCCCGCCCCAGGGAGGCAGGGCAGGCCCGGGGTGGGGGGGAAGGAGAGGTGCTGTTTAAACAAATTTTTTCATATTTAGTAGCTATGTTAATTAATGAATTTTCAAATGTTTTAAAGATAAAAGTTAAGTTTAAGTACAATGTTATTGAATAAGAGTTATGCACAAGATACGTGTAACGGTGATAATTAACCTGTATGTATTATGCATTGGTATCATTTCATTCTTGTGTACTTTTGAAAAACCAATACAAATCTTTAAACTTCAAAAAAAAAAAAAAAAAGGAGAGGTGGCGACGGCCGGCTGGGCGAGCATTTTGCCGGGGGTGGCTGAGCCCCCCCCCTAGAAATTTCGGGGGAGGCTCGAGCCCTCGAGCCCCCCCGTAGTTGACACCCATGGGAGGCGATGAATCAAACAAACAGGCTTTTATTCAAACCATTGCTTCAGCTCAAAGACAGCTCTATGAGAGTGGCACTTTAATTTATACTGTTTCCAACTCATAACTTCAAACAATGTAACTATTACAAACAATCCTATTGGACCTAAGCGAGGCTCAGCAATTGGTTACCTAGAGTGGCTTAAGGACCAATGAGAGTCTTTATTTGTTAGCCAATCAGAAAGGGCCTTTTGCATCCCAAAGTCTCTGCAAGCTGTGGCTGTAAAATAATAAGAATACAACAAATACATTTTAAGCAACTGCCATTTAAAACTAGAGTGAAAAACTTCACATAATTTGAGTCAAAGGCCCTTCTAAAAAGTTCCATGTTACATCCTCTCCAAAACTGAAGAAAAGATGTAGATCTTCTGATGTGCCCCAGGGGACTGTTCTACAACACTGGAGATGCTACCGAAAAAGCCCAGGAATGGGCATTGGCTGTTTGTACTCCCAGGTCATGAAGGTCTTCAAAGGTAAACCCTAGCACTTCTATGAAAACCAGTGGGCAGACAATGTAATGGCTGTAAAATAGATATAATATGATCCCTGAAGCCAGTCTTACACCACAAGCAGGATGTCATATTTTCAAGAGCATACATGCATAAAACATGTAAATAAAGTTGAGCCTCAAAGTTACCCTCCATGGATCAGCGTGGCCAGACTGGCAGTCTCTGAGTAGGGGAAAAGGTTGTGAACCAAAAATTACATACAACAGAGATACTTTAAAGAAGTCATATGTAATCCATTGAGGAAAGTCTTTTTTAAAAACAGTGTCAACAGAGTAAGTATCTGAAGGACAGATATAACAAAATCCCTGTAGACAAATGTATACATATCTGTGATCAAAGGGGTAGTTAAGAATTTAATCCATTTTATCTTACGCTGCCCTTTATATAAGAATCCCACAGAGAGATTTCTCTCTGACCTCCTTAGTGGATTCTCTATGGTAATAGGTTCAGAAGAGAAGTGTTATTTACTGCCTGACATGGACAACTATGTGATGATTAAAGCAACACTTTTTTCCCTCTAGCTGCTGATAAAATAAGAAATATTTTTAATCTACTGCTATTTCTTGGTTTGCTGGCTAAATATAATAGCTGTATATATATATACTCCCCCCCCCCCCTTTGTGAATTCCCTTTGAGAATATTATGCCGGTTAGGCGGGATACAAATCTAACAAAAGAAAGAAAGGAAGGAAGGAAGAAAGGGAGAAAGGAAGAAAGAAAGAAAGAAAGTGTGAGACCTCTGCTCAAAGTAGTCAAGGATCAGATCTTTGTTGATGAAACACAGTTCTTTATTTCCAATCTCTACATTGGTACAGCTTCTCGGATTATTGTCAGAGGTAACACATATGACAGAAGCAGGTCTATTATACCTTTCTAGGCAGTTTGAATTACCCATAGGTAGCCAATCACTACAGGGGAAAAACGGCGGGCAAAAAGGGGCTCTGGCCGTTTGCTTCCCACAGGAAAGAAAGTGAGGTGTCAAGTTGTTAATTTCCCTTCCCAAACCAGACCCTTCAGATGTTACCATTTCACATAACAATCAATGGCCTCGAGGCTTTCGCACGTTGATAAGAGATGAGACTTGTCCTCCCTTGGAGTCCCAGCCGGGACGAATGGAATGCGGAGGCAGGAGTGTGAGAGGCCCATTGTTCCCATACTGTGAAGTTGTCATCCTCCCGCTCTGACAGTTACACAAACCAGGCCTGGTCAGGGTCATAAACCTGGGGTCACATATTCTACATACATACTGGCCAAAGTGAGGGTTCACCTAAGGAAGGGGTGATTACATGGCAGGTGTTAGGGAAGCATCTAGCATACCTACATGGCAATATGAATATAGCAGGGCATACAGACATAGCAGGGGGAAGCATAGCAAGAAAACAGAATACATGGCTAGGAGCAATAGAAAATACTTTGTCTGAATTAGCAGATTCTGACAGAAAGAAAGATTGTTTGTGATTATTTATATTGAATTTGAACTTAGTATAACAGAATTTTCAAGGTCTCAACCACCAATGCAAAGTGTATTAGAAAGCTAAGAATATAGTGGATTAAAAAAAAAAGAAATTCTACATTTCTACTGTACCAGGATTGTAATAAGGTATTGCAGAAGAAGTTGTAATGTGGGGCTAAAGTACATACAGAAAGCTTTCCTGTTTTGCTCATTGTAAAATGGAAGTCAACAGGTATTTGTGGTTTTGTTTTGGTGGGAAAAACCTCCTCCGCAAAGGATTTTTGAAGTACAAACCTTTCCATGATGCAGAAAACTGAGCTCCTAGTGTTGTTTTTCATTGTTAAAATGTCATCATTGATCTCAGGAGACTGGGAATAATTTCTTTTTCACTAAAGGCTGTTGAATGGCTCTGGGCAAATCCAATTAGGCTTTGTTCCTCAGTTCACAATCTGTAAAATGGAGATAATAGTATTCCCTCATTTCACTGAGGTGTGTGAGGATAAATATCTCAAAACCTGTGAGACATTCAGATATTACAAAGACAGACAAAATATAAATGTCAGACAGTCAATCGTTCATTCAAACAACAGAAGATGGAGGCCTCTAAAACAGAAAATGAGAGAATTGCAAGACTGACTGAGGCATGAGCGTCTCGGAAAGATCAGCTGAAGAAACCTGATTACTTCATGGGTCACATTTAAGACACAGGGATCTAAACTTTTTAATATAGGAGAACACTGCTTACCAAAGAATGGGCCCTTTTGATTATTTTTCGATTCCCAGAGCAGCAAAATCATGAGGGGCATTATAAGATGTAAGAGACAGCATCCAAGGAAATGAAAAACATATTAGAATTGTTATTATCATGCTTACAATAGAGGTAGTGTGAAGTGAATAAGGGACCTGGAAGGGATTTCCCTCCCCCGCCCCTCCCCTATCTTGGATTATATCTCTTGAACAAAACCAGTGTGTAGACAACAGAAAAGTGCTCTAATAACAAAAATGCTGCCTGAAATGAAATTCTTGACATTCCAATCACTCTCTCTATGTAGCAAAGCCATTTTTCATATAGAATGCATTTTGGAGGTGGATCTAATGAATGTTTTAAACTGACTCATCTACTGTATTTTCACAGTGAAGGGAACATTTTTTTAAATTTAACCTTTTTTTATTTTTTTAACAAACAGACAATCAAACAAACAAAACATATATGCGAATATTGATAACATTGTATCTTTTAGAACACCTCATACATATGTGTCTAATTAACAAGTTCCCACCTCCCATTTTTTTTGCAAGTCTATATTTAATAAGCCAATATTTTATCTATCTCATTCTATCATTATGGCTCTTTAAAAAAACAAATTCAAAGTTTTACAAATCTATTAATTAACAAAACGTATTTCCTTCTGTTACTACTATGTCAGAGCTTTCTATAATAGTCTTCTAAAAAGTATATTTAACTATTAACTAAGTTTATGCCATTCCCCAGCTTCATAGTCACATAATTTCTTTTTCTAGCTATATACTAATTCCCAAGTTGTTCCCTCCGTGCAGATATGTAAATCTGCACAGAGGGGGCACTTGGGGAGCAGAGAGATTTTCCTGCACACTTGAGGGATGTGCAGAAAAATGTAAAAAGTTTTTTAAAACTTTTGGGGGATATTTAAATCTCCCCAAAAGTAAAAGAGCATTCCCTGTGCATGTGCAGGGAATGCTTTTGGAACTCTGTGGCGGCCCAGTGGTTGGGAGTTGTCCAAGCCTTGCTGCTGGTGCTGAGGGGTGGGAGGGGAGATTGGCAGGCCTGGAAGCTGAGAGTTGCTCGGTGTCAGCTAATTGCTGCCATTCCTGGGCGGGAGGTGGATTCCTCACTGGGTTCACGTCATGGCCCTCACCCCCACCTTTGGAATGTATCTCTCTTCTCACAGTCTGAATATTATCTCCCTAACCTTGGAAAGGGGGAACTTTCTCAACAACTTTGCTGCTTCTGCTGCAGGTGTTTATTGCAACTTTCCCACCAATAGCCTGAGAATGAAATGTCTAAAATGTATTTTGCAAGCTCCAGGATTGGAGCCCCCCCCCCCCCTTTCTCATCACCAGGTTGAATGCACTATAACTGTAACCCCTCAACCCTTTCCTTTCATTATTGACTCAAGAACATGTAGATGACTAAAAGATCCACTGGAATAAAGACTTTTCTAGTTAAGAACTTTGTTTGCAGTCTGAAATCTCTTAGACTCTCACACTCGGACCTCGCCGCTGGAGCCGGGAGGTGGAGAGGAATCAGCAGCCCGGCAGCTGAGAGCTGCTCAGACCTAGCCGCCGGAGCTGGGAGGTGGGGGGGAATTGGCGGCCCAGCAGCTGAGAGCTGTTCAGGCCTTCCTGCTGGTGCTGGGAGGTGAAGGGGGAAGAAGACTTACCTGCAGAGCTGCAGCCAGCCCTGGGTGGATCTGGCAGCTGCAGGGGAGCCTGGGGAGAAAGTGTGTGTGTGTGTGTGTGCCTGTGCGTGTGGTATGAGATCCCCCCGGTGAATATTGCGAGTGGGCGACACTTGTCTATTTTAAACTCTATAACATTCTATCACATTTTAAGAATACGCTTATATTTTAAAAGGGTTTTCTAGACCTACATATATTCCATAAATATTCTTCCCCAATTCTACCACCTCTTGGAATCCTTACATCAATCTTATTTATATATTTCATTGACATTTTCCAATATATGTCTCTAGCATACAAATTCATACTTATTCTATGATACCATCTATTGTATAGCTTATTGAATTACTAGAATTAGTATAAAGCAAAACATTCCATAAGGTTCAGCAATTCCTTAGTTACATATGTCTAAAGGTTCCCTAGCCTGAACAAAAATCTTATTTAAGGATTAATATACAACAAAAAGTTCCATGTTAATCAATGATGCTCAGTTACATATGGCTACAAATTCCCTAGCCCATCTTATTCAGTTACTTATGAACAAAAATTCCCTTATCCAGTCTTATTTATAAAGCTTAGTTTTTTTCCTTCTTTTTGTAACTTCTCATCTTCAATAAGGTCATAATCCTGTGCCTCTTCCCCTTAAAGGTAGAGAGGATTTCTTTTAGAGATTGCCAGCTATAATAAATGTTTAGTGTAATTAAGGATTCCATAAATTCTGTTTCATCTTCCCTTTGGGGTGTTTTCCCTTTCATAACTAGTCCAGATTTTAGCAGACTTTTAGTAGATTTGTTATATTCCTTGTAGGTTAAATCAGCTTGAATGTAGTGTTCTTTTAGGTCCTGGCCAGTTTGGTATTCAAATTCCATTTCTCTGTAGATTAAATCATCCTGAGAGAAGTGTTGTTCTTCCTCTTGGACTAGTTTTTGCTGAGATGCCTTTGTATTACTCGTATCTTGACTTGGTATAATTTCTTTTCTATCCAGTGTTGTCTTTAAAGCCATTTGAACTCCCAGTGTGATCACCTCAACCACTAAAGCCTGAAGCTCGTCCCATGACAGCTGCAGCCAGCTGGTTTCTTTGGATCTATCTATGCAGGCAGCCACTGGCATTTACCCCCATGTGTCTTGTTTATCCATTTTTAACTAATATGAGCGTCTCAGTTCTGTCTCGGTAAGGTAATAAAAGTCAATAGTCTTTCAACACAGTTCCAGTACTTAGTAGCTTTAGACACAATAAAATCCTCTGTTCTCAACACTGTAACATGATGTCATCAAAAGTTGCCAGAAGAATAGCCGATTCAGCTCTAAGTATGTTTCTTACTTTATTTTTATTCTCGAAAAACACTTACGTATTGAGCCTGTACTGTACTGGCAAAAGGTCTTAGCTTGGGGTTGCATAACAAAAGCTTACTAGGATCCTAGAATGAACCAGTAGGGAGACAAGGATCCTAGAGTAACACCAACTGGGAAACAATGCAGTGTAAATAGCATATCGTTGGGAGTGGGGAGTGTTTGGGTGTAACCTTTTTCAGGTATAAATACCCGGCTTTGGCCAGGGATTTTCAGTCTTCTTTCTCTTGCTGAATCACTAATGAACTATGAGCTGGTCACTTCACCATGTCTGAACCCAGTATATTTCACGGGCGACAAGGATGGGATACCGATGAGCGAGCCTGACCCAGCCTCCAGCACCGCACCATCCAATGAAAGCGAGCTCCAGTGCTCTGTGCCTCACACCACTCCCCAGGGTCATGGCTGCTGCTCTGGGACATCTTCCAGAATTTGACCCCACTAATCCAGAACTTTGAGAAATGTGGCTAGAGCTGCTTAAGTACTACGTCAGGTTACAGGACATTGCGGACAAGGATAAGAAAAAAATGCTGCTGCTCAGCTCTTGCAGACTTGAGACCTTACAATTTGTCCCGGATCTCATCATGCCAAAATCCTTGGAAGAAGTTACCTATGATGAGCTGGTCAAGGCACTCACCGGCCATTTCATACCTCAACCAACCAAGATGACGAGGCTCATGGATTTCTTTGTGCATCAGCAGAAACCCAAAGAAGAGGCCACCACCTTCCTGGGTTCCCCAGTCTTGAAGATGCTTTCCTCAACCAATCTGTCGTGGGCATCCGGGAACAGAAGCTATGCTGCAAGCTCATCAGCCATAAGGAGCTGACACTAGAAAAGGCCCTGCGAGAAGCCACTGCATACGAGAAGTCACTCCGCGATCACCAGAGCCACTCCATGCATCAGGCTTCCATGGCCCCAGTCTCTGATGCATCAGATGACAATGAAGTGCTCCAGTTTAGACCTCTACACTGCCGGGACTCATGGCCTTCCTCCACTGTGACTACCCACCAAACAAGGACCACCAAGCAAGCACCATGTGCCAGCTGTGGAGACAACCATGAATGCCGCTCCTGCCACTTCAGAGATGTATCTTGACATTCCTGCAGAAAAGTAGGCCCTACAGCACGTGCATGCCGCTCCAGAGGTCCCTGGAGGCAGGCCACCTCACACAAGGAAATGGCGGAACTGAACACAATGACTGCCTGCTACAACCAGGTGCTGAGCTTGCCCCAGGATACCCCGGACAAACTCCATGTGACTGAGTTTATTGAGGGGTCTCCATGTGAGATGGAGCTGAACATGGGGTCCTCCTTCTCCATTATCTTGGTTAAAACATTAAAGAGACTCTGTCCACTAGGGGAGGCCCACCTGCGGAAACCCTCCTCTGGGTTTACCCTAAGAGACTTCCCAAAAAACCAGGTTGCTGTTAAGGCATGGGGCAAGTTTCAGGTGGAGTACAAGAATTTTAAAGGTTCTTTGGACTTGTTAGTAGTGGAAGGATGGCTCACGAGCTTACTGGGCCTCTCCTGGTTCACGCCCCTGGGCTTTGGAGTAACCAGGGTGCACCAACTGTGGCCATCAGGTTTCAGGGACATGTGTAATGAGTTCCCAGCTGTCTTCGGTGGAATATTGCGTCATTACACCGGTTCGCCCGTGTCCCTTAACCTTGACCCGGTGGTGCGGCCCATATGCATGAAGGCCAGGAGCGTCCCGTTCGCCCTCAAGCCTAAGATTGATGGGGAGCTGGACCATCTGGTGGCCCTAGGGGTTCTGGAGCCCATGCCACATGCCCTCTGGGAGACCTCCATCATGACTCCAGTCAAGCCAAACGGGGACGTCCGCATCTGCACTATTGTGTACTGGGTTCGACGCATGGAAAGTCTGGACTACATCGTAGTGATCAGCATTGGTTTATTGAGTACACAACCACGAAATCCACTGGCTGAGATGGCCAACTATATACAACTCCTAAAACACACCCAAAAGTCCTGTTGGTGGGTTTGAATTTCCCACCAGCATTCTTATTGGAGGACTAGTGGTGGTCTAGGATCCTTGGCTCCTATTGTTCCAAGAAGCCTAGCTCTGACTGTATGCTGCTGGCACCCAGTGGTTGTCAGCAGACATAACACCCTTCCCCCATAGTTCAAGCCCACCTATGTGACATAGTCCTGTAAGTAGACTGGGGGTTGGCGCTCCCTCTGGGAATGTCTTGGCATGGGCACTGCAGTGGTGTCTGGGGCCCTGTCTGGCAGACTTGCCTGGACACATGACTGTGGGGTTGGGGGCCTTTCATCTGGCACTGGGCTGGAAACCAGTGCTCCTTCAATCAGTTTGGCCTTGGGAATGGCGGCTAACTCCGGAGCTGTCATATCTGGAAATTCAGGTCTGGGGTCGCCGTTGCCGGCCCCCTGAGCAGGAACGTTGGTTGAGGCCAGGAGCAGGCATCTCCTCCATTGGTTGATTTGCTTCCACAGGACCTGGCCATCATCTGTCGAGACCTCATATGACACGGGTCCTGTGGGGTGAATGATTCAGGCCATGAGCCACGGAGAGCCTTTGCCGAAGTTGTGGGAATAGACAGGGTCCTCAGGAAAGAACCCTCTAGGTGCCTCCTTCTGCCTGGACATGCTACGTGACTCTGGGCCCTGTTTGGGCCCCATTAGGGGTTCAGCTGGCCAGCACCCACTTACCAGGTTAGGAGTGGTCCATTGTGCCAATAAGAAGCGGTTGATATGGAATTCCCAGTTGCCTTCCGTGAGATAACTGAGTGCTTCTTTGGTGGTCCACACCATCTGCTCAGCTTGACCATTCGTTGTGGGGTGGAATGGGGCGGACCTCACATGCTGGATCAGGTTGCTGCTGAGGAACTCCCAGAATTCCTCTGAGATAAATGCTGTCCTGTTGTCAGAGATGATGGTGTCAGGCAACCCGTGGGTTGCGAAGATCCGGCATAGCGCCTGGATGGTGGCCTTGAAGGACGTGGCTGAAACTGGGCTTATCTCCAGCCATTTTGAGTAAGAGTCCACCATGACCAGAAACAGTAGTCTATGAAATGGGCCCGCAAAGTCTATGTGCAGTCTGGACCACAGTGTGCGGGTGGACTCCCAAGCTTGGGTGGGTGTACTAGGCAGATTCAGTCAGACCTTCTGGCACATTTGGTAGTGCTTGACCCAAGCTTTGACCTCCACATCAATCCCTGGCCACCACACATAGCTCCAGGCCAGGGCCTTCATACGGACAACCCCTGGGTGAGCCTCGTGTAAGGCCTGGAGGATGCGCTGATGGAGGGCGCTGGGGACTACTACCCTGTCTCCCCAGAGTAAACACCCCTTGTAGGCAGATAGCTTATCCCTGTGGGCTGTGAATGCTGTGAACTCCAGGCATGCTGAGGCTCCGGGCCACCCCCTCACCACCAAGCCCTGATCATGGGAGAGGATGGGGTCTTAGGCTGAGTGGTGAGTGATATCAGCCACCTGGAGGGAGGCATCGGGAAGGTCCTCCACCTGGAGCACATGGTGTGCTGGTGCCAGGTCTGCTTTGATGGAGGGCAAGAGGAGGTGGCTGAGGGCATCGGCATGGCCTATGGCCTTCCCCAGGTGGTGCTGCAGGGTGTAGTTGTAGCCTGAGAGGAAAATTGACCAGTGGAAAACCTGCAGAGAGAGCACCTGTGGTGTCTGCCAGTCCTCTGCAAAAAGGCCGAGAAGGGGGTGATGGTCCGTGACAATGGTGAAGGGCTGGTCATAGACAAAGTAAAGAAATTTTTTTTATGCCAAACCCTCCTGGTCAGTCTGAGTGTAGTTCCACTCCAAAGCTGACAGTGTTCTGGAGTAATATGCCACCGGCACCTCCCGCCCATCAGGGAGCTGGTGAGCCAGGACAGCAACCACCCCATAGGGGGAGGCATCACAGGCCAGAACCGCCGGCAGTGATTCATCAAAATGAGCTAACACTACATTACATATAAGTAGTGCTTTGATCCCCTTGAATGCTGTGGCCTAGCGAGGGCCCCAAGTCCAGGGGGCCTGTTTGTCCAGCAGGTAAAGACGACACAATTGGAAAGCTACCTAAAGTCTTTTTTGCAATGGCTAAACAGGAAAGTTTGGAAGATGTGTGGAGGAAATGGCATCCTTGAGATAAAGACTATACTTTTTACTCCAATAGGCATGACTCACACTCAAGAACAGATATGATGTGGATGATGTCAGAATTAGCGCTAAAAACAAAAAAGACAGAAATTTTAACAAAGCTTATCTCTGTCCATAATCCCTTGTTGTGGACTTCGAGACAGGGAGAAAAAACAACGAAGATGGAGAATAAATGAAGAACTCTTGGATAATAATGAAATAACTAATAAAATACAAGAAGAAACAAAAACCTATTTTCAAATGAATTTACACCAAGAAACCAAGCCACAAGTCGTATGGAATGCATATAAGGCTGTAATGCATGGAACATTGATATTTTTAAACAATAAAGAGAATAAGAGAAAGAAAGAACAACAGAATAGTATTATCCAAGCAATTGAATCAAAGGAGAAAGAATTAAAGAAAAGACCTGGAAGAAAGAAATTTCAAAAAGAAATACATTTTCTACAAGATCAACTAAAGGCTATTTTGAACCAAGAAATATACTGGAACTTTAAAAAGCTGCAACAAAAATCTTTTGAAGGTGCAAACAAACCTGGAAAATATTTGGCATGGCAATTAAAAAAAAGAAGAGAAAACAAGATTATAAGTAAAATTGTGACAGATAAAAAAGAAATAATGGACATTAAAGGAATAAAAAGAGAATTCTTTAAATATTATGCTAAACTTTTTCAAAAAGAGACAGTAGACCAAAGTAAAATTTCAGAATATATACAAACATTGGGAATACCTAAACCAACTGAAAAACTTAAAGAAATGTTGAATAGTCCTATTACAATTCAGGAAATACAGAGGGCTATTGAAGATTCTAAATTGGGAAAAGCACCGGGGCCAGATAGTTTTTTGGCTAAATATTATAAGAAAATAAAGGAAAGTATTTTGCCAGTTTTGGAACTTTTGCTAAATGAAATAAGAGCTACAGCTGAGATACCAGATTCATGGAAAGAGGCAACAATATCACTGATTCCAAAAGAAGGACAGGATCTATCAGATGTCAAGAATTATAGACCAATCTCTCTACTTAATAATGATTATAAAATTTTTGCGAAAATATTAGCAGAGAGACTGAAAGAATATTTAAAGGAAACGATACAACAAGAGCAAGCAGGTTTTTTGCCAAATCGCCAAATAAAGGATAATTTACAAACAGTCCTAGATGCAATTTAATACTATGATAAACATTCCGATAAAGAGGTAGGTTTTTTCTTTCTGGATGCTGAAAAAGCCTTTGACAACCTAAACTGGGACTTCATGTTTGCGGTACTGGAGAAACTACAAATTGGAGAATTTTTGCTGAATATGATTAAATCGATATATACGGAACAGAAGTCATCGATTATAATTAATGGCGAAAAGACGGATTATTTTAAAGTTCAAAAGGGAACGAGACAAGGTTGCCCACTTTCACCATTGTTATTTATTTGGATTCTTAAAGTTTTGCTTTGGAATGTAAAAGACGATAAGGAAATTAAAGGTCTGTCAACTAAAGGATTTTCTTTCAAGTATAGAGCCTTTGCTGATGATGTGATGTTTATAACTGAAGACCCTATGACTACCTTACCACTTTTATTGCAAAAAATTAAAGACTTTGGAGATCTTGCAGGTTTTTATGTTAATAGAAGGAAATCAAAAGTGATGTGTAAGAATATGTCAAGTAAAAAGCAGTTGGAATTACAAAATTTAATAGACTGTGAGGTGGTGAAAAAGACTAAATATTTAGGTATTGACTTAACTATGAAAAACATTGACCTCTTTAAAAATAACTATGAGAAGTTATGGACACAAATTTCACATGACATTAATACATGGAATACTCTAAACTTATCAATATTGGGCAGAGTTGCTACAGTTAAAATGAACATTTTGCCAAGACTAATGTTTTTATTACAAACAATACCAATCGTGAAAGACGTCAAAGCCTTTAAAACATGGCAAAGAGAACTTTCAAAATTCGTCTGGGCAGGGAAAAAACCAAGAATAAAAATGAAAATAATGTGTAATGCAAAGGAAAGAGGAGGTTTCAAACTGCCAAACTTAAAGCTATATCATGATGCGATCTGCCTGACTTGGCTAGAACCATGGATCTCTTTAAAAGATAGAAAACTACTAGCACTCGAAGAGCATGGTTGTCAATTTGGTTGGCATGTGTACTTGTACTATAATAAAACAAAGATGGACAATATGTTTAAGCATCACTATGTGAGGAGAACTTTAATAGATACATGGTTTAGATACAAGAATTTCTTTCCAGCAGAAAAGCCTATGTGGATTGTACCAGCAGAAGTAATAAAACCTCTTTCGAGCTTTAAAGGACAAGACTGGTTGAAGTACAGAGACCTGCTAAAAATTGAAAACAATGAGTTTGTATTGAAAGAAGAGAATCAGATGGATTTTAAATATGGTTGGTTCAGGTATAGACAGATTTATGATCTATTTATGACAGATTAAAAATGTGGGGGTTTCAGAAAGAAAATTAATGAGATTGAACAGGTTTGGGAGAAAGGTGGAAAAAAACTGATTTCAAAAATGTATAAAATTTTGCTGAAATGGTATAATGCAGATGAACTTGTAAAAGAACAAATGATAAAATGGGCAATTAATATGAACAAAGAAATAGATATGTCATCTTGGGAATATTTGTGGAAAAATGCTATGAGTATTTCTACTTGTTATAATCTAAAAGAAAATTGTTTTAAAATGTTGTATAGATGGTATATGACTGAAAAAAATAGCAAATATTGATCAACGGCTGTCTAATAAGTGTTGGAAATGTAAACAAAAAGAAGGTTCTTTCTACCATATGTGGTGGACTTGTGATAAAGCCAAAGTTTTTTGGTGTATGATTCATGCTGAAATGGAAAAATTTTTGAAATGTACTTTTAAAAAGCTGCCTGAAATGTTATTGCTTGGTCTTAAGCTAAAGGAAGTTAATGTAACTAAAAGGACATTAATATGGTATATGGTGACTACAGCGAGAATGGTCTATGCTCAGAACTGGAAATGTGAAAAAAACCCAGACATATGGGAATGGTTGAGAAAACTGCTATTTATGGCAGAAATGGACAAATGGACAAGAAAACTGAATAATCAAGACTCAGAAAGATTTCTAGAAGAATGGAAAGACCTGAAAGAATATCTAGAACAACATTGGGATATGAAAAATAATATTTTTACATTGTCTAATTATTGATCTTTGATGTTTAAAAGAAGAAACAATTATTTTTAAGAGAAATATATTGAACGATTGAAATGACAAAATAGAAACTAGAGTACATATTACAGATATCTAGATATTAAGTTTAAATGTTTAAAAATTACCTTTCTTTTTTTTATTGTTGTAACCAAATTTGTTACCTGTAAGAGCTAATAATTTTAAATTTTTATAATTGCTATTATATATATAATGGTATAGGTGAGGCGGGAAGTCCCAAAGTTTTTGAATTATGAGCGGAATACATAGCTATATAGAAAAACGGATAGTGATGATAATATTTCAAAAGTAACTATGTAAAGTTTTGGTGGATTTGTTCTCCAAGTGGCTAGAGGTGGTGCTGGTCCCATCTACATTGTCCCGAGCAGCCATTTGCGCCATGTGGAGTATCTTCAGCACACACGGCATCCCAATCACCATAGTAACGGACAATGGGACAGCTTTCACATAGTTGGAATTCCATGATTTCATGAACTACTATGCCATCCGACACATCTGCTCTGTGCCATTCTACCCTGCCACCAATGGCCAGGCTGAGAGAATGGTGAGGATGACTAAGGATTCCCTCCACAGAATTACACACGGAGCATGGGACCACAGGCTGGAAGCCTTCCTTTTCAACCACCGGATAACCCCAAATGCCACCACAGGCCACAGACCTGCAGAGCTCCTAATGGGAAGGTGGCTTACAACTCATCTGGACCATCTGCATCCAGACCGAGCTCCAGATCACAGCTCAGCCCAAGAGAGCCTAGAGGCTCACTGAGGTTTTTCCCCTGGCGACCCCATCTATGCCCGCAACTTCTCCAGAGGCACAAAGTGAGTCCCGGCTAAGGTGATCAGGGTGACTGGCCCACTATCCTATGAGGTGTCCACCAAGGATAACCAGAGGTACTGCTGGCACATTGACCAGCTCCGAGGCCATCTCCTACCTGCGGAACCCGGGTGCCCTGCTCCGGAGGACAGCAAAGAGGAACAATCAATCCTCGAGGAGCCAGAGTGAGAGAGGACCCTGCTGATGGACAGCAACCAGCCAGGGGCCAACAAACAGCCCTCAGAAGTCAGGGGGGAGATGCCAGTGACGGCCGCCACTAGAGACACCGACATTGCACCAGCACCTCCCTGTTCCCCCCTTTCGGCTAGGGAGTGTGGCCCCTGACATCGTTCCTGAACTCACAGCCCCGCCACTAGAGTTACGCCACTTGACCCATGAGTGGCGCAGACTGGCATACCTGAAGGACTTTGTAAGCTAAGTCTTCCAAACTATGGGGGGAGGTGTGTTATATATTGAGCCTGTACTGTACTGGCAAAAGGTCTTAGCTTGAGGCTGCATAACAAAAGCTTACTAGGATCCTTGAATGAACCAGTAGGGAGACAAGGATCCTAGAGTAACACCAGTTGGGAAATAATGTGGTGTAAATAGACTATCATTGGGAGGGGTGTGTGTTTGGGTGTAACCTTTTTCAGGCATAAATACCCGGCTTTGGCCAGGGATTTCCAGTCTTCTTTCTCTTGCTGAATCACTAATAAACTATAAGATGATTACTTCACTGCATCTGAACCCAGTATATTTCACTCAATTATCTCCTCTTTACCCTCAAGCGATATTTAAATCTGTTTCCTTTCATAAATCATTCCGGCCACTCCAGCAGCAGTACAGTTGGAATCGGGAACTGCTCCTGAACACCACCGGATCTTTGTTTTTAGGAGTTTTGGGGGGATCCTGATCTCCACTGGACCTCTTGAGGTGAGGTCTGGTGCAAGGGACTTGTTTCGGGGGCCCCCCATTTATGACATGGGTGGTTGGATGACCTGGACTGGACTGTCCCAGAAGCAGGCAACAAAGTAGCACAATGATGGCAGCCATCACTGTTCCAGCTGCAAGCGCCCCATAAGAAAGAGAGAGAGTGAAGCTGAGCCTCGCCCAGAATACGGATGAAGATATCCACCATAAGTATGCTTAAAAACAACACCGGAAAAAAACGATGACCTTTGGATCAACCCCCTTTAAAATGTTAAAAGGACAAGGAAAGGCTGGGTGAAACTCCCCCCCCCCTTCCTTCACAGTGAAGGGAACATTTAAATAGCCATAAAATGATACCATTCTTGAGAGATTCAGGTGGGGACAGGGGTAGAGAAGGATCTGAACAGACTGTTTTTTAAAGGGGAAGGGAATACGAGTTACCTTAAGGGATATTTCAATCCACTTATTTATCTAGAATCATTATTGCAATCTGCTGGGTGATCATCTATAACACAGATTTTTCAGCTTGTATGAATCAAACCCATGTTCTTCATTTTCATGTCATTCTGTTCTCACTCCAAATTTTTCACAAACATGGTGTGCCATTTTCAACATTATTGAAGACTGAATAAACATTATCCAATACACTACATATGATGTTCATTTCACCAGAGGGTCCCATCCATTTTGAGTTTGTGTCCACAAAATGGAAATTGCAGAAGGTGGAGCCAACCACAGAATGTTCAGGAGTGATGTCATGTGTAACTTGAATAGTAACTCTTCATCATTTAAGGCAGAAGTTCTGTTTAACAGGATCTCTTTTAAAATGGAGGTACTGTTCGAAAACATTTTCTTGCATATACACTGCCTATTTGTCAGTGAAGATCCTTGTGCTGTGGTGGCAGCTGCTCCCAACACAACATTTTGAAAATCCTGGTTAGCTTATCAGCTCTCCAGTGGCCAATCAGATTAACTCTTTGGACAAAAGACCCATCTGGCCTTGCCCAACGTCTACAAACACCTGGTGGGCACCATGACACCCATGGGCACCACGCTGGGGACCCCTGCATTACACATGTAAATATCATATAAATTATGTAAACCGTACAACATGTATACATATTGTAAAAAAATCTGCAAAATAAACAGTAAAGAGCAGAGTCCTGAAACAGTTTATAAAACTATAAATGAGAGCCAGTTTGGTGTAGTGGTTAAGTGCGCAGACTCCTCTGCTTGCAGCTGCTGTATGACCTTGGGCAAACCATAGTTCTGTCAGAGCTGTTCTCTCAAGAGCAGTTCTTGAAAGAGCTCTCTCAGTTCTCTCAGCCCCACCTACCTTACAGGCAGTGTTCCCTCTAAGCTGAGTTAGTGTGAGCTAGCTCAGTTTTTTAGCCTCCAGCTCACACACATCTTTGTCTTAGCTCAGGAAGGAGGGCTCCAGAGCAAACTAATTTATGCAGTAGCCAAAGCACTCGCTCACAACATTAATGCCAGCAGCTCGTGAAGTAGAATTTTTGCTCACAAGACTCCACAGCTTAGAAGGAGCATTGCCAGGGCATCTGTTGTGGGGAGGGGAAGGGAGAGGAGATTGTAAGCCGCTCTGAGACTCAGAGGCTGAGGACAGACTGGCAATCTGAAGCGGAGGCAAAGCGGAGGGAACTGGAGCGGGGGAAAAAACCCACAGAGCTGGCCGTTCACACTGGCCAGAGCAATGCGGATCAGCGGCGATACGGAGCGTTCAGACTGCCACGGAGCGTTCAGATTGCCACATAGCCAGTGCGCACAGCTTGTGCGCGCCACTGCACTTTTTTGGTTTTCCTTTGATGTTTTTCGCATGTGCGCACATGCGCACATGCGCATATGCGCAAAACTTTTTGCCGGTGCGTTCACACTTCCTCCGGATGCCTCCCGCTTCTTCCAGTTCACACTGTTTGGAAGCGGGAGGCATGCGGAGGAAGGCCCCTGAGCACCGGGAAAAACCGGTGTCCGGGTAAAGCGGAAGGAAAGCGACTGGGAGACGGGTAAGTACGCAACGGAGCCGACGGGCAGATGCGCATGTCTGAACGTGCTCCTTTCCTCCGTTTGCGAAGCGTGCCTGCCCCGCTTTAGATTGCCAGTCTGTCCTCAGCCAGAGTGAAGGGTGGGATATAAATCCAATCTTCTCCTCCTCCTCCTCCTCTTCATATAAAAAGAAATCAGAGATCTTTCACTCATAAGTGGGCTAAAGAGGTATAAAGATGCTAAGTTGCTAGTGTGGATATTCCTTCATAGCTCTGCCTACCATCCCATCATCATTTCAAAGGTAAATTCTGAACCACAGATTGACTAGTCCACTTGTTTTTCATAACGCTGAGAATGTTGACCAGACAAATCTACCCTTAGTTGAATTCCTAGGTAACATGTGCATGGAGCTATTTTTCTTATTTCTTATGATTCCACAGGACTTATCTATCTGAAATCCTGATACAGAAAGAGTGGGGGGGTTTACTTTAAAGATGAACACCAAGTGTTTTATAATCTTGCTCTGAGTGGCTGAATCTCATTTTAGAAACAAAATAGAGAAGCCCCATTATTCAGAAATTCTATTAGACTAGTTGAGAGGGTGAATGACAGAGACATCAAAAGATACACCATTACAACATTTTACACAACGTGTAGTTTATATAAAGCACATTCCGTTCAAAATATGCAAAAAACTGCCCAATGTGACCCCATATCTCTGCTCAATTATGTTTAATGTATCATGGTTCAGGAATTGACTAGTTTCATGTTCTTCTGTCCAATGGTGGGAAGGGATGTCAGGGGAAACTGAATGACTATCCTCCCTGATTTACTCCACAGAAGTAAACAGAATTCCATCAAGGGTTAGCTTTTTTGAGTAAATACTCCTAGACACTGGAATCAACAGAGGTATAAATATTCCTTCTTTGGCTGCCACAGAAGGTATTTTTATTATTCAATCTAGATGAATATTTTAAATGTTTTTTAAAGGTGGCAGCTTTCGTCCAGATGTTGTCTTAGGACATCAAATTGATTCTGAAGGCTGGGCTGCTGGTTTGTGCCTTCATCTTTTCTATAGTATTCTCCCATACATTAAGTGTTTAGGAAATGCTGTCACAGTCATTTTAGCTTCACAATCACTTCATGAGAAGAGTCTGCATACTAGAATTGGCTTGTCAGCTGCATATTTGTACTGTAGAAGCTCGCGGCTGCATCCCTAACTAAAAAGGCTCCACTTTTTGCTTCCCTTGAAATACCACTCACAGTAGCTCCACCTATAGAAAGTAGTGCTAAGGATGATTTGTTTCTTGTTTCTGAGCTTTAATTTTATAACACTTATCCATCTTCACCCTCTATTGCTTCATGCTCAGAGAAGTAACAGTGTTGTACTTGGTTAGTGTATGTGGAGAAGGCATTTCCAGAGAAGACACATAACGAACAGCTGTTTAAGGGCTCTAGCAGCTCCAGGATCAAGGCGACTCAAGCAACCAAAGGCAAACATGTCTGTTATCTTCTCATCTCATTCAGTGTGATGGGGACAGGGCTTTGGACTGTACTTCAGCTAGACAGAAATGATTTGACAAAACTAAATTGCTGTCCAGCAACTCAGATTTTCTCAAGAATGAGTAAATGGAAAAGACTACCTTGAAAAATAGAAGTGTAGTCTTTGTTCCAGTACTACAAATTCTGATTTTCTTTTTGTACAGAATTGACAAGTGAGGTTGATAATTTATGTTATTTACAGATTTATGCAGCAGTTCTTTTTTGCAAGTATGAATATTACAACTGCATGTTTCATTTTGAAAACTAGTTCACCAAGTTATGCTGTCAATCATTTGAAACATACAAAGCAATACTCTACAGAATCAGACCACAGGTGCATGTAACCAAATAATATCTCCTCAAACTGACAGTATTTCTGTAAGGCTCCATTAGCAGAAGCACTGGGTTTCCAGTCCCGTGCTGGCAAATGCTGGGAGATTTTTTTGAGGGGGGGGCAGTGACTAGGAAGGATGGAGTTTCAAGAAGATATGATATCACTTCCTGGTGATACTCTAGGAATGTCCCCTAATTTGTGTGGTAAAGTCTATAGATACTTGGAGACATTTCTAGAGCATCACCATTGATGCCATTTCCCTTCCATTCCCCTTCCCCCAAACTCCTCAAATTATCAAGGATTGGGGGTTAAGGGTGGGGGCAGGGGAAATGTCAAGCCTAACTGCATCTAAGTCAAAGAAGTAATAGTTCCATTCTATTCTGCATTGGTTGAACCTTATTTGGGATACTGCACTGAGTTCTATGCACCACACTGTATCTGGACATATTAGAATAGGTTCAGAGGATAGCAGGGATGGGCATGAACCGGCTCATGAACTTAAATTTGTGATGAATTTTGGCTGGTTTGTGTTTCGTGAAGTGAAGCTCATGGAAGGTCAACCAACTTGCCATGAACTTTCAAGCTTTTCATGGAGGTTCATAGCAATTTCTGAATGGATACATTTCCAGACAGTCTCCACTCAGTCAAAATGTTGAACAATCTTCAAAGCAATGGGGGGGGTCAGTTTCAAACTAGTCTTGTCAGTTTCAAGAGAGTTACCCCCTTTGCCAGCATTCATTTGTGTTCTCTTCTCATTTTCTTGCACAGAACTTGCAAAATCCCCCCTTGCTTGGATTTGTTGTGACTCCGCTTTGAGAGCAGTCCTTTTAAGCTTGTGATGCCAGTGGCACTGAGTTCTCTTGGGCATTCTGCACATTGTAACTAGTGGGTGCCTCATGGATTGCTGCTCCCCTAGCACCACCCTTTGTCCCCAACCCTGGAGAAAGAAAGTGAGCCATTGCAAGGCCTGCCCCCATATCCCCACATCAGTGAGGTGGTGGATTAGCAGCTGATGATCGACCAACAAGAGGAAAACCGCCACACTACCCTGATCCAGATGTCTCTGGAGGTCATCAGTAAGGGCAACCAGTGGTCTCCGTCCTGTATCCCAGGCGGAAGCTGGACTGGAAGGGGTCCAAGACCGAAGCGTCATCCAGAAAACCCTGTAACTGTATCGCCACTGCCCTCTCAATTTATTTGCCCAGATAGGGCAAATTGGAAACCGGCCAGTAATTAGCCAATTCGGCCGGATCCAGATTTGATTTTTTCAGGAGAGGATGGACCATCGCTTCCTTGAGTGCTGCCAGGAACCGCCCTTCAGAGAGGGACTGGTTGATAATCTCCCAGATGGCACCTTGAAACCCCTCGTGGTCTGCTTTAATAAGCCAGGAAGGGCACAGATCAAGGTTGCATATGGTTGAGCGTACAGTCATGAGCAGTCTGTCAACTTCCTCTAAGCTGAGCAGGCCAAACCCATCTAAGCCCGGAATCGAAGACATGCAAGGGGCTTCGAGTTCACACACTGTTTCAACTGCGGTGGGGAGGTTGTGGCAGAGCATCAAGACTTTATCTGTGAAATAGCTCGCAAATGCCTCACAGCCAATCTCCAATTCCCTAGCATTTGGTCTGCCCTGTGGCAAGACTGATAAGGACCAAATTGTTCTAAACAATTGTGCTGGGCGTGAGCTTGCAGATGCAATCGAGGCCACATAAAACTCTCTCTTAGCGACCTTGGTTGCCATCTCATAGGCTTTCATAAACATCCTATAGGATGCTCATGTAGCTTCGTCTTGAGCCCAGCGCCACCATCTCTCTAGCCATCATAGCTCTCGTTTCATACACTGCAACTCCTGGGTATACCAGGGCACAAGCCTACTGCGAGGGCATAGAGGTCGCCATTAGGAACTGATTTATCCAGGAGCCTGACATTTTTGAAACATTCAGTTAAAAAGTAAACTTTAATCATCATGGGTTTTGAAACTTTTTAAATTGTACAAAACCATAATAACTCAAAACCTTAAACCAGCACATTAGAACAAAATCCTTTCTCTTGAATAGTTTTAGGAAAATCTATCAGGATTCAGTTTTTGTGCAAAATAAGCAAACCTATTCAATATTCTTTTTAAAAAACGTTCAGTACATCTTCAGTTTTTATAAATGTTTGGTTTAATCTCTAAACTGCCAGTTAAATTAGATGCAACTACTTCTTTGCACATTTCAAATTATCTGTTTTCATACCCAAAGTTCGACATGTACTGTGTTGCACAAATGGAGCTTGTGTACATGCTAGTTTCTCCATTCACTCCAGCTGACATGAAAACTCGGTGCATGTGAAAAAAAGCTGTGGGCAGGAAGGGTAAAAGGGAAATGATTAACTGAAGTGAAAGAGAAATGATTTACAGGAAGGGAAATTGTGGTACACTCATTCCAACCTTGTTTCACTATGCCATTGCTGCATGTTCAACAAAACAGTTTAGACTATTTGAAAAAAAAAAGATTAAATTTTTAAGTTACTACTTTCCTATGAACAGGTTCTGATTTTATTATTTCATGTATTACTTACTTGATCTACATGACTTGTTTGCTGCTCTTCTGCCCAATCAGGGCTACAAAGGCAAGTAACTGTCAGGTTCCCTGTCATTTGTATATTTTCTCCTGGCTGGGGAATGGCGACCCAGCTCCCTCTACGTCATAGTGCTCTCTACCGCCCCCCTCCCTGTTGCTTTGCTTCTGTTCATCTGGCTCTGCAAAGTTTAGCCTTGAATTGTTTATGCAACAAAGGAACTCCAGGTGAATGAATGTGTGAGAATAATGGAGAAGGCGTTGTGGGAGAGGGAGGCTAGCCGCCAAGCCTAATCATTGCAGGCTATGCACCTTTTTGGTGAGAATGCAGCTGCTAGTAACTTTCGCGCCTTTGCTGTAGTTGCCCTGATTGGTGACAAGCTTTGATCCTGCTGTTTGAAATGTGTATAATTAACTCTTGCCACATTCACTGACATCACTAACACTGGACGTGTATACTGAAGACCATTAAGAAATAAAAAGGACTTTGTTTCACATTAAGGCCTGGCTTCTTGGATCTATCAGGTTTTCACAAGTAACTTAAAATAAGGCATAACAAAACAACTCATCTTAAAAGCAATTAAAAAGTAAAATCCATATTAAAACACATAAATAATAGTTAAAATACAGGGCAGGAAGGAGGGATCATTGAGGGGATGCCAAATCAAACAAAAAAACCTTCACCTGCTAGCAGAAGACAGTGACAGAAGGGGAAACCTGAATATCCCCGGGGAGAGAGTTTCATAGTTTTGGTGCCACAGCCAAGAAGGCCTTCTGTTGAGTTGCCACCAATGTATTCTCAGAAGGTAGGGCCACCCAAATCAAGGTCTTGGAAGATGACCTTAGGTTTGTTTAAGAACAGATAGTTCTTCAGGTATGCTGGTCCCAAGTTGTACAGGGCTTTAAAGTTCAACATCAGTACCTTGAACTGGGCTAGAAACAAATCCGGTGAAGATGCACCAGGACTAGAATGATGTGGTCTCTATGACCCACTTAACAACCCCAAACGAAAACAGACACTGACTTCATATTCCTGTAAAATCCCATACAGCTGTCAATCAGACCTGTGATGAACATCTGATGCGTTTGGCAAATCCCAATCCCTCATACACAGCAGGCATGAACTTTGCCTGTTATTAATGTAATATTTGTGAGGGCATGAAGCCCGGACTAATCTAGCACCTCTTCAACTGATAATCTGTATATTATGAGTGGGTCAGTGTGGCTCAAGACATACTATGTTAAAGATACCTTGGAGCCTGGCAATCTATTCTTTAGGCTTGGAGGCTAGGACCACTATCTCCTGATACGTAAATGATCCACTAACCCAAAGAGCAATGTCAGGACATTAGCTTTAAAAAGTCTTGTGGGACATTGAACCCAAGAGTAGCCATTAGAATCCAATACACAGGGGTCATTTCGTAGAAAAAGAGGTGCAGGAGCTCGTTAGCATACCTATTAACATAACTCATTAGCATAACTGGCTGAATGTCAGTTTCAACCCAATTATACCCTATGGGCCATTGAAATCAATGGCAAAAACTCATAGGGTATATGAGGGGCTGGAGGACAAGGAACTTGAGGGAGAAGCTCCAAACTTGCAGGGTACCTTTTGGGACCTCTCCCCAAAATACCCACCAAGTTTAAAAAAGAATGGACCACGGGGTCGAATTCTATGGGACCTCAAACAGGTTGCCCCATCCCCTCCATTGTTCTCTATGGTGGGAAAAAACGTTACTTTTTTCCTACCATAGAGAACAATGGAGGAAATGGGGGCAACCTGTTTGGAGGATTGTAGAATTGGACCCCCGGTCCAATCTTCTTGAAACTTGGTGGGTATTTTGGGGAGAGGCTCCGGCAGCTACCCTGCAAGTTTGGAGTCTCTCCCTCAAACCCCCTCCCCTACAGCCACTTTTAAAGCCACCACCACATTTCAGCGGCAATTCGGCGGCGGGCCGAATCAGATCAGAGAATATGATTTGGCCCGTGGATGCCCTACTGCCCACTCCGGAGCTGGCAGAGCAACGCTCTGCCTCGCTCCGGCCCCAAAGGACCCCTGCCAATACATATTAAAGCCAGAAAAACCATGTCTCAGTTATTGATCAGTTCTCCCACACTGGTAAAAAACACTCCTGTATACAATACAGCAAAAACCACAGTAAATTACAAACGAATGAAAAGTCACTGTTTAACACAGAATAAATACAACCAATATAATTGCCCAACAGGGTCTATATGTGTAATAAACAACCCACAGGTCTATAAGCAAAACACGTAAGTATCTCTTATGCAGAATATCATCAAACAAATACACATGATCTTCAGACAAAGGACGAAGATGCCGGCTTCGATCCGTCGTTTCATCAGGCGCTTCTTCAGCTTGCTGAATATAAAACATACATGTCACTACTCCAAATGCAAACTACTCCAAATACAAATACAATTATTGATGATTTCCTTTTACCAACAATGCATATGCATATACTTACAACCTCCTCTGTACAAGGAATCCAATTGCTATCATATTCAATTATATTCAGATGATTATTCTGTAAGAAAGATGCTACCATAAATTATTTACATAAATTCACACTATTTAGAACCCTAAAAATGAGAACTTATACTTAGAAAAGCTCACCCCAAAACAAGAGCATTAACAGGCAACCGATCAACAGGGCCACAGCCTCACCTAGTCGGCACGCCTTAACGATCAACTGCACCAATACCCCTATACACACAAACACAGCATAATATTTAAAGGGGCAGGAGATGCATTATGCTCACCTATTTCATAAAAAAGAGTTAAATTCTATTGACTGATTCAAACCACAAGGATGCTGACTGCGCAAACGGAAGATCCAGAACGCCTCTCTTTGTCTCAACTTTCTCTGCACGTCGACCTGATTAAACTGCTGGGAAGGAATAACCTCTAGAATTAAAAATCTGAAATCATTACAAGTGTGCCCTTTTGCCATAAAATGCTGCACAAGAGGCGATTCTACTCTGCAGTTTCTGATGCAAGATCTATGCGCAATCATATGGGTCCGAACAGCCCTAGATGAAATCCCCACATAAAAATGGGGGGGGGGGGGGGGCAACAGCATTCCAAAAGATACACAGCCCATTTTGTAGCACAGGAGGAGAAGGAATGTAACAAATAATCACAACACACTTCAGGGATATTGACTCTTGTGGTTTGCCACACCAGGGGGCAGACTCCACAATGCCCACAGGAATGGTGGCCTTTAGGACCTGCAGTTGTGTCTGTACGGCAGATTGCCAAGTCTGAGTGCACTTGTAAAAAACACTCCTGGCCACAGCTGCCACCTGCTTATCCAGCAGTAGGCCCGGGTCCGGGAGCACCCCAAGCTCTTTCAAGGAAAGTGCAATCCCATCCAGAATCCCTGGCCAGACTTTCTGCATATCAGTAGTGTTTTTGTCTTTCCTTGTAAGGATTATGGTTCAGGGTTTTTTTAGCTTGCATCCAGGTACTGGTTTAGCATTTCTACAGCTTCCCTGAGATCCCCTGAAAATGTAAGATAGAGCTGAGAGTCATCTGCCTATTGGTGGCAGCCCAGTCCAAATCTCTGGATCACCTCACCCAGCAGTTTCATGTAGGTGTTGTAAAGCATGGGGGACAAGATGGAGCTTTGTGGGAATCCACAAGCTAGAGGAGAAGGGGCTGAGCAGTAGTCTCCCAGCATGACCGCCTAAAACCTATCCTCCAGATAGGACTGGAACCATCACAAAATGGTATCAATCTGTCCCAAACTCCAAAAGACAGTTCAAAAGGATTCCATGATGGATGGTACTGAAAATCACTGAGAGGTCAGTAAGGTGTTCCAGGATATATGTTCAGATCATAAATATCTAGCACACATCCCTATGGGCCACCATCCACCAATGTTGTTGAATCACTGAGTACCCCAGGGGGGCACAGTTGGGAGAAATTAGCCCCTCCCGCTACCAAGTTTCTGTGATACATGCCAAGTCAGTCCTCTTATTCAGGATTAAATCATGGATGGCTGTAGTTTTTCCTGTGACTGACCTGGCATTCAACAACAAGATTTTATTGCTGAGCAGGTTGTTGATACGATCAGCAGCAGCACCCCAGCGGGAAGAAGAACCAAAAAAAGGAAACAGCTCATCTGTTACCTGTCCTCCTTACCTGGCTAGTTCTTCTCCAGACACCATATCTCCTCCCACACTTCACACACACATAATTGTGGCACTACCTCCATCCCCATTCTGCCCTCTCAGACACATAACTTGCACCAACAGGCAGGATAACCAAGAAACAACAAACAGGAAAAAACAAAGCAAAGATGCACAGCCAAACACTAAACTAAGTCAAGAGCCAGCTTTCAGCTGGGCCTGAAAAAAACCAAAGACATACAAACCAGCTTTCACTGAGTAAAAGACAAACAAATCAAACAGAATGGTACACAGTCCAGGCCCTCCCTCCTCCCTGAGCAATATAAAACAACCAAGGCAACTTACTCAACCTCCTGTCTAGGGTCAACAGGTCTGGGTTCAAAAATACTTGGAGACTTTGGGGGTGGAGCCAGGAGAGGGTGGTGCTTGGGGAGGGGAGAGGCCTCAGAGTCCACAGAGTCCACTGTTCAAAGCAGCCATTTTTCTCTAGAGGAGCTGATCTGTCAACTGGAGATCAGTTGTAAAAGCAAGATATCTCTAGGCCCCACCTGGAGGCTGGCAACCCTACTCCTGTCTCAGAGCCACAGCTGCTGAAATGTACAGGTCTTTTAATCTTCAGTAGCTGGGCTACAGGCCATAAGTCACAGCCTAAGAGCTAAAGGCTAAGAGCTCTTTGGCTCTTGCCTCAGCATGGGCTCCCTTGTAGAAGAGTGCCTGAAAGAAGGCAACCAAGGCAAGTGAGTCAGTATAAGCTACTACAAGCTGGGTGAAATTTGCCTAGATGCTTCTCTCAGTTCTCAGCCTCTTTTCCTTCTACATCACCTCAGTCCAAGCCTTCCCTTAAGTAAAGGCATACCTGAAATGAGGCAGCCAAGGCCGGGTGGGTTCTGTGAATGGAATATTAGTTTCAGGCAAGAGTCATGAAATCTTGTTGAATGTTTGAAGTTCTACTAACTCTACTATTTTCTATGACACAAAAAAGATATTCAATATAAGCTGTACAGCTATCAGAGCTCCTGACAACTTTGAAATGGACATCATCATCAGTCAACTTTTTTGTGACTGACCTGTTCATTTACTTGTATTTATTTTATTTATATCCCGCCTTTCTCCCCAAAGGGGACCCAAAGTGGCTTACATCATTCTCCTCTTTTCTGTTTTATCCTCACAACATTCCTGCAAGGTAAATAAATAAATAAATAAATAAAGACAGCCAATCAGAACACCTTTTCATCAGTATGCAGGACAAGAGTTGTGCAGCAATAGGTCTTCTCCCAAAATGCACTGGGGGGGTTCTGCACAATTAACTCAATACAAACTGTTCAAATACAAATTAAAAGTTTGGCAAACCCTCAGCTCTGCTAATCAGAGCTGGCAACAGACCATGAGCTGAAGCAGCGGATGACTGAACATTCCTGCCAGAGCTTCAGCTCTCATTTCAGAGTACTTTTCATTCAGAGAACCCCCCAAGTTATCTGCAGTTTGTGCTTCTTTGTAATTAATGTATCTCCTTGACTCTCAGCAATCAGCTTGATAGGCTGGAGAGAGGCAAAGACTGAAATCAAGCTATGGAATCAGGCAGAATAATTCAAAGCTCTGATCCTTCACTTGCCATTTGAAGCAGCCTAGTCCAGCATTGCTGCTGAGCATGTGGTTTGCCTCTGAGACCTGGCTAGTTAAGAGGATTAGAACAATTCATGGGTGACAACATGACCGAAGAAGCTGCCTTGGGAATGGCAGAGCCTTGAGCCATGGGACCAGAAGCGGCTGATAAATAGCGGTGTATCCTTTGAGTGTCACTTAAGTGTATAGATATGAAAAGCATCTAGCTTACTGGAATACCAAAGTGTAAGTGTAATTGAATCATGTAGCAGTTAGAAGAGCTCCACGGCTGCATCTGTGTACTCAGCTTTGTTTATATTTTTTTGTATCTCTTCTTTGTTCATGACATATTGTACAAATAAAATAAACTTCATTTATGGAGCTTGAAATCAATTAATTTTCATCATTAAAAGGATTTGGTTACATTCCCAAAGTAGTTTCCAGCCTGCATTGCGGGGAGGGTGAGGTATAAATGTGATTAATAAAGAAACAAACAAACAAACAAACAAATAAATTCAAAATAAACACAGCAAGAAAGAAATTGCAGTCCATCCTTTTAAAAAGCCCCTTTTAACTCCTCTAGTGCTTCAGATAAAATGAATGCCTAATTTTCTGTCCTAATATTCATTTTTAAATAAGTTTTTTAAAAACTAAAATGAAGAAATCATCCTCTGAAACAAGAAATAACTTGTAGCTGGTACTTTACAGAGGAGATGGAGATAGACGGTAACTGGGTCCCCTCCCTATTCTGAATATTGGCTAGTGCGAGACATGTAAAATGTTTTAGCTCTTCCTTGAATAGCCAGTGCTTGGGCTATTTACTTTTGACAGTCTCCTTCCTTCTAAATGTTGTCTGGCTTATAGTAAATAGGGATGTTTCTAATTCCCACTGGTTCAGCACACATTCTGCTTGCCGGTCATAAGCAGAGAGCTGATTTCTGATGGGCTGTTGGGATGTTTGCATGCAACTCACCCTGTTTGTTGGATTACTTTTCCATATTTAATATGAATTGCATTTGGCAGTATTTCCCAAATCCTTATTATCATATAGCACAACAGGAGTTCTAGTTCTCTGCATCCATTACAGACTTATTGTGGCTGGTTGCTACTCAGAAGTCAATCATATATTTAAAAAACAGTGAGCAAATTAAGTGGTCAGCCAATTATTATAAACACTATCTAAAATATATTGTTCACTGTTTATTAACATCCATGTTATTGTCAAGGTTACTTTGTACACAGTCTTATGGGATTCATTGTACCCTTGCCATGTCATTTAATTACAGATGTAGAAACTGCTTGTAAAGCAGAAGGAAATGAAACTGGTACAGTACAGCTAATGCACAACTGCAAAGCTGACCACAGGTGCTTGAGGCAAACAGAGGTGAGGTGAAGAGACCTGAGGCTCAGCTCATGTGTGATTACGGCTGTTGAGCACAACATATGGCTTGAGACCAGCATAAATCAATAAGTTCCTACTCCTATATGAATCTACTCAACCACTACGGTCATTTTCAAGGCCCTGCTTTGGGTGCCCCTCCCATCTGAGGCTTCTCGTTTGTGGGACCAAAATTATGAAATTCACTCTCCAGGCAGATTAATTTGTTCTCTTCTGTTATTGTCTTCCACCAGCACATGAAGAATTTTCTGTTTTGTTTGGTGTTCCATCACTAACCCTTCTTCCCATTTATGTGTTTTGTTTAAAAGCTTTTACATATGTATTTTAAAAGTTTGATTTTGATATTTTTGATCATTAGCCAGCTTGGGGTCTAAGTTGTGAGTAAAAGCAGTCTAAGTTGTGAGTAAAAGCAGCAGAAGAGTGTTTTAAAGAAATGCATAATGTTTTCTTGGTCCACCCGATCACCTCAAGGTTCCTCTAACAGCAAATGGAAGTGCTGTTAGAAAGACAAGTCTGAAGCCCCCTGTTCAAAGGTAACTAATGTATGGATCTCTGGATTCTAGCTATTGTTCTTGGTTTCCCACCGTCAACCAAAGGATCTATCTGGTCTTGTGTTTGTGTGAAATGTAGCCAGTCATCCAGCTCTAGAATTCGGTGATAAAGTTCCTCCTTGGAAACAGATGCTCTGTAGAGGCCAGAGCTGTTTGTCAGGATGGTAAGCTGGGATGTCACTGACTGAGTTCCTGGTTATCTGCCTTCTTGCCCACACAATGCACAACAATTAAGACTGTAGGACTGGTACCTAACATGGCTGTCTTGCCTTGCCTTGGGATGAGCCAATATGAAGGAAGTCAGCTAACAAATGTAAAATATGACTATTTTGTTTCCTTTTTGGTTTGGTGTAGTGGTTAAGTGTGCGGACTCTAATCTGGGAGAACTGGGTTTGATTCCCCACTCCTCCACTTGCACCTGGCTGGATGACCTTGGGCAAGCCATGGCTCTGTACCAGCTGTTCTCTCAAGGATAGTTGTCTCAGAGGTCTCTCATCCCCACCTACCTCACAGGGTGTCTATTGTGGGGAGGGGAAGGGAAAGCAGTTTGTAAGCTGCTCTGAGACTACAAGTGAAGGGTGGGGTATAAATCCAATCTCTTCTTCTCTTTTTCTTCTTCTTCATATGTAGTTATTGGCATGATTTGGGGTTTCCTCAGTTTCATCATTATGGATGATGGTTTGAACCATTCCTCACTAACTCCATCTTGGCACAGAGCTTCAAAGTAATGTTATTTTAAAAAATATTTTTAAATGGTTTATTGTGCACAGGTACTTTTTTTTGGGGGGGGGAGGGTTGGCTTTATGAAAATTCAGGGTATTGGAGCATTGTGCAACCTAAAATTAAAATTTAAAAAATGACAAGCCATAGCTGCTGTCCAAAATAATTCCTCCCCCCCCCCCCAAAAAAAACTAGGGTCACTAGTGCAGTAGATATGTTATTTTACATGGTATCCCAGTGCACAAACACCTGTGGCTATTATTCACTCTGTGGTACAGGACAATCTAAAGACGTCAGTGCAAAACAGGTGGATCTAGGTGAGAAAAAGAAAGACAGAGGGAGAGGAAAGTTGAATGAATGAACCCTGCTGCAGGCAGAGTCAGAGGTACTTCCCCAACCCCCCCCCCCCCAGCAGCAGAAGTTAGCAGAGCACAGCACGCACTTCAAAAAGGCTGTGGACAGAATGGAGTGGGTGCAGAGGAGGGCAGCAAAGATGAGCAGGGACCTGGAAACCAAGCCCTACAAAGAGGGACTTGGGAATATTCAGTCTGGAGAAGAGGAGGGTGAGGGGGACATGATTTGATAGGCTGGAAGAGTGCAGGGAGCTATTCCTGTTGGCAGCAGAAGTTAGGACTTGAAATAATGGGTATAAATTATGAGTGGAAAGATAAGGGCTGGATATTAGGATTTTTTTTTAACAGTAAGCTTAGTTCAGCAGTGGAATCAGCTACTTAGGGAGGTGGTGAGAACACTGCCCCTCACTGGCAGTCTTTAAGCAGGTGCTGCACAAACACTTGTCAGGGGTGCTTTAGGCTTATATTGCATTAAGCAGTGGGTTGGACTAGATGGCCTGTATGGCCCTTTCCAACTCTGTGGTTTTATTAAAGTTGCCTAACTAACCATGGAAGCTACAGAATCAGAAACTCTCAGAAAGGGAAACCCTGTGGCCACAGAACTTTCTGCCCCTCCATACCTGGCAGGCTGGCTTGAGGAGCAAGTCTGAGGTAGCCCCTAATCTTCTTGTAACACTAGTGCTGTATGACAGCTGAAGCACCACTATTTCCTCAGGTGGAATTTGACTCACAGTGCATGATCACACATCCCTTTGTGCTGCGGGCTCAGCCTGTCACTGCACGATCAGATGCCACTTCAGGCAAGTGGGGTTTTTTTTTGCCTTTTGTTTCCCATGCACATAAATGAGGAATTGAACTTCTGCCTGGAGGGTTCCCCATAGAGTATGTGGTTGTGCACATACTGCTAAGCGAGGGGGGGAAACAGCACCAAGTCAGGATGGAATGAGCAGACCATCCCGATGGCTTAAGAGTGTGCTTGAGTGATCAAACTAGGGAAAGTGTTAGGACTGGAAAGTGTTAGGACTGTGGCGGGGCAGGATGGGTTGCCAACAACTGTGAGACCTTTCCCAGATGTTGCTGTCTGAGCGTGCCTTTGAGTTTGTCAGGCATTTGCAGCTATGTCGGATCTAAAGACACATCTGACCACAGCCAAAGAGGACAAAACTTGACTTTTTGGTTTGAAATGATCTGTCCAGGCCTTAATGGAGAGATGGTCTCTGTGTGTGATAGATGGAGGAGAGATAATTTTCTGGTCCAGGTGTCCCTGCAATGTACAGAACCTCTCCTTAGTTTTCTTTCCCATTCCCTTCATAATGATTGGCATTTATTTTGCTAGTAATGATGAAAATTGGTTGCAATTTCTATTTATAGACACTTTGAAAAACATTCAGTAGCTAAGTGCTGAACAGAGGGGCACAAATCAAAGTTGATGGTTTCTTTGCTTTATGACGGAGAGAAAGCAATTTGTCATGATGGTGTATAAAAACAACAGTCACTATTTTACTGACAACGGCATGACAAATATAAAACTAAAAGTATGTGTGATTCTTCTAACATGGCAGCTGAGCCCAGGGGAGATTGTGCCATTTAGAATGGCAGTGCTGCTTTCCGCGTGTGGTCCCTGCTATGCCCTATCTATTCAATAACTGCATTGTCCTAACACAAACAATTTGGCTCCAAGGGGAAAAAGTGAAAAGCTTCACGATGTTCAAAAATAAAACAAGTCATATATTTGTTCTGTTGGAAAAGCATATAATATCTCAGGTTGCCTAGGCCACTTTCTCATTGAGATTATCCCTTTACCAACAGGCTGGCTATCCCTCAAATAGATACATCTTCAGGGCAGCTAATCCAGTCAAAACTAGTAGGAAAACCTTCTCCTCCTGCTAAAAGGCATCAATAAAATCAACCATAAATTAGAAATCAGGAGCAAAGTAAAACCAACATTATTAATTAAATATCAAACCATCAAGTCAGGGAGAATAAAAAGGCCTCTACAAAATTCCAAAAAGGGAGCCTAATGAGGCAGAGAGTTCCACAGTCTAGGGGGCATGGCTGAAAAAAGCCTATGTCCCAGCAACCTGACTACAGCTGGAGAAGGCACATGGAGCAGGGCAACAGGAAATAATATCCAGATGGGGGGAGATGGCCCAACTGGTAGACCTTCTGATGGCACCTGGTATTTTTGGCCACTGTGTTACAGAGTGTTGGATTAGATGGGCCATTGGCCTGATCCAAGGGCGTAGACTTTCCCATTTCCGGGGGGGGGGGGGGGGGCTGGGGCTGGGCCAGAGACATCACAGGCCATTGTCTCTGGGGGAGGCTCGGCACTTCTTGAAAAAGTTTGGGGTGGTGGTGGTGGCTCCAGCTCCCCAGCCCCCATGAAGTTGACACCTATGGCCTGATCCAACATTGGCTTCTCTTATGTTCTTCTGATGGGCAGCCTTCTATATAGGAAGTGACTGGTATTTAGCTTTAGAGTTTTAAAAGTAAATACCAGCACTATGAATTGGCTTGGGAAAGAAACTGACAACTAAAGACCAAGTGAAATTAGGCTAAATATGGAATAATGTGGTGTTCACAGCCAAACTGTAAACTCCAAGGTGTGCAGGCTCTCGAGAAGAGAAGCAGGTGAGGAAATTGCCCGTTTTACATATTTCGTCAGTCAATGTAAATGTAAAGCCCTGAGAGTCATTCGCACCCAGACTTTAGCCACTCAGCTTTCAGTTCATATTGCCTTCCTGTCCCAAATATTATATGCTTAGGCATGTCCCAAGAACTGTCCCTTCCATGCTGTCTCTGAGCAATTCTGCAACCATTTTTTTTTCATTCTTGTTCATAGCCTTGATGTTTATTTAGAGAAATAACAATTTCAGACTGAATTCCCAGATGCATTTTCGTTAGGTAACTTTTATAGTTCATAGTTTCATTGAACTTCTAAAAGGCTTTTTGTGTGTGTGTGTGGGGGGGTGCAGCTGAAAATCTGGATTTTAATTACCTGCAAACGTATAAACAAACAAACTTCTTCCAATAATTCAACTCCTGCCTCTTTTATGTGATCAAGGAGACTGTCCTTTCAAACTGTAATATTTGTTAGAGCTTTCCGCCCCCCCCCCCCTCCAAAATGTTCAGTTTTTATAGACAACCATTGCATAGTATCAGGGCCAATATGCAGAAATAACTGCTGGCTTGTAAATGTCATGAAATATTTGTTAAATTGGTTATATAATACCATCCTTACAGTGTGTATATCCAGGTGTCCTTTCGTAGAAAAAGAGGTGCAGGAGCTCATTAGCATAACTCATTAGCATAACTCATTAGCATAACTCATTAGCATATGCCAGTCCCCTGACATCACCAGAAGTGTGTCAGAAAGGGAATGTCAGTTTCAGCCCCATTATACCCTACGGGCCATTGAAATCAATGGCAAAACCTCATAGGGTATATGAGGGGCTGGAGGAAAGGGGGTTTGAGGGAGAGGCTCCAAACTTGCAGGGTAGCTGCTGGGGCCTCTCCTCGAAATACCCACTAAGTTTCAAGAAGATTGGACCACGGGGTCCAATTCTATGGGCCCCCAAACAGATTATCCCCTCCCCTCCATTGTTCTCTATGGAGGGAAAAAATGTTAACTTTTTTCCTATCATAGAGAACAATGGAGGGAATGGGGACAGCCTGTTTGGGGGCCTGTAGAATTGGACCCCCTGGTCCAATCTTCTTGAAACTTGGTGGGCATTTTGAGGAGAGGTCCCAGCAGCTACCGTGCAAGTTTGGAGCCTCTCCCTCAAACCCCCTCTCCTCCAGTGGCTTTTAAAGTTGTTGCCAAATTTCGACTGCAATTCGGTGAATCTGATTCAGCCCGTGGTTGCCCTAGTGGCCACTCCTGAGCTGGCGGAGCTTTGCTCTGCCTCGCTCCGGCCCCAATGGACGCCTGTGTATATCTATTTACAAAGTTCACCCTCCTAAAGAGTGCTCAGCCTGCAATGATAATCAGTGTTTTAAAATCAGTAGACCTGTTTTCCAAACAATGGGTTTAGGACTGACAGCACAATCCTGGGGGTGGGAAGGCAAAAATGCACAGGGAACCAACTAGGCCTTATAGTGGCGTATCTTGGAAATATGCGCCAGCAGAGCACCCTGGTGGTGCTGCAGCCCAGTTGTGCACCTGCGTGGCGATACTGCGGATCAATGGTGGTGCAACCCCCTGTGCCAGCAGGGGAAGGGGTGGACCCAAGGGTGTGGCAGGAGTTAGTTGGCTCTATAAGCCACCCCATCCTGGCAAAACCAGGGCATCGCCCATAGGCACCCATACAACGGGACAGACTAAGTGCACCCCCACAGGCCTAGCCCTGCCCCCAAATTCTGGCCTAGCACAGGGTGCTAACAATGCTGCAACCCCAGTGGTGGCTAACCTCCTTCCCCAGCAACCAATCACTCCCCCCACAGCTCTACATAAGCCCCTGCCAGGACACCCTATAACTCATTAGGTAAGGTGTGCAGTATGGAACTTTATCTCAGAGGTCTCTGTCATGCACACTTAGAGCATGTAGTGTTGTCGTTCAGTGGCAGAAAAGTCACAGAGAGGGCACATAGCACCCGTCAGGGATCACTTAGCACCGGCATCCAAGAGGGAGAGCAAAGTCCAGGCTGTGTGGCTAACCTGTGCCATTTCAGAATGCTAACAGGTACCCCATCTCCAGAGTCTTAACCTGAAGGGGTGACCACACACTGACAGGTGAGAAGGGGTGGGAATCCCGCTGCCCTGGTCTGGGAGACCTCACCTGCCTCCCCATATCCTTCACACGAGCCCAATTGCCACCCAATAATGCTTGCTTCAACAACCAATGCCAGCAGTGTGTTCATGTGCGGGTGCGCCAAGCCAGGCCCTCTTGACACCATGCCCCATGTCATGCAATGGGGCATGCACCCAGCGAAATGTATACAGGAGAATGCCCTATGATGGGGAGGGGGGGGGAGAGAGAGTTTTGCAACCCCATACTCGCTGTTAGCACACTCGCTTGCCAGGTTGCCACCGCAGGCAGGGAACAGGGTACAACTGAAGTTCGGGGGTGCCCGGCAGCTGCGCCCATTGTGACCTGTGGATCAGCTGGCCAAGCGATGATGGGACCCATTGCCTTGCAGGATGGCGCCCTATGCAGCAACAGAGCAGTTACAGAGCACTTCTTCACAGGATCTCTGTCATTTGGATGGCTACAGCATGTCCCTCGGGGGGCTCCCTGGCAAGTGGAGCCCCCATGACTCTGGAACCACTGACCCTGCTGGGACCTGCAACATTGGCTGTGGCCAGCTTGGCATCTGTTCTGTTTACCATCACTGCACGTTTCGCATATGTGCAGGTGGTGATTCAACAGGGAGGCTTGGGAGCCTGGACTGGTGCAGTTCCCGCTACTCTGTTCAGCCACCAATTCCAGCCTGGCTCCTGGGGCATCCTGCCTCACCCGGATTTGCAACCAGCAAGTTTGCCTCATTCAAATGCATGCTGTGCTAAGAGCAACTTGGCCTGTCTCTGCATGGCCCTTGAGGGCAGCTCACAAAGGCACAGGGGCCACACTAGACAGAGGGAGCTGGCAATCCAGTTCATCAGACCCCTTCATGATCTGGAGTTCGAGTCTCTTTGTGGGTGAGACTCACTCCACACCCCTTCCTACACCACCTCTCCCACATCGGTGACTTCCCCATGCCTCAGTTGGGGTTGTATGCTGGGTCTTTCATCTCTGTCTGCTGGCTCTTTGTGGTGCTGGGGGGCAGGGGCTGGATCTGCAGGTGATTATTAGCTGTACGTGCGTGTGCTGTTCTCAGGGCCATCATCAGCTGCTATTGTCTGGTTGGTGAGTAATGCCAGGGTTGCGTGCTTGCTATGCTGTCTGTGCCTAGCGTAGTGGGGGGCATGTTGTTGTTTCTCCTTGCAGAATGTCCATATGGAACAGGCTAGCAGTGTTGCTATTGCACTTGCAGCTGGCCCTCTCTTGACTTGGCAGCCTTTATGATTGTGCTGCCCATCCCATTCTGAGTTGCAGGATTTAATACACAGGAAGAATCCCCTTGTGGTTCATTTCTCCCAGGGTTCTTTTGGGGGGGGGGGGTTTGAAGCTACTGACTGCAAGCGGGTGAAAAATTATAGGACTGTAAGGGCTGCTCCCTTATTGAGCAGAAGGACGAGTCATGGGATAGAAAAAGATCACTGTGGAGTGACACATATTGGGCGATTTCGCACTAACGTTTGCCCTGGGTGTGCCCTGATGCTTGCTCAGGAGCTTCTGGTCAATTTCCCACTAGTTGCTCCGGGCTCACAGTTTGATCAGGAGTATCACGGCACTGCCCCGGAGCTTCCCCGGAGCAAGAAAATCCTGTTTTTAGAGGATTTTCCTGTTTGCTCCGGTGGAGAAGCCGAGACAAAAACACACCCACTCGCCTGCCCTCCATCTGGCCCGCCCCGTGGTGGGCATTTCTTCAATTTTTTTAAAAATGAGCCCTTCTAACGTAATATCAAAATGATGAGGCAGCGAGACAAGAACCCACCACAGGGACTGCATTGGCAAGGAGGATTTGCTGGGCTTTTCAGTAGCAGGAACCGGGCGCCATTAGCCCGAGAGCTCCCGGGCTCATGGATGAACACTGCCCTGTGTCTGGGGTGCCCTGACCACAGCCCCTGCAGAGCAGGTGGGGGGCGCTTCCCTCCAGAAACCCGTGGAGGAGCGGCGGTGGGCGGGCCAGGGATGCGACTCTTCTGCCCCTCTCTCTGGTTGCACTCCTCTGGAGCTGAGGCTAAACTGTCTCCCCCCCTTTTGTTTTCTTTGTATAATATACACACGCTCACATTTATTTATTATGGGGGGAACTTTTTCTTTGGGGCTCCAGTTCAGCGTGTGGAGTGGGGAGATTGGGCTGCCATTGCTGCCGCTCCTCCTCAGCTGCTGCTGCCACCACCACCACTGGAGAAGAAGCCCTGAAGGAACCGCGACTCCCCCCCGGCTTGTGCTCGCATCCAGCATCCAGCACCCTGAATGCTGTTGCTCCTGCAGCCAGCGGCAGGATGGATGGAGGACGGCAGCCAGAGCGTGTGGGAGGGAGACGGGAGGCCAGTCCACATGCTGCTCTGCGACTGGGGAGCTTCGCCAAGGAAGTTTTTCCAGCAAAAAAACCTTCATAAGTTTCATAACACAATTTCAAAATAAAATTGCAGAGAACGTATCCTCGGTGGAGGGAACTGCATGAATGGGTTGCTTCAAGTGGCATGGCGAAAGATTTTTTTGATCCATAAAGTAAAGCAGTAATGCATACAAATAAACAAAGGAAAACCGTCTTACTGGCACCGGTATTTGATCTTTCAAATGGGCCACATTTCATTATAACGAAATTGAAATGCGTATAGGGCATCATGGCTGTAAAGACTTTATCCACCATTTTGTGCCTGAGATCCCGCTGACAACACGCCTGACATTTTGATGATAGAGCAGACACGCCACCAATCACAGCACCAGGCCGTATGGTCGACCAATCATTGCGCAGCAAGCAACAGTGGCAGGAAAATTTGAATAGGAAGGAGGGAAGTATTGAATTCTGGGAAGCGGAAAGCAACTATGGACATCTTAATCCAGACACCATTAGGTGCATATCAGCTCGCAACAGCAAAATAGTGTAAATTTCAGTAGCAAATAGCGTTCCCTCTACAACTCGCGTGACCATTGCTCACACAATCCATGTCCACCGTCATTGCATTATAATAAAATAATGCAATCATGCCTGCATTTTAAAAAAAATATTCAAGGGAGGAAGGGGGAGAGGAGCAAGTGGGATGATGGGAGGGGGGACTGGAAGCCTCATTTCATCATAACAAAATAATGCAATCGCGCATGCATTTTTAAAAAAAAACGAGGGAGGAGGGACGGGGGGGAGGAGTGAGTGGGGAGATGGGAGGGGGGAATGGAAGCCACGCGGCAGTCGATATGTGCGAAATGGACACTGCGGGGCAGATGTGGGGCTTCAGCTCCAAGTGCGAACATGAAGAATATACTCTGGAGGAAAAAATCCTGGAGAGAATGAGAGGCAAATGGCAAGTGCAAAATCGCCCATTAAGTAGCCCGTGATATTGGCTCTTCAGAGAACTTTTTAGATTGCTGTAGAAACAATTAGAAAAAATGGAATAGCAGGGAGTTAAAACCATTGGAACAGCAGATATATCTTAAATAGTGGGAAGAGGGAGAATATACCTGACCCCTAAGGAAGAGTGGCTTCCCTCTTGGAACTATAGTTATTCAGACGGGGACATTTTGGTTCATGCTGAAACAAGAAGTACTTAGAACTGGCCACCCAATCATATGAAGTAGGATTTTGGTATTCTAACTTGAACTTAAAGTCATGAGACTCACAGACAAATTAGGGATGCTCAAAAACCCACCATTCTGTTTGCCAGTCATGAACAGGGAAATGATTTTTCAGTAACAAGTTCGATAGTTCATTTATCTGTTTATTGATATCTGACAGGTTGCTTCACTGCATTCCTTCACTTCACCAACTGGCTTTTTGCACTTGGTCATTCTCACCCAGCCTGATCAAGTTCTCCTCCCTGCCCCACACCATCCTTGTTGTGTAACTGCTCTGCTAAGCGGGTAACAGTTTAATTAGACAATAAAATTAATCACAAATCATTTAGATCAGGTATCAATAAATGCTGTGTTTCAATAAAATCCTTTGCTTCAGTGTTCATCTAAATAGTCCTTAGAAACACTAATGGCCACTGATCAGTTTGACTCAGTAATGTCTTGTGTGTAAGCAATTTTTTTCTTTTAGTTTTTTTTAATCTGAACATATAAAACAAAACATGTACTACATTAATACAGGATCGATTACTGCCTCAGATAATGACAGTTTTCGTTTTTATCTATCAAACAAGCTATAACTAAAAACACAAAATCTAAGTATTTCTTAGGTACTGAGGAGTTCTGGCAGGTGGTCTGATTCATATATTCAAAGACCATATGCCATGTCTCTATGAACATATCTATATATCTAATAGCCAAGGCACCCCCTGCATGCAGATATCTAAATCCGCACATCAGGGGCACTTAGGGAGCAAAGAGATTTTCCTGCACACTTGGGGGACTCCCCAGGTGTGCAGAAAAATCAGAAAAGTTTAAAAAAATATTTGGGGGATACTTAAATCCCTTCAAAAGTAAAAGAGTGTTCCCTGCACATGCACAGAAAATGCTCTGGGAACTGTCCATTGCCACTGCTGCCGCTGGGAGAGGAGAGAAGGCTTGGTAGGCTAGTGTCTGTGAGCTGCTCAGGCCTCGCCGTGGCCACCACTGTGGGAGGGGGAGAAGGCTTGGCAAGCCAGCCTTGCCGCCATCACCACCACTGGATGGGGAGAAGTCTTGGCAAGCTAGCCTCGCCGCCGCCGCTGGGGGGGGAGGGAGAAGGCTTTGAAGGCCAGCCTCACCACCACCACCACTGGGGGGGAGGGAAAAGGCTTGGCGGGCTGGCCTTACCACCACTGCCATTGGGGAGGGAGGGAGAAGGGCTCACCTGCTGCTGCTTCCTCCTCCTCCAGAGCTCCACAGGGCTTCAGCAGGCCCTGTGGGGAATACTCCCCCCATGAGGGGGGGGGAGAGAGCTTGGTGAACCCAGCAGCTGGGAGCTGCACAGGCCTCACCGTCACTGATGGGGGGGGGAAGAGAGCTTGGCAGGGGCCAGGCAGGGGCAGGGAAGAAAGCTTACTTGTGGCGGCTTCCTCCTCTGCATGGAACTCTCCCCCCTGCGAGTATCACAAGTCCCCACTTCTTGGTTTTTTTTTTTCAAATTGTATTAATTGTGAAATTATCTTATTCTGGACCATCAAGTCCCAGATTTTATCATGCCACTGTACCAAGGTCAGTATATGCTTAGTATTCCATTGTTGTGCCAATATTATTTTACCAGCTAATAAGAGATGGGATAATAAATCCTTCCTAGACTCTGGGATATTTAAATCCGGTCACAGATTTAGTAAAATAGACTCAGGTGTATTTGGAATTATAATTCTGTTATGTCCTTAATTTTTTGATAATATTTTCCCAATATGCATTCAGTACTTTGCAACCCCACCAACAGTAGAGAAACTTTTCAGTTTCACCACATTTCTGTCAGCATTCTGAATTAATTCTTAGCTTGCTTAATTTTGTAAAAATCCAATGCATGTTCACAATAAAATTTATAGCGTCTATATAACAAATAAGTTGATGTTTTATTTTTAAAATTGTGTTGCCAAATCCCACTATCCCCCCACCTTTCTATTTTAGACAGGCATCTTTTTAAGGGTGGAGAAGGAGAAGGTTTGGGACCAGCCACAGATAAAATATAGAATTCTATAAACTCAAGAAACTCCAGCTTTGCAGAGAAATATTAGTTTTAACTTCTCCTTCTCCTAATGTGGGGCTGCAATTGAATATTTTGGCTACCTGGCATTATGTTTTATGACACACATGGTCCGGCCCAACTGTGAGATTGTGCCAATAGATGTAGTCCACAACAGGTCCCCTTAAACAGAAAGTCCTTTATTTGCAGAAAAGATCTTGTTGGTCAAATACACTTCTTCTGTTAGTAATGCCCAAGCACAGGAATACAACTACAATTATACTTGATATGAAATATGCCCCCCTTAACATCCACCAATCATTTGGGAGGATTATTGGCAACCAAATATACTGGCCCACTGTTCCCAAGGAAAGCGCTGCAAACTAGGTTCTCAGGAAAATCAATTTTCAGATTTTTGGGGCAGATGTTCCCAGGGAAAACCAAGTACAAGAACTCATAACACCTGTAAATAATATAACACATAACAGGAGGCTTCCCGTTCAAAGCCGTGAGCTAGGGAAAGGCAAACAGGAGATAAGAGTGGAGAAAAAGCTAATGAGCAATGAGCATGTGCAAAGCAAGCGCGGTGCGAATTCCGGAGGTGGGGGTCACGCCACCGATGCTATCTCCCGTCCGGGACCTAAAGGAGATGAAATAGGACTCAAAACTAAAGCAAGGTTAATTAACCATCAGATAGACTACAACAACCTTTAGCACTGATGCATGAAACGAACTCAGCAGGATTATTGATAATAGCAGTCAACAGTAAGTTATGGCAGTGCTAACTGACACCAACGAAGTCCCATTTATGTCAGATCCAGCCCTCATAACAAACGAGTTTGACACCCCTTCTCTAGAGAGCCATGACCCTTTCATCTATCATGCCTTCTCTCTCACTCCCAGGGACAAGAGCTGACTGGATAACCCAGCTAACTTTCATAACTGGCCCTCACTCAAATACTTTGGGGTTGGGGGCTATCAGGTCCAACTGACCTTGGGGTTCGCTTCAGTAGATAACTTTGCAGTTCGCCAGCAGAAAGGAAACTCTCAGCATGCAGCAAAATGTAAAACAAAAACCCTTGTTTCATTTAATTGAGTAAAAATGTTCAAACACTCAGGATGTATGCACTGCAAAAATCATCCAGCGTTTGAGCAATCGGCAATAAAAACATTCAAGTGCCAGGATAGGTAAGACTTCTTAAAAGGAAGGCTGCAGCTTCTTATAGATTAAGTCTTCATAACAAGCTCTGTAGTAAATCACAATAAAGTGGGAGTCGATTCCATCTTTTGAGGCAGCTTACCATTCAGTGCCAGAAATACTCCGGTCCCTCCTGAGTAATTGACAGGACTGCCTCCCAACACTTGAGAAGGGAAAGAAAGACCAAGGAAAACTTCCTCCTGGCCTGCTGCCACTCCCTTCAGACAACCCCACTCCATAATGACTCTGTGCAGGGTACAGAAAATATATAAGTACTTAGGGATAGAGCAAATTCATCCATTACTAGAATATTTGACAATATATTAATAGAAATCGGGGTCATGGACAAAAGAGGATGAATCCTAATTACTCCTGCCTATTGACACAACCAACAAAAATGAAATTTGAAGTAAGCTTAATATCTATAACATTTACCAAGTTTTATTTGCTAGGATTAGGATACAAAGTCATCTCTGATTTTGTGTACTTTGCCATGAAGTCATCATGAGAATTTAATCAATCTGTGAAATAAGTAGCCAAGAGAAGTCAGCAAACAACTGGGAACAATATATAAATTATGGCCTTGTCACATTGTAATGTTTTCATTTGCTAGGAAACTACTCAAGACAAATGGGACAAAATCAATGAAAGAAGTTCTCAAGGGGATAAAATTCAGTCCTGGAGATTTGGCCTGATTTACAGATCATGTTATGTTTATGGACTGGAAAATCCTATTCGTTTTATTCCTTGATTAGTTCCTGCTGCCAGCAACAGTTCGTCCCAAATATTCCTTACATCTCAGTTTGGTACATCTTTCTTGTTAGTTGCCCTCTTGTAATTATTTGTCTGTGTGTCTATCTCCATTAAAGTTGGCTGAACATGATCAAAGACTGGATTCATAAAGAATTATCATATAACATCAGCATTCTAAGTGCATTTTAATAATTAATTAATATGCAACAAGTTCCTCAGTTTAACATAGCTTGCTTCTCTGTGTCTATACCTAGATTCTAAACAGCTTATCTATATCAAATTATTTATTACCTTACTTATTTTATTATCGCTTATATCTTGACTTTCCACCTGCCTCAAGGTGGGACACTGTTTCAGATTTGCTGTGCTGGCTTCCTCAGGCACCTTCTGAAATGTGTTCAAGGTACCATGGAAGGCCTTTGTATGCAAGTAGCCCTGATTATTAAATCTAATAAAACTACAGGTGTACAGGGGTCTGGATCATGGGTCAAATCTCTTAAATGCAAGTAAAGCCAGTGGACCGTGAAGCACCGTCAAAGCTAAAAGAACTGTGCTGAGGCGTTTTAGAAGAAGGAAAACATTTTCATTCCACGTAGTCCAGAGAACAATTGAAGTGGTTTCATCTCAGCAAAGAACACAAAATGTTCTTATTAGTAGCCTCATTAACCCTCTAAAATATAGTATAGTCATAACAAGATTAGGAAATGCCTGAGAAACTGTAAAACGTTAATGTTCAGAACGTTAACATTACCAAACTCAGTAGAGTATATATTTTACAGAACACAACACCCCACAAGTCATTTGTGAAACTATTGTAACTAGGATTGTAAAAAAGAAATAGCTAAGATGGAAACTGGGGAATCATAATTCCAGTGAGTGACTTCGAAATACTGTAGCTGCCCTTCATTTCTAATAGATCATCATTTCTCTGTTCATTTGTTGTGTGACATTTACTACACACAATGGCATCATTAAAGTTATATTTCTTCCACAGTCTGCATACCATTCATAGCTTCCACATGGGAGGTTCCCAGCAACTTCAGCCCTTGGAAACATTTAAAAAAAACATTTTACTGTAACTGAATGAACACAGTTTGCAGGAGGCAGGGCAACCTCGAAGAGCGTGGAGTTGACTCGGCTACTGTCAGGTTACTGTCAGGGATCATGATCATCCCTGTGCGGAAAGATCTACACTTGGCTGTCTCTTTCTTGGCACAGTTCAGACTGTCAAATCTCCTACTCTAGAACGCACAGTAAAAGGATTTAGAATATCCTGTGTTGGGTTCTAAAAAAGATGTCTGCCAGATGTTAGCATTTGCAAGATGCATTTAGTAAATGAGGAAGTCAGAAATATATTCCAATTATACTCAGAGGAATTATTTGGGTGGTGTGGGACAGGTGGTCTTTTCCCCCCAAAGAGAATCTTTGTTAGTGTCTTTGCTGGCTCTTGGTGGCTTTTTTAATCAACGAGTTGTAGGGAGAGAATGAACATGAGAGAATGCCTTACTCCAGGTAGTTCCCTTGAAGTTTCAGTGTTTTCCTCCTCCTCAAAATTTCAAGCACAGGAGCCGAGTGCTGGGAATAATCAAGTGTAAGACAAATTCCCATGTGATTTTCATCAGAAGAACAAACAAGAGTCTCCTACTCAAATAAAAATGTTGTCCAAAACATTTTACTTGAAGCCTTACTTTAAGAAGAGCCCAGACAAAGAGAAAAACTTTATGGTCCTCTGGGTTTAATGGGAGGGTAAACCACAAGCTTAACTCACTGAAATGAATGTTTAGCCTTTCATTGTTTTTATTAGAAGATTTATTTTGAAGAAAGAGCTTTATAATAGTAATATTAAATATGTATAAAGGAGAACAATCCTTTTTCATGCAGTGAAGCATGAGAGAGTACCAAGTTTGAAATTGTTTCAGAAGAAGCATACCATATTGCCATTATTCAAACTGTCATTATAGCTGTACATCTACTGGAATGGACTGGGAACTGCCCAGTTTCTCTTTGACTTATTATTCAGCCTATAATTCGGCAAATGGAAGGGGGGGAAACTACCACTGATACACCATTTGTCTGTTGGCTTAGTCACAGAGACATGCACTTGTGACAATTGCTGATACATTCTTGAATTTCATTGACTCTGTCAAGTATTTGAACAGCCAATACTCTGAATGATCACATCCATCTTTTTTGACAATACCTATTTCCCAGAACAGCAGGCAATTTAGTTCCCTTAAGGCCATTTTGCAAATGATGATAACACCTTTCTTTTAGTGCATTTGCATTAAACATTTGTGAATAAGACTACTGCACCATATGACACCAACAAATGGGCATCTTTGAAATGATTTGAATGCTGTTCTTCCAGATGTAGATAGTAGATGTAAGTGGCCTTTGGGGCACACATTATTCCGTACCTACAAACAAATTGTAAGGACCTCACCCCCTCCTCCAGACAAGATCTGCTTGGTTAGTGGGATTCCCCTCTTATTTTGGACTTGTTTTAATAGGCACCCCTTTTACAGCCTACGTGCCAGGGGACCTGAAACCTTGAGAGTCTCATAAAGGCATCTGGGTACAGCCATGAAAGCCCAGGAAAGAGGTACGGGTGTGTTGACCTTACAGACTGATTAAGTATAATCTCTCCCAGCTCAGGGTTCTCAGTAACAATAAAACTTCACTTCATTCTCAGTAACAAAAGACTTTGCGACACTGGCACATCCTAGAATACCCCAGAGGTGTCTGCCCAGCCTAAGGAAGTTGCTATTTCTTTTTAAACTTATTTTATGCATTTTTGTGTGTGCGTGTTTGTGTGCCTGGAGGTCATGGCGACCTCTGGTGACTGGGTCATAGAGGATATTCAGAGAAGTGGCTTGATAGCCTGCCTCTGCCTCCTGGCCCTGGTATTCTTTGGAAGACTCCCATCCAAATACTTGCCAGGGTTGGCCCTACATAGCTTCCAAGATCTGACAAGATTGGGCTTGCCTGGGCTATCTAGGTCAAAGCAGAAGTTGCTATTTCATTAACCAACACCCAATTACTCTTTTTCCTTTTTCTACTCAATCAAGAAGGCATTCAGGTCATTGATTTACCCTCCAACCTGTTTCAGGAGCTATATTGACACCCAAACTTCTGTGTTGATGCGGATCTGGCTCACGTCATCCTAAGTGAAGTATATTAATCATGTTGCCTCACCCATGCAGATTTGGCTCATAATAACCTGATCAAGCTATTTCCCCCGCTTTTTCATGCCTAAGTTTGACAACAGTTAATTTTAAACCAGCCAGTGAGATTCAAATTTTTTATCTTGGACCAATCATGTTCCTGGGAAAGTGGGTTCCCATGTCCAGCTATAGGACTCTTCCCCATAAATAGACGATCCCAGGTCAGTGAAAAGTGCCGAGTTTCCTATTACCTGAACACCCCTGTAACAGATCAGCTGGTGCCTCGCTCTGCTGCTTGGACCTCTTCAGACCTCATGCCCAAGATTTCAGGTGATACCTCCCTTCCCTAAAAACTTCCCAGTTTCCTCCCTCCTATCTTTTATAAGTGTACCCTCTTGTTGGTGTGCTCATGTGTGGTTACTGAGGGAATTAATTCTCATGTGCCCAGTGTAGGTATTTTACATTTTTACTTCTTTTACTTTATTTTGTACACAATAAAGCTTTTTGTGTGTGTGTTTAAAATTACTCTCTCTCACACTCTTTTTCTTTGTATTTTTACTTTGGGGTGCCATTACTAAGATCCATCCTGGTGTACATAGGCCAAGGTCCTGCATTATCCCTTTCTGGAACCCTTTTAACTTTATTTATTTATTTATTTATTTAGGTTTTTATCCCACCCTGCCCACAAATGGTCTCTGGGCAGGTTACAAGGTTCACACAATCTCAACAACAGTGGTTAGAGCATTAAGACTATAATTTAAGACAATAATAAAAACAGCAAGCTTCGTGTTGCTATGCTCAGTTTAGGCTGATCATAAAGCCAGCAAATTTTTAATTTCCCCTAATCTGGTTCCAGTTTGGGTAACAAAACATGTTCTCAGGCAAGGTTGTTGTTGCTGCCAACTATCATCTTGCTAGACAGAAAATGATGATCAGAATGGCAAGGTTATTGTGAGGAAGTATGATGCTCTGAAATTGTGGGAATTAACACAATAATTGAAAAAGAGAAGATTTCTAGTTGCATGCTAAAATGGGATTAACTGATTTTCATATCTAAAATATATGATTAGACAAACAGGACAAGTACGATTACCTGACGACTGGGGCATGGACTTTATCCCCACCGTCTCCCAGGTCAGCCCAAGAAGAAAACAGGACTTGCTGCTACCCCCCTTTTTAAAAAAAATTATAATGCCGCCTGGGAAACCAATATTTATGAAACCTTGTCCAAGGCCTCTGTATAAACATAATAGTTCTTAGAATCTGGGCTGTGTAAACAACAGACAGTATATAATATTTAGGATAAGGAGAGAGTGCATTCCTTTAATCCTTTCCTTTTATTTATTAGCTCATTTGACCAAAGGTCTCAAGCTTAAACACAGCAAAGTTAAGTATTATAGCAACATAAAATAGTGCATAAAATAACTGAAAAGGATCCAAAGATACATTATATAATCATCAACAACCATCACGAGATTATAAACATTGCAAAATAGGAGACTTTAGATACAGATTAAAATAGAAGATAAAATATCCCAATAGGATAAATATACTAATATGAAAAAAATATAGAAAAATGATGAGTGAGATAGAATAAACTTTCTGCTTAAAATCTCGGGAGCATTCCTTTAGTAATATCTGGGCATTCTTTATGCTTCGAGAGAAAGTCTTCAATCAATAACTCTAACAGTAACACTTTAAAAATTCTTATCATGTGCCTTTTCCTCTCCCCTCTCCAAATGAGTATTAAGTTTAGCAACAGAGTTGACAGGCAGACAAAAAAAAGCTGAACGGAAATTAAAAGCTGTAGAATCCTTATCCTGTTTTCTTATCTCTTCTGCCCTTATTCCTATCAGGGTTCCTATCCTTTCGTGTTACGTCTATGGATGACTGTTAGGTGATATCACTGCAGGCACTCCCTTTCTGTTCTCTCTTACAAAGTGTGAGCGTGAAAGGATTAATACCTCCCAGTATTTAGGATTTTTCCCTTTTTTTGCGACGAACACAATGTAGCAGGCACCAACGATAGTTTCTAGCTTACTTCTTGAATTTCCTTCCTTATATCATGCTTCCACATAGCTCTAAGCACAACAAATCTTGAGCAGATACATGCTGTTCTAACTTCTAAGGCATTCAAGCACAGGGATGCTATCAAATGTCAAAGGCTTGATTTGACGATCCATGAATCACTTTTGGTTCTACTCTGAGAATAGTCTTTATTGTTGTGCCATTTTTTTCACACAAAATGTATATATTTTTTCAACATTATTTATGCATCGAGAAATAAGGATCATATATAAGTAGAAAACTTTCAAGAACGTCTAGGGGGCATCTCATTTCCCCCTCCTCCACTATTTCCTCCTTCCCTTCCCCTGAAGCCCCTGTGGCTTCTTCCCTTTTCCTGCTTCCTTTCCACCTCCTGGCTAACCTACCTTTATCTGCACCTGTCTTCTGCTTTTCCTCCTTCCCTTCCTCGAACAGCATCTGCCTGGGAAAACTGTGGCCTAGTTGCATGGTGGGAAACTTGCAAGGATGTGGGGGGGCACCTTCCCTTCCCCTAGGTCTCCCTTCCTGAACTATTTCCTCCTGCAGGCAACCTCCATATCTTCAGCTTTCCATGCTCCCTTCTGTCCTTCCCACACACCAAGCAACCTAACTTTTATCTGCTTCTCCCATCTTCAGCTATATTTATTATTTATTTACTTCATTTATAGCCCACCATTCTCCACAATGGGAACCCAAAGCGGTTTACATCATTAGTCACTCCTCTGTTTTACCCTCACAACAATCCTTTGAGGTGGGTTAGGTTGAGAATGTATAACTGGCCCAAAATCACCCAGTGAGCTTCTATGATAAGAATGGAGATTCAAACTGGGTCTCCCAGACCCTAGCCGGAAGCTCTAACCACAACACAACACTGATTTTTGTAGTATGGCTGCCATTGCACAGTGGCAAGGAGTTGGGCCTGGTTGAGTCATGCAAGTTATGTGGTAGCAAGTCTTCTGGTGGCTAGGGGGGGGGCTGGCCTGGATGAGTCCTCCCTCAAATGCCAGAACAGCCCTGGAAAGGGCCCTGCCCCTCCCTCTGCCGTTTGCTGACAGAAATGCTGGCAATACTGTTGTGGTTGCCTAGCAACAGCCACTGAAAGGGCATTTGTTTCTAAAAACTACATGCACTGCTTCTAATATTTTGGAGTATTTCAACCCACAATGTCTGTTTTGTCTTGCCTTGCCTTGTCTGTCTGTCTATTGATACACCGATACCTAGATTTGGAAGGGGATGTGACTTATTGGCACAACATTTGCTTAGCATGTAGAAGGTCCCAGGTTCAATCCCCAGCATCTGCAGTTAAAAAGTAAAAGATGTTATAGATGATGTAAGACTCTGGAGAGCTGCTTACAGTCTGAGCAGAAATATTAACCTTGATGGATCATTGGTCTGATTCTTTAAAAGGCAGTGAATTCCTGTTTTTTCAGTTCAATTTCAATTCCAGCCAGATTATCAACTGATGTTTGTGGGAAGAAGAGTGAGTATGATAAAGCGGGTTATTTCTCTTCCACTCCTACAAGGGTGGGAGAGGGTGTGAATGCAGACACATGCTGGATGGATACCAGCATCAGATAACATGGACAACAGCTGAACCACGTTTTATTCAGTGGGAATACCAAGCAGAAATGTATATTGCAGGAAGATGAGGCCTCTGAGAAAAGATATTCCTCAATCCCTGCAGAATTTGTTGCAGCAGTTGATGAGCTAATCCCAGGACATATGTCTGATGAAGTTCCAGACCATCAAGAGCACAAAAGTGGTTACAGTTGAAGGACCCTTCCAAAAGCCATTTACACTCCAGCTGAAGGTTTAAAGAATAAGAGTGAGAGGGATTCATCAAGTTGCCTGCTATATTCAAACTCAGCCATGAAGGCAAATCCCAGTGATGTTAATTGCTAGTAACATCTGGCTTCATACTTTTGTAGTGTTGGAATTCTGCCGAGAGAGCACCCCAAAGTGAAGAATGGGATGTGCACTACAATGGAACAGCCTGTTTCCTCCCTCTGCTTTTTGCATACATTAGTTTAGTCTCAAGGCCTGGAGTACCTGCCCCTTAGTTTTGATGCTAGCTGGAACTGTAAGCAGCATGAGCTACCTTGTCTTGTAATCAGTTGCTCCTATCCTTTTATATCCTTGCTAATAAATGGATGTTAGGATGTTATTTTGAACACGCTCCTTTCTGCTATGTGAACCTAAGAGCAGGAATCTAAATCCTATTAGTTCTTAAATAATAGTGAATTAAACAGCTTATCCATGATGTTTTGATTATATTTACTTGCAAAAGTTTATTGTGAACTTGCATATCATTCTGATGTCAATGATTTATTATCACATTAAAATAGATTTTGAAAATAATTATAACTTGAATGTATTAAAATGGAAAAAAATAAGGCCCAGTTAATTATATACATGCTGAGGATCACAAAATGGATAATTTCGGGAAGTCTGCATCAGTCATTAGCAAAACTAACTAAAAGGAATGACAGAAAAATGACAAACATAAAAGGCAAACTGTCAATTTGAGAAGAATGTCTGTTTCACATTTTTACATCCCAATTAGTAGGGGAATGTCAAAGCTGAAGAAAATGTGATAAAGCAACAGGAACATTTGTTAACATATACCAACCCATCAGCAAGATTTGGGAGCATCACACCTGAAGTACAGTTTGTCCCTAATCTGAACTTCTCTCAGAGCTGTTCTCTGAAGGACAGATCTGGAAAGAGCTCTCTCAGCCCCACCAACCTCACAGGGTGTCTGTTGTGGGGAGGGGAAGGGAAAGGAGTTTGTAAGCCACACTGAGACTCTTTCAGGTAGTCAAGGACGGGGTATAAATCCAATTTCTTCTTCTTCTTCTATAATGGACCTGGCTCTTCCTTACAGGTTTTGATAGTTAAGCACTTCAGCTTGACTGGTACTTTATCAGTTCCAAAGCCCAAACCCTTGGCTTCTCATGAGAACGTGTTTCTAGTGTTGGGAGGGGGAGGACCAGGAGCAGTGATGTCAGATTCTGGAGAATTCTCCTGGAGATGTGTTAGAATTGGATGTCACCATCATCAGACTTGAGAGGTCAGAAGCATAATATCCCTCCAGGGGCTTATTTATTTTATTTTTATTTTATTCAGTTTAGATCCTGCCCTACCCCCAAGTGGGCTCAGGGCAGCCCACATTATATGAGTGAAAAATAAATAGTAATTCATAAAAAACATCGAATTATTTCATCTAAATAGATTACTTAAAGGCTGAGGACAGACTGAAGATCTGCCCTGGAACAGCCGCGGGGCCAAAAGCCCCGCGGGAAAAGCAGCCCGGTGCGGCCCGTTCGCACTGGCTGCGATGTTCTGGGGAGGAGGCGCGCGGCTGCAGGGCCATCCCCACTTCCGGGGCGGCAGGGATGCGCGCCGGGGTGGCCGGAGACCTGTTGTAAGTGGTCTACGGCTGAAGTGGAAGGACGGCACCTCGCAGACGGGTGAGTCCGCGCTGACGACGGGGGACAGATGCGGCAATCTGAATGCCCTCTCTGCCTCCGCTTTAGAAGCAGAGGCAGAGCGGGGCAGATTGCCAGTCTGTCCTCAGCCAAAGTAATACCTGATGGTAGCTTAACAGTTCCTAACTACAGTGCATACTGCAACAATGTCAGGAAGGGCACATTTCTATCAGAGTAGCCAGGGTCAGCCGGAACTGGCATCAAGTTGGTGTCGGCAGTCCCTAAAGCAAGTGAGGCAGATTGAACAGATTGATTGCATTGAGCAGTGAAGGCTGGTGTCATTTGGACATCTGCTGCTTCAGCTAAGCCTGGTGGAACAGCTCTATTTTACAGGCCCTGCAGAACTGTAATAAATCCTGCAGGGCCCTAATCTCAACTGGGAGCATGTTCTACCAGGCAGGGTCAAGGCAAAGTGGATGTCCTTTGGGCCAGGGACTGCTAGGCGGTGCTGCTCAGAAGAGCGCAAGGCTCTTCAGGGCACATATGGGGAGAGATGGTCCCATAGGTATGCTGGTCCTTGGAGGGCCTTGAAGGTTCATACCATAACCTTGAATCTGATCCAGTACTCACTTGGCAATGCAATTGGTGCAGTACTGGCTGAATGTGTGTCTGCATAGATGACCCAGTCAGTAGGCATGCCACTGCATTTTGTACAAGCTGAAGCTTCTGGGTCAGACTCACAGGTAGGCCCACGTAGAGTGAGTTGCAGTAATCTAACCTGGAAGTGACCACTGCATGAATCACTTGCGAGGTCCTGGTGAGAGAGATAATGAACCCGCTGCCTGACCAGCCAAAACTGGTAAAAGGCTGATCTTGCCAGTTTGGTGTAGTGGTTAAGTGCACGGACTCTAATCTGGGAGAACTGGGTTTGATTCCCCACTCCTCTGCTTGCACCTGGCTGGATGACCTTGGGCAAGCCATGGCTCTGTACCAGCAGTTCTCTCAAGGACAGCTTGGGAAAGAGCTCTCTCAGCTCCACCTACCTCACAGGTTGTCTGTTGTGGGGAGCGGAAGGGAAAAGGAGTTTGTAAGCCGCTCTGAGACTTCAAGTGAGTGAAGGGCGGGGTATAAATCCAATCTCTTCTTCTTCTTCTTCTTCTTGCAACATTGGTGACCTGGGCTTAATCATCTATCTGAGACTTCATGGACTCTAACTCTATGTTTGGTAATTGCTGAAATTGTAGTCTACATTGATTAGAGGCCTTCATTTAAATGTAAGTTTTGTACCACCTAACAAGATTCTTAAGCAGTGTTAGGTAGATAAAAGCTAGCTTTGTTGTTTCATGTTCTGTGTGACTTTTGGTGATCTATTGGCTGTATTTGTATTAACTTTTTTATTCTTCCAATAAACTTTATAAATATTTTAATAACATCAGTCTGGTTAATTGTGTGCTGTTGCCCTGGGAACTCATGGTGTCATCCTGTTGACCTCCTTGACATGGGCACTGCTGAATTTGTGATTGGAAGGGTCACACCACAGCCTATATTAACTGCTGCTGGTAACACATATGAATTATAGTTGGTCAGACTTGAAGGTATGATTTTTCCAGGTTACCTTTCCAGTTGATTTAGGACTATGGCAGATCACAAATAACTGTCTCTGTCTACTTAGGGAAATGGCAGTTTTACCATCCTACCTCCAAATCTATCCAAAAAAACCCCCCCTATGATCGGTGTGTAGCTTGTTTTCGTTAGGGCCAGAAAAACAAGATGCATTCTGCAACTGCTCAGCTGGATCTCTGAATAAAAGCTTCAAATGGTGACATAAAAGTCAGTCTCTCTTACCGCATCGAATTAAATATACATAGTTAAACAAATGGCTTTTGTTACTGCTGCTGCTGTAAATGCTTATTTACTTCAGGGAATTTCTATGCACAGCGTGTCATTAGAAAAACTTTAAACCTTCAGCTAATTTCTGCCAAAGTGGATGCCGCTGTTAAACGTTCAATACCCCAGACAAAAACAAGCATCACCTGGCAGCTCTGAAAACAAACACTGTGAATGTAAAGGGAAGTGTCTGAACATATGGAACCAGAAGTCTAGAAGGGCTATAATAAAAGAGAATTTTTTTTGGGGGGGGGGGGGATTCTCCACACCTGCCAGACTGGACTTCTGTTCTCTCACTTTTTCTCTGAGAACCAATTGATACAGGTCACGGAGATTCTTGAAATGATTTTCTCGAAAGATGTGTCTCTGTCATAGAAAACCAGCAAGGAGCATAAGTGTAGCCTTTGTTAGGCTTCTTCTACACAGTATGCAGAGGTATTCACTACAGAACATCCACAAAACAGAGTGCAGGACAATATCTCCGCAACAAAAAAGAGCACGAGACTTGCTTTCCTTTTTTCTTTCCCTTTTTTTTTTAGAATAAGGCTCTACCCGTCGGCAGTCCGAAGGGTTGCATGAGGAGGGAGGGGCTACTTTGCAGGCTTGGAAGGAGGGAGACTGTTGGTGGAGTTTCCCACCCATACAGGTATCTGGGATGGGAGGGGCTATGTTATTTAGTTGCTGCACCACCTCCCATCCGGGCAGTTCTTTTGGAATCAGCTGGCGAGAAGGATCTTCTCTCCGGCGTGGTTTTGTGGCCTAGGAGTCGTTGGTTGATCGGTTTGGAGGACTGGGGGTGGTCGAGTCCAGTGGTTGGGTGGTCTTTGTGCTCAATCATGTCCCTTTCCCTTTACGTTTTTCTTACAGGGATTTTTCTCCTTGCCCCCCCTTCCTTTGTGTGCAGGGGAGGGCAAAAAAAATACCGCTGGTTTTCGTGTTTTTGCACCGCAGGTTTCCCTAGTCGCCTTGTGCTCGGCAACTTTGCGAGTGGTGGGGCTGGGGTGCCATTTTGTCACATGCTTCCTTTTGCGAGATTGTGTCGGCAAAAGAGAAGGGCCCAGCGAAGGATTCGCAGCAGGCAGCTAAGGCTGCGAGGCCAGTCACCGAGGCCCATACCTCACTGGACGATGAGGAGGTGGAGCAGGAACGGCAGCTCATTTTGGAGCACCTGGAGGTGTTAGAAAATGCTCAGGGGATTACAGTTGCTCGGGGGTGGGTGGAAATTTCCCTGTCTCTTTGGCAGTCTCGTTCCTCAAAGTTTAATCAGTCGGTGTTGGCCTGTCTCTCAGCTTTAGATGGCTCATCTTCCATGACTCCCCCTGCGGGGAGTGAGGATGGTGGTACAGAGCAGGGGGCCTCAGCCACTGAGGGATTGCCACCTCCAGGTCTGTCGGGCGAGGTGGTACCAGTCGGTGTGGCTGTGGTGGCCACGGACAGTTTAGGTAAGTCCGATTCTTCTGTGGGGAATAACACATGGCCGTGGAGTCCCAGGAATCCCAGGCAGGGTGCTGTAAGTTCTTCTCCTGCTGCTCTGCTGGCTAACTCGGTGGGGCCCTCTTTTGGGCAAGGGAATTGGGGGGGGGGGTTGCCTTCCAGCTATGGTGGGAGCATGGCCTGAAGGGATGGGGAGTTGGGGTGCTGGGCAACAGCCTCTTTGGGGGGGGGGCTGGGGTTAATGTCTTATTCCCCCAACCTCTATTGGTATGGTCCCTTATAATACCATGCCACAGGGGGATGCTGGCATGCCCTTGGGTGACCATCTCACTTTAGCAACACAGGAGAAGATTTTGAAAGGGGATTTTGTGATGTTTTTTCCTTGCTCTTCCAGGACATTGAAAAGAAGGACAGAGAGGATCAAGCGGATTAAGGAGAGGTTGAAGTGCTGTTGTTTCGACAGGGCTTGGGCTAATTGGCTTCCGGGCTTTTTTATTTATGCTGGGCGATGGCCAGAACAAACCCCATTAGGGTGGCCCCCTTTTAAAAGTACACTGACATTATCTTCTGAGCTTACACTGAATTTACTGGGGGAGCATGGCTGCAATACAGTGAGGAGTTTAGAATGTGGGCAGCGGTTAATCCGGCTCTGCCTGGGGACCAGGTGCATCAGCAGCTTTGGTTACAGCTCATGTCTTCTGCCAAGCCGGTCTCTGGGGATCAGTCAGATAGTGGGCATATTGTGCAGAGGTCGCAAGGGAATTCCATAGCTCAACCCCAGTTACTGTGTTGGGAGTTCACTTCACAAGGTGTCTGTGGGCACAAGCCATGTAAATTCAAGCATGAGTGCCCCTTGTGTGGGGGGTACCATGCTTTCACGGTGTGCTCATAGTCCAAGCAGAGATCGAGAAGCAAGAGACCCGGTGGGAGTGGAAAAGGGTCCCAGCCCAATAAACCTGATTCATCTTAAGAAGTGGTTAGATTGATATCCCAATGGTGTAGATAATTTATACTTGTTTGAAGGTTTTTCTGTGTTCTGTATGTGGCATCTCTAACAATCTGTGAGGCTTCTGCACTTAACAGCAAAAGATCAGACCTTTGTTGATGAAACAGAGTTCTTTATTTCTCAATACTGCATGACAGGTTCTCGAATGTTTGTTAGAGATGCCACATACAGAACAGTCAGAGTTAATATACCCTCCAGTACAGTTTGAACCCCGACATTCGACCAATCACAAAAAAGGGAGAAAAGCGCGGTTAAAAGATCTTAGTCGTTTTACTTCCCACAGGAAAGGTGAAGTGTGAAAGTTATAAAAATTCCCCTCCTGAACTGGGTGCCCCAGATGTGTGAAGCATATACATAACAAAGTGGCTGTGGCGGCCTTTCAAGGTCTTCACATAGCGATAAGACAGTTCTGTGTCTCCGGGGATGGAGGAGGAGGGAATGCATGGGAGGAAAGGCCATTTGTTCTTGGGTGACGTGTGAGTATGCGGGGTCGCCACTCTCCCGGATGAAATGGTTACACTCTCCAGACCTTCAAAGAGCAATATAACTCAGAGCAATAAACAGTTGGGGGAAAACAAGAGACAGCTTGAAAGAGATAGCAATGGTTACACTTTTAGCTGAGCGATAGCAAGTTACAAAAAGCAGAATGAAAACCCTGTTAGGATCCTATTATCCTGACACCCTGCAGGTCTCAGGATCCTTTATGTGGGTGTTAGGAGGGCTTTTAGGGCCAGCAGCCTAAAATCCATGGTGGGATTGGAGCAGATGGTACGGGATAAGATCGGGAAAGAGTGTAGAGAGGGCAGGGTTTCAGGCCCCTTTTCTCTCCCCCCCCTATTTCTACATTGAGGGTGTTACCCTTTGGGGGTGGTCCCTAAGAAAGCACCAAGGGAATTCCAGCTTATTCATCACCTGTCTTTTCCTAGGGGTGAATCCATCAATGATGCTGTACTGGACCACCTTTGCTCTGTTTGGTATATGTCTTTTGATCAGGCTGTGCAGGTGGTTTGCAGGTGTGGCCATGAGATGGCAAAGTGTCACATTAAGTCTGCATTCCGGCTGCTGCCAGTTCATCCTGAGGACTTTGATCTGCTAGGTTTTTCCTTCGACAGTCAATTTTATGTTAACAGGGCTCTCCCTATGAGTTGCTCCGTATCATGCTTGACTTTTGAGAGTTTTTTTATTATTTATTTTTAATAGAATTTTATTGTTTTTTTCAAACTACAAAACACTACACACTGCAAACACTAAACACTAGACTAAAATAAGCTATACAAGGATCATACTATGTTATTCTTTCCAATAACAAAGAGCTCCTTTGCAGAAATAAAGAAGGAAACATTACTTTCCATAGCTTAGTAACATACTATTAAGTATAGTTTAAAACAAGTAGATACAGCTCAAAAATTATTTTTTTAGAACTTTCAAAAAATTTCAATTATTTCATTTTCCCCCCATTTGTCTCTCTTTGTGAAAGTCTCTTGGACCTTCCAATGCTTAGGGGCTGCAGCCCCCTTTTCTGAGTCTGATTCTTCATTTGGAACATTGTACACTGGATCTTCTGAACTTTCTGATTTATGTGAACTGACTTCATTCTCTTTGTCTTCTGTTGTCTTTTTTCTTTTTTGCTGTACTTTGTTGCATTTCCAAAAACAGTTTTGCTTTCATGACAGAGTCAATCGTTTCTTTTTTATCCTTTTAATTGAATATCAGGCCTTCAGGTAATATCCATTTGTAAGGAGTGGAGTTTTTCTGCAGAAAAGTGGTTAATCTTTTATACTATTTTCTCTTCTTTCTAATTTTGAATGGTATGTCCTTTAAGACTCTGATGATTTTGTCCTGGATTTTCAAGGTGTTCCCATTTGTGGCCTTGAGCACCACATCTCTTGTTGATCTTTTGGAGAATCTCACCACTATCTCCCCAAGCCGGTTATTTTTCTTGATATATTCTAGATATGTCCGGTAGATCATATCCATATCACTTTGCAGAGAGTTCACTTTTAAACCTGTCATGGGGGACAATGCTTCACTCAAAAGTTGTTTGAGATCTTCATCCTTTTGTTCAGGAACATCTTGGAACCTTAAGACATAAGCTGATTTTTCCATTTGGAGTCTTAAAAGCTGGTCTTTGTCAAAGTTCCTTTCTTTTTCCACTACTTCCAGCCTTTGGTCAATGTCTTTTGTCTTGATTTCAATTTTTTCCACTTGTTTGGCAGTCTTCTCTATTTGTACATTGGTATCTTTAAGTTGTTTTTGCAATGCTTCAAAGTTGTTATTCAGGTTTGTCATTTGGTCCAGAAGAGGGTGCAGTGCTACAGCTGTTAGGAAAGTCCATACTTACTTCTGGTCTTGTGACTGGAAGTGTCAATTTTACAGTTCCAGGGGATTGCTTTGCTCTCATCGCCATCTTTTCCTACCTCATTGTTTACATTCCAGGGAAATTTTTAAAAAGTCCAGAGAAAGTCCATTTAGCTGAATGCTTTAAGTAAGTCTGTATTTTATTTGTTCAAACTGTGAAATGCTATTGTGTCCAGCCAAAAAAGAGTCTTTTAATCCATCCACTTGGGGTCAGATGGGGTGTGTGTTTGAGTTCCCTCCCACTCCCACACTGCCGATCGAGGCTTCAGGTACAAATTAGTCTCACAGCAGTTTAGCCAGATCACTCACTGTTTCTTCGAAGTGTCTTAGCAGAGTTTGGAGCACTTTATTTTGCCGGATCACTTGCTTGCTCTCTGGGGTGCACCTCTTAATTCTATGATGGAGCTGCAGCAGCAGGACTGTACAGGGCAAAGGGGAGCCTCGATCCTTTGGCCACAGCCTTGGGAGAGGCACCCCTCATGCCCCATGTTGAGAGCCCCCTATAGGGGCTTCAGGGGGCTGGAAACATTTAGGACCCCTCCCATCCACCACGTCATGGGCTGCTTTCCTCAGAGCCCTGAGGGAGCACGCCTGCCATCAAGTCACCAAAAACAAGAAGTTGGCTTTTGAGCATTTTAGTACCTTTCTAATGGGCTTTGGCAGCTACGACTGGGCTCAAGGAGGTGGTACGCTAGTTGGATTATTTTCTGTTTGTCGGGCCAGTGGGATCAGGGTGGTGCCAGTATTTGCTTCAGGCATTGGAGTTGGCTGGTGAGCTGGGCATTCCTCTGGCCCATGAGAAAATGGAAGGGAGCTCATCCACATTAACCTTTTTGGGCATTGAGCTGGATACTGTGCAGCAGTCTTCAAGGCTGCCAGAGACCAAGCTCCCTCCCACTCCCAGCTTAGGGAATACATCAGAGTTTTCTTGGCCAAGAGAAAAGTCTCCCTGCTTGAGTTACAACTGTTAGCGGGACATTTGAACTTCGCTTGCCGGGTCATGGCCCCAGGGAGGGCGTTTCTCCACCAGCTCTGTGGGGCCATGGCTGGCCTGCAGAAGCCACATCACACGGTCTGGATCACTGGGGGAATGAAGGAGGATTTGTTAGTTTGGCAGAGTTTTTTGACCCAGATTAATGAGGTTTCATTTCGGAGGTAAGATCTTCTCCTTTGGAGAAGGGGGCTGCAGGTGACATCTGATGCAGCAGGAGCTATTGGATTTGGGGTCTATTTTCGCAGTCACTGGTGTGTGGCTGAGTGGCCTGTGGAGCGGGTCCAAGATGACATCAGTTGGGACCTCATGTTTTTGAAATTCTTTCCAATTCTAGTGGCCTTATGGGTATGGGATGATCTGCTGGCCAACAGTGCCATGCATTTTTGGTGTGATAACTTGGCAGTGGTGCAAGTCATCAACTCATTGACATCCTCTTCGCCATGGGTAATGGGCCTGGTCCGCCATTTCACATTGTGTTGTTTTCCATTGAATGTTTTGTTCCTCACTAAGCATGTCCCGGGGTCAATTACAGGGTGGCAGATGCTCTGTCTCGTAAACAGAGGGAGAAGTTTTGCCAACTGTCCCCAAAGGCAGATCTACATCCAACCAGGATACCTCAGGAACTTTGGCTGCTTGGCGAGTCAAAGCTAACAAGGCCATCGGGCTTGCTCTAGCATCAAGCATGCAGAGGGCTTATGGCCATGTGATCCAGCAGTTTCTGTCCTTTAGGGGGCAGGTAGGGCTACAGGATATTTGGCCAGTACTGGTGGATCATCTGCTGAAATTTTCTGTAACATTAAAAGGCAAGAGATTAGCTGCAAAATCCATCAGGTCCCAGCTTGCAGGGATAACCTTCCATAGTAAGGCTGACAGGTTCCTGGATCATACTTTTGATTTTCGATTACAGAAAATGCTCGAGGGTTGGGCACGGGAGGATAGTGCACAGTGGGATCAACGGCAACCTATTTCGCCAAGAGTGCTGAAAGGAATGTGGGGCACATGGTCACAAGTCTGTAGTTCTGAGTTTGAGAGCCTTTTATTTCTTGCAGCTGCCCTGACTGCGTTTTTTGGTGCTCTTCGAGTTAGCAAGCTAGTCCAGGAGTCCAAATTTGACCCTTTAAATCGTGTTCTCTAAATGAGAGATATTTCTTTCGAGGACAGTGCAGTTGTGATTTGGATTAGGAAATCTAAGACTGACCAAAAAGGGAAGGTTAGTGAGATCCACTTGGGGGGTTGTGCGGACAGCGATCTTTGTCCCATGCAGGCCTTATGTCGCTTTGTTGAATGGTGGGGGTTGGGAAGATGGGCCTTTGTTCCAGCACAGGCACAAAGCACCTCTGACAAAGTATCCATTTGGCATAAGGGCTGATTTGTACTGTTATCTTTTCTTTTTAAAGTTATTGTTATGCCAATAAAGGTTATTGGAAATTGGAATTGGATTAGCAACTATGTTTTGTCATATAATGGAATCAAACACGTGTACAAATATGGCCTTTTATCTCTTTCTCTTATGATGTCATTTTGAGCCTTCTTGTTACGGCACTTTTCACTGCTGGTGTCCATTAAGTTTGGATTTTTAATGCCATCTTTCCACCATATCTATTGTATGCCGTTTATACAATATTTATACACAGATGACACAAAAATCACATCATTTTAATGGAAAAATTTCAACACAAGGAAACAGAAAAAGATGTGAAAATCTCAGGTTCAAATTATACCAGGGTAAAACAAAAGCAAAATACAGATTTTTGAAACAAAACCGTGGGGTCATGAATTTTGGTATTGCCCCTCATCCACCCACTTTTGCTACTTCTATGCTTTAAAAAGTCCAATTATTTGCATACTTTTGTTCCCTACAGCTTCATTTGTCCTCTTAAGTCCTATTCTCCCCCCCCACACACACACACACACCCTTAGTCATCTACTTGATTGTGACACACTCTGAGTGATGGTAGGTATGCTACAAGTTCCACCACTTGTGTCCATATGCATTGCTGATGTGGGAGGGGCTTGACTGAGCTCTATTCTGGTCTCATCTCAGTGAGAGTTCTGTGCTCACAGGGGATGGATTTTGCCCATACAAAATAAACAAATATGCAATTTGGGATTGCTCTCACTGATCTCAAAATGGTTAGTGGTTTTTTCCCCCCGACTTATTCAAAACTGAGATTTGGTTCACATGTAGTACAAAATGCCATAATTCTGACAAAAATCTCAAGTAGGTATTTGTATATCTATCAGGGGTGTGTGTGCATGATTCACACTAGATATATAAATTTGTCAGCACACCTAGTACTGCTGATATACTCTGAAGATACAGAAAATCACATCCTCATGCATAGCATTGCGCACTAAGGGAACTGTTGTTTGGGATCCTTGTCTCCTCATATTCTGTTTGTTGTGGCAGCATGGCTGAAGCTCACTATATTTCCCCCTTTTCAAACTCACTTTAATGACAACTTTTCCCCTTCAGACCCTTCTCTCCTTCCCTCCCCCCACCCCCCTGTGCCCTCACAATTTCTCTTCTGTCCTGTCAGTGTTTGAGGCAGAAAAGTTATGCAATGATCAGTCAGGGTTTTTCCCCCAGAGGTCAATGGCAGAAAATCCAAGCAAGAAGTGTTCTTACTACAGTGCTTTTCTTTCTCATCAGTAATGACGGCTTCCACTTTTCTGCTCACACTGACAGCCAGAATGACAAATATTGCTGGAGTTGTCATTGGATCAAACCTCCACAAAGTAAATAATCCCATTCCTATGTAAACTTTTGTGGACTGTCCTGGCTGCTGTTTTCTTGGCATTTTTCTTTGCTTACAGTCAGCAACTTCTTCCCAGTTGTTAAGTTTTATTTCCCTCTTCATCTTTCCACAGTCACTTTATGAGGGCCATTTCAAAGCTTTGTTTTGGCGCAGAAGACTTGCCAAAGCGGCTAGCTTTGTTTTTCTGGCTGCTTCAGTACTACTGTCCTCAACTGGCCAAATGTCAAATCCTCTGTACAATGACTGTATTTGATACATGTTCATGGGCCATCTTGTCTCTCTACCTAATCTACTGACATCTCAGACTTCCTGTGGAGGTGAAGATTCTTGGAATTGTCCCATTTTATCCCCACTTGTGAGGTAAGTTAGATTGAAAGAGGGTGACTTCGACAAGCTCACTCAGGAGAGCTTCATGATCAAATGTGTGGATTTGAACTTGCATCTCTCTCCTGCATAATGAAGCAGAAAGCAGTGAAAAGTCTGCCTTCCCAACATTTCTGTGGTGAATAGAAAGCCCAAGTCATAGAATATGATTGGAGAAAATGCATACTGCTCCTGTATTCACAGGAGGTCACAGCCTGTCTTTGCATAAGGGCTCAGATATCCTATTGACCCTTGGTCTCACTAGCAGTGATGGTTTCCTCCTATTCCCTTCCTGCTTTTGCACTACCTGTTTGTCTGCCATGAATATAACTATACTATTTATCGTCTGTATATGAAAAATGTAATAGAGAATCCAGAATGCAATGAAGTATGAATTATCTACATCGTTTTTGTGTTTTAGAGTTAAGTGGCTATTTAGTACATTAACACTGAGCAATTCTAGGCATGATGAATTAGCAACTGAAATAAGCCAGTGGAGGATATTGATCGGGCAATGGAATGGCCAACGAGAAAACAAACAGAAAACCCTCAAGTTAGACTGATGGCAGAAAATGTGACCAAAAATGTTCTAAACAAAAAAAGAAAGGAGCATTTGGGTGATTAAAGAAATGCAGGAGCAAAAGACAAAAAGACCACCACTTTTACCGTGCACCTTTTAATTGGATGCCCCCTGCATTGTTTTAAATATCAACTTCAGAGTTGATGGAGGGGTTTAGGTATCTGGCAGTCAGTCCACCACCATCTCTTGCTGCACACTTGCACACGCAGACACTCTCACACACTCTCTCATTCTCTCTCTCACACACACACGAGGGGGATGAGACTGTTTCCTGAGTGATAGCTCATAAATCTCTTTGCAAGTAACATTATTCTAGATATCAGTATTTTTATTCTTATTCTAGATAACAGAATGCCTAGTTACTATGAAGAAGATGAGAACTCAGGCCTTCTAAATGTCATCATGCACTCATATTTTAAAAATACCTAGAAAATGGTGACCAGCAATGCACATAAGTAGATGGTCATGTTGCTCACCAGCTACCAACTGTCCATAGAGTTTGGACTTGAGACCTAGAAGAGCCAGTGCCAATCAGCCCTAGGTTTGATGTACAAGATTTATAGGAAGAAAAGCAAAAGTATTAGGAGTGGAGAATTTACCACAACCACAGCAAATAGATTTGTTCCTCTACACTGCCACAAGGGCATCAGTACAATATAAAAAGAATTTTACCATGTTGTACTTGAATCATTCAAAAACAAGTGAAGTTGATTTTTGTAGTGTGGGGAATGGCAAGAGAAAAAAAAGACTTTCTTACAAGATATTATAACTCATTTTACAAGTTACACTAAGAATATGAATCCTCCCTGATTTTCAGCCCAATCCAATTCACCTTTCCTCAGAAGTAAGTCCTACCTAGTTCATTACTGGTCACTTTCAAACATGTGCATGTAGGACTGCAGGCTCAAAAACAATCTTTCCTATTATATAAAGCCGTTTTAACATTCCAAAGGGCAAGATTCCATGGGGCACCAAAATCAGTAGGCTAGACGGACTGCCTCTCAAAAGGGGGACCCTGGCCATTGGCTGCATTCTCTCCCTGCTTTGCCTCAGTCCCACCCACAGAGCCACCGGCCAGCATCTTGGCCTCAGTCTGGAGGGAGCCAGCGAAGGGGAAGGACCGACTGGGAGCTGGGTCCACGCTTCTCCTCCGCCCACTGCCAGGTGGGTCTAACTGTCCAAACGAAACAAAGAGAATGGGGGGGGGGGGGGAGAGAGAAAGGGAATCCAGGCACTTCTGCCTGACAGAGAGACCAGAGCGCCTTCCTTCTGACAGGCAAAACTGCCCGGGATCCATTCTCTCCCTTCCCTAACTGTCCCCTCAGGGGCCTGCTTCTGTCATTGAAAACATAATGGACTATCAGCATAACCCTTCCCCCGCACACTGCCAGATTGCCAAATTTCCTCTCAGAAGACACTGTGAAACAGTCAAAGAGAAGGGGGTGGGGGAGGGAAAGGGTGGCCCAGGCTGGGTTCCCTGCAGCCCGCCCACCAAAACTCTGCCCGCCAAAATTCACCTCACAGTGTGGCTTCACCTCAGGAGAGAGGATGCCATTTGCTTTCCCTTCCCATCGCCTCCAAACAGAGCAAAGAGAGGGGGGGAAGGGAATCCAGGCGCTTCTGCCTGACAGAGAGAACAGAGCACCTTCCCTCTGACAGACAGAACTGCCAGGGATCCATTTTCTTCCCTCTCTCCCTTCCCATCACCTCCAAATGGGGCAAAGAGGAGGGGAGGGGAGGGAACGGCTGGGCCTGGCTGGGGGAGGGGGGGAGCAGCAAGAGAGGAAAAGGTGAGAGCCTGCCTCCCCACAATGTGAGCCTACTGCCAAGGAAGACCAACTGCAAAGAAACATAAAGTCCTCAAGCCTCCTGCATGATGCAGCATGCTCAAGCCATTAATGTTAGTGGATAAGTGGATCAGGGCAAAAGGCAGAATGGGAAAGGGGGCACTCTGTTATACATACAGGTAGTGACGGGGGGGGGGGGGGAGGACAGCTTCCTCACAGCCCTATCCTCGCACTCCTAACTTTGCCTATTCACATTACACTCTCAACCAATGCTCCCTCTAAGCTGTGGAGTCATGTGAGCAAAAATTCTGCTTTGTGAGCCACTGGCATTTCAGTTGTGAGCAAATTATTTGGCTACTGCATCAAGTAGTTTGCTCTGGAGCCATCCTTTCCAAGCTAAGACAAAACTGTGTGAGCCAGAGCCTGAAAACTATGAGCTACATCACAGTGGGGAATTTCACACAGCCATTATGTTCCGTTTCAGGAACTCTTCAGTAACAGTTTCTGTCAGGCATTTCACACAGAACCGTATTAGTACCGGTTCCCTAACGGAACGTTCTGGCCCTTTCACACAGAAACATGCCTCTCCCATTGGGGAAGCGTTCCTGAGCCGCTTTACCTTGAAACCTCCTCCCAAGCATTCTTCTGTTCTTTGTACCGATCCTGAAGTGCTTTAGGGTGCTGTATGAAGTGCCCGAAGCACTTCCTCCATTGACAAGTGTGTGTGTGTGTGTGCATGTGTTTGTGTGTGTGTTTTGTGTGTGTGTGTATGTGTGTGTTCTTTGTGTGTTTGTGTGTATTTGTGTGTGTGCGTTTGTGTGTGTGTGTGTTTGTGTGTGTTTGTGTGTGTTCTTTGTGTGTTTGTGTGTGTGTGTGTGTGTTTGTGTTTGTGTCTCACTGTGTGTGTTTGTGTGTGTGTATTTGTGTGTTTTTGTGTTTGTGTTTGTGTTTGTGTCTGTGTCTGTGTGTTTGTGTGGGTGTGTGGTGAAGAGGCTTGAAAAAAACCTGGCAGTCTGAAATGGTAAACCACTTCAAAGACGGCTCCAAAATGATAGGGGAATGTCACTGTACCAGTTTATTACAAGCCGGTAAGCAGGATCTGCTAGACCCATTGTTGCCAATCTCCAGGGGAGGTATGGAGATCATGCTAAGTTACAACTGCTCTTCAGATGGTAGTGATCTTCCCCTGGAGAAAATGGTGGACTCTGTGTCATTATACCCAGCTGAGGTCACCACAGCAAATTGATGCTGAGTGCCCAAGGCTGGGGCACTCTCCCAGAGCCTCTTTCTAGAGCCTGTTGTATTTATTTCCACAACGGGCCTTATTCCTAGTGTAGTAATAAATACAGCTAAGAGTGGAATAACACATTAATACAATAGTTTACAAATTAGTACAAATTATTACAACACTCAGAACCACCAGGACTTAACAGAGATATTGGTTTCTTATCTCACTACACATGCTAAGTCACTCAGTTCTCGCTTATACCCAGAAATCAAACTTTGTTGTTTTTAAAGGTATTACTGGACTCAAATTTAGTTCCCACAACTGTTGTTAATCCCTTTATTATCTGTATACCAACTTACTGCTATTCACATGTTTTACCTAATGTGTTATTCCAATCTTAACTGTTGTCAGTTAGCACTGCCATAGGCGTGGGTATGATCAATGTCTTGTCATAGTCGATAAGGATGCTGAGTTACATATATCAATACTTGCTGTTTTACCCTTGGGTTTGATGATCTATTAACATTGCTTTGTGTTCCAAGGTTTCTTTCCACCCTTTTAGGTCCCGCCCGGGAGATAGCATCGGTAACCGGACTCCCATCTTTGGAATGTGAGCCTTGCTTGCCTGCTTTGCTTTGCGCATGCTCATTACTCATTTGCTTTCCTTCTCCTCTTATCTCTAGCTGGCTATTCCTTGAACAGAAGAGCCTCCTGTTATGTGTTACATGAATCACAGGTGTTATGTATTTCTTTTGCTTCATTTTCTCTGGGAACATTTTCTCTAAAACCCCACAACAGTGTTTTTCCCTGAGAACCTATTTTGCCACGCTTTCCTTGGGAACAGTGGGCCAGTGTATTTGGGCGCCAATAATTCTCACTATTGATTGGTAGATGGTAGGCAGGCCATATTTCATATCAAGTATAATTGTAATGACATTTCTAGGCTTGGGCATTACTAACAGGAAAAGGGTTTGACCAACATGATCTTTTCTACAAATAAAGGACTTTCTGCTTAAGGAGACCTGTTGTGGACTATATCTATTGGAGCATTCTCTCAGCTGTATTTACTGCTCAGTCACTTAGACATCTTGACTCTAATTAGCTCTTCCTGGAAACTAACCCCCCTACTTATATGTAATATTTGAGGAAATCTGTTTCAATGAATCTGAAGGAGTGTACATACTAAGTTGCTCAGTTCTTGCTTGTACCCAGAATTGAATTTTATTTGTCTTGTAGGTGCCATTGGACTCATACCTCATTCCCACATCTGTTCATTAAATCTTGTATTTGTGTGCTGATTTACTGTCATTCACAGATCTTTGTTACCTCCAATCTCAGCTATAATCACCCAGGACTTCTGCATCTTGACTCTAAATGGTCCTTCTTGAAAGGAATCCCCACCCCCTCTAAGGAATGGTTGAGGAGGTTCTGTTCCACTGTATCTCATGAATACAGTGCTTCCACATGAAAGCTTATACCATGAATAAAACTTTGGTGCCTTAAAGGTGCCACTGGACTCAAACTTTGTTCTTAATTCTGGCCGAGGACAGACTGGCATTTTGGCCCAATATAGGTCCACTTTTCAATGGATGAAGAGAGCCCGTTCAGACAGTCGCAGCTGCCCAGCATTGCCATGCCGTACTCACCCGGTCCTGAGGCCCTTTCATCCTGTGTTAAACAGGTACCTGGTTAAACCAGTGTCAAGCTGTCTGGGTGTGCATTCATCCCACTTCCTGGCAGTGGGGACGCAAATAAGCCGCACATCAAGCGGCACCAGTAATGTGAACCTGCTGATCTGGCTGCTGCGCCTATGCGCTCATGCGCATATGCACACCTCAGCAATACAGACCAAAGCTGTGTGCCACCATGGCAGCGCTGCCAGGAGCCACCCTGCAGTGTGAATGCTCCATTCCACCTCCTCCCCGGTATGGTCTCGTATCAGTCTACACAGTGCGAATGGTAAGCCCCGCAACAACTCAGTCCGGGTCTTTTGGCCCCGCTTCCCTTGCACTTCATTTTGCCAGTCTGTCCTCAGCCTCTGTTTGATTCATTGAAAATTTAAAACAATCTCATTGGGTGTCCCCAGCTCCCTGTACACATCTAAGGTAGTTCTGACACCTTGCTTGATTTGGTTTGATATAATAATTCAAAATTTTACTGTAGAACTTAAATGTTGGAAAGATATAATTGGTACTTAAAATTATGTGACCTTGTAGCAGTGATGAGTATGAGACAGTAGATAAATTACCACAGGACTGTAAGATATTTGGGTTGTCACTAAATAAGAGGTTGCATATAAGATTCCACAAATGTACCATGGGCTTTGCTGCATTCTTATTTTACTCCCGGTTAAGTTCCTGTTTCTTGTGGGGGTGGGGGAGGTGTCCTTTTCCACACATGTTTTGCTCCCTCTAGTGGTCGATTTGATAACAAAGTTTTATTTCCAGTTTATCTCCCTGCAGATTTAACCTGGAAATAAGGCAATTTTATATCAAATCGACCACTAAAGGGAGCAAAATATATGCAGAACAGGAAAACCCTCTGAAGAAGGAGGAACTTAACAGCCGGTAAAATGAGAATGTGGTAAAGCCCAAGTTGGCACAAGTGATTTTTTTATCACCTTCTTACTTAAAGAGTAAGGAGAGTGGGGATTTTAGTTGATTTGGTTGAGTAGCTGCAGTACCTCCATGGTGCTATATGGAACTTTATTCCGGAGTCTCCCTCAACCCTACGCAGTGGGAAGTGTAAAGGGAAGGAAGCAGTATTAAAAATTGCTTCTACAAATCCAGAGCTTGGATCCAATCCAATATGTTATTTCAGATGATATTTTTTAAACGCTTATCACAGTTGTGATGGAATCTCGGCTATTGTGCAAAACAATGCTTATTGTCTAGAATCCAGTTCTAAGCTGAATATATTAAGCACTTTTTTTTTTTACAAAGAAATACCTACCTTATCTGAGTGACATACCACAGTAATTTTTTTGCAGAACCATCCAGCATATTCAAAAGTATTATGACAGTTAGGAGACTGTTTGTGATTGTGGGGAACTGCATACAATCTTTAAAAAGAATTTTTTATATCCAGAGAGTTCAGTGCCCAGGGGAGCTTTGCAAGGAGCCAATCTACTTGTTTTTTTGTGCTTGAAACATAAACAATCACAAGCTGTTCTTCTTTCTGAGGCCTTTAATCATGTAAACAAGCAACTACACTGTTTTGGGGATTGGTAGGCTATAATTATTCCCTTTAAATTCTGTTTAGAACAGCAACCAAATATAAGAAATGGAAGATTTAAATTTGTTGTTTTAAATCCAAACGGGCCAAACTTTGTAACTTGGACTTCTCATAAGTAGCAGATGAAGTAGAAAACCTGTAATTGGACTTCAGACTGCGGATGGGAGCTCATGCGGTATGCAGGCAGAACACTCAGTTATTACGATTGAAAGAAAGGGGTGCAGAAAGGCAAGGATCAGGAAGTGAAAACTGGCAGGAACATAGCTGCTGACTGTAACATTTGAGTAGAGCTGTTGTTCTCCCTTCTTGTTTCAAATATAAAGTTTGGGTATGGTCAGTGGGTGAACAAAGGGCAAGAGCCAGAGCGGCTTTTGTCCCTTGGCCCAAAACCCACAGTTTATGCCATGAGGCTTTGGACAAGTTGACCCATTAGATCAAGAACTGGCCAACATATAACTGGTTATTTTGCATTAGTTTTATTTAAACTGTATTTAAAAAAAAAAAAATCATTGTAAGCCGCTTAGAGTTCCTTCAGGAGAAAAGAGGGGAATAAATCTTTAAGCAAATATGTAAGTACATGATGGGATGATCTTCTACAAAAGAACAATAAGATTTCTACACATAGCATTTCAGGCTAGGCTAGAAACTTTCCTCTTGATATTTAGTTTTCTATAGGGAGGGATTGTTTTAAAATTGAGACATATTTTATCATAGGAACCCTTCCTACAGTTTGGTGTAGTGGTGAAGTGCGCGGACTCTAATCTGGGAGAACCGGGTTTGATTCCCCACTCCTCCACTTGCACCTGGCTGGATGACCTTGGGCAAGCCATAGCTCTGTACCAGCTGTTCTCTCAAGGACAGCTTGGGAAAAAGCTCTCTCAGCCCCACCTACCTCACAGGGTGTCTGTTGTGGGGAGGGGAGGGGAAAGGAGTTTGTAAGCCACTCTGAGACTCCCTTGGGGAGTGGAGGGCGGGGTATAAATCCAGTCTCTTCTTCTTCTTCTTCCCCAGCAGTCCTGAGCACTATATGGTACACACACACAGAGTGGTCAACCATTGTGGTTGATAGGAATGGTCATAGAGAGGCAAGGAAAAGCAAATTAATCTTCTGTTTCCTCATGAGTGGTAACTTCATGATGATATTATTAGGGGGAAATTAAACAGAGTTCTATTTGTGAAAGTGCTTTCTCTCTCTCCCTCCCCTGCCCCCTCCCTCACAAACAGAATTTTAGTTGGGAAGAGCTACAGAAAGGAGGTATAATATCAAAAACTGGCAGAACAGATTTTAAAGTAATCCTGGGGGCTGAGGACCCTCCAGTTCTGGAGAACTACATCCAAAGAGAAGATAGTGCAAACACTTAGGGTAATATTGGTAGGAGTAGGAGTAGAATTTGGGAGTGAGTGTAGGTTGGCAATGGAGGGCCACGTATTGAGAAAATGTGTTATAGTTGTCTGTATGCCAATGCTAGAAGCCTCCAAGCTGACATGGGGGGGAGCTGGAGTGTTTGGTGCTAAATGACAATTTAGATACAGTGAGTTTTTCCGAAACATGGTAGAATGGGGTAAAGCAATGAGATACAGTCACTCCTGGGTATCAGCTCTATCAACAGGACACAGAGGGATGTGTTGGGGAGGTATTGCTTGTAGATCATGGAGACATACAGTCAAATCAGCTAGAAAATGCCAGGGGAATGAACTCTGAGAGAATTGTTAAGTGCAAAGGTACTACACCCTAAGGGTTACTTAAAAGTGGGAGTGCCCACTAGGGAGTGCCCATTGAGATTTATCTCAAGATGGGGAAGGAAATAAGGGAGGTGACTGAAGTAGATAATAGATAATACTATTTATACTAACCACTCATTTATTGGGTAAATGTGCTCAAGTCATGCTGTAGAAATGAGATTACTGAACATTATAAATGACTGTGCACCGAAAGACGTAAAGATGGAAACAAATCAGCTCACAAACTAAAGTTCATGATGAATTTTGGTCAGTTCATAGTTTGCAACCTGAAGTTTGTAGCAGGTGAACTGCCACAAACTCTCCACAAACTTTCAAGCAGTTCATGATGGTTCATGCCGGTTTGTGAATGGATACATTTCCAGACAGACTATCTCTGCTCTAACTTTGTTACCAAACAGCAAAGCAACTTCAAAGCAACAGGGGGCTGGAATTCTCCAGCCTTGGAAACACCAATTGGTTCTCTGTTCATTTGATGTGTGTAGCTTGCACTCTTGAACCTGTGTCTGACATTTTCCCCAAAAGCACTTTCGTGAGGCATCTTCTTTGGGGGAGGGCAAATCTTGGACCCCCTAAATCCAATCTACACATAACTTGGAAGGCATCTAGATGAGCACCAGGGGGAGGTCTCCTGCGATGACTCTTGCACAGGATCCATTCTATACCCTCCCGAACCTCCTGAACATATACCTGTCAAAATGACCACCTGTTATTCCCCCATAAAGCACTTTCCTGGAGGTATTTTCTGGGGGGGGGGGGCTGTACCTCGGACCCTGTAAATCCAATCCTCACCAAATTTGGAGAGGAGAGTTAGTCCAAGATTGCCTGTGAGTTTAATGTATCTAGCACACTGGGGGGCTATTCTACTGCATCACGAACCTCACAAACTAAAGCTTAAAAGTTCGTGACAGTTCCAAAAACAGTAACATTTTATTTCAAAAGAGGGAACTTTACAAACACAAGAGGAATAGTTAAAAGGAAGCTGAGAGGGACAAGAAAGTAAACCCCTAGAAACTATTTAAAACCACACTGCTTGAAGCTTAGATAGAATTCATCCCCTATGTTAGGAAAGGTACTGCCAAATCTAAAAGAATGCCTGCATGGTTAATGACTCAAGTCAAGGAAACCATAAAACTCAAAATCTCTTGTTAAAAAGTGGAAGGTCTGCCCCAGTGAAGGGAACAGAAGGGAGCACAGGGTCTGCCAAAAGATGTGTAAGTTAATCATTAAACATATGTTCTTAGGCAGATGTGCCTTTGGGTAAAAAGATAAAGGTTTCCCTTGCTTGAAAGCCAGTCGAATCTGTCTCTAGGGGGCAGTGCTCATCTCCGTTTCCAAGCTGAAGATGTCTCTGTGGTCATGTGGCCAGACTGACTAGATGCAGAGGCGCACAGAATGCTGTTACCTTCCCACTGAAGCAGTACCTATTTATCTACTCGCAATTTCTTGCTTTTGAACTGCTAGGTTGGCAGGAGCTGGGACCAGAGACAGGAGTTTACTCTGTCATGTGGCGCTAGGGTCTCAAACTGCTTTGGGCACCACAATGCCAATCTGTTTGAGACTTTAAAGGTCTAAACTAGTATCTTGAGTTGGACCCTGTAAGTAGACTTGGAGACAGTGATGCCGTACCAGTATTTGTGCACTATGAGATCATTTATTATTTAGAAGATTTCTAGCTACCTCCCCAATATCTGCCCAATAAAATCATCTCGCCTTTGTTGATACGCAAGCAACATCTTTTGGATTAACTGAAACTTTTGTTCTGTCAAGGGCAGTGCCTCAAAGAGAGTATTACAGTGCTCTAGTCTTGAAGTCACTATAATACAGTAGTCGAGTCAGGTTTCTCCAGTAAAAGTTGAATTTGATATATCGGCCTAAATTGATAAAAGTTAAAACTGCTATTTGACCATCTATGAGCAAGCCCCCTAAGTACAGACAAACAGCTGAACTGTGAACTTCAGAGGAGGTACAACCCCATGGAAAAAAGGATGCATGTCTGCCCCAGGATTAGCCAAGTTCCCAGCCAACAGCATCACTGTTTTGTATGGTAAGGTTCAGTTTGTTTCTCCTCATCCAATCTGTCACTGACTCCAGACATCTATTTAGCAGATCCACAGTCTCCTTATGATTTGATGAAAAGATAGTCAGAGCTGGGTGTCATCTACATAATGATGACACCTAATAATTGTCAGATTTTCTAGTAATTAGCACTCAACATCGGTCCTTAAGTAGGTTCAGTTTATTGTAGTCAGTATTACTATACGTTCTCTAAACACTTCTGTGTTAAGACTGAAGAAGGAAAGCGGGAAAAGGATTATATACAGGGATCAAACTGGGGTGTCAGATGACTACAAGCCAATGAATGCCACGTTACCCTCACATGAAAAATAACGGCTTTAACTTTCAAGCGGGAGACTCACAAGAGAAACCTGAGATCTTATGTAAACAGGGACAAATGCTAAGAGAGAATCTAAACAGTAAAAAATGCCAGGGGAAAATGAGAGAATCATTCTGGAGCTAACAACTTCCCCCCTTTTCTTTTATTTATGACAGCCTAGCTGACATCCTGCCCCCCCAAAGAGGTTCCCCTCCTGGCTTCAAAGGGTACAGAGAGTGGAAAGCACATAACAACTCAGGGGCATTGATATGACAATTCTGGACTCATTCATTTTCTTCAAGACTCAAATCCTTCCACCTAACCAAGTAGAATAGACGGCCACGCTATATTCTAGAGTCCAGAATCTGAGCCCCCTCGTGATGCAGTTCATCATTCAGAATCAGAGGGGAAGGGGCAGGGGAACGAGGACGCTAAACATTCAGTCCAGGATCTTGCTTCAGGAGGCTGAAATGAAAGATTGGATAAATGCTCTGAAGGGATTTAGGCAGGGCCAATTCAACAATCACATTGTTGATTTTATACACCACAGGAAAAGTTCCCACATAACACCAACCCAGTTTCCTACTAGGTTGCAGCCCCGTTAAGTTTTTAGTGGACAAATACACACAATCCCCTGGATTTATGTCCCAGGGTACAGCCCGGTGTTTGTTAGCCTGAGTCTTGTAATCAGCTTTGGCCTTATCGAGAGCCTCGCAAATCACCAGCCACTGGTCCTGCAGACCGCACCACCAATTATGCAGGTACCCCCCTTTTGCAGGGGCGTCATCAGACATCACAGGGAGGGGCACCCCTTAATAACCATACGAAATCATAAAATGGGATACCCCTGTGGAAGAATGCACCGAGTTGTTATAGCTGTACTCTGCATACGGCAATACCAGTCATCCTACTGATAATTAGTGAAACACCTGAGAAATTGTTCTAGTGTTTGATTAATTCTCTCAATTTGTCCATCAGTCTCTGGGTGATAAGCACTATTTAGTCCTTCTTCAATAGACAACAGGTGCAAAAGTTCTTTCCAAAATCTGGCAACAAATTGCAATCCTCTGTCTGAGATTACCATCCTCGGAAAACAGTGGAGTTTAACAATGTGGAGCATAAACATCTTTCCTAGCGCTATAGCAGTAGGCAGCTGCTTGAATGGAACAAAGTGTGCCTGCTTCGAGAACGAATCCACAACCACCCAAATCACAGTATGCCCCTTGCTAGGGGGCAAGTCAGTGATGAAATTCATTGAAATCACCTCCCAGGGCCTGGATGGGGTTTCTAAAGGTTTCAACAATCCAGGGGGTTTTCCCCCTCATCTTTTGCACATGAGACAGGTAGGGCACGAGGTAACAAATTGTGAGATGCCCACTCACATATGCGGCCAACAAAACTGACATTGCAGTAAATGCAAAGATTTCAGGAACCCAAAATGTCCAACTAGTTTGGATTCGTGGCCCCAGCACATCACCTCCCCCCGCATAGAAACAGGCACAAAGACTTTGGATCCCTTATACCAACAGCCATCTTCGTGTTCTTCTACTCCCGGTGTGGAGGCAAGTTCTGCCCAGTCTTTGTCAGACACACCCTCCTTGAATCTGGTGCTCCATGGAAGCACCCCCATCTCCCCCCCACTTTTGCCTGACTGCGAGTCATGATCACCCCATCCAACTGCGAGGGTGTAAACATAGAGTCAATTACCTCTTCCCTCTGACTCGTGTGTTGGGGTAGGTGTGACAGGGCATTGGCTAGAAAGTTTGATTTCCCTGGGACATGGTGGAGGGTAAAACAGAATTTGGAGAAAAACTCTGCCCATCTGAGTTGCTTGGCATTGAGACTTTGGGGGGTTCATAACACCTCTAAATTCTTACGGTCAATCTAAACTTCAAAAGCTACCCACGCCCCCTCCAACCAATGATGCCACATTGACAAAGCTAATTTAATAGCTGCGGCTTCCTTGTCCCACACTGATCAATTATGCTCAGAAGTGTTGAACTTCTTAGAGATGTAAGCCAGGGCATGGAGCTGCCCATCCATCCCCTCTTGCAAAATAGCCCCTCCCATTGCGACATCTGACAAGTCCACTTGGACAATGAATTTCTAATTCTCATCAGGGTGGGCAAGCACTGGCTCAGAAGTGAACAGCTTTTTAAGCATCTTGAATGCCGGCTGGCATTCTGCAGTCCAGTTCAACTTCACCCCAGCCTTTGTACTTTCCACACCTTTCCCCTTTGTTTTCAGCAAGTCTGTGAGTGGGAGAGTTACCTGGGCAAAATTAGGCTGCGGCCACACGGGCTTTAAATGCGGGAGGAAGGGCTATTTCCTCCCGCATTTAAAGGGGCCGACCAGACGGCCGGCCCCAAGTCCCATGCCAAAGCGGGCTCCAATGCGGGTTTCTCCCACATTTTCAGACCCCGGGAAAATCAAGTATTTTCCCGGGTGTTGTGGGAGGAAACCGCATTGGAGGTATCTGGACAGCCCTCTCTCGCATGCATTGCGAGAGCAGGGCTGTCCACATAGCCCCGCCGGCCTTCCCCCCCCCTTTTACACTTGAGCGCATGGCTATTCATGCACCCAAGTGTAAAAGGGTGGGGGAAAAAAAACCTACCCAGGCGGATGGTGGGTCGGAGGCCACCACCGCCGCTTCAAGTGCTGCTGGGTCCGCCTCCGCCGCCTCTGCCGCCTCTGTAGTTGTGTCTTCAGTGGCAGGCCGCCGCCGCAGCTGCCCCCGCTTCCGCCACGGCCACCGTGGCCGCTGTTCCCGCCACGGCTGCTTCTTCAGCAGCCATGGCCGACGATCCTGCGGCCACAGGGGTTGGGATGTATAGACATCCCAACCTGCTGTTTAAAAATGTGGCCCCTTTAAATCCGGGAGCCCTCCCGGATTTAAAGGGGCCGTGTGATTGCGGCCTTAGAGATGAAACCCCTATAAAAATTACAAAATCCTAGGAATGATTGGAGATGGCGCTGGGTGGTGGGTGCTTCCCACCCCATCACATCAGCTACTTTCTTTGGATCCATCTCTAACCCCCTCTAGGAAATGCGATAGCCTAGGAAATCCACTTCCTCCATGTGAAACTCACATTTGGAAAACTTAACAAACAGTCTATGCTCCAGAAGGGTCTGGAGGACCTCCCGCACTAATTTGACATGTGATTCCCTATCAGGGGAATACAGAAGAATGTCATCTAAGTACACTAGCGCCCCCTGGAATAAGTGCTGGTGTAGCACTTCATTGATCAGGTTCATAAAAACTTCAGGCACCCCCTGGAGGCCAAATGGCATAACAAAGTATTTGAATTGCCCCAGGGGTGTGTTGAAAACCGTCTTAGATTCATCCCTCTCCCTTATGTGCACCCTAAAGTAAGCTTCCCACAGATCAAGCTTAGAGAAGATTTTCCCTTTGGAAGCCTCTGCCAACAAGTTTTTGATAAGGGGGAGGGGGTAGGAGTTGGTAGTAGACACTGCATTGTACACAATCTGAGCCCACCATCCTTCTTCTTCCAGAAGAGAATGGGAGCTGCATAAGGGGAGGAGGTGGGACGGATAAAGCCTTGAGCCAAGTTTTTATCAATGAATGTTCGTAGCTCCCCTTTCTCTGCAGGGCTTATGGAATAAAACTTTCCCTTCGGCAACTTGCACCCCTGCAACAGTTCAATAGCACAGTCACAATTCTGGTGGGGTTCATCTGCTTCTGCCTCCCCAAAGACCTCCACCAAGTCCTCATACTCGTGGGGGATCCCCCCATCCTCCTCCACTAGGCAAGTAGTCACAGGTTCTGCAGGAGGAGACTCACCCCACTCAGGTGACCAGATGTAGGATTCACACCCTGGATCAACAAAACGCACCACCCCCTTGCTCCACTGGATGTAGGGATCGTGTGCACACAGCCAAGGGCTCCCTAACACCAGTGGGAACCAGGCATTGGGGTTAATCACAAAAAAGGGGTGCTTCCAATGTTCTTCCACCCCCATCAGCAAGGGGAGCGTCTGGTATTTACATGACTCCTGCATAGGGGAGTCGTCCATCTGGACAAAAACTAACAGCTCTGGAAGTTTTTGGACTGGGGTTCCCAGCCCTGTAACAAGAGACGGGCTGATTTTGTCTCTCACACAGCTGTCAGAATCTGCTAATTCAGACATTATATTAGTCAGGCTTCCATTATGTTATTCAATGTGTATGCCTTTCTTTCCTATGTAACTGTCATGTATTGGGACTCCATGTAACTGTAATGTACTGATGCTTGTCCAGACCGGGAGGGTGACACCAATGAATTATGTGAACAAGGAAGCCTCACATCCCTGCCTCCGCATTCCAGCTGCTCCGGCAGGAACTTCAAGGGAGGATGCCTCTCATCTCTTATCACATGCAAAAACCTTGAGGCCATTGATTGTTATGTGAACTGGTAACATCTGAGGGGTCTGGTTTGGGAGAGGAAATTTACTGCTTAACACCTCACTCTTTTTCCTGTGAGAACCAAACGGTCAGGACACCTTTTTGCCCGCCAATTTTCCCTTAAGGGGATTGGCTACCTATGGGTAATTCAAACTCCTTGGAATGGTATAATAGACCCGCTTGTATAATCTGTCTCATCTCTGACAATAATCCGAGACGCTGTACTAATGTAGAGATTGGAAATAAAGAACTGTGGTTAACCAACCAAGATCTGATCCTTGACTACTTTGAGCAGAACTCTCACAGATTGTCAGAGATCTGTGACTGGGACTTAGCCGTTCCTGACCATGTCAGACGACGACACGGTCCCTATCCCTACACCCGAAGATGTCCCCGCCACCCCGACGGACCAGGGGAACGGTGGTGGAGGCGGCGGAGGGGCCCCAGAAGTGCCGGTGACTACGATTCAGGGGGCTCACTACATCCCACGCCTACCTCCTCGTCAGAGCGGGACCCCCAAGTACGCTTGGAGCCAGTTCGGTCGTGGGACCGTGGATTCGTGGGTGCACGACCGGAAAGGGGCATGGGTTTCGTTCCCTGGCGATCCGCTCGATCGAGGGAGACCGAGCTACCTGGGAGACGACTGCGAGCCGATCTACAGAGGAGAACCGCGTCGCCCGCCCCTAGAAGGAGAGAGGACCGGTCCATATGGGCCCGATCCATACCGGGGGGATCAGATGCCCCAACTGGACCAGATGATGGGAGATCTACGGCTCCAACTCACCGCAGAACTACGAGAATTGGCCCTCGATCTCCAGCACCAATTCCACGACGCTATGAGGGTCATGCAAGGGGCCCTCCCCGGCCCGGGGACGGGAGTTCAGCAACCGCCGGCAGCTCCCGGAGGAGTCCCGATTCAGCCCCAGGCGCCCGCGCAGCCGGTGCAGCCGGCCCCACCGGTCGTTCCTCCACAGGTGCCAGGTCCCGCCCCAGCACCGGTCCCGGTGCCGGCCGGCCCAATCGCACGCCCAGCCCCATCCGACCCTCTGACGACTACTTTCGATGGGGACCCCGAGAAGCTACGTTTCTTCATGTTGGAGATAGAGCGGTTCCTGGACAGCTGGGGTCATCTCTATCCCACAGAGAGGGAGCGGATTGGCTACATCGGGTCCAAGCTGAAAGACACCGCCAGCGACTGGTATGTGAGCCTGCACGATGCCCCCGGACCTGAGCTGCGTTCGTTGAACAACTTCATGTGGGCCCTTCGACATCAATATGAGGACCCTCTGGGCAAGGAAAAGGCTCGGAACCAACTACGGAAGTTGTTCCAGGGGAGATCCACAGTGAGGGATTACACCGACAAGTTCCAGCGCATCGCGGCTAAAATCCACGGCTGGCCAGAGGAACTCTTCATGGAGAAGTACTGGGAGGGTCTTAACCCGGAAATCTACGAGACGGTGTTGCTGGGGGGCCGCCCGGGAACCTTGGCTACCTGGATGAGGGCAGCAACCGACATGGAAGAAAGATTTACCCTAATTAAGATGGGAACATCGGCTACGGCGGTCAGCAAAGCAGCGCCGAGATCGAAACCGCGGCCCAGCGTACAAGACATCCGAGATGCCAGGTTTCGACAAGGGCTGTGCATGAAATGTGGGGAGAGTGGCCACTTTGCCTCAATGTGCCCGAGAGGGGGAGGGAAAGGGCCGAAGACCTCGACGCCGGTGGCGGGGAGCACTCCTAGCCGAGGGAAGACCCCGATCAAACCCAGGGCGTTGCAACTGGAAGGAGCCATGAGCGAACAAGGGGAGCTGGAGCTGATGGAAACGCAGATGTCGGGAAACTCCAACGGCCTGCAGTGAGCGGCGCAGAGCTGCAAGTCCCCCGCCAAGAAGCGCCATCTCCGGTGAGCATCCCTGGCCCCCTATTATATATGGTAGTGACCGTAGTGACCCCGGGATCGGGCACCCACATGAGGGTCCGCGCTTTAATTGACTCTGGGTGTGCTCGGGACTTAATTAGCCCTTTGGTGGTGGAAGGGTTGGGACCAAAAGTTACCCCGCTGGCAGAGCCCTTAAAATTCACCCAAATGGATGGGTCGGAAATGAAAGAAGAGTGCATAGCGGAGACCGAGAGCCTGATTCTGGGGACAGGGGAACATTGGGAGAAGCGAGCTTTCGTCATCACCCCAAATGCACAATTTCCCATGGTGTTGGGAAGCCCCTGGCTCAGTTCGCACGACCCCTACATTAAGTGGAGTGAAGGGAAGATCTCCTGGGTGGATGACCGGTGCCTAACGCACAAATGGGACTTGGAATGGGGCCCAGGACCGCCAACTCCTCCTCCCCAACCCACCGCGCTCGCCCTTACCCCCACCCGGGTGCCCAAGGAGTATAGAGACTTACTGGAGGTATTCAGCGAGACCGAGGCGGATGAGTTACCCCCCCACCGGTTGTCGGATTGTGCCATCGAACTACTCCCGGGTGAGAAACTCCCTAAGGGGAAGCTTTATTCCATGAGTCCTTTAGAGCGAGAAGAACTGCGAAAGTTTCTGGACAAAAACTTGGCGCGCGGCTTCATCCGGCCAGCCAAGTCCCCTTTTGCCGCCCCTGTTTTATTTCGGAAAAAGAAAGACGGGGGGCTGAGACTGTGCACAGACTATAGGGGGCTGAACGCTGTCTCCACTACTAACGCCTACCCCCTCCCCTTAATAAAAGACTTATTGACCGAAGCGGCTAAGGGGAAGGTGTTTACCAAGCTGGACCTGCGCGATGCCTACTTCAGGGTGCGCATAAGGGAGGGGGATGAACCCAAGACTGCCTTTAACACCCCCCTGGGACAATTTGAATATCTGGTGATGCCGTTCGGCTTAAGTGGCGCGCCTGGGGTCTTTATGAGCTTGATAAATGAAGTATTACACAAGCACCTGTTTAAGGGGGTGTTATGTTACATAGATGATATCTTGATCTATTCTACTGATAAGAAAGAGCATGTGAAATTAGTCCGAGAAGTCCTTTCTACCTTGCTACAAAACCAGCTGTACGTTAAGTTATCGAAGTGTGAGTTCCATCGTGAGTCAGTAGACTTCCTAGGCTATCGCATTTCTCAGAGGGGGCTGGAAATGGACCCAGCCAAAGTGGAGGCGGTGGTGCAGTGGGAGGCTCCGCGAACAAGGAAACAATTACAGAGCCTGTTAGGATTTTGTAACTTCTATCGAACCTTCATAAAAGACTTTGCGACGGTCACTCTCCCGCTAACAGATTTGCTGAAAACTAAGGGGAAGGGGCCAGAGGCTGGAAAGCCAGGGGAAAGGATTGCATGGAACGGGGAGTGCCAGAGGGCGTTCGAAACCTTAAAAACCCTCTTCACTTCCGAGCCCATCTTAGCCCACCCAGACGAGACCAAAGAGTTTATAATCCATGTAGATGCGTCCGATGTAGCCATGCGGGGGGCCATACTACAAAGCGGGCCGGATGGGAAGTTACACCCCCTGGCTTACATCTCGAAAAAATTTAATGACACGGAGAGGAATTGGTCTGTTTGGGACAAGGAAGCTGCGGCTATTAGATTGGTGCTCACTACGTGGCGGCATTGGCTGGAGGGAGCGCAAACCCCATTCGAGATTTGGACTGATCATAAAAACCTGGAAGCGTTGCGCACACAGAGATCCCTCAATGCAAAGCAACTGCGGTGGGCAGACTTCTTCTCCAAATTTAATTTTGTACTAAAACATTTCCCTGGGAAGGCTAACTCCTTGGCAGACGCACTCTCCAGATTGCCTCAACACGAGAGTGTAAAGGAAGATGTGTTTGATTCCATGTTCTCCCCCCAGCAATTAGGAGGGGCAGTAGTCACTCTGAGCCAACTCAAGAAAACTCAGTTGGACATCGGGGCATGTAATTGGGGGGGGGGACTATGCTCCCGAGGAAGTGGAAGAATTGGAGGCTTTAGAGGAATGCTCAAAAAGAGAAAACCAGTGCTGGTTCCATGGAGACAAACTGGTGGTGCCACTGAGCAAACGTAAAGATGTATTGTTGACATGCCACTCTTCCAAACTAGCAGGGCATTTCGGATTCCTAAAGACGCTTAATTTAATTCAACGTCAGTTTTGGTGGCCGCGCATGCGCCGAGATGTTTCCGATTTCGTCTCGGCTTGCCAAACTTGCTTAATGTGCAAAAAGCGGGGGGGGGGGGAAGGTTCCGGGACTGTTGCACCCTTTACCCACCCCTTCTCGCCCTTGGGAGGCAATAGCTATGGATTTCATCACTAATCTACCACCCTCAAAAGGGAAGACGGTTATTTGGGTGGTGGTAGACACGTTTTCAAAGCAAGCTCATTTCACCCCCTTCAAGCAATTGCCCACGGCCAAGGGAATGGCCAAAGCTTTCTTTAACCACGTGATAAAATTACACGCTTTCCCGAAGAGGGTGGTATCCGACAGGGGCAGTCAATTCGTTGCCAACTTCTGGCGGGAGCTCCTGAAAATGATGGACATAGAACCGGCACTGAGTTCGGGTTACCACCCAGAAACCGATGGGCAATCCGAACGAACTAATCAAATCTTGGAGCAATTTTTAAGATGCTACACCAATTATCATCAAGACAACTGGGTGGAGTTGTTGCCATTTGCGGAATATAGTTACAACAATGCTGTGCATTCTTCCACGGGAGTCTCACCTTTTATGGCGGTGGGAGGTTTTGAAGGGAAACCATTGCCTACCATTGAAAATGAACCCAATGCTTCCCCCTCGGATTTTAAAAGTTGGTGGACAACCTTGCAGGACTCCTGGCCATTGATAGCCAAAGCACTGGACCAGGCAAAAGAGGATTACAAAAAATATGCTGATCGGGGACGAGCGGCAGGCTGGGATCTCCAGCCGGGGGATTCTGTCTATCTCTCCACGAAAAATATACATGGCTTGCAGCCCAGCAGGAAACTGGGATGGAAATATGTAGGGCCCTACAAAGTGTTGCGTAAGATATCGGATGTGTCTTTTGAACTGGAATTGCCTAAATCACTGAGTTCTGTGCACCCTGTTTTTCATTTCAGCCTACTGAAGAAGGATCCTGGGCCGAATGCATGGCATCCAGTTCCTCCAGCTCCTCCTCCACTGATGAAGGAGGGGGCCCCTCATTTCGAGATAACTGAAATCCTTGATTCCAAAATGCGGAGAGGCCGATTATATTACTTAGTTAGATGGCTTGATTTCGGCCCGGAACACAATGAATGGATTCGCTCAGAAAATGTTCACGCTCCCAAACTGGTGAAACTGTTCCACAAAATGTTTCCTGATAAAGCTAGGTGAAGTTAATTATGAGGAGGCCAGTGTGTCAGAATCTGCTAATTCAGACATTATATTAGTCAGGCTTCCATTATGTTATTCAATGTGTATGCCTTTCTTTCCTATGTAACTGTCATGTATTGGGACTCCATGTAACTGTAATGTACTGATGCTTGTCCAGACCGGGAGGGTGACACCAATGAATTATGTGAACAAGGAGGCCTCACATCCCTGCCTCCGCATTCCAGCTGCTCCGGCAGGAACTTCAAGGGAGGATGCCTCTCATCTCTTATCACATGCAAAAACCTTGAGGCCATTGATTGTTATGTGAACTGGTAACATCTGAGGGGTCTGGTTTGGGAGAGGAAATTTACTGCTTAACACCTCACTCTTTTTCCTGTGAGAACCAAACGGTCAGGACACCTTTTTGCCCGCCAATTTTCCCTTAAGGGGATTGGCTACCTATGGGTAATTCAAACTCCTTGGAATGGTATAATAGACCCGCTTGTATAATCTGTCTCATCTCTGACAATAATCCGAGACGCTGTACTAATGTAGAGATTGGAAATAAAGAACTGTGGATAACCAACCAAGATCTGATCCTTGACTACTTTGAGCAGAACTCTCACAACAGCCCGAGTTGATCAGTGCCCAGACTCGAATTTGCGTGCCCAGGTCTCTGTTTAAAATGGTCACAGTCAAGAACAGAATGGGGTCAGAACCATAGGTGGTGCCTGCAGCACTCAGACCTGTCGTTTTGCGCCTCTTACAACAGATCCCTGCCTTTTCCCGATGGCTCCTGTGTTTCCTCGCTGCTTGACGAGGTGTCCTCCAGTCACACTACCAGTCACTACCAGTCACCAGCTGCAGTGCTTTCGGGAACTTTCCTTTCTCACCACTCGGTCGGTTTGGGGTCCCTGTAGTTTCCTTCTCTCCAGTATTTGGAGGGGTTGAAGTTGCACTTGACGTGCATGCAGCCGCTAAGTGGCCGGCCTCTCCACACTTGCTGCATCTGCTGCTCTTTAATTGAGTCTTTTCCTCTAGGCTGGGTCATCTTCTGCCCCCCCCCCCCGGGGTTTTAGGGTACTCCCGCGGGGCCCACATCTTGATCATCTGCAGGACATTCTCCGCATCAGCTGCTTCTCACATCCAGGCAGCTAAGGTGAGGGGCTGCACAGTGCACAGAACCATATTGAGAATCTGGTGACTGAGCCCCGTCTGGAAATGCTCCATTAGCATGGGCTCTGGCCACCCCTGGATCTTCGCTGTGATCATTTTGAACTCTTCTGAGTACTCTCGCACTGTGCGATTGCCTTGATTTAAGGAATGGAGGTGCGCCCTCACATTCTCACTGGCCAGTGGGTCTTCATACTGCCTCCTCAGTGCCCACATGAAAGGCTGCACATCTCGTAGTTTGGGGCCCTGGATTTCATGCAAACCCACATACCACTCTGCCACTTGATCCCTCAGCTTTGCACCGACAAATTCAACCCGGTGCTCATCATCTGGGAAAGATGGCCCCAATCTCTTAGGAATCTGTGCGCTTGCACTAAAAAGAATGCTAACTTCTCAAGGGTCCCATCAAACATAACTTCCAGCAACTCCATGGCTTGTTGCAGTCTGGGGACCCCAGGATTCGGGGTTTGAGCCGGTTGCTCTGGTCTCACAGGAACCCCAGGGGTCCCAGCGGGTACTTCAGGTTGCATAGGAAGGGGTCCCTGTCAGTGCTGCGACTGCCCCTAGCAGGAGGGGAGGCTGTTGCCTCAGTTCACCACTCACTGTGTCTGTGATCATTCGTGGTAATTTAATTGTGAGTTCAAAAATTTCTTCCTGCACTTGCTCCCACAAGTGCGTTCCCATGTGCTCGACTAGCGCTTCCACCTCACCACCTCCGCCCCAGTCCAGCAACTCTGGACAGCTGGGGTGCGCTTGTTCATAGTGGCTTGGCACAGCCACCCGAGGAGTCAGTATCCATGACTCCCTCAGAGTAGTAGAGAGGTGCGCCCACGAATACAGGTCTCTCCCCTGGGGCTGAGCACCTCCCACTGGCCCCCACCCAGGAGTCGGTGTCTGCGTCCCCATCGAGGGGATCTCATTCACTGTGGTGACAGCAATCGCCGCCTCCATGTCTGGCTGGTCTCCACCATTCCCTGTGCTTATGTTGAGATTCTGGGGTGAAGCGCAGTCCAGGGATGAGGAGTCTTAACACTCTGTCACAATCTCTAGTAATCAGCTCTCAACAACGGTCCTTAAGTAGGTTCAGTTTATTGTAGTCAGTATTACTATACATTCTCTAAACGCTTCTGTGTCAAGACTGAAGAGGGAAAGCAGGAAAAGGATTATATACAGGGTTCAAACTGGGGTATCAGATGGCTACAAGCCAATGAATGCCACGTTACCCTTGCGTGGGAAATAACAGTTTTAGCTTTCAAGTGGGAGACTCACAAGAAAACCCCGAGATCTTATGTAAACAGTGACAAATGCTAAGGGAGAGTTACATTCTGGAGCTAACAACCCCCCCTCCCTTTCTTTTATTTATAACAGCCTAGCTGACATCAATATGTACATATTCCATTTCATCTCTTTTTATAGGTTTATATTTCTGTGGACATTTATTGTCTTTATGCTTGTTGATGTTGGTTTCTTAGATTTGTTTGTAAGCTTTATACATGCTGTGAGATTTTCATGTACAATTTATTTGGTAGTTAGACATATCCAGAACTTTGCCAAAATATATCAAGCCCCCCTCCCCCAGCCCTAAGGATATCTTTGAAAGACCAAAGTATTTCAGGAAAGGCACAACAGAGAAATCCCTGTATCAGCAACAAATGACACTAGGTTGGAAACAAGATTCTTTCACCCTTTTCCAAATGGCAGTAATTACATAAATCGCAGCAGTCATAGCCCATGTGGAAGTGCCAGTCCTCTCACACTCACAAATGAGTTGCTGTAAATGTAAACCGGCCCAGCACTGAACACATCTTGTTGCAAAACTGACTGAGGGGAATTGCTCTTTCCAATTGGATTGCTGCTTTTCTTGAATTCTCTCTGTCTGTGATTCCCAGCCATTAAACATTCCCAGTCTGTACAAAAACCTACCTTACCTTATGCACTCATGAAAAATTAGGTCAGCAGGGACAGCACTGGTATGTTTTTAATGAGATTTCTCCTTTCTAAAATATCATTTGATGGAAGTCTTTAATTTTTTAATGATGGGAAAGAACATCTCAATTCAAAGCAAGAAAATACCTTGAAGTTATGTGATTGAATTCTGCAAAATATAATTGACAGTCCCTATCCTGCAGAAGGAGACTGAGGACCAGTCATACCACGCTAGGCACCTCAAGGGATAGGGCTGACATATATCATTTGGTGGACACTGGTGGGACCAAAAGTTGAAAAACTGACAGATCTGATTGTCTCCATCCCCAGTATATACCTCTTGAAATAAGTACATTGTTTGTTGCTCTGCAAGAGAAACATTAAAAATATCCTCATTCTGCATCATAAGCATTTTTAAAAGTAACTTTTACCTGACCACATTTATTTCTTATATTTGTTTGCATATCTTATGAAGTGTTTGTGAAACAGTGTAATATGTTAAAGACCAAAGCAAAAACTAGACATTCTCTATCACTGGAGATGACCACAGGAATCCAAAAGGCTGCAGAAGAGGTACACAGGTAGAAACACATGGGTCACAAATGGCACTGTTGGAAGAGATGGCCATTGTCACTTTCTGAGTCATGTCTCTGGAAACCTCTGGAAACTTTGAACAAAATGCTATACAATTTTAGGAAGTTCAGCTGGAATTCTGGTTCTTTTGGATTTCAGGCATACTTCCAAACCACATACAGTGGCCTTTAACCTTTTGTTAGAAGTGGTTTCAGAGGCGTGCAGTTCTTCCTCTGGTCTTGAACACTGTTAAACTGTTAAATCCAATTATTGGCACAGTCAGACTTCATTAACTTGCATGCTCTGGACAATATCACATCCTGAAGGTGCTTAGTCAAGCCTATGCACTGAGCCACAGGTGGAACAGTTTACCCTACTGTAATATCACTGTGATTGTAGCTTCCGGCAAACATATGTATACATATAATTGTTGCCTTTATTACCAGAGCAGAAGCTGTCACAGACTTGCAGGCTTTATTCATAAGGAAGAGGAACTGGCTTATGAAATACCATCTGCTTTGGGCACCAGAGATCAAAATGCCAAACAAAATGAGTAGCAGAGTTTGCCATCTCATTTTTGTAACCCTGGGTGCAAGGCAAAATTGAATTTGATTATGTGTTAATAAAAACTGCTTCAAGATGAATAGGATTTCTAAAATGCCCATTTTGGATAACTGCTTTAGCAGAAATATTATCCTAGTAAAAATAAAATATTTTTTAAAATATAATTTGTCAAACCTCTTGTTAATGTGTCAGCAATGGTCACCCTTTGTTCAAACACAGAAAACAGAAAATGTTGAATATGATGTTGAAATCTGGTTATCGAAATTGTTATTTTTGTTCCAAATAATGGAAGTCTGACTTAAGTGGCAGAACAGTGGTTCTGTAAGTGATAAATCTGCCTCAAAGAACATCCGGATGTTGATCCTAGATGCTCTGGAATCAACATCTTGGTAGTTCTCTATGCCAGATGTAAGAACATTTAAAAGGAAGGGAGTAAGGCAGAAAAATGATCTAATTTTATAAGAAGGCAAAACAGAGAACTGTTTCTTCAAGACAATTTGCATTTGAACATTACAAACTGTCTTGAGCTACTTGAGCAATGTGGTAGTGGAAAGTGCCATCAACTCGCAGCCAATTTATGGCGACCCTGTAGGGTTTTCAAGGCAAGAGACTAACAGAGTTGGTTTGCTATTGTCTGGGTCTGCGTAGCAACCCTGGACTTTCTTGGTGATCTCCCATCCAGGTACTAATCATGGCTGACCATGCTTAGTTACCCAGATCAGCTAGTCTGGGCAATTCAGGTCTGGGCCCTGAATTGTGAACAATACACAATCTTAAACTTATACTATGATGAAAATATCTCTCTTGAAAACAATAGCAGCATTAAAGAAAAGTATGGATAGTATGTCTTTTTCTATAATGCCTTCAAGTGAAGAAACTAAAAAAAATACTTGCTGTCAGCAATGAAGCACTCACTGATAGGATTAAATAACAAATCAGCCTTCACAGATAAGTTTTATTTCCACCAGTTAAATCTACATTGATTTAGCTCCTGTCTCGTAAGAGAATAAGAACATACGAAGAAATCTGACACATCAGATGTGTGGTACATCTATTCTAGCATCAAAGAGTGGCCAACTAGTTATTCTGAGGGCCAGCAAGGGGGCATAGAGGCCAAGGCTTTCCACCAGTGTTGCTTCCTAGCACTGTTATTCAGAGGTTTACTGCACCTGAACATGGAAGTTCCCTTTAGTCACCATGGCTAGTAGCCACAGATGAACCTTCCTCCATGAATGTATTCTCCGTGAATGTATCTACTCTTTTAAAGCCATCTATGTTTTTAGCCATCACTACATCCCCTGACAGTGAATTCCACATTTTTAATCACTTATTGAGTAGAGAAGTGTTTGGTACTCTTTAGTTCTCGGTATCCATGCTCTCGGTCCCATGCATAATTTTATAAATCTCAATGATGTCCTTCTTCAGTCACTTCCTTCAGTCATCTTTTATTCTGAACTGACAGTCACAGGCACTCCAGCCTTTCTCCATTGCCTTTTCTATAGCCTTAATCACCTTGGTTGCTTTCTCCTGAGTCTTTTCTAGCTCTGCCATGTTCTTTTTGAGACACAATGACAAAAGTGGTAGACAGTATTCCAAATGAGGCTGTAACAGAGATGTATACAGTGGCATTATAATACTGGCAGTTTTATTTTAAATCCTTTTCCTGATAACCTGCCCCCCAGCATGGAGTCTGCCTTTTTCACTGCTGCAGCACATTGAGTTGACATTTTCGTTGAGCTATTCACTATGCCCCCAAGGTCTCTTTCCATCTCTGTTTCAGCAAGTTCAGACCCCCACCGGCATATAGTTAAAACTGGGATTTTTTTTTTGTTCCAATATGCATCATATTTGTTCCAGTATGCATCACTTACCTACACTGAACTTCAGTTGCCACATCGTTGCCGACTCACACTTTGTGGAGATCCTCCTAGAGTTCTTCACAGTCAGCCTTAGTTTTTACCATTCTGAATAATTTTGTGTCATCAGCATACTTTGCTGCTATACTGCTCACCCCTAGTTCCAGATAATTTATGAATAAATTAAATAGCAGCAGCTATAATACCAGTCCTTGTGGGACCCCATTGCTAATTTGCTGAAAGAACTGCCTATTTATTCCAGCTGTCTGCCTCCAGTCTATTGTGTACCTGTACACTTAGACACTGCTCTATATTCCTTCATTGTCAGAAATTCAGCAGATTGCAGTACATTTCAGAGAGCCTACAACAAGAGCATGAAATTCTTTACCCCTGGAGGCATGGTTCCCCCAACCCATCTTTTGGAAAACCAGTTAAAATCATATTAATGTAATGGGCTTTTAGCTTAGGCTCTCATGGTTGATATTTTGCTGAGATGTTAAATGGTTTGTTTTTATTTTTTGCTAACATATTTTTAATTTTGTTGATTTTTTTGTGATTCAGGTGACTTTATTGTATGTCACTTGTGGGGCATTGCAAGAACTGGGGGAAAATATTTTAAATATCTCTTGTCTCTCACACACACACGGTGAGCATGCAGGCATAAATTATTTTCAGATGTACAAATTATCAGTTGCACTGGCAGCCTTCCCAGATGAATGGTGATTAGTGATTTAGTATACTGCAAACATTTCTAATGCACAAGGTTTCTTCATTGTTACTAAATCCAAAATGAATTCCGAAGGCTTGCAACTCATTATTTAGTAACTTCAGTCTTATGACTTCAAGCAATCTGTGAAGCAATCATGACTAATCAAGGTTGAGTATTAGGGGGTGGGAGAACAGAGCTGAATTTTTTTGGGGGGGAGGGGAACAGCCACTAAAGCTTTATTGGAGAAAAAATATATGCCCAATCAGGAAAGTAATTCAAATAATATGGATTTAAAGTGATTGCAATAAATGTGGTGCTAACATTTTAGTCTAAGGTAATATCTTATTTTCTAGTTATCTACATTATTTTATCACATTATACACAGCGGGTCATTGCAATAAGATTAATGGAGGTATTATATATTTTTCCTGGTAGAACAAAATCGAAAGTGACAATAACCCCCTAAATGTTAGTCTGATTATCATCCACTTTCCACTGAAGGCCATTGATTGTGATGCATTGAAATTGCATTTTAATTGGTGAGTTCCTACTAGCATATATTGAGGCATGCATTTTGAAAACCTTCATACATATCATGATGCTTGGGCTTCACTCATTTGTCCATTCTTGCACAGGCTACAAAATTTCAGAATGGGCTGGGTACTTTTACAACAGGCAGCTATAATGCAGTATATGCACAGTCCAAGGGCCTGTTCAGACATTATGTTCTGGACTCTTAATGATTGCAATGGGATAGCTGTGTTAGTCTGCTAATACAATGAAGTCCAGTGGCACTTTAAAGACTAAAACATGTATTTCAATATGAGCTCTTGTGACATGAGTCATAGCTTACTTCCTCAGATATGTGGAAGGAAATCAAGCTGAGATGCATGAAAGCTCATATTGAAACAAATGTTGTTACGCTTTAAAGTGCAACTGAACTTTTGCTTTATTTTACTGAGCTCCCATTATCTGTCAATATATATTCTACTGTGTGGGCTGATTTATATAACTAATTATAATTCCACATGTATCAGATTCAATTATATGTGTTCCAAAGGGGGGATTCCAGTTGATTTAATGCATAATTTTATTTTTATTTTTTGTTCACCACTTTGTGTAATGGTAAAATGGAAGCCTGGTACTTTTAACTGTGACAAATAAATGGACTCCTGGCTCCAACCAACTTGGATCCAACTATCAGTGGAATGTACCAGAGGATTTCCCCCATCTTCTTCCCTCCCCAGCAGTCACATTCAGCCTCCAGAAAGATGGTTCCTGGAGTGATGGATGTTGGCTTCAGAGAGGAAGAGAAAGGGAAAGTGTGGAACATCCTGAGTCCTCATGTCAGCTCAATCATTATTGCAGCGGAAGGCAATTTTTCTCCCCATCTTCCCCATCCTTGCTGCACTGTAGCGTTATGGAACAGAATGGGTTTTTCCCCCCACTGCTTTATCCATGGTAAAATTTTCATTTCTGATGATTCACTCTTTCATAAAATAATTAACAATGAATGGATGGCTATGACATCTATACAAACCTTGATCTCTCCCCCCCCCCATTGAATCAAAATAACATCTGTTACTACTGGCATATAAAATTAACATGGGCTATGCCAAAATGACCAAGCTAAATCAAATCATGTTCTATTTAGGGTATTGAGGAATTCTCTGGAAGATTTGCCAATTCGGTTTTCCCCCCCAGAAAACTCACATCACTGCCTCTGAGCTCCATGTTTTCTTTTGCTTTTTTCAGTTTCAGTCCCATGACACCAGGCATCATATATTGAGGGGTTGAAAGGGACTGGTGAGGAACAGGAACAAAAGGAAATCCCAGTGTCTTATGATGATGGATGCTTGATACATGCACATGAAAGCTTCTACCCAGAATTAAACATTGTTGATCTTACAGGTGCCACTGGACTCACATTTTGTTCTATTGCTTCAGACTACAACATGGCTACCCACCTGAATCTATGGAATGCAAAAGTATGTGATGCTGTTCAGTAACACAAAATAATGTTAAAAATGTTTAAAATTACAGGCGCTTATGCCAGCAATAACCTGAGTGTCAATTATCTTCATACTTGGACCTTAATCTAGCAAAGTCCTATTGAACAAATTAATTTTATCAGTACTTCAATACATCTTGCAATTATAACTACAATCCCATTTAGAGTAGGTGCTCTGGATATTCCTGCTGTCTGCAAAGAATGCCAGAAGGCCTGGTGCAAACAATCTTTGCCCCCCCCGCCCCGTTTCACCTATTTCAATTACATTTTGCACATACTTAATTACATTACTTCAAAATCTTTTCCCCCTTCATACAGAGGTGTATGCTGCCTCCTAACATATTGAAAGCATTCTTTAGGTGATATATTTTCGATGAGAGAAATGTGGGGAAAGATATATTTTATTGCAAGGTGTTGAAAGATACTGCTAGCTATATAGGGGGGAAATTAAGTTCTCATGGGTAGATTATTTGGGCAATAATAAAAATCCACTTCCATTCAACTTGAGGAGAGATCTATTATTGACTTAGTTGTCTGTGGATTTTTCATTTGCACTGATGGAGGGAAACACACTGGAAACCCTTTCCACTAGGATTATACAAGTTCACAGGGTATTGGAGTGTTTTGGGGAATTTCCTCTTCCCTTGTTTCCCATAAAGCAGAGATGGTTTGCCTTTGCCTTCCTCTGCAGAGTCCTCTTTGGTGGTCTCCCAATCAAGTACAAACTCCACTTAGCGTCTGAGATCTGTCAAGATCGGGCTGTACCATACCATGACACATCCCAATTGAATATTAGAAGGAGTGGTACAGAGCAGGACATCAATGTGCTTGGAGAAGAAGAAAGATGAAAGTTTACCAGCAAGGTTTATCAGTAGGCCACATGTGGTACCCTGACCCTGGACTTCACTTAGAACAGGTGTTGGGAAAGCGAAGCTATTTGCCAAGCCTATTTTTGATTTATTCCTTTCCAAGCATACAAACTTCCCCTGCTCCTTCCCTGCCTTCTCTTTCCCTACCCACAGTTATTGTGGCAACAGCGATTGCTACTGCTACAGTGCCAGGTTGAGAGCAGTGGCTAGTCATCAAGGCAGTAGGGTATCCAGATGGATGCAATCACTAGTGGGTGTATAGAGTGAAGAAACCTCCACTTCTCCCCATCTCTGGCAGCTCTAGGCGCCCTTGAAATGTGATCTTACTGTGATCTGATATTAATGCCAGGTTCCCTGAGGACTCTTGAGCACTGGAGATGGGAGAGGGGGTAGGAGAGATTATGTGGGTGAAGCATGAGGATTTTTATTCCATAACTTCTTCTATGCTCAGGAAATGAGCCACTTTGCTACCCCAATGAAGGTAAAATATTATCTATTACAATCACAGCCAACTGTTCATTTGTCTCCTCTTCAGGGAATTGTTAGTACTTATAATCATTGCCAAGTCATGGCTTGGATGTTGTTTGTCTTACTGCTTCTTTTGGCAATGTAGAAGAAGTTGGAGACTGCCTGAAGCCTCGGCCGGCAACACCATTATACATGAAAAATTTCTTAACCACAGTCTACGATCTTCCATTCTCAGCCCAAACAAAGGACTGGGCTACATGCTGTGGTCACCAAATGAATCAGCATCATGGTGGCAAGTTCCCTACAATCCATACTATCTCTACAGAACCATCAGTTTGTGAATATACATACTTTCCCCTTCAGCCACTTTGGCATGAGGCATGAAGAGCTTAGAATGCTCAGGGTTTTTTTCAGTGTACCTGGAAAATCCCCAAGTTTGTAGAAACTCCCATCTTATCAGTGGCTATCCCAAGGCCAACCAACTGAATATTGGAGTAGTACAGAGTAGATGGTCAGTGTGCTAAGAGAGGAAGATGAAAATTTACCAGCAAGGGTTACCAGTAGGCCAAATGTGGCCCCCTCCCAACCCCAGTGCTTTATTTATTATATACTTGAACACATTATGGCTGCAGAACAGAGAACCAGCTGTGGGTACTATAACATGCAGCTTATCTTCAGGTGGGTAGCTGTGTTGGTCTGAAGCAGCAGAACAAAGTTTGAGACAATGTATCTGACGAAGTGTGCATGCACACAGGGGACCATGCTTGGGTGTAGACAGCTAGTCTGTTGAGATAGTCCACTGTAATATTGGAAGTGCCCGCAATCCAATCAACACTTGATGTACTGGTTCTGGATTCAAATTCTGGCTCACTCTCATAGCTTATGGAGAGACTTTGGATCAGTCACTATCTCTCAGCCTTACTTATCTTCATAGAGTTGTGATGACAACAGTGTACATGTATGTCTGCAGCCCTGAGTTCCATGGAAGAAGAGATTTAAAAAATCCACATGGGGTTGTCTTGGGGAGTGACAGTGGCTTTTATCAGGTGACAAGCATTCAGCCTATGTGTCTGTTAAATGCTGTCAAGACACTTCTGACTTATGGTGACCCTATAAATTAATGACCTCCAAAATGTCCCATCATCAACAGCCTTGCTCAGGACTTGACTCAGTTAAGGAAGTCTCAATCCTCAGTTTGCAAGTCCTGAGCAAGGTTGTTAATGATGGGACATTTTGGAAGTCATTAATTCATAGAACCATGAAGGTAAGTTGGAAAACAAATAGGGGGCCAATGGTTAACACTTAAATATAGAATAATTATAAGTAAAAATACATGCATTTATTGCAGATATTTAAAAACACACAAGGGCCCAAATCAAGCCTCATAACATGGTTAAAGTGCACAAGAGGAAACACTTATGACCTAACGTATTTCAGCCCAAAGGGCCTTCCTCAGAGGTCAAACACTAAATGGTATATATAGTCTCCTGTTACAGTCAAAAGGCAGTAAACGTTGATATTGGACCAAAAAAAGGAATTCTGTTAAGGAACAAAGAAAAAAAATTATTAAAATAACAAATTGAAATACTGTATCCAATTGTAATAATTATTACTGAAACCTCATATTTTTGTACTTCTAATGTGGAATCAGACATCACATGAAAAATATTATTTGTGAGGCCTCCTTGAAACTTGTGAGGCCTCTTGTGTCAATTACAGAGGCATACAAACTGAGTAATGTTGTATGTCAGGGGATAGGGAGGGGAAGAATTACGCAAATACTGAATTATAGAAATAAAAACCCATATAGGTCCTAATGCCACTTTATATATATAGAAAACTAGGAATAAGGCCCATTGTGGAAATAAATACAACGGGCTCTAGAAAGAGGCTCTGGGAGAGTGCCAAGGCCTTGGGCACTCAGCGTCAATTTGCTGTGGCAACCTCAGCAGGGTATAATGACAGAGTCCACCATTTACTCCAGAGGAACTGATCTCTGCTACTTGAAGAGCAGTTGTAATTCTGAGTGATCTCCAGCCCACACCTGGAGATGGGCAACAGTGGTTCCCCAAGAGGAAATAGCTGGTTTGGAGGGCAGTCTATGGCATTCTACCTGTCGAGGCCCCATCCCTCCTCAAGCCTCACCCTCTCCAGGCTCCATCCCTCAAATCTCCAGGAATTTCCCACCTGGAGTTGGCAACCCTATCTCCTTCCCAGTCAAGCATCAACCTACCTTTATTTCCCCCTCACTCTTCAGCTTTCCACCCCCCCCACCTGCAGCCTCTACCGTGCTCTGAAGCCCTGACTGCCATGTCACATTGGCTATCATGGAGGTGGGGGGGCTTCTCAGCAGGGCATAAGGACACAGAGTCCACCATTTTATCCAGGGGAACTGATCAATGCCATCTGGAGAGCAGTTGTAATTCTGAGTGATCTCCAGTCCTCACCTGGAGATTGGCAACAGTGATTCTCCAAGAGGGAATAGCTGGTTTGGAGGGCATTGGAGCCCTGACTGCCACGTCACCCTCTTTTTTCTCTTTTCTCGCACTTTTTTGCCTTGGGGCAGCTGGGAACTATGTGTCATGCCCTGCCTGCCTCCCGGGGGGGGGCCACCAGTGGCCGTGGCTCGGAGGATCCGCGGCGATCATGGGGAGGAGGGGGGCCTTTGTCCGGGAGCAGCTTGGCCTCAGACTTGGCTAGAGGTGGGGGTTAACTCCACCCTTGCTCCACACTCTGCCTCCGTTAGGGAGTTGGGCGCCCACACGCTTCTCTCTGTGGGCAGGGCACCTGGGCACTCCCTTTCCAGCTCATCCTCCTCGGCCGGCTGTTCTCCCTTCCTTTTATCACCCCCGCTCCTTCTCGCCCCTCCGCCGAGGATCCTCCATGCTCTCCTGCCCCTGGCCCCGCCCCCTTCTTCTATTCGGACGCCTGACCGTGGAGAGGGTGTCAGCCGGCTGGGTGTGTTCTGCGCTGACTCCCGGACGCTGGGCCGCATGCCTCGCCTCCTAGGGTTGGGTGCCATCGGTAAGGCAGTCGCCTGGCTCTCTGACGCTGGCTGCGGCACCCAGGGGCAGCCCCGGGCCCTCGGGGCTGGCAGCTCTTCTCCCCGTCGTCCCAGCTCTCGCTGCCGGCTTGGTCGGGGTGGGGGCGGCCCCGGGAGGATTAGAAATGGTGCAGCGGGCCTCCGTGGAGGTTGTGCCCGCTCGCCTCCCCGCCCCCCGGGACGCATCTTCTGCCGGCCAGTCCGGCCCTCTGTGCTGGGTGAGTGCCTCGGGGGTTGCTTCCTGCAGGTGGGGGCCAGATCCCGGGCAGCCCAGGATGGAACACTGTGGGCCAGCAGATGAGGAAGCACCATTCAACCCAGTGAGTGATACACCTGCAGGCCCATCTCTGGAACTACAACTCAATTGAATCTTATGGGGGAACATTTTACCACAGACAGCAGCCATCTTACAAACACAAGTAACTGCCATTTCATTACACCTACCAACAGCCACTGAGGTAACAGTTAGTCCCATGCAGGAGGGAAGCAGGAGAAGTTTCTTTGTCAAGAGAGAAAGCTGTCTGCCAGAAATTCTGACAGGGTGCAGTGGCTGAAGTAGTGGGTAGGGAAGAGGAGCAGACCCAGCTCACAGCCAGTGGATAGGGGCAGCTTCTGAGTGACACATCAGGGAGCCAACTGATTTTGGAGTGTGTGGAATGTTCAGGAGAATCCATGGTGAAAACAGAATTATATATAATCAGAAGATATCTTCCAATTTTGATCCAAAAAGTATGAGTGAAACAGCCTAATCAGAGCCGATGTGTCTTTGTTATAGTGAAGAAGAAGAAGAAGAAGAGATTGGATTTATATCATGCCCTTCACTCACTTAAGAGTCTCAGAGCGGCTTACAAACTCCTTTCCCCTCCCCTCCCCACAACAGACACCCTGTGAGGTAGGTGGGGCTGAGAGAACTCTTTCCCAAGCTGTCCTTGAGGGAACAGCTGGTACAGAGCTATGGCTTGCCCAAGGTCATCCAGCCAGGTGCAAGTGGAGGAGTGGGGAATCAAACCCGGTTCTCCCAGATTAGAGTCCATGCACTTAACCACTACACCAGACTAGTGCAGAGCTAAAAGACAGATGCCATAAGCTAATATAGTGTGGGGATGGATGATGCAATCTTGGTGTAATACGAGATGGAAACAAGATGGTGGTCACAAAAAATTGTACCATCTGACTATGCAAAGATACTTAAAGGTATAGTGCGAATTAACAGAAGAACAGCAAAACAAATATTTTACAGTACCAAATTATACAGATAACCAATCACAGGGACAACAAAGCTAATATTCCGCAGTACCAAATTTTACAGATAACCAATCAATTTGTTCATTTAAACCATGTGGTGTTAAACTATTCAAAGCATGAATCCAAGGTTTCTCTGGCCTTCAGATGCTGTGTCAGCTGCAGATTACTTGCTTGGACTTCTTCCATGATGAAGAAACATAGGTGTCTCTCACTGTGGCCAAAGGCTGTAAAGTGGTCAATAAGCAGAGCATTCATCCTCCGCAAACAGATGTCTTATGCTCCCCAGTCCTTATCTTCACAGATCTCGATGTACACCCTACATAGGTAAGGTCACAGGAACATTTGATGACATAGATTTACAGATTTTGAGTTACAATTAAAGAAAGCGCTGATGGAATACTTTTGTCATTTAGCTGAGTCATAGCAAAAATCAGTACGTGAGTAAACCACAGACAGAACAATTCCCACAGGGAAAATTGCCTACCAATCTAGCCTTCTCCTTTCTGTTTTGCTGGAAATGATTTTAAACGGCTTCTAACAAGCATATCCTTCAAATTCTTTGATCTATGGTGCAAGAAAGGGGGGGGGGGGCGAAGTGACATCTGGGAATATTAGATAAGGGGTGCCAGTGCTTTCTAATAATAATACTCATTTGAACCCATCTTGAATCGTAAATCACGGGTATAATTTCTATCAGTTTGGCTTTTTCTAATTCCAGGCACCGAAAGGGAGAATCTGTTAGTATTCTTTGCTTTGTAGAAGGCCTGTTTCACAATTCTGGAGGAGTATCCCCTATCTCTAAACTGACTCATAAGCAGTCTAGCTTGTTTGACAAAGCCAGTATATTGGTGACAATTTCTTCTTATCCGCAGCATCTGAGAATAGGGTAGATTCTTTTTTAAATGCTGTGAGTGGAAGCTATCACTTACAAGAAAAGAATTCACATCTGTTGGTTTTCTGTAGGCATCCATCACAGTCTTATTACCCACCCTCTTGAATTCAACATCTAAAAAAATGATCCTTCTGAATACTATGATACAAATTATCTTGAACTTGGGTGCCAGTGAGACATCCTTACAATTACATATCTTTTCTAGTTCCTTCATGGTTGCCCTTCCCAGTCTCAAACTCCTTCTTATTGCTTGGTGGCAGTTTCCCTTTTGATTGATAATGGAGCCTAGGAATAGAATTTTTTCAAAATTTTCAATTTCTTTATTGTCATCCTTGAGGTTGTGTAATTCCCCAGTAGTCATTACTTTTATCTTCTTGATGTTCAGCTGTAATCCTGCTTTGGCACTTTCTGCTTTAACCAACAGCAGCAACCTACAAGAAATCAATCTGACTGTTCCCTGGAAGGCCAGATACTGAAGTTGAAGCTCAACTACTTTGGCCACCAAATGAGAAGGGAGCACTCACTGGAGAAGACCCTGATGCTGGGAAAGATTGAAGGTCAAAGAAGAAGGGGACGGCAAAGGATGAGACCATTAGACAGTGTCATTGATGCAACAAACATGGAATTAAGCAAACTCTGGAACACAGCAGAAGACAGGAGGGCCTGGAGTGATGTGGTCCATGGGGTCGCGAAGAGTCGGACTCGACTGTGCAACTGAACAACAAAGTAGTCATTTCAAGTCTTCACTACTGTCATCTGCATATCTCAAATTGTTAATGTTCCTCCTGCCAATTTTCCCTCCACCTTCATGTAAATCTAATCCAACTTTCCTTATATGTTCTGTATATAGACTCAAGAGATAAAGAGATCAAATACATCCTTGTCTGACACCTTTGCCAATTGGAAACCATTTTGTTTCTTAATATACAGTTCTAAAAGTAGCCCCTTGTTCAGAGTACAGGTTGCACATCAAAACCATCAGATGTTGTGGCGCATCCATTTCTTTTAAAACCAACTAGAACTTTTCATGATCTATACAGTCTAAAGCTTTGCTGTAATCTATGAAACACAAGCTGGTTTTCTTCTGAAATTCACTTATGTGCTCCAGGAACCAATGTAAATTTGCAGTTTGATCTCTAAGTGCCTCTTCTTTTTCTGGACATCTGGCATTTCTTGTTCCATATACAGGAACAATTTTTGTTGTTGGCTCTAGGCCATGAGGGGACCCCTCTTGAATTGTGTATAATTATCTGCTGCACATGCTTTTCATCAGTTCTAACACTTTGGCAGAATTCCACAGCAATCAGTTCCCAACAACTTTCAGTCAAAACAGTAAAGTTTATTGAGTACAGTAAAGGCAGATCTTCTGTGCATATATTCTGTGTTAGAACTGACGAAAAGTGCACACAGCAGATAATTATACACAATTCAACAGGGGTCCCCTGATGACCTAGAGCCAATCAAGGATCAAGCAACAGCCCACTGAATCTAACGGGTCTACATTCCAAGAGGAAAGTTACAGCAAGGTACCAGGATCAGAGGCTGCAGTTACTACGATAAGGGAAAAACTGAAGAAATGAAAGTTAATATTCCATTCCAGGAGCAGGCTTCCCCCTCCTTGCCCCACCAAGTGTCATGGCAGCTAAGACAGAGGCTTAGCTGACACAAACTATACCTGATTTAAAGGTAAATGACCATTCCCTGTTGTAGGGCCAGAATGGTAACTGATGTTGTTGAAGACAACAGCTCATTCTGGGCATGCACATATAGTAACAGATACTTTTCACAAATCAAGGAGTGGAAATGATTAAGTTAGAATCGTAGAATCATAGTGTTGGAAGACACCTCCAGGGTCAATTGAATGAGTCATCAGTGAGTGAACTTTTGTGTTAGAAACAGAAAGAATTCCTGCAGGACATGATGATTATCCAGCCACCCTTTCTCCTCTCCTTGTTCCCTGGTGCCCCTTTCTTCTTCACTAACTGCCAAAACTGAATTATTCTGTATTCAGTCATCAATGGATTTTACTATTCAAGTCAAGTCAAGTCAAGTCAGCCTTTATTGGCATAAATTAGAAAAACAATTTCTGCATGTTAAAACCCGTTATAAACACATATATAAAAATTCTAAAAGAACCTTTGGCGCAACTTTAAGACCAGACAAAGAAACTTGGCCACCTTCTCCGTGGTGTCCGGACTGGAATCTCTTAGAAGTCTATGCACCTTGAGTGCATCAGAACAAGCACCCATACTAGTTAACAGAGAATGTAAATGTGTGCTCCTTAGATCTACATACAAGTCACAGTGCAAAAGCACATGAGTAATTGATTCCACACAGCTCTTTCTGCATGGGCAATAACTGGCCAAATGCGAAACCTTGTTAAATCTGCCATATAAAATGGCTGATGGCATAGCATTGCATCTGGCCAGGGTAAACGCTCTGCGTTGCTGGGGTACCTGCAGAGATGTTAGGTATGAGGCTATCGGCCCTATTGGAAGGGGAATCTCAAAATTCAGAGGGGAGCAAGTTCTATTAGCTATGCTGTATAAATTTTGTCGCTCCGAATCTAACAGCCTGGATTTAATCTGTTGAAATGCGGCAGCAAAAGGCATCATGGACAGGGATTCCAAGGAGAGACCCAGTTCCTTGATTTTCCCTTCAATATACGCTGACCAATTAGAAAGGTTAAGCTCGGGGAGCATATGGTGTATAAGGCTCCCCTGTTCAAAGTTATAATGGAGGCGGAGCCAATATTTGAGAGTTAAAAGCCATGCCAAATTCCGAGATGAACCAGTTTCCAAGTATATAACAGCGTTTGGTACACAATTAGGTAGGGCCATAATTTTCCGCAAAAATTTGGATTGAACACGTTCAATGGCGAGGTCGAAGGCTCTAATCCAAATTGGGATACCATACAATAGCTGAGAGCTAACTTTGGACCTGAAGATTTTAATTGCGGCTGGCACAAATTGGTTGCCAGGATTTTACTATTCATTTTATCGCTAGTTTTTATAGTTGCCATTCAAACTCATTAAATGCGCGTTCAGTACAAAGTAATACACATCCATTTCCCCAGGGGTAACAACAGATGGCCTTTTGCTATGCAAGCTCTTTTTAAGCAAAGACCTTGTCAGTTTCAGCGGGACTTTCATGGTGGTTTAATTCCATGAAGTTGGAGAAGTCAGCCTGCCTTACGTCAGCCTGCGAGAAAACACCTTGTGATAAAAGTCAATGTTTTGATCACACATAATCTCAAAATTTATTTCTAAAAAATTACTCAGTCTGTTTGTGCCTTAGCAATGATTTCATCTGTGAAAATTAGATAAATGTGATTTAGTAACTTTTCCATGAGGGATTGTATTCTGTTGTTGCTCCATACCACCTCTCAAATAGGTGGTGGAGGGCAGGTTTATGGGCAGCCCGGTGGATAGGAAGTCATATGAACATTCTGATGCTGGTGTGGGGAGGTACACCAGGGCTGGTAGGCAGGAGAGATGTCTTAAAATGCCCAATAAAAGCACCCTCACCCCCTTTGTTCGCTGGTCACACTGTAATAACCATTCCATGAGGGATTGTATTCTAATGGCTATTTCTGTCTGTCTAATTAAAAATAACAGTCAAGAATCCAATTTTTAATGAGCTTTTGTGGGAGTTCTGCGCAAAGTAGTCAAGGATTAGATCTTGGTTGGTAAACCAGAGTTCTTTATTTCCAATCTCTACATTAGTACAGCTTCTCGAATTATTGTCAGAGATGAGACAGATAATACAGGCAGGTCTATTATACCATTCCAAGGAGTTTGAATTACCCATAGGTAGCCAATCACTATAGGGGAAAATTGGCGGGCAAAACGGGATCCTGACCGTTTGGTTCTCACAGGAAAGAAAGTGAGGTGTCAAGCTGTAAATTCCCTTCCCAAACCAGACCCCTCAGATGTTACCAGTTCACATAACAATCAATGGCCTCAAGGCTTTTGCATGTGATAAGAGATGAGACGCACCCTCCCTTGAAGTCCCAGCCGGGGCAGATGGAATGTGGAGGCCGCGGTGTGAGAGGCCCTTTGTTCCCATACACTGCAGGTGTCACCCTCCCGCCTTAGCTGTTACAAACTCCAGGCCTGGTTAATTACTATAGCATAGCATTCACAAACATACAATGAGCATACATAGTTGGCAATAGCTTACAAGAGAACAGCATTTAACAGTGAAAGGTACAACTGTAAGAATAGAAATCACTATGTCTGAATCAGCAGATTCTGACACACTGGCCCCCCGATAATTACCTTCACCCGGGCTTGTCAGGAGACTTTTTATGGAAAGCTCTAATTAATTTAGGAGCGTGTACATGTTCAGAACGAATCCACTCATTGTGCTCAGGACCAAAATCAAGCCATCTAACTAGATAATACAAGCGGCCCCTACGCATTTTAGAATCAAGAATTTCAGTTATTTCGAAATGTGGTGCCCCCTCCTTCATCAGTGGAGGAGGAACTGGAGGAATTGGATGCCATGCATTCGGCCCAGGATCCTTCTTCAGTAAGCTGAAATGAAAAACAGGGTGCACAGAGCTCAGTGACTTGGGCAGCTCCATTTCAAACGACACATCTGAAATTTTACGCAACACCTTATAGGGCCCCACATATTTCCACCCCAATTTCCTGCTGGGTTGCAAGCCATGGATATTTTTTGTGGAGAGATAAACAGAGTCCCCAGGCTGGAGGTCCCACCCCTCAGCTCGGCCACGATCTGCATATTTCTTGTAGTCTTCTTTCGCTTGGTCTAACGCCTTGGCAATTAGTGGCCATGATTCTTGTAAGGCCGCCCACCAACTCTTGAAGTCGGTAGGTGAAGCATCGGACACATTTTCAATGGTAGGCAAAGGCTTTCCCTCGAAGCCTCCCACGGCCATGAAGGGGGAGACGCCAGTAGAAGAGTGCACGGCATTGTTATAACTATATTCTGCAAACGGCAGTAAGTCCACCCAATTATCCTGGTGGTAATTGGTGTAGCATCTCCAGCCTCCAGCCTGGGGACTCTGTTTATCTCTCCACAAAAAATATCCATGGCTTGCAACCCAGCAGGAAATTGGGGTGGAAATATGTGGGGCCCTATAAGGTGTTGCGTAAAATTTCAGATGTGTCATTTGAATTGGAGCTGCCGAAGTCACTGAGCTCTGTGCACCCTGTTTTTCATTTCAGCTTACTGAAGAAGGATCCTGGGCCGAATGCATGGCATCCAATTCCTCCAGTTCCTCCTCCACTGATGAAGGAGGGGGCACCACATTTCGAGATAACTGAAATTCTTGATTCTAAAATGCGTAGGGGCCGCTTGTATTATCTAGTTAGATGGCTTGATTTTGGTCCTGAGCACAATGAGTGGATTCGTTCTGAACATGTACACGCTCCTAAATTAATTAGAGCTTTCCATAAAAAGTCTCCTGACAAGCCCGGGTGAAGGTAATTATCGGGGGGCCAGCTCGTCCGCCTCGGTCTCACTGAAGACCTCCATTAGGTCCCTGTACTCCCGGGGAACCGTGGAGGGTGCGAGGGTGAGGGCAGCCGGTCGAGGGGGGGTTGGCGGTCTCGGTCCCCACTCAGGGTCCCATTTGTGTGTTAGGCACTTGTCGTCCACCCAGGAAATCTTCCCTTCACTCCATTTGATGTAGGGGTCGTGCGAGCTCAGCCAGGGGCTCCCCAGCACCATGGGAAATTGGGCATTTGGGGTGATGACAAAGCTCGCTTCTCCCAATGCTCCCCGGTACGGATCAGGCCCATACGGGCCGGTCCTCTCTCCTTCCATGGACTGGCGACGCGGATCTCCTCCGTAGATCTGCTCGCGGTCTTCTCCCAGGTAGCTCGGCCTCCCTCGGTCGAGTTGATCGCCCGGGACTGAAACCCGTGCCCCTTTCCGGTCGTGCACCCAAGAGTCCACGGTCCCACGACCGAACTGGCTCCAGGCGTACTTCGGGGTCACGCTCTGAAGAGGAGGTAGGCGCGGGATGTAGTGAGCCCCCTGAATCGTAGTCATCGGTACTTCGGGCTCCCCTCCGCCGCCTCCGCCACCGCTCCCCTGGTCCACCGGGGTGGTGGGTGTATCTTCGGGGGTAGTAGGGGTGGGAACCGTGCCATCATCTGACATGATCAGGAACGGCTGAGTCCCAGTCACTGATCTCTGACAATCTGTGAGAGTTCTGCGCAAAGTAGTCAAGGATCAGATCTTGGTTGGTAAACCAGAGTTCTTTATTTCCAATCTCTACATTAGTACAGCTTCTCGGATTATTGTCAGAGATGAGACAGATAATACAGGCAGGTCTATTATACCATTCCAAGGAGTTTGAATTACCCATAGGTAGCCAATCACTATAGGGGAAAATTGGTGGGCAAAACGGGATCCTGACCGTTTGGTTCTCACAGGAAAGAAAGTGAGGTGTCAAGCTGTAAATTCCCTTCCCAAACCAGACCCCTCAGATGTTACTAGTTCACATAACAATCAATGGCCTCAAGGCTTTTGCATGTGATAAGAGATGAGACGCATCCTCCCTTGAAGTCCCAGCCGGGGCAGATGGAATGTGGAGGCCGCGGTGTGAGAGGCCCTTTGTTCCCATACACTGCAGGTGTCACCCTCCCGCCTTAGCTGTTACAAACTCCAGGCCTGGTTAATTACTATAGCATAGCATTCACAAACATACAATGAGCATACATAGTTGGCAATAGCTTACAAGAGAACAGCATTTAACAGTGAAAGGTACAACTGTAAGAATAGAAATCACTATGTCTGAATCAGCAGATTCTGACAGCTTTCCATAAAATTCTCAAGAATATCTTTGGTTGCAAGTTTCTTTTTTTTTTTCTCCTGAGAAAGCACAGTACAGCCAAATAAGGAAAGGGCCTTTTCTTCTCTAACACTTTAACCCTCCTCCACCACCACTCAGGTAATCATTTCCAGCAACCAGCCTTCTCCTGTCTGTTGTCAATGTGAAAAAGACATTTACCATTCAATATCCAACCCAAATGATGCCAATTCAGAAATGCAGTAAACTCTCCCAGATAGAACTGAATTATTTCTGCCTTGTAGAAACAGAAACCTTCCAGTCTAGTTTCATTTTTCTGGTGATAAGGAGGTAGGATGGGCAGTGAGGAGAGAGGTAAGTACTTAAGAACATAGTCAAATAAGAATGGTTTGCCAATTTCATGGCAACTGGACTGACATGTCTGTGCACATCATTTCTACTTTCCACCCATCTTTCTCCTTTCCACCCATCATTAGCTATAGGAAGTCTTCTGATTCTCCTGAAGCCCAAGTCCTGCTTTCACGAGTTATTCATTTGCAAAGGCTGCACTTGTTACCTGCTAGGCAAGGCAAAGCCCTGGTTTACATTTGGTGTAAGAGAATGTCAGAGGCAAAGGCTCAGTCTCCCATGACATCCCTTCCATAAGTGACAGGAAACCCACCTTCAGCAGGGGAAAGAGGCTAAGAATTTGCTTATATATATTGGTTGGCAAGCAGGTCTGCAGAAATTATGGGCATAAAGCCAGAGGCAGCCCACCTCACATGCAGAAAGGGAGCAAAGCTAGAGTCAGGAACTTTAAGCTTTCCCCATACTAGTAATGAACATATATACAGACACATGCACATATATTTTTTAGGAGAGAAAAAAAGTTAATGTGGGATGATCTCTCTATACTGATTTGCAGACTTTATGGAAAACACAGTGTGTATTTTCTATAAAGTCTTCAAAGCAGACTCTGTATGTATATGTGTGTTCAATTTCTAAAGTGAAGTTCTAAAGGAAGTTCTAAAGAAAGGGAGTCACTGCAGTGAGATTCAGGCCCTAGCTGCTTTATCCATTCTTCCATGTATACACAGACACAAATTCAGGGCTCCTCTAAAGATCTAATCTTTACTGATTGCTACCCACCGGGAAATTCATAGCTTCACATACCTACCAAGAAGTGTGGCTTTTCATCATAAAATATGTTTTGTCTGATGCAGTGCAATCAAGCATTTGATGTCCTAAAAGCCTGTGGCAGAACGTGTCTGCTCTTATTTGCAGGCCCTATTCCAACCTGCCCTCCTAGGTTTTCACAGCACTTGAGCAGCTTTTCGTTCTCTCTAGGGTAACTCACCACCACCACCTGATCATTGTAGGGATTTCCCACTGGGAGGATCAGGAGTCTCAGCTTATCTTCCAAGTTTAGAGGCCTTGCCTCTGCATCTTCCACTAGGGCTGCCAAGTCTGGGTTGGGAAATACCTGGAGACTTTGAGGGTGGGGAGGGGAGAGGCCTTAGCATAGTACAATGCCATAGAGTCTACCCTTCAAAGCAGCCATTTTCTCCAGGGGAGCTTATCTCTGTCAGCTGGAGATCAGTTGTAAAGCAGGAGATCCCCAGGCCCCACCTGGAGGCTGGCAACCCTATTCCACTGCCCAGAGCCTGGCCACCATGGGGACAATTTACTGCATTGTGTGCCCCTGGGGGAATAGCCACTTGCCAACTGCCTGCCTCCCCCCTGGTGCTCCTCTTAAAAATAGTATGTTCAAGACTGTGGAAGTCTATGTGGTACAGAGAGCCACTGCCAGCATCAAAAGTTATAAAGTATTTATTAAAAAGAAAATGTTTGCAAGCATACTTTCAGCACAGCACCAGACTGAGCACAGGATCCAAAAGAGGTGGTTAAATGCAAATCTTTTGTCCTTCTCTCTATACATGCCCTTTCAGATTTTATATTGTAGGACCGGCTTCTTAAGCTTAGCTAATTACAAATCTCTACAGAATTTTCCATTATCCTTAAGATCTCTCTAGCTCTTTAGGTGAGCACATGGTCAATGGCTGCCTTCCCAGAGGAAAGGTCTGCTTGTTCTCATGGACTCAGCACCCAAGGAAAAGAGACCTCCTTCCTGCTGCAGGGAGTTTTTATCATCTATGTTACTCTAACTCCTGACCCCAGTCGGGCCAGGTCAAGGAAGCATTTCCTGGACATCTCCAGGAACTTCTCTGTGAAGCCTCTCTAGAATAAAGTCCTCCAACCCTCTGTTCCCTGCTTGGAGAAGGGGGGGCTTCCCCATCCTATTGTCTCTCCTGCTAGATCCATTAGCATTTGTATGAAGGTGGGCTGAGGTATATCTGGAGAGAAAGACAGAACTTACTTACTACTTGTTCTCTGCCCAGAGGGGGGAAAACTGTTAAAATCCAATGGAGGTATTGCTCAGTTCCAAACCTCAAAAGGGATGCATTTCTTCACACAGTCAATAGCACAGAGTATCTCTTTTACAAAATACTTCAGGTATTTTCACAGTCCTTATCACAGCCATTGTAAATAGAAGGCTGACAAGAATAACTTACCTAATTAATTCATGGCTAAATTGAGAATTGACCCAAGGGTTTACTAGTTTACTTCTTGAACTCTTATAGTCTTTTCCTATCTGTGCTTTTTCAAAAGTAAAACTCATTAAATTCAGTAGGCCTTTCTCCAGGTAAACTTGGCCACTATGCTACATTAGGGCTGTGGACAGACTGGCAATCTGCAGCGCCTCCGCAGCGTGGCAGAACAAGGCAGGGGGGATTGCCCCCGCCACGTGGCATTCGCACGCCACCACAAGGAAGCAGCCCACAGCGTCCAGACTGTGGGCAGCTTCCAGTGGCAGTGTCCGAATGCCGCATGGCTCCCCCAGCCTGGTGCGTGTTCACACCTGTCGGAAGTGGGTGGAACGCATGCCGCAGCAGCTGGGACACCACTTTGAAGTGGTGCCCGGCTGCTGTGGGAGGAGCGTGGCGCTGGACACGTTGCATCCGGGCTGCCTCCTCTGGGCAGATGTGGCAGTCTGAACGGCCGCTCTGCCTCCGCTTTTAAAGTGGAGGCAGAGCGGGCCAGTCTGTCCTCGGCCTAGATTTCAGCAAATCAGAAAATGAGAGTCTAGGGACAAACTGATGCCTGATCTAGATATGAAAATAAGTCAAGAAGGAAACAGAGTGCTGCTGATACCAAGAAAACAGAACACTGTGAAAAAGCAACTTCTAAAAATTATATATAAAGACTTGTGCAAGCTTATTTGTCTGATAATTAAATACGATTTAAAGTTAAATACAAGCTTATACCAATCCTTCTGAGTTTGAAGCAGCTTGCTCCTCGTGTATGGGAATTGGTGTGAGTTTTCATGAAATTTTGAAGCTCCATATGAAAATGCTTATCCTTGACTCTGATGAAAATTGGAAACATGACCTTACCTGGGAGACATGTTAGTTTGCTGGAAAGTCATATCATCCACAGAAAGATATTGATATACCTGCTGTTTAAATCATTATTTGCCAAAAGCACAGAAAACAAATCATTGCAGTGCCTGAATTTTTCTTGGAGTTATGTAATATATTAAGCAACCTTGTTTGACTTGTATTCTGTTTTGCATTTTGTTGTGGCTTGTCTTTTGTCCTTTGACATGGTACACATATATGTTTAAGATTTATTTCATAAGACATGTTGTACATATACGTTCAAAGTTCCACTTTATAAAGTTTCCTTCTAACATGGTATTTAACTTTAATATAATTATCAGACAAATAAGCTTGTACAAGTCTTTATATATAATTGTTAGAAATAGCTTTTTTCACAGTGTGTTTTGTTTTCTTGATCTAGACATGAAGAAGAATGAGGTGAAAAATACTTGGAAGAGTGCTGAGGTGATAGAAGGGGCTATTCTATCCACCCACTTTCAGTTACAGGGGTGGAACTGTATTTTGCAACCTTTCCTGCTGGTCAGTGAAAACTTCACACAATGTGTCAATGACCCGGTAAAACCTTTCTTTCTTTATGATATTAGGTGAACATTAAGAATGCCATTTTCTCCACCTGCAGCAAAAAATGGTATAGTTGACAGAACCATCTCAAAATTCTATCACCTCATTCTGCTATAGGGTTGCCAGCCTCCAGGTGGGGCCTGGGGATCTCCCGCTTTTACAAGTGATCCCCAGCTGACAGAGATCAGCTCCCCTGGAGAAAATGGCTGCTTTGAAGGGTGGACTCTATGGCATTGCGCCATGCTGAGGCCCCTCCCCTCCCCAAACCCCACCCTCTCCCAGCTCCACCCCCCAAAGTCCCCAGGTATTTTCCAACCTGGACTTGGCAACCCTATTCTGCTACATGTATAGGTTAGGTCTTTGTCTCCTCAGAGCCAGTGAAGAGATAGACAGAAACATTTCAGAAAGTGTCTTATTCATGTAAGGTTTATGTTGCCAGCATAAATAAAAGCCTGTTTCCTCCTTCTCTTCCCTTGTACTTTCTACCATACATTCCGTCCTTCTTGTTTTGCCTTCTGTCAGTTTACTTTTTCCTCAGCTCATGAATGTGGATAAGGAAGAAGAGTTTCCACTGGAACTTTTCCCTCTTTATACTTCTTTTGCCTTTAAGTAATTGTGTCAAGTGTAGACATTCTGTGTGGATTTGATTATAACAGATACAAAGGTCCCAAAGAACATGTCTTGCTCAGAGGCGGAGCACGGAAGAGATTGGATGCGGGTCACTTCAGGTCAAAGGGCTGAGCAGAATTTCTTTACAGTCGCTGCATGTTTATGCCCCTTGTGAACTTCTGGTCTGTGGAGATATATTAGGTAAACAGCTCATGCTTCATTAACTTGTTTTGTTAGATAAAAACCTAGAAGCTTTGAAGTCTCCTGACTCCGTGTGTATGTCAAGGACTCGTCTGCATTGCAAATTGGAAGGACCCAGTCTGCGTCAGTACAGTGTATCCACAGATGGAAGGTATGGATTTTAATGAAAGCCTCAGTATTCATTTTGCTACCCAGTCATAAAACATCAGAGAGGAATCTGAGGTTTCCCCTAAGGGCATGTGTGACTCTTCCTTTCAGCAGGAAAGTAAGAGCTGGCAAAAAAAATGCTGAAAGCAAACTGGGGGCTATTTTTCATCTTTTCATCAGGGTCTGTCTCAGATTGATGGTGAAGCACTTCTACTTATGCAGTAGGAGATCTGACAAAGATAAAAGCCTATGATTTTTAAAAAATCAATCATCACCATGGCATTTTTTAAAAAACTGACAAATGAATTTTGGCCTGTTTCTCATGTAAATGAAACAGTTAGGCAGCTGCTGTTGAAGCTCTGTAAACAGGCACTTTCCTACTCAGAGGAATTGTTGACTCTTCAAAAAGTGGCATTATGTCAGTGGGCTTACATCGATGTTGGATCATTTGTTTTCAAATATTAGACACCACCTTTCTTCCCCAAGGGACATTCAATGTACTTTACAACTATAAAAGTAAACATAATACAAAACCATATTAAAAATAAAGTAGCAAGAAACTTAGCTTCATAGAAAAAGGAACATAAAACACTGACATTCATGCAGAACAAATTCATACAAATAAATTTAAGCAGGGGTCAGTTGGAGCCGGAGCACGGGGGAGCGCCACGCCAGTAGTGGGGAGCTGAGGGGGCGGGCACTGCATGCAGCGTCTGCATGACTAGTGTGGCCCACGCTGTGTGAGCTATTGTGAGGAGAAGGGGTGGGGGGGCTCAGTTTTGTTCCCAGTTTCCTGGAGGCAGCACACAGAAAGAAGGATAAGGGGGGGGGGGTTAGTCAAGAAGTTCAGATGCTTGAACACCCTACTGTTTAAATTCCAAAAAGTACAGATAATTTTAGGTTCAGGTGGGTCACTGTGTTGGTCTGAAGCAGTAGAACAAAGTTTGAATCCAGTGGCACCTTTAAGGGTCCCTAAGCATTTGGCAGTATGTGTTCCCTGAGCTGAACAAAGGTATATGTGTTTTAAAAGGCCATAGCCAGGCCTCTGAGCACATGCAGAGTGTAGTTCCCTGAGCTGGACAAAGTGTCTGTTTAAAAAGCCTTTTGGCCAGTTTCCTCTGAGCCATTCCATGGAGTGGCCAGGTGGTGTTCTCTCTAAGCTGAGTTAGAGTGAGCTAGCTCACAGTTTTTTAGCCTCTGGCTCACACATTTGTGCCTTAGCTCAGGAAGGATGGCTCCAGAGCAAACTAATTTATGCAGTAGCCAGATTGCTCGCTCACAGCTTTAATGCCAGGAGCTCACAAAGTAGAATTTTTGCTCACAAGACTCCACAGCTTAGAGAGAGCATTGCTGCCTGCCAGGTAACATCTTGTAGAAATTATTATTATGTAGTGCAGTCACTGGGCATGGCATGGCACAGAGTAGCTATCAAAAATGCAGGTCCCTGCCCTGAGCTGCTTACCAACCAGAATTCAACCCAGGGGAAGACTACAGAAGGCTAGGAGAAAGTTGCAGACATTTCAGTTCAGACCTGTGTGTGTTACGTCACGTGTAGGACCTGTGAGCATGTGCAAAGGGCCTTCTCTGACTGGTCCTTCCTTTTCTTTGAGATTTTTGGGGTGGAGTCTGAGTGGTGGGTGTTGCCTTCTGACACACTTCCGGTGATGTCGGGGTGTGTGGCATATGCAAATAAGTTATGCTAATGAGTTATGCTAATGAGCTCCTGCCCCTCTTTTTCTGCGAAATGACCCCTGAATTTAAGTACTAAACAATGGCTAAACAGGACAGACTTTGTATAGCACATAAAAGATGACAAAGATGGCATGAGGTGAACATCCCTTGGGACTGAAGTCCATGGGGGGAACAACCACACAGAAAGTCCTGTCTCTTGTAGATATTATTTAGGGCTGATAATGATGGTATTAACTGGAACAGGCCAGAGGGCAATGAAGATCTTTGAGCCCAGTGAAAATGTGTTCACTGTGCTGTATCTCATTTAGCTACCTGGCTGTCATACACTGGTACAGCGGAAGTTTCCTAAGACTTTTGATAGGCAGCTCCACTTCTAAGTCATTGCACTGATTTTTCCTGGACACCAATAAAGCAAGGATAACTATAGTAAGATCACCCTTTTTTTAAAGGAAAGACCACCGTTGACATACATAAAGTTAGAAACTTTATTACTTCAAGCAATGCCTGTACATCCACAAACAGTACAAGGGTTTGCGTTGGATCCAGACTAAATTGGCAATTTCTGGCAATTCCCCCTTCCCACTGCAGATCTATAGCATGTATTTGTCCCGAGTAAGGCCAGAGGCAGAAATCAAAGGGCAAGAGCCTGGGGCTTGCAGCCTGGGGTCTGTGATAATCACCTTGTGGACCTGGACCAGCCCAGTTTGTTTGTGTTTGTTAATCCTTGAACGCTGAATCTCTTTCCTTTCTGAAAGTTACTTTGAGTCCCTCTGGGGAGAACTGCAATTTAAACATGCTTAAATAAACATAAATGCTGGGATGCTTTATTCCAGAAGCAACTGAAAACACGGAATGGCTACAACTAGCTAAAAAACTATAACAATCTTCAGAATATGCATGTACTGAATACATACTGTGGGCATGGTTCAGGCAAAGCAGAGTGCATGCACACTGACTGAAGTAAGAAAGATGAATAGCTGCTGATTGGGTGTGGATGCAGGGTCAGTCAGATGTATCTTCCTCTCGCTCTCAGCTAGTCCAAAATTCCAGGTGGCGGTTGTGGGAAGGGCTGTTGAGTCATGGCTGACTTATGGCAACCCCAAAGGGTTTTCAAGGCAAGAGACATTCATACGTGGTTTGTCGTATCCTGCCACCATGTCCTGGGTATTACTTGGAGGTCTCCCATCCAAATACTAGCCAGGGCTAGGGTTGCCAAGTACTTACTTCTCTGCGGCGAGGGAGAGTCCTTTCTTGTCCGGGAGCTTCTGGTGCATGCGTGAAGTGCGCGCACTGTGATGACATCACCCAGAAGTGACGTCATCGCATCAGGCACGTTGGGGGCAGGACTTCTGTAATTCGAGGGAAAACCATAGAGTTTTCCCTCGAATTACAGAGCATCCCCCCCAAACGTGCCCGATGCAATGACATCACCCGGAGGTGACGCGCTGGGCACGTCACTGCAGCCCAGCAATTTGGGGGCGGGGTTCCCCCTGGTGGCCCGATTCCGGCCAGTGGGCAGCGGGCCGCTGGAGAGGGGGTTTCCCTGCCCCCCGGGGGGACTTGGCAAGCCTAGCCAGGGCTGACCCTGCTTAGCTTCCAAGATCTGACCAGATCAGGCTGGCCTGGGCTCTCCAGGGCAGGGCTAAAAGTCCAGATGCAGGTTCTTAAAAAGTGCCTTACCCTTCCAGTGAGGCAAAGTCAGCCACTCATCCTGCAGATTCTACTGTCAGAGCAAGAAGCACAGTTTGGCATCCTTCAAAGTAACTCAGCTTCATTGAATTCCAGCTGTTCTTTAATGCACGACTGCAGCAAAAACTTGTCTTAATATGTTTTATGCGTTCTTGTGTATGTCTTCTGAGGGGGCTCACAAAGCACGTACATAATTTTAAAAGGCCAAGATTATTTGCAAAGGGTAATGGCATTTATTTGTTTTTTTGTTCATTTAATTTATATCCCACCCTCCCTGCCAAGGCAGGCTCAGGGCAGCTTACAGAATATGTATTAAAACAGCAAAATATGTTAAAACATAAGATTTAAATAAAACACAACATATAAAATAAAACACATCATAGGTGCTAGTACAGTCATAACCGATGGGGGTATTCTCTTGGCATCCAAGTTGTCAACTACCACCATAGGCTGGGTTCTTGCCAGGCTGTTGATTATTAAGTTGGTATTAATACTGGAGCCAGGGCCTCAATATTGAAAAGGCAGCATGCTCGTTGTCCTGCTGTAACTCCAAAGTCTGAGGTTGGCTGGTCCTGCACTAAGGAAACTTTACTGGCATGGCTTGTTATAAAATGCTTTATCCTTCAGCAAATAGGCTTCTCTGTCTTCCACCTGGGTCTTCAGGATTGCCATGTTTCCATGGACAGAAGGTCCTGCAACTTTACCAAGTGTAATAAGGGATGTGTTGCTGCGTAGTGGTAGAACATGTACCTGGCATGGAGAAGGCCAGTCCCCGGCATATCCAACTAGCAGTGTAGGAAAGAGCACCTGCCTGAAACCTTGGAGGCCACAGCAGTGACAGAGCATATTCAAGGCCACAGGTGAGGCATTTTCTGTTACAGAAATTTAGTGACCGGAGAGAAGATTAATCTGTTGACTTCTGCTTTCCTTGTAGAAAATCACAGAAACACAGATTGTGATGCCCACTGTGAACAGTCATTTTGCCAAGTGCAAAGTTTAATACAACAGGCAGGCAAACGTAATTGTTCAGCTCCCTTGATTATGTATCAAGCAAGATCCTGCTCAGATTGTCCCAATGACTGTTATCAGCTAAGCCAGGGGTGGCCAACCTGTGGCTCGGGAGCCACATGCGGCTCTTTCACATATATTGTGCGGCTCCTGGCAGGGCGGCTGGGGAAGCAAAGGGGAGGCATGCTTTTTCTCTCTTTCTCCCTCCCTCCCTTCCTTCCTTCCCTCCTCCCTCCCATCTATTTGCTTTCCTAGTTTCTCTCTCTCTCTTTCTTTCCACTTATTTAATTCTTTCTTTCCATCTCTCTCAATATCATTAGCAAACAAGTAATATCATTATCAACAACTGGTTTTCCTTGTTTGTTTTTATTTTTGGCAGTCCCATTTAACGTTAATAAAAAGCAAATTTGCATATTTTAAAAAATAAAAACGTGTGTGTGATATTTGTTCCTGTCTTGCGGCTCTCAGACATCTGACGTTTATTCTATGTGGCTCTTACGTTAAGCAAGGTTGGCCACCCCTGAGCTAAGCACATATAACATGGCATGTTGATTAGTAAAGGAAAATATGTATTTGAAACACACACACAAACACACAAAGACCTTAAAGGAGCAGAAGGCCAGAAGAACAGAACTCCTACACAGAGGTTGTCAGAGAAATGATGTCCACTGAACAAGTTTAAATACCTTTCAGTTTATTGTGTGACTTGCAAGAGAGTCTATTTACAAATCAGATTTAAAAACTGGAAAATGTGCATCTTCAGGTGACAAACCAAGACAGCCCTCAGCAAACCTCCAGTCTTCCCCCTCCACGTTTGGAATATCAGCAACTTTAAAAATTCAGTTCCCTTCCTTCTCTTCACCATCTCTTATTTGCATGTCTGAGAATTCTGAAAGCCTTTCAAAATCAGATGCATTTTTTAACAAAATTGCACACTTCACAGTAGTTTACACGGTGCTAGCATTGTTGTATTCTGTGTGGGGGAGAGCTTGCATTTAAATGCAGCATTTTGCATTTCCTGGATAAATAAAATGCTGGTCACTTCAAAATGAAGTGCTGCTGTAAAGGGAAAGACTTTGCACCAATTTTGTATTTAGAACTATAAAATAAGACTGGGGAGGCCAAGGGTGTATTTTCACCACCATACTTCTAAGCTTGTGGCAGGGCTCCGTTGGGGCCGGAGCGAGCCGGAGCGCCGCTCCGGGAGAGAAGGGGCCAGGGGGCGGGGGCGGGCGGGGCTGGGCAGGCCCCGTCCCGCCCCCAGTCGCCTTCTCTGGGGCCGCGGCTGGCCGCCGCCAGCCCCACCGAGGAGTCCCGTCCCGCCCCAGACGCCTTCCGCGGGGCCGCGGCTGGCCGCCGCCGGCCCCGCCGAGGAAGCCCCGTCCCGCCCCAGACGCCTTCCGCCGAGCCCTGCTTCCTCTCTTGGCGTCCGCCTGAACTTCCCAATTTCCAACGAAGTGGAAGGGAACCGTAAGTCAGCCCAGAAATTCATTTTACCTCATCTTGTTTTACTGAACCTGTTAGATCACTTTTATGTCCTGTTCTCTTGATAGTAATATTTAATGTGCAGAATTATATCATTCGCACAATGCTTTGTGCCTTAAAAGAAGCATTTTAAGACTTCATGCGTAGCTTGTTGTTTTTTTTTAAAGCTGGCTTGGAGTTCCTCTCTCCTGGCCTCCACTTAACCACTTCCCGGTTTCCTGGGGCAGCCATTTTGTGGCTGCGCCCACCATACTGTATCAGAATCCCACCTGCAGGCTCACAAAGGTGGGGCGGGGACACCTGACCTATTTTGGCAGGCTGTTCATCACTTTCTCCATTGCCACCCTGGGGGCATCAGGTTGAAGTACAGAGACCTCTGGCTCGATCTAGCAGGGGTCTTTTTACATTCTTAACCTCCATATTCCGAAGAAGTATATCTCCAAATGTCAATTTGTCACAGACATCCCTTTGGGGAAAACAAGTCAAGCTAGGATATGAAAAGGCGTCACAGCTACCCAGTTACCTTTCCTGCCAGGCTTTTTTTTCCACCAGAAAAGGAGGAGAATCCATTAACAGGATTATTCTCCTGCAGAATTGTAATGAGGATCCGAAGCACCGTGTCTCTTTGTGTTTTTTCATTATAAGAGCATATGTATAAAAATAGATAGCAGGTTTGAGGAGCAAGCATGGATAGAAAATGCAGCCATCTCATTGGCGTCATTTCAGGCTCTCTGCCTCCCTCTGGGAAAAGCAAGAGTCCTTTTTTTATGCAGAAGCAGCACAGTTGTGTCTTCTGAACTGGCAGAATAACTTTGAGCCATAAGGCCAGTTTTCACAAAAGGGCAGCGTAAGCCTACAAATCACGCAGATACCTGCTCCTCAGAAACGCAGGCGTAAGTTCAGCGAGCTGAAGGCCGAAGTGAGTCTGTCAGAGTTCAATTTGGAAATCTTTTGTGGGCTGTCAAGCCTGCATCTGTCACAGATTGCGGGTGGAGCAAAAAAAGGGGGGAGAGGAGGAAGAGGAGTAGTAGGAGATTGGATTTACACCCCACCCTTCACTCAGAGTCTCAGAGCCGCTTACAATATCCTTCCCTTCCTCTCCCCACAACAGACACCCTGTGTCAGGCTCCTGGACAAGTCACTCTCAACAACATGCTCTTCAGAAGTGATTTGTTTATTGAGGAACAGACATGATCCAGACCAGTACACTATCTGTGTCAGAACTGAGGGTTTTAGTGGGCACAGGTACAGTTACAGCTGATTCAAACAAGACTCCCCCCCCTTAATATGAACAACCCATCACGCCGTCCAAGCATTCCCGCCTAGTCGAGCCGTTGCATTGTCTACCCCCGCCCCTCTGGGAAATATACGATCCCATTATCTACTTCAGCTGGCGTGGAAAGTTTCAAGGACATTCCTCCGAGAGGAAAGCATTTTCAGAAAAAGTTACTGCTTCTACGATAGCACATTCACACACTCACATTCACGTCCCCTCCTCAGGAATTCCCCTTCCCCCACCCCCAGCCATGACAAACTAAGCGGAGCAGAGTTTGACACCCTGTGAGGTAGGTGGGGCTGAGAGAGCTCTTTTGAGGACTGCTCTTGTGAGAACAGGTCTGAGAGAACTTCTGACTGACCCAAGGTCACCTAGCTGGCTGCATGTGGAGGAGGAGTGGGGAATCAAACCCAATTATCCTGATTAGAGGCTCTTAACTGGCTCTGCAGCCCTGCTGGAGGGCTTCCTGGGAAGCTGTGATAGGCCCCTGAGGGAAGGAGGCCCCGTCCCGCCCCCAGACGCCTTCTGCGGGGCCGCGGCTGGCCGCTGCCGGCCCCGCCGAGGAAGCCCCGTCCCGCCCCCAGACGCCTTCCCCGGGGCCATGGCTGGCCGCCGGCCCCGGGAAAAAAACTCTCCCTCCCCCAGTCACCCCCAGAACCCCCCCTCCCTCCCCCACTCAACAGTTCCCCGGGCCCAAGGGAGGGAGAAGCCAGGCCTGAGTGGCTTAACGCCACTCAGGCCCAAGCAAGGGGGGGGGAAATGCCAGCCCCAGTGGGGGGGAGAAGCGCCCCTCCCTTCCTTCCCTCTCTCCCCCCACCTACCTACCTGTTCCTTCCTTCCCCTCTCCCTTCCTCCCTCCCTCTCCCCTTCCTCCCTCCCCCCTTCCTCCCTCCCTCCCTCCCTTCCTTCTCTCTCTCCCCCCAACTACCTACCTACCTTCCTGTTCCTTCCTTCCCCCCTTCCTCCCTCTCTCCCCCTCTCCCCCCTTCCTTCCTTCCTACCTTCCTTTCTTCTCTCTCTCCCCCCCCAACTACCTACCTACCTTCCTGTTCCTTCCTTCCCCCCTTCCTCCTTCTCTCCCCCCTTCCTTCCTTCCTTCCCCCTCCCTCCCTCCCGTCTTGCCTTCTGACACACTGCCCATGACGTCAGGGATGTGTGGCCTTTTGACACTTCCGGTGACGTCAGGGGGTGTGGTATATGCAAATGAGTTATGCTAATGAGCTCCTGCACCTCTTTTTTTACGAAAGGACCCCTGGCTTGTGGTATAACAGCATGAAAATATACAGCACATCAGATGCTATCATCAGAAATGTGTTAATGTGATGGTACCTGACACCGGTCAAAATAGCCCACTTACACACCAATGCCTCTCCCTTATGCTGGAAACGGTGTGGATCTAGAGGCACCTACTTCCATAACTGGTGGATATGCACTCATATTGAGCTGTTTTGGAAGCAAGTTCTACACAAAATTGAAATTCTGACTGAGCATACAGTTCCTTTTGATCTGGCTTTTAGTGCTACTCTTTAGTCAGCCTCCTGACCCACTGCCTCTGAGAACACTGGAACCAGGAGTCATTTCATAGAAAAAGAGGTGCAGGAGCTAATTACCATAACTCATTTGCATAACTCATTTGCATATGCCACACCCCCTAACATACCGGAAGTGTGTCCGAAGGCAACACCCACCCCTCAGGCTCCACTCCACAGATGAGTGAAACTGACCTGCTCTTCCTCCATTCCCTTCCCCATCCAATACTTTGTGCAATAAAAATAAGCGTAAAGAACACACCCTCATTCTCTTCCTGCTCCCTTGAAACCACCAGGTTTCAAGTAGACTTGAGATACCCAGGACACGTGCACCACCCATCCCTTTCCCTTCCCCTCCCCACAACAAGACACCTGTGAGGTCGGTGGGGCTGAGAGAGGTCTTTTGAGAACTGCTCATGAGAGAACAGCTCTGAGAGAACTTGTGACTGGCCCAAGGTCACACCAGCAGCTGCATGTGGAGGAGTGGGGAATCAAACCCGGTTCTCCCAGATTAGAGTCCAACTCCTGACCACTACACCAAACTGATGGGGTGGAAGCTGCTGAAGGGTTGGTGAAATTTCTCCAGTACTTATGTGCCATGTGCCCAGATAAAAAATGGTATACTTAGAAAATTTATATGCCACCTTGAGCAAGTCTCTGGAAAAGCAGCACATAGTCATAAAAGGAACAATGATAAAATTATCAATATTAAAACAAAACATTAAAAACAATAAAGACCCTAGCAGGACTTTCCCCGGGGTGCTGCACCTCTGCACTGCTCGGGGAAGCCGAGGAAGGGGCGGGGCTTGGTCATGTGCCCGCCCCCTGGGCTCCTCACTCCCGGAGCTGCGCTCCTGTGCACTCCTGCTCCAACGGACCCCTGACTGGAACTAATAAATATCTTGCTTACAGCTGCCAAAGTGGTTCTAGCACGGAATTGGAAAACTAAACCGGCTCCTGCCATAGTGCAATGGTTAAACAAAGTTTGGGATTTCTTTTTATTAGAAAAACTTTCTGTCTCTGCTAGTGCTGATGAAAATGAGAGGGAGCTCTTAAACCCTACAGATAAATGGAATTCAGTTTTAGTGAATGTAAACTTTGACCAGTTTGATTGGGAACGTGTGATGGATGCCAAATTCAAAACCTTTATATATGGGTAATATAGTTCCTTTAGCGAGTTTAGAAACCAATATGATATTCTTAGATAAGTTGAGCTGCAACTCTCATTGCATTGTTATTTTATAGCTATGTTCCTGTACTTGAAATATCACATACAGTTATGCCTGTATTTGCTGTGCTTGTTGGTTTACCCATTTCTGTTATTGCTCTTTTCTTATTAAATTAAAAAAAAAAAGATGACTCACTTGCTTAACCTGCTCATAAATCACTCAAGCCGATAAAAGAAATATGCTTGATAAAATGCTCAAATGAACTGATTACTTCCACTTTCGGAGTGCTAAATATTGACTGGTTGTGGATTTTTCTGAAATAAATGCTCTGGCTAGGAAACTCATTATGAATATTTGACTCATTATTAGTATCATTCATACTGAGTGTTTTCATGATACCCAAACCAGAATATAAGATGGGATACTTAAAATGGCTTCTCCAAAGTCTCAAAGGTACTTTAAAAAATTATAATAGCAGCTTTGCCTTGAGAGGCCTCTGAACAAAAGGATGGTTTTCAGTGTGGATGTCAATAGTCAAGGGAAGGAGCAAGTGCCCAGCTTTGTTACTATTGGCATTGATCTAGTGCCCTTGCCATGTTAGTCTCTGTGCTGAAGTAGCATAAATGCTGCAGATGATGTAGAGAAATTGCTGCCAGAGGTGCTGCCTTTACTCTTGGGTAGCCTCAATAGCAAGGGGCACCCCACTTCCAACCTGAACCAGAGACCCACAAAACTCAGGCCAAAGAAGACACTTCTGGTTCTGAAACGCAGAGCAAGTCATAGCTCTGGAAACAGGGATTTCATATTCAGGTGACAAAACCAAGACAGCCCTCAGCAAACCTCCAGTCTTCCCCCTCCACCCAGCAGAGATATGCTTATGGAATAACAATGGGTCCACCAGGTGAAGTATCTACATTTCTAAAGGCTATTCAGAGGCCACCTGGCAAATAGCCCAGTCTCTAGAACCTCGCCCAGCCCTTTCTTTGGTGTATCATCCCATGTCTATGTGTGGTATTTGTCCTTCCTTGCTCTCCATCCCTCAGGATACCAAGATAAACCAATCAAACATTCAAATTATTAACAATCCTTCCTGATGCTAATCAGGGACCCATCTCCCATCTTTTGTCTCTATCTGGGAACCTATTCAACTGCCTTGGCAAAACCATCAGTGGTCATAAAATCCATTCCACTAGCCCCAGTACAGACATCCAACACCTGGCTTCTGTTGTTAAAGCCTGACCCTGCCTCTCTGAGAGCTCATTGGTCACATTTAGGCCTTGCCCATCCTGGTGCCACGCACCACTGGGACTCATCATTGGTCCAGGTAATCTATTGTTCTCACCTGAGCCCAGCCCCCATTGGTCTGCATTGGTTTTCCATGTCTATATCCGTGAGCACATGGCCTTAGACTGTGTGCTTCTGCCCTGATGCCAACTGGCAGTCCACCCCTAAACCCTTTGGCTTTAGGCCATAATCCTTTCTTCATGGACCTCTGCACATCTGAACAGGTAGTATCACCCCATAACTGACCCCCTCTATAAGCTAGAAATCACCTCTGCTTCCTTAGGTCTGTATTGTGTATATGAATGCTTGATTTTGTGTTTGTATGTTTAAGAATCCTTCAGTAAAGAAATCATTATGTTAGCCACCTAGTCCCTGGGTTCCTGGGTTCTTGGGAATTCTCACTCTGGTATACACAGGTCTGATCCTATAGTTATGCCAATTTCTCATTAATATCATAATTCCCCATCTTTATTAAAGAACAGAGCAATTTGGCAAAAAAAAAGCTTACAGGCTCCATTAGACAGACAAGGCTGGTGTAGGAAGTATGAGTCTGACGATGGTAAGAGAGGATGGAGGAGAGTACTAGCAACAGAAGGGTGCATAAAGTGAGGTCAAATTGACTCAGATAATGTTGAAAAACCAGTTCATACATCCCATGCAGATACAGCTTAGTCCTCAGTGCAGGATAAGTATAAACAGCTCCCCTCCATCAGCTATTAGAAACTACTGCAAGAAGTGAGAAGTGGGCGACTAAAGTCCTAAAGTCATTACAAAATTTCACAAGCCTCCAAAAATTGTAGATTGCTCCTTGGGAAGTCATGTGGACTCAGTTAAGAATAATTGGTTAACATGAATTTTAATAATGGCAGTCAGGGCTATTTTTGGGCAGGAACGCACAGGAACGGAGTTCCGGCTGGCTTCCGAGTTGGCCACGCCTACAGCCTCCCCCCTCCCCCCAGGTTCCTCAGGCGACTCGCAAGCCATGGGGCGCCTGGGGAAGCCAAGCCGATCCAGTTTAAACTGCCTCCCCTCCTTGGGTTCCCCACCTGGAGAAGCTGATCCTGTGAGGGAGCTGCTGACAGCATTTAGTTCAATTGCTGACAAGATATCAGTGAGTCATGGACCATGTGTTAGATCCTGCTGATCTAGTTTGACAGCTGGGGAAGTCATATGACCAGAATGATATTGGATTTTTGCACACACTCATCATGACTCAGCTATTAGAGGTGCAACCTGATTGGTTGGTACTGGTATATATTGCAGACAGTTCATTGCTCTTTGCTCTCTCGTGGAGTACAGCTGTCTGCGTAGCACTCTGTCCGGTTGAACCCAGAAATTGCTACTAAAAGTACTGTATATAGTTCCAGTTGTTCAGTGTAAATAAATGTAAATACTCTGTATATATGAAACAGAGTCACTCTGCTATTTTTGCGGCGTCATCAAACCGTCAGGGTTATGGGCCCAGCACGACTGCATTGAGCTGTGGAGGGTCGGTCTAGTTGGGACTTGACACCCTCTGGAAGCAGCAGCAACCTGGACAAGGAACTGGAGTAACAGTCTTTTGAAGAGGACAGTGTACCTAAACCTGACTCAGGCGAGTCTGAGGAATCTGAGGGGCCGGAGGAGCTGGAGGCGTTGCCCAGGACTGGTCAACAGGATCTGTACAGTGAGTACAATATGGCTCTGGCTTCTACTGCTTTACTTGTGGACAAACTCACAAATGAGAACTGTCCTATTTGGTCTCTGCGGATGCAGCATTTTTTTAAAAAGGAGGGTCTGTGGACATGTGTGACTGCACCCCCTGCTGCTCCAACTGCAGAAGAGGCAGCTAAAGACGAAAAAGCCTTGGCAATACTTGTGCTGAGCTTGTCTGACCAGCAGATTTTGCATGTTGCAAATCAAACCACAGCAAAGGAAGCGTGGGATGCTTTAAAAACAGTTCATGTGCATAAGTCAGCAGCTTCATTAATTGCACTGACCAGATGAATGTACAGAACTGTCATGCTGCCAAACCAAACAGTCCGGTCTCACCCTGATGCCTTAACAGAATGCTTTCAGGCTCTTGCTGTTCGAGGAAAAGAGGTGGCTGAGGATGACCAAGTTTACATCTTATTGAGTTGTTTGCCGGAACAGTATAATGGATTTATTTCTGCTCTTGAAAGTGTTGATCATGATCAATTGAAGTTGGATTATGTAATTGGAAGATTGCTTGACCACGAGACTCGATCGCAAAGTAATGAGTTGGCAGGCTGCCATCCTGGGAACAGTTCCAAGGGAGATAGCAGTGTCTTTGCTGGCAGCATTCCCAGACCTGGAACAGGTCCCAACAAGATACCAGCTTCTAGGCAGAAGCGGTGTTTCAAGTGTAATTCTACTCAACATCTGGCTAAACAGTGTACGAAGGAATGGAGGCGAGCTGAAAGAGATGTTTTTGCTGGTGGCCGAGAAAAGTCTTCCAGCGCACTCAAGCAGCAAATCACATTGGTGACTATTGACAGTGCTGAGAACAATATCAAATGGATTATTGATTCTGGAGCCTCAAGGGTTTTTGTAAAAGACAAAAGTTTATTAACAGATATGCGGGCTACTGAGTTAAACAAAGTTTGTCTTGCTGACGGGAGCGCAGCTGCTGTGACGTGTGTGGGCAGTGTCTATTTTCCTAATCTCAATTATAAATTTAATGAAGTTCTCTGTGTGCCAGATTTAGAGAACAACCTGCTAAGTATTAGTGCTTTGGATGAGGCAGGGTTTAAAGTAACGTTTGAAAAGAAAAGTTGCACAATTCATAAGGGAAATCAGCTTGTGTCTGTTGGAAAATTGCAAGATGATGTTTATGTGCTAAGTAATGAGTGTATTAAGGCACAATCAGTGCTCAATAACAAGGATTTGCACCCAAATTGCATTCATTTATTCCATAGGCGATATGCCCATACAAGTTTTCACACTTTGAGTAAGACACTTGCTTGTTTGGGAAAAACAAATGTTAAAAAGTGTGATAATTTTCTGGAATGTGAGATATGCAAGCAATCTAAATCACAGGCATATCCAGTTGCTAAAGTAAGTGGCAGAGAGACACATGAACCACTTGCTTTAATTCATGCAGATGTCATTGGGCCATTTCCAAATAGTGTGTCTGGTAAAAGATTTTCATTGATTCTGGTGGATGATTTTTCTCGCTTTGTGTGGACATATCCACTAGAGAAAAAGTCTGAAGTGTGTGCCACTATTAAACAATGGGCTGCTAGTGTTCAAAGACAGTTGAAACGTCCTATTTGTGCTTTTCAGTCCGACATGGGAGGCGAATTTATGTCAGATGAATTAACTAAATGGTTTAAATCACAGGGAATTAAGCACAGAGTGTCAAATGTTGCTACTCCTCAAGAAAATGGTGTGGCTGAGCGAAAAGGAGGTGTATTGCAAACCATGGTTCATTCTGTATTAGCTGATGCCAACTTACCCTTTTCTTTTTGGGGAGAGGCTATAAAGTACTGCTGCTATTCTTTGAACAGATTGTGGACCAAAGCAATTGATGATATTCCCTATTCAGTGCTTTATGGGAAACAGCCTAACATAGAGCATTTAAGAACCTTTGGGACAAAAGCATGGGTCAATATTCCATTAAGCCAGAGGCGAAAAGGGAAACCTAGAGCTGAGAAGTTAACCTTTATAGGTTATCAGCCAGGAATGAAATCTTATCGTTTTGCTAATAAGAATAATTTGCTTAAATATAGCAGGTCAGCAAATTTTTGTGAAAATGCCAACTGGTCTAGAATTCATTCTAATGAGTTACCTTCTAAAGTGTTGCTACCCTTGACTCAAACTGACCAAGCTGTGCAAAATGCTGAAAATGAACAAGAAGTTAAGCAGGAAGTTTTGTCTCCTAGCAGGTCGTCGTCTGAAACTGAGCAGAGTGCGCAACAACAGCCAATTAGAGTGTCCAGTCGTGCTACTAAGGGTGTACCACCGCAGCGTTATGGAATTAATCATGTTTATGTTCCAGATAACTATTCTGATGTTTTGGCTGTACAAGGGAAGCAGAAACGTGCTTGGCTGGATGCTATGCAAGCTGAATATAATGCTTTGATTAATTACAAAGTATTTTCTCGTTCACAGTTGCCAGCTGATAAGAGGCCACTTGGATGTCGCTGGTTATTCAAGGTCAAATCTTCCAGTGATGGCAATTTAAAGTACAAGGCCCGTTTAGTAGCACAAGGTTTTCTACAAAGAGAAGGGAGTGATTTTAATGAATGTTTTTCTCCCACAGTGAGAATGGAGAGTGTGAAGGCAGCACTTGTTCTGGCTACAAAGCGCGGAATGAACGTTAACCATTTTGACGTTGAAACAGCTTACCTCAATGCGCCATTGGAGGAAGAACTATATCTAAAACAAATACCTGGTTTTGAATGTGATGACCCAAATGTTGTTTTAAGACTGCACAAAGGTCTTTATGGGTTGCGTCAAAGTGCTCATCTCTGGGGAGAGTGTTTATGCAAGGCATTAACAAAACTTGGGTTTAAACAAAGTGTGGCTGATTCATGTTTGTACAGTATCACTATTGACGGGCAGCAATGTTTTGTTTTAGTGTTTGTGGATGATATTTGTTTTCTTTACCACAGTGCAGTGCAACTGAGTTGGTTCACAGAGACTATACAGTCACAATTTAAAATAAAGGATTTGGGTGCCATTCAGAACTATTTGGGAGTCCAGATCTCCAGAAATGATGATGGTATATTTGAACTGAGTCAAGAAAGTAAAATTGTTCAGCTGTTAGAGAAATTTAATATGTCTGAGGCACACAGTGTGGACACCCCTATGACTACAGGTTACTGTAAGGAAACTGATGTGAATGTTTTTGCTGACAAGGGGTTATATCAGTCATTAATTGGATCTTTGTTGTATCTTAGTTATTGTAGTCGTCTAGATATATGCACAGCTGTTCATTGGCTAACACAAAAATGTTCAAATCCCTCGCAAAATGACTGGCTTGCAGCAAAAAGAGTTTTGAAGTATCTTAAAGGAACATTACATCACAAACTTTTGCTTAATGTGTCTAATGATCAACCACTTTCTGCTTACTGTGATGCTAGCTGGGGAGAGAGAAGTGATGGCAAATCTACTTCTGGTTTTGCTGTTTATATGTTTGGGGCTTTGGTTGCCTGGAAATCTATAAAGCAAACTCATGTGGCTACAAGTTCCTGTGAAGCAGAGTTCTCATCAATGAGTGATTGTGTAGTTCAAATTGAATGGTTTTACCAATTACTTCTTGATTTAAATGTAGATTGTAAATTGCCAGTATCTGTCTACAGTGACAGTTCGTCGGCCAGACAACTTGCAAATAATTAAGGTGTGCATACAAGAAGTAAACATATAATTGTAAGGTATCAAAATGTAAGAACAGCTATATGTAAAGGATTTGTTTCTTTGGTGCAATGTACATCTACTGACAATGTAGCAGATTTGTTTACGAAAAATTTACCCCGAGAAAGATTTGTAAAACTGTGCAAAATGTTACCCATGACTAACTGAATCTTGGGAGGCGTGACAGCATTTAGTTCAATTGCTGACAAGATATCAGTGAGTCATGGACCATGTGTTAGATCCTGCTGATCTAGTTTGACAGCTGGGGAAGTCATATGACCAGAATGATATTGGATTTTTGCACACACTCATCATGACTCAGCTATTAGAGGTGCAACCTGATTGGTTGGTACTGATATATATTGCAGACAGTTCATTGCTCTTTGCTCTCTCATGGAGTACAGCTGTCTGCGTAGCACTCTGTCCGGTTGAACCCAGAAATTGCTACTAAAAGTACTGTATATAGTTCCAGTTGTTCAGTGTAAATAAATGTAAATACTCTGTATATATGAAACAGAGTCACTCTGCTATTTTTGCGGCATCATCAAACCGTCAGCTGCACGGTCAGGGGTGTGGCCTAATATGCTAATGAGTTTCTGCTGTTGGGTTGGCCTGTTATGCTAATGAGTTCCTGCTGGGCTTTTTCTACAAAAAAAGCCCTGATGGCAGTAAATAACATAATTTCCTCTAGATGGATCTATTGAGTGAATTTGTGTGGGAACATCCCAGGGTTCCTAATGTTTCTACTCACAATAATGAAATTATCCACACTCTTCTTGAAGGACCAAGGTATCATACAAAGGAAAGGAGAAGGCTCCTGAAACATTCACCATCACAACAGTATCAGTGTACAAGTAGGCTTCTCCCAAAATGGAGGAGCCTCTATAAATATTCCTTCCTCCCTTTGATTACTCTTTGTAAATGTCCTGGGTGGGAAACTTGGAGTGGGAGGTAATTTGGAGTGGAGGTAGGTAATTTGGAGTGCAGAAATTACACCCCCCTCTTCCTCCTCCACTGCATTTCTGTCCCTGTTTGCCACTCAGGAGGTGGTTTTACCTGTTCGAAAAGGGCTTGGGGTTATGTATGTATTTTTGTGCATATGTAACTTCACCGAGGTTTGCTTCACACATAATCTTCCAAACGTGTGCATTAGTGCTTCCATCGCTGCAGCAACAAAAAAATAGCTGCTGAGATAAAGAATGTGTTCAATGTAAGTTAACCATTCTTTTCCTTCTCTGTTGTGTCCTCTGTTTTGCAGTTGTTCTAGTTGATATGCAATGCACAGTAATCATTATTATCATACTGACAGGAGAATGTACATTCCAAAACAGTTAAATGTTTGACGTTATCAGTGCTGCCACCCCTCCCACTGACATCAGTTTCCAGCCACATAGTATTTGATTATATGTATTATGTGATGATAGACGCAGCAATAAATGCACTGTTTCATTTGCTATCAGGTTACATGTCAGGTTGATTTGCTGGGATATAATTTAACAACAAAAAAGTTTGTGAATGAACATACTTTAACTTCTAGTTCTGACTTTTCCATTTGGACAACCTTTGAAGGAAAGTAGAGATAAGATATTAGCTGCCCAGGTTTTCCCACAAAATATTAAAGGGAATATCTTTATCTGCAAATTGTAGATTAACTTCATGGCTCCAGGAAACAGTGCCATACTGTAAAATTTCATTTATGTTCAATTTCTAGATCTCACAGTGCTATTTAAGCTCTGCCAGTACATAAATGAACAGTGAGTAAACCTCAGGCAAAAATGAAAAGAAAAAAGATCTCACTTTCTGTCAAATCTGCCTCCTACATACAGCCTATGATCAATCATAAACAGTGTGTGTAGACTTTCATATGAAGTAGCTGCCTTCTTGTTGATAGAATTAAGTTCCTCTTAAAGGGAGCAAAGAACCCCACAAGATGCTGATGAAATAATTTGTACAGTTCATATAAAATCAATTATTCTAATGTCTGCTGTATAATTTGCAGTAATTCCCTGCTTTAATTTTTTATTATTTTATTTTACACCAGCAAGAAATAATTATTCCATTCAATTATTCCTTGGTGTGACTTCCTTCTCTAGCAAGCTCTTTGGCTGAATTTTTCATTTGAGATATAGGATTCCAGAACACTTATTTAGGGGAAAAGGCCAAAGTTTACATGACAAATAGGCAGGGGAAAGGGCGTGTCATGCGATCGCCAATATGACCTTCAAATATGCATGTTTTTTTAGCAATGCCTTCAGGGAACAGGAGGTGGTTTTAAAGGTTAAATCTGCACTGTTTCTGATTGGATGGATGTCGGGAGCCTGAAGGCCAGATGCCTATGACAGAACATGCATTAGAATCTCTTTACACAGTTTACTCAGACCCCTTCCAGTCCAGCTTCCGACCAGGCCATGGGACAGAGGCAGTCCTGGTTGCCCTCACAGATGATCTTTGGAGGCAGTACGGTGGTGTTGATGTTGTTGGACCTGCCGGCAGCGTTCGACATGGTCAGCCATCAACTACTGGTCCACCGCCTCACCGATGCCAGGATTCAGGGGCTTGCCTTGCAGTGGCTTTCCTCATTTCTTCAGGGTCGGGGACAGAGGGTGGCAGTTGGGGAACAACCGTCTATAAGGCACCCGCTAGTGTGTGGAGTGCCCCAAGGAACAGTACTTTCCCCAGTGCTGTTTAACATCTATATGCTCCCCCTCGCCTAGATTGCCCGGAGACATGGGATGGGTTGTCACCAATATGCTGACGATACCCAGCTCTATCTGCCGTTGGACGGCCAGTCAGACTCTAGTCTGGGAGACCTGGACCTGGTGATGAAGATGGAGGTCATGTGCTTGAGTCAGAGCAGTCCAAGGTTAGGGATCCCTCTCCCAACCTTTGATGGGGTGCCATTGGTGCCAGAGGTTAAGAGTTTGGGAGTGTTCCTGGATGGAGACCTAGGTAGCAGCCACTGCCAAATTGGCCTTTTACCATCTATGGCTGATCTGGCAGTTGGTTCCCTGTCTTGAACGCAATGATCTAGCAACGGTGATCCACACATTGGTTGCCTCAAGATAGGATTACTGTAATGCTTTCTACATGGGGCTGCCCTTGTCCCAAATCCGGAAGCTGCAGCTGGTGCAGAATGCAGCGGCGAGACTGTTGTTGTGTCTCCCCATGCGGGAACACATCCAGCCTGCCCTAAAAACACTGTACTGGCTGCCTATAGCATACCGGATAAGGTTCAAGGTCCTGGTTCTTACCTTTAAAGCCCTATATGGCTGAGGACCTACTTACCTAAGGGACCGCCTTTCCTCACATGTACCCTGGAGAGCACTAAGATTGGGTTCCCAAAACCACCTGGTTCTTCCAGGCCCTTAAGAGGCCAGGTTAGCTACAACAAGGACCAGGGCCTTTTCTGTGGTGGCCCCTCACTGGTGGAATGAGCTCCCAGAGGACATCAGGGCCCTGTGGGACCTTTTACAGTTCTGCAGGGCCTGTAAAACAGAGCTCTTCTGCCAGGCTTTCAAGTAGGGTGCCACCTCAATATTATGACCCTGGCCTGATTACCAACAGTACCAACAGAACTGACAGTACCACCAACTGAGGTTCAGCAGCTAGGTGGAAGCTTGGAGGCACCACTCAGTTGACAACAGAAAATCGCCATCTTGTAATATAATATTTTGTCTGTATAGTTATGGTTTTATGTTGATTTGATTGTTTTAACTGGTGTTTTAAAGAATATTTATATATGTTGTTAGCCACCCTGAGCCCACCAGATGGCAGGGAAGGTGGGATATAAATGTAAATATAAATAAATAAAATATGTCTTTTCTGTTATTTTTGATTCAGTAAGACTCTTTGTATACATCTTTTCCCATATGTAATTGTTATATCCATGGATGGTCACTTATCTTTCTAGGGTACCTTGATAAGGGGCATTGTCTAAAGAATAAGGAGGGGGAGCCAGATTTAAGTCTCCATGTAATCCTGAAATTTTTCCTCAATGACCCTGGATCACTCACACTGTCTCTCTGCCTAACCTACATCACAAACTCAATGTGATAATAAGATGAGGAGAAGGGGACTGTGTATACATAAGAGGTGTCTTGCTGGATTAATCACTGGGCCATCTAATCCAGCATCCTGCTTCCCAGTGACCAACCGGTTGCCATGGAGGACCAAGTGAAAGAACATAGAGACCAAGTCCTTCCATTGATGTTGCCTCCTAGCTCTGGTATTCAGAGGTTTACTGTCTCTCGGTAGGTAAATTCCCTTTAGCCTAACCTTCATCTATGCTAGTGGCTATCACTAAGTCAGCTGGCAGCAGATTCCACAATTTAATTATTCATTGAGTGAATAAGTACTTTCTTTAGTCCAGGATGAAAATCAAGTAGATGAACAAATTATTGAATGGGATGTGTCAGAGCCATCCAGTGGGATGTACATAGGGCTGCCAAGTCAGCCGGGGGGGCAGGGGATCCCCCGCTAAAGGAGTTCCCGATCCGCCGGCCAGCATTTGGCCGGCGGGGGGAAACCCCCCCCCCACGTCGTCCAGTGAGGACGACGTAATGACATCACCGGAAGTGACGTCAGCACGTTGGGGGCGTTGCCAGGGCGACGCTCTGGCAATCGCCCCAAAACTCTATGATACCATAGAGTTTTGGGGTGATTGCCAGAGCGTCGCCCTGGCAATGCCCCCAACGTGCTGACATAACTTCTGGTGACATCGCTAGGCGCGCACGCAAAGCGCGCGCACCACAAGAAACTCCCGACTAGAGAAGGGCTCCCCCCCGCCAGTGAGTTTTGAAGACTTGGCAACCCTAGATGTACAGGAGATATTTACTGTGGTATCTGTTGCTACACATAAATATAGTCCTCCAGGTTAAAAAAAAAGGCAGACAGAAAAATGATCAGGGTAGTCTTGATGATGCTCCTTTCTGTTTATTGTTATGGTGGCTGTGTGAGGTTAATTTTGTGATTTTGAAAGCATTTACGTAACAGTTTTCAGTGCTATATATGGTGCATTTAGATTTTTTTTTAAATCACCCCCACCACACCCTGCCATGGGACGCATCCAACCCCTCACAGCTAAACTCTTGAAAGGGCCATTTGAATGAGGGTAAGGAGAGAGGAGGCAGCCTAGGTGGAGAGAACAGGAGAAGTCAACATGCTGCCGGGTATCCCTTCCTTCTTGTGCTTGGTTACCTCTGCTCTGAGAGTGACCAGTGTGAAAGAAGAGCGGTCAGAGGTTTGAGCAGAAAGGGAAGAGAATGGGCTGGCTGATCAGGTGTGAGAGTTCTGCTCAAAGTAGTCAAGGATCAGATCTTGGTTAGTTAACCAAAGTTCTTTATTTCCAATCTCTACATTAGTACAGCTTCTCGGATTATTGTCAGAGATGAGACAGATAATACAAGCAGGTCTATTATACCATTCCAAGGAGTTTGAATTACCCATAGGTAGCCAATCACTATAGGAAAAAATTGGCGGGCAAAAAGGGATTCTGACCGTTTGGTTCTCACAGGAAAGAAAGTGAGGTGTCAAGCTGTAAATTTCCTTTCCCAAACCAGACCCCTCAGATGTTACCAGTTCACATAACAATCAATGGCCTCAAGGCTTTTGCATGTGATAAGAGATGAGAGGTATCCTCCCTTGAAGTCCCAGCCGGGGCAGCTGGAATGCGGAGGCAGGGATGTGAGAGGCCTCCTTGTTCTCATACATTACAGATGTCACCCTCCCGCTTCAATTGCTACAAACTCCAGGGCTGGTCAAGCAGTAGAACATGGCAGTTACAAACACAGAATAAAACATAGAGTAATAGAGAGGGTACAGGCATGAGTACTATGATGTCTGAATTAGCAGATTCTGACACACTGGCCTCCTCATAATTACCTTCACCTGGGCTTATCAGGAAACATTTTATGAAAAACTCTAACTAGTTTGGGAGCATGCACATTTTCAGAGCGAATCCACTCATTGTGTTCGGGACCAAAATCAAGCCATCTAACTAAATAATACAATCGGCCCCTCCGCATCTTAGAATCAAGAATCTCAGTTATCTCGAAATGAGGGCCCCCCCCTTCATCAGTGGAGGAGGAACTGGAGGAACTGGATGCCATGCATTCGGCCCAGGATCTTTCTTCAGCAAGCTGAAATGAAAAACAGGATGCACAGAACTCAGTGATTTAGGCAGCTCTAATTCAAAAGACACATCTGAAATTTTTCGCAACACTTTGTAGGGTCCCACATATTTCCATCCCAGTTTTCGACTGGGTTGCAAGCCATGTATATTTTTTGTTGAAAGATAGACAGAGTCCCCAGGCTGGAGATCCCAGCCCACCGCTCGGCCCCGATCCGCATATTTTTTGTAGTCCTCTTTCGCTTGGTCCAGTGCCTTGGCTATTAGTGGCCATGAGTCTTGTAATGTCGCCCACCAACTCCTGAAATCCGTTGGGGATGCATTGGGCACATTTTCAATGGTGGGTAATGGCTTTCCCTCAAAACCTCCCATGGCCATGAAGGGGGAGACGCCCGTGGAAGAATGCACTGCATTGTTATAGCTGTATTCTGCAAATGGCAATAAATCCACCCAATTGTCTTGGTGGTAGTTGGTGTAGCACCTTAAGAACTGTTCCAGGATTTGATTAGTTCGCTCGGACTGTCCATCGGTTTCTGGATGGTAACCCGAGCTTAGTGCCAGCTCTATGTCCATTAGTTTTAGAAGCTCCTGCCAGAAGTTGGCAACGAATTGACTGCCCCTGTCGGATACCACCCTCTTAGGAAAAGCGTGTAATTTAATCATCTGGTTGAAAAAAGCTTTAGCCATTCCCTTTGCCGTGGGTAGCTGTTTGAAGGGGGTGAAATGGGCTTGCTTCGAAAATGTGTCTACCACTACCCAAATTACAGTTTTCCCTTTCGAGGGTGGTAGATTAGTAATGAAGTCCATAGCTATCGCCTCCCAAGGGCGGGAAGGGGTAGGCAAAGGATGCAAGAGTCCCGAAACCTTTCCTCCCCTCTTTTTGCACATTAAGCAAGTTTGGCAGGCCGAGACGAAGTCGGAAACATCCCGGCGCATGCGCGGCCACCAAAACTGACGTTGAATTAAGTTAAGTGTCTTTAGAAACCCAAAGTGTCCAGCCAGTTTGGAAGAATGGCATGCCAATAAGACGTCTTTACGCTTGCTTTGAGGCACCACCAATTTGTCCCCATGGTACCAACACTGATTTTCCCTCCTTGAACATTCAGCTAGTGTTTCCAGTTCCTCGACTTCCTCGGGAGAATACTCCCCCCCCCCCAATCGCATGCCTCAGTGTCTACTGGAGTTCGTTTGTGCTGACTTCTGGTAGTGACTGCCCCTCCCAGCTGCTGGGGGGAGAACATGGAGTCGAACACCTCTTCTTTCAAGCTCTCATGTTGGGGCAACCGGGAGAGTGCGTCTGCTAAGGAGTTGGCCTTTCCGGGGAAGTGTTTTAACACAAAATTAAATTTCGAAAAGAAATCAGCCCACCGAAGCTGCTTCACATTTAGTGATCTCTGCGTGCGCAGCGCTTCTAGGTTTTTATGATCAGTCCAAATTTCAAACGGGGTTTGCGCCCCTCTAGCCAATGCCGCCACGTAGTGAGAGCTAGCCGGATAGCCGCGGCTTCCTTGTCCCACACTGACCAGTTTCTTTCCGTGTCATTAAACTTTTTGGAAATGTAGGCTCGGGGGTGTAGCTTCCCATCCGGCCCTTGTTGTAGAACGCCCCCCCCCCCATAGCCACGTCGGAAGCGTCTACATGGATTATGAACTCTTTGGTTTCGTCTGGATGGGCTAAGATGGGTTCAGAAGTGAAAAGGATTTTTAGTGTCTCGAACGCTCTTTGGCACTCCCCATTCCAGGCGATCCTCTCCCCAGGTTTCCCGGCTTCCGAACCCCTACCCTTGGTTTTCAGCAAATCCGTCAGGGGGAGGGTAACTGTTGCAAAGTCTTTTATGAAAGTTCGATAAAAGTTACAAAATCCTAATAGGCTCTGTAATTGTTTTCTCGTCCGGGGGGCTTCCCACTGGACCACTGCTTCCACTTTTGCTGGGTCCATTTCTAATCCCCTCTGTGAAATGCGATACCCTAGGAAGTCTACTGACTCACGGTGGAACTCGCACTTTGACAACTTAACATACAGTTGGTTTTTCAGCAAGGTGGAAAGGACCTCCCGGACTAATTTCACGTGCTCTTTCTTATCAGCAGAGTAAATCAAGATATCATCTATGTAACATAACACCCCCTTGAATAAATGCTTGTGTAACACTTCATTTATCAAACTCATAAAGACCCCAGGAGCGCCACTTAAGCCGAACGGCATCACCAGGTATTCAAACTGTCCCAATGGAGTATTGAATGCAGTCTTGAACTCGTCCCCCTCCCTTATGCGCACCCGGAAATAAGCATCCCGGAGATCTAGCTTAGTGAATATTTTTCCCTTGGCCGCTTCAGTCAATAAGTCTTTTATTAATGGGAGGGGGTAGGCATTAGAAGTGGAGACCGCATTTAGTCCCCTGTAGTCCGTGCACAAGTGCAGCCCCCCGTCTTTCTTTTTCCGGAACAAAACGGGGGCGGCGAAGGGGGATTTCGCTGGGCGGATGAAGCCTCGCTCCAAATTCTTGTCTAGAAACTTTCGTAGCTCCTCCCGCTCTAAGGGGCTCATGGAGTAAAGTTTTCCTTTGGGGAGTTTCTCGCCCGGGAGCAGCTCTATGGCACAGTCTGACAGTCTGTGGGGGGGTAGCTCATCCGCCTCGGTCTCACTGAAGACCTCCATCAGGTCTCTATACTCCCGGGGGACCGTGGAGGGGGCGAGGGCGAGGGCAGCCGGTCGGGGAGGAGGGCTTGGTGGTTCCGGTCCCCACTCAGAGTCCCATTTGTGCGTCAAGCACCGGTCGTCCACCCAGGAGATTTCCCCTTCACTCCATTTGATGTAGGGGTCGTGTGAGCTCAGCCAGGGGCTTCCCAGTACCATGGGGAACTGGGCATTTGGGGTGATGACAAAAGCTCGTTTCTCCCAATGCTCCCCGGTTCCCAAAATCAGGCCCTCAGTTTCAGCTACACACTCTTCTTTCATTTCTGACCCATCCATTTGCGTGAATTTTAGGGGCTCGGCCAGCAGGGTGACTTTTGGCCCCAACCCTTCCACCACTAAAGGGCTAATTAAGTCCCGAGCACACCCAGAGTCAATTAGGGCGTGGACCCTCATGTGAGTGCCCGTTCCCGGGGTCATTACAGTCACTACCATATATAACAGGGGGCCAGGGATGCTCACCGGACATGGCACTTCTTGGCTGGGGACCTGCAGTTCTGCGCCGCTCACTGCAGGCCGTTGGAGTTTCCCGACATTGTCATGCCTGCCCCTGATTCAGACACCATGCCTGACCTGGAGCCAGATGTGGAGGCAGACAGGCAGCCTCAGGAAGACTTGGCTCCTTTAATGGGGAATACTGAGAGTGACACAGAGTCAGTTCTCCAGGAGGTGCCACCTGATCAGGCTTTGCCCGGACAGAGCTCATCCCCGGCTGAATCCCCTCCACCTGTCAGCAGACTGCGTGCCAAATGCAGGCAGCTGTTAAAAGAACGACGGCGTTCAGCGCGTTTACGATACAGAGACCTGAGCCCAGAGTACTGACTGAATCTCAGCCACAGTTAATGAGCTCCTAAGGAGATAACGAGGCAGCTCAAAATATAAGGAGCTGCCGAACGCCGGATGCTTTGTGCTGGCAAAGATTCTCTGTTGTTGACAGGAATTTTGGCACCCTCCTGATCTCGTGAACTAATCTGGCATCTTGAACCTTGGAACCGTGTACCTGGACTTGGATTGGATTGTGGATTTGGACTTGGCATTTTGGACCTACGCTTGACTTCCCGGCTTCTGACTCCCAGCTCTACTTTGTGACTACGGCTTTGCTTCGCCCTTCGGCTAATCTAAAAGGTGATTTATGTGGCTTGACTCGGACTGTTTAGACTACGCTTGTCCCTGACCCCTTGCTTGCAAAGAACTACTGCCTGCACACAGGGCTATTGTGAAATCTGATTCCACCGAGACGTCCTGTCGTGACAGATTGCCAGCACCCCATCCAGGCTTTATCATGACGGACCAAGCAGCGGGAGGGGCTGACCCACTCTCGGGCCTCATTCATCAAGTGCAGCAATTAACCCAGGCTGTGTTTGCATTGCAGCAGCAGACAGCCTCAAATTCTGCTGCGCTGGCTGTTGCCCCCACGCCTCCTACCCGTTGCCCTGTGAATCCTCCAGACCGTTTTGGTGGTAGCCTGGAAGAATTTCCTGCTTTCCTGGCCCAGTGTGAGCTCTACATGGAGTTACGTCATGCTGACTTTCCAACAGATAAAATGAAGGTCTGTTTTGTGTTGAGTCTTCTGAAAGGGCAAGCAGCCAAATGGGCCACACCTTTGCTGGTGGGGGCTTCACCCCTGCTCTCAAATTATTCAAACTTCAAGGCTCATTTCACAGCTGCTTATGCCGACCCAGTCAGAGCGGAAACAGCCAACCGCAAGATAAGGAGTCTTAAACAGACTAAAATTTCTGTGTCTCAGTACTCCACAGAGTTTCAGCTGATAGCCCAGAACCTGACCTGGAATGAAGCAGCCCTTATCGATCAGTACACCGAAGGACTCTCTGACGAGGTACTGGATGAGTTGGCCCGCAGTGACCGTCCAAACACACTGCAGGACCTGATCCTCCTGTGCCTACGAATTGATGGGCGATTACAAAGTCGCCATCAAAGCCGGAAAGTAAGCCACCCCCCATCTAAAACTCTCCAACCAACTCCTTCTCTGAACCCTACTCCAACTTCCGCAGCAGGAGAACCCATGCAGCTGGGCGGCGCCCGTCCCCGATTGACGCCTGAAGAGAAGGCCAGACGGCGCACCCACAATCTGTGCCTATACTGTGGCCAGGCCGGACACTTCTCCAGCAGCTGCCCCGCCAAGACGAGGCACCCCGTCGACCCAGCCGCCCCAGTAAAAGGGCAGCCCCAAGTCTAGCTGGATCCCCCGGCTTGGGGCCTCTCCTGGGGTCTTCCAGTTCTGCCTACCCCCCGCACACCCCGTTCCTGCTACCAGTTCGCCTGCAGCTCCCAGACGGCCGCTGGCTCTTTGTGCACGCTATGCTGGACTCTGGAGCCGCCTGCTGTTATATGGACATCCACTTTGCCAAAGAACAGGACATTCCCACCCGGGCCAAGAAGACCCCCACTCTGGTCGAGGCCGTGGATGGACGCTTGCTGCGCTCGGGACCCGTCATCCACGAGACCCAGCCGCTCGTCTTGTGGGTTCAGCAGCACCAGGAAAAGCTGGCGTTCGATCTCGTCCGCATGCCACGGTTCCCCATCATCCTTGGCCTGTCCTGGCTTCGCACCCATAACCCGCAGGTGGACTGGGTGCACCAGGACCTTCGGTTCGAAACCACGTCTGCATCCCAGACCAAAGCACACCCTACCTCCACGCCTGCATCCTCACCCAGCTCCGTGCCTACCGTCAGCGTCTTAGGGTCTGCCACAACGCTGCCCGCTCCCTACCAGGCATTTGCTGACGTCTTTGATGAAAAGGAAGTGGATCAGCTACCCCCACATCGGCCTTACGACTGTGCCATTGACTTGGTACCTGGCGCCCCGCTACCTTCCGGCCGCCTCTATCCCATGGCGGAACCTGAACTTGCAGCACTCCGGGATTACCTGGAGAAGAATTTGGCCCGCGGCTTCATCCGACCATCCACCTCACCACTGTCATCACCCGTGCTCTTTGTGAAGAAGAAGACGGGGGATCTGAGATTGTGCAATGACTACCGGGCGCTCAATAAAATTACAATTCGAGATCGCTACCCCCTTCCTCTGATTCCAGAACTTTTGGACCAACTGAAGGGGGCCCAGGTGTACACCAAGCTCGATCTTAGAGGTGCGTACAACTTAGTGCGCATAAAACCAGGCGATGAGTGGAAGACAGCATTCGGCACCCGGTATGGCCAGTACGAACACCTGGTCATGCCCTTCGGCCTTACCAACGCTCCTGCAGTCTTCCAAAGGTTCATGAACGATGTGTTCCGTGACCTACTGGACCGGTTCGTCATCATTTATTTAGATGACATCTTGGTGTATTCATCCTCCCTGCCGGAGCACCATGAACATGTGCGGCAGGTACTTCACCGACTACGCACCCATGGGCTCTACGCCAAGCTGGAAAAATGCGCCTTCCATCTTCAATCAGTGGAGTTCCTAGGGCACATTATCTCGCCCCAAGGGACCCAGATGGACCCAAAGAAGGTTGACGCCATTCTCAATTGGCAAGCCCCCCAAAACCAGAAGGATGTCCAGCGCCTCCTCGGCTTCGCCAATTATTACCGCCAGTTTGTTCCCGCCTATGCCGACCTTACCAAGCCGTTGACCCATCTCCTCCGGCCAAAGGAATCTTTCCAGTGGTCTCCAGAAGCGGAACAGGCCTTTGCTACCCTCAAGCAACGCTTCGCCTCCGGTCCCCTCCTGCGTTATCCCGACCCCCGCCTGCCATTCGTCGTGGAAGCTGACGCCTCCAGTGTTGCCATTGGGGCCGTTCTATCTCAGCGGGATGACCCCACCCAGCCTCTGCAGCCGTGTGCGTACTACTCCCGGCAGCTCTCTCCCGCTGAACGTAACTACACCATCTGGGAAAGAGAACTGCTCGCCATAAAGACAGCCTTCGAAGTCTGGCGGCACCACCTCGAGGGCGCCCGTCATCCCGTCCAGGTACTAACTGACCACCGGAACCTCGAGCACCTCCAGATGACCCGTCGGCTCAACCAGCGCCAGATCCGTTGGTCCTTGTTTTTCTCCCGGTTCGATTTCAAGGTGTCCTACATCCCACACTCTCAGAACCAGAAGGCAGACGCCTTATCCCGAAGACCGGACTATGCTGCTGCAGCCCCTGATGATGCCCCAAAGACCAGCATCTTGCCGCCTACGGTCTTTGCCGCCACCTCTGATGTGCCCTCGTTTGCGGATGAAATCCGAGCCAGTCAGGCTGCAGACCCCTGGGCTCAAAAACACCTCCAGGAGTTGCAGCAAAGGGCTTCTGGAGATTTGAATACCCGGGATGGTCTCTTGTACCACCGAGACCAACTCTACGTCCCACCAGGGCCCCTGAGAGCACGCATTCTCCACCTGCATCACGATGCCCTGCCAGCTGGGCACTTTGGACAATATAAAACAGCCCACCTACTAACCCGCGAGTTTTGGTGGCCTCGTATTCGAGCCGATGTTAACCGGTACGTGACCTCCTGCGAAGTCTGTCGCCGTGCCAAGAACGTACCAGCCAAACCCTCGGGCCTCCTGCAACCGCTCCCTGTCCCCTCTGGTCCTTGGGACTTCATATCCATGGACTTCATCGTGGACCTGCCCCGATCGCAAGGCCACACATGCATCTTGGTGGTAGTGGACTTGTTCTCTAAGATGGCCCACTTCGTATCTTGCCCCAAGATCCCCACTGGACCAGACACCGCTCAGCTCTACCTGCAACACATATTCAGAATCCATGGACTACCCAAAGAGATAGTATCCGATCGCGGCCCGCAATTTGCCTCGCGGTTCTGGCAGGCACTGCACCACGGATTAGGGACCAAGGTCCACTTGTCATCCGCTTACCATCCCCAGACCGATGGGCAGACCGAGAGGACCAACGCCACCCTCGAGCAATATCTCCGCTGCTACACGTCCTATCAACAGGACAACTGGGTGTCATTACTCCCGCTGGCAGAATTCGCCTATAACAATGCAATCCATAATGCCACCCAGACTACACCCTTTGCCGCCAACTACGGGTACCACCCACGGTTCTTTCCCCCTGTTGGTCCTGCGTCCAAGGTCCCAGCTGCTGATGACCGCATCCAGGAGCTCCACGCCCTCCACGCCTTGCTCCAGGCTCAGCTTCGGCGTGCTAAGGATGCATACAAGCAAGCCGCAGATCACCACCGTCAAGAAGGGCCTCCTATTCACGTCGGCGATCTTGTATGGCTCTCCACCCGGTACCTCCGGACTCCTGGCCGTTCCGCCAAACTGACAGACCGGTTCATCGGCCCCTATCCGGTGGAAACCCAGATTAACCCCGTGGCGTTCCGTCTCCGCCTTCCTGCCCACCTCCACATTCACCCCGTATTTCATCGGTCCCTCCTCCAACCAGCGGCTCCTCCAGATCCCAACCGAGATGCACCATCAGCACCACCACCACCAGTCCTGGTGGATGAAGAGGAGGAGTACGAGGTACAACAAATCTTGGACTCTCGATTGCATCGGGGCCAGTTGCAGTACCTGGTGGACTGGAAGGGCTACACCCCAGAGGACCGCTCATGGGAACCGGCCGTCCACGTCCACGCCCCCAACCTCGTCCGGCAGTTCCATACCGCCTACCCGGACAAACCAGGGGTTTTGGGTGAGGGGGGGCCTGCAGGGGGGGATAGTGTCATGCCTGCCCCTGATTCAGACACCATGCCTGACCTGGAGCCAGATGTGGAGGCAGACAGGCAGCCTCAGGAAGACTTGGCTCCTTTAATGGGGAATACTGAGAGTGACACAGAGTCAGTTCTCCAGGAGGTGCCACCTGATCAGGCTTTGCCCGGACAGAGCTCATCCCCGGCTGAATCCCCTCCACCTGTCAGCAGACTGCGTGCCAAATGCAGGCAGCTGTTAAAAGAACGACGGCGTTCAGCGCGTTTACGATACAGAGACCTGAGCCCAGAGTACTGACTGAATCTCAGCCACAGTTAATGAGCTCCTAAGGAGATAACGAGGCAGCTCAAAATATAAGGAGCTGCCGAACGCCGGATGCTTTGTGCTGGCAAAGATTCTCTGTTGTTGACAGGAATTTTGGCACCCTCCTGATCTCGTGAACTAATCTGGCATCTTGAACCTTGGAACCGTGTACCTGGACTTGGATTGGATTGTGGATTTGGACTTGGCATTTTGGACCTACGCTTGACTTCCCGGCTTCTGACTCCCAGCTCTACTTTGTGACTACGGCTTTGCTTCGCCCTTCGGCTAATCTAAAAGGTGATTTATGTGGCTTGACTCGGACTGTTTAGACTACGCTTGTCCCTGACCCCTTGCTTGCAAAGAACTACTGCCTGCACACAGGGCTATTGTGAAATCTGATTCCACCGAGAGGTCCTGTCGTGACAGACATCTGCGTTTCCATCAGCTCCAGCTCCCCTTGTTCGCTCGTGGATCCTTCCAGTTGCAGTGCCCGGGGCTTGAGTGGGGTTTTCCCTCTGCTAGGAGTGCTCCCAGCCACCGGGGTAGAAGTCTTCGGTCCCTTTCCTCCCCCCCTGGGGCACGCTGAGGCTAAGTGGCCACTCTCCCCGCATTTCATGCACAACCCTTGGCGGAAGCGGGCATCTCTGATGTCTTGCACACTGGGCTTCGGCTTCGCTCTCGGCACGCCTTTGCTGGCAGCTGCAGCCGACGTCCCCATCTTGATGAGGGTGAATCTTTCCTCCACGTCTGCCGCCGCTCGCATCCAGGTGGCCAACATCCCCGGGCGACCCCCCAGTAGGACGGTTTCGTATATTTCAGGATTGAGACCCTCTCGGTACTTTTCTATGAAAAGTTCCTCGGGCCAGCCATGAATCTTGGCAGCGATGCGCCGGAACTTATCGGTGTAGTCCCTCACCGTGGACCTCCCCTGGAACAGCTTCCGCAGTTGGTTCCGGGCCTTTTCTTCCCCCAGGAGGTCCTCGTATTGGTGTCGGAGGGCCCACATGAAGTTGTTCAGCGAGCGTAACTCAGGACCGGGGGCATCGTGCAGGCTCACATACCAATCGCTGGCGGTGTCTTTCAGCTTGGACCCTATGTAGCCAATCCGCTCCCTCTCGGTGGGATAGAGGTGGCCCCAGCTGTCCAGGAACCGTTCGATCTCCAACAGGAAGAAACGCAGCTTCTCGGGGTCCCCATCGAAAGTAGCCGTCAGAGGGTCGGAGGGGGCCGAGCGAACGATCGGCCCTGCCGGCACCGGGGCCAGCGCTGGGGCGGGACCGGGCACTGGCGGAGGGATGACTGGTGGAGCCGGCGGTGGCGGCGGCCTCGGCTGCACGGGCACCTGTGGTTGAGCTGGAACTCCTCCCGGAGCCGCCGGCGGCTGCTGGACTCCCGTCGCGGGGGCTGGAAGGGCCTCTTGCATGACCCTCATGGCGTCTCGAAATTGGTACTGGAGATCGAGGGCCAATTCTCGTAGTTCGGCGGTGAGTTGGAGCCGTAAATCTCCTATCATCCGGTCTAGGGATGGCATCTGGTCTCCCCGGTACAGATCGGGTCCATACGGGCCGGTCCTCTCTCCTTCCATGGGCGGGCGATGCGGATCTCCTCCGTAGATCTGCTCGCAGTCTTCTCCCAGGTAGCTCAGCCTCCCTCGATCGAGTTGGTCGCCAGGGAACGAAACCCGCGCCCCTTTCCGGTCGTGCACCCAAGAATCCACGGTCCCACGACCGAACTGGCTCCAGGCGTACTTCGGGGTCACACTCAGAAGAGGAGGTAGGCGCGGGATGTAGTGAGCCCCCTGAATTGTAGTCACCGGTACTTTGGGCTCCCCTCCGCCGCCTCCACCACCGTTCCCCTGATCCACCGGGGTGGTGGGGGTATCTTCGGGGGTAGTAGGGATGGGGACCGTGTCATCGTCTGACATGGTCAGGAACGGCTAAGTCCCAGTCACAGATCTCTGACAATCTGTGAGAGTTCTGCTCAAAGTAGTCAAGGATCAGATCTTGGTTAGTTAACCAAAGTTCTTTATTTCCAATCTCTACATTAGTACAGCTTCTCGGATTATTGTCAGAGATGAGACAGATAATACAAGCAGGTCTATTATACCATTCCAAGGAGTTTGAATTACCCATAGGTAGCCAATCACTATAGGGGAAAATTGGCGGGCAAAAAGGGATTCTGACCGTTTGGTTCTCACAGGAAAGAAAGTGAGGTGTCAAGCTGTAAATTTCCTTTCCCAAACCAGACCCCTCAGATGTTACCAGTTCACATAACAATCAATGGCCTCAAGGCTTTTGCATGTGATAAGAGATGAGAGGTATCCTCCCTTGAAGTCCCAGCCGGGGCAGCTGGAGTGCGGAGGCAGGGATGTGAGAGGCCTCCTTGTTCTCATACATTACAGATGTCACCCTCCCGCTTCAATTGCTACAAACTCCAGGGCTGGTCAAGCAGTAGAACATGGCAGTTACAAACACAAAATAAAACATAGAGTAATAGAGAGGGTACAGGCATGAGTACTATGATGTCTGAATTAGCAGATTCTGATATCAGGGGCCATTGGGAAAGCAATCACAGCTCAGTAGGCTGTGGTAGGAAACAGCTGTGGTGCCATTCTGCTGGCAAAGCCTTAGCAGGGAATCAAACAGTGTCAAAGAACAGACCAAAACTAAGCATGATGATTGACAGGAGATAAGAAGCAAACAAAATGATTCAATTCATGGTGGAAGAGAATCAGAACAAAAATGTGTAAGTGCACAGCCAAAGGTAGGAAGGATTTATGGGGAATTCATAATCATGGCTCACTAACTACAATGCAAGTGAACGTGTATTATCATCACAGATAAATCCACAGAAATATCACAGATGAAAATAGGGAAGCTGTTCAGGACTTGTTACATCCCTGTTTTCATACCATGGATAATTGCCTGTCTTCATACAGGCTCTCTTGCCATTATACATTAGTGAATGTTCTCCATCTTCTAGCTGCAGGATCAGAAAACAAAGTAATATTTTAAATTTGGAATGTCTGTTGCCCCTTCTGGCATTTGGGAGTGCCAGAAGTATTAGGATGCTGTGTACATTGTACTGAAGACAAATGACATTTCTCCAGCAAGATAAAATCTTAAGTGTGATTATACATGCTGTTTATCGATATTCTTTACCAAACCCCTCACAAAAAGAACCCTGGTACCATCATACATACAATTACATTAAGACTGAATTTTTCCAGTGTTTATCAATAAATATCAGCAGGGGTCATTCCGTAGAAAAAGAGGTGCAGGAGCTCATTAGCATAACTCATTAGCATAACTTATTTGCATATGCTACGCTACCTGACATCACCAGAAGTATGTCAGAAGGCAAGAAAGAAAGGAGAGAGAGAGAGAGAGAGAGAGAGAGAGAGAGAGAGAGAGAGAGAGAGAGAGAGAAAGAAAGAAAGAAAGAAAGAAAGAAAGAAAGAAAGAAAGAAAGAAAGAAAGAAAGAAAGAAAGAAAGAAAGAGCTGGCAGAGTGGGGACCATTACTAATCCAAGCCTCAGAAATACCACTGTTCTGGGAGGAGAGCTTCAGTGGTGGCTGAAACCTTCAGAAGGCTGGTCGGAGGAACAAGGACCTTTCCAGGGGATGGGGTCATTTTGCTGCAGCCAGGACACAAGCAGGCATTCCCCTGTGTGGGAAGCCTGGAGCCAACTCCTGGAGCTAAGCTCCCCCGAGCTCCTGCTCGAAATGACCCCTGCATATGGGGGTATCATTAATGGAGCAGAGAGAAAAATGCACATTAATCCAAGGCACTGAAAAGCTGTTGCAAAGTATGCATTAGGCAGTTCCAGAATTACATTGATAAGTTCTACCAGTTAAAATGGAATTCATTAGAACACCAGGTGGAGCAAAGGATCCAAATGGAGAAAATCCACTCATTCTCCCTAAGGAACATTTATTCACCTGCAAAGAAGAAGGAGGAGGAGGAGGAGGAGGAGGAGGAGGAGGAGGAGGAGAAGAGATTAGATTTATACCCCACCCTTCACTACCCAAGGGAGTCTCAGAGCGGCTTACAATCTCCTTCCCCTTCCCCTCCCCACAACAGACACCCTGTGAGGTAGGTGGGGCTGAGAGAACTCTGACAGAAACTGCTCTTTTTCAAGAACAGCTGTGCCAGAGCTATGGCTTGCCCAAGGTCATCCAGCAGGTGCAAGTGGAGGAGTGTGGGAATCAAACCCGGTTCTCCCAGATTAGAGTCTGCTCACTTAACCACTACACTAAGCTGGCTTCTAGAAGGCAGTGTTAACTTTATTTATTTCCATTTATATCCCACCTTACTGGGCAAACTGGCTCAAGGTGGCGTACAGACAATTAAAATATGATAACACAATAAAATGATTAAGATTTGCAATACAAAAATACAATACACAGTATAAATACTACTTAAAACAATAAAACAGTCCAGTCCAGGCAGTGGCTGCATTCCGTCTATATTCCAGGAATGATAGGCAGGGTCAATGGTATGTCCTCGGGTCATAAGATGTTCTTGTGATGAGTTATCAGTTGTCACATTCATCAGTGGCAGCTCCTAATCGAAAGCCTGGCGGAAGAACTCCATTTTACAGGCCCTGCGGAACTGCAGGCAGTCCCACAGGACCCTGATATCTTAGGGGAGCTCATTCCACCAGTATGAGGCCGCCACCGAAAAGGCCCTAAATCTCGTGCTGGCCGGCCTGGCAGCTTTCGGGCCAGGGAGAGTCAGGCGATGTTGAGACCCTGACCTCAGTGCTCTTCAGGGCACATATGGGGAAAGGCGGTCCCTCAAGTAGGCAGGCCCCTGACCATATAGGGCTTTAAAGGTCAAAACCAGCACCTTGAACCAAATCCGGTACGCTACTGGCAGCCAGTGCAATGCCTTCAGTGCCCGCTGGATGTGGTCCCATATGGAGAGGCCCATCAACATCCTGGCTGCTGCATTTTGCACTAGCCGCAGCTTCCGGATTTGGGACAAGGGCAGCCCCATGTAGAGAGCATTGCAGCAGTCTAATCTCAAGGTGACTATAGCATGGATCACTGTCGCCAGGTCATTGCATTCAAGGAAGGGAACCAACTGCCTAATCAGCCGTAGGTGGTAAAAGGCCACATTGGCAGTGGCTGCTACCTGGGCCTCCATTTTAAAGGGAAGAAAATATTTCAGCGTATGTTATTTATTTATTTATTTATTTATTAGTTTCATTTATATCCCGCCTTGTCAGTTATACAACCGACTCAAGGCGGCTAACAACATATAAAATCATAAAAACAGAGTTACAATTTAAAACATTGACATTTAAAAACTCTAAATAAATACCACAAGATGGCGGCTTCTTAGGGCTCCGGTGAGTAGCTGCAATGGGGTGCGATCAACAGGGCCAGGGAGATGGTATAATCAGCTTTCTCCCCGGCGGCGGCCCCTATTTGAAAGCCTGGCGGAAGAGCTCCGTCTTACAGGCCCTGCGGAACTGCAACAAATCCCGCAGGGCCCTGATGTTATCCGGGAGCTCGTTCCACCAGTAAGGGGCCGCCACCGAGAAAGCCCTGGCCCTAGTACAAGACAACCGGGCATCCTTTGGACCGGGGCAAGTCAGGCGGTTTTGGGTGCCCGACCTCAGTAGCCTCTGGGGCCTATATGGGGAAGGGATTCCCATGTTCAAGGGAATCCATGGCTGAACTAGGTTTTTAAATAAAAGTAGAACTCCTGTGTCACTGACTCATACTGAATCCTTCTTTAACTTTTAAAAATGTTTGTTTTCCATTTATTAATTAGAGATAAGTACAATTTTCCCCCTTTGAAACACTGAAATAGTCAAGAGATGAGTGGGCAGAACAGGCCTTCAGAAACTGTATTTGTTTCTCATGCTACTTTTGTATTTGGCTACAGTTATATGAGGGAAAAACTGGTCGCTGTGTGTATAAATTGCCATTTTCCCTTTCGGAGATCCATTTGCACCGAATAGTCCAGTAACCTCTGGCTGCATCTGTTTTAGAACTGTCTGGAGGAAATTGTTAGCACGGAGCAACTGGTGGGAAACTGACCAGAAGCTCCGGTGCTAGCTTCGGTGTAAACCCCGGGAAAAAGCCAGTGCGAAAACGCCCTGTGTGTTTGAGGGGGTCCTGCCTCTAAGATAAAAATACCCAGTTGGACTTTCATTGCCTTAGTAAACAATCTAAAACTAATCCCCAGTTTTGTCAATATAATGACTGCTGTATTTTCTGTTGATTTAGCCTTTTAAGGAGCATAGAAGTTCTGCTTGGTGTTAAAGAGACATTTGATCAGCTGCTGGGTTTCATATTTTCATTTGTTGTCTCTTTCTCTCCCCTCCCCCTCCCCTTTCTTCTTCGTCTTCCTAGAAAGCCAACAGTGCAACCCGATACCTACCTGCTTCTCAGCACCACTTTATTTATATTTGTCTGGCATTTTATGCAGCAACCGGACGAGAGATTTTAAGACCAGGGTGTGAAATTTCTACTTCTCTCCACTTTAAAAAAAAACACAAAACCCTCCTGCCTGATGAAGAGTTCTGGAGAACTCAACAAGTTGCACACTGTTTTGAGTTAAGTTGGTTGGTCATAATAAAAGTTGCTACATGGCTTTTGTTTTTTGAATCATGCCGCTCCTGTCCTCCAAAAGAAACCAAACCAGGAAAAGCTGCCCCTGGTACTTTTCACTGCTCAGAGGACTGGAGGAGCATTTAACCATATATGTTCTTTCCAGACAGAACTGTTTTCTTTCTATAAGTGCAAACTGCTCAAGGACGCTAGTAGGAAGAGTGATTAGTATAAAACATCCACTGGTGCCTGTTCCCACCGTACTGTCCTCCCTTTGTAGCATTACTAAATGCTAAATTAGCTCTACAAAAGGCTTCTAGCAGACTTGGTCTAGGAATTATCTGTCCGGGCCGGATAGGTTTTCCTCTTTATCAGCTACTTCCCAGGACTGCTTTGCAGTATTTAAAATGCTTTTCAAAATATGAAACAAAGCAAAATGTAAAAATGCAATATTTTATTGATGCTGGAACAATTGATTCCAGCCTGGCTTTACCAGACTTTGGCTTATATGACTTGCCTGTAGGATTTGACAACAATGGCGCCCCCACAGAAAAAGAGAAATATTCCACTTCAAACATAAACAAATTTAATTACAACAAGGGAGCTGCATATAACTACTGGCAAAGTCAATAATTTCTTGGTCAGTTATTTCAAATTGGTATTCTAATGTCTAACCTTTTGATATTTATGCTACAGCTGCAACAACACTCTCTTTAAATATTGATTTGTTCTATAACTGTCTTGTCTTTTATTTTGTATTTTTGAGAAAAGTCTGAGCTTAAAAACAATTCTGTAATAAAATATGGGGCTAATTGATGGGGATTCTTTTACTGTGAGCCATTAGGTTTGGTCATGATACATCCGTTATTAGTTGGGTCTGAAAATGTGTGTTGTTCTTTAAATGAGACCACAAAGCCTAGCTTGTAATTTCACAACATAATTACACCATTGGCTGTTAGCATTGAAAATGTATGATAAAAAAAGGCCCATAATCAATGCATAAGCTTTTACACTTGGATATCTTGGCAGTTCGGATGCCGTGGGCTGTTGGACTCTTCTGTAAGAGGTGGGCAGTGCACGCAGAGGATCAAGGACCTATTATTGAAGCTTTGCTGTAGTCTTTGTGCACTTTTTCTGATCCTGCTGTCAAGACCTGAAAATGGTTGCAACTTGAATTGCATCTGATAGCGGTCCTCATGCAAAGTAGTCACATCAGAAGGTTAGGGGTGCCTTGGTGCCTGGAAAGGCAAGATGAAATCTCGTTCCAATAGGGAACTTCAGGAACAGAATGGAAAGGGAAATTGCTGAATTACAAGTTATTACAACACTTGGAACAAAAATCTTCCCAGGACTCCAGGTATATTGGTTTCTTATCTCATTACATATGCTAACTCATTCAGTCCTCACATATGTATTCTCAACAAGAAGGACTATACATCCTCTGTATTTTAGTGTATTTCTTTTTCAGAATAGTATATTAGGATAGTGGATGTAATGCAAGGAATGTTGGGATGTTTTCCTGCATCTACCTCCAAAAAGAAAAATTGCTGTTAAGTGACCTCCATGCCTGAGAGAAGAGAGTGGAGAGTCTCAGTTTACTTCCCAGAATTAGAAAAGACACCTTTAGACATTTATCTGCTATTCTGACATATTTATTGCTTTCCAACTGCTGCCCTTATAACCTTAGCTTGTTATTTAGTTTGACTTTGCACATCTTCATTGTGTTACATGTTAATTTCCTGTTCAGCCCCTATAAGTTTGAACCCTTGCCTTCCATTCCAATGTATTTGAAAAAGTGTGCATGCTCATGAAAGCTCACACCTTGAATATAACTTTGTTGATCTTAAAGGTGCCGCTGGACTCTAAATTTTACCTACTGCTTCAGACCAACCTGGCTCACTGCCTGGTTCCTTCCCAGGTTTTCCTTTTCTTCCACTGGGCTTTTCTGTGCTCTCTATGTGGGGAGTCTTTGCTCCACTTTTTCCTCATCCCAGACCAGATTGGCTTTCTCACCTACAGGCCACCTCTACCCATTACGGCTTCGACTCTCAGCTCACAGCCTACAATACTGGCCAGGGCTCAGCCCCAGCTTCTGTTTTCAATTGCAGTTGGATAATAAGGTCCATACTGAAACATACCCATCGTCTATCATTTATAGAACTAGCTTGATTGCAACAGTTCTTGCATTATATAACAACTAGGAATAAGGCCCGTTGTGGAAATAAATACAACAGGCTCTAGGAAGAGGCACTGGGAGAGTGCCAAGGCCCTGGGCACGCAACGTCAATTTGCTGTGGCGACCTCAGCAGGGTATAAGGACACAGAGTCCACCGTTTTCTCCAGGGGAACTGATCAATGCCATCTGGAGAGCAGTTGTAATTCTGAGTGATCTCCAGCCCTGACCTGAAGATTGGAAACAGTGGTTCCCCAGGAGGGGATGGCTGGTTTGGAGGGCAGAGTCCATGAAATTCTACCTGTCTGGGGCCCGACCCCTCCTCAAACCTCACCATCTTCAGGCTCCATCCTTCAAATCTCCAGGAATTCCCCACTTGGAGTTGGCAACCCCATCTCCTTCCCAGCCAAGCATCTACCTACCTTTATTTCCCCCTTACTGCTCAGCTTTCCATCTCCCCCCCACCTGCAGCCTCTACCGTGCTCTGAAGCCCTGTCTGCCACTTCACATTGGCTGTCATGGGGGGCATCTCAGCAGGGTATAAGGACACAGAGTCCACCGTTTTCTCCATGGGAACTGATCAATGCCATCTGGAGAGCAATTGTAATTCTGAGTGATATCCAGCCCTCACCTGAAGATTGGCAACAATGGTTTCCTCGGCCAGGAGGGCGGGATAGAAATTTAAATAAATAAATTTCCCAGGAGGAAAAGTAGTCTTTCTCTGCAATGGGAACCAAAGCAGCTTACATCATTCTCCTCTCCCCCTTTTGACTTGCACAACAATCCTGTGAGGTAGGTTAGGCTGAAAGTCTGTGACTGGTTCAAAATCACCCACACAGCTTCTACAGCCAGAACCTGGATCTAGCAGACCCTGCTCTGAAGCACTGATTGCCACACCTAGGGTACCCAACCTCCAGGTAGAGCCTGAAGATCGCCAGGGATCACAACTAAACTCCAGACAACAGGTCTCTCCTGTCCAGTGAAAATAACTGCTTTGGAAGGTGGACTTGATGGCATTCTGTTCAGCTGAGGCCTCTCCCCTTACCAAACCCTGGCTTCCATAGACTCTACCAGAAAATCTCCAGGAATTTCCCTACCTGGAGCTGGCAACCCTAGTCAGAACTGGTCCCAATGAGTTCTTTACAAAGGCCTGCAAAGGGTTTCCTTCCTTTGTCTGAACCAATCTTGGTTGCCTACTGTGGCAAAACGGGCTCCAGTTTGCAACTCAGCTGTTCACCTCCCTCCCCAGTCCTGTGGGCATATCTCACTCCTTAAGTTCCCTGCCACCAGTCACTGAATTGTCACTGCCTTTTTAGAGGGCCCCTGTGGCGAAATCTCCCTATTTGGAGATGGAATCCTCAATCTTTGGGGGAACCCTGGAAAGTTGGCAACCGAAGGGTCTGGCCTTTCCTTGCTTCCCTGGGCTACCCCCTGCCTTAGGTACTGGGAAGAGCAGGAGAGACTGTGCACAACACAGATTATTAGCCCATATAGAAGAATTTATTTTACTATTTACACAATTATGGAGCGCATACACACACACACACTAAATGAATAAGGCACAACTGTAGGAGTAAGCACACACTATGAACCAACAGGGCATAAATCAACAGGAGTTAAACACAATCCTCCCTGGATGGGCTGGAGTCTGTATTGATGGTGCCCCACCCCTTGGGACAGTCCCTCTTTTCCCGCACTTTTTGACCCTAGGGCTGCTGGGAACTAGTCCAACAGATGAGGAAGCCTCATTCAACCCAGTTAGTGATACCCCTGCAGGCCCCTCTCTGAAACTACAGCTCAATTGAACCTTATGGGGGAACATTTTAAACAAACCACAGACAGCAGCCATCTTATAAACACAGGTAACTGCCATTTCTGTACACCTACCACCTGGAGTTTGGCAATCCTGGGGGGAAAGTCAGCTGCACGGCAGGGGATTGAAGGGGATGGTTTGCTGGTTGCTGGCTCACCTCATTAGCCAGCCAGCCAGCCATGCTGGAGCTTTGAAGGAGAGAGAGACGTTTTCTGACAGTTTATTCTGACAGAAGAGTCAGTGGGCGGGGATGAGGGGGTTATGCTGATAGTCCATTGTCTTTTCACTGACAGAAGCAGGCCACTGAGGGGACAGTTAGTCCCACCTGGCAGTGGGCGGAGGAGAAGCGTGGACCCAGCAGCACCCAGTCGGTCCTTCCCTTTCACTGGCTTCCTCCAGACTGAGGCCGGGACGCTGGCCGGTGGCTCTGTGGGCGGGACTGAGGCAAAGCAGGGAGAGAATGCAGCCAGTGGCCAGGGTCCCCCTTTTGAGAGGCAGTCCGTCCAGCCTACTGATTTTGGCGCACTATGGAATCTTGCCCCTTGGAATGTTAAAATGGCTTTATATAATAGGAAAGATAGGAACCATTCAGATTTGATGGTAGTTCTGGGGCTTGATTGTTTATTTCACTTCCCTGAACTGAAGCCACAGTGATCAGGGATATTGAACCCCTCACTATTTCTCAGCCTAGCCTACTTTATAAGTTTATTGGGATAATAAAATGGAGGAGATAATAGTCCCTTATGCTGTCCTGAATGCTTTGAAGAAGAAGAAGAGTTGGATTTATACCCCGCTCTTCACTTGGAGTCTCAGAGCAGTTTACAATCTCCTTCCCTTCCTCTCCCCACATCAGATACCCTGTGAGGTAGGTGGGGCTGAGAGAGCTCTGAGAGAAGTGCTCTTGAGAGAACAGCTCTGAAATAACTTGTGACTGACTCAAGGTCACCCAGCTGGCTGCATGTGGAGGAGTGGGGGATCAAACCCAGTTCGCCCAGACTAGAGTCTGCCACTCTTAACCACTACAATGAGCAGGCTCTTTGGAGGAAGGGTGACATAACCATGTGTTCAGCAATGCCGGGGTTCTTTCCGAAGTCTCCTCATTGGAATCTTCCAATGAGTCTTCCAATCTTCCTCCTTCAAGTCACAGAATAACCTGAATCAAGTTTCATCCTTTTACTCTGTTTGGCACTGAACTCTGTCCTCAATGAAGATCCCAGAGGAACCAGAGCCATTTCCTCTGTAATTCATTCTCTCCCTGTGTTTTTCATACATAACTTAAATGCTATTTGAATGCAGACAAATGAAATGCAAATTATTAATTCCTCATCCCCTCTGTCCTCTTCCCATTCATCACCGCATTTGGTGTGGGAGGTGGGAGGTAGCTGCAGGACAGGACTGTTGGTATTGGATTATGGAGGAACAGACATGTGGCTCAAAAATCCCAGCCTTTTATCTGTCACAAAAGATTACCTTTATTTGTTTGTAAATGAAATGGTCACCCCATTACACATAGAAAGAAAGAAATTAAGGACTTTAATAGGACTTCAGCAGTGTAGGTGAGATTGGGAATAGGAAACTCCCACTATTTTCAAAGAGCTAATTTATGCTGCCTGTGAGTTGACTTTGTTCTCCAAACCTGCAGCTAGACTGTAAATGCTGTGTTGTGTTTTGATAAGTATTGGAGTCGGGAGTCCGTGGAACAGTGAAACAGCATGATCTTTATTGCTGGTCCGGATGAAGCATACAACCCAGGGCTCGAAGCCCTCCTTTTATGCTGGTCAGGGACAATCCCCTGACCTCACCCAACTGGCCTGATAGGCTATTAGAAGTCTATTTACATTTCATAGGTTCCCTGGGAGAAACCTAGGTACAGGATTGGTGGCCGGTTTGAATCCACCTGGCCTTTGTTCTACCTGGCTGAAGCTCAGGTAGTTTCTTGGCCATGTGCTCTGGCCATGCTCTGGCCATGTGCTCTGGCCATGCGGTCGCAATGAAGGGAGCACATGGCGACCGCATGGTCAATACATAACATCCCTCCCCCCATAGTCCAGAACCCCTCTGCACACATAGTCTTTGAGATAGTCCGGGCGTCTGCGCTCACGTCCAGAATGCCGGGGGGTTGTAAGGCGGGGCGTGTTGCTTGTGTCAGCAGGTTGCGGTGTGGGTAGTTGTTCTGCTGGCGGGACCTGTCTGCTCGGGGGTTGTTCAGGTGTGGATGGTGCGACTGCTTCGTCCGCGGGCAGGAGCGGCATCTCCGCAGTCTCCAGATCAGGGTCTGGCGCTGCTTCTGGAGTCGTGTCGATGTCACGGTCTGTTGGTGCAGGGAGTTCGGGGGCCTGGGTATCATCATGGTTCTGGGTACGCCGTCGAATCTGGTCAATGTGCCGTTTCCAGACTATGCCATCTTCCGTAAGGACCTCGTAGGAATAAGGCCCTGTGACTCGGACAATCCTCGCAGGGAGCCATGTCGGACCCCGCGCAAAGTTCTTTGCATATATGGGGTCTTCGGGAGTGAATCCTCGAGCAGCTGGCCGGTCTTCCGTTGTCGGGTTCCCCTTGATTGCTCGGTCGGGATGTAGGCGGTCCAAGACGGTTCCCAGTCGTCTTCCCATCAGAAGTTCAGCTGGCCGGCACCCGGTCCCTGAGTGGGGTGTGTTCCGTTGGCAGAACAGGAATTTGTACAGCTGCTCTTCCCAGTCGCCATGCTCCATCTTCTTTAACGCGTCCTTCATTGTCCTCACCATGCGCTCGGCCTGGCCGTTGGTTGCGGGGTGGAACGGAGCGGAGCGGATGTGGCGCAGACCGCAGGCTTCCACGAACCGTTGAAACTCGCCGGAGGTGAAGGCGGTCCCGTTGTCGGTCACGAGAGTTTCTGGCATTCCATGTGTCGCGAAGATCGGCCAGAGACTTCTTAAGGCAGCGTTGGTGGAGGTCGAAGCTACCGGCACTACCTCAAGCCACTTGCTGTAGCTGTCAACAACGATAAGAAACAACCGGCCCTGGACCGGTCCTGCAAAGTCTAGGTACAGGCGGGACCAGGGCTTGTTAGTAGATTCCCAGGATTGGACAGGAGCGTGTGGCGGATCTGGCCGCGACTCCTGGCATTTGGCACACTTCTGGATCCACCCCTCAATGTCTTTGTCCAGGCCTGGCCACCATACGTAACTCCGGGCCAGAGCTTTAATGCGCACAATTCCTGGGTGAGCCTCGTGTAGGGCCTCTAGCACTCGGGGCCGCAGGGGCCCGGGGATCACCACTCGAGATCCCCATAGCAGGCATCCCTTGTGGGCCGATAGTTCGTGCCTGTGTGCTGTGAAAGCGGCGAAATCTGGTCCCGGTTTTTCCGGCCACCCCCTTCCCACCCAGTCCGAGACACAGGAAAGGATGCGGTCCCGCCGCGTGCGACGGGCCACATCCGATACCTGTACAGGGTGCTCCGGTAGGTCCTCTAGGAGCGCGATGCGGAAAGCGGGAGCCGGATCAGGATCACAGGACGGGAGGGGAAGATGGCTGAGGGTGTCTGCATGACCCATCGTCTTCCCCGGGCGATGTACCAATTCGTAGGAGTAGCCTGACAAAAAAATTGACCACCGCAGGACCCGCGGGGACAGCATGTGAGGGGTCTGCCTGTGGGGGGCAAGGAGACCCAGCAGTGGCTTGTGATCTGTGGCCACGGTGAACGACCGCCTGTAGAGATAGTCATGGAATTTCCTGATGCCGGCTACGATCGCCAGAGCTTCTTTGTCGATCTGGGCATAGTTCTGTTCCACCGACGACAGGGTCCTGGAGTAGTAGGCAACCGGAACCTCCTTTCTGTTGGGTAGCCGGTGCCCCAAGACCGCCCCAACGCCGTAGGGGGACGCGTCGCAGGCCAGGATGACAGGGAGCCTCTCATCGAAATGCTCCAGGACCGCATTCGAAACTAACAGGTCCTTGACGGCCCAGAAGGCCGCATCGTGCTTGGGGCCCCAGGCCCAAGCTGCTCCCTTGTCCAGGAGATGATGGAGGGGTTCGGCGACCGCTGCCTTGTGTGGAAGGAAGGCGTGGTAGAAGTTCACAAGTCCCAAGAACGCCTGGAGTTCCGCCTTTGAGGACGGACAGGGTGCACCTGTAATCGCCGCTACCTTCTCCTTTGTAGGGTGAATGCCATCCGCAGTGACTTGGAACCCCAAGAAGGTCACCGAGGAGACTCCCAGGGTGCATTTGTCTTTTCGAACCCGCGTCCTGGAACCTTTGCAGCACCATCCGGAGGCGAGCTGCGAATGTGTCGGCGTCCGGGGCGGCGATGAGGACGTCGTCGAAGAACGGCTTCACTCCTGGAACATCTTTTAGGAGAGAATCCATTAGATTTTGAAAGATTCCGGGTTCTACGCTGACCCCAAATTGGAGGCGTTTTACCTTGAACACTCCCTTGTGAGTCACAATCGTTTGTGCCTCGGCCGTTGCCTCGTCTACGGGAAGCTGCTGATAGGCTTGGGCCAGGTCTAGTTTTCCAAATATTTTGGCACCCATGAGGGAGGCCAGGACACGTGGCCGGGTACGCGTGGTCCTGTAATGCCTTATTAATAGTACATTTGTAATCTGCGCAGATGCGGACTTCCCCGTTAGCTTTGAGGGGGGTCACAATGGGAGTCTCCCACTTGGCGTGGGAGACCGGCTCGAGCACCCCTTGTGCCACGAGCTTTTCCAACTCTGCCTCCACTTTGGGCTGGAAGGCGAGTGGTGGCCGGCGGACGGCCACGCGGATGGGCCGGACTGCTGGGTCCAGGTCGAAGGAAACCGGGGGTCCTTTGTAGCAGCCCAATGAGCCATTGAAAATGGCGGGAAATTCCTCGCAGATGGATGAAAAGTCAGTAGAGCCCATGCGGTGTATTCCAGTCCACTGCACTCCGAGCGGCTTGAACCAGGCGTGACCTAGGAGACTGGTTAGATTGCGCTCCACCACGAGAAAGTCCAGCAGGCCGTTAAAGGCGTGGTACTGGACCCAGACCCTGGCTAGCCCCTTAATAGCCACTGGGTTTTTCTGGAAGTTCCGGAGGACCAACCCAGCCGGCAGCCGCAGCCAGCGTGCCCCCTTCGGGCAGAGGCGGCGGAACGTAGCTGCGGACACAATTGAATATGCTGACCCTGAGTCCAGTTCCATGGAGCAAGGAACTCCCTCTATTCGGAGAGACACCGAAATCGCGCCCGGGATGGGCTGGGGCAAGTTCATTACTGTGGCCATGGGAATGACACTACCTGTCAGAATCTGCTAATTCAGACATCATAGTAATCATGCCTGTACCCTCTATGTTACTCTATGTTTTATTCTGTGTTTGTAACTGCCATGTTCTACTGCTTGACCAGGCCTGGAGTTTGTAGCAATTAAAGCGGGAGGGTGACATCTGTAATGTATGAGAACAAAAAGGCCTCTCACATCCCTGCCTCCGCATTCCAGCCGCCCCGGCTGGGACTTCAAGGGAGGATACCTCTCATCTCTTATCACATGCAAAAGCCTTGAGGCCATTGATTGTTATGTGAACTGGTAACATCTGAGGGGTCTGGTTTGGGAAAGGAAATTTACAGCTTGACACCTCACTTTCTTTCCTGTGAGAACCAAACGGTCAGAATTCCTTTTTGCCCGCCAATTTTCCCCTATAGTGATTGGCTACCTATGGGTAATTCAAACTCCTTGGAATGGTATAATAGACCTGCTTGTATTATCTGTTTCATCTCTGACAATAATCCGAGAAGCTGTACTAATGTAGAGATTGGAAATAAAGAACTTTGGTTAACCAACCAGGATCTGATCCTTGACTACTTTGAGCAGAACTCTCACAGATTGTCAGAGATCTGTGACTGGGACTTAGCCATTCCTGACCATGTCAGACGACGACACGGTCCCCATCCCTACTACCCCCGAAGATACACCCACCACCCCGGTGGATCAGGGGAACAGTGGTGGAGGCGGCGGAGGGGAGCCCGAAGTACCGGTGACTACGATTCAGGGGGCTCACTACATCCCGCGCCTACCTCCTCTTCAGAGCGTGACCCCGAAGTATGCCTGGAGCCAGTTCGGTCGTGGGACCGTGGATTCTTGGGTGCACGACCGGAAAGGGGCACAGGTTTCGTTCCCAGGCGACCAACTCGATCGAGGGAGGCCGAGCTACCTGGGAGAAGACCGCGAGCAGATCTACGGAGGAGATCCGCGTCGCCCGTCCATGGAAGAAGAGAGGACCGGCCCGTATGGGCCCGATCCGTACCGGGGAGACCAGATGCCATCCCTAGACCGGATGATGGGAGATTTACGGCTCCAACTCACCGCCGAACTACGAGAATTGGCCCTCGATCTCCAGTACCAATTCCGAGACGCCATGAGGGTCATGCAAGAGGCTCTTCCAGCCCCCGCGACGGGAGTCCAGCAGCCGGCGGCGGCTCCTGGAGGAGTTCCAGCTCAGCCACAGGTGCCCGTGCAGCCGAGGCCGCCGCTACCGCCCGCTCCACCAGTCGTCCCTCCACAGGTGCCCGGTCCCGCCCCGGCGCCAGCCCCGGTGCCGGCAGGGCCGATCGTTCGCCCGGCCCCCTCCGACCCTCTGACGGCTACTTTCGATGGGGACCCCGAGAAGCTGCGTTTCTTCCTGTTGGAGATCGAGCGGTTCCTGGACAGCTGGGGCCACCTCTATCCCACCGAGAGGGAGCGGATTGGCTACATCGGGTCCAAGCTGAAGGACACCGCCAGCGATTGGTATGTGAGCCTGCACGATGCCCCCGGCCCTGAGCTACGCTCGCTGAACAACTTCATGTGGGCCCTCCGACACCAATACGAGGACCCCCTGGGGGAAGAAAAGGCCCGGAACCAACTGCGGAAGCTGTTCCAGGGGAGGTCCACGGTGAGGGACTACACCGATAAGTTCTGGCGCATTGCTGCCAAGATTCACGGCTGGCCCGAGGAACTTTTCATAGAAAAGTATCGAGAGGGTCTCAATCCCGAAATATATGAAACTGTCCTACTGAGGGGTCGACCGGGGACATTGGCCACCTGGATGCGGGCGGCAGCAGACGTGGAGGAAAGATTCACCCTCATCAAGATGGGAACGTCGGCTACAGCTGCCAGCAAAGTGGTGCCGAGAGCGAAGCCAAAGCCCAGTGTGCAAGACATCAGAGATGCCCGCTTCCGACAAGGGTTGTGCATGAAATGCGGGGAGAGTGGCCACTTCGCCTCAGCGTGCCCCAGGGGAGGAGGAAAAGGACCGAAGACTTCTACCCCGGTGGCTGGGAGCACTCCTAGCAGAGGGAAAACCCCACTCAAGCCCCGGGCACTGCAACTGGAAGGAGCCACGAGCGAACAAGGGGAGCTGGAGCTGATGGAAACGCAGATGTCGGGAAACTCCAACGGCCTGCAGTGAGCGGCGCAGAACTGCAGGTCCCCAGCCAAGAAGCGCCATCTCCGGTGAGCATCCCTGGCCCCCTGTTATATATGGTAGTGACTGTAATGACCCCGGGAACGGGCACTCACATGAGGGTCCGCGCCCTAATTGACTCCGGGTGTGCTCGAGACTTAATTAGCCCTTTAGTGGTGGAAGGGTTGGGGCCAAAAGTCACCCCGCTGGCCGAGCCCCTAAAATTCACGCAAATGGATGGGTCAGAAATGAAAGAAGAGTGTGTAGCTGAAACTGAGGGCCTGATTTTGGGAACCGGGGAGCATTGGGAGAAACAAGCTTTTGTCATCACCCCAAATGCCCAGTTCCCCATGGTACTGGGAAGCCCCTGGCTGAGCTCGCACGACCCCTACATCAAATGGAGTGAAGGGAAAATCTCCTGGGTGGATGACAGGTGCCTGACGCACAAATGGGACTCTGAGTGGGGACCGGAACCACCAAACCCTCCTCCCCGACCGGCTGCCCTCGCCCTCGCCCCCTCCATGGTCCCCCGGGAGTATAGAGACCTGATGGAGGTCTTCAGTGAGACCGAGGCGGACGAGCTACCCCCCCACAGACTGTCAGACTGTGCCATAGAACTGCTCCCAGGTGAGAAACTCCCCAAAGGAAAACTTTACTCCATGAGCCCCTTAGAGCGGGAGGAGCTACGAAAGTTTCTAGACAAGAATTTGGAGCGAGGCTTCATCCGCCCTGCGAAATCCCCCTTCGCCGCCCCCGTTTTGTTCCGGAAAAAGAAAGACGGAGGGTTGCGCTTGTGCACGGACTACAGGGGACTAAATGCGGTCTCCACTTCTAACGCCTACCCCCTCCCATTAATAAAAGACTTATTGACTGAAGCGGCCAAGGGAAAAGTGTTCACTAAGCTGGATCTCCGGGATGCTTATTTCCGGGTGCGCATAGGGGAGGGGGACGAGTTCAAGACTGCATTCAATACTCCATTGGGACAGTTTGAATACCTGGTGATGCCGTTCGGCTTAAGTGGCGCTCCTGGGGTCTTTATGAGTTTGATAAATGAAGTGTTACACAAGCATTTATTCAAGGGGGTGTTATGTTACATAGATGATATCTTGATCTACTCTGCTGATAAGAAAGAGCACATGAAATTAGTCCGGGAAGTTCTTTCCACCTTGCTGAAAAACCAACTGTATGTTAAATTGTCAAAGTGCGAGTTCCACCGTGAGTCAGTAGACTTCCTAGGGTATCGCATTTCACAGAGGGGTTTAGAAATGGACCCAGCAAAAGTGGAGGCGGTGGTCCAGTGGGAAGCCCCCCGAACAAGAAAACAATTGCAGAGCCTATTAGGATTTTGTAATTTCTATCGAACTTTCATAAAAGACTTTGCAACAGTTACCCTCCCCCTGACGGATTTGCTGAAAACCAAGGGAAGGGGTTCGGAAGCAGGGAAGCCTGGGGAGAGGATCGCCTGGAATGGGGAGTGCCAAAGGGCGTTCGAGACACTAAAAACCCTTTTTACTTCCGAACCCATCTTAGCTCACCCAGACGAAACCAAAGAGTTCATAGTCCATGTAGACGCTTCCGATGTGGCAATGGGGGGGGCCGTTCTACAACAAGGGCCAGACGGGAAGCTACACCCCCTAGCATACATTTCCAAAAAGTTTAATGACACGGAAAGAAACTGGTCAGTGTGGGACAAGGAAGCCGCGGCTATCCGGCTAGCTCTCACTACGTGGCGGCATTGGCTAGAGGGGGCGCAAACCCCATTTGAAATTTGGACTGATCATAAAAACCTGGAAGCGCTGCGCACGCAGAGATCACTAAATGCGAAGCAGCTTCGGTGGGCTGATTTCTTTTCAAAATTTAATTTTGTGTTAAAACACTTCCCCGGAAAGGCCAACTCTTTAGCAGACGCACTCTCCCGGTTGCCCCAACATGAGAGCTTGAAAGAAGAGGTGTTCGACTCCATGTTCTCCCCCCAGCAGCTGGGAGGGGCGGTCACTACCAGAAGTCAGCACAAACGAACTCCAGTAGACACTGAGGTGTGCGATTGGGGGGGGGAGTGTTCTCCTGAGGAAGTCGAGGAACTGGAGACGCTAGTTGAATGTTCGAGGAGAGAAAATCAGTGTTGGTACCATGGGGATAAATTGGTGGTGCCTCAAAGCAAGCGTAAAGACGTTTTATTGGCATGCCATTCTTCCAAACTGGCTGGACACTTTGGGTTTCTAAAGACGCTTAACTTAATTCAACGTCAGTTTTGGTGGCCGCGCATGCGCCGGGATGTTTCCGACTTCGTCTCGGCCTGCCAAACTTGCTTGATGTGCAAAAAGAGGGGAGGAAAGGTTCCAGGACTCTTGCATCCTTTGCCTACCCCTTCCGGGCCTTGGGAGGCGATAGCTATGGACTTCATTACTAATCTACCACCCTCGAAGGGGAAAACTGTAATTTGGGTGGTGGTAGACACATTTTCGAAGCAAGCCCATTTCACCCCCTTCAAACAGCTACCCACGGCAAAAGGGATGGCTAAAGCTTTTTTCAACCAGGTGATTAAATTACACGCTTTTCCTAAGCGGGTGGTATCCGACAGAGGCAGTCAATTTGTTGCCAACTTCTGGCGGGAGCTTTTAAAACTAATGGACATAGAACCGGCACTAAGCTCGGGTTACCATCCAGAAACCGATGGACAGTCCGAGCGAACCAATCAAATCCTGGAACAGTTCTTAAGGTGCTACACCAACTACCACCAAGACAATTGGGTGGATTTATTGCCGTTTGCAGAATATAGCTATAACAATGCAGTGCATTCTTCCACCGGCGTCTCCCCCTTCATGGCCGTGGGAGGTTTTGAGGGAAAGCCGTTGCCTACCATTGAAAATGTGCCCGATGCATCCCCAACGGATTTCAGGAGTTGGTGGGCGACATTACAAGAATCATGGCCACTAATAGCCAAGGCGCTAGACCAAGCGAAAGAGGACTACAAAAAATATGCGGATCGGGGCCGAGTGGTAGGCTGGGATCTCCAGCCTGGGGACTCTGTTTATCTTTCAACAAAAAATATACATGGCTTGCAGCCCAGTCGAAAACTGGGATGGAAATATGTGGGGCCCTACAAAGTGTTGCGAAAAATTTCAGATGTGTCTTTTGAATTAGAGCTGCCTAAATCACTGAGCTCTGTGCATCCTGTTTTTCATTTCAGCTTACTGAAGAAAGATCCTGGGCCGAATGCATGGCATCCAGTTCCTCCAGTTCCTCCTCCACTGATGAAGGGGGGGGCCCTCATTTCGAGATAACTGAGATTCTCGATTCTAAGATGCGTAGGGGCCGCTTATATTATTTAGTTAGATGGCTTGATTTTGGTCCCGAACACAGTGAGTGGATTCGCTCTGAAAATGTGCATGCTCCCAAACTAGTTAGAGCTTTTCATAAAAAGTTTCCTGATAAGCCCAGGTGAAGGTATTTATTGGGAGGCCAGTGTGTCAGAATCTGCTAATTCAGACATCATAGTAATCATGCCTGTACCCTCTATGTTACTCTATGTTTTATTCTGTGTTTGTAACTGCCATGTTCTACTGCTTGACCAGGCCTGGAGTTTGTAGCAATTAAAGCGGGAGGGTGACATCTGTAATGTATGAGAACAAAAAGGCCTCTCACATCCCTGCCTCCGCATTCCAGCCGCCCCGGCTGGGACTTCAAGGGAGGATACCTCTCATCTCTTATCACATGCAAAAGCCTTGAGGCCATTGATTGTTATGTGAACTGGTAACATCTGAGGGGTCTGGTTTGGGAAAGGAAATTTACAGCTTGACACCTCACTTTCTTTCCTGTGAGAACCAAATGGTCAGAATTCCTTTTTGCCCGCCAATTTTCCCCTATAGTGATTGGCTACCTATGGGTAATTCAAACTCCTTGGAATGGTATAATAGACCTGCTTGTATTATCTGTTTCATCTCTGACAATAATCCGAGAAGCTGTACTAATGTAGAGATTGGAAATAAAGAACTTTGGTTAACCAACCAGGATCTGATCCTTGACTACTTTGAGCAGAACTCTCACACTACCCACTTCTTCGAAGTTCGCTGCTGGGGCATGGTGGCTGTTCCTCAGGCGGCAGGTCCGGGCGAGATGTCCTGCTTTCCCGCAGGCATGGCAGATGGCATCACGGAAGCGGCATGTCCGTCTGTCATGGGGGTCCCCGCAGCTGGCGCACGTTGGGGCCTGCCTGTTGAGGGAAGCAGAAGAGGGAACAGAGACAGATGCAGGGCGCCGGCCCTTGGGCCTGGGGACGCCGGGCTCACCCTTCTTCGAGCGTGGTTGCATCCGGTGGACGTCCTCTTCTTCGCTTGAGTCGGGTTCGGGAGGAGCCACCTGGTGGACTTTGGTGGCTGCCTTGTCCTTTTGCGTTGTCTCGAAGGCTGCTGCCGTTTGGAGCATCTTTTCTAAGGTAGGTTCCGGCATTGTGATGAGGCGCCAGCGGAGCTTGGCTTCCCGGACCCCTCCCATGAAGGCGGTCTCCACGTGGTCATCCATGTGGCGGAATTCGCAGCCCATGGCTAGTCAACGGAGTTCAGCCAGGAAAGTGGCGGCCGACTCCCCCGGCTGCTGCTGGCGCTGTATGAACTCCCAGTGCCTGGCCAGTTTTGATGGCTTCGGGGCGAAGTAATCGCCGAGGGTCTTGGTGAGCACATCGTAAGACACCTCGGTGGGGTCTTGCGGGGCTAGTAGGTTCTGGGCCACCCGCATGACCTCCACCCATCCAGAACTCAAGAGCCAGGCGCTCTTCAGGTCTGCATCTGTGATTCCACAGACCTTAAAGGCGCAACCCAGCGTCTTGAGCCAGGACTCCCACGTCTCGGGGCGAGACGTATCGAAAGGGGTAATTGGTCCCGGAGCGTTTGCCATATTTACCAGAGCAGGAGTGGCGGCGGCTGTTTGAGTGATGTCCTCATGTCTTGCGGCAGTGCTGGGGAGCGCTGAGGCTCGGTGCTGGCTAGTGCCGGAGGATTGGGCTCAGAGCGGCTTGCGGTGAGCGATGGAGCTCGGAGATGCCTGCGGCCGGTGGGACAGAGCTCGCTGTGCTGCTGTGGTCAGCTGGAGAGTCGCTCATCGGGATCCCATTCGTGTCGCCACTGATAAGTATTGGAGTTGGGAGTCCGTGGAACAGTGAAACAGCATGATCTTTATTGCTGGTCCGGATGAAGCATACAACCCAGGGCTCGAAGCCCTCCTTTTATGCTGGTCAGGGACAATCCCCTGACCTCACCCAACTGGCCTGATAGGCTATTAGAAGTCTATTTACATTTCATAGGTTCCCTGGGAGAAACCTAGGTACAGGATTGGTGGCCGGTTTGAATCCACCTGGCCTTTGATCTACCTGGCTGAAGCTCAGGTAGTTTCTTGGCCATGTGCTCTGGCCATGCTCTGGCCATGTGCTCTGGCCATGCGGTCGCAATGAAGGGAGCAATAGGAAACTCCCACTATTTTCAAAGAGCTAATTTATGCTGCCTGTGAGTTGACTTTGTTCTCCAAACCTGCAGCTAGACTGTAAATGCTGTGTTGTGTTTACTACCTGGCAGTCGCAGTCACTTATTTTAATCCACAGAGACCAGACAATACTACGTTTGGACTTTCCCTTTATGCCCTACTGTCATTCACACAGTTAAACAACTGAACTACTGCTCATATATGCATACGTTTTAGGTGGCTCTATAATCACTAGAAAGCACACATCACTATGAATGGCAGAGTTAGTGGGGGAATTAACAGAAGGCATTCCCTATCTCTTGCCGTCTCCCGAGTGGAGGAAAGGTCACTCTGTGATGCCACATGGGTGGACAGCTGCAACTGGAGACTCAACTGAGACACACATGAATGAGACATGGGATCCTGCACAGCGTGTCTTGTTCAGCCATTTGTCTTTGGGGGAAGCATACCAGCATAAGCTCCCTACCCATGACTGGGAATGCACAAATGTTCTCAATTCCAGTGAGCACCTATACTTGTAGACATCCCACACATCTAGAAGCTGCGCTAATGAGCTGGCAATGATTCACACAGGGGGGGCAGGGCCAGTGAGCTCGTGCCTGTTGTAAGGATTCCTTGGTTTGGGCGTCCAGTTCCACACACGTTCACTGAACTTGGTGAAAAACAAAAATGTTACTTGGGGAAATGGATTTGTCATTGGAGCTGATGTAAATAAATCATGATCCAAACTGGTATCATAACCAAACAAAAAAACCAAAATATCACAAAACAAAATGGGCTGGAAACTACCTGAATAATATTTCTGCACTTCTCTCCGGTGTACACAGCCATAAATCATATAAAATTAGAATAGATCCCTGTGCCTAAGGAGGTACATGTCAGAGCCTGTCCGTGTCTCTGCCATTAATTGTTTGTATCTGGTGTTTCTATCTGTAATTTACGACTAGCCTTGGGGTTTATTGCATGTCCTGCTTAATGTACCTTTCTTTCCCCGGGAGGGTGGCTTGCTGCATTCCATCGCGTCACATAAACAGTCTGGCTATCTCGCCTCGTCACCTCCCTTTTTCTCTAGCCAGAGACCTGAGTGTTTTATCTGTTGTTGTAACCTTGGAGAACTGTTGAACTATTTTCTAAGCCAGGTGCCTGGCCTGCGAATTGCAAGTAGAGGTCACTACGGGGCATTGGGGGGGGGGGGATTTTAGTGCTTTTGCGCCTTTTCTGTGAGAACCAACAGTTGGGGATTTTCACACTTTTTAAATATTCATTCTGATTGGCCCTGTGCCTGCTCTTACCTGACTGTGTGGGGTATATTAAGCCTTGTTGCCTGTAACCAAGTATCTCCAACAAACATGAAGTACCTGAACCATCATTAAGAATAAAAGAACTCTTTGCTTCATCAAAGGTCTGGCTTATTGAATCAATTCAGAAGTCTCACAGTACAGAATGAATGACAGTGAAATCCTATGCAGAATTCTGCTTGGGCTTGCACTGTGAAAGCCCTTTTCTCATGTCTGTGTTTTGGGAAAGGCTTTCAGAACACAGGTGTCAGAATCTGCTGATTCAGACAAAGTATTTATAGTTCTTACAGCTATGTATTCTCTTACAGCTATGTATTCTCTGTCTAATGTTTCATTCTGTCATATTATACCCTATTGCCATGTATGTATTTTTGATATATGCTTTTAGAGGCCATCTGTTTGCCTAGCCTTTAGTTGACCCCTCACTTTGGCCAGTATATAGGTAGCTTGGGTGACCCCATGTTTTAGTGCCTGACCAGGCCTGGTTTTTCTGACTGTTAGAGTGGGAGGGTGACACCTGCAATGTATGGGAACAATGGGCCTCTCACACTGCTGCCCCGCATTCCATCGGTCCCGGCTGGGACTTCAAGGGAGGATGCGTCTCATCTCTTATCAACATGCGAAAGCCTTGAGGCCATTGATTGTTATGTGAACTGGTAACATCTGACGGGTCTGGTTGGGAAGGGAATTTACAGCTTCACACCTCACTTTCTTTCCTGTGGGAAGCAAACGGCCAGAGCCTCTTTTTGCCCGCCGTTTTTCCCTTGTAGTGATTGGCTACCTATGGGTAATTCAAACTCCTTGGAAAGGTATAATAGACCTGCCTGTGTCATCTGTGTTATCTCTGACAATAATCCGAGAAGCTGTACTAATGTAGAGATTGGAAATAAAGAACTGTGGTTCACCAACCAAGATCTGATCCTTGACTACTTTGAGCAGAACTCTGACAACAGGTAGAACTGAGCATTTACACCAGTTTTTTGGAAATTAAGTAATGCCATCAGCTTCCCCGTGTGTTTCCAGGTATGCTGCCCATTCAGCTTCTTGGCACGCAGCCTCTATCTAGTGCTACCTTCTTCGGCTAAATTATGTATGAAGTCCCCCCCCCCCCCCATCAAATTGACCTTCACTTTCAGAAGCTATATTGCTTCTCAGTGTTCCATCACTAACATGTCCATACTGAACAGAGTAGTTAAAATGTTTTTAATATTCTGTGATATCACTGGAGCTTAGCCAGTGAATGTGTTGTATGTTATAATTGTTTGTTGACCATCATTCCTAGATCAGCCTCAATGTAAGTCAATGGGAAAATGGGGAAATTATCTAATTTTAAATGAAAATATGTACATGAGCAATGGCTGCATTTTTCTCTCTCTCTCTACAATAGGCAATATGCCAGTTTCAAATCATTAGCTGGGTGTATGCTAAAGCAATCAAACAGAGATGTAAAACAGTGATTTGCATTTTGTTCTTGATCTACTCATATCCTCTTGAGGTACAATGAGGCAGGTGTTGAATTTCAACTTAAAAACCATGGGATCATGCTTTCATTCGGAATATATTTTCCTCTCTCTAAACTCAGACAAGCCCCCCACCCCCTTCCTTTACTACCTTATTTGTTTGGGATTCTCAAGGCACACACTATTTAAGTAGAGCTTGCAGCTGGATTCAGGAATTAACTAGAACTGGTAGATGGCAGTATTCATGCTAATGTAATGTGCATGAGGGGCTGCAGTGGCTCAAGTGGTTAGACACTGAACTGCAGACCAGAAGGTTGGTAGTTCAGCAGTTCAAGACCCAAGTGCTGCATGACAGAGTGAGCTCCTGTTTCTGGTCCCAGCTCCTGCCAACCTAGCAGTTTGAAAGCAAGACATTGCAAGTAGATAAATAGGTACCACTTTGGTGGGAAGGTAACAGCTTTCCATGCACCTCAGCATCTAGTCATGCTGGCCATTGACCATGGAAAAAGTCTTTGGACAGCACTGGCTCTTTGGCTTGGAAACGGAGATGAACACTGCATCCCTAAAGTCATATTCTGGGGTCTGTTGGAGCTGGTGTGCAGCAGAGTGCCGCTTTGGGAGTAAAGAGGCTGTGGGCGGGCACATGATGAAGTCCCGCCCCCAGCAGGGCCACTGCTGCGTTCTCCAGGCCCCGCGCTGGACGCCGGGCCTGGGAGACAACTTTGGAGGCTGCCCTCCCCTCCCCGCCACATCTCCCAAGCCTGATCCCCCCTGGGGGAGAAACTCCCTATCCCTCCCCCCATTCGCCATTCCAAGGCCACGGCAGGCTGTTGGTCCGGGGAAAAGCTCCCCATCTCTCCCCCTGCTCACTATTCCTGGGCCGTGGCAGGCCACCGGCCTGGCAACAAACTCCCCATCCCCCCTGCCACTCTCCATTCCCGGGCCGCGGGGGGGGGGGGCGGGAGGGAGGGAAAAGCTGGCCCAAGTGGCTGACAGCCACTCAGCCCGAGCAAGGGGGGAGAAGCTCCTAGTCTTCCTTCCTTCCTTCCTTCCTTCCTTCCTTCCTTCCTTCCTTCCTTCCTTCCTTCCTTCCTTCCTTCCTTCCTTCCTTCCTTCCTTCTCTTTCTCTCCCCCCACCTACCTAGCTACCTTTCTGTTCCTTTCCTTCCTTCCTTTCTTCTTTCTTCCTTTCTTCCTTCCTTTCTTTCTTTCTTTCTTTCTTTCTTTCTTTCTTTCTTTCTTCCCCCTCCCTCCCTCTCTCTTTCTTTCCTTCTTTCTTTCCCTCCCACCTACTTACCTACTTCCTTCCTGTTTCTTTCCTTCCTTCCTTCCTTCCTTTCCCCCTCCCTCCCTCCCTTTCTTTCTTTCTTTCTTTCTTTCTTTCTTTCTTTCTTTCTTTCTTTCTTTCTTTCTTTCCCCCACCTACCTACCTTTCTTCCTGTTTCCTTCCTTCCTTCCTTCCTCTCTCCCTCTCTCCCTCTCTTTCTTTCTTTCTTTCTTTCTTTCTTTCTTTCTTTCTTTCTTTCTTTCTTTCCCCCACCTACCTACTTACCTATCTTTCTTCCTGTTTCCTTCCTTCCTTCCTTCCTTCCTTCCTTCCTTCCTTCCTTCCTGCCTTCCTTCCTTCCTTCCTTCCTTCCTTCCTCTCTCTCTCTCTCTCTCTCTCTCTCTCTCTCTTTCTTTCTTTCTTTCTTTACCATCAGATAGGCTTGCCAGCTCTGAGTTGGGAAATACCTTGGAGATTTTTGGGGTGGAGCCTGAGCGGTGGGTATTGCCTTCTGACACACTTCTGGTGACGTCAGGGAGGTGTGGCCTTCTGACACTTCCGGTGATGTCAGCGGGTGTGGCATATGCAAATAAGTTATGCTAATGAGCTCTGCACCTCTTTTTTAATGAAAGGACCCCTGGTCATATTCAACTAGCTTTCAAACAAGGGAAACCTAATGTGCATGAAGTATTTATCATGAAATAAAATCAACCTAGTCTCTCTCTGCTGTTGTGATTAATAGCATCACTGATGACAAGAGTAACTCAGATGTACAGCCACCTTCTTCTCTTCAGGGAAACAGGAGAACTTAAATTATCTGCTTTGAGAAGTGTCTATGTAAGTAGTCATTTTTGTATTACCTCAGACAGTGTATACCTTTGGAACCTTGAGACCCAATGTGGTCCATTGGATCTTTCTACTGGCACTGTGGATGCATTCTGTAGTCTTGGGCAAGTCACCAATAAAGTGTTCTATAGTGAGAACATAAGGCTGAGGACAGACTGATGATGTGGCCTGCTGTGCCTCCACTTTAGAAGCGGAGGCAGAGAGGCCATCCAGACAGCCACAGCTGTCCCCCGTGCACACTCACCTGTGCCTGAAGCGCAGTCCTTGCAGGGGAACCAGTCTCCAGTGGCTGAGTGCACAGTGCTGCCGCTTCCTACAGGTGTGGATGCGCTGATGGCGTGTCGCATGTGCTGCTGGAAGTGCGGACGGGCTGTTCCAGCTGCCACAGCTGTGCATAGCCGCGTCTCGGCGAAGCAGCCGGCAGCCACACACCTCCGCCCCATGCAGCCAGTGTGAACTTTCAGCTCCATGGCTGTTCCGGGCCACCTCGTCAGTCCGTCTTCAGCCTAAGAAGAGACCTGCTGGATCAGACTAGTGGTTCATCTAGTCCAGCATCTTTTTTCATGTGGTGGCCAACCAGTTGCTTTGGAGGTCCAATCAACAGGGCATAAAGGCCCTAGTTAAAATTATAGGATTGTCATTACCTGGCTGAACTCATAGAAAACACCAGGATATAAATCATACATTTAAAATAGATTTAGCTTTTTCTGTGTTTTTATTAACTTCTGTTTCTAATTTTGGCTTTTCATGTTGAGTACTTCTCTCAGAGATACGGCCTGATGTTGTAACTTGTTGCACTGTTCATTTCCCTGCTCCTAAGCATTGGCATGGGTAGAAAAATGACTTCAGTGTAATGAGATGAGGCCATGGATTAATTGCAGTATGCATTATGGAACAGGAAGAGAAGAACTGAAGCCAAGGCTACCATTTTTGCTTGGGGGGCTGTAAGTTTAACAACTTGCTTCTAAGACCAGCGGGACCGAACCTTCCTGCCTCCCCTCCTGTTGCAGCCCACTGGTCTCCCCAAAATGCTCGCCTTTCATGACCAGTATGAGGGGAAACTCAGAGGTCTGTAGCAAAAAGTGGAGATCAACAGAAATCCCACCCCCTTCTGTAAATGGAAAATTTAGACTGGATTCAACCATTTAATTTTTTTTTCAAAAAAACAAAAAGACTGTTTGGAAGCAGAGTGTATTAAAGAACCTTGTGATCCAACATATAAGTCATGATAGCCTAGGAGTTGTTTTTGTATTTCTAACACCCACTTATAAAGTTGAACGATGAAACGGTAATGTTAGCTCTGATGTTTCACCAACAATGTTGAGGAACAAAAATGGTTTTCTTTTGTTTCTCTGCCTCCCTCAGTAAAGCAAGTTGGCACTGGCTTTGTAAATCTTAAAAGAGATCAAGTGAAGAATATAAAATGGAATATCAGTGGAATACAGCATGTTCCCACTGTCTTATATTTCAAATGATGTTCTGTGTTGCCCAAGGCAGCGGTACCCAGAAGTCTTCTCTGGGGAAATGCCATGCAATGTTTTAATCTACAACAGAGTTTTCTCTACTAAGCATGTTCAACATCCCTTACAGTAGTTGTGCCTAGAAGGAGAAGGAACACAATCTGTGAATTGCTGCAGCCACCATACATATCTGTCACAGATTTTGACGCCACCATAACATTTTGCAGCATCAGATTGTAGCGAGTGTCATTTTCCAGTACATTTACAACATATTCCTGCAACAGTTTATCTTGCAAACCCACCCTGTTATCCCAGGTCATGCATATATTCAGCATCCTAGTCATATTGTTAAGTGTAATCTGGTACAGGCCCTAATCCCCCATTTTGTGTGGCCTGGAGTAAAAATGTAACTGTTCATCTTCTGCTTATAAAGTAGCATCACTTTAGATATTATTTAGCCCAGGTAATCAGTCTTTCAGATGAAGTGATGTATAATTAATTTTGATTCTAATATTCAAATAATCATTCTATTGTTGTGTCCCGGAGAGCATGCTTGCCCTTGCCTTTGAAGCAGGCAGTGATTCATCCACTCTTAAAGAAACATAATCTCAGGATCCAGGAGAGTTGAATCACTACTGTCTAGTCTCAAATGTACCGTTCTGGAGCAAGGCAATTGAACAAGTGATGGCTGGGCAACTTGGGGAATTCCTGAAGATGGCAGATTGTTTGGTCATGGGACTGAAATGGCCTTGATCTGAGCCAGGAGATGGACACGGGAGTATCTGTCAATTCTGTTGGACCTCTGAGACTGCATCACTCCAGTCTTGTCTCATCTACACTGACTCCCAATTTGCGTCCAGGCCCAATTCATGGTGGTGGTATTGATCTTTGAAGCACTGGGGCCAGCATAGCTTAAAGAGCACCTTCTCCAAAAGGGACCTGCGTGTCCATCCTGGTCTTCTTCAGGGGCCTTGCTTCAGGGGCTCCTCCATTTAAGGCTGGACAGGTGGAAACCCAAGAAAGGGCCTTCTTGGTCATGGCACTTAAACTTTGGAACTCTTTCCAGATGGAGATTAGTCTGTCTCCCTTTGTCACTGTCTTCTGACAGCAGAGCAAGACTTTTTCTTTCTTTCTTTTAATATTTTTTTAATTTTGAATTTTAAGGGAATACAGAAAGAAAAAAAAAGAAATAGGGAAAAACTCATAGGAAATATAGTTACCAAAAACACAATATAAGGGCAGTTTTGAAGACATTCCTTGATCAGAATGCATGTGTATATAAAAAAAGTACTGTATTTTCTGGCATATAAGACTACTTTTTAACCCAGGAAAATCTTCTCAAAAGTCGGGTGTCGTCTTATACGCCGGGTGTCGTCTTATACGCCGGGTGATGAAACTTCCAAGCCGGACTGGAGAATCTGTGGTTACCCCATCCCTACCACGTCCACAGCTCGGTCGACGGAGGGGAACGAGGGGGCAACCAAAGGGAAGGGCACTGTTCAGACCTCCAGCCAAAGGGCGCCTTCCGAAAGATGGTGCGCAGGGCTTAGTGAGGCGGGACTAGGCAGGCCCCCCCCCGGGAAATGAAGTGGCTGCTACTCACGCCACCAGCGGCCATGGGAAGAGAGAACTCGGGCCGCTTGCACTGCTGCGGGGAGGGAAACCTCACATCGCTCATGGCGGCCACAGCGAGGTCTTGTGCTGCTCGTGCCGTTGCCAGCCGCAGGGAAGGAAGCCTTGTGCCGCTTGTGGTGGTGAGGCCCTGCACCGCTTGCGCCGGCTGCGGCGAGGCCCCATAGTTGGGGGTGGCGCAAGCGGCGCGAGGCCTCCCTTACCAAGGTCAGCGGCGGCGCAAGCAGCAGCCATTTCATTTCTCAGGGGGGCTCGCACTGCTGCCAGCCGTGGGAAAGGAAGCCCCCATGCCGCTCATGGGGAGGCCCCGCACCGCTCACAGCGGCTGCAGGGAGGTGTTGTGCTGGCGCACAACCCCCCCCCCCCGGAATTTAAAAAGACAATGCCCCTGGTGTGAGCTAGCCAGCGTCCACAGAGCCGCTTGAGAGAGAAGGACTAACTGAAGATCTGGCGCTCTATTTGGTGTGCATTGGAAGAGGGGTAGTCTTATACGGCGAGTATATCCCAAACTCTATATTTTTACTGGAAAAGTTGGGGGTCATCTTATACACCCAGTCGTCTTATACGCCGGAAAATACGGCATTTGGCATAATAGCTTAATAAATGTATAACACGATATATATGCCATAATGGTGTAAAAATATAGCTTAAAATATATACGACATAATAACTTAAAAGATCATTATAATAACTTACTCAATATATTCTAGTATTTTCTCATACTATATTGCCATTTTTATCTTATCTTATCAATCTTATTATAACATAAATAACCTCATAGAAATTTTTATAAAGTTTTCACACAACAGTTATAGCACACAACAGTTATACCACAAATAATACTCTTTGGCTGCAATCACACACACTAAATAATCCACTTTCAATCCACTTTCAATGCACTTTTGAATTGGATTTTGCCAGTTCACACAAATCCAGTTGGAAAGTGCATCAAAAGTGGATTGAAAGTGGGTTATTTAGGCTGTGGACATACTGCCAGTCTGCCGCGCCTCCGTGGTGCGGCAGACTGGGGCGGGGGGAATTTCCCTCGCGGCGCAGCGTTTGCACGCCGCTGGAAGGAAGCCACCCGCAGCGTTCAGACTGTGGGTGGCTTCCTGCAGCGGCGGGCGGACGCCATGCGGCTGCCCCTGCCCGCGCACATTCACACCCGCTCCAGCGGGTGGAACGCGCGCACACGGCGCGCCGCAGCAGCCAAGCACCACTTTGAAGTGGTGCTCGGCTGGTGTGGAAGGAGCGCGGCACCGGACGCAATGCGTCCAGGCTGCCTCCTGGGGGCAGATGCGGTTGTCTGAACGGCCGCTCTGCCTCCGCTTCTGAAGCAGAGGCAGAGCGGCCGAGACTGCCAATCTGTCCTCGACCTTAGTGTATGAGATCACAGCCTTTATATTACATATTAAAACTATTGTATAGTATTATCACCAGTTGGAAAGTGCATTGAAAGTGGATCGAAAGTGGGTTATTTAGTATGTGTGATCACAGCCTTTATATTACATATTAACACTATCGTATAGTATTATCATATAATATTGGACCGTTCAGATGTATAACTAAAGAGACTGGTTATAATAATCATAGAAAACTCGCCAACTGGTGAAGACTTTTTTGTCTCATGTGGTGTACCTCCAATAAACTCTTATTACTCCTCCAATCGTGTTTGTATGTCTATATGTTTTTACTGTATTGTTAAATATTAGCATATACATTTTAAATGTTATTTTAATGTTTTTAATGTTTTAAGGTCTTGTTGTTTGTCACCTTATGGACCCTATCTGGGTGGAAAGTTGGCACAGAAATGTTTTAAATAAAGAAATTTTGGTAAACAGGCTGTCCTGAAGTTGTGTAAAATATTACCAGTGAAATAGAGGACTTCAATCAACCGATAACCATAATTTACAGTACAGTGCATGCTGTGGATCCCACTAAGTTAATTACATCAGATAAATCAAATGGTGTTAAACTCTAGGCCAGGGGTGAGCAAACTGTGGCTCGGGATCACATATATTATGTGGCTCCCGGCAGGGCGGCTAAGGAAGCTAAATATCATTAGCAAACAAATATCATTGGACAAATTAATATCATTATCAATATCTGCTTTTACCCCTTTTGTTATTATTTTTGGCAGTCTCATTTAATGTTAATAAAAAGTAAATTTGCTTATTTTCCAATAAAATCAGGTAATATTTGTTTATATCTTGTTTATATCTAGCAAGTTTATATCTTGTTTATATCTTGTTTATATCTAGCTCTCAAACATCTGATGTTTATTCTATGCAGCTCTTACATTAAGCAAGTTTGGCCACCCCTGTTCTAGGTGGCTCTTATGCTGAGCAAGTTTGCCCACCCCTGCTCTAGGCCATGAAAAACTGGAAGCAGTGGAATTCAGCAGCTGCAATTATGGAAACTGTGGATGGCTCACTGGGGGTACACACTATCCTTTCTCATTGTGATCAGAAAAATCAGCTCTTTCCTCAAGCTGCTTGAACAAATGTGGCAGAATTTAAAATGCTTGATATCTCTTTTACAAGACATTTTACAAAAGTATCTATGCAAGAGCTACTAGATTCTCCATTTACTTCAAGTATGGGAGTTTGTGTGGTTGTCTTTGTACAGTTAGTTGCCCATGCTATGAGTGAGATGCCTCATTCCATTGAAGGTTGACGTGAAAGTCTAGACAAACTGAAAATGCAGGAAATTAGAAAGACAACAAGAGCCGGTGTTGACTCATTTCTACTGACTTCCTCAAGTCTTACAGAATACAAGAGATATAGGATTCTACAAGTGCAAAATTGAAAAACAGTGGCTGAGGACAGATTAGAGTTCTGCCGTGCTACAGGAGTGTGGCAGAACAAGCCGGGGTGAACTGCCCCGCAGCGCAGCATTCAGATGCCGTCGCAAGGAAGCCGCCCACAGCGTCCACACTGCAGGTGGCTTCCGCCGGCGGCAGCAGAACGCCACGTGGCTCTGCCCGCCCGAGCACGTTCACACCCACCCGAAGCAGGTGGAACATGCGCGCAGCCACTGGGACACCACTTGGAAGTGGTGCCCGGCTGCTGCGGGAGGAGCGCACCACCGGATGAGGTGAGTCCGCAGCGCCTCCATGGGGCAGATGTGGCAGTCTGGATGCCCGCTCTGCCTCCGCTTTTAAAGCAGAGGCAGAGCGGGCCAGGCTGCCAGTCTGTCCTCAGCCAGTAATAGTAAAGAGAAATACAAAATGGAATTAACAAAATATTATAATAATAAAAAGTTTTTTATAGCTACCTAATGTTGTTTTCAATCTGTTGTATATTGTAAGCTTCCGTATATAAATCAAATAATGCTGGAAATGTGCACCTCGGCATCTAGTCATGCCAGCCACATGACCACAGAAACATCATTGGCTCCCCCAAAATCTCCAGGTATTTCCCCACACAGACCTGGCAGCTGTGAGTTCACAGCAAAAATAATAGAGTAGGGGGTGTTAAAAAATTATCCACCCCAGGCACCAAATAGGCTAGGTATACCACTGGCTTATTGTTTCACCAGATTGTTGTTATATTCTTGTTACTTCAGGGTCCTAAGGTGCTCAGAAGAAATTCAGATATATAATTATTTTAAATAAATAAATATATTCTGTATCCACATTCAAGTTCCGACATCCACAAAGAAACTCTGAATTGGGGATATAGGTTAATGGGTCTTCTGCAGAGTCTTGAAACAGAATCACTGTGAGGCTTCTGCACTATCAGCAAACGATCAGGTCTTTGTTGGTTAAAACATAGTCCTTTATTGTCAGATACTGGATACAGGTCTCTGTTTTTGTTAGTGATACATTGCAAGAGGAACAGAGGTGTATTATACCTTCAAACATGAAAGCTCACACAGGAACACCAATCAGCATACAGAAAAATTAGCGGGAAACATTAGGGTCACCATTTGTCACCCCAGGATGAGAAAATGGAAAAACTCCAGATGTGAAAGCAACCTGTGAAACCCAGACATGCCAGGCACTCGTCAACAACCCTCAAGGCTATAGTCGACAGACAGCACCCTGAGAGTCTGTAAGGCGCGGAAGGGAGGGAACAAGGGAGATAACTCTGTGCTTGGTGACAAACAGGAATGTGGGAACCTTCTACCCAAAAAGTAACATTGAGCAGGGAAAAGCAATTCTACATCAAAGGGGCCATAAAGTACTCGGCCAGTATTCCAACAGGAGAAACAAAAGTAACACTTGAAAACAAAGAACATAGGCATACATTTGAACCAGTGTCAGATTCAATCATAGAAATAAAGGGATGTGAATATTAATATCAGCATAGATGCAAAGCAGAATCTGACAATCACCCACAGGAGTGCACTTGCCTGATGTTCATTAGCTTGTACATTTTCCCATAGCAAATTCTAAAAATGCAGCATACCACTTTTGTGAATAGGGATAGGAAGGAAGAGTCTAAATTGTAGCTTGGTAAGGTGCGAAGTGCCTTGACCTGGATAGCACAAGCTAGCTCAGTAGCATGTATTGTATTGTATTGTATTGTATTGTATTGTATTGTATTGTATTGTATTGTATTGTATTGTATTGTATTGTATTGTATTTTTATCCTGCCTTGCCGGCGAACTGGCTCCAGGCGGCTAAGAACCATAAAATACCATCAAAGTAGTTTACAAGTTAAACAAGTTAAAACTAGCATAAAACCAAACATTAGCGCATACACAAATATAAAGCAACAATATAACTGGCAGCATCAGAGTTCTCATGGTGAACAGATGGCAGTACAAGGTTCGATTGAAGGGACCAGGGCGATGTTATCCTGCAAATTCCCCCCGGTGGCGGCTCCTAATTGAAAGCCTGGCGGAAGAGCTCCGTCTTGCAGGCCCTCATCAGATCTCAGAAGCTAAGCAGGGTCAGCCCTGGTCAGTATTTGAAAGGGAGACCACCAAGGAATACCAGGGTCGTGACATGGAGGCAGTCAATGCCAAACCACCTCTGAAAGTCTCTTCTCTTGAAAACCCCATGGGGTCACTGTGTCAGCTGTGACTTGATGGCAGGGTTGGAGATTTGATCCCTTGGTCTCTCAGCTGAGGGTTAGTTTAGGGGGGCTGTGGTGGCTGGTTACCCTGGACAGTGAGGATTCACTCCCCAGTTTTGTGCATTTTGCTTTTGAACTTTACACAAGCCCTTCTTGTAGAGCAAGGGGGCGTTGCCATGCACCCCTTATGCTGTGGTGCTATGGCATTTCCCTGCCCTTGCTTGTCTGCCATTATTGTGGGGGAACAGAACACTGTGATGTCATGACATGAGATAGTAAAGGTAAAGGTTTCCCTTGCTCGAAAGGCAGTTGAATACGACTCTTAAGGATGCAGTGCTCATCTCCGTTTCCAAGCAGAAGAGCCAGCACTATCCAAAGACGTTTCCATGGTCATGTGGCCAGCATGACTAGATGCTGAGGCACATGGAATGCTGTTACCTTCCCACTGAAGCAGTGCCTATTTATCTACTTACAGTTTCTTACTTTTGTACTGCTAGGTTGGCAGGAGCTGGGAGAAGAGACAGGAGCTCACTTCGTCATGCAGCACTCGAGTCTCAAACTGCTGAACTACTAACCTTCTGGTCTGCAAACTGCTGCAAAGAACGGCCGACGATGTCTGCGCTTCAAATTCTGGTGCTCCTGGAGAGGGGGAAGTGCAGTGGGTCCAGGCAGAGAAGGGAGGGAAGGGTGTGGAGAAACAGGAAGGCTCGATGCCTTTCCAGTCTGCAACTCATCCTGACGATTGTTGGCAGTGGGGCTAGGATAACAAATCTCCCTCCGACATTGGTGTTGTGTAATGCCAGGTCAGTAAACAACAAGACCAAGGTTCTCCAGGATTTCCTGGTAGAGCAGAAGGCTGACCTGGCGTGCGTGACCGAGACCTGGGTGAGGGAAGGGGAGACAGTAGCGCTCTCCCAACATGGTCCCCCGGGATTCTCTGTCCTGCTCCAATCGCGGACCAGGGGACAGGGAGGAGGTGTGGCTATTTTCATTCGGGAGGCTTACTCCTTCAGGGTGCTGCCATCGGTGGAGATCACAGGCTTGGAGTGTGTCGGTCTGGTGTGGGAGGCTGAAGAGAGTTTGGCTGTGTGGCTGGTGTACCGACCATCTAATGCACCAGCCAGAAGCCTGCTGTCCCTGATGGAGGCTGTATCAGGCTGGGCACTGGAGCACCCTAACCTATCGGTTTTGAGTGATTTCAATGTCCATGCTGATGACACAGCCTCCACTCAGGCGGCGGACCTGGTGTCGGCCATGGCAGCACTGGACTCTCTCAGTACATCTCAGCCCCCACACACCGGGCCGGTCACACGCTCAATTTGATCTTCGCGGCGGGGGTAACAGTGGACCAGATTACTGCTTCGGTAGTGCCATGGTCAGATCACTATGCCAGGGGGCCCGTCTGAATCTCCCACACTGACCCCTAGGTGGCAAGCCTATTTTAGCTCACCCGCAAAGCCAGATGGACCCTATGCGGCTCCAGATGGCACTACGGGATCCGATGCCCCCTGGCGGTTTGTTGGATGAGCTAGTGGAATAGCATAGCCATCTCTCCACGGCCATTGATGAGATCGCTCCCAGACACCCTCTGTGCCTCCGCAGCAGGCTAGCACCCTGGTATACCCAGGAGTTGTGGCTCATGAAGTGGGAGCTATGACGGCTAGAGAGATGGTGGTGCCGGGCTCATGATGAAGCTACAAGAGCATCCTATAGGACGTTTATGAAAGCCTATGAGATGGCAACGAAGGCAGCAAAGTGAACTTTCTATGCTGCCTTGATTGCGTTGGCAAGCTCACGCCCAGCCCAATTGCTTAGAACGATTAAGTTCTTGACAGTTCTGCCACAGGGCAGACCAAACACTAGGGAATTGGAAATTGGCTGTGAGGCATTTGCGAGCTATTTTGTGGATAAAGTCTTGACACTCCACCACGATCTCCCCGCCACACTTGAAACAGTGAGTGAACTCGAGGCCCTTTGCACGTCTTTGACTCTGGGCTTAGATGGGTTCAGCCCGCTCAGCCTAGAGGAAGTTGACAGACTTCTTGTAACTGTGCATCCAACCACATGCATCCTTGATCCGTGCCCATCCTGGCTGATTAAAGCCAGCCACGAGGGGCTGTGAGGGGCTGCCCGGGAAATTATCAACACGTCCCTCATGGAGGGGCAGTTCCTGGGGGCACTCAAGGAAGTGATGGTCCGCCCACTCTTGAAAAAATCACATCTGGACCTGGCTGAATTGGCAAATTATCGACCGGTGTCCAATTTGCCATATTTGGGCAAATTAATTGAGAGGGTGGTGGTGTTACAGTTGCAGAGTTATCTGGATGATGTTTTGGTCTTAGACCCTTTCCAGTCCGGCTTCCACCCGGGACATGGGACAGAGACTGCTCTGGTCACCCTAACTGATGACTTGCAGAGGCATCTGGATCAGCAGCTGTACTGCTGTTGTTAGACCTGTCAGCGGTGTTCGATACAGTCAACCACCAGCTGCTGGCCCGCCACCTTGCTAACATGGGGATACAGGGACGGGCGTTGCAATGGCTCGTTTCCTTCCTTCAAGATCTGGGACAAAGGGTGGTGCTCGGGGAGCAGCAATCCATGAGGCACCCACTGGAATGTGGTGTGCCCCAGGGAGCGGTGCTTTCCCCGATGTTGTTTAACATCTACATGTGCCCCCTTGCCCAGATTGCCTGAAGATATGGGCTGGGATGTCACCAGTACGCTGATGATACCCAGCTCTATCTGATGGTGGGTGGCCAGTCGGACTCTGGCCCAGAAGATCTGGACTGGGCATTGCACGCCATGGCTGGTTGGCTCAGACAGAGTCGGCTGAAATTGAACCCGGCGAAGACAGAGGTCCTGTGCCTGAGTCAGAGCGGTCTAGGGCAGGGGTTCCCACTCCCGAGTTTTGATGGGGTGCCATTGGCACTGGCATTGGGGGTTAGGAGTTTGGGAGTGCTCCTGGATCCCTCCTTAACAATGGAGCCCCAGGTAGCAGCCACTGCCAAGTCAGCCTTCTATCATCTGTGGCTGGCTTGGCAGCTGGTTCCCTTCCTTGACCACGATGACCTAGCTACAGTGATCCATGCAACAGTCACCTCGAGGTTGGACTACTGTAATGCTCTCTACATGGGACTGCCCTTGTGGCAAATTGTGCAGAATGCCACGGCCAGGCTATTGATGGGCCTCACAAAGTGGGACCACATCCAGCCTGTGCTGGCAGCGCTGCACTGGCTGCCTATAGCATACCGAATTCGCTTCAAGGTGCTGGTACTTACCTTTAAAGCCCTATATGGCCAGGGTCCAACATACCTGAGGGACCACCTTTCCCCATATATACCCCAACGAGCACTTCGATCGGGGTCACAAGATCAACTTACTGTCCCAGGCCCCAGGGAGGCCAGGCTCACCAGGACCAGGGCCAGGGCCTTTTCAGTAGCAGCTCCTGTCTGGTGGAACGAGCTCCCGGGGGAGATCAGGGCCCTGCGGGACCTTATGTAGTTCCGCAGGGCCTGCAAGACGGAGCTCTTCCACCAGGCCTTTGACTAGGAGCCGCCACTGTCAGTACCATCAACCATTGCTAATACCATCGCGATGAGGGCCAGCCCTGGAAATAGCCCAGGCCAGGCGGTCCAGGAGCTGGACTCCAACCCTGGTGGGAAGCCACTGGAAGCACTTTATACTGAACTGTTTTATTATTGTTGTGCTGTGTGGTTTTAAAATGTTTTATTGTAATTTTATAGTGTATTGAATCTGGCACTGTGTGCCCTGTAAGCCGCCCTGAGCCCGTTTGCGGGGAGGGCGGGGTATAAATGTAAAATAATAAATAAATAAACCAATTGAGCCACTGCAGCCCCATGACATGAGATATGTTCTATTAAACATAAAACAAGAGGGCAACTAAGACAGACAGGGGCTATTTATGGAAATAACTTTGCTTTTTTAATGTCTTGTTTGGTCCTGTGAGTGAAATTCAGTAACAAGAAATTACGGGTCTTAGAGTACAAATACTTATTTATTTTTAGCATAAACAAGGATTGATACTGACTGTTATGCAGCATATTATTAAAATAGTGTTTATTGTTGCAAGTGAAGAAAAAAATGGAAGGAACTTCATAGCAAAGCAAATATAGATATTATCCTACATTTATAGCCTGGGAAGCTTATCTTCTTTTTGGTATGGAAACATCTCATTGCTCCACAGTATATGATTCATGTTGTTTTGTTTATTTAACCACCTAATTTTAACCTAACCATTGATAAGGGTACATTCTGACACCTAAGTTGTAATATACACAATAAGGGATCTCATACCTCCATGAACAGAGGAACCTAAGTTGGTCTTTCTCTTTGGAAGTCTTTATAAATCAGCCTAATAGTTAGCATTAGGGCTGCTTTCCAAATCTGTGTGAAAAAACTGACTCACCAGCCCCATTCCCTCTTGGTTCCAGGAGACCGGGAAACCCTGACAGGCAATACTGCCTTTTCCCCTTACTTCCAGGGGGTACCAAACTTCTTTCTGGGTAATAGCCAATGCCACAAGCAAATCTAAGATTATCCTTCACTAGGTGTTTTTGCATATTTAGCACTCTAGTATCTGTGTTGCCATTTGATTTGCTCATAGTAGCTGGCACAGGAATGATCCATTATATCTTTTCAAGTTTGAGCTATCATGCTCAAGGAATGGTGAGCTCAACTCACTGTCCCTCATTTTTAAACCTTTTTGGATCGCAAGGCCACATAGGCATAGGGTGTTTAAAGATGTCAGGCTCTGAGCATTCAAAATAGAAGACAATTTAATAAAAATAAGAGGATACACATGGTCTGTTCTAGTATTAGAGTAAGGATACAAAGAAAAGGTGAAAGCACCTTTATACATATCGTAAATAGTACCATTTAATTAGGATAGGCTAGTAAATCTTGAAGCCACAGAACTGAAAAGTCCTTAATTTACCTTAGTTCTCAGAACTGGGACTTCTCCCCATTGTCCCTCTCCACGTGGACAAAGTGGAATATCTAGGTAAAGATTTAGTCTATTATGGCTTGATGCCAACTAGCTGAAAGATCAAAGAGATTCTTCCTCATGTCTTGAGAATTTTTAAATCATCCTTTGAGAGTTCTAGTCTTCTTGCTTCGAGAAGAAGAATTTTACTATCTTGCCTTTTGGCTGTGCCAGTCTCTGTCCCTTTTAGGTGTTTAGGGATGCACTGTAGCTTCTGCAGCTTATTTGGGGTGTAGCCCCAATTAATAAAACTTCAAGGCAGCTTCTAGGATGGAGAGCCTTTCTTCACAATCTGCATCATCCAAATTACAGTTTGGACTGATATGGTCTTCTTTCAGATGTGGAATGGAATTCTACATTACACCATTTTGAAAAATTTGGACAGAACACTGTAAATGTGCAGCTTGAATCTGAACCATTCTGTATGCAAAGAAAGTACTCTACCATTGAGCTACAGCCACAAGCAGTGTGCAAAATTCAATTTCAATGAGATTAAAGTGCACTGAAATAGTGTTTTAGAGGGTGTTTTGATTCTTTTGTCCATCTTGTTTGACAGAATGAACAAGATGCAGTGGTTCGTAGAAGGTGATAGCTGAACATCATGTTGTAATTCTTCATAGTTTTTTTTAGGTGGGTGAGGGGTATAGTTGTGAAAGGGTATGTTAGTAATCCACTGAAACTTTCACACTGCTATATTTCAAGCAGCAGACCTATTCCACATTCCTTTCACTCTTCACATGAAGATGAGCTGCTCACATGGGCAAATTGTTTCACAATTGATACTGCTTTAGGGTAAAAACACTGCTAGGTTATTTCTTCTCCCTGTATCGACAGACGGGCAGCTGACTTTGGCAGAATACCACTTGTGGAGGCAAGTCACATTTAATGGAATATTACAGCGCAGAAATGAGAGGCATGGGTCTCTGGTTTCAGAGTACTATTTATTCTGTGAAACATCCATTTTTGCCTCAAGACAGATGGTATGGTAATACTTCATCAGGAGGAGGCATCTACGTAAAACCATACCTCAAAAAGAAGAGGTTTTATAAATGTCAGATTGTTCTCTGATTTTTTAAAAAAATTCAGGCAAGAACATGCATCTGTAACTTTAAAATCTACACATACATAACTGTTATTAACACAAGGGCTATTTTTATATTGTATAAAATGTGGAAAGGGGACAAACACAGGGCAAAATAAAGACATCATGCTTATAAAGAAGACTCTGAAGATACATGTTCATTCTGGTTGCCATAATTAGAGTCCTGTGGCTTCTATTGTATGATGATTGAGTTAGTATTTATGGTCTACAGGAGGATTAACAATGTTCCAGGACCTGAATTCAGATCTTCCAAAACAGAAGCTTTGTTTTGTCTGGTGATCTAAATTTAAACTTCTACATGATTTCCCCCCATCAGGTACTACAGGCTGACAAGGAGTATTGTAGACCAGTAGTGTTATTGCCAAGAATTCTCCTGATTGTGACAATCAATTAATCTTAGAGCAGTAATCTTAGACCTATAAAGCTGTCCGATGTGCAGGATCCCTCAGTCTCAGCAATACCAGGAAATGCCTCTGTGTCTTGAGTCTGCCAGCTTCTTGTCTACTCACTCAAGGCAATTGCCAGCAGATTGGAATGATCTCTGTCTCTCTCTCTCTCTGACACACACACACAAATATTAGCTTACACACTTCATGTCTTCTATGTAATATCATAAATTATAATTTTGCACACAAATAGTTTTATCGATTGAGCACCCGTGAAACATCGAACTCAGTTTCAATGGAAATATACATTGTGTACCTTGCACCACATTTTAAGAAAAAGGGAAACCTATTTTCTAGTGGTCATTACTTCACTGGGATTAAGTGCAAAATTATGTTTGCTTTGTCCCTGAATTGGATGAAATAAATTCCCATGCAGTTGCAAGCGCAAACCTCAGGAAACTGTAGTGTTAGCTGATCCTGTCAGCCACTCTGTATCAGCTACCCCAGTGAAACTATAATGAGTTGCTCTTCAACAGCACTGGGATCTGAGCCAGTGCCTACTTGAGATGGTTAATACCTGAAACAAAATGATACGAACAGCAGCAGTAATGACATCACTCTGCTCTGGACTACAGCTCATTTTAAATGATCCATGGCATCCGGAGGCAAAACAAAAACAGGCCTTCTGGAAGTCACTGCCTTAAGCATCTGCTTAAGCATCAAGCTGGCCCTTATCCAGTCTCGCCTCCATCCAGTCTCACCTTTGGACAGGTTTCCAAAGAGCTTCCTCAATTCCTACACTGTATTGCTGAATTTGGCAAGGGCATGGGTGTCAACTACGGGGGGGCTCGGGGGCTCGAGCCTCCCCCGAAATTTCCCGGGGGGGGGCTCAGCCACCCCCGGCAAAATGGAGAGCTCCCTGGTGGCCAGTCAGCCGGCCAGCTGGCTGTCGCCGCCTCTCCTTCCCCCCCACCCCTGACCTGCCCTCCTGCCTCCCTGGGGCGGGGGGGAGAGAGGCGGCGGGGACATGGTCCTGCGCTTCGTGCGGGTGGCAGTCAGCCGGCCAGCTGGCTGCCGCCGCCACCATGACTGCGCGGGTCTGCCTCCCTGGGGCCAGGGGGGGAGGAGTGGCGGGGACATGGTCCCATGCACGCACGCGCTCTTCGCATGCGTGCATGAGAGAGCCCCTGCCCCCCCCGGGGATTTAGAAAGTCTACGCCCCTGGGCAAGGGTCTTAAATAGATTTACCAATGGTACTTCCAGTAAAAGAGGTGAGTAAAAAGGAGATCTTGATAGATAGGGTTAGAAGGTATAATGTTATTAGAATTAATATACTCCACATAGGGGAACCATTTAGCTTTGTATGTCATCTGTCTAGAGTAGATGTCTGATTGCAGGGGCCATTATCGATCTTTCCCATAACAAATAAGTTTCAATTTTTTTTTCAAACCACAGATCAACAGATGGTACTACTTGTTGCCTCCATAAATTTGCAATAGTTGGTTTGGCAGCTGTAAGCAGGCAGTTAAGTCTTTCCCGATATCAGGAATGTCCTTTTGCTGTCCAATGGCACAAGAAGATGAGTTCTGGAGTTTGATATCATATCCTGTTATTAGAAGAATGTGTCTTTCAATTTCCTTCCAGAAGATCTGTAAGAGAGGGCAGTCCCACCAACAATGTTGAAGAAGCCGGAATTGTTTTCAAGGTTTAGTAAACCAGTACATGTCTGGTTTCACATTTCAAGGTTTAGTAAACCAGTAACATGTCTATTATAAGCAGGCTTGAGTGGTGCACTCCCTATAGGGTTCCCAAGTCTCCCCAGGGGGTGGGGGAACCCCCGCTCAAGCGGCCCACTCCCCACCAGCCCAAATTGGGCCACCGGAGGGAACCCTGCCCCCAAATTGCCGGGCTGCGGTGAAGTGCCCAGTGCGGTGATGTCACCCAGAGGTGACGTCATCGTGTCAGTCACGTTGCGGGGGGTGCTCTCTAATTTGAGGAAAAACTCTTATGGCAGCCAAGCAACCAACTGGAGCCACTTCGGACAGCAGCGAGCCACCAAGGCAGTCTCCCGCAGTCCACTCAGCAACTTTCAGTTCTTCTTCACCCAAGCCAGGAGGACAGGTGCCTGGGATGGAGGAAGCTCATGAAGCAGGAGACGAAGCCACCACACAGGGGAGATGAGGCATCTCTGGAGGCTGGGGTCTTCCTCCCGCTCCCTGCCACCACCAGCCGACCATGGAAGAACCAGATCCCCCCTGGGTCCCTCCTCAACGAGCCAACGCATGGCACCCCCAGGCAGGCTGGGGTGACTCTCCTCAACCTCCCGGGACTGCCTGGCTCTGGCAAGGTGGCTCCTGAGCCCCGGGGCCAATCAGGAGAGTGGTGAGGGCGGATGGTGTGGGATCTCGAGGCGGGGCTCCCCAGCCAGTAGTGAGGCAGCTGTTCATCGGTGCCCTGGCTGATGCTGGTGTCTGGAGCCCCAGCGGCACCTGGAGTGACCAGGGAGCCCTTCCACTTGCATGGCTGGAGGCAGGCGAGGAGCGCCTAGCATTGGTGGAGGAGGCTGAGGCAGCAGTAAGCCAGTGGGCTGTCAGGGGTGGGAGAAGCAGGCTTCTCCAGGGCATGCCAGCCACCTGGCTCTCCCATGATGTGGAGGCTGAGTGTGTGGTGGCTCCTGAGCAGGGTCTGCCTCTTGCTCCTGCCCCCCCGTGTCTTCATGCTGGCTGGGGTGCCTGGCGCCTCCTGCCACCTGCAGCCCTGCCAGATCCTCAAGCGGATCGGGCACACAATCAGGAACGGGGCGGCACACCTGCAGCCTTGGCTGCTGCGACCACCCGAGCCAGCGCTGGAGATTGGGAGGCACACAATGACATCTCGCTCTCCGGGATCCCGACTGGGGAAGGAGCTGGGCCTGCCCCCAAAGCGGGGCCACAGACACCCGGGATGATGGACTGGAAAGGCTCCGGATGGCAGGGGAGGTGGAGGAGCAGGACTGGCCTGAGGAGCAGGGCACACTTCAATGCCAGAAACCCAATGTGATGATGTCACTTCCGGGTGATGTCATTGCAGTGTGCGTGCTTTGCGTGCATGCAAAAAGTGTCCCGGTGATGAGAGGACTCCTCCCCCACAGGAAAGTAAGCACTTGGCAACCCTAACTCCCTAAGTATGAGACACTTATAGATTTTGTGTGGTCACTAGTTCTGCTCCATTCCCCTATATGATTCCTGTGCCTTCTCTGAAGGATTTGGTGTCATTTAAGAACTAAAGTTCAATATTCATGATGTTTATTCACCCATTTAGGAAAACAAATGGAACCAATTATCTTCTCTTGTTATATCAGCAATGCCTCACAAGCCAGCTCCTGAACTCTTCTAATGAACCACCAAATACTTTACGACATTTTCAATGAAAACCCAGTTTCACACTTCACGTAGCAATGGCATGAAACACAGGTACCTTGGTGTTTTCATCAGTAAGCATGTGGGGTAAACAATGTCTTTAAGCATCTGTATATGTGAGCCTGAGAATCCACCAAGCTTCATAGGAAGGTGGTCACAGATGTTTAAAGATATACATTTGCCATTCATTTGCACATTAGCATCTGCTACTGAAAATGCTAGCATGCTTCTGTAAACATGATAGTCTCACAGTATGAAACTTCACTTAGTGCTGTATTTAAAGACAGAGTTTACAGCTTCATCTGTCCAGGACATTTATGGGGAAACTACATATTCCAATCTACGTCCTAAGTAGTCTCTGATTATACATATTAATAATTATAGGCTTGGGAGTCAAATTTATACTTAATGCTTAATCCATGTTTGAGTGAAAACAATTCAGAATACATTAGTGCTTCTCAAACTCTAATGCAGGACTATAAAGACAGCCAAAGACAAGGAGTCACAATTTCATGAGCTCCTTCTGTTTTCTCAGTCATTATCTTAATTTGCTAGGGAGCCAGAGTGTCAATGGACTACAACTACCCCAGTCATATTCCCACTCCACTGAACTGCTGTTCTATGCTGTTTATTCCAGTGGTGTCAAACATGTGGCCTGCAGATTGGTTCTGGTCCCCACAGGGCTCAGATCCAGCCCACAAGCAACTTCCTTCTCCTGCTTCCTTTTCCAGGGCTGCTGCAGCAGCTGCACCATATCTTGCTTGCCCCCACAGCTCCTTCAGTGGCTGCTTCCTGCTTTGTGCAGAAGAGATTCCAAGACAACGCCCCCCCCCACACACACACACAGCTTCTGCTTCCTTCCCCAGGGCTGCTCCTCCTCTTTGGAGGAGGAAGGGAGGGGAGGAAAGAGAGAGAGAGAAAACAAAGTTGGTGTCCCATGGCAGCTTTAAGACCAACAACATTTTAAATTAGGTATAAGCTTTTGTGTGCAAGCACTTCTTCAGAGGGAGGGAGGGAGGGAGGGAGGATGGATTCTTCTGACAAGCACAATTTATATCGAGGAAATTATTTTGGCTTATTATGAAAAGTTTTTAAAAAAAAGGCTTAGATTTCTCTGTTTCTATCTGGATTTTATTTTCTTTCAAAAAGATTCTGATTAGGAATTAGCACACATGGATAGGCCCTTATATCTTGGATAGTGGAGTGATTTCAGACACCACATGATAATAGCACACATTAGTAATGAGACAGAAAATCTAGGTCTCAGTTCAGTCCTGGAAGATGCATTGTTTTGAGCTTCATTCTAAATTGCATTTCAACAGTCTCTCCTAATCTCCCTTTGAAATTCCTTTGTAAGAGCACTGCTACTTTTAGGTCAGCAACTGAATGTTGTTGTTTCTAATGTCAGACTTATGTCCATTTATTATTTGCATCCTTCTAGACTGAATCCTCCTGGGTTGAGACCTTGGTTTCCTGTCTCATTACCAATGCTGGTATCTCCATGCCTACTATCCCTCTGCATATTACACCTAATCCAATCAAGCTTGCTATTGTCATTCACCTACTATGGCCACTGAGCATCTGAAATCACCTTTATAAAGTTTACATCTCCGGTACCTCATGTTACATTTTATGGCACGCATGGCCTAGCCCAACAAGGTGACCTTTATGTCAGATCTGGCCCTTGTAATAAATGAGTTCAACACCTCTGTTTTATTCGTTTGATCACAACCTGAGAGCTAGTCTGGTGTAGTGGTTACAAGCACAGACTCTAATCTGGGGTAACTGGGTTTGATTCCTCGCTCCTCTATATGCAGCTGCTGGTGTGACCTTGGGTCAGTTACAAGTTGTTTCAGAGTTGTTCTCTCGAGAACTCTCTCAGCCCCACCTACTTCACAGTGTGCCTGTTGTGGGGAGTGGAGGAGAAAGGCATTGTAAGCCACTCTGAAACTCCTTCGGGTAGTGAAGGGTGGGATATTAATCCAATCTCTTCTTCTTCTTCCCTTCTTCTTCTGTTGGATTGCCTACAGACCATATAACACACCATTGGTCCTTGAGTATCTTGTTTTCTCTGTTTTTCTTCACTCCTTTACAGCTGTGCCACAGCAAGAGTGTAAGTGTACTCAAATGAATTATGTGCCTTCATAGTGTTTTAGTTATTCTTGGATGCCACTTATGGTATAGGAATGATTCATGCTGAAATATCCTGATAAAAGTGCTGGAGGAATATTCCTGGAGGAAGACACCATTAAGCCTTGTCTTACATCCTGAAATAGTGGAGGAACAGTCTGAGGTGGACACTAATTTGCCCATTTCAGGGGCCATTCTTATATTCTTTTTACCTGGACATACTAGTACCAAACGTCATTGGCTGCCTCTTTGCTACCAGTCCAAATTTCAGGATCTGGCTTGTGACTGGGGAATTTAGGGATGTTCTGTGATTGGAGAAATGTTTATGTGTTCTCACTGGGGGAAACAGCAGTATCCAAGGTATTGCTGGAAGACTGGAAGTTTTCTTTCTGGGAGATGCTAATAGGGAATGTGTCTAGGAGATACAATGGTTCTGGGTTGTATGACGGAGTTATCAGTTGTGACAGTTGTGGTTTATGTTTGCCAACATTGACCAGAAAATGGATAAAAGACGGTAGATTAGGTTTCTAGCAAAGTCTACATGGTGAGCTAAATTCTTGAGGGGTCTGGGAGCAGCTCTAGGAAGCTGAAAAATGGTGCCTCTGGAATTGGAGAAAAATGTGTCAAAACTCCTGCTTAGACATTTTAAAGAATCAAATAATAACTAGAAGAATATATAAGCTGATTCTTCTTTAGTTCTTATATCAGAAATGTCTTTGAATGGCTTCCAAGGCATCACCCTTTCCCTGAGTTTGAAGTCAGGCACAAGCAGCAGCCGTAACCCTAAAAGAACATCTGCAAAGTCAGAGTGTTATTTTGCTTCTTTATTACTTGCCCACAGGGCTCATTTCGTAGCAGGAGCTCCTCTGCATATTAGGCCACACACCCCTGATGTAGCCAATCCTCCAAGAGCTTACAGTAGTCCCTGTTAGAAGAGCCCTGCTTGCCCACCATATCCTGCATCTGTCCCATCTTTCCAAAGTGCATTCACACTTGTGGTATCATTCCCTTTGCTAAACTCCTCTGAGTAATTCTTGTTGAACACCATCTTCTGAAACCTACTGCCCGCAGTCTGCTGCATCAACTTCCATGGGTTCATTAATGACTTGTAGCCTTCTGTGTGGTTTTGCCATTGATCAACTTGAATTCCTGTTGGGAAGCCATGTTTCACCTGAAATCAACTGTAACTGTTTCACCAAGTACATCACCAGCTTATGTGTTTTCTGACAAGCATTGCAGGGAATAGGTGTCAGAGAAAAGACAATGTAAATGGAGCGATTTCAATAATCCCACAACTGTTATCTTGTTAGCAGTAATTTTCTTTTCTGTGACTAAAAATTGAAAGCCCAGTTCCCAGGTGAAGCTAACCTGCAATCTGCACCTGTTCATGCTTTTGTAGTTATAATGACATGGTCAACAGCTCCAAGGACTGCTTTCTTTCAGACTTGTTGACCACTTGGTTATGCTAGAGGGAGGGACTTTCTGATGTTATCTATATATCTAATAGTGAAGGGGGGGCCCCCTGTGCGGATATCTAAATCCGAGCTAGGGGGCCCTTGGGGAGGGAGAGGTTTTCCTACACACAGGGGGCACTCCCACCATGTGCAGAAAAATCCGAAAAGTTAAAAAAACCCTTCAGGGACTATAGAATCCCCCAAAATACCTTTTGAAATGGCCTCAGCTCCAGGCGTCAACTGTGAGGAGATTAAAATGTTTGGGGGAGGGGGGGAGGTTCCAACTGTTTCTGTCAGTCAAAGGCAGGGATTTTACTGGCAGCAGTCTAGGGTTGCCAAGTATCCCCCAGCCACCAGCAGCAGATCCAGATCCAGGCTGGGAAACTCCTGGAGATTTGGGGGTGGAGCCTGGAGAGGACAGGGACCTCAGTGAGGTACAATGCCATAAACTCCCCCCTCCAAAGCATCCATTTTCTCCATGGAAAGTTATCTCTGTAGTCTGGAGATGAGCAGTAACTCCAGGGGATCCCCAGGTCCCATCTGGAGGTTGGCATCCCTAGGCAGCACCCTCTGTGTGACTTGATACCACCTTATTTGCATGACTTAATTAGGCCCAGCTGTTTTGCTACAGTTCATCAGTAGCCACCGTATGAAAGTCATTGTGGTGCAACAGTTCGAGCTTCAGACTGGGATCTGCGAGACCCAGGTTCAGATCCCCATCTTGCAGTGGAAGCTGACTGGGAGATTTTGGACCAGTCACATACTTTCAGCCTAACCAACCTCACAGGATTGTTGTGCAGATAACAAAGAGGAAATAATAATGTAAGCTGCTTTAGTCCCCATTGTGGAGAAAGACTGTAATTTTCCTAGGTAGAGGCTGCAAGGGAGGGGGGTGGAGATAGAAAGCTGAAGACAGATAAAGGTAGGTTGGCTGTTGGGTGGGAAGGAAATAGGGTTGCCAACTCCAGGTTGGGAAATTCCCGGACATTTGAAAGGTGGAGCCTGGGGAGGGTGGGATTTGAGGTGGGAGGCAGAAAGAGAGAGAAAGAGTGATGAGGTGGGGAGGCAGAAAAACAAAGGGAATGATGACAGGTCAGAAAGAGAGAGGAAGTAACATACATGGAGGAGAGCGAGAGAGTAAGAAAGGGGGGCAGAAGGGAGAAAGAGTGTGAGAGAGGTAGGGGGAGAAGGGAGGAAGCAAAGGTGTGAGGAATGGGATAACTATCCTGCAAGTTTCTTGCATGTCTCCACTTGTTCCATCTAATTCAGAGAGACATAAAAAAGCTGGTGTTGAAACTCAAGGCCTGGAAGAAGGGCACTGTGGGAGAAGAATGGCTAATTCCTCATAAAGTCTTGAATCCTTTCTTCACAAACTTAACTCCCAAAATTCTCAGATAAAGAATCCCACAGTTCTTAGCACTGAAATACACCAGCGTCTACTTAGCAATTGGCTATAAGCCATACACTGTCGACTGAGATAAAAATGTCATTCCAGGAATGAGTCATTAAGTAGCTTGTTTCAATTCCTCATGCTTTGTCTTAAGACAGCAGTTCTAAGGAACAGTTAATGCTTCACCACATGAATGGATATCTGTGGAAATAAAACTATAAAGTGGAGCTCAACTTCAGCTCCATGAGAAACCTCTTCACAAAAACAGTTGCTTACATAGGGGTGCTGAGCCAGCTTGGTTTCATTCAGGAAGTGAATTCATTTCATTCCAGAGAGACTGTGGCTCAATGGTAGAGCCTCTGCTTGGCATGCAGAAGGTCCCAGGTTCAATCCTCAGTATCTCCAGTTAAAGGATCTTGCAGTAGTTTATGTGAAAAGACCCTGGAGAGCCACTGCCAGTCTAAGTACGCAGTACTGACTCTGATGAGCCAAAGGTCTGAATCATGAAAAAGTAGCCTCATGTATTCAAGTAGTAAGAATGACTCCAGTACATGCTACGTTTTTCCCCCCTTGCCCCTAGGTTGAATGCAGCCAAGGAATCAATATAAGAGGTGAGACACCAGAGTTAAGGTTCGCCCCTTCTTGCCAGTCTTCTACTAGACACTGCAGCCTATGATGCTACTGAAGATTTTAAAAGAAAACACAAAGGGGATTAATCACCATTATTTTCATGGATATCATCAATAAATTTAGATGTGTAGCTGTTAGTCTGTCTGTAGTAGCATGAAAGAGCAAGAGTCCAGTAGCACCTTAAAGACTAACAAAAGATGTGGCAGGACATGCACTTTTGTGACGTGAGCAGTGACTCACGAAAGCTCATACCCTGCCACATATTTTGTTAGTCTTTGAGGCGCTACTGGACTCTTGCTCTTTTCTATCAATATATCTGATTCTCAACATGTTTCTGAATGTGGATGCTTAAATCCAGAGAATGCAATCATGAACAGACAAGGCAGATCTTTCTACCAACCTGTGAAAAGCCCCAGGGTTGCAGAAAAATCTGACATCTAAAAAAGGAGTTAACCCCTCCAAATTAGAGAAATAGCACAGGTACTTTTAAGAAATGGAGGTCATCTGAGATTTCAGTGACCATTGTGGAGGTTGGTAGGCAACCACAATATTGCTAGCCTTTAAACCATGGTTTCTGCCAGTAAAAAGAAGAGGGAGGGGAGGGGGCAGGGCCCTTTCCAGGGCTCTTTTGGCCTTCCAGTCCATGCCAGCTCCCCTTCCTCCTGCCAGTGGTCTAGATAATATAGTACTTAGAACCTTCTTAGTATAATGAAGGGACATTCCTGTTCTTTCAGAGAGGATTGCTTCACCAGATGGTTTCCTTCGCTGTATCTGTCCCACAGCATCTTTTTCTCTATCCTATTTTCTGCTTCTGTTGGCATTCCTCCTAATAAAAGGTATGGTCTCCTTATGGCCTGACACTTTGCTTTGCTAGCAGTGTTCAATTTATAGCATTAAATATTTAGGTCCTAGTGCTGTTTCAAAGCCACAACTAATTCCCTTGCATCAAGGCTTAAACCTATCCTCTAGCCTCAGCATGGCCCAGCTGCCATGAGATCCCTTCCCCATACTCAGTCCATGTGGCAAAAATCTGTTTGAAATGTGACCCTGAGCAAGCTAAAATTGCTCCTCTGGTCCTCTATTTGACCAATTTCAAATCTGAACTGGGCCCTTAGTAGTCTTGTGTGTGACATTCATAAGGCACACAGGTCTTCAGTATATATTAGGGTTGGGGTGGGGACATGATGGGGGGGACAGCATCATGAATGTGATGATGTCACTTCCAGAGAAAACCCATAAGTGACAGTGGTAGCTCTAGAAATAACCAAAAACTCTATGGTAAAACCACATCCCAGTACTGAATATTTTATAACATTGAGAAAACACATTCTATATCACTGAGCAACCACATGGACACTAGAGATGTGCATTCAGATACAACTGAGCTGAAAATATACCTCCAAAAAACCTTGTCAGTATTTTGGGGTATATTTTAGCAAATATCCAAAAGATATCTGGGATTTTTTTAGGAAACCAGGAAAAAAATCCAGAAAAAATCCCAGATATATTGAGGATTTGGGGGGAAGATTGGGAGCCAGCATTGCAGGCTCCAGGGGACTGTTGATTTTTTTTTCTTTCATTTTTTGTTTCTGTGTCTGGGGGTTTCTATGGGCTTCCCACTGCTCTTGTCAATCTTGTTTTCCTTTGCCAGCCTTCCTTTGTGTTCCCTTCCTATTTTCTTGCACAGAGGTTGCAAAATCCTCCCCCCCTCCCGAATTTGTTGTGACTCTATGCTTTGAGATCAGTCCTTTTAAGCTTGCTATGCCAGTGGCACTGGATTTCACTGGGCACTAGTACGTTGCACTGGTTCTGCAACCACCACCCCTTGCTTGGATTGTGATTCTGTGCTTGACAACAGTCCTGTTGAGCTGGCATTGTCACAATGGCACTGGGTTTTGCTGGTCACTCTGTAATTGTACTATTACTAGTGTCAGAATCTGCTGATTCAGACAAAGGATTTCTATTTCTTCCAGCTATGTATTCTGTGTTATGCTATAATATACTCTATTGACATGTATGTGTTGTAGGTGCTGACATAACCCCTGCCATGTATTGCCCATGTATTGCCCCGCTTTTAGGTGAACCCTCACTTTGGCCAGTATGTATGTAGAATATGTGACCCCAGGGTTAAGTGCCTGACCAGGCCTGGTTTGTGTAACTGTTAGAGCGGGAGGATGACACCTGCAATGTATGGGAACAATGGGCCTCTCACACTCCTGCCTCCGCATTCCATTCGTCCCGGCTGGGACTTCAAGGGAGGATGAGTCTCCTCTCTTATCAACATGCGAAAGCCTTGAGGCCATTGATTGTTATGTGAAATGGTAACATCTGAAGGGTCTGGTTTGGGAAAGGGAATTTATAGCTTGACACCTCACTTTCTTTCCTGTGGGAAGCAAACGGCCAGAGCCTCTTTTGCCCGCCGTTTTTCCCTTGTAGTGATTGGCTACCTATGGGTAATTCAAACTGCTCGGAAAGGTATAATAGACCTGCATCTGTCATATGTATTATCTCTGACAATAATCCGAGAAGCTGTACCAATGCAGAGATTGGAAATAAAGAACTGTGTTTCACCAACCAGGATCTGATCCTTGACTACTTTGAGCAGAAATCTCACACTAGTGGGCACTCTGTCATTGCATTGGTTCTGCTGGGCTTGCAAAAATGCTGTGGGGTCCTGTGAGGTTTGCACTGCCATAGTGGTACTGGTTCTACTGGGCTTGCAAAAATGTCCCCCTTCATTTTCTCCTGCAGAAGTTATCTGGTACTTTGATTCTGTTTTGCTGGGCTTCTATTTACCTTGGCTTTTTTTTTTTTTTTTGCTATTTCCCCCTTCATTGGAATTAATGGAGGATGGGGGCACCTCCTTGGAGGTGGCATAGAATTGGACCCCCAGTCCAACCTATTTGAAATGTAGGGTTTTTCTGAGGGGAGGCACCAGCAGCTATGCTGCAAATTTCATGTATCTGCCTTAAAAAACTGCTCCCCAGAACCTCAGATATCCCCACATAGATACCCCATTGAGTATAATGGTCACCGTAGGGTATAATGGAGCAAAAAAAAAAAAAGGATTCCCAAAAAATCCTGAATCCGAATACCATACTGGTATTGGAATTTTGGAATATACAGATTTTTTCAGGTCCAATATACCCAAATCGCAAAAAAACCACATTTTTTTTGGATACCCTTAATGGACACCAAATATTTAAATACACCAAATTTGGGTTTTAAAGCAGGCCTCCAATAAGCAGGGTTAGTGACCTATAGTCTGTCACTTGTATCAGTTTGAGGCCCGCAGGCTTTGACAATAGGCATGTTCCCTACAAGTCCTATGGGCTGCTGAATATGTTGCATGTTGAGTTCATTTTCTGCTTCTGACCATGGCTAATTTTTCCTACAATGTGTTGGATTCAATTCAAAGAACTGTTTTTAGAGCTCCATTCATGGAACAGCTCTTTCCTGCCTTCTGCAGTCCCATAAATGACCTCAAAGCTGCTCCCGAGGGTCAAGGATCCCTGGAAACCATGTGGCATTCTGTGTGGGAGGCTACATTGTGAATGGGCTCCCATTTGCACAGGTGGAGGCATCTTTTGCTCACACAAGGACACCTTTTCAGTCCAGCCCACCATCTCTTCAGTTTGAAAAAAATGTTTCAGCTGTAACTTACTTAAAGCTTTGATTGCACTACAAAACAGGGGGCTTAACAAGAATCTCCCTTCCCCTTGCCTTTGTTTTTCAGCATTCCAATTAGCCATTTAAGGCAGATCTGATTATTTCTTAGCAAACGGGTCAAGTGTGTGCAGGAACTTGTATTTAATGAACTTTTTTTTTTTTAAAGATTTTTATTGATTTTATCTATTTCTACTACTACATCGCTACTTTTCTAAGCTATATTTACCTTATACAGAGTGTGCTTTAACATTTGCTTAATATTACCTTACCATTAATACATATGAAGCATATTAAACCTTGGTTAATATTCAATTAAGATTGTTACTGATGATATATGAACAATAAAAAAGCTGTTTGACAGACATGTTCTTTTAAAGGAATGCTTAATTATACAAATTATATATAATATATAAGTGCTATTTCAAAAAACATTTCAGCCCTTATTTCTTCTTTCGTCCTCTTCTTGTCTTAACAGTCTCTTCTTGTACCTTTGGAGCTACTGCTCCTTTTTCCGAGTCAGAAATTTCTTCTTCGCTCTTTGAGCTATCAAATCCATACATACTTTCTTGCGATGCCAGCGAACCATCTGAGTCTCTCTCTTTTTTCTTTTCTTTGCTTTTTTCCAAAAAACTTTTTGCCTGTTGAACAGAGTCAATCTTGTATTTTTTGTCTTTGATGCTGAAGCTCAGTCCTTCCGGAACATTCCACCTGTAGATAATAGATTCAGACTGTAGCCAAGATGTCAGTTTTCCATAGGCTTTCCTTCTTTTCCTTATTTCAAATGGAATATCTTTCATCACTTTAACTTCTTTTCCTTTGATCTTCAGAACCGCTTTATTTGTGGTCCTAAGCACCACATCTCTTGTTGACTTTTTGGAGAACCTTATCTGAATCTCACCAGGCAGGCTTTTCTTTTTGGTATAGTCTGGATAGGTTCTGTAAACCATATCCATATCGCTTTTTATTTCCGCTGCTTTTAAGCCCGTCACTGGTTCAAGCACTTCACTTAACAGATTTTTAAGGTCTTCTCCTTTATCCTCTGGTACATTCTGAAGTCTTAGGAAAAAATTCGATCTTTCCATCTGTAGTTTCAAAAGCTGATCAGAGTGGAAGGCCTTTTCTTTCTCCGCTTTTTGTAGCCTTGAATCATGATTTTTTACTGAAGTCTTAACTTCCAGAAGTTCTCGCTGCAGCTTCTCTGTGGATTTATTCGACTCCTTCAGGTCCAGCTGCATCTTGTCCATCTTGACGTTGAGAGCTGTCATTTGGTCCACTAGAGGTCGCAATAACGAGGAGAACACAGTGCTCATCTCTGTGGTATCAACCTTTGAACTCGGAGCGGTACTTCCTAGTTTGGGGGAAGGTTTCGGTTTCCCCGCCATTGTTGAGGCTGCACTTCTTTGTTGATAGTTAGATAAGATGGACGAAAGAAGCAAATTCTACGACTGCGCTTATATCTTTTTAAAGTTCATATCCTCTAAAGAGCGATGCCGCCATCTAGCAAGCCGAACGTACATTTTTTCATGCAGTAACGCCACGTAAAGAGTCCCGTAAGTACGCCAGTCTCGAGGGGGGGGGTTTGCTCCACCCGCCTTTCCCGCTGTGTTCTGTTTATTTTTACTTCAGACTCACGTTTTCTCCGTGCGTAACTATAAGTTCCAGCTTCAAAGCTTCGCACTCTCTGCTGCTTCTCGGTTTTGCGCTTTTAGCCATACGGCTCCCACGGACGGGGGAACCTATGGGGGTGATGAAAGGGGACCTCGATCCCTCGATCGCCACCGTAGGGAGAGATCCCCTTCATGCCACCCCAGGCAAAGCCTCTTCACTAGGGTCTCTGGGGGCTCGGCACCAGTCCGAAGCCCCTTCTTCCCACCGGGTACGGATCGCGCTCCCCGCAGATGTGGAGGAGCGCGTCCGCCATGGTCGCAAGTCTTGCCGGAAGTCCGTATTTAATGAACCTTGACTATGTTAATTTTTCTTTCTTTTAAGCTAATTATAGGAACACAAACATGGAACAGCAGAATGCCTGTACCATCTCTTTTCATCATACAAGCACTGTTAACTCTCTGGTGGAGGACAGACTGGCAGAATGAAGTGCAAGGGAAGCGGGGCAAAAAGACCCAGTTGTCACGGGGCTTTCCAGTTGCACTGTGCAGACTGATGTGGGACCATACTGGGGAGGAGGCGGAATGGAATGTTCGCGCTGTGGGGTGGCCCCTGTCGGCGGTGCTGTGGTGGTGCGTGGCTTTGATCCATTTTGCCAAACTGCGCAGAGGCGCATGGGTGCAGCAGCAATTGGGGCAGGATCCCATGGCACCCACCCCCACCCTGCACTGGGCAGCAGAGCACCACACATCTGATCATGTGTCTGGTGCTTCATGTAGGCAATCACTGGACCTTCCTGGAGCCACAGTGAGACCAAGTGGTCAGTCACCATGGATGCTGAGGAGGTCAGCAGCATGCTTCTGCTGCTGGGCATTAGGTTCTGCTTAGCAGTACTCCACTACCACCAGGGTAGGTCCGCAGCAACCAAGCCAGGAGGCAGCAGATCCAGTGGCGCTACAGGGCTTGAAGGAGAGCCTGGCTCAGGGACTACCTGGCCAGTCAGTCCCTGGACACAGCTGGGGTACTCAGATTGGGACAAGAGGGTGCACCGTGTCGCTGGTGGGTGTACCCTCACCCCACCAAGTGGTGGGATACCTTTATCTGCAGAGTGTGGGAGGATGAGCAGTGGAACAGGTTAAGGAAAAGCTCTGAGGTTAAGGAAAAGTTCTTTCTTAAAACATGGCAAGTTAAGTAATAGCTCTGCCTGTTGATGGTTTAAGTCTTTAAGAGATAACTGAACAATGAGTTTCCATTTAGTTAGCTCTAAAACATTACAAATATAGGTACGTATGTTTGCAGAGGCTGTCTCTCCTCTGGTAGTATTTCTTTTTAAGTTGTCAGAGAAAAAAGAATAATACTTAATGCAAATAAGGCTTTAATAGTTTATATGAACTTAAGAAGGGAACTGACAATCTCCCTGCTTTAATCAGACAACCAGTCTATTCATGATGAGAGAAGGAAATATATAAATGTGTAGAGCAATATGGCGGCATAAGAGAAAGAAGGAAGCAAAACATAAACAACTAGCAGCAAGATACTGATGCAGAAAATTCTGCTATAGCTTTCTGCTATTCAAGGCCTGGGATAATGGAAAAGCAAGGAATCAACTTGCTCATTGAAAAGTACTGGAAGTGGAGGCCGGTTGTAGTGAAATCAGCAAGCATTTTATTCAGCTGGTTCAAATGAGGCATGAGGGACGGTGGTCAGGGGTCCGGCTTTTATGCTCAGGTAAACCGCACCCCCGACCTCACCCGGACAAAGTTACAGGCTAAGGTTCCCGCCAGAGGCTATCATTGGATTATTCAAATATCTTAAGCCTCTGGTAGGTGGACAATCAGGATCCTAATGTGGTCGCTGCCATTATGTGCAGTACATATATTACACCCTTCCCCCCATAGTTCAGACCTGCCCCCTGGTTCAGCATACATAGTTCTTTAAATATTGTGGCGGTCTCCGCTCATGCCCCAAGCGCTGTGGTATCACTGGTGTAGCCACTGGAACCACGGGAGTCGCTTTGGGAGGATGGTCGGGCACCATGGTTGCTGGCTGGAGTTCGCTGGCTTGGGGTTGAGGCAGATCGGGAATGGTCGGTGGCTCCGTTGACACTGGTGGGGACTCCGGGAGCACACTGGTCTCGGCTCTGTGCAGCTGCTGGTCTTCATCTGGTCGTCTGTTGGGTTGCTGGCTGGGGACGAGTGGTGGCGACGCAGCTCATCTATGTGTTGCCTCCATAGCTGGCCTTCCTCCCCGGTGACCTCGTAGGACACTAGGCCAGTTGCTTGAATGATGCAGCTGGGCACCCAAGCATAGTTTTGGATGTAGATGGGGTCCTCCAGAAAGAACCCTCACTGTAGTGGATGCTGTACCGTCTCCCCGCAGTGGTCTGGTGAGCAATCCGGGTGCAGGCGATCCAGGCATGTGGCAAGGTGCTGGCCCATGAGAAGTTCCACAGGGCTGCGGCCCATGTTGGTGTGGGGTGTTGTTCTCTGATTGAAGAGGAAAGCTGCCAGTCTGTGATGCCAGCTGCCTTTGTCAAGTCTCTGAAGTGCCTCCTTCGTTGTCCGGATCATGTATTTGGCTTGGCCGTTGGTCGCCGGGTGGAACGGAGTGGACTGGACATGGCGGATGCCATAGTACTCCACAAATTCCTGGAAATCTTTGGAAGTAAAAACAGTCCCATTATCTGAAACTAGGGTATCAGGTATGCCATGCATACTGAAAATACGCCACATGGCTTGAATGGCCGCCTGTGAGGATGTGGTGGAAACTGGGGCCACCTCAAGCCACCTCAAGCCACTCAAGCTATCTACTTAAAGAAGATCTGACCTTGGAAGGGGCCCGCAAAGTCCAAATGGAGTTGGGACCAAGGCTTGCCAGCAGATTCCCAGGATCGAACAGGCATCCAGGGTGATTTGGGGTGTGATTCCTGGCAGGTTTCTCAGCGCTGTACTGTGTCTTCAATGGCCACGTTCATCCCCGGCCACCAGACATTGCTGCGTTCCAGGGCCTTCATGTGGACTATGCCAGGGTGAGCTTCGTGGAGCGTGGCCAGCACCTTGTCCCTGAGTGGGGAAGGGATGACTACCCGGGCTCCCCAGAGTAAGCACCCCTTGTGGGTGGATAGTTCAGCCTGCTGACTTGTAAAAGCCACAAAGTCAGGGCCCGGGCTGTGCGGCTACCCCCTCCCCACCCAGTTAAAGACTGGGACAAAATGCAATTGCGGCCAGTGAGCCACACGATATCTCTGACCTGAACAGGATGATCCAGAAGGTCCTCCAGCAGCACAACGTGGTGATCTGGAGCCGGATTGAGGTTGATGGATGGCAGTGGCAGGTGCCTGAGGGCATCCGCATGGCCCATGGCCTTTCCCGGGCAGTGGATGAGGGAGTAGGAGTATCCAGACTGGAAAATGGACCAGCGAAGGACCCAGGGGGACAGCATGTTTGGTGTCTGGTGGTTGGAAGCCAGCAAACCTAGCAACGGTTTATAGTCTGTCACAATCATGAATTGCCTGCCATAGAGGAAGTCGTGGAACTTACGGACCCCCGCCACGATGGCTAGTACCTCTTTGTTGATCTGAGTGTAGTTCCTCTCTGCTGCTGACAGGGTCTGGGAGTAGTAGGCCATGGGGACTTCACAGCCGTCCAATAGCCGGTGGCCCAGGACCACCCCAGGGAAGGGGAAGACACCTGGAATCCCTTCTAAAAGATGGTCCATTAATTGTTGGAACAGGCCTGGGGCTACAGTAACCCTGAATTGCAGGCGGCAGACCTTAAAAGCGCCCCGATGCGTGATGATTGTCTGTGCCTCAGCAGTGGCCTCATCCAGTGGGAGTTGCTGGTAGGCCTGGGCCAGATCCAACTTCCCAAAGATTCGTGCTCCTGCCAGGGAGGACAGGACGTGGCTAACAACCAGCACTGGGTAGGCGTGATCCTGTAAGGCCTTGTTAATCGTGCACTTGTAATCAGCACAAATTCAGACTTCCCTGTTTGGCATCATGGGAGTAAGAATAGGCGTTTCCCATTTTGCATGGGGCACTGGCTCCGGCACCTCCTGTGCCATGAGCCGGTCCAGTTCTATGTTTGGGTTTAACCACCAGCAGGGGCCGTCTGGCCGGTACTCAGATAGGCCGTACAGCCGGGTCTAGGTCTAGGGAAACTGGCGGACTGGTATATGCACCTAAAACCCCATCAAATACCGCCAGAAATTCATCGCACACATTTCCAAAGTCTGCGTTACGGAGTGCTTTTTTGAGTGTAGGCTCTGTAAGCACTATCAGCTTGTGCCTTAGTTTAGCTTCCCACAACCCTTCCACAAACATGGTAAGCACATGGTCCTCCACTCGCCTGAACTCGCTGCCGACTGCCAGCCGGCAGAGGTTGGCCAGGAAAGAGGCTGCTGTCTCCTCTGGCTTCTGGACACTCCGGATGAAGTCCATGCAGAGGGCCATCATGGAGGGCTTGGGAGCGAAGTAGTCTCCTAAGACCTTGGTGAGCTCGTCGTAGGAGACGTCCATTAGGTACCGGGGCAAGGTCAGACTCTGGGCAAGCCTCATCGTATCTACCCCGTGGGAGCTCAGGAGCCAGGCCTGCTTCATGTCTGCATCAGTAATACCACAGACAATGAGGGCGAACGCGAGCTGCCTGGACCAGTCTTCCCAGATCTCAGGGCGGGATGGGTCAAAAGGGTTGATATTCCCCTGAGTGGAAGCCATATTTACTGGAGCGGCGGGCTGAGCAATGTCCTCTGGGGCGATAGGCGGTCCTGTGGGATGCTGTGGCCCAGTGGAGCCAGATGCTGATGGATCGATGCTTGGTTCAGTGCGGTTGCTCGGTTTGGCTGTAGAGTCGCTCATGGGAATCCCACCTTCATCGCCACTGAAAAATAGTGGAAGTGGAGGCTGGTTGTAGTGAAATCAGCAAGCATTTTATTCAGCTGGTTCAGATGAGGCATGAGGGATGGTGGTCAGGGGTCCGGCTTTTATACTCAGGTAAACAGCACCCCCGACCTCACCCGGACAAGGTTACAGGCTAAGGTTCTCGCCAGAGGCTATCATTGAATTATTCAAATATCCTAAGCCTCTGGTAGGTGGACAATCAGGATCCTAATGCTCTATTGTTCTCGGACCTCAAGCTCTGGTCCGACCTGGCCATGTGATCAGCAGCAGCCTCGCAGTTGCAGCCATTATGTGCGGTACATATATTACACTCATGGAGCCACAGTAGCATAATGTCTCTCTTTTGTGTTGTCTCACAGACAGGAGGAGATTGTAATGCTGAATGCTGCTACGGCTACAATAATGTACTCTGTGCTGGTTGTACCTTTGTGATGTATTACAAAATCAGTTTCAGAGGACCAAGTTATATAAGAGTCAAACTTTTTTTTATTGTACAATAGGGGGAAATCATGCATTCCTGGATGAAATCATATGTTTTTATCAAAGGCTCCAAAACAAAGGTCATAGATCTCATATTCTAGATGGAATTTGCAGAGCCACAGTTAAACAACACCAATTGAAGGAGGAAAACCTTACAGAAAGATGTTTGAGCAGAGAACAGTTTGTGTAAGTAACTCTTGTGATACTCACAAGACAGGAGGGAATAATGCTGACTGGGAAATGATAGAGAAGAAAATAATTACAATGGGAATATCCATGGATTCTCTGTATATGCTACCTTTTACAAATGCATATCAGCTAATTAGATGCAGAATCCTGGACAATGAAATGCAGAAACTAGCTAGTGATGCAAACAAATCCTGCTCCCCCTTGAACTTTGGAATTCTCCCACATACTGGCCATCAGCCTTCTTACTTATCGGCCCTCCATGCCCTTCACCTGCGCCGAGCATCTGCACTTGCTAGATGTAACGCCATTCCATCTGCTGTCACTCATGGTAGATATAAAGGGGTTCCATGCTCAGCAAGACTCTGTGCATGTAGTCTAAATCAGGTCGATTCAGTTCTCCATATTCTCCTATACTGTCCCTGGTATGACGATATACGTTTTACTCTTTTAGACCCAATTCTATCTAATATGATAGGTTTCCCAGATGTTTTGAAGGTGCACTGTCTCCTGAACGACCTGTCTCCTGAATTAACTGAAAAGGTTGCTCTATTTTTGTTTGGTAATTAAGGATCGTTTGCACAACGCATAGCTACATATGATTAACTTATTTTTCCTTGTTACCTTTCTTTCCGTTTATGCCTATTTCTGTAACCTGATTTATGCCAATAAAGGTATATGTATGTATGACTGGGAAATGGAAAATTAAGAAAATGATCACTAAAGGAGGTAGATGGACAGTGCATCAGATTTGCTGAAGAAGGACTCTCCTGTGTTATAATCAGGCTAATTGTATTCATCTCTCCCCACTCCTGTCTCTGTGCCACTTAAGAAAATATAAGTGGAAAGAGAATGACATTGTCTGGTGAATCTGTAAGTATATATAACAGGTATCAGCTTAGTTACGAGAGATGATAAACTGTTATTAACCAGTTCAAACTCAAAGTGCGAATGACCACATTAACATAAGATATGGCAAGCAAACCTCTGCGGTGTTAGATCATGTTGGCATGTATGAATAGATGGCGATGGGTCACTTCCAACATAAAGCATCCCCCCCCCAACCTATCTTATTATCTCTTTAACCCTACATTTCTCATTAGGAACTCAGCATTTCAATGATCTTATTCTTCAAGATGTCTCCTGCTGTCTTGAGAACTAATTTATACTTTCATCAGTTGCCGACACTTGCAATCACATCTCTATTATGGCTGCACAGGCACTAAAGGAATTCTGCCTGAGCTGCTTAATGTGGGCATTAGCTTTCTACTTGATGTCAATCCTTGACCTCTGTTGACATTTTCTCACCAATTTTGTTGCCTTTCTGTCCACTGTAGCAATGTGTAGGCATGAATGTCCTTCCATAGTTTCATTTACCAATTTGAGGACTTTTTACTAGGCCACTCAAGATACCCTCAGGTAACGGAAGCAAAAATTAAGTAATCACCTTCACTTACGGAGGCTTCAAACATCCAGAAATAACCAGAGGGTCAAACTATATATCACACTGCAGCTGCAGGGGAAAGCATTTTAAGCTCTCCAGGAGTCGGATGGCACAGGGAGGAGGGGCTCTTGGTGCCCTGTTGTACTCACTCCCCCATTCAGAAGTGAGGATTTTGTGCATGTTTGGAGCTGCATGTGGAGTATTCTGAGCACGTGTAGCTCTAAAGATGGGGAAACTGCCCCTCGTGACTTTTTCAGCTTGAGAAAACCATGCAAGGGGGAAAGGCAGGAGTACAGTTGCCAGGCCTCCTGCTAAAGTGGGAGGTCTCCTCTTTGCCTGCTGCCTCTTGGAGCAACTGACACTTTGGCAGGAGAAAAAATCAAAAAGAAGACAAACAGCAGCATCACTGACCCTGCTGCATCACTTTTGGGGGAAAGTTGGAAGCGATGGAGGATGGATCTAGGAATCACTCATGGCAGTTCCCCCCCCCCCCCCCCATTGCACTGTTTTCTAAGCCTTTCCCCACAGCTGGTGTGCAACTGTAGGGAATGCGAGTCGGATCCAGGGAATGTAATTTGTAGTTTGACTCAGAGTAAAACAACAACAACAACGTAGTTTGGCTCAGAGTCCTTCTAGTTAAACAGCATCAAGGAGAGGATGAACTGCTGTCTGACTTCCATTATCTATTCTTTATTTCCTCTTATGTCACTCATGAATGACTATTGGCTAATTTTCCATGGAAGCTCAGCGGGGGAACAGCAAGAGAAATCAAGGAAGGGGAGATTAGCAGAGATAAAATAGCAGCCATTAGCTACTCTTTCCTACAAGCTGGACTGCGATCTTCTTCAGCTGTTTTTCTGCTTGTTTGGCACTGAGCCTACAGAATTTCCCCACTACACACATGGGCTGCTCACCTGGAATGATTAGCCTTGTTTTTTTAAAAGGAATATGATGGACAGGATCTTGCCTAAAATTTCCATCTGCACAGGATGGGGGGAAATTTCCCCAATCCCCCATCCTACAGTAGGTCTTACATTCACCCACAAAGTTATTCCTGGGGGGCCCTGCTTGTAGAAACTGATAGTTTGCTAAGTCAAAAAAGGATGTTTTTTCTCTGAGGGGCGATGATTCCATCCTACATCCTTTCTTTACTGCAGCCCCTCCTGCTTGGTGGCATATTGTCCAAGATGCTCCTCAACTCCTGCTATTGGGTTTTTAAAGGTCTTAGGAAATTGCTAGGGGAATGGGAATCATACAATTAAATTAAATCATATAACTAAAAACTTGGAAGGGGCCTAAAGACTATCCAGTCCATCCCCTGCACCATGCAGGTTGACCTAAATCTCCATTTAAACACCTCCAACAAGGGCGGACCCACAACATCCCTGGGCAACTGATTCCACCACTGAACTGCCTGTATTGTTAATTTCCCTCCCCGCCCCAATACCCCATTGACATTTTCTACCAATAATTTGAACCCATTATTACAAGTCCTATCCTTCATCACCAACTGAAACAGCACCCTACCCTCAGAGCCCCGGAGCAATCAGTTCCCAACAACTTTCAGTCAAAAGAGTAAAGTTTATTGAGTACAGTAAAGGCAGGTCTTCTGTGCACACATTGTGTTAGAAGTGATGAAAAGCGTGTACAGCGGATAATTATACACAATTCAAGAAAGATCCCCTGATGACCTAGAGCCAATTAAGGATCAAGCAACAACCTGCTGAATCTAAGGGGTCAACATTCCCAGAGGACAGTTACAGCAAGGTACCAAGGTCAGAGGCCGCAGTTACTATGATAAGGAGAACACTGAAGAAATGGAAGTTAAGATTCCATTCCAGGAGCATGCTCCCCCCCCCCCTCATGGCAGCCAAGATAAAGGCTTAGCTGACACCTACTCGCCTCTAAATGACAGGTCTTCAATACTTAAAAAGAATAAGGAAGGAAGGAGAGGACAGCTCTGTCTCCCCAAGCATCTTGTTCTTGTGCTTCAAAGGGTCCATTCCAATACAATTCCTCAGTACTGTTTTATTTTGTTTCCAGAATCTCCCCCCCCACACACACACACACTTCTGCTAACAGAATAAAAATACCACTGGGACTGTAGCCTCATTATGAGGGTTTAGACACAGAGCATACAAATGTTGCATGATTTATCTGTATAAAAAATTACTTATGTTTGGGGATGGGGGTTACGATGGCCACAGCAAGTTCTGCATCTCTGCTTGTCCATTTCCAGAAAGCTAGTTCTTGTCTTGATACCCCTTTACACCTTCTTTTCTCTTTTATAACTGACTGCAGCTTCTAATTATCACAGCAACATTTTGCACTCCATTTTGAAGCATTTACTTCTGTCTAGTACAAGTAAAGTATGTTTATTTTGCATATAGATTACTTCCTAAATCATTGCTGTTTCCTCAGTTCTTTAACTAAATCCTGGTCTTTGTTTCTGCATATTTTAAATAGAACTTATTTACTCATCTAGCAGAGCTCAACTGTCTCCCAGTATGTCTGTTTTTCACTGACCTCACCAGTCTAATGGAGAAATGTTTTTTTATATATATTTGAAATGGTATGCCAGTATATTAGTATTAATGTTTGTGATGAACATCTGCTTTATCTGTCTTCATTGTTTCTACAGTCTAACATGCAATTTATTTGACAGCTTAGCAAGTACATTGCTGTAATTATTAGTGACCCTTAATTTGTACTACATGGTTTCAATGAAAATGTGGCTTAAATTTTCATTTTCCCAGGTGGATCCAGTCTGTGCAAAACCCTCTGATAGGGCCAGCATCGGGCCATAGGGGCCCAAGCTTCCCACACTTGCTGCTGGCCCACCCCCTCCGCCCAGCAAGAACTGCCATAACCTCCCTCGTTCCCCCCTCCCTGCAGCACCACAAACAGGACCCTGGGTAAGTCTGGACTCCAGCTTGGAAGACATTCCATTGAGGTTCGGTACCACACTGCATTGACAACATTTGGCAGAAAGTATTGGGGAGGGGGTAGCCTAACTTGAAGATTCCATAGCCACATTACCCCATTTGGTTCTCCCAAATGGCTCTTCATCATAGGCATGCTGCAGCCATATAGAACGGGGCTTTTAGGGGGTTACTTGGACACCACCCTCTGTATATTTCAAAATGTAATCCAATTGTCTCTTATCAATAACTGTATATTTAAAAAACAAAACAAAAAACATTTAACTGTGAGGCTACAGAAAGCAATGTAAAAGAACTACCATATTTTTTGCTCCATAAGACTCACTTTTTCTCCCAAAAAAAAGTGGGGGGGAAAGTGTGTGCATCTTAAACCCCCCTCACCTTTCCCAAGCCACAGCACCAAGCAGACCTAGGTGCATCTTATGGTCAGGTGCGTCTTATGGAGCGAAAAATATGGTATTTAATATTCTCGAGTGAATGTTTGCTTTAAGTGGTGGGATCTGGAGCATGTCATGTTAAAAATGTCATGTTAAAAATTAAATGCTGAAAGGGAGCCCATTCGAAAACCTGTCAAGAATAACTGCCAGCGGCCAATGTGGGTGGTGTGAAACTGAAAGGAAATGCATCCATTTTGTTTTGTTTTTTAAAAAATATTTTCATAGCAACTGCCTGCAGGGGCCCCTTTGAAGTCTATGAAGCCAAAAGCTGCGAAACTGACATCTGCTACATGAGTCGGCGATGGATAAAGTTCAGAAGCTAAAGCAACCTAATCCAAAATAATGCTTGCCTTATCCAATTGTGATGGGCCTCCGTCACATTCAAGCACTCTTTCTTCTGAAAGAGGCCTGATTTTAAAGATGATGCTGTTTGTATTTTCAGACTGGAGAAGAAAATGGCTTTATGGTCCCTTTCACCTGCTCCTGCAAAGGTGCTTTCAAAGAGAAAGCTAATTCAAGCTCAGTAGAAGGAAGGAGCTTCTTTTCATTTCTTAGGTCCTGCTTGGAAGAACGGTCATCTGCCAGTTCAGCCACAATCTGCTTCAAGACACCTGCTGGCCTGAATTCAGGGAATAAATGTGCAGGGCATACACAGGTGAACGGGAATAATATAAGGCTGCCTTATACCAAGTCAGACTATATGAGATCCAAGTTCCTCATACCAATGCAGTCTACTCTGCCAGTGGCACCATCTCAGACAGAAAAAGATCTTCCCACCACTTGCTGTCCTCTTAACAGAAGATGCCATGTGATGAAGCCGGGATCTTCTGTGTGCAAACTGCTTGTGGAATTTCACACAGCCAGTATGTTCCATTTCAGGAACTCTTCAGTAACGGTTTCTGTCAGGCATTTCACACAGAACTGGTTCCCTAATGAAACATATTGGTCCTTTCACACAGAAACGTGCCTCTCCTGTTGGGGAAGTGTTCCTGAGCTGGTTTACTTGAAAACCTTCTCCCAAGTGTTCTTCAGTTCTTTGTACTGGTCCTGAAGCGCTACGGGGTGCTGTGTGAAATGCCCCCGAAGCACTTCCTCTGATGATACATGTTTTCGTGCCTCTTTTCACCCGTGCGAGTGATCGCTGCGATTTTTTTAAAAAAAGAGCTGAACCAGGCTGAGTCTTAAAATGCGGGGTGGTGGTGGTGGTGAGAGAGATCGAGATGGGGGGGGGTGAGAAAGAGAGAGAGACTGTTATGTTCTGTACGAGATTCTCTAGTTTTAACTAAAGGGCTTCTCTAATGTTAACCTATTGGCAGCCAGGCACTCGCATAATGGAGGCGACCACGTGGTCCGAGCGCATGGCCAGGTAAAGGTCTGTGCTTGAGGTATGAGAACAAAAGCTCCAGAGGATCCTAGACATCCACCAACCACGGACTCAGAATATTTGAATGTACCAACTGGGGTCTCTGGCAGGAAGGGTGTCCTATCATAGGGTTGCCAAGCCCCCCAGGAGGGCGGGGGAAACACCAATTTTTAATGCTTACCCCCGCTTTTTCAAAATTGGCCACCGGGGGAGGCAATGGCTGCCAGCAGGAACGCAGGGGAACGTCGGAGCCTGCCCTGCCCTCTCCCTGCCAGGCCTGAACTTCTTAAAAGGGAAATGTCTGCAGAGAGCCTGCAGTAAAAAGCCTCACCAGACATTTCCCCTTTAAGAGCAGAGCCAGCAAGAGAAACCCCCACCCAGAGATTAAGGAGGGACTAGACTCTTTGTACTGAAGGGCGTGCTTTTGCATGTGGCTTGCAAGGTTGCTGGGGTAAGTGCCTCTGCCAGCTCTTTTCCTTCTCTCTCTCTCTCCCCCTCCCCCTTTCTTTCTTTCTTTTTTCTGTCTGTCTGTCTGTCTCTCTCTCTCTCTGTCCCCATCCAGCAGAGGTCTATCAGTGGTTATTATTAGCCAAAAGGTCTAAATGGAACACTTTGTCTGGGGCAGTGATGCTCTGCATTCTTGGTGCTTGGGGGGCAACAGTGGGAGGGCTTCTGGAGTTCTGGCCCCGCTGCTGGACCTCCTGAGGGCACCTGGTATTTTTGGCCACTGTGTGACACAGAGTGTTGTACTGGATGGGCTGTTGGCCTGATCCACTGTGGCTTCTCTCCTGTTCTTATGATATGAAAATCATATTTAGCACTCGTGTAGCACTTAGTGCTTCATATTCTGCCGAGATGAGGAAGGATTCAGTAGGGCCGTTGCTCAGTGATAGAGCATCTGCTTGACATGCAGGAGGTATCAGCCTCTTCAGCTAAAAAAGGATCAGGTAATAGGTGACATTAAAGATCTCAGCCTGAGACCCTGGAGAGCCACTACCAGTCTGAGTAGTCAATACTGACCTTGATGGACCAATGGCCTGATTCAGTATTAGGAAACTTCATGAGTTCATGTGTCAGCATGTGGAAGCAACATCACAGGATGTGACATCACAAAATGATGTCACTTCCTTTCTCCTGGCTCCACCCCCAAAGTCTCCTGGCTCCACCCCCAAAGTCCCCAGATATTTCCCAAGTTGGACTTGGCAGCCCTATCCTATCATGACATATGGCTGCGGGCGGGGGCGAGGCTTATCTGTGCATAAAAGCCATCCCCCGGGCCACCTCTGGTATGCTTCATCTGGACCTGAAATAAACTTGCTATGCTGAAATCACTACCACCAGCCTCCCGACTCCAGTACTTTTCAGAGATCAAGATCCAGGCTGAGTCTTAAAATGCTGTGTGTGTGTGTGTACTGTGTGTTTGTGTGTGTGTGTGAGAGAGAGATCCAGGCTGAGTCTTAAAATGAGGGATGTGTGTGTGTGTGAGAGAGATCAACATCCAGGCTGAGTCTTAAAATGCCGTGTGTGTGTGTGTACTGTGTGTTTGTGTGTGTGTGTGTGTGTGTGAGAGAGAGAGAGAGATCCAGGCTGAGTCTTAAAATGAGGGATGTGTGTGTGTGTGAGAGAGATCAACATCCAGGCTGAGTCTTAAAATGCCGTGTGTGTGTGTGTACTGTGTGTTTGTGTGTGTGAGAGAGAGAGAGATCCAGGCTGAGTCTTAAAATGAGGGATGTGTGTGTGTGAGAGAGAGATCAACATCCAGGCTGAGTCTTAAAATGCCGTGTGTGTGTGTGTGTACTGTGTGTTTGTGTGTGTGTGTGTGTGAGAGAGAGAGAGAGAGATCCAGGCTGAGTCTTAAAATGAGGGATGTGTGTGTGAGAGAGAGAGAGATCAAGATCCAGGCTGAGTCTTAAAATGCCGTGTGTGTGTGTGTGTGTGTGAGAGAGAGAGATATCCAGGCTGAGTCTTAAAACTTGGGGGGGGGGGGGGTGAGAAAGAGAGAGAGATCAAGATCCAGGCATCTTAAAACGTCATGTGTGTCTGTGTGGCGAAAAGAGGCGCGAAAGGAAAACGGCAGTCTGAAATGGCAAACCACTTCGAAGACAGCTCCAAAATGGTAGGGGAAGGGCTGTCTGAAACGGCCGTCACTGTACCAGTTTATTCCAAGCCGGTTCAGTAACATTTTTAAAGGTGTAGTGTGAAATTCCCCCTTGTTATTCTACACAACCGCAGCCATTGCCCACCCTTCTGGTAGCTACTTAAAAGCATTTGCAGCCATATTGCTTCCAACAACTTAGTTAAATTCAGGATTACCAGCCTTTTAGCAGTGTCTTTGGATTTAACTATATGTTAGTTAAGGGTACCACTTACTGGCAATTCAGTGTAAGCTTGTAAGCAGTTACAACAGACTGGTGTTTGTCTGAATACTAACTCAGTGTTCATCAGCAGAAAAATTAGCTCATACTGTTTAGAAGAAGAAAAAGAGATTGGATTTATACCTTGCCCTTCACTGCCCAAAGGAGTCTCAGAGTGGTTTATAATCCCCTTCCCTTCCCCTCCCCACAGCAGACACCCTGTGAGGTAGGTGAGGCTGAGAGAGTTCTTTCAAGGACTGCTCTTGAGACAACAGCTCTGAGAGAACTGTGACTGACCCGAGGTCACACCAGCCAGCTGCATGTGGAGGAGTGGGGAATCAAACCTGGTTCTCCCAGATTAGAGTTTGTGCTCCTAACCACTACACCAAATTGTTTACAAGTCATAAGCATTATATAATCAATGGCTCAATGGCTTTCAGAAAACAGAAGGTTTCTTTTATTTACCATGAATCTTCCTTTCTTGGTGGTTCAGGAGTGGGACAGTCTCTCAGGATAAGCTCCTTCTCCATTAGCAGGGTCGGCTTCAAGCTTTGATCCAGGTGGGGAGGGGCTTATCCCCTGGAGGCGTCCCAGTCAAAATCAAGCCCATTGCTCCCCTCAAATTATTAGTGGAAGGAGATGTGTAATGGCCTGGTTTGTCTGTAGGTGTTTGAGACTGTTGCAATGTTATGCCATTTGAACAAATAAGTCTTGGGGTTTAGAGCTGAACTGGTGATAGATGTATTAATGGCTCCTCCTATAAATTCAGCACATTGGATTTGTTTGGAGAGGAATAAGAAGAAATGCCACTTACTAGCTTTTACAGCAAAAGGTCATTCATGCGCTGCTGTTTGGCTGACTTCAGAGGTGAGTGTGAAGCCAAATGCCTTCTTGGTCGCTTTTTCTTCTCCATTTTGGAATTGTAATAAGCCCGGGTTGAAGCAAGTGCATTCTTCCATTGATCTGCCAGGGTATTTCTAGCTCTCATACCAGCCTCTTCAAGCACTGTGACAGACAAATGGCAGTTCTGCCCCAAAGGAAAAACAGCCACTCACCTGTTTCAACCCTGAGCCTATGGGAGTGCTGTTTCCAGCATCCAATCATATTTCAGAAGGGGGATGGAACGTTGGAGGGAAGCACAGGAGGAGTTGCTTTTTGGCTTGCCTCAGAAAAAATAAGTGGACAGTTTGAAGTGTAGCTTTGCCTGGTAGCGTGGCAAAGTGGTTTGGCTCTACCTCAGGGAGAGAAGATACTACCTAGTTGTTAGGTCTGTCTCTGCTGGTGTACCACTTAGGCTGATTTTACATCAGACTTTCCCGCTGGAATCATTCTAGTTCCAAAAAAACCTGCCCATACCTCTGTGCGGTGTGAAACCATGCTGCCACTGAAATGTCCATATCTACTAATCGCCCTCCTGTGGTCAAGCTAGTATAATACCGCTTTATTCTGCTTTAAACAATTGTGGTTTCTTAGTGCACTTAAACCCCCTGGAGTGAAATTTCACACCACTGTGAAATCAGCACAGGAAAAGACAGCAGTCAAACTACTTTAGAGGGGAGGTGTAAAATCAGCCTTAGTCTGGTGTGAATGGAATCCTGTGTGAGTGAACAGATACAACCCAATGGCTAGTCAATTAGAGCCTGTTTGTACATGCATACATTAAAGAGAATTCAAGTCACACTCTGAAGCCATAACTAGATAAAATCTTATGTTCTTCCACCAAGTTTCTCCTTTGTCTGGAGACCTGTGCTGGTGATCTGTTCTTTAAAGGCAATCTGTAAAAAGAAAAATCTTTATACAACTCCTGCCTCAGCAAACTTTGTGTTCTTGCTAACCACAAAACTTACATCATGGTAGTGAAACCAGAACTTTTACACTTGCCACCCTGAGAACATCTTGTAACTGAAGTGAAGGTTTACAGTTCCTAAAAAACCTGGTTCCCCAAAATCATAAGAGATGCTGTGGGTTTCCTCAGTTGGTAGAAAGCACTTATTTGAAGCACACAAGCACTTATTTGAATGAATTGGTAAAACTTGTTAAGAGTGATCATTTTGCCCTGGAATTATGACTCACTTTTTGTAGAAATTTGTTACATAAAGAGCCTAAAGGAAACGGAAAATTTTGATTCTGTGCCTTTCTCCAGATGAAAATTACTAGCATATATTTTGTTGGTGGTAGTATGTCAAGAACTCTTTTATTTATTAGTCTTCTGTCAAGCTTAGAGTTTCTTTAGGAGACAGAAACATGTAACTTATTTCTTCAGGAATGAAGTGCAAGCAGTGTACTTAAAAAAAACAGATGTTGTTACCATAGAAACACGAGTTTTGACTGAGACAATGCACTTTTGGAAGATGCTGAACAGTTTGGAGGGCTGTTCAGAATCCCATATTGTTCTCAGTGTGCAAAAAATATCTTTCTACATTGCTGCGCAGTGTGGCAAAGACTATACTTTGATCTGTTACAAAAACCTCATCTGAAGATTAAGTTTTTCTAGGCAAGATGAGCTTAGAGTGGTTCTGTGTGGCTGTGCAATAATTGGAAGCAAAGGAATAAACATGGCAAAAGTGATTACTAATAGAGTAGTCACAGAAGCAGCTCCAAGCCAGACAGCCAGAGCATGTGTTAGGCTGTGGGAGAGATACATGAGGAAGATCCAAAGAGTGCCCTGCAGCGCCTTACCTTTGGGGCAATTCTGATGGAGAACACTGGGTAAAGCTGCAGCTCATTATGTAGCTTACACACCATTTATATTTCCTGAACTTTATGAATAAATTTGGGGAAATAACAAGTTCTGAAATTTTAATCTAACATTTAATTAATGTACTGCATCTGGATGACCTAATTTGAACACGAATTATCAACGCAGTTCAAATCCTGCCAAACTTGGGACAATAAATCTTTTCATGAACTCCCTCAGAAGGGCTTGAATGTTGTAATTAGAATTTCTGGGTTATATATCTCTGGAATAGTTTTGGGAAATTTGTTTTTAGTACTTTGAACTTATTTTTTCTGGATTTGTTTGATCTCTAAATCTTAAATGATCATAAATAAAATAAAATTTGTTCTTCATAATTCTCTTTCTTTTTTAAAAAAATCAGAGAATTATATCTAACTAGGAAAAAGGCCCATTGTGGAAATAAATACAATGGGCTCTAGAAAGAGGCTCTGCGTGGGTGCCCTGGCCTTGGGCACTCTGTGTCAATTTGCTGTGGTGACCTCAGCAGGGTATAATGACACAGAGTCCACCATTTTCTCCAGGGGAACTGATCTCTGCTACCTGAAGAGCACTTGTAATTCTGAGTGATCTCCATCCCTCCCCTGGAGATTGGCATCAATGGTTCCCAGGAGGAAATGGCTGGTTTGGAGGGTGGAGTTTATGGCATTGTACCTGTCTGAGGTCCCACCCCTTCTCAAACCCCACCCTCTCCAGGCTCCACCCCTCAAATCTCCAGGAATTTCCCAACCTGGAGTTGACAAACCAATTTCCTTCCCAGCCAACCATCAACATAACATTATTTGCCCCTCCATCTCTTTCCCCCTCCCTACAGCCTCTATCTATCTAGGAAAAGTAGTCTTTCTTCACATTGGGGGCCAAAGCAGCTCACACCATTCTCCTCTCTCCCTTTTGATCTGCACAACAACCAGGGGTCCGTTGGAGCAGGAGCACACAGGAGCGCAGCTCCGGGAGTGAGGAGCTTAGGGTGCAGGCACATGACCAAGCCCCACCCCCTCCTCGGCTTCCCCGAGCAGTGCAGAGGCACAGTGCCCCGGGGAAAGCCCTGCTAGGGTCTTTATTGTTTTTAATGTTTTGTTTTAATATTGATAATTTTATCATTGTTCCTTTTATGACTGTGTGCTGCTTTTCCAGAGACTTGCTCAAGGTGACATATAAATTTTCTAAGTATACCATTTTTTATCTGGGCACATGGCACATAAGTACTGGAGAAATTTCACCAACCCTTCAGCAGCTTCCACCCCATCAGTTTGGTGTAGTGGTCAGGAGTTGTACTCTAATCTGGGAGAATCGGGTTTGATTTCCCGCTCCTCCACATGCAGCTGCTGGTGTGACCTTGGGCCAGTCACAAGTTCTCTCAGAGCTGTTCTCTCATGAGCAGTTCTCAAAAGACCTCTCTCAGCCCCACCTACCTCACAGGGTGTCTTGTTGTGGGGAGGGGAAGGGATGGGTGGTGCACATGTCCTGGTGGTTTCAAGGGAGCAGGAAGAGAATGAGGGTGTGTTCTTTATGCTTATTTTTATTGCACAAAGTATTGGATGGAGAAAGGAATGGAGGAAGAGCAGGTCAGTTTCACTCACCTGTGGAGTGGGGCCTGAGGGGTGGGTGCTGCCTTCGGACACACTTCCGGCATGTTAGGGGGTGTGGCATATGCAAATGAGTTATGCAAATGAGTTATGCTAATGAGCTCCTGCACCTCTTTTTCTATGAAATGACCCCTGACAACAACACTGTGAGGTAGGTTAGGCTGAAAGCCTGTGAGTGGTCTGAATCAGCTTTCACAGCAAGAACCTAGGACTCCCCCTAGAGAAAATAACTGCTTTGGAGAGTGGACTCTATGATATTCTATTCAGCCCTCCCCGCCCCAAACTCTGGCTTCCATAGACTCCACTACAAAATCTCCAGGAATTTCCCAACCTGGAGCTGGCAACCCTAGTCAGGACTGGCCCCAATGAGTTCTCCACAAAGGCCAACATAGACTTGGAAAGGGCCTCCTGTTTTTTACTGACATAACTAAGCTCAGTTGCCTAGCAACAGCCACTGAGGAGAGAGTGAGCCACAGTTCTGGCAGTTTATTCAGACAGGGAAAGGCTGGTAGTGGGTGGGGGAGAGGAGCAGATCCAGCACCCAGCCAATGGCATGTGAGTACTCTTGAGTGGCAGTTGATGGGCCAATGGCTGCTGGAGCAGCCCTGTAGCAAGGAATATTTTTGGAAGGGGGCCTGGAGGTGCTTACCAGCTAATTCAACCAAAGTTAATTAGTGAAACTCCTTAGAAGCCAGCCTTCCCCTAAGGCAGCCCTGCACCCCCTCCAGACTTCAGGGCAAGTGGAGGGGTGGTGGTAATGCCTGTTGGAGAAATGAGTATGTAACACAAGGCCTGAGAAATTCAGTCGTTATAGGGTTAACCTATGCAACTTGTTTGTTTACCTTTGTTAGCCTGGAAGTGATACCTGGTGGCTGACCAATTAATTCTAAGCCTGGGAAACCTAGCAGTCTACTATTGTGCTAATTGGTTACTGATATCAGGTGTTTCCTTTCAGGGGTCAAGAAGAAGGAGAGATCCTCCATTGTAATCTCTTAGTCTTAGTGTGCAGTCTTAGTGTGCAGATGCAGCACAATGTTGCTTAGTAAGCATGTTTTGTTTATTTGTAGCTAATCCTGTTTCCCTTTTTCCTTTAGTAATAAAGTTCTTTTTAAACTAAAAGAAGCAATCTCTTCTTTCCAGAAAAGCAAGATCCATTACCCTGAATATTCTTGATTATTGGACAAGAGTCCTAACAAATGGTAGCAAGAGAGTCTGGTTCATCTTAAAAGCTTTCTGGATTGATTGAGAAAGAGAAATAGGGAATAAGAGCTAGAGGCTTGGATTTTTTAAAATGACCAACTTTTTTTCCTTCCTGCTCTCAGAGCAATCTTGCAGCCAGAAAGGCCCAACCCTGTTTCCTTGCTGATCAGGGGAAAACCTATGCTGGATTGCAGTTTGCCAGGAGCAAAGGATCTGTTTTGACTGGATTAATTTTGCCTGCTGTAAGTGGAGCTGAGCCTTGGAGCACCGGAGAGACGCTGCCTGCTGGGAGAACAAAGGAAAGGAAGGCGAGGCAAAGGAGCCTTTGAAATTCGCGCTGCTGCACAGAGAGAGGAAAGATTAACCCTGTGAGCTCCTGGAGAAGTAGATGAGTGAGCCGGATTCCAGCGAAGAGGCCAACACAGCACCAAAGAGTACCCCTGCTCAACCTGTGCTTCTACCTCAAATCCAAAGGGACGTGAGTAACAAAATGGCTTTTAATGCCCCACCCCAGGAAATGCCAAATCTCAGATTTACAAAATCTAACTATCAGTGGTGGGAGGAGTATTTGAAGAGTCGTCTGCAGGCTCACAATGCCCTTCAAGTATTAACAATTGAAAATCCCCCAGAATCTGACCCTGATAGGACACAATTCCTTATGATGGATGGTTTTGCTAAAGCCCTGATTTTAGGGAGTATTCCCTACACAGAGGTACCAGGATTAAGAGGACTAGCCACGTCCAGATTGATGCTTAGACACCTAAAAGGCAAATTTGATAAGCACAGCAAGAGTAAAATCTATTCCCTCAAGGGACAGATTTTTGATTTCAGGATGAAGGAGGGAGACTGCCTTCCCAAAGAGATGGAAAATTAATGGGCATTTACACACAGCTTAAAGACCTGAATGAAGCACCCTCTGATACAGATATGATTTCTTCAATTCTTAAGGGTCTGCCTGGCTCCTATAAGTCTGTAACCAGTATGATTAGACTGAAAGATGATCTGACTTTAGAAGGTCTTTTGTCTGCACTAACTGAGGAATATGATTCTAGAAATTTGAAAGACAGTAGGTCTGATGAGATGTCTGTTTTGAGCCTAAAGCATGGACAGAGATTTAAAAGGAAAGTGGATTGTTTTATATGTGGGAAAAATCATCTTGCAAAGTACTGCTCTTCTAAGTATGTGTCTAATGATGAGCCCCAAGAACAAAGAGCCACAGAAGCACATGGTTCCACTAACAAAGAACCAGCCAGTGGAAGGGGAAGCCATTATAGAAGGAGCAGAGGTCATGTTTCACATGCACAACACAGAGGAAAGAAGTTTGCAGCACAGACACAGAGCAAAGGTCATAATCTCAGAATCACTGATGAGTTTAATAAAGATAATAAGAAAATATTTTTAATTGAGTCTGGCGCTTGCACACATGTGTGTAGAGAAAAAGCCTGGTTTAGTAACATAGATGTTGAAAACAAACCAAGAATTTACCAAGCTAACCGGGAATTATTGAATGTAGAAGGTGTTGGAACTGTAAAATTACAATTGTATACTACAGATAATCAAATAATTGATGTTGAATTGCAAAATACAGCTTATGTGCCCGAAGCTGTTGAGAACTTAATTTCAACAAAAAGCCTTATGAACACTGGACATATTGTACTGCTCAAAACAGAGCAAGGAAGCAAGGTCTCTACCAAGGATGGAGAGCTTGAATTTAAAGTGGAAGAGAAAAATGGCTTTCATTACCTTGTAGCTTGTGATGAGGAAATTGAGACTGTTGATGATAAGGAGCAGATTTGCCAAACTACCAGTGATGCTAAATGTAAACATGAAAAATGTATGTATTCATGTATAATGACTTGCATTTCAGGTCTTGAGAAGGGGTGTTGGAGAAATGAGTATGTAACACAAGGCCTGAGAAATTCAGTCATTATAGGGTTAATCTATGCAACTTGTTTGTTTACCTTTGTTAGCCTGGAAGTGATACCTGGTGGCTGACCAATTAATTCTAAGCCCGGGAAACCTAGCAGTCTACTATTGTGCTAATTGGTTACTGATATAAGGTGTTTCCTTTCAGGGGCCAAGAAGAAGGAGAGATCCTCCATTGTAATCTCTCTCACTCTGTAGTAGGATGTCTTAGTGTGCAGATGCAGCACAATGCTGCTTAGTAAGCATGTTTTGTTTATTTGTAGCTAATCCCGTTTACCTTTTTCCTTTAGTAATAAAGTTCTTTTTAAACTAAAAGAAGCAATCTCTTCTTTCCAGAAAAGCAAGATCCATTACCCTGAATATTTTTGATTATTGGACAAAAGTCCTAACAATGCCCAGCAGCCACAGCTTCCTCTCTCCCCTGGAACACTGCATACCTGCGCAAATTGTGAAGCTAGGCAGGGAGAAGCTGGCAGTGGCATCCAAAAGGGGGATTGGCATGGGAGGGGGGGAGAAAGAGATCCGACGGTGGGAGTAGGAAGAGGCAGCAGGATGCTTTCCCCAGCCCACTCGCTCAGGCTAGCCCAGCAAGACCGCCTGCCTGCCCACCACCACCACACCACCAGGCAAGCCAGGTACCTCCTGCTGCTGGGACTGCAGCCACCTCCATCGCCATCACTGCTGTTTTGAATATCGCTGGCTAGGACTGGAGTGAGGCCAGTGGGGAAGCGGCCAAGGCACTCAGTTGTCTGGCAGCCAGGTCAGAGGCAGCATGGCATAGGCAGCAAGTTGAGGTACTTTAAGGCCAACCCGGGAGGGAGGGGCCCAGAAGAATTACTAGGGGGCTGGGCCCCATGGACCCAATGTTAGCTACGGGCCTGTGCTGCAATGCACAGCACAGCCAATGGGAGAGGCGGAAAGTGCCAATATGCTGGGCTTTTATATATATATATAGGATACGTGAAAGAGCAAATGGCATAGCCAAGAACAATATTCCTGATTCCCTCCCCCACTAGGAAAGAAGGTATTCATAGCAATCATTGAAAGGGGGACTATAATCCTAAGAACTGCAGACTAACATTGCAGAGCTTTTGCAAGGAGCTTCACTTACTCATAATTGTTTGCAATTCATTTGCATTTACAGATGCAATTTGGGGAAAGTCTTAATTAGGAGAGCAGTTAAAATCAGTACCCTGTTAACCAAATAACACCTGCAGGGTGGGGGGGGGGGGGGTGAGGGGAGTGTTCACAATCCTGGATTGAGATACACCATTTACTGAGCCACTTCTGTTTTGTGACAGCTCTTCAAAGCTACAGCAACTTCAAGCAGTCATCCAGGAAGTGACCCACTCTAGCCAGGGCTCATTTCGTAGCAGGAGCTCCTTTGCATACTAGGCCACACACCCGGTGTAGCCAATCCTCCAAGAGCTTACAGTAGCTCCTGTAAGAAGAGCTCTGTAAACTCTTGGAGGATTGGCTACATTAGGGGTGTGTGGCCTAATATGCAAAGGAGCTCCTGCTACGAAATGAGCCCTGACCCTATCTACTTCACAAAGGGGCCAGCTCTATGGCATACTAGCCCTTTCCACCAAGATAAACAACTACTACACTCAGCTGTTTGACAAACTACAATGTAAGCTAACTAATTATGCTTGGATTGGTTAGCAGCAAAAGGAAACCAGGCTGCCAAAGAACATGGTGGCTAGATGCCATAAAAGTTAACACCAGCTTGAGCATGGAAGGACTCAAAGAAACAGTACAAGATCAGAAAATGTGGAGGGAGCTGGCCCATAGAATTGCCAAGAGCCGGACACGACTGAATGGCTAACAACAACAATAAATTACTAGAAAATGTGGTTTGGGTGCTCAGGTCAATAAAAGCAGTAAAGGCACATTCCTGCACATTGTAGTCACTAGAACAAGAAAGCAATAACAGATTTTTAGCTGGGAAAATAAGGCCTTCCTCCAATAAGTTAACTCAGTCCAACACAGAATTAAGCACACACAATTCTATTGAAACCAGCAGGCTTAAATATGCTTGATTTTGAGTTGGCATCTTTTTTCACAGCTTGGGTAACAGACATATTTGTGATCAGGGCTTTTTTTGTTTCTTTTTCTTTTTGGAAAAGAGGTACCAGAACTCTCAAGAAGGAAATGAAGTTTTCAATTTGTATATTGAAAACTCACGAACATTTTAAAAAGAATTTTGTCAAAGAGGTTCTGGAACTCCGTTCCATTGTGTTCCCCCAGAAAAAAGCCCTATCTGTGGTATGTGTAGGGAAAGAAGGAGCCATAGCCCTTCAAACTATTGCCTCTGTCCAAATCCATCCCTGCAGGAAGGAAGGATGTCCAAAGTGGTGCAGTTATGGATTTATAGCAAAATTATTAAAGTTTTATAAAAGACATAGATGTGAGTTGCTCATAAAAATCCCAGGAATACCTGTGTGTTTTGAACCTAAGCTCTTCTTCTGTAGAACTGTAAAATAATAATGAAAGCTATCATTCCCCAGAAGGAAAGTTTATGCGATTTTGATAAGAGTTTAATATTTTTGCAGTAAATCTTATGTGCAGCACTTTTGTATTTTGCCTTCTGAATTTTTGATTGATTGGTGCTTCCCTTTTGTTCTTATCCTAATACCCTTCCAATACCACTTATTTTAATTTTTCACTACCCTAGCCTTCACAAAGCAATCACATGAAATATCAACAATAATAATCAAACATATATTTTATGTGAGTGTGTTCATTTCTTTTTGTTCATTTGTGTACAGACTTACAATATTTCACTTGTTCTTCTACAGCGATGGTTTTGTTGCATTGAGCAGTTGCCGTATTGCTTCATGTTGACAATAGATGCATTGAAACTCCAGCTGTTGCAAACATTAAAAGAAGAATGCAAGAACTGCCTTGTTGGGGAAGATGAAAGGTCCATCCAGTCCATCTAGAATCTGACTGTAATAGTAACTAGCCATTTGTCCCTAGGAAGCTCACAAGCATATATTATAAAGCCATGATGTTCACCTTACAGAATCTGGTAATCAGAGAAAGGTATAGTAATGTTTAATATACAGGTTTCCTTTTGGCTTGGATTCTGAATGCAGCTTAAATGGCACGTGACACAGAGTGGACAGGAAGTACAAGTGACTTGTGTGTTCTTTTTTTGAAATCTTTGTAATCTCTGAAGTTCAGTTTTTATAACTGTTGAACCTGCTTTGGGAACTTGTGCAAGTGATCCTAGATGGATATACAAGATCTAAACATGAATATTTATTACAAATGGCACTTGCATGGTGCTATAAAGACAAGTAGGCTACAGGAAGCATGAGCCACTTCACTTTCGTGATATATAATGTCCTGAATCAATGATTCCTAACAGGAACCATATGCTCCCTGGGTAATCTCCAAATGGTGGCTAGCATTTTAACTTTTTCTGGGCAAATTATCCTCTATCCTGAAGATAAATCTCAAATCCTAGATTCTCCTTCAGGCCTTTAAAATGATAGCACGCTAGATATTGTAGCACACCACATCAGGCACGAGGGCCTTATTGAATGGTTTCCTATATGCATATATGGTTTCCTATATACATATATCACACATAAATGAAGTTGCCTTCCTCAGAGTGCTGTTTCTATGTATTAGGGGGGGGGGGGCTTGGAAACCATTTTTTGATGTTACATATTTGATATTGGATTAAAAATGTTAAAACGCCACTATAAATAATAATAGCCACTTGTTAAGAAGAGATTGGATTTATACCCTGCCCTTCACTACCCAAGGGAGTCTCAGAGCAGCTTACAAACTCCTTTCCCTTCCCCTCCCCACAACAGACACCCTGTGAGGTAGGTGGGGCTGAGAGAGTTCTGACAGAAACTGCTCTTTTTCAAGAACAGCTGTGCCGGAGCTATGGCTTGCCCAAGGTCATCCAGCAGGTGCAAGTGGAGGAGTGGGGAATCAAACCCAGTTCTCCCAGATTAGAGTCCGCACACTTAACCACTACACCAAACTGGCTCTCTGTTTCAGGGTTTTCACTGACCCCTTCTAAAAAACATCTAACATGGGTGTGGTCATCCTTTCATTCAATGGCACTGAATTCCAGGATTATTGTACACCCAGAATATACTTTCAATCAGTTGCAATACATCATTCCAGATTTATTCTCTCGATTCACTATCTAGGGAGGGAAGATGGCATGGTATATTCCGATCTCATCAGATCTTAGAAGCGAAGCAAGGTTGGTACTTGTATGGGAGGCCATTCAGGAAGCAGAAGGCAATGGCAAACCATCTCTGCTTCTCACTTGCTTTTAAATTCCCTTGCTGGGTTTACCATAAATGGGGTGTGATTTGGTGGCCCTTACCTGTATGCATATTCAATTTCTCCATGATGTTCAGAAATTTATTGTCATTATCTCTAATAGCAAACTATGATATCTCTAATAGTAACCTGGACTGGCAACAGACATGGTAGGAATTTCTCTGTAACTGGAGAACACCCTAACAATGTAGAAAAATATGATTTTGTAAATTAACCCAAAGGGAGGGGAAAACCCAGTGTTCTGACAAAGAGTAAACTGAGTATCATCCAGGGTTTATGGATTGTTGGAAATGGTTAAAAGTTATATGAAGGTGGGCAGAATGGGGAGAACGGGCAAGCTCAGTCTGCTAAAAAGGTAGATTTGGGAAATGAGTGTTCACTGACACAATTAATGGGTGAGTCTGGCCCACGGAGGTGCCCTGGACTTACCTCATCCAGTGGCGCACTCCTCCCGCAGCAGCCAGGCACCACTTCCTAGTGGTGTCCCGGCAGCTGCGCGCACGTTCCACCCGCTTCCGACAGGTGTGAATGTGCGTGGGCGGGAGGAGCCATGCGGCACTCTGCCGCCACTGCCAGAAGCCGCCCGCAGTGTGGACGCTGCGAGTGGCTTTCTTGCGGCGGCATCTGAACGCCACGCTGCGGGTCAGTTCGCCCCGGCTTGTTCTGCCGCGTTCCGGTAGCGTGGCAGAACAACAGTCTGTCCTCGGCCAATGTTTCTGCATGGTTGCAGGACTTGCAGGAAAAATTATTTTGCAAATATGAAAAGAAGACACACTTTTCATGGGCTTGGGAGATCTGAGCATGTTCATTGACTTCTGGGGATCATGGAACGTTGAGGACAACTGCACATCAGTTAAAGGTGAAAAAACTGGAAGAGAAGGAATAGAGCATTTGGCCTACTCAGGCCCGTAAAAGTATAATAGTATCCAGGAGAAGAAACATGGGGTCAGGGCAGAATTATACACATATATACAATTCCCTGTGGGTGCCCATTGATCATGCCCCCCTCACGACCAGCTTCATAAGCTTTTCTTCATAGTGAATATATATTTTATATGATCTGTGATATTTTCTCCACGGTGTAAAACTTATTTATTTTATTAATTTGTTTATTAAAACATATCATTTCTTTCCTTGTGGCTCGAGGCACCATACACTATTAGTTAAAAAACATTTCCAAATAAACCGGAATAAAATAACAAACACCAAATCTTGTCCTTACTTGTAGCTTTAAGTAATGCAGTACAGACTCCTACTAACTCACTTTAAAAGTGTCTTGTTTGTAGGCTGCATAGTAAATCAAAAAGAAAAAGATCTGGTCAAGACAGCATCAGGGATACTGAATTGCACAGCAAGAGTGAAAGTAAAATGAGTCAACAGAGGTGAACTAAAGTAATTTTGTGGTGCTCAAAGAAGTCTATGGGCTTATAATCAAGATGACTTAATGTCAGTTAATTACACATTGATGAATTTTCACTCCCATCCACCACCACCCCTGCACCATTGGCCTCAGAGTCAAAGATTACTAAAAGGTGGATTTCCCCCCTTCAGTTTCCCTGTATACTTATTCTAAAATGCAGAAGTAGCTGTGAGTGCACCAAAAGCTGACCAGAGGTTAATTAAGCTGAAGAAAAAGCAAGACCTTGTTATGTATGTTAGGTCTAGGATGAGATCCTGTTCGTTGCATAGCATCACTGTTTGAAACTGGTGCTCAACTGCTGGACACAATTCAACAAAAAGTATTTGTGATTAAATCTCATTGAAAACAACAGCAAAAGACTTAGCTGATTAATAGTAATACTGTGGGCAGCTGTTTAGGCCTGAGGACACTTCTGTAATTTGCTAACATACCTAAAGTTTAGGATATACACAGATACACAATCCTCATTCCTTGCATAGGGGCTTTATACTTGAGAACAGGGTGAGGTGACTTCATACAGGAAGGGATATTAATGGGCTTTCTAGCAACATAGTGGTGTCCTAAGAAGCTGTGGGGAATAAACTGCTCTTAACTGTACCTCAGTTTATTCTTGGACAATAATTCCTTTTGAATTGATTTTATCCTTTACATGGCAATTCGGCAGGTAATTTCCAAACATGGGGTGGGAGGAATAAAACAAACAAAATGATAAATAAGGAAGCAGGAGTCGTTTGGGGTTTTTTTGTATACACAGATGACACTTAGGCTGAGTTCAGACTGGCAGTTTGGCCCGATATAGGCCCACTTTGCAAGTGGATTAAGAGAGCCCGTTCATACAGCCACTGCTGCCTGGCGTTGCCGTACTGCACTTACCCCATCCTGAAGTGCTTTCATTGTGCTTTAAACAGGTACCTGGTGAAACCGGTGTCAAGCCGTCTGGGTGTGCGTTCATTCCACTTCCTGGCAGTGTGGATGTAAATAAGCTGCACATCAAGCGGCGCCGGTAATGTGAACCTGCTGATCTGGCTGCTGTGCCCATGCACCTATGTGCCTACGTGCAGGTCAGCAAAATTGGCCAAAGCCACGCGCCACCATGGTAGCGCCACTAGGGGCCACCCCACAGTGCAAATGCTCCATTCTTCCTCCTCCTCGGTATGGTCCCGCATCAGTCTATGCAGTGCGAATGGAAAGCCCTGCAACAACTCAGCCCAGGTCTTTTTGCCCAGCTTCCCTTGCGCTTCATTTTGCCAGTCTGTTCTCAGCCACAGAGTATGCATATGTGTTTATCTGGAAAATTTTAAAAAATCACATTTCAATTCCAGGAACACTCTAGTTTTCATAACAGCATGATAGAGCCTGATAAGCAGCTTGTTATCTGATGTAATATTTAGCCATGTTTTTTGCTTTGTTTAGTATATTGCATTGGACAAGGCTAGTTGCTATGGCAGCATTCTGTGACCATGTGGGCTTCCAGTTGGTTTGTCAAAAGGGCATGGGCTTGTGAATTTTAGCTGGACGACATCAGCTCATCTTGCTAGTTGACTTCATTTTATGTATTTTGCATATAGGTTGGCATGATAACTTGAAAGGTAGTCTCCCATCCTCATCATCTGCCATAATATGCCTATTGAAATCCATGTGGCTTTTTCTTTATACACACACAAACACATACGTGTGTGTGTGTGTGTGTGCACATGTATGTGCACGCACCTGGAAATGGCAGCATCTAGTGACTGGCCCCTACTGGGGGCCTGGAGGATATTCAGAAAGGTGGCTGAGTAAAGCCTGTCCCCGCCTCCCACCTCTAATTTTTCAAGGAGGTCTCCCATCCAAGTACTTGCCAGAGTCGACCCTGTGTCAGCTAATGCTGCCATCTCCTGCCCGGGAAGGGGTGTCGGCTGCCTGGAGACATCGGGTGTGTGGAATGTTCTGTTATACTTCCCATGGCTTGCTTATCACTCCCTGCTTGGCTCTGACCTTGTTGGTGCCTGCCCATGTATCTTCTTTCCTGTCTGGCTTTATTTCTTCCCACTTTTTCCATGACTACCTCGGGCCAGTATTTGGGTGTCTTTGACATGACTTATATGATTGGTTGCAGTCTTTTGCAAGACCCTTTTGAATTCTGTATAATTGCCCCGCCCGGAGGTTGTTCCAGCCATTACTAACACAGGATGTGAAGATTACCACAACAGACCTTTCTCAATAAAGACTACCTTTTCTTGAAGGATATTTGTTGGTGACTGACTCTGTAGAACTCTCACACCCTGCTTAGCTTCTGATATCTGACAAGATCAGGCTTGCCTGGTCTATCCAGGTCAGAGCAAAATCCATGTGGCTTTTGACTTCAAAGTAATAAGCACAATCCTGTCAAACAGGCCTTTATTCCACTGAAATAAAAAGGACAGACTGCTTGTATCATATCGACGGGGATCAATAACTCTTTACAAGGGGAACAAGTCCTCACTAGCTGATGAATTGGGATGCTCATCAGCTACTGAGGACTTGTTCCCCTTGTAAAGAGTTATTGGTGCCCGTCTGAGAAACTTTTTGGGAGATCTTGTTACCATTGAAGCTTCTGACCATTGTGAGCTGCTTTTTGCAGGACAATTATACAGAATTCAAAAAGGGGTCTGGTAAGGAATTGTAACCAATCACCAAGCCAAAGAAAAGGCACTCAAAATACTGGTTTATGGTTCCCAGGGAAGAAGCGGGAAGAATTAGAGTCAGACAGGAGAAGAGATACATAGGCAGGTACCAGCAGTCTCTCAAGGTCAGAGCAGCTCGAAGAGCGATAAGCATGCCATGAGAAATATAACATAACATTCCACAGACCCATCGTCAAGGGTTCACTCATCCCACCTCCAGGGCAGGAGATGGCAGCATTAGCTGACACTGTTTAGCTCTGATTATCTGTTGAGCTAGTGCTTGGATCTTTTCCGCTTTGGGCTTTGGGAGGATCATACAATTCTGGACTGTATCCAGAATTACACCTAAGATTTCGATGGATTTTGAGGGAGTTAAACAACTCTTGAACATTCACAAGGAACCCATGGGTGCTGAGACACTGGATAGTGCTTTCTGTATCCCTTCTTGATTTGTCTATGGATTTGGACCAGATCAAGAGGTCATTGATTTGGGGTGGACAGGTATGCCCCATTCTCGTAACAGGACAATCGGCCAAGTGTATGAGAATTTTGGAAAACATCCACGGAGCTGTTGAGAGACCAAAGGGAAGCCCTCTGAATTCCCAGTGCTGATCCTGCACACAGAATTGGAGAAACCTTCTGTGGCCTGGGAAAATGGGAACATGAAGGTATGCCTCGGTCAAATCTATTGAAGTCAGGAATTTTCCAGGATGGAGACCCTCTGCAATGGACCGGAAGTGGTGTAGCTTCACAAACCGGTTTAGGTATTTTAAGTCTAGTATGGCTCTCCAGGTTCCATTCTGCTTGGGAACCATGAAAAATACTGAATAAACATGATATGTATTGGAGTCGGGAGTCCGTGGAACAGTGAAACAGCATGATCTTTATTGCTGGTCCGGATGAAGCATACAACCCAGGGCTCGAAGCCCTCCTTTTATGCTGGTCAGGGACAATCCCCTGACCTCACCCAACTGGCCTGATAGGCTATTAGAAGTCTATTTACATTTCATAGGTTCCCTGGGAGAAACCTAGGTACAGGATTGGTAGCCGGTTTGAATCCACCTGGCCTTTGTTCTACCTGGCTGAAGCTCAGGTGGTTTCTTGACCATGTGCTCTGGCCATGCAGTTGCAATTAAGGGAGCACATGGAGACCGCATGGTCAATACATAACAAAACACCTCACCTGAAGACTGGGGGAGGTACTGGTTCTATAGCTTGTACGCTGGACAAATGATTAATGGCATCTAGAGTCTGTTGGAACTTGATTCCTTGCTACTGGTGAGGGGATGAAGCAGTCTGGGGGTTTTGACACAAATTCGATGGACTAGCCTTTTGTGATGATGTCCTGAGATCATTTGTCTGCTTTGGAGTTCATCCAGCTCTGTTTGGAACCATAGCAATCGTTCCCCCATCAGAAAGGAATCGTAGTGACTTCCGGCAAGACTTGCGAGCATGGCGGACGTGCTCCTCCACATCTGCGGGGAGCGCGATCCGTACCCGGCGGGAAGAAGGGGCTCTGGACTGGTGCCGAGCCCCCAGAGACCCCAGTGAGGGGGCTCTGCCTGGGGTGGCCCAAAGGGGATCTCTCCCTATGCTGGCAACCGAGGGATAGAGATCCCTTTTCATCACCCCCATAGGTTCCCCCGCCGTGGGAGCCATATGGCTGAAAGCACAAATCCGAGAAGCAACAGAGAGTGCGAAGCAATGAGGCTGGAACTGACAGTTACGCATGGAGAAAACGTGAGTCTGAAGTAAGAAAAGTAGAACACAGCGAGAAGATGGCTGGAGGAGTGAAACCCACCCACCCCCTCTCCGGGACTAGCGTACTTACAAGACTCTTTACGTGGCGTTACTGCAGGAATAAAAGCCCATCCGCCTTGCTAGATGGCAGCATCGCTCACTTGGAGATATAAACTTTAGAAGGACATAAGTGCTGTTTGAAAATTTGCTCCTTTCGTTCATCTTATCTATCTATAAACAAAGAGCGTAGCCTCAACAATGACGGGGAAACCGAAACCTTCCCCCAAACTAGGAAGTACAGCTCCGAGTTCAAAGGTTGATACCACAGAGATGAGTGCGGTGTTCTCCTCGTTATTGCGACCTCTAGTGGACCAAATGACAGCTCTCAACGTTAAGATGGACAAAATGCAGCTAGAACTAAAAGAGTCGAATAAATCCACAGAGAAGCTGCAGCGAGAACTTTTGGAAGTAAAAACTTCAGTAAAAAACCAAGACGCAAGACTACAAAAGGCAGAGAAGGAAAAGGCCTTCCACCACGATCAGCTTTTGAAATTACAAATGGATAGATCGGATTTTTTCCTAAGACTTCAGAATGTGCCAGAAAACACAGGAGAAGACCTTAAAAATTTGCTAAGTGAAGCACTTGAACCAGTGACAGGCATGAAAGCAGCGGATATAAAAAGCAATATGGATATGGTTTATAGAACCTATCCAGATTACACTAAAAAGAAAAGCCTGCCTGGTGAAATTATGATAAGGTTCTCCAAAAAATCTACAAGAGACGTGGTGCTTAGGACCACAAACAAAGCAGCTCTGAAGATCCTGGGAGAAGAAGTAAAAGTGATGAAGGATATCCCATTTGAAATAAGGAAAAGAAGGAAAGCCTATGGAAAATTGACATCTTGGCTCCAGTCTGAGTCTATCATCTATCGTTGGAATACTCCAGAAGGACTATGCTTCAGCATCAAAGATAAGAAGTATAAGATTGACTCTGTTCAACAAGCGAAAAAATTTCTGGAAAAAAGCAAAGAGCAGAAAACTGGGAGAGACTCAGATGGTTCACTGGCCTCGCAAGAAAGCATGTATGGATTTGATAGCTCAAAGAGTGAAGAAGAAGTGTCTGACTCGGAAAAAGGAGCTGCAGCTCCAAAAATAGTTGAGACTGTTAAGAGAAGAAGAGGACAAAAGAAGAAATAGTGATTAAACTGTTTTATTAAGTATTGCACTTATGTATTATAAATTGTTTAATTAACCGTATTTCTCTAGGTGGGCGTGCCTGCCAAATAGTTTTGATATTTTTTATAGTAGCAGTAACAAGTAATTGAAATTTATCCAAGGTTTTAAATGCTTCATAATTATATTATGTAATAAGGTAGTATTAAGCAAATGATAAAGTACTCTCTGTATAAGGTATATGTAGCTTAGATTGTAGCGTTATAGTTGTAGTTATAGGGAAAAATCAATAAAAATTTATTAAAAAAAAGAAAAAAGAAGGGAATCGTAGTCACACCTTTGAGAACTTGTTGTCCCTTCCAGACTTGTCGTCTCTGTTAGAGAAGGGCTTGCCTTGTCTATTCTGGAAAGGATTTCTTCAGAAATTTTGTCTAAGTGATCCCCAGGACTGCCTTCTGTTGTCCCTATTGAATCTTTGAAATGATCTCTGGGGATGAAAGGAGTAATTGCCTGTGCCCCTATGGTTTAGTCTGCCCAGAAATCTGGGCATAGCCTTTTTCTTGCCCCTAGTTTCTATGAGAATTTTATCCAGGCCATCCCCAAATAAGTGGTCCCCTTGAAAAGGGTATGCCGTGACTATGGCTTTGGCATGGAGGTCTGCCGGCCAAACTTTTAGCCAGAGTGTTCTTCGTGCAGCTATTGTGGAAGCTAAAGCTCTAGATGAAAAAATCATAGCGTCCAGGGGGGCATCAACAGAAAAGGAGGATGCCTTAAGCAGCCTATTCACTCCCTCAGCCAGATGACTGTTAGAGGGAGGAATGAGTTGAGCCATCTTCCTGGACCAAGCAATTGCTGCTCTGGCCACCATAGTAGCTGTGGCTGAGGTCTTGATAGCCATGGCTGTAGTCTCATGAGCTTTTCTTAACACAAACTATGCATTGTTGTTTAGACTGTCTTTCACTGTGCCACCCCCATCTTCAGACAGTAGGCCAGCAGTATGAAGTGCTGTTACAGGGGCATCCACTAGGGGGACCTGCAAAAACTTATTAGTAAAGCCTGGTAAAGCATACAACTTTTTAATATTAGGGGACAGTGTTTATTGGCCATAGGTTTAGCCCATTCACTTTTAAGTTGTTTTTCTAGAAATTCAGGAAAAGGAAAAACCTGTTCCATCCCCGGGGTTCTGGGAAAGTACTCCTTACTTCCCCTTGGCCTAGACTCCTCTGAGGGGTTGGAAGTATTGAGAGGTTGTGATGGGGGCTTTGGCTGTAGATCTAACGCAGCCAGGGTTTTACGAAGAAGATATTGGTATTCCTCGGGTTTAAAAAATCTCGTAGATGGAGTTGGCACCTCGAACTCTTCAGTTTCCTCTTCGTCTGACAGGAACTCCCCTTTCTCCCTGTACTCTATAACACTGTCATCTTCCTGTAATGGGTCCCATTGGATATGTTCCCTCATGCTGGAGTGGTGGTCCTTTCTAGCTGCTTTAGTAAGCCAGCGAGGTCTGTGTTCCTCAGGGAAGGATCTGTCTAACTCTAAGTCCCCCTGCCTGTAGTCACTTTGGGAAGGGGGGGGATCCTGTGTACATGGATGGCAAAAGCTAGATATCTCCTCATGCATAGGTTGTCTCAGAAACTGCATGAGCTCCTCTGATATTGGGGGATTTCCCACATTTCAAGGGTTACTCATCAGTAGACCCTCCTGCGAACCCACGCTTCTGATCATGTTTGTAGTGGTGATCTGGGCATTGGTAATGTCCTGCGCCTCGTCAGTGGCCATATTTTGGCTTATGGAAGTGGACAGAGCCACCCCGCAGCCTTCCCCCCTCTCTGAGAGCCTCCAATGCTTCAAAATGGTGCCCACACCACAAGCAGCCATTGAGGAATGGGGCTATTTTTTTGCTTGCCTCTGTTTCGGCATGGCTTGGTCCCTGGGATTGGCAGATTTTGACATGCCAGGCTGTGCCGCGGTGCCTCTTGCGCCATAGAGAGTTCTCTCTCTCTCTCCGATAAAAAGTTGTCAGAGCCTTCTTGATCCGGAGTGTCAGTTACTTGAGGAGACTGAGGGGGGAAAGACAAGCTGGATATAGGTGGAGATAATAGGACAGGAGAAGGAAGGCTAGAGTGAAAAAAGAAGAGGGAAAGTTCAAAATTTTCCTAATAGTGAAAAAAATAGATGAAAAATTAGGCACTAGCCTAATCGTGCTTCTCTCCCTACTGAGGCAGGAAAATGACTGGCGAAAGGGGGCATGTCCCACCAAGAGGACAGGAAGTTGAAGTTGGTTCCTGCCTCCCTACAGATAGGGTGGGGAACACCCATCAAGATGTCCTCCTCTCAGAGGGAGAAGGGGATTGGGTCTGGACTAGGAAGGAGCTAGGGGGACCTATTAAAGGAATGGTTCCATATGTGGCCATGGAGGATGAGCAGGCTGAATTCCAATGAGAAGGTAAGAGAGAAATGGGCCAGAGAGACAGCTCAAGGGGTAGAGGAGGAACCAGTTGACTTCCCTTCCCAGTTCTGAGACCACTGGGAGTCAACAGCCAGGACAGTGAAAAGACTGAAGCTGTGAATCTCATGGCAGGTTATGGGAAGCCTCACAAGATTTTTAAGGTTGCTGTCCTATTCACAATTTATTATAGGTTTCATGGAAATGAACAAAACCTTACTGAAACCGATAGAAGGTAAATGTGCACAGAACAGCAAACCAAATCTTCCTTCAGTTGACTCTGCTGATGCATGGATATACTAAGGCAGGATATTTTAAGGTGCTGCTTCCTTCTTTGTGGCTGATCTTTATTGTTCTAAATGGATAATATATCAACAAAAAGTATTTTAGATAGAGAACATCCTAAAAAGTATCCAATAAAGAATATTTCCTGAGTTGCTAAGAACAATATTGTTGGTATTATGTCAGAAAATATTTACAATCATTTGCCAAAATAAAAATAAACAGCAACCCAGCTGGACACTAATTTTCCTTTCATTAGTTGCTATGAAGGAAGATTTTGCATTATCCAAGGAAATTCAAAGAATAAAGTTGTTATTTTAAACAATACTGCCAAGTTACCAGAAGGATTATTGATGTATAATATTTTGTATAATTTTATGTATTTATGTATAATATTTTCAATAAATATTTAAGAAGAGTGTGATTAACCTTGGATCTCAGCAGAGTTTCTGTTGCCTTTGCACAGCAGAATTTCAAAGGAACTTGTTTCCTCAGTAAACAGCACAGCCATTGTTATTAGCATAATATTAAAATTGTATAACTACAGACTGTTATTTAAATTGTTTGTCTTATTTTAAATTTAAAATTGTCAAATACTGAACAATTAGTGTAACATCAATGCAAGCACTTGCTATGCTAGGAAGACAAAAGTGTTTCATATCTTGGGATTTGATTTCCAACTTACTTCATCCTTGTGATTACTGATTTCAAATAAGAAAAACATGTTTGATCATTAGGGTGACCCTTATATGGAGTTTGCTTGAAATCTATCCACTTGTCCAAAGCGTCACATATTTATACTATTTCCCAGAGGGGTTTTTTTTGTGTGTGGATACTTATTTCTGCCAACAGAGGGCTCACTCTCCCCCAACAGCTCTTTCTACAGTCTCAAAGGCCTTCCTGGGTCTGCAGAAAAATCCCCCAAAGGCTGAATTCCCCCAAAGGTTGAATTCCCCCAAAAACCTTTTGAAATGGCCTCTGCAGGGATCTAACTCCAGGCATCAATGGTGAGAGATTAGAAAGTTACGGGGGGGGGGGGGGGCTTCTAACTGGCTCTGTCAGTAAAAAGGGAGGGGGAAGAGCCCTTTCCATGCCTCTTTCAGCCTTTGAGGGAGGGAGGGAGCTTTGGGGTTGCCAGTGCCAGGCTGGGGAATTCATAGAGGTTTTGTGGTAGACTCTCAGGAGGGCAGGATTTGGGGAAGGCAGAGGCCTCAGCTGGGTATAATGCCACAGAGTCCACCCTCCAAAGCAAGCCATTTTCTCCAGGGAGACAGACCTCTGCTGTTTAGAGACCAGTTGTAATTCTGGGGGGGAGTCTCCAGGTCCCCTCCAGGTCCCACCCTTTGTAGGCTTCAGGAGGACTAAAAACCTCCATGATTCTTTAATCCATTTGGATTTTCAGGCTCATCATCTATGAGTGGCCTCCAATGGTCATTTCCCCTGAGGTAGATGCAGTGTCTGCAGTATGGTTTGGCAGATCTCTGTAATAACTATCCCAGAATTACATTTCAACTATGCGCTGAGATCTTTGTCCACATGTGCCGCAAGGTGGGTCATTTATCTTTTGAAATGTTCATGTTCTTTCCTCTATGTGGGGGTATCGACCAGAACCATCAGAACCTGTATAATTGAGCACAGATCATGTATTAAAAATCTGAGGATGGAATTGCCCCTTGTGCAGTATTTTATTGAGAAAGGGCACAGATACAATGATTTCAAGTTTGTTGTGCTAGAAGTTTTCACACTGCATCAGTACAACCAGGTTGATGTCCATAAAGTCCTGAGACAGTGGGAGGCTTTCTGGATTTTTTGATTAAGAACGCAGCATCCATATGGCCTGAACCAATCCTTGGGATTTAATTCCTTTTTATAATTTTGAATATTTTTTTCTTTCTAAAGGCTTCTGTCCCTTTAAGAATCTTTGTGGTGTGGCCTTCCATTTAATAGCTTAGCTATATACAAAAGACAATTAGACTTTTACCATTAAGGCAAGCCGACATTTCGAGACTGCATCCTGTTAATGATTGGTAGCCCATCAATGAAAAGTTTTGCTTATATTTGGTAAGTGCCAGTTTGGCAATTATGAATGGGACTTTAGCTATATTACTTTTACACATTATTTATAGGCACCCTCTTTTTGTAACAGGAGACTTTCCCCGTAAAATGTATCGCTCAAGAAGTCCGTGTGTAGGTCTCCAGGAGGTTTTCCCTGTAAAATGTATCTTTGAAGAATTCTCTGTATAAGCGTTCCGGTAACTTATGTCTAGCTTCTACTCCAAAATTTTGGATGTTTTTTTTTTGGGGGGGGGGGGGTGTTATATACAATGATGAGTTATGTATTTTATATTTAGTATTCTGAAGAACACTACATGAAACGAAGAACATAAGCCAGCATCTTCATCCTTCTTGTAGAAGATTTTCCATTTGTAAAAGACACTTTGAAAATATGATTTCTGTTTATCAAGGATATTGAATGACTTTGCTGTACTGATTGCACATCTTGGAGTATATATTAATACAATTGTTCTTTTGGTCACGAGACAATTTTATTTTGTACAACAATTTTGGGTATTTTTCTGCACCATTTACAGTGACTTGTACTACACATTTTGCTTGTACTGTGACTATCGCTGTCTTCCAGCAGTCTAGGGTTGCCAGGTCCCCCCTGATTTGCATGACTCAACTCGGCCTGGCTGCTTGCGACTGATCAGCAGCAGCCACCCTATGAAAGCCAGTGAGGTGCAGCAGTTAGCGTTTCAAAGTAGGGTCTGCAAGACCCAGGTTCAGGTCCCCATCTTCCTGTGGAAGCTGACTGGGTGATTTTGGACCAGTCACATGCTTTCAGCCTAACCAGCCTCACAGGGTTGTTGTGCAGATAAAAAGGAGAATAATGTAAGCTGCTTTGGTCCCCACTATGGAGAATTTTCCTAGATAGAGGCTGTGGGGGAGGGGGGTGGAGACAGAAAGCTGAAGACAGAGATGAAGATAAAGGTAGGTTGGCTATTGGGTGGGAAGGAAATAGGGTTGCCAACTCCAGGTGGGGAAATTCCTGAGCATTTGAGGGGTGGAGTTTGGAGAGGGTAGGATTTGAGGAGGGGAGGAACTTCAGACTGGTATAATGCCATAGACTTCACCCTTATAACCAGCCATTTCCTCCACGAGATCTACCACTGTCAGCCTCCAGGGGAGGGCTGGAGATCACCCAGAATTACAACTGCTGTCCAGATGACAGAGATCAATTCCCCTGGATAAAATGGCCGCTTTGGAGGGTTGAGTCTATGGCATTATACCCTCCTGAGGCTGCTTGCCTTCCCAAGCCTCACTGCCCCAAGGCTCCACCCAACAATATCCAGGAATTTCCAAACCTGGAGCTGGCAGCCCTAAGGTGAATTGATCTCTGTAGCTGGGAGATCCGCTGTGATTCCCAGAGAACTACCACTGCTGCTATGGGGGGAGAGGAAGCAGGTAGGTGGCTGGGAGTACCGCTACTGCTGCTGCTGTGCAGGATGGGGGAGGAATCAGGCAGGAGGCTGGGAGAGTGATGGGGGCAGAAAGAGAGAGTGATGGGGTTGGAGGCAGAAAGAGAGGAAGTGTTGAGGTGGGGAGGCAGAAAAACAAAGAGAATGATGATGGGTCAGGAAGAGAGAGTCACATGCATGGAGGAGAGAGAAAAAGAAAAGGGGGGTAGAGGGGAGAAATTGTGTGAGAGAAGTAGGGGGAGGGGAGGAAACAAAGGTGTGTGGAATAGGATAAACATCCTGCAAGTTTCTTGTGGGTCCCCACTTGTCTATATTCTAATTCCGGGGGGGGGGGGGGTGTTGTGCAAATACTTATTTCTGCTACAAGAGAGCTCACTCTACTCCAACAGCTTTTCCTACATAGTCAAGGACTTTCCTGGGTCTGCAGAAAAATCCAAAAAGTAAAAAAATACCATTGAATTCCCCCAAATATCTATTGAAATGGCTTCTGCAGGGATCTAACTCCAGGCATCAACGGTGAGAGATGAGAATGTTCGGGGGGGGGGGGGGGGCTTCTAACTGGCTCTGTCAGTGAAAGGGAGGGGGAAGGGCCCTTTCCTGGCCTCTTTTGGCCTTTGAGGGAGGGAGCCTTGGGGCCAGGCCTGACAAGGGTTGCCAGTGCCCAGGAGGGGAATTACAAAAGATTGTGTCACGGACTCTAAGGAGGGCTGAGTTTGGGGAAGGGAGGAGCCTCAGCTGGGTATAATGCCACAGAGCCCACCCTCCAAAGCAGCCATTTTATCCAGGGAGACAGATCTCTGCTGTCTAGTTGTAATTTGGGGTCTCAAGACCCCACTTGGAGGTTGACAACCCTAGGCCTGGCAGCAGTCTCGGGTTGCCAGCCCCCCCCCCCCGGCCACTGTTGCTATTTCAAGGTTCAGATTAAGCACTATCTGAACACAGACCAGTCTAGGCTTTCCTTCTCTCCCTCCAGTGAAATTAAATGAATGAACTGTCTTTCAACACCAGCTGCTGAGCCTTCAGAGAGGTGCACTTGGACTGGACAAATGAGGATGGCATCCCAACCTCACAAGGTTGCCAAGTCCCCCCGGGGGGGTGGGGAAACCCCCGCTCCAGCAACCCCTTGCCTGCCGGCTGGGATTAGACCACCAGGGGGAACCCCACTCCCAAATTGCCAGGCTGAAGAGACATGCCCGGTGCAATGACATCACCCAGAGGTGACATTATTGTGTCAGGCACGTTTCGGGGGGGGGGGGGGACACGCTCTGTAATTTGAGGGGAAACTCTATTTTATTTTTATTTTTATTTATTTTTGAATTTATACCCAACCTAGCCAGCATGCGCCTGCTCAAGGCAGCTTACAAGGGTTAAAACAGCAACATTATAAATTATACTCAGCTTAAAAACACCCAAACACAAAGCTACAGGAATTGGCAGCCCTTATGACTCTCAACACTCTATGGTTTCCCCTCAAATTACTGAGGTCCTGCCCCTGACGGGCCAGCACAATGACATCACTTCTGGGTGATGTCATTCATGCGCACACCAGGACCCTCCCACAGCGGCGAGGACTCCCCCCCCCCGCTAAAGGTAAGTAAACACTTGGCAACCCTACAACCTCAGTAAAATAGACACAACATGTAACAAGACAGCAGCCATTATGCAATGCTGCTTAAAACCTCCTAGCATCAGGAAGAACAAGCAATATACAGTTGTCAAACAATATAACAAGACCTTCATTCAAGTACTGCATAACCACATTACTTTCAGGGGTTTGAAAATTAAGGTCTTTCATAGTCCAGCTCTGTAACATCCAAGTCTCGCAACAAATAAACAATGTTAGAAGACGGTTTTAAAAAGAAATACACTAAAAGGCATGATGCCAAAGTCAGACCTTGATAAAGAAGATGGAAAGGTGAAGACAGAGAGGCAGATAAAGGTAGGTTGGCTGTTGGGTGGGAAGGAAATAGGGTTGCCAACTCCAGGTGGGGAAATTCCTGGGAATTGGGGGGGGGTGGAGCCAGGGGAAGGCGGGGGTTTTAGAAGGAGAGGAGCTTTAGATTGGATTCCACCCTCCAAAACAGCCATTTCCTCCATGAGAACTACCATTGCCAGCCTCCAGGGGAGGACTGGAGATCACCCAGAATTACAACTGTTGTCCAGGTGACAGAGATCAGTTCCCCTTGATAAAATGACTGCTTTGGAGAGTTGACTCTATAGCAGTATATACTGCTGAGGCTGCTTGCTTCCCCAAGCCTCACTGTCCCAAGTCTCAACCTCCAAATTTCCAGAGATTTCCGAATCTGGAGCTGGCAGCCTTAAGGTAAATGGATCTCTGTAGCGGGGAGATCCGCTGTGATTCCCAGAGTGCTGCCACTGCTGCTGTGGGGGGAGAGGAAGCAGGTGGGTGGCTGGGAGTACAACCACCACCACTGCTGCTGTGTGGTGTGGGGGAGAAAGCAGGCAGTAGGCTGGGAGAGTGATGGGTCAGAAATAGAGGGGGTGGGGGCAGAAAGAGAGAAAAAGTGATGAGGTGGGGAGGCAGAAAAATAAAGTGAATGATGACGGATCAGAAAGAGAGAAGAAGAAGAAGAAGAAGAAGAAGAGATTAGATTTATACCCCACCCTTCACTCACTTGGAGTCTCAGAGCGGCTTACAAACTCCTTTCCCTTCCCCTCCCCACAACAGGCACCCTGTGAGGTAGGTGGGGCTGAGAGAGCTCTTTCCAGAGCTGTCCTTGAGAGAACAGCTGGTACAGAGCTATGGCTTGCCCAAGGTCATCCAGCCAGGTGCAAGTGGAGGAGTGGGGAATCAATCCCGGTTCTCCTAGATTAGAGTCCGCACACTTAACCACTACACCAAACTGCAAGTAACATGCATAGAGGAGAGAGAGAGAGAGTAAGAAAAGGGGGGGGCAGAAGGGAGAAAGAGTGTGAGAGAGGTAGGGGGAGAGGGGAGGAAGCAAAAGTGTGAGGAATAGGATAACCATCCCACAAGTTTCTTGCGGGTCTCCACTTGTCGATATACTAATAGCCAAGGGTCCCCTCTGTGTGCAGATACTTATTTCCACATATTGGGGCCAGATGGAGGGAAAAGAGATTTTCCGGCACATGTGGGTCACTCTGCAGGTGTGCAGAAAAATCCAAAACTTTAAAAATATACAGGGGAGGTAAAAAAAAACAAACAGCCAAAAAGTAAAACAGCGTTCACTGCAGCAGTGCAGAGAATGGGCTTCCCAAGGCAGAGGAGGAGGAGCCTTCTCTCCCCATCCCTCTCTCTCCTGAAGTTCAGATTGCCTTGAGTCCTCCCCATGGCTATGCCCCCTCCACTGAATGTTCAAGCCTCCAATAGCCAATGTTGCAATTTTAAAAGCACTTTAAAAGCAGTTTGAAGCAAACTGCAGCCGCTCTTCACTGTGGTCAGGTGGCTCTTTCCACTTTCCATGCAATTGCAAGAAGGAAGCACTCACACACTCCAACTGTAGTGTAAAAACTGAAGTGAGACATACGTACTGATTTTTCTCTCTCTCTACTGAAGGACCTCTCTGTAGGCCACATTGGTGATTCTGCCCTCAGGTGCTAGGATCACCAGACTGCTTGGTGATCTCACTCTGGAGCAGGCCACATAAAACAGTCCATGTGAGAAGCAATCCTCTGTTAAGTAAGTTCCTGCCACCATCAGTAACTGGCTTTGGGACTTGATAGTCATAGCAAAGCAGACCTTGGGGGGGAACTGCAGCCTCTTGAACTTTGCCACGTTCCTAAGTTGCTTCCTCCTGGTAGCATTGGTGTATCTAGCTCAACACCAGGAGCTTTCTTGGGGGCAGTAAGAGGTGAGAGGTAAGAGGGGGAGTTGGTCTGAGGGAGTGGTGATGTGGTAGACATTTCTTCAGGTTCTTGAGGGAGGCATGCAGTGAAATGGCTCCTAGAAAGGTCCTTTACTATCTCCCCATGAACATTCATAAACTCAATTGCCATGCTGGCTTTTTTGAAAAATGTCTATTTTTTGAGTCACTGATTTCTGTAATTGTCCTTAACTGTCTGCAGTCTCTTTTAACTGTGTTTTTACTTCAGAACATTGAGATCCACAGCTGAGCAATCAGAGGGAGGTAGGGTGCAAAGAGGCAGGTTTTACCTCAGTACTCTGAGCTTCACAGTTGACCAATCAGAAGGGGGGGCAGCAGGAGGGGTCATGTTTCTCAGAAATCTCTTTTGGGGGGGGGGTTGACGTCATGGTAGGAATGCACTCCCCTTATTTTGGGTTTCTTGGTGCAGGGGTTTGGCCTGGGCATTGAATAGGGCATACCCTCCATACCCCCCCCTTTTTACAAAATTGCCTCTCATTTATGTTACATTTAAGAAGTGGGACATAACTACATATTCAAAACACCATTCGAGAAATCAGATATTAAGTTCATATGAACCAGTTGTCTAGAACCCACATTGTGAGGAGCTAAATAACCTAATAAAGGAAAACAGTTTTCTACAAATTTAAGGTATATTTCCATCGTGGGTGGGAATGTGGCTAAGCTGGGCCAGCAGCACCGCTAAGGTGATCCTGCTGGGATGGCGTCCCTGATGGATTAAAGTACCCTGGTCCTGCACCTACACCTGACAGACACCAGCCTGTCTGGTGTTGGGGGGAATTATGTTTAAAGGTATCAGGGAGGCTGGGCCAGCAGTAGGGCTAAGGCAGTCCTGCTGAGTAAACCTCTCCGGCGGCTGTAAGCATCCCACTTCCTGTCCTACACCTGACAGGCAGCTGCCTGTCCAGTGGGAGGAGTATTAGAAGCCACTGTGGAGGTGGGGCCGGCAGAATCACTAAGGCTTTACTGCTGGGGCAGGCTCCCTCATGGCTTTAAGCATCCTGCAATCACTGCTGCACCTGACAGACAACCGCATGTTAGGTGTAGGAGGTGGGGGGAGTGTGTTGAAAGCCATCAGAGAGACTGGGCCAGCAGCATCGCTAAGGTGATCCTGCTGGGGTGGCATCCCTGATGGATTAAAGTACCCTGGCCCTGTTCCTTCACCTGACAGACACCGGCCTGTCTGGTGTTGGGGGGATAGTATTTAAAATCATCGGGGATGCTGGGCCAGCAGCAGGGCAAAGGCAATCCTGCTGAGCAAACCTCCCCAGCAGCTGTAAACATCCCACCTCCTCTCCTACATTTGTTAGGTAGCTGCCTATCCAGTGTAGGGGGGAGGGGAGGAGTATTAGAAGCCACTATGGAGGTGGAGCCAACAGGATCACTAAGGTGTTACTGCTGGGGCAGGCTCCCTCATGGCTTTAAGCACCCTGCAACTGCTGCAGCACCTGACAGACAACCGTCTGTTAGGTGTAGGAGGTGGGAGGAGTGTGTTGGAAGACATCAGAGAGGCTGGGCCAGCAGCATCGCGAAGGTGATTCTGCTGGGGCAGCATCCCTGATGGATAAAAGTACCCTGGCCCTGCACCTACATTTGACAGACACCGGCCTGTCTGGTGTTGAGGGGGATTGTATTTAAAGGCATCAGGGAGGATGGGCCAGCAGCAGGGCTAAGGCAATCCTGCTGAGCAAACCTCTCTGGTAGTGGTAAGCATCCCACCTCCTCTCCTACACCTGATAGGCAGCTGCCTGTCCACTGTACAAGGGTGAGGGGGGAGTATTAGAAGCCACTGTGGAGGTGGGGCTGGCAGGATCACTAAGGCGTTACTGCTGGGGCAGGCTCCCTCATAGCTTTAAGCACCCTGCAACTGTTGCAGCACCTGACAGACAACCGTCTGTTAGGTGTAGGAGCAGGGGGACCCCTCAATCTTTTCCCAGACCTGAATTTTGGGGGCTGAGGTCTGGCTCAGAAGCCACAGTACCTGTTGTGGAGATTCGTTCATAAGGAGGTAGAGCTCTTCTGGTTCCACATTGTCTTCATCGTGTGTGGAGGCCTAGTGGTGATGAGGCAGCAGGGATGTTGGGGCTCGGGACCCCCTGGAATGGCAAGCATATGCAATGTGCCTGGTGTGACCACAGCTCCAGCAAGTGGTGTCCCAGAACCTGCAAGTCCACTGGTCATGCCAGTCCTCGCAGCTGGCACACTCCTACCGGCCGGATACCTGGACTGGAATGGAGCATGATGCTACATCTGGATCTCGCTGTCTGGTGGGCTTTTGGGTCTGATGGACCTCTTCCCTGTCGGAGTCGATGGGGTCAGCACTCACTTGCTGTGTAAAGGTCGGGTGATGACTGGCTGGGGATGCTGTTGTGGAAAGGTGGGTTCTCTCCTAAGCCATGGCAGTGGAGAGGGCGGATGTGAGGGTGCATGTCTCAGCCTCCAGGATCTGTTGCTGGAGCTCCTCTTCTCGCAGACCACAGAAGAGCCTGTCACAGAGGGTCATCTCCAGTTGGGCCCCAAAGCTGTACTCAGAGACTAGCCTGTGGAGCTCAGCCAAATATTCCATGGCAGATTCTTGCGGTTGCTGCAACTGGTAGTGGAATGCCATGTGGTGTGAGATCTCCAACGGCCAGGGAACCAAGTGGTCCTGGAGCGCCTTGACGATCTGCTCAAACATGGCATTGGCTATCTCGGTTGGAGAGAAAAGGTTGTGAGCCAGCTCAATGGTGGCTAGGCCACCTGAGCTGATGAGGAGACCCTTCTTCCACTCCTCTTTGGTGACCTGATAGAAAATCAGGATGGACTTGAGTCCCTTGACCCAGACCTCCCATTGTTGAGGGCGAGTAGGGTTGAAGGGAGGGACAATTCCCGCTCCTGGTGTGACTGCCATCGTGCTGCACCATTGTGGCATGGAAGTGGCCTGCATGCCTTCGGTGCTCATCAGCTGGAGAAGCAGCAGAGATTGTCATCCTTGGGGGGGGGCAGCAGCCCGGCTTGCTCAGCAGGATCCCACCTTTGTTGCCAATGTTGTGTACTGGGTTCGACACATGGAGAAGCAGGACAACAGCGTTATGACCAGCTCATCATTTATTCGTACACAACAACAACACAAACCAGTCGAGGTGGCCAACTATATACAGCCCTCTGGGTCACACCACAGTCCTATTGGAGGGTTTGAATTTCCCACCAAAGTCCCTGTTGGTGTATTCCTGGAGGTTCAGGATCCTTGGTCCCTATTGTTTCCTGGAGCCAAGCTCGGACTCCCTGTCACTGGCGCCTGGTGGCAGTCAGAGGACATAACAGTTGGTTTTAAAGGTGTCACTGGACTCCAGCTTTGTTCTTTAGTTAGCAGCTGCCTTATTGTTCATTTTACTTAGTGCGCCTAGATCTTATATTTTTTAGTACCCTGCATTTGTGCCTTGTGGAAATGAAGTCTGTTCAACTTGAGAGATTTTGCACAAATCTCTACCCACCTGCCTGGCCACGTGCTATGCTGCTAAGCAACACCCCCACCAGCAGTGTTCCCTCTAAGTTGAGTTAGTGTGAACTAGCTCACAGTTTTCTAGCCTCCGGCTCAGATGTTTGTTTTAGCTCAGGAAGGAGGGCTCCAGAGCAAACCAATTTAGGCAGTAGCCAAATCACTGAGCTCCCAGCTTTAATGCCAAAAGCTCACAAAGTAGAATTTTTGCTCACAAGACTCCATAGCTTAGAGGGAGCATTGCCTGCCAGGCTGTCTTTGGGCAACTCAGGTGAAAGATAGAGGGGGTAGGCTTACCTGAAGAGGGAGAAACCACAGTAATGGGGGCAAAACAGTGGCTAGCCTTCCCCTACCATGACACAACTCCCCTCTCCAGAGACACCTCTTCCCTCTCTTTAGGAAAGCTGACCTTGGCTAGTCCCCAACAGCAAAGCCAGGGGGCGGGCTGTGGGTTCAACCCTATGATCTCAGGCACACAAGGGGGGGGGGGAATTCATCTCCCGAATCAGAGACCATGATTTCTCCATGGCTGAGCTGGCATGGGGGAGATCAGGCCTCCCTACCTACCGCAGCCCAGGAATAGCGTATGGGGCAGGATCAGGCCTTCCCCTGGGCTGGCAGCCTGCCACAGCCCAGGAATAGCAAGCAGGGAACTTACCTTCCTCCAACTGAAGGCTGCAGGGAACAGGGGTTGGGGCTTCCTGCATGTGCCTGCCCCCTGGGTGAGCTCCCGGAGCGGCACTCCTGTGTGCTCTGGCAGGAAATGAAGCCTGGACAGAACTATAGCTTGCCCAAGGTCATCCAGCAGGTGCAAGTGGAGGAGTGGGGAATCAAACCCGGTCCTCCCAGATTAAAGTCAGCACACTTAACCAGTACACCAGACTGGCTCTCACTACACCAAACTGCATTAATCCTTGAGGGGAGGCAAGCATGGTGCTTCGCCTCACAGCCCACTATGAGTAACAATCTGTACACAGCCTTGGAGAAATACCTGCATCACCAAGAATGCCTGTTTTGGAAGAAATGTACAGTTATCAAATTACTACACTATTTATATTCTGATATAATTGCAGAGTGTTTATTATATATCTTTAAAAGATTCAGTTTTGGTTACAGAATGTAATTCCATGTTTTATGCCATTATATACTCATAATTTCAACAGAAATTTCAGCAGAAATCATAACATTAATTAGGGGAAATTCCATAGGATGAATGTGGCTTGCTGTTCATAGTATCAGCTCATTCTTGATATCTCCCAGAGACTGTTTCTACTAAATTAAACTCTCTTTTTTCTATTGGGTGCAGGCTTGGTATTTAATCTGGCTAGACACATAGTACACACTCCCCTTCTTGCTAGGCTATTCTGAGAAAGAAGACTAAAAGAAAGTGCAAAAAAAAATCCAGAATCTAAATGCTTCTGTGCTCTGCTCATTCCACTTCCTCTGTTCACTCTGAGTCAATTTCCTCAACGAGATCAGAGCATTTTCTTGCTCTCTTTGTCTATATTTTTCCCTTATCCCCCCCCCCCCCTGATATATGCCTCACATGCCCCTCTGACTAAAAAACACCTGGAAAAATAGAGATCATGAGAAACAAATCTCTTCCTCAGTCTTGTTTCTCCTTTTGCTCTTCTCACAATGGTCTAGCATACAGTGCAATCCTAAGCAAAGTTACACCCTCCTAAAACTGCTTTCAGACATGATGGCTAATGCACATTCAATGCACTTTAGCAATCATTTACAGCTGGATTTTCCTATGTGAAAGAAGAAAATCCATTTGCAAATGACTGCTAAAGTGCGTTGAACGTGTATTATACAATGGTTGTGAAAGTAGCCTTAGTCAAGTGAAGTCAATGGCTTAGAATGGTGCAATTCTGCTTGGGATGGCACTGATAGTACAGTAGAAAGTGGTGGTAATGGTGGCAGAAGGTATATAAGAAAGACAGTTCTTCAATGCAATCTGTCTCTCTTACCTTCTTCCTACCTTCAGAGGGAACAGAAAATGAAAACTGATGGTGCCAATTTGGGTGCAGTGGTTAACACTGAATATTTTATTTATTTATTTATTTTTCGAATTTGTATCCCGCCCTCCCGGGGCTGCAATACACATGCACACTTTCTTTCTGTGAGTTATATTCATGAAAATGGTAAAAGAAAAAATAGAAAGTTCGAAAGGTAGGGTGTTCCTTGGACTTGAGAGACTTTCATTCTGCAGTTCAACCGTCCCTCCTTTCTTCTAAAGATGGAGTTTTGTATAAGATGTGCTCAGGACTGGGTCACAAATATCCTGAAAAGTGCCTTGCTTAAATGGTGTGACATCGATGATCCTGGCATCAGGAGAAATTATATAATTAGGATATATCTAGGGAATCCAACAGTCACAGGTTTCAATAACATTTTTGAAATAAATCCAGTTTTTACATGAGTAAATCAAATTGCTGCGAGTAAATTAAATGAATCAGGAACATAAAGACAAGAGAAGGCAGATTTTGCAGAGATTAAATTCACTCTAGCATAATAGAGATAAATCAGACTGTAAAACCTCCCAAGGTAAGGCTCAAGTACCTACCATAGAGAAGGGTATACATCTCCTTGCCTATCCAGCAAAATCCTGAGGGTTTTGCCTCTGGCCTGTCTCTCTTCCTCCTGCATATCTCATCCGTTCATCTAGCTTGCTCTCGGTCTTCTTTCCATTTCATTACTGTGCAAAGAAGCATTCATACAGAGCACGGCTTGAAAGATTTAATAAACTGTACACCTACCTGTTTTAATCTTAACTACAGAAGGTTCATTGTTACAAAACATTGTGTTGTTACCTATTGGGCTGTAATACACATGCACACTTTTCATTTGCGTATATTGCTGTGTGCGTCTTCATTTCACACACTGTCACTGCTGTGGAAAATTCAGCATGAGGTAAAAGAGAATGGTGCAAAATGTTTGGTTCAGCCTGCACAAGAGAATGGTGAAATCAAACCAGGATGTAGTTAAAACAGCAAGAATGAGAAATCTGAAATTGTCCTTACCCCCTAAATATATGTATGTAACTGCATTTGTACATATTCAGTCTGTCTCTCCCATTCTATTCCTCCTTTCTCATTTATCAAAATGAAATGTGATGTTTATTTGTTATGTATAATTGGGTGCAAGATCAAAGATAAGAAGTAATTATTTGGACTAAAGACATGACAAGGGCTTTTTTTGCAGAAAAAGCCCAGCAGGAACTCATTAGCATAATTGGCCACACTCAACAGCAAAAACTTATTAGCATATTAGGTCACACCCCTGACAGTGCAGCTCCCTCCCAGGATTGGTTTCCTCAGGTGCCCCGCGGCTTGTGGGGAACCCAAGGGAAGGAAGGCAGTTTCTGGATCGGCTTCCCCAGGCACCCGACAGCTGCAGGGTACCAGGAGAACCCGAGGGGGGGAGGCAGTTTAAACTCGCGGCTTGCGAAGCTCCTGGGGAACCCGAAGGGGGGGGGGGAGAGACTGTAGGTGTGGCCAACTCAAAAGCCAGCTGGAACTCTGTTCCTGTGCATTCCTGCCCCAAAATTGCCCTGGATATAACGCATGCACAAGAAAAATAGAGATTATTTTTCCTCCTCGTTTGTATCTGATTTCCCTTACTCTTGGCTCCAGTCTGGGAAATCCCCAGAGATTATATGGTGGAGGCTGAGGAGGGAAGAGGCTTCAGCTGGATATAATACCACAGAGTCCATCCTCCAAAGCAGCCATTTTCTCCAGTGGGACAGATCTCTATTGTCTGGAATTCAGTTATAATTCTTGGGGCTCTCCAAGTCCCATCTAGAGGTTGGCAACTCTAAGCCTGGAAGCACCCTCTGGGTGACTTGATACCACCCTACTTGCGTGACTCAACTAGCTGGTTCCTACTGTTCAACAGTTCTATGAAAAAAGCCCACAGGAAAGAAACCCATAGCAAAATGCCAACAGGAAAAAAAACCCACGGTCATAAATACTCACAGGAAAAAGGCCCACATGGGAAAATGCCCACATGGAAAACTGCCCACATAGAAAAAAGCTCATGCATAAAAAAGCACACACAGATAAAAGCACACACAGATAAAATGGAAAGAAGCCCACATGGAAATTTACCATGTAAAGAGCCATAGATATTTATAATTATGACTAACCATTCATCTCCATTTATGAGAATGAACATGTATTACCTATATTTTATATTGTTAGTTTAGGATTAAAATATGTCATATTAACATGCAACAATCTGCGTTGTGATTTTATCAAGTATAACTAAATAATTTTGCTATGTTATTAGTAAATTATTTTCATTACTATACAAAAGTGGCCTGTACAAAGAGGGCTTTAATGCTCTTGAGTGTAAAGGCTTTGAAAGGAAAATACAGGAAATAAAAGTGACCATTTTGCAATCAACAAACTTTATTAAGAAGGAAAAGCAATAACAACAGAAATTAAACTCTATCTCTCCTATACCATAAAGCAGTTTTCAAGTGGCAAGATTCCATGGGGCGCCAAAATCAGTTGGCTGGAAGAACTGCCACTCAAAAGGGGTCCCTGGCCACTGGCTGCATTCCCTCACTGCATTGCCTCAGTCGTACCCACAGAGCCATCAGCCAGCATCTCAGCCTCGTTCTGGAGGGAGCCAGCGAAGGGGACAGACTGGGTGCTGGGTCCACTCTTCTCCTCAGCCCACTGCCAGGTGGGTCTAACTGTCTCCTCAGTGGCCTGCTTCTGTCAGTGAAAAGACAATAGGCTTTCAGCATAACCCCCTCCCCCGCCCACTGCCAGCTTGGCTATTTTCCTGTCAGAATAAACTGTGAAAAAGGCTTTCTCTCCTGCTTAGCTCCACCATGGCTGGCTGGCTAATAAAGTGGGCCAGCGACCATCAAACCATTCTCTTCAACCCCCTGTTGTGTGGCTGACTTCCCTGCTAGGGTTGCCAATCTCCAGGTGGGACCTGGAGATCTCCCACTGTTACAATTGATCTCCAGATGACAGAGATCAGTTCCCCTGGAGAAAATGGCTGCTTTGGAGGGTAGACCCTATGGCATTATAGCGTCTGGCAACTTTCTCCTCAGTGCCTGTTGCTAGGCAACCAAGTGTGCTTCTCTGAAAACCCCTTTCCACATCTATGCTGGCCTTTGGGAGAAAACTCATTGGAGCCAGCTGAACAGAATGCCATAGAAGCCACCCTCCAAAGCAGTCATTTTCTCCGGGGGGGGGGGATCTGTTGTCTGGAGTTCAATTGTGATACCTCGTAATCTTTAGGCTCCACCTGGAGGTTGGGTACCCTAGGCATAGCAGTCAGTGCTTCAGAGCCGGAGCTGCTAGACCCAGGTTCTTGCTGAGTGGGTGATTTCAGGCCAGTCACAGACTTTAAGCCTAACCTATCTCACAGGGTTGTTGTGCAAGTCAAAAGGGGGAGAGGAGAATGATGTCAGCTGCTTTGGTCCTCATTGCAGAGAAAGACTACTTTACCTTCAAATGAACTAGATGGCAGAGATCAGTTCCCCTGGAAAAAATGGTTATACCCTGCTGAGATGGACCCCCTATGACAGCCAATGTGACACAGCAGTCAGGGCTTTAAAGCATGGTGAAAGCTGTGGGGGGGGGATGGAAAGTTGAAGAGTGAGGTTGATAATTGGCTGGAAAGGAGACAGGGTTGCCAACTCCAGGTGGAAAATTCCTGGAGATTTGAGGGATGGAGCCTGGAGGTGGTGAAGTTGAAAGAGGGGGTGGGGCCTCAGACAGGTACAATGCCATAGACTCCACCCTCCAAGCCAGCCATTCCCTCATGGAGAACCATTGTTGCCAATCTCCAGGTGGGGGCTGGAGATCACTCAGAATTACAACTGCTCTCTATGAGGGAGGGGGAGGAGATGGGAAGCCGAAGCCAGGGGCAGATAAATATACATTGGCTGGGAGGGAGATAGGGTTGCCAACTCCAGGTTGGGAATTCCTGGAGATTTGAGGGGTGGAGCTTGGAGAGGGTGGGGTTTGAGAAAGGGTAGGACCTCAGACAGGTACAATGCCATAGACTCCACCCCCAAACCAGCTATTTCCTCCTGGAAACCATTGTTGCCAATCTCCAGGTGAGGGCCGGAGATCACTCAGAATTACAAGTGCTCTCCAGATGGCAGAGATCAGTTCCCCTGGAGAAAATTGTGGACTCTGTGTCATTATACCCTGCTGAGGTCACCACAGCAAATTGACACTGAGTGCCCAAGGCCAGGGCACTCACCCAGAGCCTCTTTCTAGAGCCCATTGTATTTATTTCCACAATGGGCCTTATTCCTAGTTAGTTATAATTCTCTGATTTTAAAAAAAGAAAGGGAATTATGAAGAACAAATTGTATTTTATTTATGATAATATAAGATTTAGAGATCAAACAAATCCAGAAAAAATAAGTTTAAAGTAGTAAAAACAAATTTGACGCTGGGTTTTCAAGGCTGGGGCACTCTTCCAGAGCCTCTTTCTAGAGCCCGTTGTATTTATTTCCACAACGGGCCTTATTCCTAGTACAGAAATATTTTTAAATTGTGCACCATTGGACAGCCTCTCGAGCCTGCTTGAGGCAGCAGGTGGCTGGGTGTTGGAGTTCCCAAGGATTATTATACTGGGAGATTCCAATGTCCATGTGGATGTTGCTTCCTTGCAGCAGGCAGTGGACCTGGGGTCTTCCATGGCAGCAAGCTGCTTTGGTCCCCACTGTGGAGAAAGACTGTAGTTTCCCTAGGTAGAGGCTGCGGGGGAAGTGGATGGAGACGGTGAAGACAGAGGTGCAGATAAAGGTGAATTGGCTGTTTGGTGAGAAAGCTAGTGTTGCCAACTCCAGGTTGGGAGATTCCTGGAGATTTGAGGAGTGGCGCCTGGGGAATGGTGCACTTCTCAGACCTCTCTCAGCCCCACCTACCTCACAGGGTATCTGTTGCGCAGAGAGGAAAGGAAGGTGATTATAAGCTGCTTTGAGATTCTTTAAGGTGGAGAAAAATGGGGAATAAAAACCTACTCTTCTTCTTGAAGTTTAGTATTCACAAAAATAAAGAGACACAGTATAGAAAGGAGAAACCACAAGATGAATACTGTTTATAAATAATTCATCTCAATTAATATACAATAATTTTCAATTTTTATATTAAAAGTGTATTATTGGTATTTTTATAATGACATCACAATCTTGCAACAACTTCCAAATATATTCCATAAATTCACATAAATACACAAGGGGCAAGCAAAATACTCTGCATTCAAATGTAGCCTTGAGAGGTTCTGTAGGCATAGGTCGTTGGAGCACCACCGGCCCTGTTGTGATGGGTCCTGGAACCAGTCTGACGGGTCCCTGGATGGGCAGAGGTACCACCAGTTGTGGAGCTGGTTGACCCGCAGTGGTTGTGGGCACCCATTGCCCCCATCTTTTATCACAGCTGCGATTACCTCGGGCAGATCCAGGAACATCTCCAGCATCTCTTTCTGCACCATCTCCTGCAAGGCATTCATCCGCCAGTCCACATAGGCCCAGAGATCATCTGGGGGTCCCTGTGATCCCTTCAATGGTCCCAGCACACTCAGAACCATTGGGAGGTCATGCCGACTCACCCCGACCATCAGGTTGGCGTCAGCCATGTCTCCTGGGGTGCAGTTGAAAACTTAGTCCAGGAATAATGGCCCCGTTTGGGTCTATCATAGACTCATCTTCTTAGGCTCATAGTGGGGACTACCACCTCTTCCTCGGTAGTTGTGGGTGTACCTTTGTCCTTTGTTTGATATAAATAACCTGTCCCTCTTATACCACCACCCATTGTCTTTTTGTTAGAGCATGGAGTTGTTGGCGATCTCATCTTGGTCAGCGTCTGTGACAATGGTTTTGAATTTTGTCAACCAGGGCTCGCTTTCCCCCCCCCCCCCGCTTCAGCTTTTGATTGACTCTGGGTCATCACTGCCCCCCCCAAGTGGGAGGGCATGAACACAGAGTCCACTACCACCTCCCTCTGGCTGGCATGTTGTGGGAGATGCGATAACACATCAGCTAGGGAGTTAGATTTCCCTGGAATGAGCTGAAGGATAAATCGGAATTTGGAAAAGAACTCTGCCCACTGGAGTTGTTTGGCATTGAAGTTCCATGGGGTGCACAACGCTTCCAGGTTTTTATGATCAGTCCATGCTTCAAATGGCACCCACATTCCCTCTAGCCAGTGTCTCCAAGTGGTTAAGGCTGGCTTGATGGCTGCTGATTCCTTGTTCCAAACTGCCCAGTTCCTCTCTGTGGCATTAATTATTTTTTGAGACATAGGCTAACGGGTATAGCTTCCCATCCTCCCACTCTTGCAAAATCCCCCCCCCCCCCGGTGACATTTGGAAGCATCAACGTGAATTATAAATTTTTTGTTCTCAGAACAGACCCCTAGTCTAGTGATCAGCTCTACTTTGTTAGTGATTTCAGCAAGGAGCAGAAAGACAAAAATCCCAGGCAGAAGCCTGGTTTTTAAGCTTGCACAAACCACACCCCGAACACACTCCACTCCCAACGATAGGTGATTTACATAACATTGTTTCTCTGTTGGTCCATTCTAGGATCCTAGCCAACTATTGTTTGTGGATGCAAGCTCAACCTGACCCCAGGGCTAGTTTAGGGTTGACTCATCCTTAGTACACAACACCACTGATGACTGATTTGTATGCCTCACATTCCAAAAGAGGCTGACAGCCTCCACAATGGCCTTCATCTCCATAGACATATCAGGAGTGGCTATGGGGGAATCCTGCCCAAAAGGGGATGCAGGGGGAGCAGCTGTGCTGTTCTCCCCCTCCTGTTTTTCTGCTGCAGGCACCATGCACTTCTTGGCTTGCAAACCTCATGTAGAATATTGTCTTACCATTCATTCTGGGCATACCTTCATATAGTAAGGACACAACAGATTTTATTACTCAGGTGGAGGACTTGGTAGTTCCCTTAGGAGCAGTTTTGGTAACATTAGATGTGACCGCTTTATATACAAATATTCCACACAAGGAGGCGAGATGCTGCATACAAATACATTGGAAAATAGAACTTGTAAGACACCGTCTATGCAATTTCTTTTGGATTTGGCTGACATAATTTTGGAGAAAAGTTTTTTTTCATATATGAGAACCAATATTATTTGCAGATTAAAGGGATGGCCATGGGTAGCACTTTCGCACTGAGCATTGCCAATTTATTTATGGCTGGATTTGAATCTCAATGGATTATGAATACAAATAATAATCCATTTTTTCATTATATAAATAAATAAATGTGTGTGTGTGTGTGTGTGTGTGTGTGTGTGTGTGTGTGTGTGTGTATGGAGATTTTTGAATGATTTGTTTCTTGGTTGTTTTGAATGATGGGGTATTACTGGATTTTGTTAATTGGTTAAACTATTTACATCCAACAATTAAGTTTACAGTCCAATCTGATAATAATGAAATTAATTTTTTGGACATGGTGGTGTATAAAACCATTAGCTATCAGGATGTACTCTAAACCTCTGAGCCTGCAACAGTGGGAAGAGCGGCCTAGAAATTTAATAAATAAATAATAAATAAATAAAATAAACCCACTGATCAGAATTCGTATCTCCACTTCTCCTTGCATCATGCACGTCATCTTAGGTTCAACCTCCTGTAAGGGCAATTTTTAAGAGCCAAACGTAATTGCACCTTTTTGGATCAATATCATAGTGAAAGTAGGAAGTTATACAATCAGTTTATAGCCAGAGGTCATCCCCCCCATGTTATAAGCAAGGTGTCTTCAAGAGCGTGCCTAAGAGCACACAACAATTTATTGCAACCAGGTTCAGGTGTGAAGGATGGGGAGGATTTTGAAACATTAACATGTGCGTTTGATTATACACTCCTAGCAGGCAAAATAAAGAAAATCATACATAAGTACTGGCACGTGGTGAGTGATTTACCAGGATGTAAAAATAAACCTAGAATTGGATTTAGGAAAACTAGGAGTCTAAGGGATATGTTAGTGCATACTGATATAGGTAGACCAGAGAGACCTCTAGTGGTTAACCCAGGTCATTACAGTTGTGGCAGATGCTCAATCTGTCCGCAGGCTTGGCGTTCTAATGTAATAAATTTTCCTTCTTTTAATGTAACGCTTAAACACTTCTCAAATTGTGCCTCACAACGGGTGATATATTTAATTCAGTGTTCTTGTGAATTAAATTACATTGGTATGTCTTCTAGGACAGTACGTACTGGAATAATTGAACACAAATCTCGAATTAGATTGAAGAGAATGGATTCCCCACTTGCCCCTACTTTGTTGAAAAAAACAATTCTTGTAATGAATTTAGATTTGTAGTGCTTGAAACATTGTCATTAAATAGATACAATAAGGTTGACATACAACAGGCCTTACTCAGAAGAGAAACATATTGGATTCATTATCTAAAATCTTTACAACTCCAGGGATTAAACACAGATGTGGATTTTGCTTGCTTTCTATGAGGTAGTTGTCACTTTAAGTAGTGCAGCTATCTATAAGGTAGAGTTTCACTTTAAGTGGTGAAGCCTTGTTTCTGCATGTAGTATTTTAGCTACTACTGATAATGATTCACTCAGGGCACATCCCAGTAATATAGTATTGAGTTACTTTGAATGGAGTATGCCCCAAGGGATTCCTAAGAAAAGTTTTGTACATAGTGATTGGTGAGTATATAGTGTGGTGCTTTGGCTTCTTATGATTGCTGCTGTTTTGAAGCATTCTGCTCCTGGAATTAAGAAAAATTGGTAGTTAGTTATTGGTTGTATAGTTAGCACTTGCCTGTTTTGTATTGAGGTTTCTTTTTAAATGGTGAAGCTTTTTGCTTTTGGAACTGAAGAGCTTTCTGCCCCTAGAACTAAAGAGAAAGTTACACACAATTACAAGTGAATGAATATTTAAGAATGTTGTATTTCTTGTAGAATTGCATAAGTTGCAGCAAGTTGGTCAGCAGTGAATAACATTGTGACAACAAAATGGTTAGTTCATGTCCAGTCAATTTAAGTAGTTCATGTTTATTGTAATAAAATGTTATGGAGTATTAATATAATAAATTGTAAATGTTTGTCGGTAACAGCTCTGAAAGTTCTTTGTACGAAACGAAGAAAACAAACCGGGGTCTTCGTTTTTCTTATGATTGCTGCTGTTTTGAAGCATTCTGCTTCTGGAATTAAGAAAAATTGGTAGTTAGTTATTGGTTGTATAGTTAGAACTTACCTGTTTTGTATAGAGGTTTCCTTTTAAATGGTGAAGCTTTTTGTTTTTGGAACTGAAGAGCTTTCTGCATCTAGAACTAATGGAGGTTTCTTTTTAAATAATGAAGCTTTTTGCTTTTGAAACTGAAGAGCCTTCTGCTTCTAGAATTAATGAGAAAATAATTAGTTAGGTTACAAACTGTATAGTTAGTACTTACTTCTTGATTGTGCATTGTAAATGACACTTGTGTTCTATGTATTATATGTATATGTAATATAATACAACTATATTTTGCATCTTACTCTCAGCCACTTTGTTTAATTTTGTGGGGTTATTTGGTCCTTCATCAATCATGAATCTGAGATAGTTTTCCATAGAGTTCCAGTGAATGCTGCTGTTACTGACCAGGTGGTGCTCTGGCTCCTATTGTGTGGGATATGATCCTGCCACCACTCAGACTTACTCTCTGTCTTCTCCTTCAGTTTGGTGTAGTGGTTAAGTGCGCGGACTCTAATATGGGAGAACCGGGTTTGATTCCCCACTCCGCCACTTGCACCTGCTGGATGACCTTGGGCAAGCCATAGCTCTGCCCCAGCTGTTCTCTCAAGGACAGCTTGGGAAAGAACTCTCTCAGCCCCACCTACCTCACAGGGTGCCTGTTGTGGGGAGGGGAAGGGAAAAGGAGTTTGTAAGCCACTCTGAGACTACAAGTGAAGGGTGGGGTATAAATTCAATCTCTTCTCTTCTTCTTCTTCTTCCTCCTCCTCCTCCTGTCTGGGGAAAAGCTTTCTGAATATCATATTACAGGGCAATCCTATGCAGAGTCAATTTAAATAAATATGTTCCAACTGGAGTAACATTTACCTGAAAAGAACATTGTTTCTCCTGCTCTATAACAATGTTATTTACCCCTTAAAGTCAATTATGCCAACCACAGCTTTTTTTTAAAAATTCCAGTTGAAGTGAGAAAAACATGTTAGCATTTCAATCTGCAGACTGAATCAGTTTAATTAAGTTTAATTAAGTCCAAAGCACAAAATTCTAGCTATAGAAAAATCAATAAAGGCACACAGAACACACATAGTAGATTGCCCATGATATACTATAGAAAAGACCTGGCCACTGTGGTGCTTGCCTTTGGTTACATCAAGATTAGATTATTGCAATGCACTTTATGTGGGGTTGCCCTTGAGAAGTGTTTAAAAACTTCAGTTGGTATAGAATACTACAACCAGGTTGTTGACTGGAGTGGATCGTAGGGAGGATATCACTCCAGTCTTAGTCCATCTACACTGGCTCCCATGTTATTTCTGGGTAAAATACAAGGTGCTAGTGTTGACCTTCAAAGCCCTATATGGTTTGGGACTACCTAAGCCCTTATGAACCTATCACCAGGGCTATTTTGGGGCCAGAACACCCCAGAATGGTGTTTTGGCTGGCTTCCGAGCCTACACTTCTCAAGGGCAACCCCACAAAATGCATTGCAATAATCTAATCTTGATGTAACCAAAGGCTTGATGTAACCTTTCCGTCCTCTGCACCAAGGCACCCCTCCACAGCAGGAAGCCCACCAGCTCCTCGTAGCTGCTGGCTGTCACAAACTGCAGCCCTGTGTTGCCGGCCTCATCCGTGCTGTCCATGGGCACTGAGCCAGGAGGAAGATAAGGGAGGTTGGCCAATGCCCCTAGCCCGGCCCCGCCATCAGACATGCACTTGCCGCCCAGTTCCCCCACTGCCACAGCCAACACCTCTTCTCCTGTGCCCAGGGCTGCCAGCAGGCCCAGCAAGCATGGAGCAGGGCTGCCCTCCTCTGTCTCCATGCCAGTGCCCTGATGGCAGCAGCGGCAATTTCCTCCACTTCTCCCACTGCTGGAGCGGAGGAGGGCTGAAGTGCCGGGGCCACCTGGCTCCTGGACAGGCAGGAAGGGCAGGGAGGACAGCGAAGGCATCTACAGGCCCAGGAGAATCCTGGTGAAGGAGCCCTCTTCTGCTCACCCATTCCCCCCCCCCCCCCCAGATTCTTGGTGATGTGCATGAAGCATGCCTGCTGCCAGATGTGCACTCGCTGCCACCCAGTTCCCCCGCTGCCAACACCTCTTCTCCTGCTCCCGGGGCTGCTGGCGGGCCCAGCAAGCACAGAGCAGGGCTGCCCTTCATGCCGGCACCCGGGTGGCAGCAGCGGCGACTTCCTCTGCTCCTCCCACTGCTGGATGAGGGAATGTGTGTATTGTTTAAAGGGGGGAAAGGTGGTGTAGTAGTTAGAGGTAGGATTTTGAAGACCCATGTTAAAATCCCCCCTCTGGCATGGAACCCTTGCTGTGTGACCTTGGGTCAGCCATACATCCTCAGGTTAATCTACCTTCTCAGGGTTACAAGCAGAACAAAGAGTCCAGGGATGACTTGTAAGACCAACAAAGTTTTATTCTGGACATATCTTCAGGGTTACATAAGAGGTTTCCCCCCAGCATTCTGGGGGGATGAAAGGCAGCTGGACTGACTAACACCTGATTTTGTAATAAAAGTACTAAGCCTGGTGCTACCATGCAAGGTAATACCGGGATCCTCGTGTAGTCTAAACAGCAATACTATTTACTGATGAAGGAGGGAAAGGACTGTATTCTTGAAGTTTATTTACTTCATTTATACCTTGCCTTTCTCCTCAGTGGGGAGCCAGAGTGGCTTACATTGTCCTCCTCTCATACCTTTTATCCACACTGCAACCCTGTGAGGTAGGTTATGCTGAAAGTGTGTGACTGGTTCAAAGTCATCCAGAACCTTTCCCTGGTAAAGTGCTGATTTGAACCCACATCTCCCAGTGGTTAGTCTGATCCTCTAACCACTGCACCACATTGGATTTGTCTCTCTTTTTTTATGAATGATTTTTTTTAATATTTTCAGACAAGACATGAGAGACTAACATACACCCAAATAGGAGAGTAATACTGGTTACACTGTACTCTTTAAACTGCCTCATACAAATATACTACAGATACGTATATTTCTATGCCACTCTTAGTACCATAATTTGTTTACAATTTAAGCAATGTCCAAACATTTCGCTGCCATTTTTCAATACATCTATCTTTGAGTTTTGCTCAGTGAGATAACATTTCTACTGATTGCCTCTTTATCAAAACATTCCAGTTTAGTCTTTTACAAAATACCTTTTCCCATGCCTTTTATAAAAATTATTAGACTGCTGGAATTCTTAGATCAAAATTAAATACCTTAACAATTTTTTAAAAAAGAAAAAACAATTAAACCTTAACACCTCAGTGGGTTTTCTTTCTTATTCTAATAAGCGTTTCTAAATACTCTCTAGCCTAAGGTTTTCCTTACACAATCTAAGTTCTTTTGGTTAAACTGTTTAAATGACTAGTTTTAATCTTCCCATAATTAAATATAGGCTAAATTTTTTATTATATAAACGTACCCATGGGAGCTCTCCATACTAGTCTTATAATGGAGTCGCTATGCTGATCCTATTCCCCAAAACAAAAACAACAAAGATTTTCATCTTCCCATAGATGGTTTGCATGGAGGCTAGGTTTTATATAAGTACATAAATGGGAGTTCTCCAAACCAATCTTATAACAGAGTCTCTGAGTCAGTCTTATTCCTTTATCTTAGTCTTTTCCACCCTTTTTTATAATTTCTTCTCCTTAGTACACTCTAGGCTCTTTCTCCTTGCCCGTGGATTGGGTTTTTTTCATTATTTGCCATCTATATTCAATGTATAGGCTTGTTTCGTCTTTTCTCTGGTATATTATCCTCCTTTTGCTTTTATGGGTTCCGGGTTTTAACAGTTCTTTAGTAGCATCATTATTCTCCCTGCTGAGCTTGATTCTCACCATCAATTAGTTCCTCTTGCTTGTAGAGTTGTCCTTGCAGAATTGGGCGCTGTAGTTCCTTTTCATTGTATGTTGGGTCAATATGATTGTAAGATTGTTCTGTTTCTTGCATAATTTGGCACTGAATGATTGAAGTTGATGGTACAGGCTTTGGGATTAATGTCTATTCAAAAGTCTTTTTAACTGCATTGCCAGCCTGGATCTTTGATACAGTAATGACAGCCTGGATCTCTTTCCAAAATATTTGGAGGTTGTCAGATTCCACTGAGCTCCACATCTTTGTAGCCTCTGGCATGATTTCCTGAGGGTGAATTGTTTATTTCAATACAGTAACAAGAATCTCAGTTCAGTCTAACTGATTTCATCTGTCTCTTCCAAATTGTCTGCCTCTGCCTGATAATGTCTCACAGACAAGCCAGATGTTCCACAGCTTTGTTAAACAAATTGCACCTCTATTCTGTTCTCAGCAGTAAAGCATGACATCACAGAGGGTTGTCTTAAGCTTGTGGGTTTCACTTTAAATAACTTTGTTTGTTTCTTTTTAAAAAAGGTTTAAGAAAGAGGTGTTTGATTTTAATGGTTTTAAATGTGATTTTACCATGTACATTTTAAATGTTTAGCTGCCTTGGTGGCCCTTGTAAGGGCAGAAAGGCAGGTACAAATTCTGTAAATAAATAACATTCTTGAATCTACTTGCATGGATGATCCTCAACAGTAGAGCATGATGATGGATTAAATACTCTTAGTGACAGAGGAAGAAGCCAGTCACCCATGGGCATGTCTGTCTTGCTCCCACAGTGCTGGAGAGTGTTGATCAAATCAGGTAACCAAGATTGCACCTGAGCTTTAGTTATTGTCTTCTCACTGAGCTTGTCCACTTCTAATTACTTTGAACTGATATGGAATGACTCATTTTGAACCAATCAATCAAGGCTGTATGTTTTATTGGGAAAAAAATCTCAAGTTTATTTCAGTCTAAGTTGGTACCAAGTTGCAGCCTTCTTTGTCACAAGTAATCAGAGTGAGGATCAGTTCTGATGTGACTGCCCAGTTTATTTCTCCATGTCTCCTCTTAGGCTGTTTCTCAAGCTAGCAATTTATTTCATACATTAACTGATTGTCCGGGTGCAGCCCCTCACCTGGCCTCCACCCCAGCAACAGCCCCGGACCCACCACACTTACCCACCTTTGTGGCGGGAGCTGAGGATGCAGGTGCACCAAGGCTACACCTTGCTGCTGGGTCCCCCACCATTCAGGAAGCCCAGGAGCCAGCCTTCACAGCAGTTGGCTCCTACAACACTTGTTAGTCTCCTGCTGGTGACATCATCAGTCAGCAATGAAGAGCCAGCAGCCTCTTCACACCATAATGGGGAAGCTCTGGCAGGTGGACAGAGCCCTTAGTTAAAATCTAATGAGACGCACCTGGACAAGGGGAAAGAAGAAGGGATATGCTCTAGGCAGCCCAGATTAAGACCCAGGAAAGAATGTTTGTAGGTTGTTCCAGGCTCCAGAGGAGGGTGGTGAAGGCCAGAGGGATAGACTGAAAGGTGGGCTCCTAAATCAGACCAGGGAGGGGTCAGGAGATGCTGAGCCTGGTGTTGGCAGAGGTCCCTCTCTCTCTTAGGGAGAAGGCCTGTGTGCAACAACCCTTGCCCATACCCTGATTCTGATGCCTGGGGAGCCTCTCCAGGTACAGCACCATGGCAAAGGGTGCCAGAGGTGAACCAGCTACAGGGAGTGCTTACACTGATCATGAAGTTATGTGTAGTTAGGCAGCACTTGAAGAGTGGTCCCTGAGGAATCATATGAGAATGATTGTTGTGCTTTGGGTAATCTAATCATGGTAATTAATAAATCTGCTCTTCTTTCATTGGTCTGCCCTTCACTTCAGCATATATGGCAGACCACAGCATCAACATTTTCCAACCTTTCTGACAACTCTTTAGCCGTCTCTGAGGAGCTGTCTCACCCACTATTCCTCATGATAATTCTTTCTTACACATGCCCATACTTGACTGATATTACTCACACTCCTGTTCCTATCTTTCATAGCCCTTGGCTTATCATAACAATACGGTGGTTCCTTCGGAAACACATATTTTAGAAAACAGGAATAGGGACTATGAATTATAACTAACAATAAGCAAATGGACTCAACTTAAATTCACTACTGAGGCCTACAAGAAAGAGTATATATGATGAAGACACACTGTTTCTGTTGACAGTAGCCATACTGAGAAATAGTATAATGTATTATGTCACAAATCTATATATCTAATAGCCAAGTTGTCCTCTCTGTGTGGATATCTAAATCCATACATCTGAGTCACATAGGGGACAAAGAGATTTGCCTGCACAATTGGGGCACTCCCCAGGTGTGCAGAAAAATCTGAAATGTAGAAAAAACTATAGGGGGATACTTAAATCCCCCCAAAAAAGTAAAATTGGGATCTGTGCCTCCCTGCCATTGGTGGAGGGGAGAGATTGCTTGGTGGCCCAGTGGCTGGGAGCCACACTGGCCTCGCTGTCGGTGCCAGGGGGGCGGGAGAGAAGTCTTGGTGGCCCAGCATCTGGGAGTCATGCGGGCCTTGCTGTTGGTGCTGGGGGGGTGGGGCGGGGGAGAAAGTTTGGTGGTGGACCTCGCCGTTGGTGCTGGGGAGTGGAGGAGAAGGGGAGAAGGCTGTTTCCTCCTCCTCCACGTGGAGCTCCCCCCCCCCATGAGTATTGCTGGTCCCCGCTTCTTGTATTTCATAATGCCCACCACACTGATAAACATGCAATATGTTATGTTCAACATGGTTATGCAATCAATATTGTTTTTAAATGAAGATTTCAGAAGTAATAAAATGACTATTCCCAACAGATTTCTTTTGTTTATATTCCCGATATGCTAGGAAAAAACACATTCTTTAATACATTAACTAGAGCATTTAATTTCTAGTGAGACTGAAGAAAGTAAGCTCAATTAATAAACTCCAAATATGGGGACCTAGGGAGTGTAATGATCATTTTGGAGAGTGGTAATTTATACAAGGGGCCACTTGCCAGCATGAATTCTGGCACCGTCTAATAGGATTTGTGACATAACAGAATGGACTGATCTAATTGAAATGCCCTCATGATACAGTGCTACACTAATACCTATTCTCTTGAAGAACGAAGCACTAAATGAAGGCCACATGTTAGTGATAATACAGGATACTCTGTAGTTATGTAAATAGGCATATGAAGTAATGATAGATCCAGGTGAGTAGCCGTGTTGGTCTGAAACAGTAGAGCAAAGTTTGAGTCCAGCGGCACTTTTAAGACCAACAAAGTTTTATTCAAGATATGCACTTTCGTGTGCACACATACCTTTTCAGCTACACTTTTCCCCCACATATATATAAAAAGGGATTACTAAAAAAAAATTAAATGTATGAAACCCCTTTCAGAATCTAGAAAGCTATACCACAGCTGCCCTTTCTATCACATTTTATCTCATCTATCCACCATGAAGCTCAGGGAAGCATATACAGTTCTCTGTTCTCTATTTTATCCTCACATAACACCATCTGTGGTTGATTGGTCTGGGGGGGCAGGGAGGGAGGGAGAGAGGGACTGGTCCAAGGACCTCAGTGATATTTATTGCTGAACAGAGATTTGAAGCAATAGGTATCTCCAGTTCAGCATTTTTCCACCACATTGGATCTCTGGTAAAAGAAACACAGTAATTCTTACAGACATAGTTAGCCTGTTACCATAATAAATTCTAATCTTCTGTCTGTTAGTTTTTCCTTCCAAAGGCCACAAGAGTCCTATATAAAGAACCACTTTATGTAACGATAACACAGAACTATTATAAACCTCATGGACACTTAAAGCTTTCACAGCTAGCTCGGCACAACATTCTCCCACAGGGTACAAAAAGGGGGACAAGAAATAAGGAATGACAAAATAAGAAGTATGGAGGAATACATTGCAGTAACTTTTTGTTTCTTACAGTTAGAAGACATCAAATGTCAAGTGGGGAAATTGAGCAAACAACTCATTTGTATAGTAGTAGTAGTAGTAGTAGTAGAAGAAGAGATTGGATTTATACTACACCCTTCACTAGCTGAAGGAGTCTCAGAACGGCTTACAGTCCCTTTCCCCTCCCCTCCCCTCCCCACAACAGACGCCCTGTGAGGTAGGTGGGGCTGGGAGAGTTCTCTCAAGAACAGCTCTGAAAGAATTTATGACTGACCCAAGGTCACACCAGCAGCTGCATGTGGAGGAGTGGAGAATCAAACCTGGTTCTCCCAGATTAGAGTCCACACTCTTAACCATTACACCAAACTGGCTAGATTGGATAAAACAGCACTGGTAAGGAGAAAGAGGAAACAAGTAGGCAAAAAAGAGTGACACAAACATTACATAACTGGGATCCAAAAATTAAAGCCCATAGCTGGGTATAGTTATCTACTATAAGCAGGCCTGCCAAGAGCCACCACCAGCCCCACAGGAGTCCCTTTCAGTTTCCCATTACACCAGGCAAGTAAACCTCATAGGAAAAGAAACTGCATGAGCAAGCTTATAATTGATTCTCTCGCTCTATTAAGGGTGTGCATTCCAAAAAACGTTCATATTAATTTCAGATCCGTATTTCAGGTAGGGCAATGCTTTCATTAATCCTGATTTTTCAAGAGTATTGTTACTGTGTGGAATTGTTTTTTGTTTTTTTGAAAATTCGACGTCATTATTTTTCTCATCCCCCCTCAAAGGTAGGAGGAGCAGGGAAGGAGGGAAAGAAAGGCAGGAAGCTGACTCCAGATTTACCTGGCCAACATCATCCCACTGGAGGCTTCTCTTCCCCCCAACATCAGAGGCAGCAGAGCCTGCCCCACACCTCAAAAACAGTGGGCAGGTAGCAGTGTTCCCTCTCAGCTGAGTTAGTGTGAGCAAACTCACAGGTTTTTTTTAGCTTCCAGCTCACACATTTTGGTCTTCGCTCCAGAAGGGATGGCTCCAGAGCAAACTAATTTATACAGTAGCCAAATTGCGTGCTCACCACTTTAATGCCAGCAGCTCACAAAGTAGAATTGTTGCTCTCAAGACTCCAGAGCTCAGAGGGAGCATTGGCAGGGAGACTGCTAGAGTCCCACAAGGCTCAATGCCACAACAGCCTTTTCCTCCCCACACTACCGGGGCTTTTTTTGAAAAACTGGTAATTGTACAGTGTTGCATAGATACAACAGTATACCAATATGTTTATCAGGTTCTTTAAATTCCCAACTTTTTTTTTTCAAAGAAGCCTCTAAGTCTCTTTTGTTACTGAGACATGTCTTTTCCTTTATATGCAAAGAAAGGAATTTAAGACTTTATCTGCTTTTTAACAAAAGCTGGGAATTCAGAGAATTTGAATTACTTATTGGTTTACTGTCATATCAATAACACCGTATTCAGTTATTGATTTTAAAACAGTAAAAAAAAATATCACCTGACAAGAGGGGAGGAAATGGCCACCCCAACAGCCAAGCTTCCTGGAGATCACTAGGCCCATCCACCATTTTTCAGCTGTGGGGTGGGCTCTGCCTCCTCCGTTGCTGATGGTGGGGAGGAGCTTCCAGCAGGGGTGATACTGCCATGGTAAGTAAGGGGCCAGTGGTCTTTTTCCCTTTAAGATTTAAGGAGCCATGGATGGAGGCCAGGACTACCTAAGCATCAGCTGTTTGTTGGTATGTATTTTAAAAGGAAGAGAGACACTAACTAACAGCTCATTCTGGAGCAGGCGTCTTCTCTTTTCCTCCCCACTGGGGTTGTGCATTCTAGAATTTCTGAGCCAAAAATATACAAGAAAATTGCTATTTTGGGTCATTACCATGATTTCCTGAAACAGTGACACAAAACTGGGAAGGTGTCTAGTTTTTCTGTGATACTCCAGATGTTCCATGCAGTGGCCTGAGGAAGGTGGCTCTTGGAGAGTGCCAGCTGGGCACAGGGTCCTGTAGTGCTGTGCTGTGGTCGTGGCTTACTCTTTCTCCTTCCCTCCCTGCTTTGTGAGAGTAAGGCCCTTTCTTCAGGGGCTGTAGAATTGGACCCCCTGGTCAAATTTGCTTGAAAACTTGGCAGGTTTTTAGTGGACAGGCAGCACTCGATTTCCTGCAGTTTGGTATCATTTGGTTGAAAAACAGCCACTCCAGCCTCCCCGATGTCCCCCATAATAAATGGCAGAGCTGCCATTCTGGCTCATTCCTTCTCCTTCCCTTCTTCCCTTTGCTGGAGCCCTTTTCCAGGGCTGTTTTTTCCTCGGTGTCTCCAGCTCTGCAAGTAGGATGGCTGGGGGGGCACCTTGTTAAAGGGCCTGTAGAATTGGATATCATAAAATTCACTTGAAATAATGGGATGTTTTTAGATTAGAATTAGGACTATGCTCTGTGCAACTTTTATGCCACTATCTTTAAAAACAGCTGCCCATACCCATCAATAGGTTGCCTACTGAAAATAATGGTCTTGAAAACCCAGGCCTCCCCCCCTCCCCCCACAAGATATGGATTTGAAACCTGAAGTGGTAATGTCTTACCTCAAGAACATTAATCATAGCAAAGACGAGTATTTTTGTTGCACACCCGAATTTCCCACTCCTGTGCCTCCCCGAAACTGCAGTCCACTCCTAAAATTCCAGAAAATGCATTTTCATCCCTCCTGCCATTTCAGGAGTGTTTTGAGTCACTCCAGGCATTGCCCTAGTCCTTCTGTGCCACTGCTGCCCTCCAGTGCCGCATTGCTATGGCAGTCCACCAGTGGGCCACTGGTGCTGGGCAGGAAGGGGCAGGCCGGGCGGGGGGCATGATGGGAGTCAGTTGGCTCCCTAAGCCCTCTCAGGCTGGGAACACCCCACAAATTGGCAGAAAAGTATGCCATCAAAAACTACTGCATAGTCCATAGGCATCCATGCAATGGAAGAAGCCAAGTGCTCTCCTTACAAGTGCCACCCTGCCCACAGGCCCTGGCAGAACACAAAATGCCAACTACAGCCACAACCAATCACTCTCTCCCCAGCAGTGGCCAAGCCCCCTCCCCTGCACCCCATCACACCCCCACCAGCACTACATAAAAACCACACACCTGACTCCCCTTTTCCCCCCTCATGGACCCAGAGGCCACTCTCACAACCAGGGCCAATAATGAACGTGCAGCGTGACAGCCCAAGCCAGACCCTCCCATCACCATGCCTCATGTCATGCAGGGCACGTACCCAGGAAAGCCACTGATGATGGGATGCAGGGATGCTCACCACCCAGTCCTGGGCTTTTAGCACACTCCTTTTCCAGGGCATCCCTTCCCCTCCAGCAGAGTACAGAACACCGCTGTGGCTAGGGGCACCTTGCAGCTGCCCCACTCTGCTATTTTTTTCTTGGGCCAGGAAAAAAAAAAACTTTAGTCCTATTTCACGTGTTGCATACATTTATGTCTACTCATACAATATAATATGTTGGGACAATTCTGAGTGTTTAATTGTGAGAAATTGTACATGAAAATACAAACCCCACATGGGTTATGTATCCCACCACAACATTTTTTGCATGTGTTCCTTCCCAAGTATTTTCCATTGATGAAAAATGTTTTCCTGATTCTGCCTGCTCTTACTATTATAACAGTTATTTCCTGGGGAAAAAAGTGTCCAGCTAAGAAAGACAAATGTACAGTTTGGCTCAGTGAACCAATTCAAAGCAATTAGCCAGCCCGCCGGCATCTTCCAAAGAAGCTAACAACACCTCTGCATTAGGCTGATAGGGAACAATTTAGTCAGGAGGGGAATTTTCTTCCTAAACTGAATTAGTAATTGGCAGATGCCTCAAAGCAAAAGGGCTTATATAATCCTAGTGCTCTGAGCTCTTTCGTGTTTCGTACTCTTGAATTAGTAGGCATTCTAAGCTGCCAACAATTAGTCATTAAAAACAATCTAGCTATTTTCACATCCCCCCCCTCTCATCTTCATTCTTTCTCTGCAAAAGCCATATTATTTCTTGATGCTTTTCTTTCTATAAACAAGGTTAATGAAGGAAGCAATAAACTGTGCATAGGAGACTGTATGTCAAAGGGACCTGAATCAAACTGCTGTAATTCTGAGTCACTTTGGTTGACTTCAAAGGAAAGGTACAAGGGAAGAGGCATTATAACAGTTTGCTTTACAGAAGTTTGCAGCTGTTACAACACTCTGAGTCGCAGAAACAGGAGTGCTTTCAATTTCAGAAAGTCGTTAAAATGACCCAAAGGAACTCTTCTCAAACCTGATCAGCGGCAATGACAGGCATAAAACTGCCTGTTGCCTGCTCTTGTGCTGCTCTGGCCAGCTGGGACTGACCCTTTCATGCTACAAAAGCTGCTTCAGGCCCATCAGAACACCAGCCTGCTGAGAAGTCTCACAGTCAATGAATCCATCCCTTTTGAAAGGCTTCTAGTGTCCTGGCCCCACTGGTGGACCTCCTGATGGCACCTGGTATTTTTGGCCACTGTGTGACAGAGTGTTGGACTGGATGGGCCATTGGCCTGACCTAGGGCTGCCAAGTCAAACTCACCGACTGGCGGGGGGGAGTCCTTCTTCGCCCGGGAGCTTCCTTGGCGTGCGTGCAAAGCGCACACGCCCAGTGACGTCACCTCCAGGTGACATCACTACGCTGGGGAAGTCGTCCACGCTGGACGACTTCGGGGGCGGAGTTTGCCCCGCCGGCTGAATGCCGGTTGGCGGATTGGGAACCCGTATAGCGGGGGATCCCCCGCCCCCCAGGCTGACTTGGCAGCCCTAGCCTGACCCAACATTGGTTTTTCTTATGTTAACACACTGCCTCTCAGTCTCAATTCTCACCCACCCAGTCATAATATGGGGGAAACAATCTAATTTACAGGATTTTTATTGACATAAAATGTAGGTAATGTTAATTATGAAAATTGCCATGTACATTCAAAATATGTGTATTCAGAGGTAAATCTCATTGAGATCAATGAAGCTTGCCATGTTTAGAATGGCACGTAAAACACAAATGACATTTCCTACATCCTCCCTGCTAGAGTGGGTTGTTGCTTCTTAGCTTCAAGGATTCTTGGAAGAGACTAGTTTTCTGGATCTGTTTCATTCTGGCTTCAGGATGGAGTCTGGAACAGAGACTGCTTTGGTCGCTTTGACAGATGACTGACCCTGCTAGTTCTGCTGACTTTCTCAGCAGCTTTCTATACTATTTACTAAAGTATCCTTCTGAGCTGCCTTTCAGCACTGGGATTGGGGGGCACCTTGTTATGGTGGTTTGGGTCCCATCTGGTGGGATCTCAGAGGGTGGTGTTGGGGGATTCCTGCTCTGACCTGTGGGGTTCTGCATACTTCGATCTTATCCCCCACGCTACTTAATATCTGTGCGAAGCCTCTGGGGGAGGTCATCAGAAGGTTTGGGTTGTGGTGTCATCAATATGCTGGTGATACCAACTCTACCTTTCTTTTTCACCCAACTCTGAGGATGCTGTTGATGTTCTGAACCGGTTTTTGGAGTCAGTAATGGGCTGGATTGGGTTGACCAAGCTGAAACTTAATCCTGACAAGATAGAGGTAGGTTCTCCGGATTAGTAGAAAGGCAGGCCAGGGACTTGAGATCTCCCCTGCCATGGATGAAAAGCCAAGTTGGCAGCTTGGGAGTGCTTCTTGAGACAGTGGTCACCTTAGAACACCAGGTGGCTGTAGTGGCTTGGAGTGCTTTTTTTCTCTTTGGCTGATGCGTCAGCTGTGCCCTTTCCTGCTTCAGTCAGATCTAGCCACTTATCTGGGGTAAGCCCTGAAAACAGTTGGAAGCTGCAGCTAGTGCAGAATGCTGTAGCTAGACAACTGGTAGAAGCCAGCTCCCAAGAACATATGACCCCACTACTACAGCAATTACACTGTCTACCAATCTGCTCCAGAGTCCAGTTTCAAGGTGTTGTTTTTGTCCTTTAAAGCTCTACATAGCTTGGGACCAGGGGGTCTGACGTATCATCTTCTCCCATATATTCCTTCCCAGGAATGAAGATCACAAGGAGAGGCCCTCCTGATTGTCCCATCAATCAAAGAAGCTCATCTAGTGGGTGCAGGAGAGAGGGCCTTTTCAGTGGCAGCCCCACAATTATGGAACAACCTCCCCAGGGAGAGGCACCTGGCCCCTTCACTGTTGATCTTTAGGAGGCAATTGAAGAAGGTTTTATTTAGGACTGTATTTGACTGATTCAGTTTTTATTTATTGGCTGTCCTAACTGGGGTTTTAAAATTGAAATTGTGATCTTTTATGTGTTTATATAATTGTTTTATTTACATTTTAATGTCTTTTTTATAATTGTTATATTTCAAGCCTTGGGTTCCACAAGGGAAAAAGGTGGCTAATAAACATTTTAAATAAATAAATATTAATAAAGTTTACAGTTGTTCATAATATAGTTCGATTATGAGTTCAAAAAAGTTTAAATACTTTTTGACTTATGCACCGACTTCAAACCATATGGCAAACCCTTTTTATAGAAGCACTTCTACAGCAAGAGCTTCATTGATGTCTGTTGTGTAAAAAATCAAAAGCACTCCTGTATGTGAGGCAATTTTTGCAAAGCTGAGATTCTGAGAACGTTAATACACATTCATGCACACAAAACTACCTCCCCCCAACAGACCAAGTCCTTTGGAACAAAAATGTGTTTTTTTTCATGAAATGGTGAGCAATTTTGTGGATGACTGCTATGGCTTTTAGAGAGGTCAATCATGACTAGCCTTTCTTACAAGATAACCCACAGTTTCTTTTGAGTTCCACCTGGATGAACCTCTTGTTTGGATTTTTCTTTTTTGAGTGATTGGATAATTCTTATGGTCATTAAGCTGTATCACTTGCAGTGCATTTTTTCACTGTTGGCATTTTTCTGAGAAGCTCCAATGTCATGGCATGGTATTCAAAAGTCAGGTTCTTGACCCAAAGGCCCTTTACAGCTGCCAAGTGCTGGATGTCATAGTAATTCTAGGCAACATAGCACCATGGGAAGCAGGGCTTTTCAAAGCATGACTTTTCATTAAGAGCTAATGACATAAAGAGTCAGAGTCACAGATGATCTTGGGGGAAAATAGAATTCCCAAAATGACATTCAGGTACTATGGGATTAGGTCATTAAATTCTGTTATATATGTCATTCTGGACCCTGCTACCAGACAGTCAAATTTAACAGTTTCGCAAAAGGAAGTTTAACTTTATAAACTGTTATTCCCATGCTTTCAATGGCATGTTTCTGAGAATGGGCCCCCTCTAGTGTTGTTAGCCAAGGACATTTGTTTCATGGCTACCAGGTTTGGAGAAGATTTCCTATTTGGACCATCTTGATTATGGAACATTACAAAAAAACCCAAAACTTGACATATACATTCCTTTAAAAAGTGTTGCATATTGTTTGTGTGTAAAGTGCCATCAAGTCATAGCCACCTTATCACAACCCTGTATTCAAGGCAGGAGACTAATAGGTGGTTTGTCATTGCCTTTTAGCACCTGGTTAAAGAGACATGACTGGCTTGCTCCTATACAAACATTTGCATAGAACCAGAAGTTCTAAAAAAAATCTTAAAAATTAAATAATTATGTTAAGAATTTATCAAAATCTTTTTTTAAAATAAGAAGAATATTCCATTTGGCTTCATGTTGCTTTTCATTTAAAATACCATGGATTTCTTTCAGGATAAAATGCAGAAGATAAAGAAGAAGTTAAGCATTGGTTTGCTCCTGACAAACATTAAATTGTATCAAGAGGCTGAGACCTTTCCATACAATAGGAAGATGGAACGAGCTTATATCTGGGTGCTCACTGAGTATGATGGACTTTCCTTGTAATATTATAAAACCTTTATTGAAAGTAATATGAACTGTTCCTTGTAATCTTGTAAAGTTTGGTTTTTAATATAAAATGTTCTAGTCATTCATGTCACAGTGTTTGTTTGTTGTATTTTCCATATGGATGCCTGTCACCCCCCTCTTGGTTTTTTCCCATCAAGTCCCATCAAAACAAGAAATAATTTATAAGTTATTAGAAACAGCTGAAATAGATAAATTAAATCTACAGTTACAAGATAAAAAAAGAATCCTTTGAAAAAAACTGGGCAAGGCTATATAAATGGTTGGAGGAAAACTTTAATACCTAAGAACTGAAATATAAGCTCATATTTTTAAAGTTTTAAACTGATAAATGGGTGTATAGTTAGATTTTATTTAGACAAACCTAATTTGTTACTTGAAGTACAGACTCTGTATGTGTTGTATGCTGTATATTGTTTTCTTTTTTTCTTTTTTTTTACTTTTGAAAATAATAATAAAACTTTCTTTAAACAGAAAAGAAAGTTGGGAAGGGATTTGAGGAGAGGCACAAGCAGCTATCCTGCAAATTTGGTGCTTCTACCTCCAAAAACAGCCCCCCAACCCCAGGTACCCCTGGATCGATTCTCCTGTATAGCCTATGGGGCCTATTGATTATAATGGTCCCCACAGGCTATAATGGAGCTGGGGGGAAATTGATTTTTGTTGCACATCCCTTTAGTATGATTTGTAAGCAGCCTTGAGTCACAGGGAAAAGTGGGCTATAAATATTTGAATAAATTGGGCAGATTAATAACAACAACAAAAATTATGTCACCACTTCTTATCTATATATATATAAAAGAAAGTCCCCCTACCATAAAATCAATGCCCAGGCTAAACCAAGAAGCACACAATTTCGGGAAAGCACTCCTACCATGACGTAGATGCTCACTAAGAAGGGATTTTTAGAAATTCGACCCTTAAGGGGGTAAAAAGGGGTAAAATGTGCTCCCCCATTGCTTCTAATGTGGCTGCCAGGCTGCTGCCTCCCCCACTCTCTGATTGGTCAGCTGCAGAGCTGAGGTTAAAAAAAACCAGTTACAGCAGACTGCAGAGAGTTAATGACAGTTGAGGAAATCAGGAATGACCAGCCACCTGTGAGGTGCAGTAATGCTGCTGGCCCAGCCTCCCTGATGGCTTCAAACATACCCACCCACCTCCTACAACTGACAGGCTATTGTCTGTCAGGTACAGCAGTGGTTGCAGGGTGCTTAAAGCCACCAGGGAGCCTGCCCCAGCAGCAACACCTTAGTGATCCTGCCAGCCCAGCCTCCACAGTGGCTTCTGATACTACTACTACTCCCCCTCCTATACTGGACAGGCAGCTGCCTGTCAGGTGTAGAAGAGGAGGTGGGATGCTTACAGCCACCAGGGAGGTTTGCTCAGAACGATTGCCTTAGCCCTGCTGCTGGCCCAGCCTCCCCAATGGCTTTAAACACAACCCCCCCCCCCAAACACCAGACAGGCAGGTGTCTGTCAGATTTAGGAGCAGGGCCAGGGTACTTTAATCTATCAGGAATGTCACCCCAGCAGGATCACCTTAGTGATGCTACTGCCACAGCCTCACCAATGGCTTTAGCCACACCCCCATCCACTATGGAAATATACCCCAAATTTGGAGAAAACTTGTTCCCTTTATTAGGTTATTTAACTTCTCACAGTTCTAGAGAACTGGTTCATATGAACTTGCTTAATATCTGATTGCTTGGATGGTGTTTTGAATATGTAGTTATGTCCCACTTCTTAAATGTAACATAAATGAGAGGCAATTTTGTAAAAATGGGGGGTATGCCCTCCCCTTCAATTCAATGCCCAAGCCAAACCCCTGCATCAAGAAACCCAAAATATGGGGAGTTCATTCCTACCATGATGTCAACACCCCCACAAAGATATTTCTGAGAAACATGACCCCTAAGGGGGTAAAAAGGGGGCAAAATGTGTTCCCCCAATTATATCCCATATGCCTGGCAGGCTGCTGCCTCCCCCCCCCCCCCAAATTGGTCAACTGTGTAGCTCAGAGTCCTGAGGTAAAACCTGCCTTTTGCACCCACCTCCCTCTAATTGCTCAACTGTGGATTTCAATGTTCTGAGGTAAAAACACAGTTAGAAGAGACTGCAGACAGTTGAGGATAGTTACAGAAATCAGCGATTCAAGACTTCTGAACAGACATTTTTCAAAAAAGCCAGCATAGCAACTGAGTTAATGAATGTTGATGGGGAGATAGTAAAGAACCTTTCTAGGAGCCATTTTCATGCATGCCTCCCTCATGAACCTGAAGAAATATCCACCATATCACCACTCCCTCACACCAACTCCCCCTCATAACTCTCACCTCTTACTGCCCCCAAGAAACTCCTGGCAAATATCAAACCAGATACACCAATGCTACCAGGAGGAGGCAACTTGTTGCTTAGTATTCTTCAGACCCAGGGAGTGAAATTTGAAACCAGTGTGAAATGAGCATAGGAAAAGACAGCAGTCAAACTACTTCAGAGGGGAGGTATAAATTGGGCCTAAATCTATATATTGACCAAGACCTGCATTCTCCCAGATGCTTACATTGCTCAATATCTGGGTTGTTTTGCTTTCCCTATCCCTTACTGCTGATGCCAAAAGAGACATATCTACAACCAGCTTACTGCTAAATTTTGACCATACTTGAAATAGATGATTGATAATGCAATTGTCTCATCCATTCTGAAACCCAGAAAAGTTCAGCTGCATAGTAATTATTTTCTGTGCTGGCAAATTCACAATCTGCTTTTTCCTGCTTTGCGTGGATGCATATCATTTTGACCTTAGGACTGATTCCATCCCACATAAAATCACTCGTAATCTTCTGATACTCCTTGAGCTCTTTGCATTGGGATATATGCTGGGATGTTATTAAAAATAAAGGCAAGTCTTGACATTGACATCATTTTAACCATATTAATTCTTCTATAAATGAGATTTTGAGACTCTTCCATGCCTTAACATATATATTTTATTGTACACATAACTTGATTGAAATTTAGATGTACCAAGGCCCTATGTTGTTTTGGAATGAAGATCCCCTGTGTAAAGAACTTTTTATTAAAGAATAATTACCCAGTTGTTTATTTACGCTATTTATACTATGCCTTTCTTACTGGGACTCATTGTGAATTATACAGAGTGAGTTCAAACACTCAACAGGATGTGACATTCAATAAACAATGCAATAGGATTAGGATTGTAGAATGAATTAGAAATCTAAAAACAGAACTGAAACAAAGCATAAGTATTAATATGACACACTAAACCAGGGATCCCCCCTTTTTTGAACCTGCAGACACCTTTAGAATGCTGACACAGCACAATGGGCACAGCCACAAAATGGCTGCCCCAGGAGGCCGAGCCAAAAATCAAATGGCTGCTGCAGCTGACCGTCAGTCACATAGGGAAGATCCTTTTGTTGTCTTAGCAGCTGCTGCTACAGTAACATTTTAAAATAATCTGCACAGCCAGTCAAATCTCTATTTGCCAATCAGTAGCTTTGCTGAGCAAAAGCCCCACCTGGCTCCACCCACTTTCTAAAAACACTTGGAGGGTGCCAGGAAAGGTTTCAGCAGACGTGCTGAACACATTCAGGAGCCCTGCATTAAATGATACAAAAAATTACATGGTAGGATCCTGCTTAAAGCAGACAATCAACAGTAGTATAGATTACAGTTCCTAACTGTTTACCCATGTAACTTTGAGAACCATTTTGTATAGTGCAGTCTTATTACCCATGTAAGAAAGCCTTCTTGAATAATTCAAGTTTGCATAGTTTGTGGAAAGCCAGGAGAGTGGGACCCTTCCTGACCTCCTCAGGTAGGCCATTCCATGAGGTGGGAGCCACAATAGAGGAAGCACATGTATGGGCAGTTGTTGATTTTGCCCCCTTACAGGTTGGCACCCACGAAAGGCCTGGCTCAGATTAGCAAAATTGTTGTGGTGGAGCTTAAGGGGAGAGGCAGTTCTGCAGATATGAAAGACCAAGGCCATGAAGGGCCAGGAAATTTGGATAAGGATATATATCTGGCTATGCTCAACATATAGATGACAACCCCACTTCCAAACTATGAAGGATTTATCCTCAGAGCTTCACATAAGGATTAAAGAGCATCGGGATAGAATTGTACCTTGTAGAACCCCACAGAATAGATCCCACACTGATGATAGCTGGTTCCCAATAACAATCCTTTGAATCTGATCTCTGAGGAATTATTTGAACCAGTTCAGTGCTCATCCCCTGATACCTACAAAGAACCCAACAAGATGGCACAATTTACATTATCAAAGGCTGCAGTTAAATCCAGTAAGAGTTACAAAGAAGCATGGCCTTTGTCTACACTCAGATGGAGATCATCAACTAAAGCTAGCAGAGCCATCTCTGTCCCATAGCCTGGCCTGAAGCCATTCTCATTTATATTTAAACGTAAGTCATTTTCAGAGTTAATTCAATAACTAACTCCTCCTGCACCTTTGCAAGCTCATTGTTAGATTTTTTGTTACCTTCCTATAGATTGCCACATAATCAGTATATAAATTTTAGTTTATAATCATGGTTATACAATGGATTTGTGTAAGTAACAACGTTTGACTGTGTGTTTTTTTTTCCAATAAATTTGTATTTTGTTTAACATTAACTAACAAAACTCAATATACTAAACAAATGACAGAATACAAATATTTCTGTTTGAATAAAGTGTAACTAATGTAAGAACATATTGTTATGACGGGAGGGTTACAGTATCCATATTCATATTTTTCAAAAAAACAATAATTTGTCATAGAAAGGGTTCCTTGGAACAATTTTACAATTCAATAAATGGTTTACAATCAGGAACCAAATTGCCTGAAACTTTGTTTGTGAATTTTCTGTTAAATCTACAGTAACATGGCTGTACACAAAAAACTCCCAAAGTTTATTTTGCCAGTCGTAGAGAGATGGGACCTTTTCATTTTTCCAAAATTGAGCAAGTGTTATTCTCGCTACAGCTACAAGTATAGAGACCTGCCTTTTTGTGTTATTCAAAACAATAGAAAATAAACCCATCTCTAAAATTATAGATTCCAAAGAAAAGACTAGCTTATATCCAGTAATTAAAAAAAAATGGGTTACAATATCCATCCAGAAAACCTTATTTTTGGACAAGACCACCAGCAATGTGCATAAGATCCCACCTGTCCACATTTTTTCCAGCATTCTGCTGAATATTGCGGATTTATTCTATGGAAATGTTGGGGAGTATAATACCATCGGTTTAGCACTTTAAAAGTATTGAAACGGATACTAAATATTTTTTAAGTCCGTATTAGGTAATGACCAAATCTCCTCCCAAACATCAATGGATGGAAGTAAAACACCATCCTGAAGCCATCAATTATGCAACCGATGACTTCGTTCTTTATTGCATATTAAAAGTAATGTGTATAACTTAGCGTTTGACTGTGTTGATCAGAAATTAATTGATCACCAGGTCTGTTTGGTTCACCACTGAATGACTCAAATTCATACCAAACAGATTGGCACTGGGTTTCTGCAATGATGCACATGTGTGAAAATGCTTTCTGTCAGAACAAACTTGCAGGCATTTACTTCACTAAAGACTACTTAGATGAAGGCCAAACGGTAAGATATTTAAAATACAGCATTTACCTATGACTGATTTATATGGTCTGTGACTGATTTAACTGCCTGTTTAAGCAATTGCATGCTAACTGGAGCAGCGGCACAGCAAGGAGAGGAGGAGGTAGAATTCCATTAGGCTGGGTGAGACCACGCAAGCATGAACAGCCAAGTGTGCTGCAGTGCTTTCTCAGGAAGGAACAGCTGAAGAAACCTGCTGAACAGCCATGAAAGAATCAACGAGCAGATGTACAGTCCTGAGCTGAATTGCCAGGTGTTCAAGCTTTTCTAATGGCCATCCTTTTTTCATAGCGAGGATGGAAGGAAAGAAATACAAGGATACATAGTCCTGTCCGGACAGCTAGGTTCTCCTGAAGAAGGTATCTACATTATGAATGAGTCTGGTAGGAGATGGTATGTGCATTTCGTGTCTCTCAAAATGAACCTTTCTGACTCTGTATGTGTATCATGGGCAAAGATGCCATGTAGGTAGTGTTGGAGGTGACATATAGCTATTTTTCAGAAATACCTACATCTGTGTTTATTGTGAAACACAAGAAAAAAATAGGACATTTTCTTAAAATATACAGCTTGTTCAGCAATATAACCTCAAATATATTAAAGGGTATTGCTATAAATCATGAACATTTCCATAAACCATGCTTACCTTACTGAAATCTCTTTGCATCTTACTGAAGTATTAAGTCACACATCTTGGAGGGAATTATAGTAAATTTAATTTAGAATGAAGTTGACATGTTTGGGACAATAGGGTACAATGTGAAAGGGTGAGTGGATAAGTTAAACATGATTTTCAAAATGAGGGATAGATTGTAATGGGTCCCTGTGCCGCATTTTGGACTTTGTTGACTTTCACTCTGGTTAACTTCCAGAGCTTGGAACCAGTTAAATATTTCATGCACTGGAAGACATTCCTTTCAGATATGCATAAAAGCCAAGGAGAGTCATAGATCTTCCTACCCTGCCTTTTAGCAAGAGAACCAAAAACACAGCACTCTCTTCATCTGAGTACTGCTAAAAAAATTTTTTTGAAAAAGAATGGCAATATTTACCAGCAGTTTTGAGTCCTCTAATGCACCATTTGGGGATAGGGGTGTGAGTGGTTCGAAAAGTGTAACTGAAAAATGCTGTGTGTTTTCCATTTCATTTCAGTTTTCCATTTCAGAACAAGTCACACTGGGAAACATAGATTGCTGATGTATCACCCCTAAGCTCTGATGCAATAAGGTATTATGATGTCCAATAAAACAAGGTGAAGGGACAGCCTTTGCATGCTCCCCAGCTCATAAAGAAAGCCCAAGAACATTCAGAGAGTGACAAAGGAGGAAAGGGGGGGGAAGCAGGTAATTTTCTCTTCATTCATCATCTTCTCTTCTAAGAAGTACATTAGAAAAAAGAGGAAAATAGATTTTTACCCTGTCTGACCTTGCCCATTCTTGCCAGCAGAGTAAAATGGGAACATAAAAAGAGGAGCAAGTCAGTCTCTCGTTTCTTAAAGGAAAATAGACAGTGAACACCAGATATAGGTGTTTTTTTGGAAGATGTCTTATGTTCTTGAAGGAAGAGGACGGATGGTTGTATGACAGTCCAGTTCAGGACATTGTGTCAAGGACATCTTGTTACAGGGAAATTACTCAGGTATTACAGTCATAACAGTCCTACTCCTGTAGACAAGGATGACCAAGTTTCTTTGACCTGAAACAGCAGCTTCTATGAAATGTTGAGTTCTAAGAACTTGCCTCACCTTCTCAAGTTACTTATCTAATCCCTAAAATTTCAAAGCATGCAGTTACAGATACTGAATTTCTGTATCTTAAACATACTTATTTGCATGTTAGTCCCACAGAACTCAATGTGACTTACTACTAAGTGAATGAACTGGCAATTGGAGTGTATAAGGGCTACTCTTAATAGGATCACAAGCTATAACTCCCTGGGGTCTATACCTCTATGTTCAATATGTTTCCTGCCCTTGTCAAAAATCCCATGCTACTCTGTGAGGAAGAAAGATCTAGCATTGTTAAGGGGAGTGGAATAACTTTCTCCCCCCCCCCATTTTTTTTAGCCATAGTCATTGATTTCTCTTATTGCATTTTTCTCCTTGAAAAGATTTTCTCTTTCATTTTTCTTCGTAGTTTCCAGTTATATGTCCATGCATCCTTTTGTATCTTCAGCTATTGCAGGGGAGGTTTTGATATTACACACCAAAGGGTGGTGCTGTAGCTGGAGGAGAGAAAGGTTTAGGGCAGGGGTCCTCAAACTATGGCCTGCGGGCCACATGCGGCCCGCCGAGGGCATTTTTCTTGCCCACCAGGTGTGCCACCAGGGGTCCATTGGAGGGGGAGCTCACTGGAGTGCCGCTCTGGGAGTGACGAGCCTGGGGGGAGGACACATGATCAAGCCCCACCCCCTCCCCCCAGTCGGTCAGGAGGAGGCAGAAGGAAGAGGGTAAGTGTCCAAGGGCAGGCGCTCGAGCCGGCCCCAAGTCTCCTAGCCGGCTGAGAGGCCTCTGAGCCGGCTAGGAGACCTGCACCAGTCCCAGGTGCCCAGGAGCTGGGTGGGGATGTTTTCCAGAATGAAACATCTGAAATCTCCAACCAGATCTAGACTAACTGATACACACTTGCATCACTTGTTATGACTAGCAATGACAAATATGGAACCAGACATTGACCATCTCATTAGCCAAAAGCAGGCCCATAGTTCCCACTGAAATACTGGTAAGTTTGTTGATTTAACTTTACTTGTTCTTCATTTTAAATATTGTATTTGTTCCCATTTTGTTTTTTTACTTCAAAATAAGATATGTGCAGTGTGCATAGGAATTTGTTCAGTTTTTTTAAAAACTATAGTCCGACCCTCCAGCGGTCTGAGGGACAGTGAACTGGCCCCCTGTTTAAAAAGTTTGAGGACCCCTGGTTTAGGGAAACATTGCCTGTCTCTGGTCCTGTTCAGATGGGCAGCTAATCTCACCATTGGCCCGGCTCTAATTTGATCCTGATCTTTTTTTATCCAGTGTTGCACGACCTGACAGCTCCCCCGTGAATCCCTTACCACACGCGGACTCTGCGGTGGATTGTCTAGACAGTGTCCACCTAAAGGAGCTGCACAGTCAGTTTAAAAAAAAAATTCTGTTTGCACATGCGCATATGTGCCTCGTTGTCTACTTGTTTTTCCACGCATGCGCAGACTTGAATATTCAAAACACCATCAGTGGTACCTTCCTCTAGGTCCCATTTCAATTAACAAAGGTCCTTCAGAAACATGAAATTGTCCAGAACGTTTAAGCAGAGCTCTGCGGCCGTCGCATGTTTATGCGCATACTGCTAAGATTTTTTTTTTAATGGTGGCCGTTTGGGATGGTCTGGAGTCAGACCATCCCCATGGGCTGATTGCGCGCTGGAACAACCAGATGGGGGAAAGTCCGCCATCGGCCCATCTGCAAGCTTTAGACCAGACTTTCAGCACTATCTTTTTAGTACGGCTCCCTGGTGGGGATCGATGGGCTGATCACAGCAGCAGCACGTTTCCTAGATGTCGCTGTCTGGACGTGCCCTTTAAACCCACCAGGCACGCATGCCTGGGTTGGATCTAAAGAGCCGTCTGATCGTGGCCTCAGTGTCTGGAGAATGAAGTTGTGAAATTTTGTAGCAACTCCCTTTCTGCCCCTCTTTTGATCAAAATGGAATTGATTCAAAATAGACTCCATGTTCTTAATGTGGGGGGGGGGGGGGAAGAAACAGATGGTTGGATTTCAGGGATAAACTGAGTAAAGAATAACAAAGAGAATTCAAGAATGCTAGGAAGATCCTAGTCTTCATTCTAACATACTTTTTTCTTTGTGCAAGGTAGAAATGATGCTAAAACTCATACCTTGGGGCTCCAAATATGAGCTCTAGATCTTCAAAATATGAAACCGAACATTGTAAACATTACAAAGAAACCCCTCTTCTTTCCACCACCCTTCCCCACGACAATCCAGATTCCTTTCCAGTTGTTTTTGTGGGACTACAGTTCCCAAGGGTTGCTTCAGCACCTTGGCTGCTGCTGGGACACCATCCAACACACCAACAAAGGGCAATGGAGAGGAAGCAGGAAGGTGGGAGAGAGGCAGACAAAGGGGTTCTCTGCCTGCTTCTTGGCAGCATAGCAGCAGCAGCAGCTTCAGCAACCACAAGAAAAGTAGTATGGTAGGTAGCTGAGATGGGGAGTGGACAGACCCATGGCCATAGGGGGGCAAACATGGGCAACATCCCAATCAAATATTTTTCACACCCCATCAATCAGCAGTGTTCCTCTTCCCCATCCCACCTGGTGTCACTGAGTGAGCTGTGGGGTTGTGCCCTGCAGGAGTACCTTGGGTCCTCCTAAGCTCCTCAGTAGGAAATACACAGAGATTCATGAGAGCAAGAGCAACAGCATTCCTAGAACAGCCAGGATAGGGAGCAACTGCCCCTTTCTCCCTCACAATTGAGCAGCTGCTGAAGGCCAGTGGTTTCCCCTCTCTGGCAAAAGCCCTGAAAGGGACTGAGCACCCGAAAGGAGAAGCAGAGTACAGCAAGCAAGTGAAATTGTGTTGGGGCACAGCTAGTGAGAAACTAGAGAATGATGATGTAGAACATTTTTGTTGGAGCAAAGCAAAGAAATAGAGGAAAGCTAAGGAAAGAAAGGGGGGAGTAAAATCATGCTGTAGTGGAGCAAAGCAAAGAGGAAAAGACAAAGAGAGAAAATGGGTTATAAAATCATGTTGGAGTGTAGTGAAGGAGACTCATTGTTGGGGGGGGAGGAGCTTTCTGGTGACATAATGACATCACTGGTGATGCACTTCTAGTTGCACCAGAAACTACATATAAAGCTTGAGAATTTACTTGGATGGAAGCTTTAATGGGGAAAAAACCTTAATTTACCAAATAGTGAGTGCAGTAAGGGATAAGAAATGATATGGTAGCACCTAACTTCATCAGATCTTGGAAGCTAAGCAGGGTCAGTACTTGGATGAGGGACCATCAAGGAAGACTCTACGGAGGAAGATAATGGTACCACTGGTTTCTTTTGTTGTTGTTGCCGTTAAGTCACAGCTGACTTATGGTGACCCCATAAGGTTTTAAAGGCAAGAGATGTTCAGAGGTGGTTTGCCATTGCCTGCATCTGTATCATGACCTTGGACATCTTTGGTGGTCTCCCATTCAAGTATGAACTAGGGCAGACCCCACTTAGCTTGTCTTAAATGTTCCTTGCTGGGATTGCTATAAATTGGATGTGACCTGGTGGCACATACATACCTGTGTACATTAAGTCTCTGAATATCTCAGGAGGGGGCTTTCCGAGACAACTGAATCCCATAGCAAACCAGAAGGTGGAACAGATGGACCATAAGTCTGATCAAGCAGGTCTCCCACGTCATTAAAAAGATGTTCTAGGGCACGTTAGAAAAGTCACAAGCCTGCCATTTGTAGTACTTTTTAAATGGAGTATAGGAGATACTGCAGATATAATATGGATAGACTGAGATTGGTAGGGGGGAAAAGATTTTTTAAAAAGAGAACATACTGCATATATTTTTTTAAAGAACATACTGCATCTTTAACTACTTGAGAGATCTGTCCTGACCTGGTAGGTAAAAGAAGTGTGCTTATTCAGAGGAAGAGAAAGAAAGATCCTTGTCATATATGCAAAGGTACTCTTTTCTATATCATTTTAATACAACAAAGCCCTTGCACTGCAAACTGGCTTGCAACTGTCCTAAAGCCGACCTCTGAAGCAGACTATTCTCATTTGCTACCCTAATGGAAAATTTCTGGCTATGACTCTGGAGTGGAAGAGAGGAGTTGGGATTCATGGGGAGGGACCAGCAAATGTAAGCTACTGAGGAGTTCACAAGAAAAAAGAGTGTCCCCCCCCATCATTCTATTACACATAATTTGCTGAGCGCTCACTGATTCAAGCCCAGAAGGGGTGAGGTGTTATTTATTTAGGACGGTTCTATGCTGCCTGTCCAGAAAGCCTGCTAAAGGCAGCTTATAAAATAAAACACAGTAAAAGCATAAAATGTCATAAAAGTTAATTAAAACCCACCAAGAACATAAAAACAGAATATATTAAAACTTAAATTGTCCATGGAAGCTAAAAATATACCACTAGGTATACTGCGTAACAGACTGCCAAAAATTTTGGAAGAGATATTCAGATATATGGTGACAGAGGCTAGAATTATCTTTACAGCAAAATAGAAAATAGAGGTCTGTCCATGCTTAGAAGAATGGGAAAATAAACTTGTCAGATATGCAGTAATGGCGAAATTAACAACTCAGTTGAGAAACAGATCAATTATGAAATCTAAGGAGAGATGGAATGTGTACTATGCAAGCAGAAAACAAATTCAGAATGAGTAGTAGTCTAAAATATTGTATGCAAATATATTGTAATAAAGAGCAGAATGAGAACCAGTTTTAAATATAACGTTTTGATTATAAATGTGTATAAGAGAGTGGATTTTGGGGAGATTTTTTTTTTAATATGAGATATATAATAGACTACTGTATTTTTGTTACATTGCCTACTTGTTAAAAGTAATAGTGAGAATGCAGAAGTGGAGAAAATATGTAATACTGAGTATGTAGTAAAGGTGAAACTATAATTCAGCTGCAAAACAAATTAGTTATGAAATTTGAAATGTAAAACATTAAATATAAATAAACAGAAGTAAGTATCATTGTGTTTTATTGACAGTGTCCCAAAAACTTTTCAATGTAACGAAGGGGTGTGGAGGAGAAATATCGTCTGTTTCTTACACTTTGTTATATTTAATAATCTTTGATATATACAATTATGTACTCCTTCTTTCCCTTTCTGTATTCTCTTTGTTTTATAAAATAAAATATATATTCAAAAAAGAGCATAAAAACAGCATAAAACATTGAGCAGCTCAGAACGAGTCTCAAAACAGTGTTGAAGCTAGGAGCAGGCAGAACAATGATAGTAAAAGATCAGTCCCTTGAAAACCTGGGCATAAATAAACATTTTGGCCTGGCACTCAAAACACAGCACAGTGGGTACCAGGCAAGCCACAGGGAAGGGTATTCCACTGCACCAGACTCTGGTCACCACCCACCTCAGCTCTGAAGATGAGGGCACAGAGAGCAGATACACTGGTGCAGCCCTTTCAGGAGGCAGGGGCTGGGGTTCAGCAGGGCAGGTCATGGGCATGCAGAGAGTAACCAGGGTCCAGTCCAAAAAGTCAGGGGTTCCAGTGAGCAGTTATGCCATGTTCAGTCTAGGGTCAAGGGATTCAGGCAGCAAATCCAAGTCCAATCCAGGGTCAGGGGTTCCAGAAAAGCTAATAGTCAGGTCTAGTCAAAGGATCAAGGTTCCAGTGATCGGGTGAAAGCAAGATCAGTGGTTCAGCAGCAATGTCTACTTGTTGCATCCATAAAACTGCTGTTTCTCCTGACTGATTTTATAGCCAAGGCTTAACAAGCTACACTCCCAGGCAATTTCTTGGCAGTAATCCCGAAACTACTCATCCATCTCATCAGTTGACAGCTGATGACAGGCCATGAGTCTTGCATTCCTTCTCCTTTCCTGCAACTCTGCATGCCACTGACAGCATTGGTGCTGCAGGGGTGTGGGTGAGCTAGGCGGGCTGGTAGCTGCAGGTAGCTGGTCATCTGCAGAATCTGTGCTGTCACTGAGCACAGACTGACTAATGCCAGCAGTGTTTGTGAGGAAGATGGTGGACTGGGCAGGATGGGAGGAGGTGGTCCCCTCAACTTTTTAAAAGTTGTAAAATTAAATCATGTAGTTCCCCTCTTGCTTTCTGAAGTGGTACACTCCCAGGAAGTCCTATATTGTTCTCCTTAATTTGTGATTCAACTTCCTAAAGTTACTTTAATTCTCAGATGATAAATTCCCATTGGCCTTCAAAGAGGTCAGTCTCTTTAAACAATCTTGCCATAGCTTGGATTGTTTAGAGCCACTCACTTCAGTGATGATGACACACAGGGAAGTTTTATGTTTATGTTCCTTCTCCTCTGCACAATAGTGCTCAGTATTCCTTTGTAATCTGTCTCAGCCAGGCCTTGGCCAACACCCACAAATATTGTGGATTTAAATGTTGCCTTTAAATGTTTTCAGATGATGTTAAACTGTGCATTATTTGGGGCAGTGACCAGGGGTCTTTCCGTAAAAAAAGAGGTGCAGGAGCTCATTAGCATAACTCATTTGCATATGCCACACCCCCTGACGTCACCGGAAGTGTCAAAAGGCCACACATCCCTGACATCATGGGCAGTGTGTTAGAAGGGAGGGAGGGAGGGAGGGGGAAGGAAGGAAGGAAAGGAACAGGAAGTAAGGTAGGTAGGTAGGTAGGTGGGGGAGAGAAAAGAAAGAAAGAAAGAAAGAAAGAAAGAAAGAAAGAAAGAAAGAAAAGGAGGGAGGGGAGAAGGAAGAAAGGAAGGAAGGAGGGAGGAAGAAAGGGGAAGGAAGAAAGAAAGAAAGGAATAGTAAGGTAGGTAGGTAGTTGGGAGAGAGAAAGAAGAAAGGAAGGAAGGAAGGGGGGAGAGAGGGAGGAAGGGGGGAAGGAAGGAACAGGAAGGTAGGTAGGTAGTTGGGGGGAGAGAGAGAGAGAAGAAAGGAAGGAAGGAAGGAAGGAAAGGGGGAGAGAGGGAGGAAGGGGGGAAGGAAGGAACAGGAAGGTAGGTAGGTAGTTGGGGGGAGAGAGAGAAGAAAGGAAGGAAGGAAAGGGGGAGAGAGGAAGGAAGGGGGGAAGGAAGGAACAGGAAGGTAGGTAGGTAGTTGGGGGGAGAGATAGAAGAAAGGAAGGAAGGAAGGGGGGAGAGAGGGAGGAAGGGGGGAAGGAAGGAACAGGAAGGTAGGTAGGTAGGTGGGGGAGAGAGAGAGAAGAAAGGAAGGAAGGAAGGAAGGGGGGAGAGAGGGAGGAAGGGGGGAAGGAAGGAACAGGAAGGTAGGTAGGTAGGTGGGGGGGGAGAGAGAAGAAAGGAAGGAAGGAAGGAAGGAAGGAAGGAAGGAAGGGGGGAGAGAGGGAGGAAGGGGGGAAGGAAGGAACAGGAAGGTAAGTAGGTAGGTGGGGGGAGAGAGAGAGAAGAAAGGAAGGAAGGAAGGAGGGAGGGAGGGAGGAAGGGAGAGGGGAAGGAAGGAACAGGTAGGTAGGTGGGGGGAGAGAGGGAAGGAAGGGAGGAAGGGAGGGGCGCTTCTCCCCCCACTGGGGCTGGCGTTTCCCTCCCCCCCTTGCTTGGGCCTGAGTGGCGTTAAGCCACTCAGGCCCGGCTTCTCCCTCCCTTGGGCCCGGGGAACTGTTGAGTGGGAGAGGGAGGGGGGTTCTTCCCGGGGCCGGCAGCCAGCCACAGCCCCGGGGATGGCGACTGGGGGCGGGACGGGGCTTCTTGGTGGGGCCGGCGGCCAGCCGTGGCCCCGGGGAAGGTGACGGGGCGGGGCGGGGCTTCTTGGCGGGGCCGGCGGCCAGCCGCGGCCCCGGGGAAGGCAACAGGGGGCGGGACGGGGCTTCTTGGCGGGGCCGGCGGCCAGCCGCGGCCCCGGGGAAGGCGACAGGGGGCGGGACGGGGCTTCTTGGCGGGGCCGGCGGCCAGCCGCGGCCCCGGGGAAGGCGACAGGGGGCGGGACGGGGCTTCTTGGCGGGGCCGGCGGCCAGCCGCGGCCCCGGGGAAGGCGACAGGGGGCGGGACAGGGCTTCTTGGCGGGGCCGGCGGCCAGCCGCGGCCCCGGGGAAGGCGACAGGGGGCAAGACGGGGCTTCTTGGCGGGGCCGGTGGCCAACCGCGGCCCCGGGGAAGGCGACAGGGGGCGGGACAGGGCTTCTTGGCGGGGACGGCGGCCTGCCATGGCCCCGGGGTCGGCTACTGGGGGAGGGAGGGGGTGAACGGGGGAGGCTTTCTTCCGGGGGGGCAGGGTTTTGTTATGTGCCCGCCCCCGGCCCCTTCTCTCCCGGAGAGGCGCTCCGGCGTGCTCTGGCCCCAACGGAGCCCTGGCAGTGACAAAGAAATTACTGTCTATGGAATCCTGTGCTACATTTCTCTGTAAAGTACTTCCTACATGAAGTAGGAACTTCCTGGGACTAATCCATCTTCTGTGCTCAGATCTGACAGATTTATAAAGTAGATCCATTAGAGTCTGTGGTTCCAGTTAGCAACAAGCAGTCTGAGGGTAACATAAAACTACAACATGGCACTCCTTTTCAAAGCTATAAAATTTTAGTGATTCCCTGTTACTTTGACTTCCAGAAGTGTCCAAGAACAGTAGGAATGATAATGTTGTATCCGTTGGTCTCAAATGATGCATGATCATCTCTTGAGGATTTCTGAAGCACATCAACTAAAAACAAACAAACAAAACCTTATTCTAAAATATTTCATTTGGGTTTTGCAGAATCTCAGTGTTCCCAAATCCATATAACTGAATCTGTGCTGCTTCTTACCATGAGGCTTAACCTTGATGAAATGCAGAGTGTAAATTCGGATGCGAGTAAAAGTTCCTGTACTAGTAAATGGAATCTTAACGCAGTTTCAAGAGTTGAACATGAAAGCTTATGCATGCTGAATTTAAAACCCAAGAGGAGGCCGAACCACTGAGGGAGCTGCAAACTTTTGACTCTCCATTAAAGAATATATATTTATACTAGTAAACACAGCTTGCGCTTAATTTTTGAAGCTTCAGTACATTGCTGACTGACACTGGAAATCCCTCAAGACAATCAAAGCTTGTGAAGTCCACACATCTGCGGCCTGTCCCATTTTCAGGCTTACATTACTGGATTTTACAGGTTACCTCACCCTTCTGTCCAAAGCCTATTTGACAACCCCAAAGGAAAACATCCTGTCCTACTCCAGGATATCCTGATTCACTCTGGGCCGCTTGCTAATATGAGGAAAAGTCAAGAGAGTGATAGATATGCCCAGTTGCTAGGGTTTCCTGGTGATCAGAGGCTTAGATCAAGAGACCCACAAGCAGAACAGAGCTTATAAAATGGACCTTTGCAGTTATGCCCTTTTTCTCCCACTCCCAGTCTGAGGACAGACTGGCGGTATAAAGTGGAAGGGAGGCGGACCCGGGCCAAGTTGTGGCGGGGATTCCCGGTCACACTGCACTGACTGGTGCGGCAGCATACCGGGGAGGAGGCAGAATGGAGCGGTCGCGCTGTGGATCATCTCCTGGCGGTGGCACGGTTGTGCACGGCTTTGGTCTGCTTCACCAAAGTGCGCGTATGTGCATAGGTGCACAGGCACATAGGCGCAGCAGCAATTGGGGCAGGATCCCATGACTGGGAGCTTTAACTCCGCAAGCCGGAAGCGTCCCTATGGGTGGTTGTGCACTCAGGCACACAGCATGCATGGGTGGTTATGCACATTCCTGCCAGATCAGTGGATTCACATTACGAGCACCACTTGATTGCAGCTTTTTTATGTCCATACGTTCGGGAAGTGCGATCAATGCGCCCTCCACGGCTTGCCCCAGCTTTCACCTCGTACTTTCTAAAAGGGGGATCGAACAGTTAAAGGATGAGGTGAGTACAGCGGGGAATGCCAGACAGCTGTGGCTGTGTGAACCGGCCCACTTAATCCGCTTGAGAAAGATGCCTGTATCAGGCCAAACTGCCAGTCTGAACTCACCCCCAGTATACCCCAATAAGCCATTTCTGAGGATCAGAGGAACCTCAAGTGGGATATGCCACTGGCCTCTCCATTAGGATCTGAGAAGCAGTATAAATCTCTCCCCCCCCCCCCCCGGCACACTTTACTGCAATCTTTTGCTCAGCAGATATGAAGGAAAGTGAGTCCCACTGCAGGTGAGTCCCACCCCCATTTTGTATCCTATGTCATACCTGAATGTCCAGTTTGGTGTAGTGATAAGGAGCGCGGACTCAAATCTGGGAGAACTGGGTTTGATTCCCCACTCCTCCACATGCAGCTGCTGGTGTGACCTTGGGTCAGTCACAAGTTCTCTCAGAGCTGTTCTGTCAAGGGCAGTTCTCGAGAGAGCTCCCTCAGCCCCACCTACCTCACAGGGTGTCTGTTGTGGAGAGGGGAAGGGGAAGGAGATTGTAAGCTGCTCTGAGACTCTTTCGGGGAGTGAAGGGTGGGGTATAAATCCAGTCTCTTCTCTTCTTCGTCTTCGATCCAACCAAATGGCCTTTGGCTAGGCACAGGGCCTGCAGCAAGAAGGGATGGCAGCCAAGTTCTGTTCAATGAGTTCTGCACATGGTTCTATGGGTCCAAGCTGCTCTACAATGTGTGGCATGTAAACCCCATTTCAGTACTGTAAAATATCTTGTCAACTTTCATTTCTTCATCAGTGGGTCAGCCCATGAAAAGCAATTATCTTAATATAGATAACAGACTAGTGGAATGCCATGATGGCAAGCTGAAAAGGGTAAAAGGGTCAGGACAAATCTGTGCATTCTCTTAATGGAGTCATATTAAGGCTTGAAAATCAGAGAACAGTAGAACTTTCCAGGGTATAAGTCTCCAGATATATATCCAAGTGAGAAGGCAAGAGGGTTATTACAAAGAAGGGCCAGTTGGAGTCAGAGATATATGATGCAAAACATAATCAGCTTAGGCAGGGGTCCTTTCGTAGAAAAAGAGCTGCAGGAGCTCATTAGCATAACTCATTAGCATAACGCATTAGCATATGCCACGTCCCTTGACGTCACTGGAAGTGTGTCAGAAAAGGAATGTCAGTTTCAGCCCCATTATACCCTATGGGCCATTGAAATCAATGGCAAAAACTCATATGGTATATGAAGGGCTGGAGGAAAGGGGATTTGAGGGAGAGGCTCCAAACTTACAGGGTAGCTGCTGGGGCCTCTCCTTGAAATACCCACCAAGTTTCAAGAAGATTGGACCACGGGGTCCAATTCTATGGGCCCTCAAACAGGTTGTCCCATCCCCTCCATTGTTCTCTATGGTGGGAAAAAATGTTACCTTTTTTTCTACCACAGAGAACAATGGAGGGAATGGGGGCAACCTGTTTGGGGGCCCGTAGAATTGGACCCCCTGGTCCAATCTTCTTGAAACTTGGTGGGTATTTGGGGGAGAGGTTCCAGCAGCTACCCTGCAAGTTTGGAGCCTCTCTCTCAAACCCCCTTCCCTCCAGTTGCTTTTAAAGTTGCCACCGAATTTCGGCAGCAATTCGGCAGCAGGCTGAATCAGATCAGAGAACCTGATTCTGCCCATGGCTGCCCTAGTGGCCACTCCTGAGCTGGCGGAGCTTTGCTCTGCCTCGCTCCAGCCCCAACGGACCCCTGAGCTTAGGGTTTGTGATATGTTACATTGTATGCACATACTTTTATGATTTACATGTGAACAAGTCTTTATGGAAATGCTTCCATTTGTGAGACTGTGCCAATAGATGTAGTCCACAACAGGTCTTCTTAAACAGAAAGTCCTTTATTTGCGGAAAAGATCTTATTGGTCAAATACACTTATTCTGTTAGTAATGCCCAAGCATAGTAATACAACTACAATTATACTTGATATGAAATAAGCCCCCCCATGACACCCACCAATCAGTTGGGAGAATTATTGGCGCCCAAATATACTGGCCCACCATTCCCAAGGAAAGCGTGGTAAATTAGGTTCCCAGGCAAAGACTCTGTTAGGATTTGTGAGGTGGATGTTCCCAAGAATAAAATCAAGCAAAGGAGCAAGTTGCACCTGTGAATAACATAACATGTAGCAGGAAGCTTTCAGCTCAAGGCCATGAGCTAGCGAGAAGCAAAAAAGAGATAAGAAGGAAGAAAGGCTAATAAGCAGCAAACATGCGCAGAGTGAGCAAGAAGCGCATTCCTGCGGTGGGAATCACTCTCCCAATCCTATCTCCCGTCCGGGACCTAGAGGAGTAAATATGAAACTCAAAATAAAGGTAATATTAAGTGACCATTGGAATAGACAATAGGAACCATCAGCAGTGGTAATTGACATGAATGCAAGAGAACCATGGACAATAACAGTCAACAGGAATCATTGGCAGTGCTAACTGACACCATTCCAATTTCATACTTAGGGACCAGTTCCAGAGGGGAAAAGGTTCAGATTTCAAACTCAATGAATATGAAAACTGAGAATGACTCAACAACTACAGTCCACCACAAACATAAACTGAATGCATGTAAAATGAATGTGGGGCTATTATACCCTTGCAGACTTTTTCCACCGCTGCAACATTTCCTTAAGCATGAGGCTTTACGTTTCCCCATAAAAATGAATGGCAGTCACCCACTTACAGGGAAGAAAGTAAAATATGTTTAGGAAGTTAGGGGGGAGAGGGATTATCTGAGGGGGTGTTGTATTTTGTGGGTTCTAGATCTAATCAAGCCTGAACTCTTCTTAGAAGTGAAAATGACCGTACTATCATACTTTGGTCACATTATGGCTGAGGACAGACTGGGATTCTGAAGCGGAAGGGAAGCGGGGCCAAAAGCCACGGGGGGAAACTGGCTCGGGACTGGCCATTCACACTGACCAGACTCCTGCGTTAGCATGCCAAAATGGAGCGTTCAGACTGCTGCGGAGTGGCCCCGGGTGGGCTGGCCTCCGCAACTTGTGGCGGGGCCGTTTCGGCAATAGGCACATGGGTGCCTATGTGCATGGCCGCATGGCCACAGCAGCAGTCTAAAAATTTTAAATCCCCCACCTCCTATATTGGAGCGTTCACACTGCTGCCTCCGCTTGAATCCCGCCTTCTCCCATCCACACAGCCGGGAAGTGGGATCCAAGCGGGAGATGGCCCCTGGACACCACTTTCTGCCGGTGTCCTTCTGAGGAGGAAGAGAAGCGGCTCCCAAGCAGGTGAGTACAGAAGGGAGCTGGGGAACAGCTGCGGCTGTTTGAACTGGCTCCCTTCCCCCGCTTCTGAAGCGGAGCTCTCCCGCCCCACATTGCCAGTCTGTCCTCAGCCTATGAGAAGGAAAAGTTGAAGGCGTTGGGAAAAGAGGAAGACCCAACATGAAATGGATTGATTCAACAAAGGAAGCCAGGGCCCTCAGTTTGCAAGACCTGAGAGATTGTGAACAACAGGAAGCTTTGGAAGTCCTTAATTCATAGGGTGGCCATAAGTTGGGAGTGACTTGAAGACACTTCCACACATACACATTGTATTTTGTATGTTTTACATTTGGATTTGTAAGCCTCCCTGAACCGCAGAGAAAGGCAGACATATTTAAATAAACAAATACCTATCCACCTACCTGCACACATACATACAAAAAACTTACCTGGCTGGTTATTTTTGGTGAACATACTACTTCTGACAAGAGGCAAGTTTTGTCCTATGCTGATTAGAGCCTGTGCCACATCAACAGATACCAGAAAGGAACCACAGAGAGCACTAACGACACAGTTCACTTCTTTAGCTTACTAGCAGGTGGCAAAAAGATGGAATCCAGGAACCAGTTTCTTATATTTTATTTATTTATTTATTTATATTTTTATCCCACCCCTCCCCTAGAATGGGGCTTGGAGCAGCTAACAACATAACAGTACAATAGTGTTCACATAGTCCAGTACTTTAAATAATGCCTGATTTTCAATGCAAAGAAATCTGCCTGCATTTTATTATTTAGAGACTTGTCTCTCTGGCTCACTTTATAATTTTGACAGTGACACATGCCTAAAAATCTCATTCCCAAAGAACAGTGTATACATTTATGGAGTAGGATGTCCTTAGTTCTTATTCTTCTGGGACTTCATGTTTCCTCTGTGACTGTGTACTTCTGATATTTTCCCTCCACTGGGTTATCTGTTCTGGTTGCATAGGCAGCAGAGTTTGGTAATATTATGGTGGTTGTGGCCTGTCAAACTACATTTGGCTCTCATGGAAAATAGAGTTTAGGGCCATGTTTATTTTTTATTTCTGTTTGCAGAAGTGTCTTTAAAATGAGTGGAAGACATGTGCACAGATCAAGGTCAGAAAAGAGACCTTAGTACATAAAAATAACTCTAAAACATATGGCTCATCTAGAAGCAAAGCAAACTCACAAAGTTTGTCTTCACTTAGCTGTTCAGTTGCAAACCAAAATACTTTGTAATCTTAAAAGACAACATAATTTTTACCAGTAAATTAGTCAACGACACACAAAATGACACTTTTTCATAAGTACAGCATTTTTTCCATTTGTTTTCTTACATTTGATTGAGATATGCTAGGCTTACCATTGAACCAGGAACTGTCGATCAAACAGCTGCAATTGGAATGGACAAGCTGTTTTACTGATTGCATCCACTAGAGAATGGTATGTCAAATTTCGTTGACATTTAAGTATGCAGATTTGAACATTTTCAGCTAAGAACTGTTTGAACATTCAAGATATTCACCAACTTGCAGGACCTACTTCATAAATCCAAAGAACCTTTCTTTTAATCAGGGATGCTGAGAACTTTGACATGAACATGAATGACTGTTGAATCTACATTCACTGAAGTTCTCATCCTCGTGTGGGTCAAGATATTTATGGGACTGTTGTTGCTGCATACAAATGTCATACCCAGAAGTTTAGTGCATGCAGCCTGCCATGCCTTGATAAACAAGTCACACTTAGATGTTGCAAGGTGAGGCTGCTTTTGCACCTGTGTATTTGGCAAATATTGAAAAGGAAGTGTGTATGGCACTTTAGGTGATATATTTATGAAACGCAGAATCATTCACATTTTGCCCCACCCCCACCCCACCTTGCAGCTGCACTGATGTGCACCTTTAAAATTGGAATTTGGGGGATTAGGAATTTGGGAAGGGAATAACTACAAGTATTCAGAGTAGAGATGGGCACAAACTTTAAAAATCTGGTTCGGGGTGGCCCCTGAACTGAACTGGGCCACCAGAACTGAGCCGGTCTGACAAGTTTGGCTTCCCCTTTCTCCCAACCACAGCTCACCACAGCGGGGAGAAAGGGGAGGATTGCTTGTGATGCACAAATTTGTTCCCTGTGTGACCCCTTGGACGAATTGGAATCACGCAGTCTGAGTCCAACGAGTTAGATGAATACATGTTTAATGCATTCAAAAACAGGGAATACAGGGCTGAGCATCTTAGCACTTCAGCAATTCCAAAGCTGTATTCTGCCATAACCAGGAAGGGCAGAAGATCTTATACCCCAAATGACATCACATATAGCTTACACATTTAAGGGTCTCTAATTGGTACCAGGCAGTTAACATCATACAAGCATAATTTGACTCAGTGCATCTCTCAGTGGCGCCAGTAATTTCACTTGTTAATCTTGTCTTCAGAACACTGGGTTCCTTTCTGACCTGCATATGGAGAGCTAGCTGATAAGGGGGATGACTCACATTAAACTTGCTCTGGCATCCTTGCAGCTTATGCACTCCATTTCTGTGGCATCCTAATTCCATCTGCAGAGGCTTTTAATAATACTTCTGCTTTATATGGCTTCTTCTACAAAAAATGCAATTATAATATATATATGTTCTGCTATAAGTTTCTCTAATCAGAAGTTTCTAGGTCACATACCAAGACCTAGATCTATTATGATTAAACTTTTTAAGGCACAGTGACAGCTGTCAATATATGTATGTCAAGGAGAAAGTGTCAGAAATCACATTCAAATATCACATTCTTTTCCCCTTGTCCTACAATCGGGAAGGGTTAAATGGCTGCAATGGCTTTGAAGCAGGGGGAGTGAAATGGCTTTGAAGCAGGGGGAGTGAAACTGAATAGTTTAATGGCTCACAGCCATTTAAACCTAACAGCAGGGTGGGTGTGGCCATCAGCTGTTAGGTTTAAATGGCTAGCAACCATTTCACTGGTCAGTTTTCCTTCCCCCTGCTCTGAAGCAGGGAGTATTGGTCCGCAGCTGACCTGTTAGGTTTAAATGGCTGGCAGCCATTTCAGCAGTCTGTTTCACTTCCTCCTGTTTCAAAGTGGGGGGGAAGCAGAACAGACCAGTGAAATGGCTTGCAGCCATTTAAAGCTAACAATTCAGCTGCGGACCCATGCCACTCGGCTGTTAGGTTTAAATGGCCCAAACAGCCAAACCAAACTGGACAAAAGTCCAGTAAATGTTTGGGGAAGAAACCTTCCGCAGACATCTGTCCAGGGGCTCTGAACTGGCCCAAGTTTGTGCTGAGTTTGGGCTCGTGATCTGGCTCATGCCCATCCCTAATTCGGAGGTATTTGAGAGTATACAGATCCCCCAATACCTTTTTGGGCTTTCAGTTCAGTTCACACATACACCGGATTCCAGTTCAGTTCACACACATATACCAGATTCCAGAATTATTAGAGTTCTATATTCCTTGTGGGGCATGCTGGGGGGGGGGGGGGAGGAGGCTGCAGTGGATGTTTTGCAACCAAATGACACCAAAACTTTAGGAAATCTAGTAATCCCAAATTTGTTTCAAACTGTGTTTTAAGCAAAAATTAATGTAAACTCTAACTAGAAATGTCTTCTGTGTGATATAATTTAACAGCTACCACAAGTTTACTTCTTGGCATGAAATAGCCGTTATTAGGATCCAGCATCACAAATAATCACTCTTGCTATATCAGTTTGTTATCAGAAAAGGAAACAAAGAATGGACTGTGCAATTCTAAATAGACTTACATCTTTCTGAGTCTGTTGAAGTTAATGGGCTTTGAAGAGTGTAACACTGCTTAAAACTGCAGTTCTAGAAAACCATAAGAACAAACTGAAATATATCCATGAAATCATATATAATATATATAACATATATAATATATTTGTTGTTAATCATGAATGATAGGGAGGATTAGAAACTCAAAGAGAGAAAAATAAAACAACTTTAAAGTTCAGCACCAAAGTATTCCGCTCCTTGTCCTCTTGTGTTTGTGGAGTCACTTGATTTGTGTGTGTTTTAATACTCTTTGAAGTTCAGCACTTTTACAGTGCATTGATTTCTTCTATTACAAAGCAAATTCCCAGCATCTAATTACAAAACGGTCATGAGTGACGAACAGTGGAATCTTTCTCCCTCTGTATTTTAGCATGATCTCCAGACTTCGAGTCAAATGATGAATCACACACCTGCATTCTATTAAATGACCACTTTCCACACAACTTTTAAAATACAATTTATGATCAGTGCCCATAATTTCAGAAAAAGGCCTCACTCAGATCCGATTAGGCATGCCAAAAATATCTGTGATTTTCCATTCCCAAACTAAAAACCACATATTTGCTAATGTGGCAAAGCTTCCAGAACAGAAGGTCCATGAATATTATTAGATGTGGGAAAATGTGGCAATGTAATTGTACAAGCTGATGCACAATTAAGACAATTGTGTATTGCACTGCACAACAGTGGCACAGATCTGCATGGCACTACAGTATACATTTAAATAATGAACATTATGTGTAACTATGAATAATAATACAATACGATATGACAAACCTTTATTGGCATTGAGAGCACAAAACATTATGGGGAACAACAAAATAACAAGATACATCAATCACTTGCACTTTGGCTATTCAAACCACGTCTTCTGATTGCATAATGTAAAAATTTTGCAACGGCCTCCATTGTTTCACAATTAGAATTAAACAGAAGAAAGTGAGTAATTGAGTCATCAGAATGCCAGCACTTACCATCTAAGAATGGAGTAATAAAACGAGATCGAATATCCCTATAAAAGGGACAATAAAGTATAATGTGAGTAGTGGATTCGATATCTTTTAGAGAACAAGGGCAAAGTCTGTCTACATATGGTATCTGGCGGTACCTCCCTAAAAGCACCTCTGATGGCAGAACATTAAAGCGTGCTAGCCTATATGCTCTGCGATGATGTGGGCCTGTTAGACATGACAGATATTTTGCAATAGAATCCATATAGGAGATTCCCAACCTGCTTGGGGAACATCTACTAGCAGTGCGTTCCCTGAGTTCTTGCCTTTCAATATCAAGAAACCTTTGTTTAATAATGGCATAAGCTTGTTTATCTGAAAAGGGGGCTAAATAATCCGGGGATATTCCCACTGTAGAGAGTTTCTCCTCTACATATCTAAGCCATGGAGAGAGATGGGACTCAGTTAACGTATGAGTAATAAAACTTTTAGGTTTAGCATGAAAATGAATTTTGAGCCAAAACGGAGTTGTTATCAGCCACACTCTGGTCGATAGAAGCCTTTGATTGGTTTCTAGACAGCGAGCTGCATAAGGAACACACAAGGGAAGTCCAAGAATTTTCTGTAAAATCTGGACTGTATTCTTTCCAAGTCCCATTTTAAGGCTTCAATCCATGCTGGTACTCCATAGAACAGCTGAGCAGCTAATTTAGCATTAAAAACTTTAAGGGCTGCCGGCACGTACTGGTTACCCCTAATATACCAATACAGCTGCAACACACAATGATCAGATATACTTGGCAATAATCATATACCTGTTTTTGTGAATATGCAGTGCCAGTCCATATGAAGACAGAAATATCTCTGAAAATAACACAGACATGTTTCACAGAGGTTTTAGAGTGACTTCATGCAAAATAGTTCCTATAAGGAAGCTTCATGCAATTCAACCACTTCAGTGTACTTCCTTCTTCACATATTGAGCTTTTTCAGGTGTACAGGGTTGCCCCAGGGATTAGCCTCCAATGAACTGTACAGGTAAAAATGACCCATCTAGGAGGAGGTTCTCTGGAGTCTCCATCTGGTGGCCGCGGCATATGAAGACACCAAAGGCCAAGTGGTCATCAGAATTATGGACTTTTCAGCTTCCATAACACTTGACTGCTTGGTACTGCTCATTTTGTGATGCAGGACTGGAGCCTATTGTTCAAAATACAAGTGATGAAGTACAGTATAAACTCCCGAGTTCTGTGGACTGTCTTAATATATGTGCATAAGTGCTTAGGAAGAGTTATGTTCCTGCACCATATACATGAGACTACTGTATGGTGTCCATCCATATATTTCTTCCATGTTACCATATAAATTATTTGAACAAGACAAAAGCATCTCACTGAGCCAAGATATCTGCAGGCATAAGTTTTATTGATTCTGCCATCTCATCAGAGCTAGACCCCGACATTTGTTTATATGCAACTTGCAAAATAGAATGACACACTAGTGACTCTTTTCTAAATGGCAATAATTAGAAGAATTCAGCAATTAAAAGATGTTAATGAAATTTGTTTTTTTTTTAATGCAACAGAACACAATATGTAGTTTTCTCCTCTGAAATATATAGGGTTTCTGGTTAGCGATAGTATTTTAAAATATCTGTTATATGTACCCACAAGGCTTACTCTTTTTTTGAAAAAAAAAATCATGATTTATGAAAAATATTTTATTTCCTGAAAAAGATTATTTTTCCAGACATTTTCAATTCTGGCTTCACTTTTGATTGAACTGAATACTACTGCAATGACTACACAGGGATATTTCTTTTTTATTTCATGTCTGTTCCAAAGTGCAGTAATTCTAAAATGTCAGCTAACTAGTGATGGATGCAAGTACCCCTGTGTTAACTTTCATGAAAGTACAGTGAATTCCAGGAACTGCTATACTACTGTTGTTCAGTAAGCAACCGAGCCCAAAGTAAGAAAAATGGTTAATGCACAAATAGATTTCACAGCTAGTCCTCCTGAGGCAGGACATGCTGCCATTTAGGCCAGGGAATGCTCACCAAGACCACTGTAGCTACATATATCACCACTGACTTATATAAGATATGACTGCATTGTGGACTTCATGGACAAACTGTTGCCCAAACCCATTCCCAGGTCAGGTCTGTCATGTGGACAGCATCCTCTACTTGTGAACTGAAAACGCTGGTGTAATGTAGTATGCTCTGTGTAGCAACCAGCCTGCCACGTGCTCCCAGGTAATGGCACCCGCCACATGGCCAGAGCACATGGTCAGGCAGAGAGGGGAGCTTGAATCTGGAGGAACAACAGACGTCCAGATTCTAAGCCTCCACCAATGTGGGACCTAGGTTCTCCCTGGGGAGCCAATGTGGTCAAAGGCTCCTCCAGGGAACCTATGACAAACATGCACATATGTGAAGCCCCTATCAGGTCTTTTGGGTGCGGCCGGAGGTGTGGCTCCGGCCAGCATATAATGAGGGTCCTGGAGCCCTGTAAGCATGCTTGATCTGACCATCTACTGGACATGCTGAATTACTCAATAAAGGCTTCATGATTTCACCATTCCTGGTCTCCCGAGTCCAGTACTCTTCACTGGCGATGAGGACGGGATACCGATTAGTGACTCCTCGGCCGACACCAGCACCGCATTGAGCCCAGACCAGATCCGTCAGCCACCGGCACTGCTCAGCTCCAGCACCACCACCCCGCCATCGGCTCCCAAGGATCTCGCTCGATGCACTGTAAGCTACCCTGAGCAGGCCTTGGCCTGGAGGACGGGATAAAAATTTAAATAAAAAAACCAACAAATTAAGATGCTGACCAGTACAGGCTTAGTTTCCAAAGTGGATTTAACTGTTTGCTGCATGGTACGTTGCCATGCAACACTTTTCATCGCTCACCTAAAATCCTGGTAAAAACTGAGCAAAAATTTCCCTTCCAGTCTCTAAAGGGTTTAGTTTGGGACAGCATGAGTTGGGAAGACAGTTTATTTTAAGAACTCCTTAGATACCACTTTTCTACCAATTCTCTACCTACATTTCTTTAATTTTCTAAGGTATTAGTTCCTAAAGGGAACCCAAAATAGGTTTCTGCACTGGAATTACAAAGCCCAGAATCAAGAGCCCCAGGGAGATCATGTAACATCTCTGCACAGTTTTAGATACTCAATTAGATGATTTAAGAAGAGAAGAAGAAGAGGAGGAGGAGATTGGATTTATACCCCACCCTTCACTCACTTGGAGTCTCAGAGTGGCTTACAAACTCCTTTCCCTTCCCCTCCCCACAACAGAGGTAGGTGGGGCTGAGAGAGCTCTGAGACAACTGTCCTTGAGAGAACAGCTGGCACAGAGCTATGGCTTGCTCAAGGTCATCCAGCAGGTGCAAGTGGAGGAGTGGGGAATCAAACCCGGTTCTCCCAGATTAGAGTCTGTGTGTCTTGCACAGTTGGGTGCTGGGGTTTCTTTTTATATAGGTTAGGTCAGCTGGATTAAAATGTTGCTCTGCATCTTGCACAGTTTGGTGCTGAGATTTCTTGCTTGTAGTTTGACTTGGTATAGTGGCTTTTTTGTCTACTATTGGTTCAAAAACCTCCTTAACTGTCAGATCCACAGCTTCAACAATGATAGACAGGAGCTACTCTCCAGACATTTGCAGCATATCAGTTTATGTGGGGCTATCCATGACTACATCATCTCTCTATATAATAATTCTCTGCATGGTGGTGGCACGCTCCTGAAGATTCCACATGCCACTCCAGCCTTTGGTCCCCTGGCCTGTCAATCAGAAGCTGCCCCTATCTACTGGCTGTGAATACTCACATGCCATTGGCTGGGTCTGGTCCTCTTCCCCGCCCACTCCTTCAGCCTCTGTGCCCTATCAGAATTCCTGCCAGACAGCTTTCTCTCTTGACGAAGAGACATTTCCAGCTTCCTTCTTTTGGGGGGATTAACTGTTACCTCAGTGGCTGTTAGTAGGTGAAACGAAATGGCAGTTACCTGTGTTTATAAGATGGCTGCTGTCTGTGGTTTGTTTAAAATGTTTCCCCATAAGGTTCAATTGAGCTGTAGTTCCAGAGGGGGGCCTGTAGGAGTATCACTCACTGGGTTGAGTGGGGCTTTCCCATCTGCTGGCCTACAGTTCCGAGCTGCCCCAAGACCAAAAAGTTCAGGAAAAGAGGGACACTACCAAGGGGTGGGGCACCATCAATATAGATCCCAGCCCATCCAGGGAGGATTGTTTTTAGCCCGTTTTATCTAGTTCTCCCTTATTCATTTAGTGTGTGTGTGCTCCATAATTGTGTAAATACTAAAATAAATTATTCTATTTGGACCAATAATCTGTGTTATGCTCTGACCCCATAGTCTTCCCCGCTCTGCCAATACCAAAAGGAGAAGGTAGTCCAGGGAAGCAAGGAAAGGCCAGATGCTTGAATTGCCAACTTTCCAGGGATCCCCCAAAGATTGTGGATTCTATCTCCAAATAGGGAGATTTGACCACAGGGGTCTCACTGATCCTCAAAAAAGGCAGTGTCAGGGCTTCAGAGCACGGTAGAGGCTGCAGGTGGTGGGAAAATGAAAAGCTGAAGAATGAGGGGAAAATTAAGGTAGGTTGATGCTTGGCTGGGAAGGAGATGGGGTTGCCAACTCCAGGTGGGGAATTCCAGGATATTTGAGTGGTGGAGCATGGAGAGGGTGAGGTTTGAGGAGAGGTGGGGCCTCAGACACGTACAATGCCATAGACTCTGCACTCCAAACCAGCTATTCCCTCTTGGGGAACCACTGCTGCCAATCTCCAGGTTAGGGCAGGAGATTACTCAGAATTACAACTGCTCTTCAGGTAGCAGAAATCAGTTCCCCTTGAGAAAATGGTGGACTCTGTGTCATTATACCTTGCTGAGGCTGCCACAGCAAATTGACACTGAGTGCCCAAGGCCTTGACACTCTCCAAGAGCCTCTTTCTAGAGCCCGTTGTGTTTATTCTCACCCCAAGGCTAAAAAGTGCAGGGAGGGGGAGATGGAAAGCTTAACAGTGAGGGGAAAATAAATGTAGGTTGATGCTTGGCTGGGAAGGAGGTAGGGTTGCCAACTCCAGGTGGGGAATTCTTGGAGATTTGAGGAATGGAGCCTGGAGAGGGTAAGGTTTGAGGAGGGGTGGGGCCTCAGACAGGTAGAATGCCATATACTCTACCCTCCAAACCAGCTATTCCCTCTTGGGGAACCACTGTTGCCAATCTCGAGGTGTGGGCAGGAGATCACTCAGAATTACAACTGCACACCAGATGGCATTGATCAGTTCCCCTGGAGAAAATGGTGGAGTCTGTTCTTATACCCTGCTGAGGTTGCCACAGCAAATTGACGCTGAGTGCCCAATGCCTTGGCACTTTCCCAGAACCTCTTTCTAGAGCTCATTGTTTTTCTTTCCACAATGGGCCTTACTCCTAGTCTGGCATATTTTTCTGTGTGTCTTGCTCATCCATTTAAATAGAATAACGAAAGCCTCAGTTCAGTCCAACAAAGTTCAAAGTCTCTACAAGTTATTTATCAATAGTCTATTTACCGGAAAACAGCTCCCTTAGACACACCAACAGCCAAAGATCCTTCATCACAAGTCAAATGTCCCGTGGATGAATAGTGAAGTCTAAACACAGTGAGCTTTCTGTTCTCAACAGTAAAGCATGACGTCACAAGAAATTGTCACAAAGTGGTGAATTCAACTCCAAATTTCTTTCTTTCTTTCTTTTTTAAGAGGAAAGTTTATAATTCTTTTGTAGAAGCTCAAACAAAAGTTCCTCTTTGCCGCAAGAAAGTGTTTAGCTTGGCATTCTTTTCATAGCTCGTAACTCATCCCGGCCGCTTTGCACAGGAAGGAGAGGGGATTCCACCTCTCCTTTCCTTGTTGTTTTAGAGATTTAGGGGAGCTTATCCAAAAAGATCATCAAGTTCCTCAGTGTTGCTTTTACAGGTACTTATGGTGTGTTTCTTCACCGATGGTATGGATGAGGCTCAAAATAACTCTCTTGATTTTGGGGCGTTCACAGCTGGTGCAGTTATGGCTGCCATAACTGCTCTTCTTTCTTCCTTGTTTCTGGGATGATCCAGGGCTTTCACCCACTTGTTGCCTCAGGCGGAGGCCCCAAATTGAGTCCCTTGCACCAGACCTCCCTCCAGGAGGTCCAGTGAGGTTTGGGATTAAAAAGAAGAAAGAACCAGTGGTAGCTAGGAGCAATGCCTGGTGCCAACCATGTTGCTGCTCCACAGCTCCCCCTCCGATTGTATTGATTTTTAGGTCTGCATTGTGTATCTTGTAAAAAAAATATCTTTGTCTAATTTAAAAAGAAGATGAAGAGACAAATGGTGCAGAAGAAAAAGAATCCTTAATAACTGAATAACCCCTGTGCATTTTGCGTGAAGCTTCATCAGGGGGAACCTAGCAAAATAATAAAAAAATATAAAAATATATTTAGTACATTGTTTTATATTTTAAAATATAAAAATATATTTAATACATAATTTCAAAAGTTACTAAAATACTGATAAAGCACAGGACAATTTCACAGAGCACATACAGAGTGCAATTCATAATGAGTTATTAATATCTAGACAACTGAATCAGCATCAGCATACACTACATATTACATAAGCACAAGCAATTCTTTATTTAAATTGTTTGTAAATGAACATTAAGGAAACATACTGACCTTCCAGATTCTTTTTACTTCCATTCCCACATATACAGTTTAGCAGAGTGAGCTGTCTGGGCTTGTCCTGGCTCTTAGCTACATAAGCATCTGCCAGGAGATATTCTCATTTAACCCATTACGGTGCAGAGTTTTCAGTTTCAAAGCCATTCAGCTTCTTTCCTCAACAGAATTCTACCATCCTGTTTCTCACATTTAAATATAACCCAAAACAAGCAGTCTGAGGGTTTGTGATTGTGCTCTAAGAAATGTTCCACCAGAAGAGAACTAATTCTGTTATGTGATATGCTGCTTTTGTGTTCAGAGTCTTAATTTAAGAGGCCTGCTTGTCTTGCCTATATAAATGTTTTCACATCCACATGATATTGCATAGACCACATGATCACTATTGCAAGTTGTGGATTCTTTAAGATAATATTGTTTATTGTCTGTAGGATTAATACAATATTTCATAGGTGTATTTTTGCAAAAGCAGCAATGCCCACAGAGCAAGTGACCCAGTGGACAACTAGATCCTGATAAAACGGACTGTAGATTCTTTTTCTGATCAGTGCTGCTATGTAGTAAGAGATCTTTCAAGCTAGCTGTTTTTTTTTAATAAGCAACAATTGTTTTTTATTACACATGGGAATATTATCCAGCATGTTCCAGTTCTTATAAATGCTCTTTTTTAAAGCTTCACTTATAGAATTATAAGTTAAACTGCATACAGGCCTTCCAAGATAACTTTTTTTTTCCCTTTAAAAGCTCACTACTTTCTTTAGCAGTGGCCTTGGTAATTCTGAGAAACTGACCAAAAGGTAAAAAAAATTCTCACATGTTATCGGGTGTGGCTGTTGTATCTGAGGAGGGAATTTTTATCAGTTGATTTTCTACACAAGTCTGTAAATATTTGGTTGTTGACACTAAAAGTCATGATGTCCAAAAAGTTTATATTTTTTACTTGCATGTAGTTCAAATTTTAGATTTGTGTCTCTTTGTCAAGCCAATTGTGGAATATATGTAATTGTTCTAAAGTTCCCTTCCATAACACAAAAATGTCATCAATATAATGCCACCATTTTATAATATAGCTCTGAAAAGAATTATTTGAAAAATATATGTTCCCTCCTCATACAACAGCCACCACACACCACAGGTGAGAAATAATTTACCTTTTGATCAATTTCTCAGAATTAGGAGAAATTGTACTAGATTACAGGATTTTCAGAGTAATGCTTCAATATTACAGAAAAACTTGGCAGATAAAGGATACCCACAGCAAGTTCTACAAACAGCTCTGACGAAGACCACTGCTAAAAGATAGAAGTGAGCTTTTAATGGGCAAGGAGATTAAGTGACTTTGGAAGGGGGGCTCCATTGTAGATTATGGGTGAGAAGCCGCTATAGCAGCTAGGAGGAGACGTTTCCACTGCTCACACACCCAGCAACTAAATTGTCTCTCTTGGATGGCAATCCATCTGCTCTCATTACAGCTTGCTTCTCACTTAAGAGGAAAATAAACTTCCTGAAAGACTCCATCCTGTATCATGATATCAGATCATTAATCAAGGCCTGCCAAGCAATTAGTCAGTGTCTTTTTAGTCACAAAGGATCCTGCTGATTAGCATTCCACTAAAACAAAAGAAATACTACTACTACTACTACTACTACTACTACTACTACTACTAATAATAATAATAATAAATTACTAACCACTTTTGTATCTCCAACGAACAGGTCAGAGTGTCCTATTATAATAGAATTTTGATTGAATTGCCTGTGGAAACCTAACTTGACAAGGTGACTGTCTTCCATAAACCCCTGCCTGACGTCATATTCTCAGGACCCTGGACCACATTCCTGACCTTTAGTTAATCAGGTGGCATATATAAATTCCTACCTTCCCCTTCCCTTCTATCCATGCCTGGAAAGAAAATAGTCTTTAGTTTTTTAATCAAGCCACTTGCCCTATAATTGGGGCTAGAATCTAACCCAAGAGAGGGCTTGGACCTGGTTCCAAACCAACCCTATTTTTTGGCTGTGAAGGTTGCCATTCTGGGCACACATCATAAACAGGAAGGAGGGGTAGTAAGGAAGCTCCAAACAGAACATAAAGGTCTTTCTTCACCCACTGGCAGAAGACACTGATAGAGAGGGACAGCTGAACTGTCTTGGAGAGGGAATTCCACAGTTTTGGAGCCAGAACCAAAAAAGCCCTTTCTCAGGTTGCCACCTGCCTTATCCAAAATGATGGGGCTTCCCAGAAAAGGGTTCCTGAAGATGGGCATGATGGTTGTGTAGACTCATAGGACAGTAAGAGATCCTTAAGGTATGCTGGTTTCAAGCCATATAGGGCTCTAAAAGTCAATACTAGTGCCTTCAGTATGGCCTGAAAGCAAATTGGGAGCCAGTGTAGATGGAACAATACTGAATGTGTTGATCCCTACGGCTCACTCCAGTCAAAATTCTTGCTGCAGCATTGTCTACCAACTGTAGTTTCTGGACACCATTCAAAGTCAGCCTCATTGCAGTAATCTAATCTGGATATACAAGAGCATGCAACACAATGGCAAAATTTTATTTTATTCAGGAAAGACTGACTCCTGCCCCCTGCTCATCTAACAGGAGGCCAGGATCCAGCAGCATCCCCAAGCTATGATCCTGCTCCATTTATCCCCCCCCCCACCAGTAAATTACTTGGCATTATTATTTTTAGAGGAAGAGGATCATTTACATGCCCACATGAACTACCTGGAAAGCAATCACAATATTGCATTCAACATTCACTTTTGAAAATTGCACCAAGCATTTTGGCAAACTAATGTGTTCTTTGTAAAGTATGTTGATGAGTACATGTATATGCATGCAGTCATGGGCAATCATTAAATTATCCAAAATTTACATCTCAAGATATGTGACTTAGTCATACAGTATAATTTTTAATTCCGTATGAGTAACTGAATGTTGCAAACAGTCTGACCAATTAATTTCAACTTGGATATAGAAACTGAATCGTTCATTGCAAACTCAGCTTTTGAAAAGGCAACCATCCCAGTACCTTAATTGTTTCAAAAACTGTAGGAAGTCATGGCATTAGTGTATCCCCCAGTCATGTTACTGTGGAGGTTTGGGGGGGGGACGGGACAGGACGATGACACATAAATAAGGCCCCTGGTGAGTTCCCAAGGTTGATTGTTCTGAAACAGCTCAACAACCATACTATGACAGCCGACTCGCGGGCACCATAACTGTCATGGGGCTGTCTCCGGTAATACTGAGCCCACCACCATACACATTCTCAAGCTGGCATTTTGTTTGGGGCAGGATGAGAACAATCTGGGATGGAACAGTTTTTGACGATTTTTCTGTTACGGACAGATCATTACTGCCAGGATTGCTTTGTTTGATGGCCTCCAGCAGGCTACTGACAGGAACAGCATGACTCTATTTGTGATTCTGGACCTCTCAGCAGTTTTGATTACCATCTAGCTTGTTTTCCTTCTGTGCCAAAGACTGCTGCTTTACAATGGCACCAGTTCTACCTTGTGTGTATGAGGAGATGCTTGGAGACTTCTGTTCTGCCCCTTGGCCACTGACAACAGGATTCCATCTTGTCTCCAATTTTTGAGATTTCCAAGAAACCAATCGAAGATGTCAGCTTAAGTCATTTTATAATACAGTGTCCTTAGGATGCTAATGATATATGGCTCTACCTCTCCATCTAAATCCAAAGAGAGAGTAGTGACTCTGTATCTGGAGGCTGTGAAGGACTGTGAAGGTTTAGAAGTGGTCAAACAAACAGAACTTTACTGCTGATTGGAGGTAAAACCAAACCAGAAGAAGTTTTACAGCCTGTTCTGGATGTGGTTAGGGATGTGCACTTCAAAACTGGTCATATAATTTCAGGTAGGTCTAGATTTCAGGTAGGTCCCTGTTTTAGTTATCCTGAAGTATTGTTACTGATTTAGGATTCCCCTCCCCCAGGTATTTTGGGGGTTCCTAGAAATTTGGGACCATTATTTTTGTCATTCTCCTCCCCCCTCCCTGAGGCAGCAGGATCAGGGGAGAGAGAGGTGAAGGCAGGAAGCCAACTCTGGACCTACCCTATCAGTGTTGTCTCTGCTGGAGGCTCCTCCCTGTTCCTAGCACTGAAAGCAGCAGTGCCCACCACACAGCCAAAAAAATGGCAGGTTGGCTGGTGGGTGCCTGGACTTTCATAAGGCTTGGCTGTTGCAGTAGCCATGTTCCTCATGACTAACACATTTTGTTTTGGGTTTTTAGGCAACTGAATAGTGTGATATTGAACTGATACAACATAATGCCAATATGTTCACAAGGTTTTCTGAATTCCAACCTTTCATTTTTTAAATAAGAAGGTCTCTAGCTCCTTCTGTTCCAGAGATATAAAGGAAAGGGCATATCTATACAAGAGAAGAGGTCAGAGACTTACCTTTTTAGTATGTGAAAGCTGGGAATTCAGAGGACCTGGTACACATAGAGTACACATAGACATAATAGAAGAGGTTTACAAAATTATGCATGAGATAGAGAAGGTAGAGAAAGAAGTCCTTTTCTTCCTTTCTTGCCATACAAGAACTCTTGGGCACGCAATGAAATTAATGAACAGTAAGCTTAGAACAGATAAAAGGAAGAACTTCTTTACCCAAAGGGTAATTAACATGTGGGATTTGCTGCTGCAAGAAGTGGTGGCAGCGACAAGCATAGACAAATTTCAAGAGAGGACTGGAGAAACATATGGAGAAGAGGTCCATCAGTGGCTATTAGCCACAAGGTATAGATGGAACACTCTGTCTGCGGCAGTAATGCTCTGTGTTCTTGGTGCTTGGGGGCAACAGTGGGAGGACTTCTGGAGTTCTGGCCCCTCTGATGGACCTCCAGATGGCACCTGGGTTTTGGCCACTGTGTGACACAGAGTGTTGGATTGGATGGGCCATTGGCCTGATCCAACATGGCTGTTGTTATGTTATGTTTTGCTATACTGTTATACTGACACAATGCTTCATGACTGCCAAATTTTTAATGAAAATTTTTTATGGTGTGAGAAGAAACAATCACCGTGACAGCCAAGCCTCATGGGAGACCAGCAGCCTTCCAGCTGACTCGCCATTTTCCAGCTGGGTGGAGGCACTGGCTCTGCTGACTTGATGCTAGTGGCATCACTGCAGCAGTGACAATGCTAGTGTGGGACCAATTTGGTCCTTTCAGTTTTAAAATTTGAAGGACCAGGTAGAGGCCAGGTCTACCCGACCATCAGACATATGACTAAAAGCTATTTTCCAGCTTTCTTCCTATATTTCCCTCCCCACCCCTTTGCCTCCCCCAACCCTCCTGAACACTCACAAAATTAATTGGTCCTGGAATTTTAGTGATGTTTTATGTCATTTTGTGTGTCTCTTTAATGACCTGAAGCAGCTAATTCTGAGTATATTTTTGGCTCAGGTATACCAAAATGCTTACCCTTAGATATGGCTGCACTCTCCTTGAGGGAGATGGTTTACAGCTTGGGATATAATCCTGATTCCTGCCTTGTAGCCTGAGAAACCAGCAGCCAAAGCAGCCAGGGGTAATTTTTTCTACCTTAAACTGGTTTACTAGCTGAAGCTGCTCCTGGAAATGGTGGACCCAGCTTCAGTTATGCCTTGTTAATGCCTTGGTTAGACTACTGCAGCACTCTGTATGGGGATCCTTCAAAAACCAGACAGAAACTTCAGCTACAATCAAACAAAGAGACAATCATGGAAACAACTATATCAAATAAGTTTAAACCATGACAGACTAATAATAATTACTTACAGATATATTTTTATAATTTTGGTATAATTTCCAAATTAACAGTGCAATACATATGAAAATATTCAATGAGTTCCATAGAAAAATACAATCTCTATTTGTTATTAATTCAGCAAATTCACTAAATAGTGCTAAGTCTTAATTGTGAAGAGTTTGAGAAAAGGGAAGAGTCTTCTTATGAAGTGGAGGATGCATTTCACACCTTGTCAGTGTATACAGATCAAAGCAGCTTTCAGGGAAGCTTTTAGGGAAGGGGAGCTGTGCAAGAAAAAAAATTTCTTATGTTCATTTGCTGCTATCAATTTGCAAAGAATGTTGTCTGCACTACTCTGTGTTGAAAAAGTGTCTTGAAACACAGCTTCAAGCTGGCATCTGTATCACAGGACGTTTTTCAACAGGAATTGAAGCCGTTGAAATAGAGATTGTATTTTTCTATGACACTCACTAAATATTTTCATACGTCTTACACTGTTTATTTGGAAATTATATAAAAATTATAAAAATGTATCTATAAGTAATTATTATTAGTTAGTCTGTCACAGTTTAATCTTATTTGACACAGAAACTTCAGCTAGCCAGAATGCCGCACCCAGGATATTAATTGGGAATTATTAGGAGAATCACATGAAACCAGTTTTATGTCAGATGCATTGGATTCCAGTTTTGGGAGATGCAATTCAATGCACAGGTGCTGCCTTTTCAAGATCCTAACAGCCTTGGACCAAGGTAATGAAGGGCTTCCTTCACTCGTAAAAGCCTACCCAGACTTTAAGATCATCTTGGGCTGTCATCCTTTGCATGCCTGTTTCCTGGGAGGTAAGGTTGGTAAGTATGTGAAAGCTATGTTCCCCAGCATCTGGAATTCCATCCTAAGCCTGCCTTGGTGGGAAGGGCGGGATATAAATTAGATAAATAAAATAAATTCCCTTCCCCTAAGGGACATGGCCATCTCCTTACTATTGCTGTTCTGGAAGATGGTAAAGATTATTCTTTTCAAAGGGGCTGAACTTAATTTTTATTTTTGGTTCTGAGCTCTGGGTTTTGTTTTTCATTTGTTCTGCATATTATTGTTTTTATTTAATTGCTGGACTGATGCGTAGTGTTATTGCTATTCCTACTCATTGTTATATGGGTTGGTTGCTTTTGTAGTTTTAGGCTGTTTGGTGATACTAGGGATGTCATCTTCTAGGTGGATCCTGAAGATCTCCCGAATCAGGGGCGTAGAGTTTAAAAACTCCCAGGGGGGGGGCAGGGGCTCTTCCGTGTGCATGCACTTCATGCGCGCACCCACCGGGACCATGTGCCCGCCACCGCCTCCCCCCCCACCTGACCACTCCTGCTTCCCTCCCTCCGTCCGTTCTGGGGCCAGCTGGGCATTTGCTTAGCTGGCCCCTGGACGGACGGAGGGAGGGTCGGAGTGGCCAGGTGGGGGGGGGGAGAGAGACGGTGGTGGCAGCCCTAGGAAGGGCCAAGGGAGGTGCGGCTGAGGGCGCACCGAAATTTCGGGGGTGGCTCGAGCTCTTGAGCCCCCCCCATAGTTGACACCTATGTCCCGAATTACAACTGATCTCCAGCTGACAGAGGTCAGTTCCCTGGAGAAAATGGCTGTTTGCAGGGTGGACTCTATAGCATTATACTCCTCTGAGATCCTTCCTTTCCCCAAACCCTGCCATACCTAGGCTCCATTCCCAAAATCTCCAGGTATTTCTCCACTTGAAGCTGGCAACCCTAGCACTAATATGTCTTGTTGCTTTGTAATTCTGTAGGTTAATATTTTGATTTTTGTAAGCTGCCCTGGGTACTTCAGTAGAAGGGTGGGGTTTCGATACTGTTAATAATAATAATTTTGGCCTTACAAAGTGGACCGCTCTGTCTTTTGCACTTACCTTACCATGGCTTTCAGGTTAATGGGCCTGTGATTAGATCAAGCATGAGATAATGGAATACAACATGATGAATTCAAATGGGTTATTTAAGGTTATCTCGTGATATTCCAAGTCTGTTTTTGTTTCATTGGAGTTAAATTATAATTGTGCACAACTTTGCTGTTAGTGCATCTTCTGATAATTGAACTCAGCAAAAAAAAAAAAATCAAAATACTTTGCTGTCAATCCTTTTGTACTACAAGAATATATAGCTTTGATGGTTTAAATATAATTAACCATTTTGAGTGTATGTTTTTAATATAAAAGCAGCTTAAGTAAATAGTTTTTAGATTGCAGTATATACTGACTGTTAAATGAGAGATTATTTTATTTTAATAATCCTTGCAAAAGCTAATGTCCTGCTTATAAATGATGAAACTATATTTTGAGTGGTTTGATCAACAAGGGATGTGTATATTTCTTGATTAAGAGTATACTACTCAGTCAAGAGTATTAGCTAAACCAGTGGTTCCCAAAGTGGACTAAGAGCCAGGGGGGTGTTGGGGGTGGGCCCCTTTAACAGCATTGTTCACTTATTTATGATTGGCCAGGCAGTGTCAAATGTCTTTACCATTCACTGTTGTCATTCTTCACTAACATCTGATTTAAAAAAAAAAAAAAATCAGTGATTGCCTACACATGTCATTACACACTGCCATTACTGCAGTGAATAAAATTAAAGCCCATGTTTTCAATGCCTAACTTTTCCAGGAACTCTGTGTTGAGAATGATGAAGATTTTGAATGTTTGCTGCTACATACTAAAGTTCACTGGTTATCAAAAGACAACTGTATGGGACATTTTTACAACCTTTTTGACTTTGTTGTGGAGTTTTTTGAAAATGCGAATGCTTTGCTCAGTGATGAACTCAAAGAGATCATTCATGATACTGTTTATGTATCAGAACTATTTGCAAATGGTTTTGCAATGAAATGATTTTGCAGATGCAAGGAAATGTCAATCTTATTAGGGCCAAATCTGTTGTCTCTGTGTTTATATCAAAGTTTACGTCATTCAAATGCTACATAGGCCATAGGCGTCAACTACGGGGGGGCTCGAGGGCTTGAGCCTCCCCCGAAATTTCCCGGGGGGGGGACTGAGCCCCCCTGGAAAATGGAGCACCCGCTGCTGCCTCTCTCTCTCCACCCCCCCCGCCTGGCTGCCTCCGTCCCTCCCTCCCTCCCTCTGTCCAGGGGCCAGCTAAGCAAATGCCCAGCTGGCCCCTGGACGGATGGAGGGAGGGATGGAAGCAGGAGTGGCCAGGCGGGGGGGAGAGGCAGCAGCAGCGGGAACATGGCAGCGGGGCAGCGGCAGAGAGAGGCAGCAGCGGCGGGGACAGGCAAGAGCCCCCACGCACACAAGAGCCGCCACCGCCGCCCCTCTCTCTCTCCCCCCTCGGCCTGGCTGCCTCCATCCCTCCCTCCGTCTGTCTGTCCAGGGGCCAGCTAAGCAAATGCCCAGCTGACCCCTGGATGGATGGAGGGAGGGATGGAAGCAGGAGTGGCCAGGTGGGGGGGGAGAGGCAGTGGCAGCAGGGACAAGGTCCCAGCATGGCAGCAGGGACAAGTGGCAGTGGCAGCAGGGACAAGGTCCCACACAAGAGCCCCCGCCCCCCCCCAGGAATTTAAAAACTTGATGCCCTTGACATAGGCCATCATGGGCTATACCAGTTTCTGAACCCATCTCATCTATAAGAGAAAGTTGAGATACAAGGTGATGATCTTCAAGTTTTTTGTGATCACTTGGATACGCTGCATGAAGATATGTCTGAGAGATTTAAAGATCTTCTTTTGATGGAAATTCCAGATTGGGCCATAAATCCATTTTCAGATACTGAGGAAGTTGGGGTAGGAGAGGAAAAACTAACTGAGCTACAAAATGGCACTGAACTGAAGCCAAAATTTAAGAAACTGCGCCCAGAGTTTTAGTTGCATATGGAAATTTCTGATTGCTGTCCTGCACTATGGACAGCAGTTAAGAAGCTCCCGAGCAGGAGACCTGACAAACCCACAGAAAGCTCACATTCTTATTCACAGTTCACATAAATTGCTTTAACCACAAGCATAGGATTCCTGCGTCATACGCAAGCATCTCCATACATTGTTCTAGTGATTGTTTTTTTTACCAACCCCAACCCCTATCTATCTATCTATCTATCTATCTATCTATCTATCTATCTATCTATCTATCTATCTATTTATTGCAGTTTGTCAAAAGTTCTAGTCCTAGAAAAGCTGTTAAGGCTCTAATCCTAAGAATGCTTATCAAGGACCAAATCCCATTTAATAAAATGGGAGACTTCCATTGAAGGGCCTGCTTAAGATTGCTTCGGTCAGTCTGCTTGATTTATGTGCAGAGTCCTTTCCTTATGAAAGGCAGACATAGAAACCAGTGCAGATGGCAGATGGACTGATAGACTTGGTGAGTTTATTTGGAGAGTTACATTGTAGAGAAAGGAAACAGGCACCATGTTTTGCTACCACCTTGTGTCCTGGCTTGGGGTAAGCTTTCACATTACACAGTGTTTAGCTCGGTGGTTCTCAAACTTTTTCAGGCCACCATCCCTCCCTTTTGGTTCCATAAACATGTACCCCCTACCCTACCCTATTAAAAAAAAACACTATTCAGAACAGCGGTTTGCACAACCCACTAATGAAGATAATAACAAGAAAATGCAAAACAGTAACAATTAATTGCACATTTACTAAAAATCAAATTAAAGCATTTATTTTAATTTATTCCACAAAATTGGTACCAGCTTTTAAAAGTCTAGTACTCATTTATCAAGTATTTTAGATACCACATTTAGTAACTACTTCACTGTTCAGTAAATTATTAATGCAATGAAGAAATGATACCAGTTTCCCAATGTCTGGTTAAAAGTCACTTAGTAGGAGTTTTAAATCACCATGTTTAGTTATCTGGAGTCGATTTCTTTGTTGGATGCTTCATTCCACCAAATGTGATGTTGGCATGCAAGAAGGAGCTTATTTTTATTTTATTTATTTTAAGATTTTTATTTCGCTCTCCCCAAGCGGGCTTAGGACAAATCACAAAAAACTGAGTTCAAGACTTGTTACAATAAAATCACATTTAAATCATTAAAACAATAAATAAAATTGCATAGGTAGCAACAATTTCATATCAATCTGTTGGGGCTACAAGATGGAATCAATGGGCCCTATCAGTGGGTTGGTAACTAGAGCAGGGAGGCCAACTGAGGTGGACGCCCACTGCCTCACCCAAAGGCCTGGTAGAACAGCTCCATTTTGTAGGCCCTGCGGAATGGTAGAAGGACCCACAGGGCCCTGATCTTCAGTGCCCAGTGGTTCCACCAGGCCGGAGCCAGGGCAAAAAAAGCCCTGGCCCTGGTTGAGGCAAAGCAGATGTCATTTGGTCCGGGGGTAACCAGTAAATGTTGATCCTGTGAGTGCAAAGCTTTTGGGGGCATATACGGGAAGAGATGGTCCTTCAGATATGTTGATCTCAGGCTGCATAAGGCTTTGAAGGTTAGTACCAACACATTGAAACTGATCTGGTACTCAGTTGGTAGCCAGTGCAAGTGGCACATTACCGTCCGAATGCATGCCTGCACAGGTAATACCATCAGCAGGCATGCCACCACATTCTGGACTACTTGGAGTTTCTGGATCAGCCTCAGGGCAAGCCCACATAAAGCGAGTTACAGTAATCAAGACTGGAAGTGCCCATTGCATGGGTCACTGTAGCCAAGTCCTAGGGGGGAAAGGTAGGGGGCAATTGCCTGATCTGCTGGAAATAGAAAAAAACATACCTGGCAATGGCGGTGACCTGAGCCTCCACAGAAAGTGAAGCATCCAGGATCTCCCCCAGGCTCCTTACCTTCTGGGCCAGCACAAGTGGTGCATAATCCAGGGTGGGCAGCCCAGTCCCCATCCTAGCTCCCCCTACATTCAGGTACAGGACTTCCATCTTTGTTGGATTGAGTTTCTGGTTTTGCTGCAACTAACCAGCCACGGCCTCCAATGCCCCGGTCAGAGTCTCTGGGGCAGAGTCTGGGCAGCCATCCATTAACAGACAGAGTTGGGTGTCATCTGCATATTGGTGATACCCCAACCCAAATCCCCAGACTAACTGGGCAAGGGGGCACATGTAGATGTTAAACAACATTGGTGAGAGGATCGCTCCTGCAGCACACCACACTGAGCACCCCCCTCTGTACCCGACTGCAGAGAAAGGAGGAAAACCATTGAAGGGCAGTCCCCTGAGTCCCAGTGTTGGTGAAGCAGTGGATCATAAGATCATTGTCTACCATGCTGAATGCCACCATTAGATCTAACAATAACAGAAGTGCTGACCCGCCCTGATCCAGGTGCCTCTGGAGGTCATCTGTAAGGGCAACCAGTGCTGTCTCCATCCCATGACAGGGCAGAAACCGGACTGGAAGGGGTCAAGGATAGATGCATCATCCAAGAAAACCTGTTCAGCCACCCCTCTCTCAACTGCCTTACCCAGAAATGGTAGATTTGAAACTGGGCAGTAGTTGGCTAGGACCATTGAGTCCAGTGGTGGTTTCTTTAAGAGTAGACAAACCACTGCCTCCTTTAACCTCACTGGGAAGGTCTCAGATAAGACAGACAGATTGATGATTGTCCCGATCGCGGGACTAGCCCAGGACCCCAGACCCCCGCCACCCGCCCAGGAAGCACAGCGACGCCCCCCAGCCTGGCCCCAGCACTTGCCAGGATGGCCGGAGAAGCGACAGAGGAAAGGGAGCCCGACCTTCTCTGCAGCGAGGGCAGGCAGGATGCGGGAGGCGGGGGGGAAATGCCGGTGCTCTACAGAGAGGCACCAGACCAGGAAGGGGGCAGGAGAGGGAACTCACCCAGCCGAGCCCTGCCAGCGTTGGAGGAACGGACAGAGGCCAGGGAGCAGATGCAGCAGCCAGACACACTCTCAGACAGCCTCAGTGGGGGAGGGGGTGAGAGAACAACGCTGACCGCGCCAGGCTGCAGGTCCGGCACAAGAGCTCGTAGCAGCCCCCGAGCTCCTCGCAGGGCGATGCAAGGGGAGGGAGGAGGGCAGACCCGGAAGCCTCCCTGGGAAGCCGGCGTCTGGAGTTAAGAGGGGGGGCAGGGCTAGAAAGGGTGGCCACAAGGAGCAGGGGTTGATGGGAAGGGGAGAACATAAAAGAAAGGCAGCCGTTGGGGCCGGGGAGGAGAAGCCTGGGAGTGGATGTTGGCACGACGAGAGAGAGGGAGTGCCCAAAAGAATCCCTGCCAGGGGACCAGAGAGGTGTGGAGCGGTGACATAACCTTCCCCCTCCTGGCTCATATCTGAGGTCCTGGTTGCCTATTAAAGGGAGACGCAGTGGCGGCACGAGGCGCAGCCAGTGACTCTAGCAGCAGTGGAGATAGCTCCAGTGACTCGTGTGACAATGATATTTCTCAAGGGGACCCAGATACCATTCCCACAGGCCTTGACCAATCAGGATGGACATGGGTCAAGGAGGCAAGTGGTTGGCCTCACAGCTTCCAGGACCTTTTGACATCCTCCTGAGAAAGCCAGCTAAAATGGTGCAATATAGGACCTGAAGGCAGATAAAGGGCTTCCAGTTCCTTTACTGTATCAATAGTGGTTGGCAGGTACTGGTGAAGGAACAAGACTTCATCAGCAAAATACGTTGCAAAGGCTTCATAGCCTATCTCCAATTCCCTAGCATTTTGTTTGCTTATGGCAATGAATTTAATGCTCAAGTGGTTCTAAATAATTAGGCCGGGCATGATTTCACCAATGCAATGGAGGCCACATAGAGCTCTCTCTTTGCAGACTTCAGTGCCATCTCATAGACCTTCATAAATGATCTATAGGATGTTCTTGCCAATCCATCACTAGTATGCCGCCACATTCACTCAAGCTGTCTCAGCTCTCACTTCATCCTCCACAGCTCCAGGGTATACCACAGGGCAGCTTTGGTCTGAGGGTGGAGAGGGCACTGGGGAGCAATATCGTTGATGGCTTCAGAGAACCAGGAGTACCAGTCCTCCACCAGTGCATCTAACAAGTCACCAGGGGGCATTGGATCCCGCAGAGTGGCCTGAAGCCAATCAGTGAATAAATATGCAAACTGCCTAAACAGGGAGGGTTTGGCATGCCCAGCCGGACCTTTAGGGGGAAGTGGTCTGACCATGGGACTGCATCTGCAGCCATTAGATCCACAATAATTCCCATCTCAAAAATCAAGTCCAGCATGTGACCTGCTTGATGCGTGGGGGAAAATATAAATTGGGAGAGTCCCAGTGCCTCTATGGACAACACTAGGTCCTTGGGCTGAGAAGATCATCAACATGGATGCTGAAATCCCCCAAGACAAGAAGCTTGGAGTGCTCCAATGCCCACCCGGATACCACAACTAAAAGGTCAGGCAGGGTATCTGCTGATACCCTATGTGGTCAGTACACAAGCCAGATAGCCAAATACTCCTTGGCCTGCCACGTCAGGCCAACACATTCAGTGCCAGTGATTTTTGGCATGAGGAGTGCTCTAAAGGAAAAAGATTCTCAAATGAGCATTGCTACACCCCCTGCTCGGTTTTCCTGGACTGGTGCAGGACTGAGAATCCAGGTGGGATAAGTTGGTTAAGGACGATGGTTTCACCTTTCCACACCCAGGTCTATATAAACCAGGTCTATATTTTGCTCTGAGAGATATTCTCGCAGAACAGAGGTCTTATTATTTATAGACCTGGCACTGAACAACACCAATGTCGGAGACAGGTAAACATTCCTAGCTCCATGACCAACATTTCTCGGGATGGAATGTAGGAGGGAAGAGGTCCAAGCTGTACCACCTGGAGGTGACATTGTCATGCCGGACATGTCGCACAGGGGGTGCTCTAGCATTTGGCTAAAAACTCTATGGTTACCATAGAGTTTTGGGCCAAATGTTAGAGCGTGCACTGCACAACATGCCCGGTGCAATGATGTCACTTCTGGGAAGAGATGTTGGGTGGATGCCGGTGACTTTTGGTTGGTGTCTTGCTGGCTGGCTCACAGTGAGAAAGGAAAAGCACTAGAAAGGCTTAGAGCTAAAGAAAAGAAAATGTAGCCATTATATTATGTCTAAACATTCCAGGAAAGAAAAAAGAATAAATGAATTGTAAACACTGTAATAAAAAACTGAGCTGTTGATGTCAAGAACTAGCAAAATTGTAATATGCATATTTATATAACTTGCTGCAAAATAAATCAGCATTTCAGGGTATCATATTGTAAGACTCTGATGTTTCCCGCTTTGCATCATTCACAAGAACTTATTAAAATCATAACACATGCTTGGGCAAAATGGAAACAACCACCGGAAAACCATTTTTAAAGATAATACATACACAGGCTTAATTTGTTCTGCTTGTATATATTTATCTGAGAATAATGTAGCAAAACTGCTATTAATTAATAGGCTGTAAAAACATATCCTCTTGGCAAAACCCAAGTTGAGTTGTGAGTCACTGTCCCTCTCATCAATATTTGATTTCCCAACAAATTTCCACATGTAAGCATAACCATTTCTTTTTACACTACCAGAGCAACATTTAGGGACTTTTAATAATGTTATGAGGCAAAATCTGTTTAATAGAGCACCTCATGTAATTTCAGAAATGTATGTAAATTTTTATCAACACAATAATGTTAACAATTTTTATTATTTTTTAAAAAAATCTTGTAGCAAAAGTTTTCTTTCTTTCTCTCTGTTTCCACATCCATAAGAGTACTCCTTTGCAGAGTTAGAAGAAATTTATTCCCACTCCCGGGCCTCCAATTGAACCCTGAGCCATGCTGTTCAGTGCCAAATTGTCCCCAGTGGGATAGTCTTTTTTGATTTGTAGCTCTTTCAGATGAACAGCTTCTCCCCACAGAAGATGAAAGTAAAGAACTCCATTGAGCAACATTAAACAGGAGCTTGGGGCACCTTCTCCACTGAGCATGCACAGTTATATACATCTCTATCTCTCAGACTCCTTCCTGGGACTCCTTCACATTTCTTTTCATAGTCACAAGGGTTACATCAGCCTCTTCAAAACAGCTTAAACAAGTTATTCAAATAAGGTATTTTTTCAGGAAGAGCTGCATACTTAGTGAAATGCTAATGTGAATACAAAAAGGTCAAATGAATAAACCTGATATGAATGTATGAAGTAGAGGATTCCCCAACAGAGTAGTTAGCTGAACAAAGCACCGTTAGTCTTCCAAAAGTGCCGGCACTTATTTCCATTAAAAATATACAGTCAAAGAAATATGAAATGAGTGATGCTGGTTCTGCCAAAATCCCACTCGACTGTTGTGAGTAAGACATGGATTATTCAGGGGGTGGTTCCAGTTGCTCATAAAGAGCCAGACTGAGCCTGTTCACTAGTTTACTTTCCATGCGTACACAAAATTGTATGCTAAAATACCCACCTATTGCCAATGCCTTACTGCAGTCTGCTGCCAATTGTTTCAGTATCTGTCAGCTCAATGTTAATGGCTGCCTATCTATTGGGATCAGAAGCAGTTCGCACACGCACATTTTTGCATAACCCCATGGGAGGTGTTCACTTCTATGCTCCCTATTGAGAGGGAAGTTTACTGAACAGACAGCTCATGAGGAAGCCTACCGCAAAACAGCAAAATAACGGGCAGACCTTGGAAAAAATAATGAGCATGTACACTCTGTGAATGCACAAAAGGGTTGACTTTTGCTTAGATAGCATGGATTTCTCTTTTAACACATTGGATATCCTAGGTATAGGACTGTGTTCTACTTCTGTTTTGGAAAGTGTATTTCATGACTTTACCTTCCATAAGCAACTGGCATCTGGCAATGATGGACATTATTCTGAAGTAGCACAATAAACTTTGAAATGTATTCATTCGTATGTGTTTTGAACGTGTAATATATTCTCATGGGGGGCATCTCAAATCTTTTTTCCTCTTTCATGGGAAACAGTAATAAGAACAAAAAGGTTATGTGTACTGTAATTATCCAACCATTGGTTTTACATCTGTTTTCAGATTGGTCATACACCATCACAAGCATGACGGGTTTATTTTTAGAGATTTGGTCTGTCATTCGTAGGTCATGCTAACAGTTCTAGTTACTGGAAATCTGTAAATATTATCTTTTCCTCCACCACATTCCTAAAAAACAACTTCTGTTCAAGTAATCTACAGTGGCTCAAGCTACCTCTTGTCTCTTACTGAAAAGCAGTGTTCCCACTAAAGTGCACTAGTGTGTGAGAGTGCACAATTTTTTAGCCCTTAGTGCACAGTTTTTGCCTCATCACGGGGCAAAAATGGAATGTCAGACCTTCCGCAAGGTGAGAGCCCAGCAGAGTCACGTGCTGCTTAATCCCCACCTCCGAGTCTAGCACTTTTCTCCTGGCCTCTTCCTTCACTCTCCTGGAGTTACACACTGTCTCCTTCCAGTTTCTCTGTGAGCCCAGAAGAGAGGGGCATGGCCAGAAGAGGTGGGCTCAAGTGAGTGGGTCTCCCATGTGACAAGTAGGCCGAGGTGGCTGTGGTGGCCCGTGAGGGAGATGATGGTGTCCAGAAGTGGCTTCTGCCCTTGAAGGAAGGGAGCTCATGGTTGCCGAGGGAAGCAGCTCCCCTGGGCTCAGGCCACAGCACCCTTCTTCTCCATCCTGAAAAAGGTGAGAGAAGTGGAGGAGGTGGTGCTGAGGTTGTGCTCCTATAATGGGACAGGGGAGTGGTGGAGGGGATGAACAGGTGTGTGGGATGCCTCAGGGGCGTAGACTTTTTAAATCCCGGGGGGGGGCTCTCTCGTCCGCGCGCACGCACTCGGGACCATGTCCCCGCCGCTCTCCCCCCCCTGCCCCAGGGAGCCGCCGCTGCTGCTTCCCTCCCCCGGGTGGCCGTGCCGTGCCCGCCTGCCCGCCCGCTCGCCGGTCGTGCTCCCCGCCCCCTCCCTCCCTCCCTCTCCCTGCTCACCTCGGGCGCCGGCTGCTGCTGCTAGTGCCTGCAGCCGGGGGCCGGCACGTCGCCCTTGCGGGCCCCTGGCTCCCGCTCCGCCTCGCGCTTGGGGCGTGCAGGGGTGGCGCAGATGAGCGCCGCCTCTCTCTCCCCCCCCGCCCCAGGGAGGCAGGAGGGCAGGCCGGAGGGGGGGGGAAGGAGAGGCGGCGTCACCAGCGGGCACTCCATTTTGCCGGGGGTGGCTGAGGCCCCCCCCCCCGGGAAATTTGGGGGGGGCTTGAGCCCTCGAGCCCCCCCCGTAGTTGACGCCCATGGGATGCCTGATAAGGCAGCCATTGGTTACCCACCCCAGCCTCTCCCTCCCACCACTAGCCTCCCTCTCAGATTGGGTGCCCCAAAGAGCCTCATTGATGTCCATCTGAAGCATCTTACAAGACTTGTCAGGGTGCACTGGGAGCTTTTCGGACATGAAAGGATTTATTTATTTATTTATTTAGATTTATGCCCCGCCGAGCCAGCAAGGCCAGCTCCAGGCAACTAACAATCAATAAAATCAACAATCACAAAACAGTTAAAAATTGTTAAACTTGGTCACCATAAAACACAAGTCATAAAAACATACAGATACATTCTGTATCAGAACTAACTCTAGAGGCAGTAGAGGGAAAGCTCTGCCTTCCTTTCAGCAGTGGCCTACCTCGTAGGGAGGCTGTGGATTTTTTTTAAAAAAAAATTCAGGTTGCTTTTTGCAGTATTTTTTTAAAAAAACCAATATCATCAGGGGTCATTTCATAGAAAAAGAGGTGCAGGAGCTCATTAGCATAACTCATTAGCATAACTTATTTGCATGTGCTACACCACCTGACATCCCTGGAAGTATGTCAGAAGGAAAGAAAGGAGAGAGAGAGAGAGAGAGAGAAAGAAGGGAGGGAGGGAGGGAGGAAGGCAGAAAGAAAGAGCTGGCAGAGAGGGGACAGCTACTAATTCAAGCCTCAGAAATACCACTATTCTTGGAGGATAGCTTCAGTGGTGGCTGAAGCCTTCAGAAGGCTGTTTGGAGGAACAAGGACCTTTCCACGGGATGGGGTCATTTTGCAGGAGCTAGGGGTACCTTTGGCTCAGGATAAGACGGAGGGGCCGGCTCAGCAGTTGATCTTTTGGGGGGTTGAATTGGACATGGTGGCCCAGACATCGCATTTGCCAGTGGGCAAGGTTCGGGACCTGCAGGCATTGCTTTCCGCATTTCTTGCGAAATGGAAGGCCACCCTGCGGGAACTGCAACAAGTCATGGGTCATCTCAATTTCACGTGCAAGGTTGTGGCTCCAGGGAGGGCTTTTCTGCGGAGGCTGTGCAACGCGATGATGGGACTCCAACACCCACATCACAGGGTGCGGATTGATGCAGAAATGTGCACCGATCTTGGAATCTGGCAGGAGTTCTTAAGTTCATTTAATGGGGTCTCCTTTTGGAGGGAGGACCTGCAGCTTGAGGCCTAGCTCCAGGTGAATTCTGATGCTGCTAGATCACATGGGTTTGGCGTATATTTCCGTGGCCACTGATATGCTGCGGAGTGGCCGGGGGACTGGGTTTCAACAGGGCTGATTAGGGATCTCACCTTCTTAGAGTTCTTTCCCATATTGGTGGAGGTTTGGCTGTGGGGGGATGAATTGAGAGATCACACTGTCCATTTTTGGTGCGACAACTTGGCGGTCATCCACATGATCAATTCCCTCACATCTAAGTCCCCGAGGGTTATGAGGAGGGTACATGCCTTTACCTTGTGCTGCCTTCAGCTCAACCTGCTGTTTTTTGCCAGGCATACGCCGGGAGTCATTGTCCCCAGCACCCTGCACCACCGGGGATCATCCACATGAAGGCCCTGGCCCAGAGCTATGTGTGCTGGCCAGGGATTGACACAGAGATAGAGGGGCGGGTGAAGCGCTGCCAGGAGTGTCAAGCTGTACACCCAAATCTGCCGAGCGCACCAACCCAAGCCTGGGAATCCACCTGCGTGCCATGGTTGAGACGGACTTTGGCAGCTCTTTCCATGGACTGTTGTTTCTGTTGTTCCTGGTTACTGTGGACTCTTATTCCAAATGGTTGGAAATAAACCCCACCTCCACCACATCCTCCAAGGCCACCATCCGTGCACTACGCCGGATCTTTTCAACCCACAGTTTGCTGGACACCATTGTCTCTGATAATGGGATGGTGTTCACATTGGAGGAGTTTCAGGAGTTTCTTCACAGCAACTTGATCTGCCATGTGAGGTCTGCACCGTTCCACCAGGTTTAAGCCAAGCTGGACAGCAGAGCCCCAACAGAGCCTGCAGGGAGAATGCTCCCTGCAGGATCAGCTCCTTTGTGAAGTCTTTTGGGCAGTCTGGTTGAAAGGGACCACCCAAAAGAGCCCCCCCCCCCCTGCTGAGCTGCCTCTCCAGTGTTTTTTGTGGCTTTGCAGCTGCTTTTTTTCCCTCAGTATTTTTCAGTTCAGGTCTATTAGACCTGGGGAAAAATGGGATTTCCAAAAAAATCCTGGATCCAAATGCTTTACCATTATTAGGATCTGGTTTTGGGGGGAAATTCCGATATTTTTCTTTTTTGATCTAATAGACCCTAACCAAAAAACGAGAGAGAAAAATTGCACACCCCTAGTCAGTATTCCCAATTAGTTTGTCTCTTGTATGCCATTTTACATCCCACTTACGTGCCATTTACATGCAACTGATGCAAAAATAATGTTGAAAATTGCTTCAGTTTAGAGAGGGAATAATATGAGGAAACAGAAAATGGACAAAAATAAAGATTCATGAGTTTGAATTGCACATGGGAGAAATAAAATTGACACAGGAATGTTCAAGTCCAAACAACTGGGCTGCAAAATTCAGCAGCACCCCTAAATATTATTTTTATTATTATTACTATTTATTTGATTTATTAATTACCCTATCCCAGCTTACACTGGACTCTGGGCAATGTATATGGGGCAAAATGCCATAAAACAAGATACAAATTTTAAAATGTCCTTATACAATTGATAAGAACTAAAACCAGAGTAAAAGGATCCAAGATGGTGACTTACAAATTTCTGTTCCAATTCTGGACTGCCCAGCCATTTAGTGGGAAGAGGAGAGGGAACTTAAAATGAAATATACAGGGGGGAGGGGAAGGGTGCCAGCCAATGCAACCAACCATTGCTGCCCTCAACCAAAAGCCTGGCAAAACATTTCTGTCTTACAGGCTCTGCGGAATTGCACTAGGTCCCGCAGGACCCTGGTGTCATTTGGCAGAGTTCCACCAGGCTGGGGCCGGGACCAAAAAGGCCCTGTCCATAGTCAAGGACAGCTGGACATTCCTAGGGCCAGGGATCACCAGCAAGTAGTTACCAGTGCAGTGCAAAGCTGTCCTGGGCACATAGCGGAGGAAGTGGTCCTGCAGACACGTTGGCATTATTGCTGCATTAATTTCATTTTGGTTTTGACCCCTACTGTCCTACGATTAATCCAGGAACACTATATAAAATTAGGATTCTGGTTTGCCTGAATGGAAGCTCTACCCATAACGCAAATCCACACTCCCATGAAACAGTGAATGCATGGATTTGTGCTTCCAGGATGCCCAGCTGGCAGGCTCCTAGTTCATGTACAGGGAACAGAGCTCTTGTCTCCTGTTGCTACTATATTGGTACAAGAACATAATTACAGAGTGATCCAGTTTGGAACAGTTTTTCTATGTAATAGCTGCTTGAAATTTATAGTGTTCAAATTTAAATGTGTTATTTCTCCTCAAAGGCAGTAGAAAGTACTCCTTCTCAGCTCAGCAGTCATTCAGATTGCCCTCTTGACTTGCAGTTTAAGCAGACCTCAAGGGAAGCAGTTGCTCCCTTCACTCTACGGCTGTTTTCTCTTTCTTTCTGATACTTGGGTAATACTGTCAGGTCTGCCTGGTGAATTACTTTCCCCCTAAACTGAACTGAATCTGCCCATTTCGTCCCTTATACAACTTAGCTTCCAAATCATTTATCTTTGGGGTTCTGCTTTCTGAGCAAGCAGCTTTAGAAATTTGTCCGCAGAGAGTTTAGAAGTTTGCCTGGAGAGAGAGAGAGAGAATCAGAAAAGGCTTCCCCTAACCTAAGGATCCTTAATTGAAAATGTACTTTCTTGTGCATGTGTGTGTGTGGACAATGTCACAATTACTGGGGAACTGATTGTTGATTTCCAACACCGAAACCTATCTGCTTGTGTTATTCAAAACCATAATGTGTTCAGTGAAAACACAATGTAAATAGGTTGCTGAAGACAGCACGTATGTCAGTTTTTTAAAAGATTACAATAGGCTTATTTGCACAATAGCCACCTTTGTGACTTCTGAGGATGCGCTCCTCCAGGGAACACATTATATAATTACCATAACAGATATATGCTACAATAGTTTGCCACTGTAGCAAGTGGTCTGGTTTTATGTGTGCTTTTATGGGTCTGTTATATAAGACCTGTGTCTGAAAATTAGCAGCAGGGAATTCTCTTATTCTGAAAAACCAATTCAGAGTGCAATGCAGCACCAAGGGAAATTCCAGAACAATAAAAAGAAGGCTCAAAAGAAACACTCCTCTGCATTTTATTCTGGTTTTTGTGTTGTCTGCATCTGTACAATGATGTCACACATTCCCCCATCATGCACATTAATGATCTCCTGCTCCATATCAACCTACCCAATCATCTGGTCATCACCAGAGGCCCAACTTTAAGTGTCCTTACCATCTGAGGATAGATGGGGGGCTGAGAAAGGGCATTTTCAGTTATGGCACCAAAACTGTGGAACCCCTAGGGAGATTCATCTCTCCCCTTCAATCATTGTCTTTTGCCAGTGAGTGTTTTGTTTGACATTCCCTCACTAACATAAATTCCTGTCTATGTGTCTATGGCCTATAGACACATGTTTATATGTCTGTGAACACCCCCATCAGCCAACTTTGTTCCCTTGCTCTCCTCCATCATGGCAGGTCTCCAGCAGCCTCATCTCTCTCTCTCTTGTACAAAGGAACACTCACTCTCTCATCCAGGCTTTATGTCCCTTCCTTTCCTCCTCGGCCTGGTTCTGGAGTCCTTCCTTCATACCCTTCCTGCCAGTCCAATTTCCTCCTCTTCATGGTCCTGCCTGAACCAATCCTTGGTGGAGCCACCTTATTTCCCTCTTAATCTCCTCCTTCCTCCCTCTCTTGTCCCTTCCTCCCAGGCCATTGTCTAGCATGGCCAGGTTGCCTCTGTTCCCTGTGGCTCTGCTCCTGCCAACCAACACAGGCTGCCCTGACAGAGCCTGACCCAGCCTGAGGAGGTTCTCCCCTCTGTTCTCAGGCTGGATGCTGCCTGTTGCCGGCTGATGATATCATCAGCTGGTGACGCTCTACTTTTGCAGGTGTCAGTTGGTGCTGCAGCCAACTTTTGTCAATGTCCTTTGATCTTCAGCCTGGAAGTCCACTGCAGCTCAGGCCCCTCCAACAAGGATGTGTCAGTGGCCTCTTACTTTTTTGTGGTGGTAGCACTGAGCCTGGGATGGCCCACTCTCTCCATGGCAGTGGGGAAGAGCGCAGGGCCATGGTTGTTTCCTCTCAGGTTCTTCTTTCCTCAGGGGTGCTGCCTCTACTGGCAAGGTGAGTCTGGCAGGTCTGGAGTCATCACTGCCGTGCGGTCCAGAAACAGGGCCATCTCTGCACAGTGTTTTAGTAATAGTTTTAAATTATATATATATATATATATATACACACACACACACATATATATACATATATATATATGCAAATGTTTTAAATAAGAATTAATCATTTTTAAAAATCCATAGTTTTGCCCCCTTTGAAAAACTCTATTTCCATTTCACAAAGGAATCCCTGTTTTAGGGTGAGAGACCATATGTTATGTTCATACTTAGCTAATAATGGTTCTTGGAGACCAAATGTATGTATTTTCATTTAGGTTTCATATTGTTTATAGTTTATTTCTGTTTGTTCATATTTATGTTATTGATTATTTTTGTCTTACTTCTCAATAAACTCAACAGCCCTTCCAATATGGAAAAATATACTTTAAAAAGAAAGAGAAAACAGCCACAAAAATAGTCCCTGAAAGCTTTTGTAGAAAGGTGATTCATTTACTGCATTCCAAAATGCATAATAATACACCACTATCTGCTCAAAATAATACTAAAGTGTATATGTCCCACGTAGGGCAAATTAAAACGACTGGATTTCTAGAGACCATAGGTCTGATCTCATTTTTTGCTACTTAAATTTCTCTATAAAACCACCCTCAACCAGACATATATCTGCCAACACATGTGACGTTATTAGGAGCCAACTCCAATTGTTCCAGAAATGGAGCAAAATCACAGAACGGATTATTCCCTACTTTCCTTCTTCTAGCAAGTATTGGTGCCCCCTGAAAGCCACTTGTGAGTGCAGAAGACCCTTAGGAATATTTCTTGGGAAACAGCACAAGGGGCTACAACAAGAATGAAGAAATGGCAGATCTGCCTCCCTGACACTGCAGCAGATTTTGCACCACTCACAGAGCTTCCTATGCACAAGTTAGAATGGGGGTGGGGGGAGCACAATTTCTGTCAACACCCCGTTCTTGCTGCAGCCCCTCACACTGCATTTAATTTCTTGATGTTTCAGAGCAGCTGTCAAAGGATGGCTCAGTGTTTTGCTGTGGTAAAAAGAAGAAAGGATTAAATCTAAACCACTGAGGACTGGCAGGTTTTCAACTAAGGGGCCGCCCTCACCACAACCGCCAACAACTGTGGTTGTGGGCCTGGTCCAGCTCTGAGATCGAGCCATCCCATTGTGTGACATAAGAGGATCACAGAATTGGAAACTGTCTGGAACGATCACTAGCACTTTATGATTTATTTGGTTTTAAATGATTTTATGTGTATTTTATGGCATTTTGTACCGACTAATGTAAGCCGCCCTGAGCCTGCTTGTGGGGAGGGCAGGATATATATATGGAATGAATGAATGAATGAATGAATAAGGGATACATGCAGGCAGCTATTTCTGTAATCATAGCAGGAGTTTCTAGTATAAGTATCTCTCTGTATGTACACTTCCACTACCACGGGACTCTCCTCTGTGATCACAATCTTGACAACAATTTACAAAGAGAAAATCCAGTCAAGATTAACTATTAATCATAATTCGACACCTAGCCTTTCTCTCTCGCTCTTGTGAAAGTGCTGCAAGGCTTGTAGACAGGATGACTCCTGCAAGTGTTGTTTTTCAGAGAATAATGAGCAATATAAATGAAACTTCCCCAGTGAAAACCTGTTGTCTTTTAATTGAAATTTCTTAATCAAATAAGACACTTTTCTAAATATTTTAATGCCAACGGTGATATCCGCCCTTGCCTCTTAAACTCCTCAACAACCCTTTCTGCAGTCTCCACAACTAAATATAGAAAGATTAAAACACTCAAACTCTCCAAGGTAGTAATGTTCATTATTTTGAGCTTATAACAAATACTATTCCCATAGCTGGAATACAAGGCAAAAAACAGAAAACTGATTACAGTGCTAATTCTACACAGAAACTGTAACAACTCTAGAGCCCTCATAATCATACTGGCTCATTAAGTCACACACATACATTATATGTTCATTACAATGGAGAACTAGAGAGCAGTAAACTATGAGATACTGGGGGGAAAACAAACAAACAGATATACTCAAAGATGATGAATGAGAGTAACCCCATTGTACCTGACACAGACAATCGGGGGTAAAATTGGTTGGAGGAACAGAATCAGACCCGTGGCCTTTTCCCAGTATCGCATTAGGACTTCTAATTGCTAATGCACCTAATCCGCTAATTCTACTTTGTAAGATTTATCTAAAGCTGCTTGGCATATTTTTAGAACCTGTTTAATCAGTAGGGTCAGATACACAGTAAAGGAAATATCAATGTACTAAGCAAAGAAACCTATGAAAATGAGGGCACTTGAGGCAAACATTTTAAGGGTTGTTTGTTTGTTTGGGGGGAAGCTAATATATTCCTCCAAGGCCCCCTTTCATATTGGTCCACTGGCTCACTGATATTTTGTATGAATTCACCTGTTCCATACTGCTTCACTGTGGCTGTGGCACCATTTTTTCCCCTTTTTAGTGGTATTATCATACAGCAATTCAATTGCACTAATTCTGAATTAGCTTTACTTGTTCTCCATTAGGTTCTCCATTAGATTCAGCTAAATCTCTCTTTTTTTTTTTGTAAAATTATTTCAAACTAAAGTTACCCCCCAAAATTATTTAAGTTCTAATATGCTTTAAATAAAGTCAATTTTTCTTGAAGTCGATTCAAAGTATTGCCCTAGTTATTTGTATTTGTCCACAATTATTTGTATTTGTCCAAGCACTACTTGATTTTTGGATGCCAGGATTGCAGGACTGGCCCAATACTGAGCCAGTATTCTCTTAGTTATCAACAGAATGTTTATGCCATGGAGCCTAGAAGCACAAGGGACATTGTTCTGTCTATCTGTCTGTCTGTCTGTCTATCTATCTGTCTGTCTGTCTGTCTGTCCGTCCGTCCGAACATCATCAGTGGATCAAAATGTTTCAAACTGCTCTGTGGCTGAGAACCTGGACAGATGTGTATCTACTGCTTGTGAAAAAAGAAGCTGCTCAATTCATAAAACTTTTCCAGCACTTAGTTGTATGAATAATATTTTTTTTTAATCTACATATTTATTTTGACCTTCAGGCAAGTATGAGAAACCTACTCTAATTGGGCTTTCAAATGTGTTAAATTTATTGAACAAAAAGTATCACAATACTACTAATTTCATCCAGGGATTTAGTTTGGCATTAGTATTCAGTGTCCTTCAGATGTCCACTGCTACCTAATTTGAATTATTTTTTGTCTAATATGAAATAAGCAGGTATTCAGCTCTACCCCACTGCTAAACTTGTGTTATAAAATTAACAACCACGTCACATTTCTACTTGGTTGCAACATTAAACTCTAAGACAAAGAAAATATATTCTGAAAGCATCAGTAACAATTAGACTGCAAGATTTTTTGACTTTCTGTCTTTAACCTGATCCCTGACAGTTCAGTAACATGCTGAACAACTGACACAAATTATCAGATAAAGATATTTCCTTCATTATTCCATGCCATCAATACTGGTAATCAATCCAGATTCAGAATCCTGTTTGTAAATTCAGCTTGTACCTGTTTGTGTGTGTGTGTGTGTGTGCATGCGTGCATGCGTGTAGGTGACAAATTTCTACTCCATACAGTTGAATGTGGTGCCTTCCATGAAGACAGTTTCATATTTTTAGCTGTATTCAGGGCTCTTCTTGTAGAAAAAGCCCAGCAGGAACTCATTAGCATATTAGGCCACACCCCTGACAGCACAGCTCATTAACATATTAGGCCACACCCAGGGTTCCCAGAAGTGTGGTCATCCAGCCACATCCACCTTTTGCTTCTTATTCTGTTTACCTTGTCAAAACAGTTTTGACAAAACCAATAAAAACATTATTTTCTGTCCCATCTATACAAAACCTTGCCTGAACCAATATGTTCTGTCCAACAATTATTGCCACACTGGATTGGAATCAATTCCTAAGGGTTAGGTTCCCATGGAAATCAGGTTGCCTTCCCGCAGAACTAGTACGCTGAATATGATTTTTTAGGGTTGCCAACCTACAGGTGGAGTCTGGAGATCTCCTGGAATTACAACTGAGCTGCAAACTACAGAGATTAGGTCAATGGCTGCTTTGGAAAGTAGAGTCCATGGCATTATGCCTTGCTTAGGTCCCTCCTTCCCCTGAACTGCACCCTCCACTCCCAAATCTCCAGGGATTTCCTCAACCTGGAGTTGGCAACCCTAGTTCACTGGCAGAACAACGCTAGGAGCCAGTTTGGTGTAGTGGTTAAGTGCATGGACTCTAATCTGGGAGAACCGGGTTTGATTCCCCACTCCCCCCTTGCACCTGCTGGATGACCTTGGGCAAGCCATAGCTCTGTACCAGCTGTTGTCTCAGAGCTCTCTCAGCCCCACCTACCTCACAGGGTGTCTGTTGTGGGGAGGGGAAGGGAAAGGAGTTTGAAAGACGCTCTGAGACTCCCTTGGGTAGTGAAGGGCGGGGTATAAATCCAATCTCTTCTTCTTCTAGGTTTGTGGATGCACTGGATGGGAGTACTTTGTGGACTATTTTATTCAAGGTACAAAATGTTATTCAAGGTATAAGATTTCATGTGCCACCCACACTTCTTCAGATGGAAGACGTGCATGCACACAAAAGCTTATACCTTGGATGAAACTTTGGACTCCAACTTTGTTCTGCTGCTTCAGACCAACATGGCTACTCACCTGAATTATTACACTATAATACTTTTTACAAGCAATTATGTACGAGTGGAATGGTTACCATGCAGAGTCTGTCCCACAGGTAAAATTATCCTGTGAACAGGTGGTCTTTACCACATAAAAGTATCACTACCATCACAAGATCACCAATCCTTGGAACTCCTCAGAAGCAGAAATCTCTCTTATTAAGAGGTTTAAGAACATCAACTTTGCTGGCCCATTAAAGGCAGATGTCAGTCCAGTGGCAGGAGAAGAGGGACAATCATCTTCAGAAACTCTGTCCACTTTTTTAAATTTCACAAAACAGGCAATCTCCAAAGTGCAGCTGACCATGCTCATTTTTAGTTACAACTCTGTTTCTCTGCAGATGTCCCCCAAAGTGCCCCATGCAACAGTCAAGTGTTCTGCCAACACACACAACAATGAAGCTACTTTTTCAGATTTTTCTCTTACATGGCAGTAAGCACCAAACCACTTTAATACAGACTTTAGACACACATATATTTGCAAGCCATTCCCAACAAGACACAACAATGAACTCAGGCTTCAAACTTACTTTTCTTAAGCAGAAGATGCCATGAGAAACCTAAAGAGATTCTCAAAAATTAAAGATATTGTCAAAACCAGCATTTCCTGGGCTCTCTGCTTTTTTTATATCCCCCCCTTTTTAATATTTTTTTTATAAAAACAGAAAGAACAGAAGGAAGGAAGGAAGGTAGGAAGGAAAGAAAGAAAGGAAGGAAGAAAGAAAGAAAGAAAGATAGAGGTAGGTGGGGGAGAGAGAGAGAGAGAAAGGAAGGAAGGAAGGAAGGGAAAGGAAGGAAGAAAGAAGGAAGGTAGACAGACAGAGGAAGGAAGGAAGGAAGGTAGGTAGGTGGAGGAGAGAGAGAGAGAAGGGAAGGGGGAGGGAGAGAGAGAAAGAGAAAGGAAGAAAGAAAGGTGGGGACAGAGAGAGAGAAAGACAGAAAGAAAGACAGAAAGAAAGGTGGGGGGAGAGAGAGAGAGAGAGAAGGAAAAGAGATGGGGAGGCACTTACTGGAGCAGGGAAAGCCACCCGACCTCGGCAAGCCAAATGCAGAAAGCCTAGCCCCTGTGCTTAATCTCTGGGCAGGGCTTTCTCCTGCTGGCTGTTTGCTCTTAAAGGGAAAGCACTCGGTGGAGCTTTTTCTTGCCAGCTCTCTGCAGGAACTTTCCCTTTAAGTGTAAACAGCTCAGGCCGGGCAGGGAAGAGGCCGGGGCAGGCTCGGATGCCAGCCAGAACGGCATTCCTGTGCGTTCCTGTGCGTTCCTTCTGAAATCGAGCCCTGGCTGCATTAGTCTATAGTAGTAGACAGAGTTACCATTTAAAACAAAACAAAATAAAACCGAGACACACTGAGGCTGTTTGTCCTGCCAGGAACACCCAGACCCAGTGTGAAGCAGCAGCAGTGGCTGCTGTTTCATGCTGGGCAGTGACTCCTCCTAGGGAACACAGCTTGGAGATAACACTGTTTGCCCTGCCAGTGCAAGTGCAAAGCAGCTGTGGCTGCTGTTTAATGCTAAGGCTGCCTTGGCACTGCCAGTTTACCGAGACTGTCCAGTGTTTTGAGTGACTGTTCAGGAAAAACACTGAAATTAAATGTCTGGTATTTTCAAATGTTCAGTATTTTTTCAGGGTTTTTTTCATGGACAGGCTTTTTCCTGAAAATAATAGACTGTCCAGGTCAATACTGAACACCAGGCAACCCTAGGAGAAGAACAAAATTCAAGTCCAGCAGCACCTTAAAGACCAATAAAATTGAGTCAAAGTTCACTTTGCCAATATGAAGAAGTGAGCTTTGACTCATGTAACTTTTTACCCAGGAAAATGTGGCTGGTCTTTAAGGTGCTGCTGCACTCAAATTTTGTTCTACTTCTAAAGAATGACATGGCTACTCAGGTGAAACAGTTTGCGAATTGATACTCCAGATCTGCAAACAAGATTCTCAGTCACAAGATTCTCTTCATCTGTCATACTTTTACAAAGTGAGGAACATGCAAAAGGAAGAAAGGTAGACTCAAACAGTATTCATGCCTAGACTGGCTGTTCCCATGCCAGTTCAAATACATGTAAAAGGCTTGAACAAAGTTTAAGACTACATGAAAGCTTATACACAGAATAAAGTGGTGTCCAGTCATGAGCTCCATCCTTTGCGTGGAATGTAAAAAATTCAAAAAGATGAAACTTATAGTGATTCTCTTTCTGTTTGTCTGTCTATCTATCTTAACTATCAACCTATCCCTAATCTCGGTCCCCGATGCAGTCTGTGTGCCTATTACCACTCTGGCAGCTAGGCACATGGGCCATTCTCGAGCCCAGCTCAGTCAGGTGCCTCCCTTTCCCTGCCTATTGAGGATCTCCTTTTTCTTCCCCTTATGACAAATTTAATCATACAGAATATTAAGCTTTTTTCCTTTAAAAAGTTTTGGTTGAAGACCCAGTCCAACTCCACCGGAAGAGGTTGGTGGTGGATAAAACCAAGACCAGGTGCCCTTCCATGGCTCCCTGGGTGCATGCTGTGGCAGATCTGAGACACAGGGAGAAACCGTGACCCTGAGTAACCTCCCCTTACTTCCTCCAAATGCTTAAGAAGCTCCTTATGTGTAAAGAGTTGGCAAAGCCCTGAGACTGCAGAAGCCGGGAGAAACGAAGACCCGGGGGATCTCCCCTTACTCCCCCCTTATGTGCAATCCTAGAGAGTTCTTCCCCCGCACCCAGACCCCACAAAGCTTATCTATTTGCTGGCTTCCGCCTGTGACCCTGACTTCTGCCACTGGTCTCTCCAGATCTGTCATTGCTCCTATGCCTGGGCCCACCTTCTGCCACCAGAGGTGTCAGCACAATCCCACAGATCCCATAGGGGCAATAAAGAAGCTGGCTGGAATCCCCTGAAGCTGCACTCTTCTCTGCCCTTTTGCTGGCCATGCCGCCAATCTCACAGGCCTGGCACAGCAGCTGGCTTTGATGTGTTCCTCTTGGCCACACTCCTGGCCACCCAAGGCAGCCTCAGCCAGGGAGGCAGGCTCCAGTCTCCAAGGATGTGGAGGAATGTGACCCAGCTCTTGATATTGCCCAGGGCTGACAAGAAACCTATGTGCCTGACAACTCTTCAGTGCAGATCAGTTTTGCTCAGATGCTCTGCAGACTGCTCAGCCCCCAACCTATCAAGCCGCCATGAGGTCTCCACAGAAGGAACAGCTGCTGGCAATGGAGGGGGAAAAAACTCCACGTGGCCAGGTGAGCTAGCAGGGTGGCACAACGCTTTAAATCCCTCACGGTGGCCCCACCGCCGCCTCCCACAGCCCAGTTCAGACCCCATCCTAGGCCATCCTGGGATGGGGCGGGCCCAATTTTCACACCCTTACTCTGACCGGCCCCTCAGCTGACTGCGCAGCCAGTCCTCCATGCCAGATGCAGCTGGCCCTGGCCAATGTCACCTTTGCCACCTCTCCCCACCCCCACAGGGCCACCAATGGGACCTGCAGATGAGTCGGGGAGTCAGCTTTTTTTTTTTAAGGATGGGGATGGGGGTCATAGAGTTATGCAACCACTGTGTGCTATTTCCTATGCTTAGTAAAATTTTGTTGTCCAAATGCTCTCTTACAAGCTTATCATTAATACAGAAAAATATACTTTACAATTTTTGATAGTTATCTCACAAAACTGCCTTTGAGCCAAGATTTCAGTTACATGTCATTTACTCATACCCAAGGTTTTGCAAAACATCTGTTAACACATAATAGAAATAAATTATGATATTTCAAAGATGGTATTTGAATCTTTGTACTTAATGTGTAACACATTAAAATTTCCTGTATTTATTTTATTTATCTAATTTATATTTTGGAATGTTGCATTTACTAAATCATTTTAAATTGTGGAATCCCTCTATATAATATTTGAGTTCTCATGTCCCTCTTCCCTCAACATTCCACATGCACCCTCAGCCTTTGGTCCCCTGACCTGTCAATCAGAAGCTGTCCCTATCCACTGCCTGTGAGTACTCGTGTGCCATTGGCTGAGTGCTGGGTCTGTTCCTCTTCCCCGCCCACTCCTTCAGCCACTGTGCCCTGTCAGAATTACTGGCAGATGCCTTTCTCTCTTGACAAAGATGCTTCTCCTACTTGCCTCCTGTGTGGACTAACTATTCCCTCAGTGGCTGTTGGTGGGTGTAACTAAATGGCAGTTAGCTGTGATAATAATATGGCTGCTGTCTGTGGTTTGTTTAAAATGTTCCTCCATAAGGTTCAATTGAGCTGTAGTTCCAGAGAGGGGCCTGCAGGTGTAGAGAGGGGCACTGGGTTGAATAGGGCTTTCTCATCTGCTAGCCTACAGTTCCCAGCTGCAACAAGGCCAAAAAGTGCGGGAAAAGAGGGGTGAGTCACCATCAGTATGGACTCCAGCCCATCCAGGGAGGATTGTGTTTAACCCTTGTTGATTTATGCCCTGTTGGTTCATAGTGTGTGCTTACTCCTACAGTTGTGCCTTATTCATTTAGTGTGTGTGTGTGCTCCATAATTGTGTAAATAGTAAAATAAATTCTTCTATTTGGGCCAATAATCTGTGTTGTGCTCTGACCCCATAGTCTCCCCCGCTCTGCCAATACCAAAGGGAGGGGGTAGCCCAGGGAAGCAAGGAAAGGCCTGACCCTTGGGTTGCCAACTTTCCAGGGATCCCCCAAAGATTGGGGATTCCATCTCCAAATAGGGAGATTTGGCCACAGGGGTCTCACTGTCCCTCTAAAAAGGCAGTGACAATTCAGTGACTGGTGGCAGGGAACTTAAGGAGTGAGATATGCCATGGGACAAGGGTGGGAGGTGAACAGCTGAGTTATAAACTGGAGCCCATTTTGCCACAGTAGGCAACCAAGCTTGGTTCAGACATAGAAGTAAACCCTTTGCAGGTCTTTGTGAGGAACTCACTGGGACCAGTCCTGACTAGTGTTGCCAGCTCCAGGTAGGGAGATTCCTGGAGATTTTCTGGTAGTCTATGGAAACCAGGGTTTGGGGAGGGGAGAGGCCTCAGCTGAACAGAATGCGTTGTCTGGAGTTCAGTTGTGATACCTGGCAATCTTCAGGCTCCACCTGGAGGTTGGCTACCCTAGGCATGGCAATCAGTGCTTCAGAGCAGGGTCTGCTAGATCCAGGTTCTTGCTGTAGAAGCTGAGAGGGTGATTTTGAACCAGTCACAGACTTTCAGCCTAACCTACTTCACAGGATTGTTGTGCAAGTCAAAAGGGGATGAGGAGAATGATGTAAGCTGCTTTGGTCCCCATTGCAGAGAAAGACTACTTTATCTCCTGAGAAATTTATTTATTTAAATTTCTATCCCACCATCCCTTCCACGGAAACCACTGTTGCCAATCTCCAGGTGAGGGCTGGAGATCACTCAAAATTACAACTGTTCTTCAGGTAGCAGAGATCAGTTCCTCTGGAGAAAATGGTGGACTCTGTGTCATTATACCCTGCTGAGATCACCACAGCAAATTGACACTGAGTGCCCAAGGCCGGGGCACTCTCCCAGAGCGTTTTTCTAGAGCCCGTTGTATTTATTTCCACAACTTGACTTATTCCTAGTTATATATATTAGAGTTTTGTTCTCATTTATGCTATTCTGAGAAGATTATTAGGAAAATGGTATATAAAGCTAACTCTATGTGATTATACTGGAATTCCATGATCCTAAAACCACACCATGCTGAAGCCCTGCTGATGCAGCAGCCTCTTTAGCCAGTTGGTATTCAGCAGAGTACCAAACAGTATAGCAACAGCACTGGAGTCCATAGCAACCCTTCTGACACTTTCCAATCCTGGAGCAGCATGCTGATGATGTCCACACATCTGCCACACCCCACCCATCCACAAAATGGAAAAAGATGGGTTTGAATTCCCTCTCACACACAGCACTTCTAAAATACTAGGAATGGTGGACTGGAAATTCAAGCATCTCGACCCAGCCATCTCCATTTTTTAAAAAAAATAAATGAATATAGGCAAGTATGAAGATCAGGCATATTTGGTCATTTTTATTATATAGGGTATAACTGTCCATCTTTGGAGCTGTTAGGAAATACAGTCACAGAATATGACTGAGTTCCTATAATGTAGAAATGTGGTTAATAAATGTTTTTTAAAAAAAAAAAACCAACCAGAAATAAGGAAAGTTTCCTGCAGCTTCCTGAAGAACCTCTTTATAGAGAATTGTCTGAATACCAGGAAATCCACCTCTCACTTTTAAAAAGTGACTTTTCTACCTTTCTCATTTCATTCATGAGTTTCAGGGCTATTTTTGGGCAGGAATGCACAGGAACAGAGTTCCCGTGGGCTTCTGAGTTGGCCACGCCTACAACCAAAACCTCTGGCATGCATGGATACAGAGGTGGTGGGATACGACTGTGTTCTCTCACAATGGTGTCCTCCTGCTTGGACAGCTTGTCAGTGGCCTCCACGTCAGGTTCTCCTGCGGCATCCAGAGGGCCAGTCCCCTTTACCAGTTAAGAGCCCTCCAGTTCCAGGTGGGCAAAGGACATGAGAGGAAAGAGACCACCATTGCTAGTGACTAGTGGCGAGGGTGGTGATCATGGCCAAAACGTGTCATCCTCTTCTGTGCCTGGGGACTCCCATCCATGATTGCCCACTCATCCCTCAACTGTTGGCACACACCCCACCCCCTATCAGTCCAGGGTCTAAGTCCAGGAACTGTTTATGCCTGAAAAGGGCCCCACTGATGGGCGTGGGGACACGGCTGCAGTCTGCAGCCTGGAAGTACTTTTGCATCCCATGCAGTGATCCCTGTGCAGTAGAGTGCCAGTTGTGCGGGGTACATGTTCGTCGGGGGAGAGATCCAAGTCACCTAACCACTAACGTTCTGTAGAGGCACTTGCACCAGTCACACACTGATTTGACAATGTGTGAGAGTGCCTCCCCAAGCCTGCTGCTGGGCACAGGGTGCAGCAGACTCCAAGTTGATGGGGGGAGGGAGGCCAGGAGGGGTGGGCTGCCATAGTGGGGTTTTTTGCCTCCCCCATGGGTTCCCCCAGGCAAAGCACCCTTTCAGAGATTGTGCTCATCAGGTCCTTCCCAGCACCCAGAAAGAGGATGAGGGCCAGGTCTCACGAGGTGATCACTCAGCATATCGGACGAATGATTGCCCTGGACAGCCAGCCTTTCTTACTGGTGGAGGATGTGGTCTTTCAGGGTCTGCTATGTTGTGTGGCCCCATGGTACACCATTCCCTCCCAGAGCACCATGAACCGGTGCACTCTGTCTGCTACGTATCAGTCCGTGGTGCATTTGGTGAAAGCCGAGCTAGCCAAGGCACGAGGGAGAACCATTTACCTGATGGCTGACCTGTGGAGCAGTCAGCACCATGGCTATCTCTCCCTCACCGCATATTAGTGGCAGCCTGAGGAGTTCTGGGTTGGGCAGGGGGACCCGTCACCCCAAGCAGGGACAAGCATGCTTCCATCTGGCTACAAGGCAGTGCTCCTCCATGCTCAGCATCTGGACGTGGAGTACACATTGGCGAATATCTCAGCAGCCGTTTCAGGGTAGCCTGAGAACCTGATTTGGGGGGAACCAGATCACCCACAGCTATCTGGTCATGGATAGTGGCCCAAACACGTGCAAAGCCGCAGAAAAGGCCAAACACAGAAACATCGTCTGAATGGCACACAAGATTCACCTGGTAGTGAGAGATGGCCAGATGCTGAGGAGCAATGCTATGGCTGGGGAGGGCACCGCTGAAATCAGTTCCCTGCTAGAGAACTGCTAGCACTTGGCAGGTCACTTCTTGAGAAACATCAGGGCTTCACGGCTGCGGAGAGAGAGGCAGGATGAGGTGGCTGAGCCGGAGCACATCCTCCTGCAGGACATCAGCACCCAATGGGACTCCACCTACACCATGATTGCCTGTTTGGTGGAACAGAAAACAGTGGTCCAGGATGTCCTGTCCTTCGTGTCCATTCAGCGAGGGGGGGGGCGGCAAGCTGAGCATCAGTTCTAATTACTGGGTGACCCTGTCCCAGATGACGCGCCTCCTGAAACCCTTTCTGGATGCCACCAATGTCCTGTGTGCCCACACAGCCAGCCTGGGGCAAGTCATCCACCTCATTCACAGCCTCGATCGGGCGATAGAGTCTGTGCTGGAGCCAGGTCTTGAGGGGACTGAGGTTCTCCCTCAAGTTAGGGCCCTGGTCAACAGGTTGCACCACAGCATCGAGCAACACCTGCATCCCCACCTTGAGGAGCGGAAATTCAGACTGGCATGCATGTGTGACCCCCGAATCAAGGAAAGCATCACCCTCCAAAGCACGCAACTCCATCAGTGGAAGCACGACCTATGTGCCAGGTGTGGGAGTTTCAACACCATGGCTGGGACCAGAGACAGCTGAGGGACATCGGAGATGATGAGGTGGAGAAGGAGGAGGATGACGAGGGGGGGAGCCAGAGAGGAGAGGGGGAAGAGCAGAGAGAGCCAGAGAACTGCGACATGGGGGATGGCAAGGACGGAGAGCTGATCGAGCTCGTGGAGAGAGGGCAGGCCCCTGGGACTGAGTGGAGATGGAGCAAGAACCATGCTGGGCAACCCTGCTCTGGATAGGGTGAAGTGAGGCCGCTGTCCCTCATGTCCCCTCCTGATGTCCCCCCTTCCTATTTCCCCCCTTACTCCATGGATGATCCCAGCAAGCGGCCAATGAGGTGCATCCTCTGGTGACTGGGTAGGAGGAAGGCCTCCCTGGCCAGGAGGGATTGTTCTGGGAACCGAGGCTCTCCACCCACCCTGGCCAGGCATTCGGACCATGCTCCCGGGTCCCTCCCCACAGGGTCCACCCTCCCAGGTCTCTCTCACGTCTCTCCTCCCTCCTGGGGGAGGTCCGGCTGGGGCACTCCTTAACACTGCCATCATTGTCCACCCCCTCCCCAAGCAGGGCTGCTAGAGGGAGGAAATGTACTGTCTGTCGTGTCATGTTTTGGGGCCCCTCCCATGGGGCCCACCCTTCCATGTCTCTGTACATCTTGTCTCCCACCCCGGAGGAAGGGCCCACTGGGCCCATCCCTGCCCAACATGCTCCTTAAGTCTGCCTAAGAACATTTCATAGTCGGTCGTTGTCCCCCAATCCCCCCCCCCCCCGCAACCAAGGCTTCTAGAAGGAGGAAATCTATTGTCTGTTGCATCATGATCCAGGGCCCCTCCCATGGGGCCCACCCTTCCATGTCTCCATACGTCTCTCCTCCCCCCTGGGGGAGGTCCCATCAGGCCCATCCCCGGCCAGCATGCCCCTTAATGCTGCCTAAAAACAGTTTACCATCTGTCCGCCTTTGTCATCCAATCCCCTCCCCAAAGCAGGGCTGCTAGAGTGAGGAAATATACTATCTATTGTGTTGCCACCAGTGGGTGGAGGGTGGGGCCTGGGGAAAAAGCACCACCCACCCCGGTGCAGGTCTGCCCTGGGCACGGGGGGAGGGTTTGGCCCTGCTCAGCAGTCACATTGCCAGTGGGTGGAGGGTGGGGCCTGGGGAGAGAGATCCTCCACAGGCCCCGGGCAGGGCTGGAGGGTTGGCCCTGCCTGGGCAGTTACCATGTTGCCACCAGTGGGTGGAGGGTGGGGCCTGGGGAGGGAGCACCTCCCATCCCTGTGCAGGTATTCCCCGGGTCCTGGGCAGGGCGTGGTTTTGCCCCTGCTCAGCTGACTTGTTACCAGTGGGTGGAGGGTGGGCCCGGGGAGAGAGCACTACCCATCCCTGTGTGGGTGTTCCCTGGGCCCTGGACTGAGTGGGAGGTTCTGCACTAGTCGGTGATCCCATTGCCATTTAAGGGTAAATGGGCCAAGGGAGAGAGCACCTGCCATCCCTGTCACCAGTCCACGAACCGGTTTGCAAATTGGCCACTGGTCAGTGCAAGGACCAGTCTGGCAAGGGGGTCAGTTCGGTTCAGTTCAGTCCAGGGCAAAATTTTGAAAGTGCCCATCCCTATTCCATAGTAATAACACTGGGTGGGGGGGGGGGGGGGAGCAGATTTACAGACATGAATAACTATTCTCCATATAAGCCATAAATAGAAACTTTCCAGTTTCATACTGCATGGCTCATAGTGAATAATGTTTTTTCACTGTACTCTGTTGAATAAAGAAAGTTTCAAAGGTAGGGGGAGGAGTGACATATTTGTAGCCTTCAGTATTCTCTTATGCATGTTTAAACTGTATTTTTACCTATAACCAACAAGCTTTTAGCTATATATGCAATTTGCTTTACATGGTATCTATGGACTATATTGCAGCTACAGACATGTTTCCTGAGTCAGCAAGAACATTTTGCCAGAGAAAACCTGTCTGGCATATAGCCCATTCTACTGGATTGGGTTCAATCCACATGAGTAGGGTGCTGCAGGATAAGAGCTAAATTTCACTCCATGGTGCGTATCAACAGAGTCTGGGCTATTTCACTGGGAGAGTGCTGGTTATTTTTATGATGACAGTTTGATTCCAGTTGCTCCTTCACCACCACCACCACTTAGCAACCAGTGAATAGCACTGTGCCAACACAGAATCAGACAAAGGGTTCTGAGTATGTTCTACATAATTAGATGGAAGTTTTATTCGCTGTTCTGTATTCTTGAAAAGCCATCATTACAGATTCATTCCTGTAATGCAGAAGTTCAAAATTCATGTGGCAATGGCATGAACAATTTAGTAGTGCCTCGGTTAAAAATTCACTGGACTCTTCACATGAAAAACTAAAACCAAGAGGAGGCCTGTATGAATTACTGCCATGGCAGGCCTCCATGAAAATACCCTAGAAATTATTCACAACCAGCTTAAGCAGTTTTAGCCAAAAAAAAAAAAAAAAAAGAGTTTAAATGGGCTGCCTCACTTTGAAAAAGCACCCAAAGTCTGCAGCTGTGACCAGTCTAAAGTACAGTTACCAGGTCTGGGTTGGGAAATATCTGGAGATTTTGGGAGTGTTACACCTGCCAGCTTTGATTTAAAAGTTGAATAGCTGATTTTAGTTTATGGGGGAAATTAGTCAAATGACAGGCCTCAGTGATAGGTGGGGTAATAAGTGCAGATCCACTATCAATGTTTATGGAGATAGTCCCTTAGACCCTTGGTTGAGTCAATAACCAGTCCAAATTGTAAAGAGAAATGGGTTTTATTAAGAAAAATAATAATTTAGGTATTTACACTCAAATCAAGGATAGCAAGCATACCAGAAGAAGAAGAAAAAAAGTTAGCAGACAGATAGGGGTGGGTGGGGAGGCTGTGTAATACTATGCCTATCTAGGTGTGCAGGGGTCCATTGCTGGAAAGGGAGGGGACCCAAACTGTGGGCTTTGCGGGTGCATCTCTACTGTAGACTGCCTCAGAGTGACACATGGTTGAGGCCATGTGCTTTAGAGGATATAGACATGGGGAAACAATGTGGGCCAATGGTAGGCCTTGAGGGGCTTGTCTTAGGTGAAGACAAAAGATTACCTGGACCATTATGGGGTCCCAGGTGGTGTGACACCAGGAAGAGTAAAACCTAGGTGTGACCAATGAAGTCCCAGAGGGGCAGAGTCTGGATTTACAATAGTGATGAGATTAGCCAGGTGCTGGATGGTTGGGCTGGGAGTGTCCATTGTGGAACAATAGGGTGGTCTGGCATTTCCCTGGTGCCAGACAAAAGAGGTCATGTTTCTTAACGTGCAGCAGAATGAACCTGAATGGGTGACCATTTACTGGACATGAAGTGTTAATGTTTACCTTGATAGGTCTGGCAGAGATATCAGAATGCAGATACTTTAGATAAATATACGGAGACAGGAATGAGAGGATTATTTCAAAGGTATTTCCTGACATACAAGTGAAATACGAGTTGGGGTCTGAAACCATGCAACATACTTCATTCATGACAATGGTTGATTTCACATTACCTTTTTAAACTGCATGGTTTTCATTATTGGCCTGTCATGGAGGAAACCGGTATAGGGACAGCTATTTCACACAGCATTTCCCTTCCGATAAGGAGCCATCTCTGAAGCGCTGTGGCCATTTTAAACTGTGTGGCTTTCTTTTCCCGCAATTTTCTTCCATGTGCACAATCTCCCTGAGAGGTGTTTTTTAAAAACATTTTATTGGGAGCACTTTGATGCTGATTTGATATCCTGTTATAGCACTCCCAATAGAACTTTTTGTAAAAAAGAGGTGAGATTGCACACCGGAGGGAAAAGGGCACAAAAAACCCATTACTGGAGGAAGCACTATGAGGCATTTTACACAGCCCACTGTAGCGATTCAGATCCAGAAGAAGGGATTAAAGACCTGAGGAAAGCAGTTTTCATCAACAACGCCTCAGACAGGCTCCCCAAATGGAAGACAACCAGCCGTGAGAGTCTAAGAGATTTCAAACTGTAACCAGAAGTTCTTAACCAGAAGGTTCTTTTATTGCCAGTGGATCTTATAGTCACCCACACATCTCGAGTCAGTAATGGAGGGGTGAGGGGAGAATGGGTACAATTATACTGTATTCAAAAGGATAATGCAAAGTGAAACCTCCAGTCACCACTAAGAAAAAAGAGCGCTCAAATATACTGGACATTTCTTCCCAGGCTAAAAGCGGGAAAAATTACAGATAGCACCTTGAAAAGAGAAGCGGCTGAGAAGTGGCAAAAAGCAACACACTCAAGGTTAGGGAGGCGCAGTGCGATAAGCAGCCAAGAGTGAGAACAGAGGAGACATTCCAACGGAGGGGGTCAGAGACTGAAAGAGATGTGGGGAGTGACATGCCACTTCCTGCTTGGGAATGGCAGCAGTAGCTGACATACTGCCCTCCCAAAGACCCCAAGTTACCCCCCAGGTTTCAAAAGGTACATTGTATGGAAGGCATGAATCTTTGCAGGAGTGTTTACATGCACAAAATCAACCCATTCATTGTGCTCAGGACCAAAATCCCACCAGCGAATAAGGTACAGTAGCCGGCTCCATTTATATTTAGAATCGAGTATTTGGTCCACATCAAAATGAGGTTCGCCCCTCCTCATCAGATGTTGGGGTCTCCACTCGTTCGGCCCAAGATCTTTTTTCAGGAGGCTGAAATGGAAAACCGGGTGAACAAATTAAAGCGATTTAGGCAAGTCAAGTTCAAACATTATTGATTTTTTTTACAACAGTGAATGGCCCCACATATTTCCAGCCCAATTTACAGCTGGGCTGAAGTCCTTTAATGTTCTTAGTAGAGACATAAACTGAGTCTCCTGGGGAAAGATCCCAGCCACAGGCCCTCCCCATATCCGCATAGTTCTTGTAGGTAGCTTTGGTGGCTTCTACAGTCTTTGCAATAAGTGGCCAAGAGTCACGTAAAGAGTTCCACCATTCCACAAAAAACCCTGGTCATGGGGAGGCCAGCCCCAATGATGGGAGAGGAATACCTTCATAACACCCCCCACCATGAAAGGGGAGACGCCAGTGGAAGAATGTACAGCATTATTGTAACTAAACTCCACAAACGGGAGCAAGTCCACCCAGTAATCCTGCTGATAGTTAGTGTAGCAATGCAAAAATTGTTCAAGGATTTGATTCAAACATTCTGTTTGGCCATCAGTCTCTGGATAAGCACTGTTCAATGCGGGATCCACCCCCATGATTTGCAAAAGCTCCCGCCAGTAGTTGGCAATGAACTGAGAGCCGTGGTCGGAAATTATCTTCCACGGGATGGAATGTAATTTAATTGCATTGATTAGGAATGCTTTTGCTAGGGCTTTAGCCACTGGGAGATGTTTGAAGGGTATGAAGTGGGTTTGCTTTGAAAACGTGTAGCAGATTTCCCTTTACTAGGAGGGAATAGCAGATTTCCCTTTACTAGGAGGTAGATCAGTGATAAAAATCCATTAAAATAGTCTCCCACGGCCAACTTGGGGTTTCAAGGGGTCGGAGCAATCCCAGAGCCCCCCCCCCCCATTTTTACACATTAAACATGTCTGGCAAGCTGACACATAATCTGACACATCATGCCACATGCGCGGCCACCAAAACTGTCTTTGTAACAAGTTCAAAGTCTTAAGGTAGCCAAAATGTCCTGAAAGTTTGGACTCATGGGCTGCGTGCATCACCTCTTTCTGCAGAGACTTAGGAACAACCAGTTTATGGTCTCAAAACCAACAGCCATCAGGACCCTGGGAGATAGCCCCAGCCACCTGAAACTCAGCTAGTTCAGTGTTCTCATAAGCTTGAGCACACTTAATACTCCATTCAGTAGATTCGGGCAATTCTTTTCTTTTTGCCTGGCTCCGAGTCACCACAGCCCTCCCCCCAGTTGCACTGGCGTGAACATAGAATCTACAATATTGTCTCTTTTGCAATCATGTTGTGGGAGGCAGGACAATGCATCGGCCAAGGAGTTGGCTTTGACTGGGAAATGGCATAGGGTCAAATTAAACTTAGAAAAGAAATCTGCCCAGTGCAGTTGCTTGCCTTTTAGAGAACACTGGGTTCAGAGGGCTTCGAGCTTTTTGTGATCAGTTCAAACCTCGAAAGTCACCCTTGCCTTCTCCAACCAGTGCCACCAGGTAGTTAAGGCTAATCGGATAGCTGCCGCTTCTTTGTCCCAAACCACCCAGTTTTTCTCAGTATCTCTGATTTTTTTTGAGATGTAAGCTAAAGGGTGTAATTTACCATCGGGCCCCTTTTACAGGATTGCTCCCCCCCAATAGTTGCATCCAAAGCATCGACCTGCACAATGAATTGTTTGTTCTCATCGGGATGTGCCAAGATTGGTTCGGAAATGAACAAAGTCTTAAGGGAGTCAAACGCCACTTGGCACTCTGGAGTCCAGTTTAATCGGGCACCCAGCTTAGTTGAGTCTGGACCCTTCCCTTTTGTTTTGAGCGGGTTGATCAGTGGAAGGCTGTATGTTGCAAAATTGTTGATAAATGAGTGGTAAAAATTCATGAATCTGAGAAAACTTTGGAGTTGCCTCCGAGTACGAGGGACCTCCCATTCAACCACTGCTGAGATTTTCAAGGGGTCCATTTCCAGACCCCATGGGGAGATGCAATACCCCAAGAAATCAATCTCAGTCTTGTGGAAATCACATTTAGACAGCTTAGCAAACAGTTTATTCGGCCTTAAGATAGCCAGGACTTCCCGCACCAATTTGATGTGTGAAACTTCATCAGGGGAATACAATAAAATATCATTCAGGTAACATAGGACCCCGTTGAATAGGTGCTTGTGCAAAACCTCATTGATCAGATTCATAAAAATGCCTAGAACCCCTTGAAGTCCGAACGGCATAACTAGATATTCGAATTGCCCCAGGGTGGTATTAAATGCCGTTTTATACTCGTCCTTCTCCTTTATGCACACCCGAAAGTACGCATCCCTGAGGTCCAGTTTGGAGAAGATTTTCCCCTTGGATGCCTCCATCAGAAGGTCCTTGATCAACGATAAAGGGTAAGCATTGGAAGCAGAGACTGTGTTTAAACCCCTATAGTCTGTACAAAGACTCAATCCCCCGTCTTTCTTTTTCCTGAACAAAACAAGGGCAGCAAAGGGGGATTTGGCCAGTCTGATAAATCCCTGGTCCAGGTTTTTATCAATAAATTTACACAACTCAGCTCGTTCATCCGGACTTATGGAATACAGTTTCCCTTTAGGAAGTTTGCACCCCGGTGTGAGGCTTCTGCTCAATGTAGTCAAGGATCAGATCTTTGTTGATGAAACACAGTTCTTTATTTCCAATCGTTACATTACTACAGGTCCTCGGATTATTGTCAGAGATAACATATACAATAGAAGCAGGGCTAATATACCCTCCAACACAATTTGAATTGCCCATAGGTAACCAATCAACAGGGGAGAAAAACCGCGGGCTAAAAGGTCTCTTGACCGTTTGCTTCCCACAGGAACAAGGTGAGGTGTGAAGCAGTAAATTTCCCTTGCTAAACCAGACCCCTCAGATGTAACCATCTTTCACAAAACAAATTGCTTTCTTCAAGGCCTTCACACGTTGATAAGAAACTGGTCCTTGTCTTCCCCAGCTGGGCGGAAAGGAATGCGGAGGCAGGAGAGTGAGAGGCTGATTGTTCTCAGGCTCTGAGGACGCCACCCTCCCGGACAAATGGTTACATTAACCAGACCTAGCTGGGGCCATAAACCCGGGGTCATAAAAGAAAGGGGACATTGCATAGCAGGCTACAAGGTTAAACCTAACAAGCATCAAATATGGATTACATAGCATATATAGGGATGGTTACACAGAAGGTTACACAGCACAGTATAAAGCCCCAGAAACTCTTGTTAGAATCCAGAGATTCTGACACCCGGTAACAGTTCAATGGCACAGTCAGTTTTGCGATGGGGGGGGGCAGTTCATCTGCTTCAGCCTCACCAAACACCTCCGCTAAATCCCAGTATGCGGCAGGTATCGATAACAGTTCCTCTTTGGCAAGGCAAGCATGGTCGGGAGTAGGGACAGGGCCCCACAAGAGTTGCCATTTATGCTTCTTGCACTCGGGGGACACCCATCGTATCCTACCCTCACTCCATTTGATGTATGGGTCATGGGTGCTTAGCCATGGGCTCCTCAAAACCATAGGGAATTGGGCTTGAGGGGTGATGACAAAGGCCCTTTGCTCCCAGTGTTCACCTGTGCCCACTAACAATGGCTGAGTCTCAAACATACAGGGCTCTTTCATTTCCGACCCATCCATCTGGGTGAATCTCAAAGGTTTCTCTAAAGAGTTAACCCCCACCCCCAGTCCATCCACCACTATTGGGCTGATCAAGTCCCGAGCGCATCCTGAGTCTATCAGCATTCTCACCCTGACTTGGGTGCCCATGCTGGGAGTAATTAGAGTCACAATTACATAAAGGAGGGAGGCAGGAGAGCTCACTGCTTTAGGCGCTGACAGGGTGGGGACCTGCTGCTTCACGCCCTTCAGAGCAGGTCCCTGGCATTTCCCGCCGGCTGAGAGGTTTCAACCACCACAATTTTCTCAGCCTCCTGTGGAGTATCCAGTTGCAAGGCTCAGGGTTTAGGGGTCTGGGGCCCCTTGATTGGCTGTGGTATAGTGGCTGAGGGGGATGGCACCACCCTCGGGGAAGCAGCAGGACACATAGATGCATAATGCCCAGGCTTCCCTCATCTCATTCACACACCCTTCTTTAGCCTGAGATCTCGTATATCCTTCAGTGGGGCCTTCAACTTGGGCTTCATTGGGGTGGTAGCCTGACTGGAACCCTTCTGGGCTCCAGTAGGGGTGCACATCTGGATCAGCGTGAAGCAGGACTCTTGCTTCCTCAGCTGCATGCATGCAAGCTGCCAGTGTAGTAGGGTTGACATTACGCAATATAATCTCGTACAAGTCCAGGTTCAACCCTTGGTGGTACTGCTCCACAAAGACCTCTTCAGGCCAACCCCTAATTCTTGCACCATCACGCTTAAAGGTTGCGATATACTCCTGCACGGAGTCTCGCCCCTGGGTTAGTTGCCGGATCTGATTACATGCCTTTTCCTCACTCATGGGATCCCCATACTGCCTTCAGAGGGCCCACATAAAATCATTGGTGTGTTCCAGCTTGACACCAGGGGGGTTCTGTAGACTCACATACCAATCGGCAGCCTTATCTTGGAGTCTCAAACAAATGTAACCCACGTGGTCTCCCTTGGTAGGGAAAAGATGGCCCCAGGTTTGCAGAAACAGGCCAGTCTCAATGATGAAGAATTGTAGTTTGGCAGGATTCCCGTCGAACATAGCTGCCAAAAGCTCATGGGGGACTGGACATCAGTCCAACCCGAACCCTGGCACAGCTGGCCCCTTCAGTCCAGGGGCTGGAGCAGCGGGTACCCCACCAGGTGGTGGCTGGGCTCATAGCTGCGGCCCTATGCCTGCTCTGTCTCCACCTCTGGCCCCTGCTCCACCAGCTCTGTTGCCTGGTGCTCCCTCTCGACCGAGCACTCATTGGATCACTGCTGGGAGCTCCTCCAGTATAGCTGACATCTCTCATTGTAACAACTGCTGCATCACCTTGAACTGGCGATTCATGTGGGACCACATTTCCCCAAACTCTGGTTCCCTGGGGCGCCCGGAGTCTCGAGGCCTGGCAGGGATACATAGCCGAGCCACTTCCAAGGGTTCAGCTCCTGCTCCCAGGCTCATGCCCAAGTCCCTGCGAGGGGTCCAGGTTTCTACAGGATCAGTCTCGAATAAAGTCCATGAGTACCTGGAATCCCTCAGCTGGGTGTTCACCCAACCGCAGGTGGGGACCACAATTGGCTCCTCACCCATGGACACGGGAGCTCCCAAGTCAGAAGTCTTTGGAGGTTCACCCCCATCATCCGTCATGGTCAGGTACGGGGTGATCTCTCCAGGAGAAAAGATTACTAACTCTCTGTGAGAGTCTAAGAGATTTCAAACTGTAACCAGAAGTTCTTAACCAGAAGGTTCTTTTATTGCCAGTGGATCTTATAGTCACCCACACATCTTGATTCAGTAATGGAGGGGTGAAGGGAGAATGGGTACAATTATACTGTATTCAAAAGGATAATGCAAAGTGAAACCTTCAATCACCACTAAGAAAAAAGAGCGCTCAAATATACTGGACATTTCTTCCCAGGCTAAAAGCGGGAAAAATTACAGGTAGTACCTGGAAAAGAGAAGCGGCAGAGAAGGGGCAAAAAGCAACACACTCAAGGTTAGGGAGGCGCAGTGTGATAAGCAGCCGAGAGTGAGAACAGAGGAGACATTCCAACAGAGGGGATCAGAAGAAAAAGAAGAAGAGATTGGATTTATACCCCGCCCTTCACTCACTTGGAGTCTCAGAGTGGCTTACAAACTCCTGTCCCTTCCCCTCCCCACAACAGACACCCTGTGAGGTAGGTGGGGCTTAGAGAGCTCTTTCCCAAGCTGTCCTTGAGGGAACAGCTGGTACAGAGCTATGGCTTGCCCAAGGTCATCCAGCCAGGTGCAAGTGGAGGAGTGGGGAATCAAACCCGGTTCTCCCAGATTAGAGTCTGCGCACTTAACCACTACACCAAACTGGTTCAGAGACTGAGAGAGATGTGGAGAGTGACGTGCCACCTCCCACCCGGGAATGGCAGCAGTAGCTGACACCAGCATTGTATGAACAAGTAAATATATTCTGTTAACACCCGGTTACTAAAATGGGTCTGTCTGAAATGACAGGGAAAAAAATGTTAGTAACCAATTCCTGAAATGGAATAGGTAGGCTGTCTGAAATCCTTCAATAGCACAAACCAGAAGCTCTTTGTCTCTCCCTGCCTGTACATTTGGCCATTTGGTCAGTAGAAGATGCCTGAGGCAAGGGCAGAGACTTGTCCATTCTAGTCCTTATGGACTGAGCTGACCGAAGAGAAGAGTGGGGCAGGGGGTTTGCCTGCATGGAGGATGTTCTGACAGTACAGCTTGAAATGAGGTTCTTAGTCTCCCAGCAACAGCCAAGCCTGGCTTCATGAGGGCACTGCTTTAGGAGGTTCAAAAGTTGTTTTGGGGTGTCCCTCTCTCAGGAAAGACCATCCCCTAGTGCAGGGCAGGAGCTTCCAGCCACAGGGGTGGAGCCTGAGGAGGGCGGGGTTTGTGGAGAGGAGGGACTTCAGTGTGGTGTAACTCCATGTTTATTTGTTCGTTTGTTTTATTAGATTTTTTGACCGCCCTTCCTCACTTGTGCAGGGCTCAGGGTGGTTCACAACAGATTAATTTAGTACATTATAAAATCAGTTAAAACTATAAAATTAAAAAATTAAAAAAACATTCAAAGCCTTTAAGTATAGCATAGAGTTCACCTTCCAAATTGGCCATTTTCTCCAGGAAAGCTGATCTCTGTCACCTGGTGATCAGTTGTACTAGCAGGAGATCTTCAGCCCCCACCTGGAGATTGGTGAACCTAGCCTAAAGGGCATCCTTGCTTGAAACAAAGGCTCATGTAGGGTTGCAGGCTCGAGCTTGGGACATTCCTGGAGATTTGAGGGTGGATCTTGGGGAGGGCAGAGTTTGAGAAGGAGTGGGCGCTCAGCAGGCATGTGATTCCATAGAGTCTACCCGACAAAACTACCATTTTCCCCAGGGGCACAGATCTCTAAAGATCAGTTGTAATTCTGGGAGAACTCCAGGCCCCATTTGGGGGATGGCAACCCTACATTAGTATTCTCATCTGCAGGGCCCACCACTTCTCTCAGAGCCTGTTTCTGAAAGTGTTGGGCATACCCTTGAGAAACAACTGACACCAACAAAGTGCTATCAATCTGCACTGAGAGGAACAAAGAGAACATGACGAATCAAATCTCATTAACTGTGCATGGTTTTGTCTGGCTACTGATTTATAAAACAGTAATCAAGCTTTCATTATAAGAACAAATAAAGACAAAAGAAAGCTTGGCCTGAAAATGCCCCAAACGTACTTGTGATCTGTCCTCATAAGGGCTGTTCCACTGCTTCAAAGCTCTCAGGGATGTAGATGTTCTACTGCCTCTCTGCTCAAGCCAGATTGCTTCAGAAAGTACTAAGTACTGCCTCATCCTTTTTTTTTCCTATTAGCTTTTCCAGAAGTCACTTGACACAGATTATGTTAAATTAGAAACTGCAATGAAATGTGAAGCTATTTGTTGGATATTTGCTATGGGATTACAAGAAGGCACACTTAAACACATTCAGGCTTTCCCCAAACTAGAGAGAAAACAGTCAGCAGTGCATAACTTTCACTGAACAAGGTACACAGTACCTTTTGCAAAAGCATTTGTGTAGAATAGTGCAAACAAGACAAATGTAAGTCTTGCTCACATAGTGGCCCATATAGCTCTGTGTTGTTCGCTCCAAATGTCTTCAACCTTTCCAGACTAAGGAATCAACTTTAACCCACAGGTGGCAGCTTGGAATCCACTTTGCTTTAAGCATATGGCAGGAACTCCTGGGACATCACAGCTGTATAACAGTGTTACCAATGCCCAAGGGGCGCTAAGGTTCTTTGACTTGTGTGGCTAGCGGATAAACCACACAGTTAACACAATCATCCAGGCAGTAAAGGGTAACAAAACTATTTATTCAAATAAGGAACATCTCACAGCAAAGTTCAGGGTGAATGTTCAAAGTGTAACAGCTGGGAGCCTGCTTATATGCTCTGGTTGCTCCTCCTCATTTTACATCATCACTGACATCATTTAGATATGCGTAGTTCACTTTCCTTTGTTTAAAAGTCCATTAATCACATACTGGGCACACAGGATGTCATTTGGCTCTATTACAAGCTTTGTAGTGCAGGTGTACTACTCATCCTGCTCACTATATTTGATTTACAACTTTGTTTACTTCTTTGGCTCTACTCTACCTTTGAACGAACTTTATACACACAGAGGGACTGGGTTAATTTTCAGTATCAAATCTATCAATATTGGTTTCTTTTACATTGATACAAAGCATAACATCATTCTTAATACAGGTAATTTCTATTAAAATACATATCTGATGCATTTGATTATGAACATAGCATTTCTAACATTTTTAACTTTTTATAAGTGCCTTTCAATATTGCGAAGGGGTCTAAATCATAAAGCTTTTATAGATATTCTGCTATACCTATTATTCTTGATTTTTGGTCCGTCAGGGAGTTTTACAGAATATTTTTGATATTTTTAAAAGTTTATTTAAGTGTCTAATATACAAAACATACCAGTTTACTTTAACCAGCAGGAGACACTATTCTACAATACAAATTCTGTATTCTTAATTGACCCTTTAATGTGGTGCCAAGTGTCATCATTTAAGACCCATCTGCACCCTTTTTAATGAGCAAATGTGTATGACCTCATCTGCTTGTTAGTAATTTCTTCGGCTGACCTGCCCATGATCATTTTGTCTGGGTCTTCTTAAAAAACCTGGTCAGTTCTGAGTGTACAATCAAAACAGTCTTTTTCTTAAGCTCAATAACTTTCTATAGCAAAACTTATATAGGATAGTTGCTTTTATACATTGCTAATAACATGAGGCTTTCTCTTTTCCAATAATCATTCAGAGACCTCATTATTCCTAGGTCTTTACTCTTAGTTATAAGCATTCAATATGTACTTTTTAACAATTATGCTTTTCTATAAAAGCACCTTAAAAACTTAGATCTATTTTTTTATTCAAACTACAAATGAACTTTTATTCAACTCTATGAATCTTGGCAGGCATCTTAATAATAAATTCTAATGTTGTGCTTTCCAATTAGAATTACTGGCATTACACCAATTAAATTCATTTAAGTGTCTATACAAACCAGCAGAGTTTTTTCTATTTAGAATAATCTGCAAAAAGCTAAAGGTACCATATAAGTATTGCTTATTGATATGTTTAAGCTTACTCAAAACTACTAATAGTTCAATATTGATATGTTAAAACATGAGAAAAAGAACAGCACTATAATTTTCTCTCTGCTGAAATAAACTTCTGACCTCATTCTCTTGAATTAGAGAAGTCCTCATAAATCTCCACTTTTGACAGGTCTTAGTCCAATTAAAAGATGACATAATAACACCTGTTACTTCTAGTTAGGAAAAACTTCCTGTCAATTAAAAAAGTTTTAAACACTTGCTCTTTACAACTGTTCTTAGTGTTAAAAACTGTTTGCTAATTATCCAGGAAAGCCCCAAATAATTTATCCCAAAGGTCCCCTGGAATTCAGCAATAATCAATTTTTAAAAAATCATTTGAACCCTGAACTCTGGTCCTACAACAGCATAGTCACATGACAGAAAGAGGAACCAGGGTTGTGTGGCAGGCTTCACCAGTATCAAGGCCTTGATTGTGAGCAGAAGATGACAACAGCTGTAGTCAAAAATCACAACCTAAGCATCAGGAGGTCTAGTAAAATGAGGAATAAGCCACCACAGGAACACTCAGTGACCAAACTTTTCAAAAGTTCTCCTTGGCCACTTTCCTTATCTGGACTCTGTGTCACACCTGAGAACACTGATCCATTGGCTGAAGGCCACAGAGCAGCTCTGATTTACAGCAGCTTTTAGAATATTAAGCAGAAAGGGCTTTCCCAATGGATACTATCTGGGATCGTTCAGTTGGAAATGACACAAACTAAACCTTGGGCCTTCTTCATCAAAGTAGTCACAGCCCTTTCCCTACTATTGAGTGACAGCCCTCTCCTCTCCAAAAAAAACCCTCTCTGTCTTCAGCTCTCACTCAACTTCAGCTCAAGCAGTTCTGCTAACCTGACCACGCATTTCTGTGAGACTTCTGAATCTAATCAATAAACCAGACCTTTGATGAAGAAAGAAGTTCTTTTATTCTTAATGATGCTTCAGGTACTTTATGTTTGTTAGAGATACTTGGTTACAGACAGCAAGGATTAATATACCCCCCACCTTCAGGTAATAGCAGGCAGAGGGCCAATCAGGATGATTACAAAAAGCGTGAAATTCTCTAAGCCGTTGGTTCTCACAGAAAAGGCGCAAAAGCACTAAAATCCCCCCCATGCCCCTTAGTGACCTCTAATTGCACTTTGCGGACCAGACACCTGGCTAGAACAACAGTTCCACAGTTCTCCAAGGTTACAAAAGCAGATAAAACATTCGAGTCTCCAGAGAGAGAAAAGGGAGGTGACGAGACAAGATAGCCAGGCTGTTTATGTGACGCAATGGAATGCAGCAAGCCATCCTCCCGGAGAAAGAATGATACATTAAGCAGGACAGGCAATAAACCTCAAGGCAAACTGTAAATTACAGATAGAGACCCCAGATACCAGCAATTAATGGCAGAGACTTTAGGGTACTCTGACAATTTCTAAGATAAGTTTCTTGATAGGTGCATTCTTAAATCCACACAAAACAAATAGTGTTGTATAGTGGCTATTATGTTAATCTACGACTGGACAGCAAGGGATGTATTCTCTGTTCAGCAGTGAACTGGGTGACCTTTTGGGAAAATTAACCACCTGCCAGTTTAGCTTACATCAGTCACAAACAGGAAGTAGACTTTTCTATGGAGTGTTCAATAGCCCATTTGTGACTGTGTGTAGCATATTGTTTTAATGTATTCTTTCCTAACAGTGCAGTTCTTAGATCGAGCCACACTTCCCTTCCACCAGTCCTAGTTGTGTTGCTGGCTGGCTCAGCAGGCAATTGTTTAAACAGATGGTTAAATTAGCTACAAATCAGATGAATCAGTCACACATAAATGCAGACTTTAAAAAAACGATTGCAGTGTTTGTCTAGGTAGACCTTAATAATATTAATGGCTGCCCAACTGTTTGGATTGGCAGCATTGTTGCACATGAGCATGCTTGTCTGATGAAAGTTTAAATTCCTCAGTGCCGAACTGAACAAACCCAGTGATTTGCTAATGTCTGATCATTACAGTTAGATGTAGTAAATCTGACTGTTAAATACATTCACCGTGAAATTCATGGCATCCCTTGGGACATTAGGCCAGTCATTATTTCTCAGTCTAGCCTACCTCACAGAGTTCTTGTGAAGAACAAATAGGAACGATCACATGTATGACACCTTGCCTGGAGATTTGAGGATGGAGCCTGGGGTACAGTGCCATATGGAGTCCACCCTCACATCTGTTTTCTCCAAAGGATCTCTGTTTGGTATTGTGGTTAAGTGCGCAGACTCTAATCTGGGAAAATTGGGTTTGATTCCCCACTCCTGCCGTTGCAGCTGCCGGATGATTTTGGGCAAGCCATAGTTCTGTCAGAGCTGTTCTTGAAAGAGCTCTCAGCCCCATCTACCTCACAGGGTGCCTGTTGTGGGAAGGGGAAAGGAAAGTAGTTTTTAAGCCACTCTGAGACTTCAAGTGAAGGGCTGGGTATAAATCCAATATCTTCTCTCTTCTCTTCTTCTACTCTGGGATGAGCTGTAATTCCAGAAGATTCCCAGGTCCAACCTGGAAGCTGGCATCCCTAACAGTTCGCCAGTGAAGAGTACTGGACTCGGGAGACCAGGAACAGTGAAATCATGAAGCCTTTATTGAGTGATTCAGCATGCCCAGTAGATGGTCAGAACAAGCATGCTTACAGGGCTCCAGGGCACTCATTATATGCTGGCTGGAACCACACCTCCGGCCGCACCCAAAAGACCTGATAGGGGCTTAACATATGCGCATGTTTGTCATAGGTTCCCTGGAGGAGCCTTTGGCCGCATTGGCTCCCCAGGGAGAACCTAGGTCCCACATTGGTGGAGGCTTTGAATCCAGACATCTCCAGATTCAAGCTCCCCTCTCTGCCTGACCATGTGCTCTGGCCATGCGGCGGACACCATTACCTGGGAGCACATGGCAGGCTGGTTGCTACACAGAACATACTACATTACAGTAAGGCAAAGTCCCACCCCATATCCTTTAGGGAAGAAGAAGAAGTTTTTATAATCTGCTTTTCTCTACCTTAAGGAGTATAATAGTAGTGTACAATCATATTCACTTCCCCTCCCCATAATAGACACCTTGTGAGGTAGATGGGCCTGAGAGAGCTCTGAGAGAACTGTGACTGGCCCAAGGCCACCCAGTAGGCTTCATATGGAGGAGTGGGGAATCAAACCCAGATTAGAGTCTGCCATTCTTCATCACTATACCATGCTGGCTGTCAGTACCTCACTCATGTATGTAATCCTAGTAGCTACCGCTTGCAGTCAGTCAAGAAAACCCTGAGCCTCTCTCTCCCCTCCCACTAAGGAACACTGCGCTCTCTCTATGCTTTTCATAAGGCAATTGCTGACTACTTGATAAAAGCGAAATCAGTAGACTGCGATAGTGAGAGAAACCAGAACAAGATTAAAGAAAACCATGTGTGTGTTTTTCATTATAGCTCCTTTAGATGAAGGATTAATTTCATTTTTAAATTAATTACTATAATTACAACCCCTCATTTCTGTAATTATCATAATTAATAATGACAGAAACACACCAATCTAGTGGTGATCCAGCTATCTTTCAGAGGAGCTTGTCCACTATTATACTGATGTTCTCATTCCTTTATAAGCTGCTGAAAGATTCTAGAGTACCTTGAAATAACCTGAAAGCAGTGTCCATCAGGAATATGTAGCGGCCTGTGTAAAAGGTTGGGCACTGAGCTGTCTGCATCCCCCCCCACACACACACACACATTTTAAGTAGCTTGGAGTAGCGTATGTGGTTCTCCTGTTCTCTTTTCTGTCCTCAAAATGACTTCATGAAGTCAGTTAGACTAAGGCTGTTTTTACATCTGACTTTCCCGCTGGAATCATTCTTGTTCCAAAAAAACCTGCGCACACCTCTGTGTGGTGTGAAACCGTGCTGCTACTGAAATGTCCACATCTACTAATTGCCCTCCTGTGGTCAAGCTAGTGTCCAACCAGCTTGATTCTGCTTTAAACAATTGCTGTTGATTAGTGCACTTAGACCCCCTGGAGTGAAATTTCACACCACTGTGAAATCAGCACAGGAAAAGACAGCAGTCAAACTACTTTAGGGTCATTTTACACCTCCCCTCTAAAGTAGTTGACTGCTGTCTTTTCCTGTGCTGATTTCACAGTGGTGTGAAATTTCACTCCAGGGGGTCTAAGTGCTCTAATCAACAGCAATTGTTTAAAGCAGAATCAAGCCGGTTGAATACTAGCTTGACCACAGAAGGGCAATTAGTAGATGTGGACATTTCAGTAGCAGTACGGTTTCACACCAGACAGAGGTGTGGGCAGATTTTTTTGGAACTAGAATGATTCCAGGGGGAAAGTCAGATGTAAAAACAGCCTTAGAGGGGAGTTGTAAAATGACCCTAAGAAGAAAATGACAGGCCCAATAACACAGGATGAACTTTATAGAAGAGTCTCTCCACGTATAAAGAAAACAATGCATGCTGTTGCTGTTTCCACACTTCTGTGGAAGAGGGTGCATTTATATAATCACATACATCAGAAAATGGTCAGCGTATATTGAAGGGGAAATCAAGGAACTGGGTCTCTCCTTGGAATCCCTGTCCATGATGCCTTTTGCTGCCGCATTTCAACAGATTAAATCCAGGCTGTTAGATTCGGAGCGACAAAATTTATACAGCATAGCTAATAGAACTTGCTCCCCTCTGAATTTTGAGATACCCCTTCCAATAGGGCTGATAGCTTCATACCTAACATCTCTACAGGTACCTCAGCAACGCAGAGCGTTTACCCTGGCCAGATGCAATGCTATGCCATCAGCCACCTTATATGGCAGATTTAACAAGGTCTCGCACTTGGCCAGCTATTGCCCATGCAGAAAGAGCTGTGTGGAATCAATTACTCACGTTCTCTTGCACTGTGACTTGTATGTAGATCTAAGGAGCACACATTTACATTCTCTGTTAACTAGTATGGGTGCTTGTTCTGATGCACTCAAGGTGCATAGACTTCTAAGAGGTTCCAGTCCGGACACCCCGGAGAAGGTGGCCAAGTTTCTTTGTCTGGTCTTAAAGTTTTATATATGAGTTTTTAACGGGTTTTAATATGTATAAATTGTTTTCCCAATTTATGCCAATAAAGGCTGACTTGACTTGACTTAATCACATACATGTTTAAACTCTACCAAAAGTTTGAAAAGGGGTTTTAACAGTAAACTCAGAGAGTATTTTGCATCAATTGTCCCTGTGTGCAGCAGATACCACAGTTTGCTGAACCTGATCACAAACTAATCCACCAGTATTCATTGTAAAAAAACCTGCAAATATTTTCAGAGTTCCAAGAAGATTATCGTCATTAAATAACAGCTGCTATGCAATCTGTCCCTATGGTAAGCAGCATTAATTCCTTTAATACAAAGAAACAGAACCTCTTGCTCCAGCTTTCCCAAATGACTTATGCCACTGAGAGACACTGCGTTTTGCCACTTGTGCTATCAGCATAGATTTCATCTGAAACAAAAAATAGTCCCCATTCAGAGTCTCATAAGCAATCAATTTAAATTGTCGCTCTGTAGCTAATTCTTTGCATCTGAAATTAACTGTTTCATATTATCTCTATAGGATTCTCAACAAAAACTTCATCTAAGGGATACCTCTCCATGTGGAGTCTACTTGAAACTGGCTTCAACTAGCATGTGATTCAAATGAGCAGTCACACACTGCATGCAAGGACCTGGCCCTGCAGGCTCATCCTGTACAGCCTCTATGTTGTCTGTCCAACCCCATTTTACTACATAAATTGATACCCATTGGGTGGCTTCTTGCCATACTTTGGGGGGTATGAAAACAAATCAATCCAAAAAGGGTACATACCACTAAGATGATGAACATAAGAACATAAGAGAAGCCAATGCTGGATCAGGCCAGTGGCCCATCCAGTCCAACACTGTCATACAGTGGCCAAAAACACCAGGAAGCCCTCCCACTGTTGCCCCCGCCCAAAAAAACACCAAGAATACAGAGCATCACTTGCCCCAGACTGACAGTTCCCATCTATACATTGTGGCTAATAGCCACTGATGGACTTCTGCTCCATATGTTTATCTAATTCCCTCTTGAAGCCGTCCATGCTTGTAGCCGCCACCACCTCCTATGGCAGTGAATTCCATGTGTTAATCACTCTTTGGGTGAAGAAGTACTTCCTTTTATCTGTTCTAACCCGACTGCTCAGCAATTTCATGGAGTGCCCACGAGTTCTTGTATTGTGAGAAAGGGAGAAAAGGACTTCTTTCTCTACCCGCTCTATCCCATGCATAATATAAACCTCGATCATGTCGACTCTCAGCCGTCGTTTCTCCAAGCTAGAGCCCCAAGCACTTCAACCTTTCTTCATAGGGAAAGTGTTCCAATCCTTTTATCATTCTAGTTGCCCTTTTCTGCACTTTTTCCAATGCTATAATATCTTTTTTGAGGTGTGGCGACCAGAACTGTACACAGTACTCCAAATGAAGTCACACCATCAATGTATACAGGGGCATTATGATACTGGCTGATTTGTTTTCAATTCCCTTCCTAATAACCCCCAGCATAGCATTGGCCTTTTTCATTGCAGTCACACACTGTCTCGACATTTTCATTATCTACTACGACTCCAAGATCTCTCTCTTGGTCAGTCTCCGCCAGTTCAGACCCCATCAACGTGTATCTATAGTTAGGATTTTTGGCTCCAATGTGCATCACTTTGCACTTGGCCACATTAAATGGCATTTGCCACATTGATGCCCACTTGCCCATCCTCAACAGATCCCTTTGGAGTGCCTCACAATCCTCCCTGGTTCTCACCACCCTGAACAACTTCGTGTCATCTGCAAATTTAGCCACTTCACTGCTTACTCCCAACTCCAAATCATTAATAAACAAGTTAAAAAGCAGCGGACCGAGTACTGATCCCTGCGGTACCCCACTGCTTACCTCCCTCCACTGAGAAAATTGCCCATTTATACTCACTCTCTGTTTCCTTTTAATTAGCCAGTTTTTGATCCACAAAAGGACTTGTCCTTTTATCCCATGCCTATTGAGCTTACTTAGGATCCTTTGATGAGGAACTTTATCAAAAGCTTTCTGGAAGTCAAGGTAAACAACATCTATTGGGTCCCCCTTGTCCACATGTTTGTTTACTCCCTCAAAGAACACTAACAGGTTAGTAAGACAAGATCTTCCCTTACAGAACCCATGCTGAGTCTTCCTCAATAGATTTTGTTCATCAATGTGCCTACTATTTTTTTCCTTAGTAACAGTTTCCACCAACTTACCCGGTATCAACATCAGACTGACTGGGCTGTAATTTCCTGGATCTCCTCTGGAACCCTTTTTAAAGATAGGAGTGACATTCGCTACCTTCCAGTCCTCAGGAATGGAGGCAGATTTTAAGGACTACATATTTTTGTCAGGAGATCCAGAAGTTCATATTTGAGGGGGGATGAAACAGGATGGGGGGAATCCCAGAGACTCAAATAATTTTTATAATGATAAGCCATTTCACATGTTGCCAAAATGCCACTCTTCTTCAGAAACAGTTACCTCACTTTAAACCCTTAAAAAATTCAAAGGCACCATAAGATATCAGCATGGAAAAGATGTAACTTCTTCTGCTATTCTCTTTAATTGACAAAGTTACCAGCACATTAACATGCTCTAGATTTTTTTTCCAAATTACAGGTCCAAACCTTAAGAGTAATTTTGAATGCTTAAAATTCTGTTTTGGAAAGCGACAAGAACATATTTCATATGGGAAAATTCACATATCTCCTTCATTCCTGATGGATTTTAAGGCCTCCCTTCTGAGCAGAAGGGTTTCAGCTCTTCAGCATGGCCCCAAAACAGAGTCAGGAAACATACCAGATTTTATATATGGTTGGTGGTATACATTCAGTTTGGTGGAATACAAGTTTTTAGACCTAATTGTTTTGTAAAAAAAAACAAACCATAAACCCAGGGGTACAACAGGGACACTAGCTGTACATATCCTTGGCTTTTTCAGGCAGAATTGGTTCTTTATTTCCACAATGATATGCTGAAAAGTTATTTAGGAAGTGTGACTTTTAAAAAGAAATCTGTATAATCCTTTCCCCAACTTTTTTCATATTCCCTTCACTGTAGTCTGAAACGCAGTTTTTGAATCAAATGTTAATACAGCCCTATAAGGAAGCCCACACTAACAACATCTTTGCCTACATAACAAGTTGTACTGACTCCCCTCTTCATAACAGGGATCATTAAAATTCTCTAGAAAACAAGAAAAAGGTATATGCTGATATTAGTCCTCTATTTAAAAATATGACCCCTGTTTCGGGGGGAAGCAGCTAGAAGGAGTTGAAACAAAAACGGTATGCATTCTGCAGAATAAAAAAAAATGGCTGCTCTGAGCAGTTCTTTCAGATGGATAAAGATCTTCTTGCATTCTCTGGGAAAATAAACAGAATTTGATTTATTGGGTTGGATTAAGCCAGGTTCTTTGTTCAATCTTGGCCAATTCAGCTCCTTTTGCAGCATCCATCCCACTTGGCTTTTGTTCATACAGGTCCCACAGTCCACAACACAGCCTTGTGGGAGGCCAAGAGAAGCCCTTCCTCTCCCTTTCACCAGTATTCCCACCCATTGCCTGCAGGCAGTGTATGAGAATGTATTTTCATAAGAAGAAATTAGAAATGAAGATTGAGAGCCAGAAAAGGTGCATAATAATTTAATTCTTTTAAGAAATCTGAAGGTGGTTCTTTGTAAGGAACAAAAGAATTACCATAACCTGATCTTTAAACAGAGCCATTATCCAATTGCTATCTATAGATGAGCTGCAGTGTTCCACCTTACTGCACCACAGCTTTGGATATCTGTTTTCAAAACACATACCATAAAAGCAACTGGTTTAGTTGTAATTCCTTGTCCCCTGAGACAAGAAGTTTGTGTGACAGTATTTAAGGAGAAAATTTTCAGTACTTTTATAAAACTGATTCCTAAGATTCTGCAGAGAAAGCCATGACACCGGCAGTGAAGTTCTAAACTGAATTGCATTGTTCTAAACACTTAGCAGGGTGTTTAGATTGTATTAGAATCTGTTTAGGATTGTATTGCTAAGAAGTTGAATCAATACATGCATCCTTAGTGTAAAGCTATCACAGGGTTCCCATGAGAGCGTTGGGACCTAAACCCTGATCAAGATCTCACACTAATACTCTCCTCTGGGAATTTCCTAATCTTTGTATTTGTGCATGATCTCTGGAAGTTGTTGAAGGAAGTTGTGATCAAGTACATTTTTGTTCCAGATTGATCCCTCCAGGACTGAGATCTAACCTTATTCGATCTGATATCCCAGCCTCGTTGGTGTTGATGGAGAGCACTCAATTTTCTCTGTACTAAATGTGAGGTGACTGTGCAGTCTCTCTCATTCAATAACACAGGAGGAAGCAGCATTACACCAAACAACTTCAAAGTGCATTAAATGGGAGCTCAAGGAGATGACTGCAATTAGTTTCAGAAATTAATGAATAGTTTGGCAGAAATCCTATTTGGCTGTAATGGCATGGAGGCGTACATAGATTGAGTTTAACAAATGATTGGTATGCCAGAGACCTTATATTAAAATGTCTATGGCTAATGCCAGAAAGTCAAAATCCAAAACAATGGGTGGTGCTATGCATTACTGATGGCTTCAGACTGCATGCTAACTATACAGCACACAAATAGGGAAGGCTTCATATTCATTGTCTTACAACACATAAAACTCAAAACAAACCATATGAGTACAAAAGGGAAGGCATTCTAGCTAGAAAGGTTTAATTCAGATGGCTTTTACAAATACCTCCCTTTTTGTTTAAATGTATTCCTGCGCAATTATCCATTTTTCCTCTGAGAAAATGTTATAATTCAGCAAAGGGCAAAGCTATTGATTTATTTACTTCATTTATACTCCACCTTCCTCCCCAACTGGGACCCAAAGTGGCTTACATAATCTCTTCCATTTATCCTCAGAATAACCCCTTCTCAGATGTGGAGGAGGAGGAGATTGGAGGAGGAGGAGGAGGAGGAGATTGGATTTATACCCCGCCCTTCACTCACTTGGAGTCTCAGAGCGGCTTACAAACTCCTTTCCCTTCCCCTCCCCACAACAGACACCCTGTGAGGTAGGTGGGGCTGAGAGAGCTCTTTCCCAAGCTGTCCTTGAGGGAACAGCTGGTACAGAGCTATGGCTTGCCCAAGGTCATCCAGCCAGGTGCAAGTGGAGGAGTGGGGAATCAAACCCGGTTCTCCCAGATTAGAGTCTGTGCACTTAACCACTACCCCAAACTGGCTCAAAATTGTGTGCCCAGCCCAAGAAGCCAGCAAGCATCCATGGGAGAGTAGGGATTCACGTTTAGGTGGCCCAGATCTTAACCTGGTTCCCTAATGACTACATTATGCTGGGTCTCAAGCATGGGTTACATTTCAGAAGTACTCTGAAATGTGTCCGGTACAAAACATTCATAATTCTCTGGCTCTCTTGACTATGCAGATCATTACCATGCCAGACCGGATGCCACAAGACTGTACATATACCCACCCCATTCCACTTCAGTGGCTGCCAATATGGGATGCATGAGTACATGCAACATGATTGCTTGATATCAAGTGCTTCCTCAAATAGGCATTACACACAGATGCCATTTTGTTGGGAAATGTGTATTTATGTATTTTAAATCTTAGTGTATTGCTTGCTGTCATCTTTGCCTTTTCTACTGTAGTCTGATCTGGCCACAAGAGAGTGGTAGGGCTTGCCTGGATGTGCTAATTAGAATACATGTCTTCAGAGACTGTTTCACTGGAGCTGGCAACTAGACCACAGGCACTTCACATTAATAGCAGGGTTATAGGTTTTGCAGAAATTAGATGTTAGTACTGTGGGTTTTTTATTAAGATTAATTAATTAATATTTATATCTCACATTTCCTATAACTCAAGGCAGTTTACAAATTCAAAATGTATTTTTAAAAAAAAAAAAAAATCTGACTGCCTACCTGAAACTCAATAGTACTTGAGTCTAACAGCAATATGTATGTATGTGTGTATGTATGTATAAACAGGGCAAACAGGTCAAACCATACACCAATGGATAAATGGACACAAATCTGACATCAAGAATCACAGAACTGAGAAACCTGTAGGAAAATAATTCAACCTCCCAGGACACTCAGTGGGGGGCCTCAAAGTAGCTGTTTTATTGCAAAAGAGCTTCAGAATCTGACTATAATGGGCAATTGCTGAGTTACAAATTATTACAACTCTCAAAACAATGGAACCCCCATGCCTTAACAGAGATATCGGTTTCTTATCTCACTACATATGTTAATGTCATTCAGTTCTCACATCTTTTTGTAAACTTTTATTATGCTGTGTGCTAATCTTGAGGACATGGAAACCCTACACATGCCTGAAAACAAAGTTCTGAGCATGAACCTCCCAGAGTATGTCTGGGATAGGGATGGGCACAAACCAAACCATGAAGCAAAATTCAGCATAAATTTTGCCTTGTTCATGATTTGCAAACTACCGTCATGAACTTCCATGAACTTTTAAAAATGTACAGTACAGTACATGGTGGTTTGTGGCAGTTCATGGATACAGCAGGAAGCAGGGGTTTAAAGGGACTCTGAGTCCCTTTAAATCTTTGCTTTCTATTCCCCAGGAAAGCTGCAAAAACAGCTAAGCGGCTGGGAGCTCCTCCCCACCACTCAGCTGTTTGGGGGTGCTTTCTTATGCAGTCTCTTTAAAGGGACTGCACAAGAAAGCAAAACAGCTCAGCAGCTGGGAGAGCCTCCCCAACACTCAGCTGTTTGGGGAGCTTTCTTTTGCAGTCCCTTTAAAAAAACTGCACAAGAAAGCCTGAAACAGCTAAGCAGTGAGGAGCAGGGTGCTCCCCGCCACTCAGGTATTTTTCAGGCTTTCTGCAAACCCTGTTTAATGAGGCTGTGGTCCCTTTCAACAGGGTTTGCAAGGCCAAGAATCATGAACTGGTTCAGTTTGCAAACAATCCTCCCAGTTTGGTTTGTGGTTCGGTTCATTCGTGGTTCGGCCATGAACCGCAAACTTCATTTTTTCAGTTTGTGCCCATCTCTAGTCTGGGATACCGGAGCAAAGCAGACATGCAGGAGACATGAGGACTTCGTAATGTGTGATTAGGCCCTGAAATAAGATATACAGTTTCCCTGTTACCTAAATGTAATTAAAAGGATGATATATTAGTAGCGCAGCAATGATTTTATTGCCAAATTCAACAATAATCCTATGATTATTCAAGAATAATCCTATGAATGAAAAGAACTGTAGCCCCTCAGGTGTTTACATCAATCCAATACATTATGTCTTGATATTTTCTACAGTTAGGACTAAAATATAAAAACTAAAGAGTGAGTTGTCATATGACAACAGATACAAAAATGGACTGTGTCTCTCAACCAGTCATTAAAAAACCCCAACAAGTTATAAGAGAAACAAGTTACCTTTCCGTGGCCACATCCACACTGTCACTTTTGTCGCTCATTTCTCCATATTGCTTCAGGGTCCCCCACCCCCCATATGTTTTGCTCTCTCTAGTAGTCCCAGAGGGAGCAAAACACATGTGGAAAAGGGGGGGGGGCAAAGCAATAGGGAGAAATAAGCGACAAAAGTGACAGTGTGGACGTGGCCCGTGTGTCCCCATTTTCTATCCCTTACAGAGAAGGTAATTTTGAAAAAGACTGAAGAAAAGTGTCTTTCTATTGATAGCTAATGCGGTATAATGGTTAGAGTATCACTAGAAGTTGGGAAGCCTAGGTATGAATCCCCAGTCTGCTGTGGAAGTTTGCTGCTTCACCTTGGACCAGGCACTCACTTTCTCCCTAAACTACCTCACAGGATTATTTTGTGAGGATAGCTTGATGAATAGGAGAATGATGTTATAAACCACTTTGGCTCCCACTGAGAATAAAGTAGCATATAAATCTATGATGTTCAGTGTTTCCTCCCTGCTTTGACTTCTTTTTAAAGATACAGTCATCATCATATAGCTGTGATTGGATAAATCAAAGAAGAAGATGGAGTTGCAGATATGCTTTGGCATGTGTTTAATGCTTCAATTAAATGCAGATTTGCTTGAGAATATGTTCCACTGAACTTAGGGAATCTTACCTTTGTGCAAACATGTCTTAGATAACATGAATTTGAGAAGACAGACGACACTGGCAACTAAAAAAATGCAAATAGTGCAGGAAAAAGACTATTCCATCTCTGCCTATTACACTAAATGAGAAAACAGATTTTCTTTTTATTGCAAGACATAATTATGATAACTGGTAATTAGTCTAATGTGTTTGCACAGAGCAAGAGCTTTTTTATTCTTCAGGGCCTGAAAGCCTCAGATGAAAAGCTAAGACACCATGTGTTACATGGTTATATGGCATATGCTGGAGCTGTAGAAAAAAATATAAGCTTTACAAAGCTTGCTACAGTGTTGAGATGAAAAATACTTCTCAGGAATTTCATGCAGCATTGGTCATTTGTATGTTTCAAAGATGTATGTATGTCCAGCTGCGTTGGAGATATATAGCCTAGCTTCAAAAGTTATTTTTGTAATTTGTCCATGAGTCAACTAGGCCAGTGGTCCCAAACCTTTTGAGTATGAGAACATGGTTTTAACACCAAAAAAAATTTCAGACCCCCCCCCCCACAAACATTATAGTAGTTGTTCTATTAGTATTCATTGATTAAGAAAATATATAACGACAAAAAGGTCAAAATGACAAATGCTTAGTGAGTATACGGATTTGCATCCCCATCCCAGGGGTACCTTTCCCCCAGGTTGGGAAGCACTGATGTAGGCCATTTGGTTACAAAATTCATTACAGGACACTACAGGGGCTCTCTTTCCTGTGAAAACGGAGAAAAGAGTAAAGTCTAGAAAAATATTAGACAGATAATATCTATCTTGAGTTTGAGAAGAAAAATTGAGAACAGAGATTTGTAGGGCACTTCTACAATTCAAAAGGACAAGGTAGTTTCAGCCCTTCTCTTTTACTACATGTTGTGTTTGATGAGTTAGTTTCTTTGGCTTTTAGAAGGTATTTGAAATTAAAATTAATTACTGCAGTCCCTTGAATTGCTAACCATTTCTTAATTATCCATTACTTTATAGTGGTGAGAGTGGTGCAAGAACAGGTTCAAATCCCCATTCTGCTATGAAGCTTGCTGGTGGAGTTGCTATAGGGATAACACGGAAGAGGATAGAACCATGTATATTGTGCTAACACTCTTGAAAGAATAGAAGAACAAAAATGAAGTGTATGTATGGAAAACCCATACATATAGTTGAGAATTAACAAAATTGTATTCCTGTTTAAAATGTACCACATTTAAGTATGAAGAGCTGACCATTTCTTCTTGAAAATGGTTTCTCTCCAAGACAGTATTTTTGTACTGTTCCTCCTCATGTCTTCATACATTACCTATTTGTAGAAATTTCTAAAATATCAGTTCACTGTAGATACAAGGATAGATGAGACCAACATGACAGCAATGCTTTTTCTTTGAACATCATGACAGAATCTTTGTAATTAAAACAGCCCGCCGTTTGTGGACCTTGGAACAAGAATCGTGACCTTCTAATTCAGCCTGTCATAACTGGATAAATGATCTGTTTATGATCTGCAATTACACCTGGAGAATGAAAAAAGTGTCCCCTTGCATTGTACTATTGTATGTGAAGAAAACACATTTCCATTCTTATTTAAAAAAACACTAGCTGTAGAACTATGGCAAGAGTAGTATGAACAATGATATACAAAAAAAGAAAATCTCTGTGAATAGTTTTTGCAAAGTACTTTTATGCTATGAATTAAATAGACCTGACATATTTAAAGAAAGGCATGGTAATAGGAGTAAATTGCATTGAATAAATCATATGCTATTGCCACTGACAGTCTGAGGGCTAGAGTAAATGTCTCTGCCTCAAAAATATCCCAGGGCAACCAACCAGAATCAATATCATAACTGCTCTGCAAAGTCAATAAGGACATAAAATCTCACCTCTATGACCAGCCATAGAATCTGGGACAAAGTCTACACTAACTTTTGAACCTTTTGTGCACTAGCCTTTCATAGGACCAGTATTCTGGGATACTGTCTTAATACTGAAAATTTGTTCCGCCCCTGGAGTGTACTATTATAATCAGTAATAGCTGTTGCATTTTCTATATGGCAGCTAGACGAAGACTGTATCATACATGGCATTGTGAGATCAACCACCAGGATTAAATTTAAAGCAATTTTCAGTGAAAATATATGCCTGGTCCGAAGTTGTATGAATATCAATATACTAACAAGCAAGCATGTAATATAAGAAATACAATTTCTTCTAGAAGCATGACACAGAAGAACTGTTAGCACATGAAAAAAGACAATCTTTCCATTAAGAATGTTCAGAACAACAGCTCAAACCCTTTACCAGCTGTACTAGAAAAAACTTCAAATTTTGCTCAGTGGAGAGGCAGGATCCATCCCACTGTTGACCTGGGCTGTTTAAGACTTGCACTAAAAAGGAGAATGCAATCCAGTATTTATATGGATCTCTACAAATGCAAGCCAGTAAAGCTGCTCAGCCTAGTATACACTAGTCGGCATATTTTAACCAATCTTTAGGGCTCACAGAGTGGCTACAGACTGGTGAAACAGTGGATATTCTCAGTCTCAATCGCAACCCTTTCAAAGTCTACCAGTGAAATAATAGAGATCTAAATTAGTGGTGGTGAGTATTCATTATCCTCAGAGTTGTGTAGTATTCTAGATTAGTGTGTCTTAATCACAAGTATCTGTGGTTTTAAAATGGAGGGCTTTTTATTCAAGGAAGTCTACATAGCACATAGATTTTTAGACAAAATAATAATAATTGAAATACATTACTGTTAAGTGGATCTGTAACTGGTTGACAGATCGCACCCAAAGAGTGCTTGTTAATGGTTCCTCCTCGTCTTGGAGAGGAGTGACAAGTGGAGTGCCTCAAGGATCCTAGGACCTGTTTTGTTCAACATTTCTATAAATGATTTGGATGAAGGAATAGAGGGAATGCTTATTAAATTTGCAGATGATACTAAATTGGGAGGGGGAGCAAATATGGTAGAAGACAGGATACAGGATGATCTTGACAGGCTGGAAAACTGGGCTAAAACAAATAAAATAAATTTCAGTGGGGATAAATGTAAAGTTCTGCATTTAGGTAGAAAAAATCAAATGCATAGTTTTGGAATGGGGCAGTAGTTTTGGCAGTAGTATGTGTGGAAAGGATCTATGGGTCTTAGTTGACCATACACTGAACATGAGTCAGCAGTGTGATGCAGTAGCTAAAAAGGCAAATGAGATTTTGGGCTGTATCAATGGAAGTATAATGTCCAGATCACACAAAGTGAAGGTATCGCTTTACTATGCTCTGGTTAGACCTCACCTAGAGTATTGTGTTCCGTTTTGGGCACCACAATTTAAGGATATAGACAAGCTGGAACGTGTCCAGAGGAGGGCAACAAAGATGGTGAGGGGTCTGAAGACTTGGTCCTATGAGGAAAGGTTGAACAAGCTGGGTGTGTTTAGCCTGGAGAGGAGATGACTGAGAGGTGATATGATAACCATCTTCAAGTACTTGAAGGGCTGTCATACAGAGGATGGTGTCGAGTTGTTTTCTATTGCCCCAGAAGATCAGACAAGAACCAAAGTGTTGAAATTATATCAGAAGAGTTTTTGGCTAAACATTAGGAAGAACTTCCTGACAGTTAGAGCAATTCTTCAGTGGAACAGGCTTCCTCAGGAGGTGGTGGGCTCTCCTTCTTTGGAGATTTCAAACAGAGGCTAGATGGCCATCTGACAGCAATGCTGGTCCTGTAAACTTAGGCAAATCATGAGAGAGAGGGCAGGAAGGGTTGCATCAGTGCTTAGCTCTTGTGGCCCCTTCTTACATGCCATGGGAAATGCTGATTGCCACGTTAGGGTCAAGAAGCAATTTTTCTCCACATCAGTTTGGCTGGAGATCTTGGAGGTTTTTTGTCATCTTCTGTATGTGGAACAGCAGTCACTGGGGATGTGAGGGGAGGTATTTGTGAATTTCCTGCATTGTGCAGAGGGTTGGACTAGATGACCCTGGAGGTTCCTTCCAACTCTATGATTCTATGAGAAAAAGGAAAGGGGGGTGCTTTAAGGTGTCTTTCTACAGATTAGTCCTCATTTAACACTCTTTAACCAGACTTCCATATTCATAACCAGGTGCCCCTTAAATATATTTCCAGACATACAGGAATCATTTATCTATGAGCTTTCCTCAGGTAGGTGGAAGAAGGTTTGAATAATCCAAGCACGTGAGCTGGAAGCATCAATTCCATGAAGACGACTCACAAGATTAGTCACTTCTTACATGGTTGGATCATTTGGACGTTTTCCCAGCCACGTGAGAGCCTCTCAAAACTGAGAAGCTCTGATGCAGTTAAGAGAGGGTGTAAAAACCCCTGAGAACAGCTCAGGCAAATGTTCTTCCCATGCTTTCCACATATCCAAAAGGGTACCATGTGATAGTGAGCACTGGACCAGGATCAATATGTATAGTGTAAGGATGGGATCTTGCTTATGGACCTTGAGAATAACAGCAAGATAACAGATAGCAAAACGATATGGGTGCTTTCAAGGCTGCTACTTAACTGATTTTACAATACTTAATCAGACTCCTCCACACACAAGATATTTTCCTTTAAATACTGTCCACTCTATTACTTAACCTTATGACTCGTATTCCGTGTTTCGAGTGTTTGGCACTCCATGTGGTTCCTGTTCAACACACTGCACAGTAAATTGCCAGAGAACAGATAAATTATTCCCATCAAGAAGCTAAGCACCACTTGGCTGTGGTTTAAGTAAATGGTCTCTGCCTTGTCCTTGACAGCATCCTTGGGGAAGTACCTGCCAGCTTTTCGGCAGACAGATTAATGTCTGAGCACTGTAAAAATCACAAATTGTCATATTTGTGTTGTATGTTACTAATTCACCACCTTCCACCAGTTAACAGAGTGAAGCAGGAAACATGAAAAACAAATAGCGTGTCTAGTCTTTCCTTCTGATGTTATTTTTTTATTTTTGATGATAGTGCCTTCAAACAACATTTGAACTATCAAGCAATCCTAAACAGAGTAACGTTCTTCTTAAGCCCATTGAGTGGCTCCAAGTCATCAGGAGGGGCCAAAAGGCTGCCGGCCTTCTTATGCCTTTGTTTGTTTGTTTGTTTGTTTGTTTGTTTGTGTTGTGTATTGACCATGCGGTCGCCATGTGCTCCCATAATGGCAACCGCCATGTGGCCAGAGCACATGGACATGAAACTACCTGAGCTTCAGCCAGGTAGAACAAAGGCCAGGTGGATTCAAACCGGCCACCAATCCTGTACCTAGGTTTCTCCCAGGGAACCTATGAAATGTCAATAGACTGATAATAGCCTATCAGGCCAGTTGGGTGAGGTCAGGGGATTATCCCTGACCAGCATAAAAGGAGGGCTTCGAGCCCTGGGTTGTATGCTTCATCTGGACCAGCAATAAAGATCTAGCTGTTTCACTATTCCATGGACTCCCGACTCCAATACTTTTCAGTTTGCTTGCTTGCTTAAAACATAAGCTGTTTATAATATAAATAAAATATCACAAAACAATAATGATAAAACTCATAAAATTTGCAGTTTAAAAACTCCAGTTAGGACTGCCAATTATAAAAGCTAAATCAATCAAAACACAGTCCTAAATAAAAACTGTCTTCAGGTTGTTCAATCATTGTGGGGCTATCATGGAAAAGGCCCTCTCTTGTGTATCCCACAAAGGAACTTCTTTGATTGGTGGGACAGTGGCTTCCTGGTCCTTAAGTGGCTCCTAGTCTGTTGGCTCTCTGGAGAGAGAATCCAGATATTATCACAGAGAAGGGTCACAGGGCCACCTGTGGAGTGTACAGAAGTGCTGGTGCCTTGGAGACAGGGTCTGAGACAGTTTCCATGTCATCCAAAGAGTCTGCCTCAGTGGAACCGGGGCGGGGCCATGACACTTGTGACCAGTGAGCAGAATGAGAGCTGAACTTGCAGGGGTTCAAGCAATCTTTAGTTTTAGCTAACAAAAGCATTTTCTGCACTTGCTGCTTTTGTCAACATTAGGTCCCCCTACTATTGTGCATGGTTTTGTTTAGGTTTTGCTAATACAATACTAACTGCACATCACAACTCACTGCAATAATTTCCATTGAAATGGCCATGATTTAACTTATTTATTTATTTATTCATTCATTCATTCATTCACATTTTTACCCCACCCTCCCCACGAACGGGCACAGGGTGGCTTACAAACAGCACACAGTGTCAATCAGATAAAACAGTTTAAAACAAGATTAAAATATAACAACAACAATAACAATACAGGTAAAGTGCTCGCGATGGTGTTGATACTAGACATTCAAGTGGCATTCTTGCTAATATCTAGGTGCTGACCTCAGGGTCCTGTTCAGCTCTCCGTCCAGCCCAACGTACACCAAATAGTCCCCATAAAACACAGGAAGACTTTAAGCAGTGCACACATGTAAGTGACATACCTTTCCACTAGAGATGGGCATGAACTGGCTGACAGACTAAAGTTCGTCATGGATTTTGGCCAGTTTGTGGTTTATGAAGCAATGTTCATTAACTGAAGAACCACCACGACCTTTCATGAATTTTGGTGCAGTTCATGGCGATTCAAGTTTCTGCTCTTCACGAAAAACAACTGAGCAGAAAGCAGCATTTAAATGTCCTGGAGCCATTTAAACTGAACAACTGAGCAGTGATCCCCACAGCTCAGCTGTTTGAAAACCCCTGCTTTCTGCTCCCCATGGCCTTTCACAAACAGCAAAAGGGCGGATTTAAATGACTCAGAGCCATTAAAACCAAGCAGCTGAATAGTGGTCCTGCCGTTAAGCTATTTGGAAACCCCTGCTTTCTGCTCCTCGCAAAAAGCCGTGTGGAGCAGAAAGCAGGGGTTGAAACTTCAAATGGCTTACAAACTGATACGAACTAGGTCAGTTCCTCCCAGTTCATATGGGTTTGTGGTTCAGTTCATGGTTCATCCACAAACCATGAACCAAACTGAACAACAAAAATGCAGTTCATTTCCATCCCTAGTTTCCACTTACATTTCAGATATCCAGTCTCAACATTAAGGTTAACATCTGCAATGTGATAGCTACTGATCAAAGAAGAGACTGCTGTTCATTTTCCTAAAAACAAAATCAAGGCTGCTACCCTATGCATACTGACTTGCAAGTAAACCCCGCTGAAATAGAAGGAACATACTTCCGAGTAAGCAATGATAGCCTGACCAGAAAGCCTATTAATTTCCTTTTTATAATAATAGTTATCTATGCCTGGAGCTGGAGCCCAACTAAGGAAATTTCAATGAGCTACCATTGCAAATTCCAATCAAAGGGCTGCTAAACTTCTGAAATGCAAGAATTACATATTGACAGTAATTACAGTAATTGAACTTATGGTGAGCAAACTGTGGTCATACCACCTCTGGTATATTGTTCTCAGGGTTCCATTGCTGGATATTGAAGGCTGTGTTGGATAGCGGCGATAATGCAATAATGAAAATGGAAGTTTCTCTACAGAGATTGACCTAGTGTGCAATTAGTTATTTCCATCAATATCCCATTTCACAAGTTGTGTTATGACATGTGTCTTTCTCTATGTGAAACATAATTCAGGGGGAAAGAAATCATACCACACTCTACTCTGTTACGCATATACATTTTCATTATATAGCTGACCAAGATCGGTCACATTTCACTGACCTTTCAAGCAGAATCTGTTGAGATTCATCACATTTATTTCCCTCTCACCCTTCATCCAAGGATCTCAGGGTTATGCATAGGAGGTTACTCAGTTTTCTGCTTGCATCTGTCATATGAGGTAGATTCAGGCTGAGAAACAGTGACTTGTCCATGTAAGAGTAATGCTACACTTGGATTTAAATACAGGTTTCAGTGTTTCAAATGCAACACCTTCTCTATGACAACACAGCACTGCCCATAATTGGAAAAGGAAAAGCATGGACTGATTTAAATTAATGACTATAACTTCCTGACAGATTTAAATGTAAGTATTCAAACAATACCACTGTGATATAAAGGGTGCGTTCACACAGGCAGTTCTGAGCCATCTGGAAATGCTTTGAGCCGGCTCAAATCTGCCGTGTTCAGACAGGCACAGCTGGCTCCCGTCCCCAGCTGTCACCTACCGGTGCAAATAGTGTCTCAAAATGTTGGTTTTTTGAGACCAGGTCCTTAGGTGGTTTCAGCTGTCTTCTTCCAGCTCAAGCCGCCTTTTCCTTGTGTGAGCGTGCAGTCGTCTTCAAGCCACTTCCGATCCCCCCCCTTCCCCGCAGAAGCCTCCAGCTTCCACTTTTTGTCCGCCATTTTTTTGTTTTTGCCAAGAAGCGCATGAGTGCCCATACATACCAACATTTAAAGAACATATCATTAAATGGCCGCTTGTTCAATAGTCTACATAATGTGGTATTAACGGTAAGCTAATTTTTCGGTGAAGATTTTACTGCGGAGTGTTATAATGTGAGTGAGATCACTGTGCTCTGCAGTACTATCAACAGGAAGCAGTGATTCGGTTGAATGGGTCTGCACATGCGCGAAAAATCTTTTTTCATTAAACCTACGTATGAATGTTTGTGCGCATGCGCAAGTGGCAAATTTTTTTAAAAAGGAATACGCTCCCCACGCCTCGGTAGTGTAGATGCCGGGGAGCCGCTTGAAGACTCTTCAAGGCAAGGTCAGTGTGATTTCATACGGGCGGAACAAGCCGTTTCAAGCCGGCTCCAGCAGGCTCCAGCAGGACCGTGTGAACACACCCAAAGTTTCATCTGCAGCCTATAGTGCTTTAGGGGCACAACTAGATATACTGCAAGTATTTTTGTAGGTGGGAGGCCTGTACAGGCAAAAGGCAAGCACTTTTCCCAGTGTTAATTGCCTTTGGTTCTTTTGGAGTCCAAACTGCAAAATAAAATTCTTTCATGCTATGTTACCTACTATCTAACATCATCTCATAAATTAATTGTTCAGCCAAGAGTTTTCTCTGTCTTTAATGGCACCTTGCAGTACTCAGTGCCAAGGCAATCTTCTTTCTGTCTATAATGCAATAATGGCTGAAAACAAAATGACATTTGATCAATTCCAAATTATCAGAAAACATTCTTGACACTGAGGCACACAACCCTATTGATTTAGGTGAAAATGTGAGAACCCAGAATACTGTACAAAATAGAGCCTGCTGCTAAACCAATAGAATCAGAGTATGCAGAGTATTTGCCATCCCCTTCTTCAATCAAAGAAGAATGGGATGGCAAAGGATGAGATGGTTAGACAGTGTTAGTGATGCAACAAACATGAAATTAAGCAAACTCCGGAGCACCACAGAAGACAGGAGGGCCTGGCATGATGTAGTCCACGGGGTGCGACTGAACAACAACAACAACAACAAATGCAAAGATACCAGAGAGAAGAAAAAAATGGTAGATTATTTTCTTAGTTCAAAATGGATCCATTTTGTAGACTGCTGCCACTAAAGGACACAAAAAAGAATGAGACCAGAAATACAGCAGCAACAACAGTAGTAGGAACAGAAGGAAGGGCAAAGAAAGATTAAACCGTATTTAAACAGATGATTCAACACAGAATTATTAATAATAATAATTGGGGGTTTCAAGGCAAGAGATAAGCAGAGGTGATTTGACATTTTCTCCCTCTGCATAGCAACCTAGATTCCTTAGTGGTCTCCCAGCCAAGTAGTGGAGTTCCATGCTGGGAACTTGATTCCCAGGCATATGGGGGCCTAATTTGGATTGGGACTAGTGTTTCTAAGAGAAATTCTCTTGGTTCCTCTTTACTCAACTTCTCCATAAAATCCATTTTTGTTCCTCTTTTTAGGAATCTGGAGTCTATTCTGAATCAATTCCATTTTGATCAAAGACAAATTCAAGGAGAGGAGGGCTAGGAGAAGAAGCCCTGCAAAATTTCAGAATATCACTCTGTAGATACTCAGAGGCAGGCAATGTCTTCCCAAACCTTCCTATCATTTTGCTAGAGCACCACTCTGTGGCGTGTAACATAAAACTGCAGCACAGACTGGAGTTTTAAAAAGGATGTATTGATTTCTCTTCAAAGAGAAATTTCTCTCTTGAAAGAAAAAAGGGAGAATGGCCATATCTGTAAAAAAATGAATTTTGGGGGAAAAATTACTCTCCACATAACTACTCTGACCTGAACTGGTCCTTAGGCACTGCTATTTGCCATTTGGGGAAACTTAATTTTACTGATGGTTGCATGTAAGCTTCTGAGCTATTTCTGGATAGAAAAACAACATGTGTGTAAGAAGGAAGTACCATGGACCCAATCCAAATTGTGCCCCTGGAAATTGAGCTTCCTGCATGGAATTCCTGGTATATATCTGTTGACAGTCCAAGAGTCCACCAACAGGACTTCATAGTGTGTCAATCTGCCCTCAGCTAAATACAGCTCAAAAGGAACTCTAGGACCACTTTCAGGCAGGCTTTGTGCCCCAGTGTGATGGACTGTCAAGGGTCAATGCCTGCCAGAGTCTGAGAACCTTTGAGTGACAGGCAGTTTGAACAGCATTCTGTTGGGCGAGTCAGTTAGGAAATGACAGTTGGGAACTTACAGGTGAAGAAGAGACAGTTAAGCACTGGCTGTGGATCTGGAAGGAGGAGCGAGTGGATCAAGGAGGATCCTCGTTCGAGCTAAAAAAGGGGAATAACTTCTAATAAAGAGAAGTGATCCCTGCCCACTTAAGACGGGAAATAGCTTCTAGAAAAGAGGAGTGATCACTGCTTGGTGCATAAAGAAGGATTTCAGGAACTTGGGTCTCCGTTCCTGCCTTCAGAACTTTACATGTGGGTGAAAGTCAGAAACCTATGCTTGAGTGTTTAAGCAGAAACTGAAAAAAAGCCTTTCTCCTTAAAGTTATAAAGACCTTGTTGAATAGCAGAAACACTTACTTGTTGGCAACAAATTATCTGGTGTTTGTGTGAATAAAAAGTTACCTCAGTGTTATTATCTGTTCACCTCATACATCCTCCCCCTGATTCCACCTGAACTTTTCTCCTCCAAGTTAAATAATACATTTTGTTTATTTTGAACTTTCAAAAGCCTCTTGTGTGCCATCTCAAAAGCAGAATATAAAAAGGTGATTTTGTCTCTTCCTTCAGTTCCCTGGGTTCGTCCAGCATGTGTGTGTGTGTGTGCGTGCGTGTGTGTATAACACTGGGTGGGACAACCATAGACAAACAAATGAGAAGAAAATAGACAAAAGGGCAGACAGAAGGGAAAATCGTGTTTGTAAGGGAGCAAAGCGGGTAAGATCATCATACCCAGTTTTGCTGCCAAAGTACGAACTTTTTTATGCCTTTGTCACACAAGTTGTCTAATCTGTTTTTCTTTGGTGTGTTCTCTTTTTTCCCTATGGTTTCCAAGCAACCTTTGACACAATGTTTCATTGTGATGCAATATATCTGTTGGCTGACTGCCCAGACTGTTCCCTTAAATGGCATCACCTCTGCAAACCTTGCAGACCTTGTCTCCTAGCTCAAGTTAGCTGTGTGAAATGGCTACTTGCCTAAGTCAGTTAAGCTGGTACTTTTGCAGAAAATTCCTTTTAAGTGCTGACTCCACCTTTCCCTCTTCTATTTTTAAATGCTGCCTGAAATCTCCATTCCCACATCACTTAATAGAAAGACTTCAAAGAAAAAAGCAACAGAGAAAAATTGGGGTAAGGCAGCAGTGTGAAAGTGGCCTTATTTTGTTGTTTTTGTTACAGGAATGAAGGGCTAAATTGCTGTACTAATCTCCTAAAAAAGAGAGAAACAGAGATTAATATAATTTGGTAGACATGTTTGTTGAACACGACTGAAATGGGAGAGGCAAAAAAAGTGAAGTGGGAGCCAACTGCATTGCATATTGTTCTTATGCAATGCATATAGCATATGGCAGTAAACAATGGCTAATGCTTTCATGAGCACATAAGAAAGCACACTAGCTTCTGTTACAAGAATATGTATGCTGAATTAATTCAACCAACGCATGTTTGCTAAAGCAGTAATTACACACTGAAGTATTTGACAATTCTTTGCAAGCCTGAACACTCAGCTGAACACATTTATAATACCAACATAAACTGTAATTTCTGTCAGTTACTATACAGCAACCAACCTGCTTAGGCAAGGAGGTGTTTTGACATTTACACACTTTATACAATTTGCCCAAAGTGCAAATTACTTTCAGGAAGTAATATGCATCTGAGATTTAAAAAAAAAAATCATAGGTGGATTCTTGTCAAAAATGTTCCCATTTTAAATAACATTTACATTCCCGTGAAGTTTTAAGAATATCTCAACTTTATTGCATCTAACCATTTTGTTTGCCTGCCCACCCCCTGAATAAAACATGACACAGGTTCTGGGTTAAACTGGGAACTTTATTTACAACAAGCTGATCTGCACAACTTAGTTAACACATTAAAGCATGGGTTGCATCTGACTGGCACGGCAACCTTCCTAACGGGGCAATACCACCCTGGCTCAGAGGTAGGTCCAGAATCCTTCTGAACCTTTCTCCTCATGGCCCACACATGAGTACATAGAGGGGATGACTGCTAAGCCTTAAAGCTTGTCATATGTCTCCCCCCCCAACCAATGCTCCCTCTAAGCTGTGGAGTCTTGTGAGCAAAAATTCTACTTTGTGAGCTACTGACATTGAAGCTGTGAGTGAGCAATTTGGCTACTGCATAAATTAGTTTGTTCTGGAGCCATCCTTCCTGTGCAAAGACAAAAATCCGTGAGCCAGACTTCCAGTTTTGGTGCAGTGAGGTAAGTTACTCTCAGGGGCTTCTCCCTCAACACTGGCCGAATTGCCAGTTCTTTAGGAGAGAGGGACCCAGTCCAGAGAACTTGATCAGGGCTCCCTGTGAGCGGCAACAGCGGATTGTAGCCCCAGAATCATCCTGAAGGCAAGAACCGAGCAAAAGCTTTCCATGGCAGCTATGGGAGCATAGGTGTGACTCCTAGGATGGTGGGGGCATTGGAAACCTACACCTCAACTATCCAAGAAAGAATTAATCATCATGAGTATATCCATCTACAACAAAACTTGAGACTCTTTGATCTGATTTTACTAGAGCCTTTTAACTTTTTAAATACCAGCATTAGAAAATGAAGGGGAGAAGAGTGCTCTCGCTCTTGTTTTCTTCTCTAGTGGCTTTCAAGAGGAGTAGCAGAGATTCAACTTTTTGACTGGGCTTAATGAGGGGGAATACTCAGATTCAGACACCTTTAATGGCATAATAGTATATAGTAGATACATTTAATTCTGGTAAGTTTAGACAATAGAATATGCATGTTACACAAAAAAAATCTGTATCTAAGTGCAGCTGATTCTGATAAAAAAATTTCAACCATAATTGTACTATCAATATTAACATCATTAAGAAAGTGTTGAACAGTTTTAAGGTTATTAGTAAACAAGTGTGGCCAAAAGGGTAAAAATTTCATACGTGAGATTGTGTGCAGCTGGCAGTCCAGAATGATATGGAAAATTGAATCTGGGGCCATACTGGAACATTTGCAGAGTCTTTCCTGAGAGGGGATATTGTTAAATCAACCCCACAGCATGTTTGAGGGATAGACGTTCAGCCGAGCCAGCGTGAAGGCTCTACGATGAGAAGGAAGGCTGAGACTGTGTAAATAGTGGGCTATTTGGCCATGCTGGATTGAGAGATTAAGATGAGCTTGTGAGTAGATATGTGGGTGTAAAGGACAGAAATTCTGTAATTCTAGATCAAGTAGTCTTTGCCTAGTAGATCTAAAAATCAAGGTTTTGTTCATTTGGAGAAAATAATCAGTTGAAAAACCTATTTGATGAATTTTTTCTTCTATTTTTGAAAATTAGAGGATAATGTGTGTATCCTTTTTTAAATGTGAAATTTGGCGAGGTTCTAAAGTGAATTTTGAGCCAATATTTAAAGGTTAGTAGGCAACCTTTTGTTTGAGTAAGATATTGGCCCAATTCTAGGCATAAAGCTGAGTGTGGCACACACCTTGGGACACCTAAGATTTGGTGAAAGAAGTTTGCTTGAGTGTGCAATGGTAAGTGCCTTTATCCATACTGGACAACCATAGAGTACTTAGGAAAGCACTTTAGTTTCATAAATTTTTATTGCTGAAGGAATATGTTGGTTTCCATTGATAAGGAAAAATTGATTGAGTTGGGTGATTGTTGTCTTCCCAAAAGACAACTACGTGACAACATGAGGGCAATATGAAATGTTCTAGAATATTTTGAAATTCCCCCAGAAAAGCAAATGGCTTTAATTTTTCTAGATGCAGAAAAAGCTTTTGACGGCGTTAGCTGGAACTTTCTGCTTGAACTTCTGATAGACTCTCAAGTTGGTATAAACTTCTATAAAATGGTCCAAGCAATTTACAACAAACAACATGCTAAAGTATGTATCAATTGAGACTTATCCCAAAGTGTAGAGATAAATAAAGGAACTAGACAAGGATGCCCCTTGTCACCATTATTATTCATCTTTGCCCTTGAAGTCTTAATTAATCAAATCAAAGCAGACAGCCAAATTAGAGGCCTGAAACTAAAAGGAGAAGAACACAAACTATTGGCATTTGCAGACAACCTGGTCTTTATTTTGGAAAACCCAGTTGACTCCACCAACATGCTGACATTGACTCTGCAAGAATATGGAGATGTGGCAGGCTTTAAAATTAATTACAAACCCCCAAAAATGTTAGTCAAAAACATGACAAAAAGTCCAAGCTGAGTACTTGCAAGAACTTACAGGCTTTGAAATACAGAGAAAGATCAAATACTTAGGAGTAAACAACAAATAAATGCAGTTCTCTAATGGAAAAGAACTACAGGGAGCTGCTAAAAGAGATAAAGGACCTAGAAAAGTGGAAAGACCTCCAACTATCTTTAAAAAGAGAAAAAAAGAATTAAACTTAAAATACTCCAAGATGCCAAGGACAGAGGTGGCTTTGCTCTCCCAGACTGATCCTTGTATTACAAAGCAGTAGCATTGGTGTGGATCAAAGACTGGATAACTCTTGATAATATTAGACTTCTGAAACTAGAAGGCCATGATTTACTTTTAGGTTGGCACGCATTTACTTGGTATGGGAAAGCAGATAGCCATAAATATTTTAAACAGCATTGGCTTAGAGCTTCCTTGATGAAAGTTTGGGAACAATTTAAAAAGCACTTCTATACTAAGACTCCAAGATGGGTGGCTGCCTTGGTGGCTGCCGTCCACCAAGAGGAAAATGCCATAAGATATCAAGAATTGTTAGACACTCGACAGGAACTTAAAACTCTAAAAAGCTGTAATTGGTGGCAAAAGGTTCAAATTGAGTCCAGATATAATAAAGATAAATCAATAGATTTTTACACAAACTATTTGGAAATAGACAAGATCTTGATGGGCACAGATCAGAAATACATTTAAAAATGTATAATCTGCTTTTAGATGATAAAGTGCATGATGAAATGGTTAAGAGAGTTATGATAAAATGGGCACAAAACTATAAACTGGTACAGCTGAAGTTGGGAACATTACTGGTGGGATTAACTAATCTAATAAAATTAGCTAAAGGTTTTTTTTTAAAAAAAAAATCTCAAAAAATGGTTCTCATTGGACTTCTGGTTTTGGCGCTCACTGGATGAGTATGCTTTCATTGGAGCTCCAATGATAGCAGCCTGTGCCCATGGCAGCTGGGAGGGGTACTGGCTGGACCCAATCCCCCCTTGAGCCCTTGTAGGGGGCTCTCAGCCTGGGGTGTGAGAGGTGCCTCTCCCAAGGCAAATGCCAAAGGATTGAAGCTCCTCTTTGCCCCAGTAGGTCCCACCACCACATGACCAGAAATGGCGACAGAGACACACACCAGGACAAGTGAGCAGGTGGTCAAAAGCATTTCTCTTACCTGGCGGAAGACATCTGATGAAGTGTGAGTCTTTTGTATGTTAATCTAGAGGGCCAGATAAGCATTTAAGCCCCCGATCCTCAACTTTAAAGCAGCGAGGGGGAGTTAACTCCACGCCACAAAGATAAGAACTCTTTAAAATTCATCGGTGAGGAGAAGGGGCACAACCAAAGCATTATCAGTGGAAATAGGAGTCAGATAAGCCTAAAGCACTTTCTCTAACTGGCTCCAGAGACTTTTTAAGAACTTTCCCCAAATGTAAACAACCCATCTCTGACTATGAAAATCATAGCACCTAAAGTCAGACCTTCTCCAGGAACTGCAAGCTCAAATACATCGTCATCTGAAGTGGAAGCAACCATAGACTTTCCAAATATGTTAAATGTTGCATTGCACCCTCTGCTGGACCAGATGACAACTCTTAACACAAAATTTGATACTCTTCAAAAACGGCTTGAAGAAACCAATCTGAGATCAGAGGAAACTGCCAAATCAGTTAAAAAAGTGGATGCCAAGACTAAAAAAACTTAAACAGACTGGAGGCAGCAGGAAAAAAAAGAGAACCTCAGATGAACATCAATTACATCTGCGAATGGAAAGAACAGCTTATGTACTGTGATTCCAGGGAATCCCAGAATGCAATGGAGAAGATCTGAAGAAGCTTTTAAGCGATGCCTTGGCACTGGTTGCAGATACTACAGTGGAACTTTTACAACTGGATATGGTTTATCGGACCTATCCAGATTACATCAAGAAAAATAATCTGTCCAGAGAGGTTTTTGTGAGATTCTCCAAAAGATCAAGCAGAGATCAAGTACTTAAAGTGACTAATGGGACTACCTAAAAATCAAAGGTACAGACATAAAAGTTTTAAAAGATATTCCATTTGAAATCAGGAAAAAGAGGAAACAATATAAAAATCTGACAACCTTTCTATAGAAAAATTCCATGTCCTACAAATGGCTCTTTCCTGAAGGGCTCACTTTTAAATTTAAGGACAAAATAGAAAGAGTGGACTCTGTTACAAAAGCCATAGCCTTCTTGGAGCAGTGTCAAACAATGGACAAACCAAAAGGAACAGCACAGGACGACAAGACATCAGCAACTATGATTTGGGGACACATCTAGCATGGAGACACATCTAGCAGCTCCTCTGAGGAGGACTCTGAATCTGAGTTAAGAGCTGTTGCCCCTAAATTACTGAAAGTCAGATGGGGCTTTGATAAAAATAAGCCTACGGGGAAGAAACTGAAAAAATAAGAAACATGAATCCAGTTATCTGTTTGGAACTATAAATTGTCTGACGTACCTATTTCAGCCTTTAAAAAATCCTTCTGTATTACTAAATAGTATATAAACATAACTTTTATGCTTCATCTTACTAAAATGTATTGTAAGTGAAATCTCAACCAAGCTATATCACATTGAAAATGACCCCTGCCACTTGGGCTTTTAGTGGCCTTCTTTTCTTTCTCCCATAGTTTGTAGTTGTCAGGATCATGGGATCCTAACAGGGTTTCCATTGTGCTTTCTGTAATTTGCTATCGCTCAGCCAAAAGTGTAACCATTGCTATCTCTGTCAAGCTGTCTCCTGTCTCCCCCTCAACTGATTATTGCTGTGAAGTTATATTGCTTTTTGAAGGTCTGGTCAGTGTAACCATTTCATCCGGGAGAGTGGCGACCCTACATATTTGCACGTCACCAAAGAACAAATGGCTTTTCCTCCCAGGCATTCCCTTCTCCCATTCCCTGGGACACGGAACTGTCTTATCTCATTGTGGAGACCTTGAAAGGCTGCCGGAGCCACTTTGTTATGTATAAGTTTCACACATCTGGGGCGCCCAGTTCAAGAGGGGAATTTTTATAACTTTCACACTTCACCTTTCTGGTGGGAAGTAAAACGGCTTAGAACTTTTAACCGCGCTTTTCTCCTCTATTGTGATTGGTTGGATGTTGGGGTTCAAACTGTACTGGAGGGTATATTAACTCTGACTGTTCTTTATGTGACATCTCTAACAAACATTCGAGAACCTGTCAAGCAGTATTAAGAAATAAAGAACTCTGTTTCATCAACAAAGGTCTGATCTTTTGCTGTTAAGTACAGAAGCCTCACAGTAGTTCCCCCTTCCTATTTTCTGTTGTAGTTTTATAGAAAAGCAATAAAAAAGTTTTTATCTCTTCTGATAAAGAAAAGAAGAAAAGAGGAGTAGCTACATTTGTGAAAGAACAGCCACACCCTGAAATGCTTTATAGTTCTGAAGATGGCAGAGTCCTGATAATCCAAATCCAAAGTAACCTTGATTGTCAACATATATGCACCAAACCAGCACCATGGTAACTTTTACAAACTTTTGCTTGAGCTTATTTCAAAACAAAATTTTAATGAGATTTGTTTGATTGGAGATTACAACGCGGTCTTTGATAGACTGATGGACAGAAAAACAACAAGTGTAAAACAAAAGAAAAAAGGATACAAATTTCCTAATTCCTTTTTACAGTTAGCAGAAGAATATAATTTGGAGGACTCCTGGAAAGTGAGAAACCCAAACAAAACTGATTTTACCTTCTATTCAACAAGACATAGCTGATGGTCAAGAATAGATATGTGCTGGATATCATCAACAATCGTAAATAGAAGTAGTAGAAGTGGAAATACTACCAGCAACCTTCACAGACCATAGCCCTGTTCTACTTACATTACGAGATGTACCCCCAAAAAAGTAGATGGACTTTAAACACGCTTTTATTGAAAAATAAGAAATTTGTGACAGATACTAAAAAAGAGTTTCAGATGTTTTTTGAACAAAATATTCAACCAGATATTGCCATCAGAACTGTTTGGGATGCATTTAAGGGCAATGCCAGAGGGTGGATCATCAGAGAAGCGGTGCACAAAAAACCTTCTACTCTACCAGACATCTTACTTACACCAGGATTGACTACCTTTTGGCTTTTTCCACTTTATTCCAGAGATTACATTCAGCTAAAACAGAAAGTTATTTATGGTCTGACCACTGCTTGGTTCATTGTGTTATGGGGAGGGATTAACAAATAGTAAATAGATCACCATGGCGATTAAATACTTTTTTATTAACAGATGACACCACAAGTGCTGAATTGGAAAGCCAATTTAAGGACTATTTTCAAAATAATTCCATCAGAGATGTCTCGCAGGTGATGCTCTGGGATGCCATGAAGCCTTTCTGATTTCAAAATCATCCTTCTTGAAAAGACAAAAACAGAAAATCAGTCAAGATCAGTCAAACAAAAAATTGCCCAATTGGAGCAAATACACAAACGGAGTGGGAATTCACGGACCTGTAAAGCCTTGTTAGCAACCCAATGTGAACTAGAACTGATAGAGATTACGGACATTCAGAAAGCACTTCTCCCGCTTATGCAAAAAACATGGCTCAGAAATCCAAAGGGTCTTAAACCACTAAAATACCGTTTAAATAAGAAATAATCTTCTCACCTTATTCCACTCATTCACAATACAGCTGGAGCATTATATTGTACCACTACTGCAATTAAACGCGTACTCCATGAATTTTATTCTGACGTCTATTTTTGAGAGGACAACAGAAAGAGATTTCAGACTACATGGTCAAGATTTTATATATGGTTGGAAAATTACAGTAAATGAATTACACAGACTTATAAGCACATTTGGAGATATTACAGATCTTATTTACAATTACAAGCAGAATACATAGACAAACTATAATGGTGTTGAAAATGATCAATATATAACTGGATGTTGTAGGAGGTAATATAAGACATATAACAAAGATGTAAAATGGAACCCCCAAACTTGCATGTTTTTATGTATGTTTGTTTGATATTAAAATAAAAGAACCTTTAAAAATAAATCTGTGAGCCAGAGGCTAAAAAAATCTGTGAGCTAGCTCGCACTAACTCATCTTAGAGGGAACACTGCCCCCAACCTCGAAGAAGCCCCCACTGAGCCACCCAGACTGCTAAGCCAATAGGTTTGGGGACCCCCCATCACTGAAATCTCAGGGTGCTTACCAATTCAAAATCTCCACAACCTATGCTTCTCCTGCCACAGAGGCTTAACTCCCCTCCCACCATCTGTGTCACGGGCTGGGTGCCAGTAGGTCAGGAGCCAAGTTGAAGTCCGAAACAGTCCAAGGTCAAGCCAAATCAAGAACAAATTACCAAGTCCAAAACACAAGCCGAAAGCAGAGTCAGTCCAAGCCGAGGTCAGAGAGGGAAACTCACGAGCAAAACAGTCCAAGGAGTCAACCAAAAGCCGAAATCAAACAGAGCCGAAGTCATGAGCCAGAAGGTCCAGAATCAACCGAGGTCAGACAGAGCTGGAGTCATGAGCCAGAAGTTCCAGAATCAGGTTTAGCTGATGTGAGCCTAGCGGGTGCAGAGCTTAGCTAGAATGACTTGTTGCTAGCACAAGTTGTTGGTCTTTCTGCTGTGCCTAATATACCCAGCCACTTCCTGTGCTCATTAGCAGCTGGCAGTGAGGTCCCGGCTCCCTCTAAAACTCAGGGCTGAGAGAGCTGCGACTACGCATGCGTGCCTCTTTTCTCCTAGCAGCTAAGTCTTGCCTGGATTGTGACCTTAGCTGTTCCACCCGAGGAGGTGAATCAGGTGGGCTTGATCTTGGCTGTGGCTCAGCTGCTGCTGCTGCTGCTGGGGTAATGCCCTGAGAGGTGCTTGCTTGAGCCTCCTCTGGTTCAGGTGGAGGCTCCTCTGGAGCTGGGGACTGATACTCCACCGCACTTAGGTCCACAGGAGGCAGGTCTTCAGAGGCACTCCTGACAATCTGCCCACCAACAGGTTGTGCAGGCCAACCTGCAGATCAGCTAAGAAAATGTCTGTCCCAGCAGCAGACAGGTGAACCCCACTGGGCCTGAAAAGATGCAGCAACAAGAATTTGGTCCCAGGGTGCAGAGCCACTCTTCCCTCCCAACCCAAGACCACCAACCTGCCTATGATGTTGTTCAGACAGTGCCTAGCTTTATCCACTCTGAAGGGATAGTAAACCCTCCTCCAGTCCTACCTGGGCAACATATTCAACCAGACCAAAACAGTGTTGGGGAACCACAGCCTAATGATCTCCAAATTATGAAGAGCCTTTGCCAGCAAGGAGACCACCAACGTATTGCCTGGGTCATTCTTGCCCAAATGTAAGATAATGACCTGGGGAGGCATTCTTGCCAACCTGCAATCATCAAGGAGGGATAACAGCTGGCTCCTACTCACGCCTCTCTTCCCTAGCCATTCAACAGGGACACAGTCTCCAGTGCCTAGCTGGGAATCAGTACTGGAGCAGCCAGCCCTCCTGCTTGACCAATCTACATTTGAATGCCCACAAGTCAGCATGCTGGTGTTGGCTGGTCTTGTGCCAAATCCTGCAAAGAAATTAGCCACTAGCTGCCAATGCTTACGTACATAAACCTGATATGCCCTGGGCCTCCAGCAGCTCAAACACTGTACTTCAGCTGGGCTGAACCTCATTCTGGCTCCTGTTGACACAACCCCAATGCGAAAAGAGTGCATGCCATAGTTGTGTCCTGACAAACTGGCCATGACCAAGGCCTGGTGAGTAATGGACCAGAACTGATATTGAGTTAAAGGAAGGCCACTCTCATGCTGGAATAGCGGACATTAATTTATAGGGTTGTCATAAACTGGAAGTGACTTGACAGTACTTCTCTCTCTCTCATGAACACACATACGCGCGAGAGAGAGAGATTAGTTAAATATGATTGTTCCCTGCAGCATTAAATATTTGTGTAACATTTCCAACTTTAGCCACCTTGATTTTTTCCTCCTGTTTCCTTTCTTAAATTGTTTGAATGACATGTAGTAAACATGCAACAAATAGATGGGAACCCCAAACCAACCCTCCCCACCTGGAGACCTGCCTCTTTCAACACTATCCATCACTTTGTCCCCCTTTATTACATTGGAAATAATCTCTTTTGGAACTCAGAGACATTTTTAAAGCGGTGCCTTTATCAACACATGATGCCAAGAAACAAGTTCAGTGTGTGCTCACCATAGCCATTGGGCCTGCCCCAGAACTCTTCCAATAGTGAATGAATTCATTGCGCTTATGGTTATTCATTACAATTATGTCAAAAGCCCAGGCTCTGTCCATCATAAAACCCAAATATGTCCTGGCCATTCTCTCTCTTTTTTAAAAGATTTTATTGATTTTTAACCCTACACCTAAACTAAAAACTACAAACTAAACTACCCTAAAGTATACAGAAAATGTGGTCATGAATATTGAAAATGCCAGCATTATTAATAACTGAAAAGCAATATTACTTCTTGGTATTAGCTGTTATATCCTTCCTGCTGTTTACAATTAATTTTAAAGGCTAGACACCTGGATCACATACAGAAGATGAAGCAACCTAAAACATAAACTTGAAAACTACAGGATATAGTGTGTTATAACAACATAAACATTTATAACATTATTTTTTCTTTGGTTCTCTTCTTTTCTTCTTGCCTTCTTCCTGGTACTTAGGGGCGGCTGCCCCTTTCTCTGAGTCCGAGTCCTCTCCTTCGGTCTCTCCACTTTCTGAGCCATCAAATCTATACATACTCTCCTGCTGTGCTAGTGAATCTTCCAGATCAGTCTCTGCCTTCTTCTTCTTGTGCTTTTCCAGGAATGTTTTTGCCTTTTCAATAGAGTCAGTTTTATATTTCTTATCTTTATAGCTGAACATCAAGCCCTCCGGGATGTCCCAATGTTAGGAAATAGTCTCTGACTGCAACCATAAAGTCAAACTCCTGTAAGCTTTTCTTCTCTTCCTGATTTCAAATGGAATATCCTTTAAAACTTTAATTTCCTCTTCTTGGATCTTCAGAACCGCTCTGTTTGTGGCTTTTAACACCACATCTCTAGTTGATCTCTTGGAGAATCTTACCATGATCTCACCTGGCAGGTTTTTCTTCTTTACAAATTCTGGATAGGTCCTACAGGCCATATCCATATCGCTTTGTAGTTTCTCCGCTTCCCAACCTGTCACATGTGCCAATGCTTCACTTAACACTTTCTTAAGATTCTCTCCCTTTTGTTCAGGAATGTTCTGAAATCTCAAGAAGAAATTTGAACGGTCCATTTGAAGTTTTAAAACATTGTCACTTTGAAAAGCTTTTTCTTTTTCCATTTTCTGCAGTCTTGAGTCATTTTTATCTACTGCAGTTTTCACTTCCTGGAGGTCTTGTTGCAGCTTCTTTGATCTCTTGGCAGACTCTGTGATTTCTTTTTGCATAGCATCCAGTTCAGTATTGACTGAAGCCAGCTGCTCCACCAAGGGTCACAGTGCTGCTGATAAAACTGCATCCAGCTCAGTAGTTTCGCCCTTTGAACTAAGAACAGAACTTCCGACTCTCGGAGAAGGTTTTCTCCCTGCCATTTTTCCTTTCTTTTCTCAGTTGTTTACAGTTAGATAAGAGATCCCAAAGAAAATAATATTGCTTTATCACACTAATGCCTTTAAGGAGCTTTCTTCTTCCTCTGTGCGATCCAGCACTCCAGCACCGATGCAACGCTTCCAGAATAACAGCAGGAGCATGTGAAAGTCTCAAGCCGTAAATTACGGGGGAGGGGAGGGGGAATCTGATCCTCCAACCCACCCCTCAAACACTTCAATTTCAAAGATTCATTTGAGATTCACGATTTAACCATTGCGTATCTGAAAGTCCATTGCTTCTCCACTCTGCATTTTCTGCAGCTTCACGGCTACACTTTGAGTAGCCCGAAGGCTTCTGCAGCAGGTGAACCTATAGGGGTAAGAAGGAGCCTCAATCCCATGGTTGCCACTGCCGGGAGAAGCTACCTTCAAGCACCCCAGGCAGGGTCCCTTCTCTGGGGTCTCTGGGGGTCTGGCTCCAGTCCAGGACCCCTTCTATCCTGCCGAGAGCGGGTTGCCTCTCCTGCAGCAGTGGAGAGAAGCACCTGCCATTAAAGCGCCAGTTACCGGAAGTCTGTCCTGGCCATTCTCAAAGCCCTGGATGGACTCCCAAAATGGACAGGATTTGCTAAAAGAACCATGTTTACTTAGGTTGCATTGTTTTGCTGCTGTATTGAAAATACATTAAGCAGAATTTGACAGTTGTGGCAGAAACATAGCAAGAGAACACTAAACTGATTTGCAGAGATGTGAAATCTCACATCGATGGTGCAAAAATCACCTCTTTAGGTGAAATGTCCTCCAACATTCTTTGCTATCCTGCATTCTCAGAAACATGTTTATTCTCATTTATCCTGAAATCCATCACAGGTTTTCAAGCAGCAGAGGGGAAAATGAAACTTTCTAACATTATTTCACATACACAAATAATTCCTTTAATGGCATTTCACAAAAGTAAAAACATAATATCTAAGAAATAATAGGCACATTTCAAGGTAGTACTTTTGACCGCTAGAGAACAATTCTAAGCAGGTCAGGTTTATTCAATGGGGCCTACTCCCAGCTAAGTGTTCTTCTGACTACTTTGCTAAAGCCCATAACAGCCTGGGGCCAGGGCTGGCCCAAGGGCTTTTGGTGCCCTGTGTGAACTATACCTTTGGTGCCCTCCCATTCTCTCTCTCTATATATGTGTGTGTGTGTGTGTGTGTGTGTGTGAAACATCAACCGGCTTATTACAAAAGTTACAATCCTAAAAGGCTTATGTAGGAATAAATCCCATTGAACATAATGTGACTTACTTCTGAATAAGCATGGTTGACATGCAGAGGAAAAATGCTGGATCTCTTTGCCCTGTACCTCGAACCCCAGCTTTGGCATTCTAGGCAATAATTAGGTCTGCCTGGCATACAAGTCAGTCCTGCATGGGGACAAAATATAAGAACATAAAAGAAGCCAATGCTGGATCAGGCCAATGACCCATCCAGTCCAACACTCTGTGTCATACAGTGGCCAAAACCCAGGTGCCATCAGGAGGTCCACCAGCAGGGCCAGAACTCCAGAAGCCCTCCCACTGTTGCCCCCCCCAGCTCCAAGAATACAGAACATCACTGACCCAGACACAGGCTGAGGACAGACTGGCAATGTGGCTCGGCATAGGTCCACTTTAGAAGCAGGGGAAGGGAGGCAGTTCAGATAGCCGCAGCTGTCCTCAGTCTCCCTTCCATACTCACCCATTTCTGAAGCGCTTTCATGGCGCCTCAGTCAGACACCGGCAGAAAGTGGTGTCCAGGGGGCTTCCTCCACTCAAATCCCGCTTCCTGGCTTGTGGACGGGAAGAAGCGGGATTCAAACAGAGGCAGTGGTGTGAATGCGCTGCTGTGGAGAGGTGTACACAGGCACATATGCACTTATGTGTACAAGCAGCCCCAGGCACATTTTCTGGCTCATGGCATTAAAAGGTCCTTAGAATTGCTGCTGCACCCATGCACCTATGTGCATAGGCGCCCATGCGCTGGTTGCCAAAACGGCCCTGCCACAAGCCGTGGAGGCAGGCCCGCCAGGGACCGCTCCACAGCAGTTTGAATGCTCCTTTCTACCTCCTCCCTGGCACGGTCCCGCAGGAGTCGGGCCAGTGTGAACGGCCAGCCCCAGGCCAGTTTGCCCCCGGGGCTTTTGGCCCCGCTGCCGTTCCGCGGCAGATTACCAGTCTGTCCTCAGCCACAATATTCCATCTATACCTTATGCCTAATAGCCTCTTCTCTGTATGATAAGCCTCTGCTCCGTATGTTTATCTGAAGGAGTACCTGCTTCCCTCTCTACCTTTTCATCAGTTGTGTTCTGTCCTAAATTTCATCTCATCAGGAAGTTGAGTTTTCATCTGTCAGAGCAGGACTTTCTTTGCAGTCATCTCAACTTCATGGAACTCGCTTCCTCTAGAGGCCCAATTTTAAACTACAATACTTATTTTTCTGTTTAGTGCCCTTTAAGGACTTTCAAAATGATTTCTGTTTTTGATGCTGATTGAGTTTTAATCAATATTTTCATTAGAAGGCACTTCTAATTACCCAGGCCAGAATGGCACAGGCTGCTGGACGTAAGAGAAATGAACAGGAGAAGCAACAACTGGCTCATCTCCTGTTTTATTAGATGCGTTACAGATCTCCAGTTGGCATCCTGACAACCCTAACAGACTAGAAATGACACAGGAAGTAATCAGGATGATGCTTTACATGCAAAAGATCCCATATAGGGAAATTACTTAATTTAGTACTTGTATATGAACAGAATAATTTCACAAGAAAAATTCTTTTTTCTTTTACCAAACACATCTTCACAAAATAAATGAGAAGAACAGTTGTCAGGTCATTACAGTAGTTTGATGTGGACCTTGCTCAAGACATTAACAGTAGGGTTGCCAGGCTCCAGGTGGGGCCTGGAGAACTCCAGTTTCTACAATTGATCTCCAGCTAACAGAGATCAGCTCCCCTGGAGAAAATGGCTGCTTTGAAGGGTGGACTCTATGGCATTGTACCATGTTGAGGCCCCTCCCTTCCCTTCCCTTCCCTTCCCTTCCCCTCACCACACCCCGCCCTCTCCTGGATCCACCCCCAAAGTCTCCAGGTATTTTCCAACCCAGAGCTGGCAACCCTAATTAACAGGAATCATGAGCAAAATGGACTTACCATTTGTAGGAAGCCTTCAGAAAAGCCAAGTTCTCCTCCAAATTCATTTGCCCCCCAAGCCGGAATAAAGAGACAGACACCAGAGTTGGGTTAACTAACAGGGCCACTTTATTAACTATTAATAATACTGAAATGGCAAAGGCAGAAACTGAATTGTGGGATGGTTAAGGCCAGGGGTCCACCAGGACCCCTCCTTTGCCATGCCTATCGGGCAAGCCAGCCAGCTCCAGGCAGGAGCCCATTCGATGTGGCTCACGCCTGGCAGCAGTCTACTGGTACTCGCCCTGGAACCCATCCTCCAAACCACAAGGCTCAAGAGGAGGATATATCCAGGGCAGTCCTGTAGGCAGTCCACTTTCCCCGCCCAGGACCGCAGGGCCCAAAGACTGTACTTGCAAGACCACCTCGACTCCACAGACGGGGTATCTGCTGATGCTCACCATTCCACAATTTGTAACCAATACCACCCTGCCAATGCAAAGGCCAAGCCTCTGCTTAGGCTCTTGCATCCACCTGGAGGCCCAAGGACCCCTGAAGCCCTTGCCAAAGGTCTTCCAAGATGTCCATACCAAACTCTGACAGGTGCACCCCATCACTCCTATACATGCTGACCTTGCCAGCACTTATAGTCGGGTGGGGCAAAAAACAGCTACCATCTCCCTCTAGAAATTTTTGAATCACCCAATCTGCCTTGCAGCATGCTCTATCAATGGCCAATGGGTTTTCAGCCCCCCGCCAAGTCAAACCGGGCACCATGGCAGACCATATAATTAGTGTTTCCAGATATCTCTGCTTAATGGTCTGAAAATCCACCTGAACCTGTATTAACACTTTCCCTTTAATCAGGCCCAAATCATTGCCACCAAGGTGAATGATTAGCACCTGTGGAGGAGGCCCAACCCTGGCCTCAAACAATAACTGCAAAAGGCCCAGCCACTGCAAGCCCCAGCATCCTAGCCACTCCACTGTGGCCCACTGGGTGAGGTCCAACTGCGAACTGATGCCTGTCTGCTTTGCTCTGTGCACAGCCCAAAAAACAAAGCTGTGTCTGCAGATCAGGACACTCTTCCTTGCGCACAGGCCAACAGGACCTGAAATGGAAGAACAGTAAACAATGAAACAAAAACACATAGAAACCCAACTCAGACAAGGAACCAGAAATTTAAGGCTTGGTCACTGGGCGGATGTAAATCTTGTACGCTGCAGAGTGCCATCTGCCCACGCGCTGAATATCCCAGGCAGCATAGCCCATTGCCACTGCCATGAACGCCGCCCCTATCCAAAAGGAATGGGTGCAGAAACACGCCCCAGATAAGCCAAGCTTATTCAAGGCATTGGATGTGACTGCCCAAAATTGGTGCTTTGTTAAAGGACTGGTATCCTGATGACAGAACAACAATCTGGCCCCAAACCCTTGTATAGCTAGATAGGCCGCCAATGTGGAAACTGGGCTCAGCTCCTTTTCGGAGCATCCACCTAAAGTCACCACTGACCCCCATTGCCGTTGATCAGTTTTAGAGCATGGTAAAGTGATGTAAGCCATATCCCCTGCCAAGCGCAAATCGTGCACCATCAGTGCATGACCTGACCTATCTGATTTTGATTGAGCCACCAGCTTGCTTATTTTGAAGGCCCTCCAAAAGGCTACCAGCGCAGCTGCATGGAACAAAGATGCCTCATAAGGGGATCCACAGATGTCACTCCACTTAGCCTGTAGGCCCCTAGGAACCATGGGTCACTATCCGCCCCAGCTTCATGCATCCAACCCTCCAACATTCTGCGAATTTGGAAATCACCAGTATAATCCACCAACCCGCGCATCTTGCTCATGAAAGCCACTGCCGACAGAAGCCCCTTTATGGAGCCCACAGCCAAATCCTTACCTCTAAACTCAACACAAAAATGAAGCAAGTGTTCGATTGGCACAGGCCATACACTGGGATACCCTACCTTGGCCCTCAATTGAGCCAACTGCTGGACTGCACAGTCATAAGCCCGCTTCATGCTGGGAGTGATGGCTAATCCCATCACCCTGTGGACCTCTGCCTTCCAGCCAACCTGAGGTCTGGTGGCATCCGTGCCAGCTGCAACTCGGCTTCTGGGGCAAGCAGATGAAATTTCTCCATCTGTTTGCAAGAGAGAGTGTCAGCCACCCCATTGTCCACCCCCGGCACATGTTTGGCAAAAAACAGAATGTTGAGCTGTAGGCACCGGAGCATGAAGACGTGCACCAGGGACATCACTCAGGGAGATTTGGATGTGAGAGAATTAATGACCTGAACCACCACCAAATCGTCACACCAAAAATGAACAGTGTGATTGGCCAGGTCACTTCCCCACAAACCAAACCGCCACCAGGATCGGGAAAATTCCAGAAATGTCAGATCCCTGGTAAGCCCCGATTCCACCCAGTCAGTGGGCCAAACTTCCGTGCACCATTGTCCCCTAAAATATACACCAAAACCCACTGACCTCACAGGACCAGAGTGAATTTGGAGCTCAGCTTCCAACCTCAAATCCTCTTTCCAAAAGGAGATCCCATTAAAAAATTCCAAAAATTCCAGCCAAGTATCCAAGTCCACCAGAATGCCTCCACTAAGTCAAATATGATGATGAGGGAGCCGGAGACCCTTCATGGTGTCATATAGCCTTTGCAAAAAGGCCCACTGGGGGGGCTACCACTTTGCAAGCAAAGTTAAGGTGCCCCACCAACTGCTGCAGCTCACGCAAGTGGCCTTCTTTTTGCCCCAAAATTCAGTTACCTGTGCCCACAGCTCCTCATGGGCAATCGGGAGGCCTGAGCATGCGTGTCCAGCTCCACACCCCAAGAAGTTAATAGTGGTGAGGGATCCTCGGTCTTCTCATGCACCAGGGGCACACCAAGCTCACCAGCCAAGTCAATGAGTGTGCCCAACAATCGGCTGCACTGCCCTGAACCTAAGGGCCCAACAAAAAGAAAATCATCCAGATAATGAGCTACCGTGCACAACCCTGTATGGAAACAGAGGGCCCACTTCAAGAATGAACTAAAATGTTCAAAAGCCACACAACAGACTGAGCAGCCCATGGGCAAGGCCCGATCCATGTAAAAAGCCCCATCAAAGGAAAACCCCAGCAGCTCAAAATCCATGGGGTGCACTGGGAGCAGGTGAAAGGCGGACTTAATGTCGCATTTGGCTATTTCCCTGCCCCAACCACAACGGCGCACTATGCGCAAGGGCCTGGATGAAGGAAGTGTACTGCATGGAATACAAGAGGTCGGGGATAGCATCATTAACGGACTCCCCCCTTGGGTAAGAAAGGTGGTGTATAAGGTGATGCTCCCCTGGGGCCTTCTTGGGGACAATCCCCACGGGGGATACCCTCAAATTGGGTACAGGCGGGGCGGGAAATGGGCCCAAAATCCTGCCCTCCATCCTCTCTTTCTTGATTTTCATCCTAACTATACTTTCCATGCCCTTAACAGAACAGAAATTAAGTGCAAAAAAGGGTGCGTGTGCACCTTGAAATGGAATGCGAAAACCAAATGTGAAACCCTGCAATAAATACAATGCATCTGCCCTCCTGGGATAGGTATGGAGCCAAGCCTCAAGTACTTTTAGCTTTTTGGGGCTGGGCCCCTTTTCCAGCATCTTGGCTCCCTCCCTCTGTTCTCCTATACCCCCTCCATAGCTTCCCTTGGAAGCACACTGAGAAGAGGTGTGGACATGCACACAGAGGGCACTTATGCCGGTATTGGCATGCTTTTCAGTTACACGCACCTTGCGACCCAAATTCCCAGCAACTTTGGTGGGGTTGAACCGCCTGCCCCGTCTGACTGCAGGGAGTGGAAGCAACCGATAAGCGGTGAACCAAATGGCCACTATGTGACCGATCACCCCCATTCGGTCGTGCTGGTGTCATAACCTGCAGCCATAGATGTGGATGGATCTGGTCCCACTGCAAGGAAGTGTTCATAGCCACCCGCATCTTGAACTCTTCATTATACTGCATCCAGTCAGGGCCGGTGAAGCTTGTGTAATCCTTGTAAATAATGTTGAACTACGGAAACAAAGAGGCAGCCCTCAAGGGCTGCGCCTTTGAAAGTACTCCAGCACAGGTTAGAAAACCAGCAACCCAACTGGCCCAGGTTCTATCTACTTTCATCCTCTCTTTTTTCTTTATCCTTGTCCTCCAGATCCTTCCTATCCTTCTCCAACTCACGATAAAGAAGGGTAAAACATCAGTGTATTCAGCCTTGCAAACTTTTTCCTAGTTGCCGGCAGCAAGTGGTCACTCAGAGGAAGGGCCATATCACCGAATGGCAAAGCCGATGCAGGCACCGATGTATATGAGGTTCCCCATGGAGGTGGGCTACCACCCCATGGTGTTGCAGGCCCTGCAGGAGGCTGAACAGATGTGCAGCTCCATGTTCCCTGAGGCGTATAAAGACCCGGCTGGGCATCCCAAGGTTGACCAGGTGCTGGACCATATGCAGGGGAAACAGGGGCTGGGGGTGCAGGCCCCCAAGGCCAGCTCCCAGCAGCATTACATGTGTCCCCAGACATACCTACAGGAACCTGTCCCACTGCTGTGGATGACCCCTGGTCCACTGTTGCCTGCTGTGTTGAAGTCTCAGCTGCTGCACCATTAGCATCATCCTACTGGGCTGCCCCTCTGTCACCACTCCCTGCAGGAACCCGTGGCTTGCTGACTAGAATGGACAAACGGGTCAGCACCTCCACTTGGAAATGCTTATTAGCCACAAAACATGTGTCCTTATGCCCCTGTGCTGCTCCTCCAATCCCTCCCCCACAGGGAGAAACTTCTGCACTCTGCTCCAAAGCATTCAACCTGTTCAAAATGGCCTGCTGAGCTACATCCCCATCCTCATCCTCAGATGAGCACAGAGTGGGCACAGGCCTCTTAGGGGGAGCCTTGGGTGCAGGCTGCTTACCCTTTGACTTATCTTTCCCTTTTTTGGTGCCATACTAAAGCCCACACAAAATGGCCGACCAAGAAATTACAAAATGGCAGCCAATTGGCCCTTCCAAAATGGCCACCCAAGGCAGATACAAAATGGCCACCTGAGGCTGATACAAAATGGCCACACAAGGCCTCCAACAAAATGGCCACACAGGCTCACCTGAAAATGGCCACCAAAGGACCACCTGAGCCCTCACCCCACGCCCTGGACCCTCACAGGAAGCAACCCAAAGAGTCTGACTCAGTTGCTAATACCCACTAGGCCCCAAGCCGCCAGGTGCTGGAGTGGAAGAACAAAAATGGGGGGGAGGCCCTTCGTAAGACTAGGCCCCAGCTTGGCCCGAACAGATGGACTACAGCAACCCCACCAACAACCTAACAAAAAGGAGGGGCAGACTCACAGGATGTCCCCGGCCCCGGGCAAGGCCCCAAGCATGCTCCAAGGGCCATGGCCCCAACTGAACCCAGTTTGCTGCCCAACTCTCAGCCCCACAGCCCCCGCCTCTCCCTGATCACTGCCTGAGCAGAGCCTCCATTGCCCGCCATCAGCACTTGCAGGCCCAGCCACCGCCACTAGCTGCCCCAAAGCAGCTAGCCAACACTGCGGGGCTGCCTCCACTAGCCACTGCCTGCCTCCACATGGAGCTGCTGCCTGCCGTCACATGGAGTTGCCTCCGCACTGTCACCATCCACCGTGCCGCTGCCCGCCGCCACTGCAGAGCTGCTGCCTGCTGCTGCAAAGCCACCAACTCCACTGTCATTCTCCCAGTCTCCTGATGAGGCTACCACCTCAGTTGCCACTCTTCGACCTGACTCTGCTGCTGCTTGTCCGATCCCCCAACAAAGCCTCCACAGCTGACACCGCTCTTCCACTGGGCCAATAGGCCTAACACAGAGAGCCGCACAGCATGCTCACAGCCTGAGAACAGGGCAAAAAATGAGCTGCCTGGAGGCTGGCCTTAAAACTCCGCCCCCCGCCCCCAACAGAAGACCCAGATGCGGCTTTGCTGCCACCTATGTCTCCCTCCTTACTAGGAGGCAAAGGCAGGTTCCTTTTGATCACGTCCCCTAATGTTTTCCACTTAGGACCAAACCAATACTCTGATTAACGAATGTCAGCTTCAGTCTCCATCTGCCAAGCGAGAATCTAATGGGTAGAATAGGAATGAGCTTGCTGACCTGAAGATGGTAGTTTGATAGGGCTTGAAAATGTCGCAGTCTTCTGGTACAGTTCATTTGATATTGTAAACAGCAAGATCCAGCTATAACTGAAATAGTAAACAGCATTAATGTGTGTTATATCTTTTATGTTTTAATGGGAATTATAGGTCTAGCGGAACATGAGGCCTTTAAGTCTAAAAGCAACAGAATCTTCCGCCTTATTCGTTCAAGTTGGTGATTATAATTGGTTCAGCAACAATGGTGCAAGTTAATATTTTGTGTTTCTAAATTAGCTGTGTCTTATCACATTTTCCATAAATTTACAGTGTTTGTCAGACATTCAATTTATATGAGAGCTGAACCATAAACAATTGTTGGCTCATTCATTTGCTGTTTCAGTTTTTGAGCTCCTTTTGGCGTCTTTCTATGTTGCCCTTCCCTACTCAGCCCACTTAACTAAGCTGCCAGCCCAGTCTGGAGGTAACAACTTCTGCCACACCACCATTGGGACTGAATGTGTAGAAGCTGGATAGAGAGCACTTCATCTTACTGGTGAACAGGACTCCATGGAGGGTTGCACCATGACATTACACCTGGCAAAGTAATATCCTAGTACCAGTGTAGTCTCAAAAGTCATTTCATCATATCTGTCCTGGCAACTAGAGGCTACTTTTCAGGTGACCCCATGTATCACATTCTCACTGGATGCAAGCAGCAAAACCAAGAAAAAAAGGGAGGGAGAAAAAACTTCAACCCCGAAGGACAAAGTAACAAAGAAGGTTGACACCAGGCCAGTTTAATGTAGTGGTTAAGAGCAGGGACTCTAATCTGGGAGAACAGGGTTCGATTCCCCAATCCTCCACATGCAGCTGCTGGTGTGACCTTGGGTCAGTCACAGTTCTCTCAGAGCTGTTCTATCAAGAGCAGTCCTTGAAAGAGCTCTCTCACCTCCACCTACCTCGCAGGGTGTCTGTTGTGTGGAGGGGAAGGGAAAGGAGATTGTAAGCTGCTCTGAGACTCCAAGACACGAGTGGGGTATAGATCCGATCCCTTCCCCCCTCCTCTTCTAACAAAATAAATAATAATGTGTTTACATATATTAAATTAGCAAAACTTTAATACATAACAAATAGTTCTTAAAAATTGTTAAATGTGTTTTGGCCAAACAGACTTCCTTAGTGGTGCAGACAGGCCCATAGCTAAAATTTTATTTTTCGGGGGACTTTTTAATTTTTTCTGGGGGCTTGGGGTAGCTACGGGCCTGTTTCTACAGCACACATCTGGAATTGAGGGTCCAGCACCCATCACTGGAGGAAGACTGCTGGGCCGAGGCAACTTTCCGCTCCTCTCCACTCTTCCCCACTTCCCTCCCTCCGTCCCCTTCGGCAGGGTCTTGTTGCAGCACCAGTGCAACAGCAGGATGCAGCACAAGAAGTTGGGGCTGTTGGTCCTCACCAGCTCACTGGGGTGGTTGGCCAGGACATCCGCAACAAAGCTCACCTCGGGCTGGCCAGGGCTGGCAGGGATGGCCACGCTGAGGGCGCTGCTGCTGCTGCTGCTCTTGTGGGCCAGACAGGGAGGCAGGCACCAGGTGAAGCAGCCAGGCAGCCCAGCCTTCAAAGGCCTGCTGAAAAGTGCTGTGCCACTGGGGGCAGCCAGGCACAGCTCACCAGTGGCTCGCCAGAACCCTTCGCCAGGGAAGGTGAAGTGAGGGTGGGGAGCAGAAGGCAGAGCAGGTCGGGCTTCTCAGGCTGTTTTTGGCATACGGGCTGTTTAAAAATAGCAGGTGGGAATCCAGGGAAAAGCCTGGGAGGGCAGAGGAAGAGCGAACGGTGCGTTTGACACCCCAGCCGGAATAACGAGACAGACAACAGTTTGGAATTAAACAAGGGCCACTTTATTAACTATTTAACAGAACATTGCAGCAACGGGCAAAACTAAGCAAGCACAGGAACAGGCAAGGCAGGCGTCACAGTTCGCTGGAAAGGCGGGATAGAAATGCGAAAATAAATAAATACATAAATCACTCCCTGACACAACCTCCTTGCCCTTGATATGGGCGGGTCACCTAGCTCCGGACTTTAGCCAGCCCAGCATACTGGTTGCCCCACAGGAGTGCCTACCCCTGAGGCCGCACAGACCTTCAGGGAGGAGCCTAGCCGGAGAGGTTCCCAGAGGCGATCACCATTCTCCACCCCGGACCGCACAGCCCTAGGGCAGTTCCTGATGACCTCCTGTTCCCAAATGGGATATGCCATAAGGCACTCACCGGTTCCATTTTCTTCCTTGCACAAACCTGCCACAGCCAAGGCCAAGCCTCTGCTTTGGCCTTTGCTACCCCATTTAGCAATCAAATGCCAGCCGGATCCCATGCTGCAAGTCCTCTAAAATAACCCATTCCCCTTATCTGACAGATGCACCCCATCGGGCCTGTACAGGTTGACCCACATGTCAGGGTGCTGCAAAAACAAACCCAACCCAGATTCCATGGCCTTCAACATCTGTCTACCGGCCATTGTGCCTGACATGGTCAATACACCTGGGGTCCCCAGCTTACTGCCCTGGTGGGGAAGCATGGCTGACCACCCTATCAGCATGCTGGGCCACCATGCTCTTATCATCACAAGGTTGACCCTGGCCTGCAACACTATCCGTACGCCAGGCCACCTTGCTCTTGTCCTCACAAGGTCGACCCTGGCCTGCAACACTATCTGTATGCCAGGCCACCTTGCTCTTATCCTCACAAGGTCGGCCATGGCCGTCTACACCGTACGCCAGCCACCAGGCCCTCCATCAGCCCAGAATCATTGTCCCCCAGGTGTATTGCCAGAACATGAGGAGGAGGTCCCCTCTTCAAATAGCAAGGGAAGGAGAACAAGCCAGCACATGCCCCTCCTTCCCAACCACTCAGCAGGTGCATGCTTGCTAAGGCACCGCTGAGAACTGATGGGTGTCCTCCATGCCTGATGAGCTGCCCAAAGATAATGCTGTGGCCGCAGACTGTGACCCTCCATCTCGTCTCATGGCCCGCGGCACCTGTAAGAGGAACGTCATTAACAACTGGGATAAAAACCTAAAGAGTCTTGACAGGCTTAAACATAGCAGGTCCTAACATAACCCGTATAACACCGGGACTTCCAACGCCCAATCCTCTGAATGCCGCTGCTGGGTACCCCACAACTGAAGCCTGTGACGCAGCCCCAGTCCTAATGGAGTGCATTCCAAAGCAGGCCCCACCCAGTCCTAACTGGATCAATGCCTTCAGTGTCAAAGACCAAAACTAAAACTTGATGGGGGGGTACCGTCCCTGCCTCTAAATAGGTAACTAGGGCTGGCACCTCACAGTGCTAGATACCGACCACTGGGCACAACTCGGCCCAAGAACAGTGATCCATTCCAATCACTGCTTCATTCCTGCATTGATCAGTATTCGACTGACATAGTCTAATCTGAACTCTGGAATTCTGGATGGAAATGTCCCGCTGCTCCAGTGCCGTACCCAAGGCGTCCCTGCGAGAGCCGGCCACCAGTTCACTGATCCTAAAAGCCCCAAAAGACGAGTAGTGATGCTGCATAAAAACAGCCTGGCCTCATAGCTGTAACTGTAACACATGAGCCCCAAGTATCGAGCCACTGCAGCCCGGTCGGGGTCAGCCCCCATGGCACCCTCACGGAACCACCCCTCGAGCATCCTCCAAATTCGGAAATTGCCTGTCATGTCCTCATACCATACCAGGAGGTCATCCCGGATCCCCTTGGTGACCCTGGTCCTGTGGTGCAGAAGATGGAGGCCCCTAATCGACTCACAGAGTCTCCTTACAAAAGCCCTGCCAGACGCCACAACCTTGCATGCAACATTTTTAATGTGGCCTGCTAGCTGCGGCAAATCTCGCAGTGTAATCTTAGATTGTGAATTTACAGAGCCACCCACCTTTGCAATGCTGTGAATTCATCAAGTGGCAGCCTGCATAGCTGCCCCTCAAAAGCAGCACAGGACACCGAGCATTCCAAGGGCAGGGCCCGGTCCACGTAGAACTTACCCTCAAAGGCATACCCGAGTAGCTTGAAGTCCTCTGGGTGCACAGGGAGGAAGTGTAAGGCTGACCTAATGTCACACTTTGCCAATTCTGCCCCATGCCGCCGGGCGGACCACCCGCATGGCCTGATCAAAGGAAGTGTATTGAACCAAACATAACCCGTCTGGTATCGCGTCATTCACGGACACCCCACACGGTAGGACAGGTGAGGAATGAGGCAATATTTGCCAGGTACCTTCTGTCAGTGCCTGCCATATATTGCCTGCTGTATATTCTGTTCCTGTTATGTATTCTGTGCCTACTGACATATATTGCCTGCCATATATTCTGTTCCTGTTATATATTCTGTGCCTAGCAGTACCTGCCATATATACCATGCCTACTTGTATACCTCTGCCATACCGGTATGTGCCTCTTGCTTTGAGCCTATCTAATTTTCATTTTGCTTTAGTTGCTTCATACGTCCTGCCCGGGAGTTCACAACGGGACCTCCGCTCAGCCCTTAGGAATGCAGAGTCAGCCAGAGCTCAGCCCACTACCCCTGCCTCCTCATTTGCCTGTTTTGCTTATGCTTTGCTTGGCAGATTATCAGTGCCTGCGCAGACTGCTCACTACCTTCTGGCCGGTTATCTCATGTTTTGTCCTTGAACATGAAAGGCTCTGCTGTAGAGAGTAACTATTTTGCTGCTATGATTTCAGGTTTCTGTGAACTGGGTTTTTAGAATGTTCAGCACTATTATTCCCTGAGAAAAGGTTTTCCTGTGTATTCTGTGGGAACTGTTAGTCTTCCTGGTTGCGCACCTAAAAGTACTGTAGCCTGATTGGTAGAACACCTGTAGCCATTTATGAGTTTAGTCAGGGGTCCGTTGGAGCGGGAGTGCACAGGAGCGCAGCTCCAGGAGTGAGGAGCCCAGGGGGCGGGCCCATGACCAAGCCCCGCCCCCTCCTCGGCTTCCCCGAGCAGTGCAGAGGTGCAGCGCCCCGGGGAAAGCCCTGCTAGGGTCGTTATTGTTTTTAATGTTTTGTTTTAATATTGATAATTTTATCATTGTTCCTTTTATGACTGTGTGCTGCTTTTCCAGAGACTTGGCTCAAGGTGGCATATAAATTTTCTGAGTATACCAATTTTTATCTGGGCACATGGCACATAAGTAGTGGAGAAATTTCACCAACCCTTCAGCAGCTTCCACCCCATCAGTCTGGTGTAGTGGTCAGGACTTGGACTCTAATCTGGGAGAACCGGGTTTGATTCCCTGCTCCTCCACATGCAGCTGCTGGTGTGACCTTGGGCCAGTCACAAGTTCTCTCAGAGCTGTTCTCTCATGAGCAGTTCTCAAAAGCCCTCTCTCAGCCCCACCTACCTCACAGGGTGTCTTGTTGTGGAGAGGGGAAGGGGAAGGGATGGGTGGTGCACATGTCCTGGGTATCTCAAGTCTACTTGAAGCCTGGTGGTTTCAAGGGAGCAGGAAGAGAATGGGGGGGGGGTGTTCTTTACGCTTATTTTTATTGCACAAAGTATTGGATGGGGAAGGGAATGGAGGAAGAGCAGGTCAGTTTCACTCACCTGTGGAGTGGAGCTTGAGGGGTGGGTGTTGCCTTCGGACACACTTCTGGTATGTTAGGGGGTGTGGCATATGCAAATGAGTTATGCTAATGAGCTCCTGCACCTCTTTTTCTACGAAATGACCCCTGAGTTTAGTATATCTATGCACGTAACCCAAAGCAATTCATTACTAACAGAAGAAGTGTATGACTCCAATAATCTTTTCTGCAAGTAAAGGACTTTTATTTACCTGTTGTGGACTATATTCATTGGGACATTCTCACACCTCCTTGGGCACAACTCCCAATGGGGAAACTCTCAAATTAGTAACTGGAGGAGTAAGAAAATGACCTAATACCCTGCCTTCCCTGCACTCCTTGGCGATCTTTTCCTGAACTATATGCTCCATACCTATAACTGATTTTAAATTGGGAGCTAAATAGGGTGCCCTCCTCCCCTGGTAAGGTATCCTAAACCCCAATGAGAACCCGTCCCAGAGGTAGGTGCGGTCATGGCTGTTTGGGTAATAACTTAGCCATTGCTCTAACTCATCCAATTTAATTGAGCTGGGACCCTTTGTCGGGAGGGGGGTTGTAGTTTCCCCCTCCTCCGTAACGTTTACCTCCTTTACCACCACCCCGGCCCTTTGGCCTGGGGCATTTGGAGAGGGTGTGAGGCCCGGCACACAGGGGGCACTTGTGGCAAAATGAACAAGACTTGCGGCCACAGGTACTGAGAGGTAAATTCCCAGCAAAGCAGGCATCGCTGAACTGTCTGCCCCACCTGGGTGCAGGTACCCATCTGGGAATATGCCCTCTTAACTGAGTGACCACTGTGCGACCTCTCACCCCCAGATGCCCTATTCAGAGATATAATTTGCAGCCACAAATTGAGGTTGATCTTATCCCACTGCATGGATGGGTTCATGGCTGCCCACATTCTAAACTCCTCATCATACTGCAACCATGCCAGGCTTGAGAAGTCTGTAAATGCCTTATAGGTGATGTCCATATACTGGATCATCTCCGAAGCCCTCCAGGGATGGTGGTGCACTATGACAACAGCATATATGAGGAATCCCTCAGCATATATGAGCTTCTGCCAGTGCAGGGAACAGAAGCTTGCCTATCTATCAATCCTGAGTGACTGAGAGAGTCTGGCAAAAGCAAGCTAGGATGATGCAGCAACAGAACTGGAAGAAAAAGCAGGAGGCAGCCAGTTCCATTCACTGCAGGCCCGATAAAAGCCCTTCAGGGGCCTCATCTGGCCCCCAGGCCGCATGTTTGACATCCCTGGTTTAATGTATCATGTATAATATTTTATGTTTTGTTTTAGATTTCTGTAATCCTAGTCCAATTGCATTTCTTATTAGAGGTTTCCTTCCTTTGATTGTATAGATCGGGGACAAAGATCGGGGACAAAGAGTGGTGCTAGGGACCAACTGTCCCGAAAGCACTCACTTGAATGTGGTGTGCCCCAGGGGCAGTATTGTCCCCGATGTTATTCAACATCTACATGCGCCCCCTTGCCCAGATTGCTTGGAGGCATGGGCTGGAGTGTCACCAGTATGCAAATGAAACCCAGCTCTATCTGTTGTTGGGCAGTCAGTCCGACTCCAAACTGGAAGATCTAGACCGGGCGCTGCAAGCTGTGGCTGGTTGGCTTAGACTGAGCTGGCTGAAATTGAATCAGATGAAAACGGAGGTCCTGTGCTTGAGTCAGGGTGATCTGGGGGTAGAGATTCCACTCCTGGCCTTTGATGGGGCACCATTGGTGCCAGCGCCAAGGGTTAGGAGCTTGGGAGTGCTCCTAGACATCTCCTTAACAATGGAGGTCCAGGTAGCAGCCACTGCCAAGTCAGCCTTTTATCATCTTAGGCTGATTAGTGTCAGGTTCCCTGTCATGTTTTGCTTCCCTATGTCTATCCCGGTTGCAGGTCCCGGCGGGAGATCGGCATCAGCTTCCGCTCTGATGGTTCCTTCCCCCCCCCCTTCACTAGAATGAGCTCAGATATTTTGCTAGACTCATGTTATCTATGTTGCTGCACTTGTAACCTTGGGCAACTGGGCCTTCGCTTTTCCAGGTGTCTTTTGCATGGGAATGCATGTAGAAAAAACCACAGGGCCGGGGATGGGAAAGTAGCTCTGCTTACACGCCTTTTCCCTGAGAAAGTAACGGTAGTACATTTTGGCGCTTGTTTGTTCTTTTTTCATTGGTACCCGCGTTTTTACTCTAGTTTGAATTTACTATATCAATTCCTCCTCTTCTGTATCTGGTATCACTAACAACGCAAGTGTTTCCTGAAAGACCATTAAGAAATAAAGACTTTGTTTTGAACTACAAGGCCTGACTTATTGGATCTAATCAGAAGTCTCACAATTAGGCAGTTGGTTCCCTTCCTCAAATGCAACGACTTGGCAACAGTGATCCATGTGATGGTCACCTCGAGACTGGATTACTGTAATGCCCTTTACATGGGGCTGCCCTTGTCCCAGATCCAGAAGCTGCAGCTAGTGCAGAATGCAGTGGCGAGGCTGTTGTTGTGCCTTCCTGTGCAGGAACACATCCAGCCCACCCTAAAACACTGCACTGGCTGCCTATAGCATACTGGATTTGGTTCAAGGTGCTGGTTCTTATCTTTAAAGCCCTTTATGGCCATGGACCTGCATATCTGAGGGACCACCTTTCCCCATATGTCCCCCAGAGAGCACTGCGATCAGGGACGCAGAATCAGCTGGTCCTCCCAAACATCAAGGAGGCCAGACTGGTAACAACTAGGGCTAGGGCATTCTCGGTGGTGGCTCCTCTCTGGTGGAATGAGCTCCCGGAGGAGATCAAGGCCCTGCAGGACCTGTTACAGTTCTGCCAGGCCTGTAAACTGAAGCTCTTCCACCAGGCCTTTGGAGTGACCACCGCTACCACTGTTACCACCACTGCTGTCACTACTGACATCTGACAGCTATGACGAGTGAGCCCCAACCCCTCTGCCCCCCCCCTCTTTTTCTCTTTTCAATTATAGCCCGACCCGAGTACTGTGGTCATCTGATGGGAACTGTGCATAAGAAGCTGACTATAGGCTGAGGAATTAAATGCCAGCACTTTATATGGGTTATCTATGGTTTTAAAATTTTGTATCACTAGATTTTATATTGTATTTGGTGATGTCTTGTTGTATTTTTATATTGTTGTAAGCCACCCTGAGCCAGCTATGCTGGAAGGGCGGGGTAAAAGTCTAACAAATAAATAAACAATCTGCCTTAAAGTCTCAGTGAGAAAGATGGATCACAAATAAAGTATATAAAATAAATTTAAAATATATCCAGGTTCGCCTTCACAGCTGCTATTGCTTGGCACTTGCTTTGTCTGTTCAGCAAAGCACATTTAACAAAATTCACCCGTGTGTTTACTCTGCGAGAGGAAATTGGTGTGTAGCTCTTTCAGGGACTTTCTTCAGGTTTTGAGCTCTGCATGTTAACATTCTAAAGTATGAGGCTAGCAGGTAGTATTTGTCGGGAGTGTCTGCTGCAAGACTCATGTACGGCACGAAGGAGAGAAAGAATACTTGGGAAGGTTTATTTGGCTGTTTGCGTGTAGGTGGTTGGTTGGAATCAGCAAGAGGAGAATGCTTCTTCAGGGTAAATGGAAAAACCTGGCAGCTTCCTTCACTGAGGTGTATGTGTGTGGCTTGGCAGTCAATTGTCATTGCAAGACCAGCTAAAGCTTCTCAAGAGAAGCTTCATCTTCCTTACATTGGCAGCGGGTCACTAGCAAGCAAGTTGGTGATGCAAAGAGCTGGATGTTAGGCAACGCTGCTGGGGAGGGAGGGAGGGAGGGAGGGGGAGGGGAAAGAATGACAAGGCTGAAACCAGGAGCCAGATCATGGTTTCACTAACTAACCACAGTTAATTGAAATCTTTGTGCAGATAAATCTGAGGTGTTGATTTCTTTGTGCAGAAGCAATATGTTTGTCAAGACATGACAGCCTTATCATTTCTGAAGAATTCTTTTTTTCCCCTTTGAAATCTTTACTTTATATGACCTTGAGAGTTTGAGACAGAAAAACAAGGCTCTCACTGTAATGGTAACATAAAACACCATAATGCAGCCTAGAAGTAATTATGGACTAAACAGAACTCTATCAAGCAGAAAACAGCCATGGCAATCTGTGGTACTCAGGCACACATTAATATTTTCTTCCTACCCTGACAGTTCTTCTCCTTGTCTTTACCTCAGAGGCCATTCACATTTATATTTCTCTCTACTTGTCTCTATTATCAGATCCCAATGATTTTACATCTTTGTAATCCATTTCATACTTTTTTTTATTATTGCTACATAATTTTGCTTGATAAAGACTTTGTTACCAACATCTGTAACCTTGACTGTGTAAACAACTGTCAAGATCACAAGAATTGTTGCAATTCCATGTGGACATGTTTGATTTCCTTTTGATTTAGACATGTACTCCTCCATGTACCTCTTCCTTCCCACAGCATCCTGAAATGCCCTGCCCCAAACCTGTTCCTCAGGATCCCCTGCCGAAAACACAGATTCTAAGCCAATGTCTGTCTGTCTGTTAATATATGCTATGGATAGAATAGAAATTCTAATTCACTTTTGTAATCTGTAAAATTTCTGAATTTTGGGACCTGTTCAGTTCAAAACTTGGAGAGGGTTTTGAGTCATTTCTCAATGCTTGCTGTAAAACTGCAGTATTTTTTAAATAAAATAAATATTTGATAGTAAAATGACATATAACATCTAATTGACATATGGTGTAAAGTTATGTAACAAGGAAATTAGCAAAGAAAATAGATGGGACTATAATAGAAGAAGAAGAGAAGAAGAGATTGGATTTATATCCTGCCCTTCACTCACTTGGAGTCTCAGAGCGGCTTACAAACTCCTTTCCCCTCCCCTCCCCACAACAGACACCCTGTGAGGTAGGTGGGGCTGAGAGAATTCTTTCCCAAGCTGTCCTTGAGGGAACAGCTGGTACAGAGCTATGGCTTGCCCAAGGTCATCCAGCCAGGTGCAAGTGGAGGAGTGGGGAATCAAATCCGGTTCTCCCAGATTAGAGTCCGCGCACTTAACCACTACACCAAACTGGCTCCTTCACCAAACAGGCTCCTAATAGTCTTAACAAATATGTACAAAACTAGAAGATACTAAAATGCCTTATCTGTATATTTGTTAATGGTAGGCCAATAGTTCAAAGTATAGCAATCCAGTGACACTGACATAGTGTAGTAGGGAAAGACAAATAAGGAAGGGTAGAGGATTAGCATTATATGTAAAGGAGGAATATACTTGTGAGGAAATACGTGAATCTAAGCATGGAAGTCCAGTTGAGAGTCTATAAGTCCAGTTGAGAGAAATAATAGTGATATTATGGTGGGGGTCTGCTATAGACCACCAAGCAAGGCAGAGGACTTGGATGAGACACTCCTAGAACAGATTACAAACTTCTCAAAGAGACAGGACACGGTGGTCATGGGAGATTTCAATTACCCAAATATCTGTTGGAAGTCCAACTCTGCTAAAAATGAAAGGTTCAATAAATTCCTGACTTGTCTTGCTGACAACTTCATTTTCCAGAAAGTGGAAAGGGGATCAGCTATCTTGGGCTTGATTCTTACCAACAGGGAAGAACTGGTTGACAAGGTGAAAGTAGTGGGCACCCTGGGTAGTAGTGACCATGTAATTTTGAAATTTACAGTCTTGGGGCAGTTAAAAGTACATAGTCAGATATATAGGTTGGACTTCAGGAAAGCAAATTTTAACAAATTTAAAGTTATGCTGGGTAGAATCCCATGGTCAGAAATACTTAAGGAGAAGGGAGTTTAAGGGGGATGGGAGTTTCTTAAAAGCAAAATACTGAAAGCCAGGGGGTCATTTCCTGCCGGAGCACACTGGAGCGATGCTCTGGCAGTAAGGAGCCCAAGGGATGGGCACATGCAGGAAACCCCACCCCCTTCTCCCAGCAGCCCTCAGTCAGGCCACAAGGAGCAAGAAAAAGGCAGGTAAGTTGCCTGTGGAGCCCTTTTGCTGCTTTACCTGGCCTGCGCCAAAGCACAGAGCCGGGTAAAAGACCTTCAGAGGCCACCGCCCCCCGCTGCCACCGCCTTACCCAGCCTGCACCAAAGTGCAAGGCCAGGTAAAAGGACTTCAGAGGTTGTCCTTGCCCCGCCTTACTTGGCCCATGCCAAAGTGCAAGGCCAGGTAAAAGGCCTTCAGAGGCTGCCCTTGCTCCACCTTACCTGGCCCATGCCAAAGTGCAGAGCCAGGTAAAAGGCCTTCAGAGGCTGCCGCCACCACCTTACCAGCATATCCCTTCAGTCAGCCAGCAGTGGCACCCCCAGGCTACTCCCCCCTTCCTCGCCACCTGTGCTGGCTCCTCCACACCTGTCCGCAGCGCTCATGCAAGACAACCAGGTTGGAAAAGGCAGAGCCAGGTGGAGGGAGGAGCCAGTCGGCGGAGGGGGGGAATCTCACATCCTGCAGGGTAGGTATCCTTCATCAAGAAGAACTTTCTGCTTAAAATTGGTCTGACTTTGTGCTTATCTGCGCTCAAATAGCAAGTAAGATATATCAGGAAAGCACAATTATACTCTCTAGTGTGTATATAATCACATAATTGTGTAGTAGATTTAGCCTCAAATTGCACAATAAACCGAACATGCCCATTTGGCAAATTCTCACTGAGCAATCCTTAAACTAGAGAGATTATTTAAAACAAACAAACAAACATGCCCACAGATGTGGAAATATTGCCATAAAAGTGTGCATTTTGCTGGGGCAGTGTCCAATTTTCATCATAAATAAGGGTCTTGTTCATCTTTTCTGTGTGCTATTTCTGACTTGTTTGTAGTTATCTTCTTTTCTTGATGAGCAGTTTTGATGCCATTTACAAACAATTAAAATCTTCTTCTCTAATTAGCTGTGCAGCAATGTTCACATGTACCCAAACAAATTCAGATATGTTCATTTGGTGATAATATAAACAATTCACAAGAATAACACACAATCCCAAAACAGCCTGATATGAAAAAATATCTATAGACAGATGTGTGCTAGATGCCCACAGAATAATACAATAACAAAAGAGACTAGATTAAAGCCATAGCATCGTTTAGTGTCTGGTAATGAAAAACAACCACATTCCTACATGGAAAAAATACAAAGGTCAATGAAATTTCACATAGCATTCTGCTCCAGGCACTCTCAGTCCATATCCCTCTAACAGTCTTGTGCGCTCCCAAGCAGTCTGCTCCCAATTCAACACTTATTCCGGATATTCAAGTGTTTCAGAACTCTGGTCTTTCCTCAGGAAGAAAGCTATAAACAAGAAGTTCCAGTAATGTTACATTGATATTACATTGTATTACACTGGCTTGTCAGTCTCTATGAAGCAGAGTGAGTATAGAAGTTGATAAATAAATCTATCTTACCCTATATAGGAATTGCACATTCAATGTTACCTTCAAGTTGACACTTTCATTGATTCTAAAAATGCATTAACAATAGTAACTATAACATTCATTATTGGACTCACACCTATTTAGGATTACCCTTTAATATACTTACTATTTTTCTGTTAATCTACTTGGGCAAGGTCCCCTAACTTATTTTCAAGCATACTATTGCTGCTCCCAGACACCTTTTGCCTTAAATATAGGCTTTGGAAACACAGCTGCAACTAATTAAGACCATATTTACATTCCTAGAAGGATGGAGGTAGTGAGGCATAGTCTGGGTCCATTTGACTTTGTTCCTGAGGAAAGACCAGAGGTCTGACACACTTGAATATCCAGAATAAGTGTTGAATTGGGAGCAGATTGCTTGGGGACACACAAGACTGTTAGAGGGATATGGACTGAGAGTGCCTGGAGCAGACTGCTATGTGAAATTTCATTGACCTTTGTTTTTTCTGTGAAGGAACGTGGTTGTTTTTCATTACCAGACACTAAACAATGCTATGGCTTTAATCTAGTCTCTTTTGTTATTGTATTATTCTGTGGGCATCTAGCACACATCTATCTATCTATATATATATTCATATCAGGCCATTTGGTAATGATATCCAGCTTTTGCGCACATGTTGGAAAACATAGTGCTGGTTGTCAGCCTCTTCCACACCGCTTATCATAGTCACATTTTCATTTTTTTTAAAAAGCTGATATTATACCATTGCACCATTTCAGTGCATATGTGTAAAATGCCGTCAAGTTGCAGTTGACATGGTTACCCCATAGGATTTTCAAGGCAGGAGATTTAGTAGATTTAAAACGGAATCCTAAAGTGTCTTTAGTCAAAGTATAAAGCTGGCTCGCCAGCTCTGAGCTGGGAAATACCTGGAGATTTTTGGAGTGGAGCCTGAGTGGTGGGTGTTGCCTTCAGACATACTCCTGGTGATGTCAGGGGGTGTGGCATATGCAAATACATTATGCTAATGAGTTATGCTAATGAGCTTCTGCACCTCTTTTTCTACAAAATGACTCCTGCTGAAAGCACAATCACAAATTATTCCTATAAGAAGGGAAAGTGGGAGGAGCTTAAATAACCCAAGGTGGCTCCATAAACAGCTTTCTAAGGACTTGACAAATAAAAAAGACTCATTCAGAAAGTGGAAGGAGGGCCCTATAACCAAGGATGAATATAAACAAATAACCAGTGCTTGTAGAGAGAAAGTTAGGAAAGCTAAAGCTCAGTATGAGCTTAGGCTAGTGAGAGATGCTAAAAACAAAAAAAAAGGGTTCTTTTCTTATGTTCAAAGTAAGAAAAAGAGCAAGGACATGATAGGCCCATTGCAGGGACAGGAAGTGAAATCGTAACAAGTGATGAAGAGAGGGAAGGTAACAACATTCCATGCATCTCGGGGTCTAGTCATGCTGGCCACATGACCATGGAAACGTCTCTGGACAGCGCTGCTCTTCAGCTTGGAAATGGAGATGAGCATCGCATCCCTAGAGTCTTATTTGACTGGCTTTCGAGCAAGGGAAACCTTTACCTTTACCTACTACCTTGCTGGATCAGGGGAATGCTGTAGACATAGTTTATCTTGATTTCAGGAAGGCTTTTGATAAGGTTCCACATAATATTCTTGTTGACAAATTGGTAAAATGTGGTTTGGATCCTATGACTGTTAGGTGGATCTGTAACTGGTTGACAGATTGCACCCAAGGAGTGCTTGTTAATGGTTCCTCATGCTTTTGGAGAGGAGTGACAAGTGGTGGAGTGCCTCAAGGATCAGTCCTGGAACCTGTTTTGTTAAACATTTTTGTCAGTGATTTGGAGGACAGGATAGAGGGAGTGCTTATTAAATTTACAGATGATGCTAAATTGGGAGGGGTAGCAAATATGGTAGAAGACAGAGTCAGGATATAGGATGATCTTGACAAGCTGGAAAACTAGGCTAAAAACAAATAAAATGAATTTCAATGGGGATAAATGTAAAGTTCTGCTTTAGGTAGGAAAAATCAAATGCATGATTATAGGTTGGGGGAGAGTTGTTTTGGCAGTAGTATGTGCAAAAATGATCTAGGGATCTTAGTAGACCATACACTGAACGTGAGTCAGCAGTGTACTGTGGTAGCTAAAAAGGCAAATGCAATTTTGGGCTATATCAACAGCAACAGAAGTATAGTGTCCAGATCGCATGAAGAGATGGTATCACTTTACTCTTCTTTGGTTAGACCTCACCTAGAATATTCTGTTCAGTTTTGGGCACCACAATTGAAGAAGGATATAGACAAGCTGGAACGTGCCCAGAGGAGGGCAATGAAGATGGTGAGGGGTCTGGAGACCAAGTCCTATGAGGAAAGGTTGAAGGAGCTGGGTGTGTTTAGTTTGGAGAGGAGAGGACTAAGAGGTGATATGATAGCCATCTTCAAGTACTTGAAAGGCTGTCATATAGAGGATGGTACAGAGTTGTTTTTTGTTGCCCCAGGAGGTTGGACCAGAACCAATGGGTTGGAATTAATGTTTTTGACTAAACATTAGGAAGAACTTCCTGACAGAGTGGCTCCTCAGTGAAACAGGCTTCCTTGGGAGGTGTTTTCAAACAGAGGCTAGATGGCCATCTGTCAGCAATACTGATTCTATGAACTTCAGCAGATCATGGGAGGGAGGGCCAGAAGGGTTGCATCAGTGGTTAGTTTTCGTGGCCCTTTCTTACATGCCCAGAGGAATGCTGATTGCCACTCTGGGGTCAGGAAGCAATTTTTCTCCTGGCCAGTTTGGCTGGAGATCCTGGAGGTATGTGTGGGGAAAGGTATTTGTGAATTTCCTGCATGGTGCAGGGGGTTGAACTAGATGACCCTGGAGGTCGCTTCCAACTCTATGGTTCTATATATGGGGCTTTAAAGAAGGGCATTTTATGAATGGTGTGATAGTTAGAGTGTTTTACCAGATCAGGAGTACCAGATCAGGTTCAAGGTGTTAACCTTTAAAGCCCTAAATGGTCTGGGACCCACATACTTTCGGGACCCCCTGGAGAACATTACACTTGGTAGAAAAGAACTTACTGATGGTCCCCAGCCTGAGAGACATCCAGCTGTCCTTGACCAAGGCCAGGACCTGGTGGAACTCTTTGCTGAATAACATCTAGGCCCTGTTGGATCTGATGCAATTCCACAGGGCCTGTAAGGCAAAGATGTTCTGCCAGGCATATGGTTGAGGACAGCGACAGTCTCCATCTGTCTGGTGCTCCTGTCTTCCTACCACCACCACCCCATGGGGCAGTGACCTGATCGGTAGTGTTAGCATCATCTTATTAAGTTGCTATTGCAGTTTACTGGATTTTATTGCTAATTAACATTTGTCTACTTTTATTGTTGTACACCCCCCAAGCCCTGTTTTACAAGGGAGGGCAGTTTAGGTATAATTTAATAAATGAACAAACAAATACAAGGATCTTGGATCCCCAGTTTTAAATTGTGGAAGTTTGCTGGGTGACCTTTAACTAGTCATGCTCTCTCAGCTTAAGCTACCTCACAGGATTGTTGTTGTAAGGATAAAACAAAGAAGGAAGAATGATGTTGTAAGGTGCTATGGGTCCTCATTGGAGCAAAAAGCAGGGTATAAATAAACAAACAAAGAGCTTTCTGGGTATAATTTTCAAACATATAACTCATACCTTTCCTCATCTCCAGCTGTCATTCCAGTTCAGCACAAAACAGCTGTCACTTTCCCCAGTGAAGACTGGCACATTAGTCACATCACATCAGAATGGTTCATGCTCAACCTTTCTTTCCCTGGAAGAGCTACATCAATAAAGAGGAAAGGATGGCAGGTAAATAAGCAACAATGTGCAGCTGCAGCAATCTGAAACCAGAGCAAGGGTTGCTTGTATTCACTTGAAGCAAGTAACAATTTTTATTTTCTTTAAAGAAGATATCAAACAACACTTGCTAAGCAACATATTTAGGTGAATTGAGAAGGCAGAACTAAGAAGACAGACGGGAAAACTGGGGATATTGCAGCAGCTTGATGATGCTTATCCTCCGGTTATATATAATTCTATTTTCACCATGGACTCTCCTGAACATTCCACATGCTCCAAAATCAGTTGGCTCCCTGATGTGTCACTCAGAAGTTGTCCCTATCCACTGGCTGTGAGTACTCACGTGCCATTGGCTGGGTGCTGGGTCTGCTCCTCTTCCCCACCTACTACTTCAGCCACTGTGCCTTGTAAGAATTTCTGGCAGACGACTTTCTCTCTTGATGAAGACGCTTCTCCTGCTTCCCTCCTGTGTGTGACTAACTGTTACCTCAGTGGCTGTTGGTAGGTGTAACGAAATGGCAGTTACCTGTGTTTGTAAGATGGCTGCTATCTCTGGTAAAATGTTCCCCCATAAGGTTCAATTGAGCTGTAGTTCCAGAGAGGGGCCTACAGATGTACCACTCACTGGGTTGAATGGGGCTTCCTCCTCTGCTGGTCTACAGTTCCCAGCTGTCCCAAGGCCAAAAAGTGTGGGAAAATAGGAAAAAGAGGGTGACGTGGCAGTCAGGGCTTCAATGCCCTCCAAACCAGCTATTCCCTCCTGGGGAACCACTGTTGCCAATCTCCAGGTGAAAGCTGGAGATCACTCAAAATTATAACTGCTTTCCAGATGGTATTGATCAGTTCCCCTGGATGAAATAGTGGACTCTGTGTCCTTATACCCTGCTGAGATGCCCCCCTCCTCCTGACAGCCAGTGTGATGTGGCAGTCAGGGCTTCAGAGCATGGTAGAGGCTGCAGGTGGTGGGGGAGATGGAAAACTGAAGAGTGAAGGGAAAATTAAGATAGGTTGATGCTTGGCTGGAAAGGAGATAGGGTTGCCAACTCCAGGTGAGGAATTCCTGGAGATTTGAGGGATGGAGCCTGGAGAGGGTGGGGTTTGAGGAGGGGTGGGGCCTCAGACAGGTACAATTCCATAGACTCTGCCCTCTGAACCAGCTATTCGCTCTTGAGGAACCACTGTTGCCAATGTCCAGGTGAGGGCAAGAGATCACTCAGAATTACAACTGCTCTTCAGGTAGCAGAGATCAGTTCCCCTGGAGAACATGGTGGACTCTATGTCATTATACCCTGCTGAGTTTGCCACAGCAAATTGATGCTGAGTGCCCAAGGCCTTGGCACTCTCCCAGAGCCTCTTTCTAGAGTTTGTTGTATTTATTTCCACAATGGGCCTAATTCCTAGTCCATATATATATATCTAAGAAAGTCCCCTCACCATAAAATCAACGCCCAGGCCAAACCGCTGGACCTAGAAGCACCAATTTTGGGGAGAGTGCTGTTACCATGATGCTAAGAAGGAATTTTTAGAAATTTGACCCCTAAGTGGGTCAAAAGGGGGGAAATGTGCTCCCCCATTGATTCCTATGTGGCTGCCTCCTTGCGCCCCCCACTCTCTGACTGGTCAGCTGCAGAGCTCAGCATTCTGAGACTGCAGAGAGCTAACGGCAGTTGAAGAAATCCGGAGTAGCCAACAGCCACCTGTGAAGTGCAGTGATGCTGCTGGCCCAGCCTCTCCGATAGCTTCCAACACACTCCCCCTCACCTTCTACACCTAACAGGTGGTTGTCTGTCAGGTGCAACAGTGGTTGCAGGGTGCTTAAAGCAATGAGGGAGCCCGCCCCAGCAGTAACGCCTTAGTGATCTTGCTGGCCCCACCTCCACAGTGGCTTCTAATACTCCTCTCTCTTCCACACTGGACAGACAGCTGCCTGTCAGGTGTAGGAGAGGAGGTGCGATGCTTACAGCTGCCAAGGAGGTTTGCTCAGCAGGATTGCCTTAGCCCTGCTGCTGGCCCAGGCTCCTGGATGCCTTTAAACATAATCCCCCACACACACACCAGACAGGCAGGTGTCTGTCAGGTGTCAGAGAAGGGCCAGGGCACTTTAACGCTATAAGGAGGAGGCAACTTAGGAATGCAGCAAAGACATTTGCACATAGTACACCTGTGGGGCACTGAGCTGTACAGGCCAAGTACCAGCAAGATCACCCTGAGGCTCTCAGAACAACACAGTCTCCATATGAGCAAAACAATCCAGGAACACAAGTAAAGAGGCCATCACTTTCGTGGAAGGTGGCAGGAGTTGACTTAACAGGCAACTGCTTCTTAAATGGACAGTTCTATGTGGCCTGCTCCAGAGTGAGCTCACGAAGCAGCCTGGTGATCCTAGCACCTGAGGGCAGAACCACCAATGTGGTCTACAAAGAGGTCCTTCAGTAGAGAGAGAAAAAATAGTATGTTATATCTCACTTCATTTTTTACACTACAATCTTCTCCATTAGAATTCCTAGAACAAATGTTACATTTCAAACTTCACATCATCAGTATTACAACTTGATTTTCAGAACTTAAATACTGTAGCAAAGCACAGGTGTCAGGCTAGTATTATTTTTTTATTCATCCATCTATAAAGGAGATAAAGTTAGTCTCAAGCTGGTTCACCCATTCAAGTTTATTACTTGACAGTCAAATGTGTTTGCTAAACTTAACTGTGTTCAAAGATGAACCAGTCATCTGGTCTGTTTGGTTTGTGCCAAATAAGCACACATGCCAGCCAAACAGGTTTGCATCAGAAGTTTTTTTCCCCCAAAAAACTGGGCATGAGCCAAAACTTTGCCAATCCAAGCTGTCCTAGGTCAAAGCAAACTCAGCTAAGACCAACGGGATGTGACAAAATCACTATTCAGAAGCACAAGTCAAGAGTTCAGTCCACATGTCATACACAAGGGAAGCCAGCTGAGGGTTCAAGAAACAGAGTTCATGCAGGTCCGAGAGGTGTTGTCAAGCAGGTCCAGGGTCAAAGCCAAAGGTTCAGGAACAGCACCCAAAAACAGGTCCAGGTGGTGTGCTTGCGCATCTCCAGGAAGGCAACAAGTTGCTCCCACATCTTCCCGCCCTTTATTGGCAGCTCACAGCTGGGTCTTGTTGCTTGTGAGAGCGCTGTCCATTAACTCCAGGTGTTCCTCTTGATCTGGCAGTTGCTGGGCAGCAAGTGTGCACTCTGCCTCCTCCAAATATACCCGTCTCCTCCTGTGTTCCCCTGGCTCTGGGGACAGAGGAGGCGAGGCAGCCTGTGAAGTTTCCCCATGAACTTGGGCTGTCTCTTCTGTGTTCCCAGTGCTCATGGGGCTGGAGTACCTGCTGTCCTCAGCAACTGGGGCACTAGGACCTGCCTCTGCTGTCTCAGGGTTGTTGACAGCATCAGCTGCCTGAGTCTCAGAGGTGCTGACAGGGCTGCTATCAGCATCAGCTGAGTGCTCATCAGTTAAAGCAGAATGGTCCATGACACAAGCATATCAGTAGCCATTAATGAAAGATTTCTTGGCCAAAAAACTGATTTATATGGACTGGGCTAATTTAACCACCTGTATTTATTTATTTATTTGTTTGTTTGTTTGTTTCAATTTATACCCCGCCTAGCCAGCGGGCCGGCTCTAGGCGGCTGACAACATGTAGCTGAATCCACACAGTGAACCACCATTTCACTTGCCCCTTTTGCCTGCTGAAGTATTTTTTAAAAAATCAGCAGTTACTACTAGGAGTGTAAAAAAAAAAATCCAGCCCAATTTGGATCAGGCCGAAACAGGCCATATCTGTTCCGGCCACTGAATGACCTCCACTTGTCAGTTTTGACCATGCAAGCCGATTCTGGAGTCATTCTGCCAGCTGAATGTCAGTTTCAGCCCCATTATACCCTACAGGTCTTTGAAGTCAATGGCAAAAACTCATAGGGTATATGAGGGGCTGGAGGGGAGGGGGTTTGAGGAAGAGGCTCCAAACTCACAGGGTAGCTGCTGGAGTCTCTCCCCCAAACAGGTTGTCCCATCCCCTCCATTGTTCTCTATGGTGGGGAAAATATTACTTTTTCCCCACCATAGAGAACAATGGAACAATGGAGGGAATAGGGGCAATCTGTTTGGGGGCCCGTAGAATTGGACCCCCTGGTCCAATCTTCTTGAAACTTGGTGGGTATTTGGGGGAGAGGCTCCAGCAGCTACCCTGTGAGTTTTTTCTCTCCAGCTACCCTGTGCTTTTTAAGCAACCACTGAATTGCCACTGGCTTTCAGCGACAATTCAGCAGTGGGCCGAATCAGATCAGAGAATCTGATTTGGCCCTTGGCTGCCTGAAAGGAGGCTGAATGGGCCATTTTTGGAAGTGCATTCAGTTCAAACGAACCAAATGCACATCCCTAGTTACTACTGTGCTATTGTGAGCTAATATCCTAACATTATAATGCCATGCTCTCTCAGCTTTCAATTTTTAGAGTAAGTCTTGAGCTCCTGTTGTGGAGTTATTAGAAGAAATGTGCTACCTTTGCCTTTCATACTTTAGAGATCATGGCAGTACATCATTAAGAATGGTAGCTCACAATAGTGGAATACTGATTCCTGAACTTTAAAAAAAAACAACTTCTGTTGGCATGGCTGGGAAAATAGCAGCCATGGTGCAGGAAAAACTGATTGCACTGTACTGCACTATTAGAAAGAAATATAATGAAACAGCCTGTTGAGCAGCCATGAATGAGTTGACAGACAGTTGAACTGACCACTGAAAAATAGGCTTCTTGTTCAAAACCTACAGACAGAATATGGGTCAAACCATTAGGTGTTTGAGCATACTCCCTACGGTGTCAAGAAGTGGCATGCATGTTTAAATAAGCATCAGTGCTCAGATACTGCATATAATGGATTGGATTCTGCAAAGCACAGATAAAAAGGCTGTGGAAAGGAAAGCAGCAAATATCACACCAGTTTTTAGAAAAGAGGTCCAGAGGGGATCCAGGGAATTAAAACCCAGTTAGTCTAATGTCTGTCCCAAGTAAATTAGTAGAAATTGCTATTAAAGAACGAATTATAAAGCATATCAAGGAAGAAAGTCTATTGAGGGAAAATCAGCATGGCTTCTGCAAAGGGAAATCCTGCCTCATCAGACTTTTGGAGTTCCTTGAGCAGATTAGCCAGCATGTGGATAAGATAGCTTTAAAAGAGGGTTAGACAAATTTATGAAGGATATGTCCAACATTGGCTTCTAGCCATGGTGAGTAAAGGGATCTTCTATACTTAGAGGCAGCAAACCACTGAAACTCTGTTATGTCCGCTGACGACCATGAGCCGGCAGCGACATAAGGCTCGAGTCGACCCTCTAGAGCCCGCCAATAAGATCTTTGGTGGGAGATTAAACCTCGCCAATAGGGCCTGCAGAAGTCACGGCTACTGTATATAGTTGGTCCCTCGTGGCCAGTACTCCATTACTGTTTTGTGTACCAATAAACTAGTAATAGCTATATTGTCATCCATCTTCTCAATGCCTTGAACCCAGTACACAAAAGTGGCAATGAGGATGGGATCCCACTGAGCGAGCCTGCTGCAGCAGCCGAGGAAGCCAATGTCCGCTGTTGCTGCCCCGAATGAGGGCAACCAAGACACTTGAGGAGATGCTTCCATGCCGCCCAGAGCAACAATGGCTACTGCTGTGGGAGTCGTTCCACCCTTTGATCCCATGAAGCCTCACCACTGAGAGGCCTGGGTCAAAGGGCTCCACTCGATCCTGGTCTACCAACAAGTGACCAAGGAAGAGCGTAAGAAAGGCCTTCTCATCGGATCATGCGGCACCAAGACAGTCGAGCTCGCCAAAAACCTCTTGGCATCAACAAGGCTCCAGGAAGTGACTTATGACCAGATCATCAAGGCGCTGCAAGACCATTTCAACTTGTGGCCCTCGGAGATCGCCTGACACATCGCCTTCCAACAAAGGGTGCAACAGCCCAGAGAGTCCATGGCTACATACCTGGCAGAGCTCCGTCGGCATGCAGCGGAGTGCGAATTCCGAGCATTCATGGATAAGGCACTGAGGAACCAGCTCGTGTACGGCCTGCAAGATGAGAAGCTGAGGCGACACGTAATGGAGGATGAGGTGTGCAGCCTCGCCTCCGCTCTAGCAATGGCAATGGCAATGGCCTGGGAGAGGTCGCATCCAGCAGGGGCAGGCTCCTCATCCGCAGCCGCAGCCCCCCCCGACCAGCTCTGAGGGCAGCGAGGGGGAAGGAATCCATCATACTCAGCCAACCGGTTGAACGGAGAACCACCCCACACCCACGACAGAGTCGGCCTGATGGGAGTGTGCCAGCTGTGGGGAGCAGCACAACTGCAAGACATGCAGACTCCGAAAGGCAGTCTGCAGGAGCTGCGGGTGCTCGGGCCACATCATGAGGGTCTGCAGGGCAAAAGGCTCTCAAGGCCTTCTCCGCCGAGCCGACCCCCCCACCGTCGGACCGTCCGGTTGCACCAGGAGCAGGAGGAAGTGGACACAAAGGACCTCTACCTTCTGGCTGCAGAGCAGGTACTGAAACTCCCCGGCCTCTCTTCCGCCCCTAAATTCCAAGTGACTGTCCAAATCGAGGGGTCCCCATGCACCATAGAAGTAGACTCGGGGGCTGCTTTCTCCATAATTTTGGAAGAGACTCTGAAAAGGCTGTGTCCAGGATGGGGCCCCTGCCTGAGAAAGTCCCCAGTCACCCTCACTGATTTCCAATGCAACCAGGTGCCAATCCGGGGGCATAGGGAGCTTCCAAGTCTGACACAAAGACTTTAATGGCCGCCTGGACCTACTGGTAGTCACGGGCAACTTGAGTAGCTTACTAGGGTGCACGTGGTTTGAGCTGTTGGGGAGCCAGTTTGGTGTAGTGGTTAAGTGCGCAGACTCTAATCTGGGAGAACCGGGTTTGATTCCCCACTCCTCCACTTGCACCTGGCTGGATGGCCTTGGGCAAGCCATAGCTCTGTAACAGCTGTTCTCTCAAGGACAGCTTGGGAAAAAGCACTCTCAGCCCCACCTACCTCACAGGGTGTCTGTTGTGGGGAGGGGAAGGGAAAGGAGTTTGTAAGCTGCTCTGAGACTCCAAGTGAGTGAAGGGCGGGGTATAAATCTAATCTCTTCTTCTTCTTCTTCTTCTCGGTTGAGGGTATTCACAGCTGCACAAGGGACTTTGGCGAAGTGTGCAGCCAATTTCCATCCATTTTTTAGGGGACCTTGGGATGGTACACGGGCCCCCCAGTTTCCCTGCAACTTGACCCGCAGATATCACCCATCCGCATGTGAGCCCGGAAGGTTCCTGTTGCCCTGCGCCCTAAAATTGAAGCAGAATTAGACTGCCTGGTGGCCCAAGGGATCCTGGAGCCTGTGTCACACGCCCCCTGGGAGACCCCCATTGTCACGCCCATGAAACCCAATCCACATCTGTGCGGACTACAAATGCACTTTGAACAAGGCGCTCCACGATCACGCATATCCGGTCCCAGTGGTGAGCCACATCCTGGCCACTCTGGCAGGGGCTAGGATCTTTGGCCAATTAGATCTCGCGCAAGCGTACCAACAGCTCCCTGTAGATGAGGCTACTGCGGCCGCTCAGACCATTGTCACGCACAGGGGGGCTTTTAAAGTGAAGTAACTGCAGTTTGGGGTGAAGGTTGCACTGGGCTTATTTCAGAACTTAATGGATTCTCTCCTTAAAGGGATCCCAAGGGTCACCCCGTTCTTTGATGATGTGCTGATCACCGTGGCCATGACGGATGACTTCGCCTCCCGTTTGCACATGGTGTTGCACCGCTTTGCTGAGGCCGGCCTCAAAGTGAAGTGGGAAAAGTGCCTCCTGGGAGTTCCATCCGTCGAGTTCTTGGGCTTCACTGTCACCGCCGATGGTTTACACCCGGCAAGAGACAAAATTAAGGCCATAGTTGAAGTGCCGCCTCCAACATCCAAAGTGGAGCTACAGACATTTCTAGGCCTATTGAACTTTTACCACGCCTTCCTCCCCCACAAGGCGGCAGTAGCTGAACCGCTACACCGGCTGCTGGACAAGCAGGCCCCCGGACGTGGGGCCCACACCAGGCCACCACATTCAAGGGGGTGAAGGTGCTCCTGATTTCTAACAAGGTGTTCATGCACTTTGACGAGACTCTGCCCATAGTGCTTGCCTGTGATGCTTCCCCGTATGGGGTGGGTGCCGTCCTCGCGCACTTGCTCCTGGATGGGCATGAGGTACCAGTGGCCTACTACTCACGAACCCTGTCTTCCGCTGAATGCAACTACATGCAAATAGACAGGGAAGGACTGGCGATTGTGGCTCTCATCAGAAGTCTCACACAGGGTGCCTGTTATGGGGAGGGGAAGGGAAAGGAGACTGTAAGCCGGTCTGAGACTCCCTTGGGTAGTGAAAAGCAGGGGATAAATCCAATCTCTTCTCTTCTTCTTCTTTCACTAATGGATCACTGGATCCAATTGTGGATCCAACCCACAATTTCAATAATCCCTTATATATTCCATGGAGTTGAAACGACAGACTGAAAACATAGAATTAGATCTCTCCCTTTCTACTCCTTGTACAAGGAGAGGGTAGTTGCCTGAGCACTACGGTTGCTAGGTCCCCCTAGCCACCAGTAGGGGATGGAGGGGGTAGAGTTGTCACATCCAGGTTGAGAAATTCCTGGAAATTTGAGGTCTGAGCCTGGAGAGGACAGGGACCTCAGTGGGGTACAAAGCCATAGAGTCCACCCTCCAAAGCATATATTTTCTTTAGGGGAACAGATCTCTGTAGTCTGGAGATGAGCTGTAGTTCCAGGGAATCCCCAGGTCCCTCCTGGAGGCTGGCATCTGTGCTTTGTAATACCTGATAAGGAAGTGACTATTGGTTACTGATGGAGATGTGTATTGTTAAATAAGTCTCACCATTATATTTACGGGGGTGTCCAGGAATAAAGAAGGAGATGTGCTGTAATTTTTTGTTTAAAAAATTGATAAGCTCCCCCATCTAACAGTGCTGAGATCATCTCAGACGAGCATCTTGTTGCTGACTGGGCATGTGGGAACTGGGAAGGGGATTGCCTCAGTGTCCAGGTTTTATCAGATGAACCCAGATACTGTCTAGCATGGGGAAAGGATTATGGGGGCTCAGGTCCTTTTGTCATAATATTAGTACACAAGCAAGAACAGGTGAGGTGCAGAGACAGTGTCCAGGAAAACTTTGACTTAGGGTATGATTGCCCATACTTCAGGCATGCTTCAGACTGACCATTAGACAGGGTAATCTTTAATATGGTAGTATTTAATAAGTTGCTCAGATCAGCTGTCAACAATAGGCTCATGTCACAACTTCTGTATCAGGAAAGGGGGGGCATTTTAGATCCTGTGTCATATTTACTGGGGAAAGCTTATCAGATATTTGTCCATGGAGCTTCTTGAAGTGAATTTAAAAGGAGGGAAACACTACCTGTTTATACATTCTAATTGTTCCCTACTCATAATTTCTCTTCTGACTACCAATTACAACACAAATGAATAAGCATATCTAGAAATAACCATAGTTCATAACATTCTGTACTTTTAAACAGGTTTTTTTTAAAAAAATGAAAAAGAAAAAAGAAGAAGAAGTAAAGGAAAATGGTTAATTTCCCCCTCAGCATAATATGAAAACTAAAGGCTTAAAATGCCTGGTGAACAGCTAATTGCTTGGTCCAGGTTCTTATAAGATTGTTTTAAGTATGTTGTTTTAAGCTTAACTCCAGGAGTTAGATATTCTGAATGGTAAGGTGGAAAAGAAGAATGGCAGTAGAGGAGTGGAAACAAAGGGGAAAGTTATAAAAATTAAATGAGTTTATAAGAAGAAAAAAAGAAAAGTGTGCTTATGCAAAAACAATTTGCCTTGCAAAAAAAATGTATTTAACTGAGAGTCTGTAACAGACAGCTATGCATAATGACAGTTTATTTCTTACATTCAGGTTTGGTGAAAAGCCTGTAAATTAGTTTTTATCACACACACACATGCAAATACGTGACATTCTAGAAACACATGAAATTCCAGAAAAACAGTTTATAAACTGAGAAAAATTGTATTACAATCAAAACAATGGCTGCTAGAAATGTTAGGATTGACTACATTTTTTGTATAAATATAAACTGAAGTCTAGCTTCATTGTGATGTCAGATTTAGGAAGCGAGTATAAATCCATGCAATAGTTGATGAGAAAATGAGAAAATGAGCTCTGTTCTTTTACTTTTAAGTTCATCCCTTAGCGTGCATCCTTTCCCCGACCTTCACATGAGTCCCCACATTCAAAGATTCTCTTCCCTGAGGCTGCAGGCAAAATGAGCCTGAGATTGCCACCCTTGGCTCATTTTGCTCCAATCCCTGAGGTACTCCCATGTCCCATTTCATCTTTCAGAAGTTGGCAGTCCCGTCAGTGCAGCTCCCTCTCAGGATCAGCTTCCCCAGGTGCCATGCGGCTTGCGGGGCACCTGGGGAACCCGAGGTGGGGAGGCAGTTTAAACTGCTTTCCCTCCCTGGATCAGCTTGGCTTCCCCAGGTGCCCTGTGGCTTGTGAGGCACCTGGGGAACCCAAGAGTGAGTTAGCTTGGCTTCCCCAGGTGCTGTGTGGCTGATTTAAAGGGGACACTAGAGGGCATGGAATCAAATAATACCCTCCTATTGACTGGGTAAACATGTGCTTGAGTCATGGTGTAGAAATGAAATTCCTAGACATCATAAATGACTGTGGACTGGAACAGTTGGTCACAGAGCCAACCAGAGGGTTAGTGATCTTTGACTCAGTTCTGAGTGGGTCTCAAGACCTGATGAGAGATGTGGAGGTTATTACACCAATTGAGAACAGCATTCTGGTCAATGGAAACTTACCTCCAAAGTAAAAAACTGTCACTTTTTTTTCAAAGGAGAGAACTTTACAAAAATGAGGGGAATAGGAAAAAGGAAGCTGAAAGGGAAATACAGTAGAGTCAAAACCCTAGAGAATGCTTGAAAGCTATTTGAAACCACACTAATTGAAGCCCAAATAGAATGCATTCCACAGGTTAGGAAAGGCACTGCCAAGTTGGAAAGAAGGCCTGTGTGCTTGACAACACAAGTCAAGGAAGCTATAAAAAGTAAAGAGAGTTCTTTTTAAAAGTGGAAGATGCACCCCAGTGAATTGAACAAGTGGGACTACAGGCTCTGGCAAAAGAAATGTAAGTTAATAATTAGGCATGCAAAAAGGAGATTGAGGAGTGAGTTGCTAAAAGCAAAGAAGTCATTGAGTTTCTCTGCCATCTCCCCATCTTCCTTTAGCAATCCACTTATTCCTTTGTCATCCAAAGGCCCCACTGCTTCTCTGGCTGGTTTCATACCTTGGATATATTTTTTAAAAATGGTTATTGTTTGTCTTGATACTTCAAGTTAATTAGTATACTCTTGAAAGTTACTTAATAGTTATACTCCAACTACAAACAGAAAGAACAATTTATTTTTTACAAATTTTGATGATGATCAGTGATACAAGAGTGAGTTTGGTTGTCTACCACACTATTCATTTGGACCACTGTTACTTCTTTCATTCCCAGTACTTAGAAATTCATAAAGTAATGTTTTAACAAGATACAGTTACACAATCAAAATTAACATAATGGAAGAGCCTAGAAACCAAAGGTTATAGAACATTCTCCTTGTAAAAAAAGGACACTCAAGTTGTAATCGTCCCTATTTTATGATATGACAAGTACCACCTTACACATGTCCTGAGCAATGTAGAAAATTGCAGTCAGGTAATTTTAGAATCTGGATTAGGGATGGGCACAAACCGGAAAAATGGTGATTCATGGTTGTTCATGATTCGTTTGATTACACGAACCATGAACTTCCACAAACTTTTCTCATTTCCCAAATCAGTTCATGGTTTGTTCAGTTCAGGAGGTGGTATAACAGACCCCTCATGAGTTAGAGACACATGGAGTCTTCAGCAGGCTCTCCTCCACCCATCCTCCAAGTTTGGCAAAGATGTCTGAGTTATAGCCCCCCAAAGCAGGTGCCCCCAGGAAAGCTCTGCTCTATTGCCCCCTTAAATCAGCCACACAGCAAGCAATTCTTCCTAACTCACTCTCACAAGCTGACTAACTCCTCTCTCTTCCTGCTGCAAAGTGAAAGCAGCTGAGTCAGGGTAAGTGGTGTGTGTGTATACACACACACACAATCCGCTTCCATAGAGCAGAATAAGAGCTCTGTGGCTGGCTCCCAGAGCTGCCAATCAAGCTATGGACAACTGCTATGGGTGTTTCTAGAGCTCTCCACAAGTCCACTCCCAGAGTTGCTCAGGAACTGACTGAATCAGTGCCAGACTGTCTGGAGAATATACTGCTGTAATGAACCAAAGTAACCTCCACAGAAAAAGGCGGTTCATTTCAGGATTCAAGAATAATGCAACCAAATGAACCGATTCAAAATGAACCACAAACTGGCCTGGTTCGTGCTCGAACCATGGTTTGTTTCTTGGTTTGTTTCTCAGTTTGTTACTGACATCCATTGGGTGTGAAGGTGCAACTCTTGGATAATGCATGACCACAATGAAATCAAAAGCTGTACCCTGGCATCCTCTGTGGCATTCCAATTACTCCTGAAAGGGCACCGCTATGACTCTGATCTTACACACTGTTCTTACACACACCTGTGATATAGTATCGATTTAACCAGAGGCCCAACTATTGTTTGCCTTTCCTGGATTGCAAAGTCATATGGAATCAACCTCTTACTTGCAGAGCAGATACATGGAGAGATGATTTGGCACATGAATGAGCTTTACCTTTCTTTCTGGGAGGGAGTCTGAAAAACTGAGATAAATTGAGGTGATGAAATATAAAGTCCTGGACTGTTGGGCAAATTTTAAAAAACATGAATTATCGGGGTCCAGATGATACACCCAAAAGTTCTTAAGGAACTCTGATGTGAAATTGTTGATGTACAAATGGGGGGGTGGGGGTGGAAAGACAAAATACCTGGGGCTCTAGTCAGCTGGAGGGCCCCTGAAGCCAGTATCATTCTGCACTCAGAATGCATCCAGTTTATTTTACTTCTAATGCAGTTCCAAACTGCAGCCCCTCGGGCAGAGGGAAGGCTGAGCACCATAAATAGCAGTTGCTCAGCTTTCAGCTCACTGTGCCATTCTTCAAAATTTAGAACAAAAAGGCAAACACTTGCATATCCTGCTAAGCACTGCATGGGTACTGTCTTTGCAGATCTAGGAGGAGCATGGCGAGGGAGGTGGTCCAGCAGTTTTGTGCTGCTCGCATGGTTCATTGGTGGCGGGACCAGCTGCAGCACAGGCTGGCTGGTTGCAGTATCCAAGGCTGGCCTGGAGGGGCAGGGCTCGGACACCCCCTGGCTATTTAAAAGGGTTGCTGCTGCTGGCTCACCTGCTTTCCTGCTTTTGGGGAAAAATAGAGCAGAACTCTGTAAAATGATTTGTATGCAATTAATATATATATTAGAAAAGTAGTATAAAGTTTGCAACAAGCAAAAATCACAACATATCAGTTTTCCTGCTTTCTGTACATTAACCTACATTAATAACATGATTACAAACATAATTCACTACATATGACACACTGATTTTTAATTGTTCAAATGTCTTAATGTTTTTATATGCACCACCTTGGGGACCCTGATCGGTTGGAAGGACGGCACAAAAATGTTTACAGCAATAAATATTTTGAATGTTGAGTTTTCTTTCCACTATTTGCCTTTAGAAGTTTTCTGATTTTTGTCTGATTGTTTTTGAAGTCATATTCACTTTTTATTTTCTATTATAAGACTGTGCCTTTGAGATGTTTTACCTACTTTAGGCTAATGCTACCCCATCAGTATTACAGTTCACTCCGTGCTGGATGATAATTAAAGAAATACACAGTGTGGTTCCTGCTGAAAAATTCAGGTCTCTCTCTCTCTCTCTCTCTCTCTCTCTCTCTCTCTCTCTCTCTCCAGACACTATTACAGGACTAGTTTGTGTGGCATATATTGATTGTTGCTAGTTGTTGCTGAATATTTTCAAAATGCAATATGTATTTTACACATTGACAAATGTGGTCTTTTGCTGCTAAACTTAGAATACCATTTTTTAAAACGTAAGTGTTATGTGCAGCCTTTATATCTCATTTGTAATCATCCCCACATCCCTTTTAGATCCTTCTTCTTGGGAAAAGAAAGAGGAGACAACATGTTTTATTTATTAAGAACATCAGAAGAGTCCTGTCTGATCAGACCAAAAATGTCCCTAGTCAAGCATGTTGTTTCCTACAAATGCTACAAGGAGAACATGGAGGGCAAGCCTCTTCCTGTCGTCCCTCCCCCAGTAATTGGTGCTTAGAGGTTTATGGCCTCTGAATATGAAGGTTTCATTTAGCCATTATGGTAAACAGTCATTGATGGACCTATCCTTCATGAATTTGTTTAATCCACATAAAAACCCATATAAATTACTGGCTATCACAACATCCTGTAGCAGAGTTTCACATTCATTTATGCATATGCTGCCTTCCACCTGAATTTAAATATTAATAAGCCCAGCTTCCTCCCCAAAAATGGGATGCAAGGGGCCTCACATAAATTCATTTAAAATCACAACAGTATAAACGCATCAAGCAACTTAAAAACAGCCAATTAACTTAAAAATAATAATAAATAATAGTCAACCAATACATCTCAATAAATAAAATCTAATACATTGTAAATAAGACTTAATAAATAATACTTATTTTAAAGATCATTAACACCCCCCGCCCCCGAAACCCCCAAAACTTGACCAAGTAACCCATGAAGGCCCTCCTACAAAGTTCTGCCTGAGGGTGCTGATAAAATTGTAACTAAAATGATGCCTGCCTTATTTCATCTGAGGGTTTGTTCCAAGGAGCTGAGAAAGCCACTAAAAATTCTCTGAGTAAGCAATGGATCAAACATTTACAGGGGATGAAGAACAACCCAAAACACCCTCTTGAGTCTGCTGGACAGCTTACTATAAGGAAACTTACGGTGCATTCAGATGCAAACAAAATACTCCAGCTTAAGGGGGGGGGGGGTTGCACAGGAAACCAATGGATTGGGATGGGAGGCAGATGTTGCCATGTGAACGTGCACATAAAATCCGTTGTTGATCAGTCATGAAACCTGTTTAAATGGCGCGTCTGAATGCACCCTTAGAGTGTCATCCCTCTTCCACTGATACTGTGACAGAAAGAAAAGAGACACTTCCTCACAGGGTAGGAGATACTGGATACCTGGACCCAACCCAAGAACTTTGTCACAGTAAGACATTACTTTTATGTTTGCCTCTCTTCACATATATGCTATTCTTGTTTGGATCAGGACCATGGTACAATGCAAAAGGAGCTCATAAGAATATAAGAACAGCCTGCTGGATCAGACCAGCGCTCCATCTAGTCCAGCATACACAGTGAACAACTAGCTGCCCTTGAGAGCCAACAAACAACATAGAGGCCAAGGCTTTCCCCTGATGCTACCTCCTAGCACTGCTATTCAGAGGTCTGATTTATATGACTATGAAGGTTCCCTTTATTCACCATGGACACTTATGGACCTGTCTTCCATGAATTGGTCTAGCCCCTTTTAAAGCCATTCATGCTTTTGGTCATCACTACATTCATGGGAAACAAATTCCACAATGCATTTATTTGTTGAGTAAAGAAGTATTTCCTCTTTTCTGTCCTGAACCAATTGCCCATTATTGGGGACTCCAGCCTTCCCCCATCCCTCCATTATTATTTTTAATAGTTTATTTATAAATTCAACTTATATGACAGTGCTGATATTAATACAAATATGAGAAGCATTCTAATAAAGAAAAAGTATGAGCAAACGCTAAAATCCACAACATCAATGGAACAAAAAAGTAAACCCATTTTGTGCTAACATTTTTGTTAATTTATCCATCTCTACCACCTCAAGTAATTTTTGTAGAAACTCCCATCTGTCTGGCATTTTATCAGCTTTCCAGTATTTTTTGTATAGAATTCTTGCAGCTGTAATGCCATGTAATATCAGCTGTCTATCTACTTTCTTGTAGGCTTCCGCTATTACATTTAAAGGAATAACTCTGGCTTAAATGGTATCATCGAATTAATTATTTTTTGGAGTATCATCGGAATCATTGACTAATATTTGTTAGCTTTCCTGCGCAGACTTGAGATACCCAGGACATGTGGAAATAACTGACTGAATTTTGATTACATTTCCAGCAAATGTTGGTTACAGCTTGGGAATACTTGGATAGTCTATCTGGTGTTAGGTGCCATTTATAAAACATTTTATAAATGTTTTCTTTAAATGCCGCTGCTCTGGTAATTTTTATGTTCGTCTTCCATACCCTATTCCAACTTTCCAAATCTATATTATGGCCTAGATTTCATGCCCAAGATATCATAGCCGGCTTGGCTGTTTCTTCTAAAATCTTAAAATCTAACAGAAAATTATAAAGCTTTCTTATAACTTTCACCTCGGAGCCCAGCCACACTTTATCCAGGTCTGTTGGTTCCCTATAAAATCCTTTTGCCCTGTCCAAATTAAATCTGGATTGTAATTGTATCGTTTCCCACCAGGTTAAGATAATATTTTGCCCTTTCAACATTTCTGGTGTTTTCAGTTTATTATCTTTGTCCAATATATCCCCATAACTGCTCTTCTTTCCCTCTACCAAGAGCGAGGGTCTAGTCAAAGCCTCCAACGGCGACACCTAATTAGGAATTTTCAAGTAAAAATTTTGCTTGACTTCCTCCCAAATTTTAGTAAGTGCACCTCTAAGTATGTGATGTTTGAAAAGACTTCTTTCCTTGCCATACCAGAGGAAGGCATGCCACCCCATTGACAAGTCATGGCCTTCCAAACCCAACAGTCTTACATCTTTTAAATTTACCCAATCTTTTGACCAAACCATGGCAGAAGCCTTTTAGTATAAATACCAGTTTGGTAAGCCAAAACCTCCTTTCTCAGGCTTATCTTGTAGATCTTTTAGCTTAATTCTTGGCTTTTTGTTTTGCCAAATAAACTGTGATATAATTTTTTCAAGCTCTCGAGTCTGGTTTTTTAATATTGGTAATGTCTGGAACACGAAGATTAATCTTGAGAGGATAGTTATTTTGATTGTAGCAATCCTGCCTAACAGTGATAGTTGCAAATTCTCCCAATTTCCTAGATCTTTGCAAATCTCTATTAATAATTTCTTATAATTATCCTCAAATAAAGAGCTACACATGTTGGTTAAAGTAATGCCTAAATACTTAACTTTTTTGCTAATTTCAAACCCTGTCATGTCCTGCAAACACTTTATAACCTCCTTTGAGCAGTTTTTCATAATGTTTGATTTACGAATATTAATCTTAAAACCAGCCACTTGACCATATTGTTGTACAGTAAAAAGCAATGCATCAACTGAAAGTAACGGTTCTTCTAAAATAAAAATGAGATCATCAGCGAAGGCTAGGAGTTTATATTGTTCCCCTTTTATGATCAAGCCTTTGGTAACCCTTTCTTCTCTTATTGCATCATTCAGCATTTCCAATACAAAGATAAATAGTAGTGGGGAGAGTGGACAGTCCTGTCTTGTGCCTTTCTGTATTTGAAATCTCTGTGTGCTTTCTCCATTAAATAATACTCTTGCTTCCTGTTTTTCATAAATAGCTTTCACCTTTGTATAAAATTGCTCCCTGCACCCCCAATGATATAATTGTGATAACATAAATTCCCAATTCACATTATCAAATGCTTTCTCAGCATCTATAAAAAGGAGTGCCATCTATTTCTTGGGGTGTGCTTCATAATACTCGAGTATATTCAAAATAAATTTAACATTATGCCTTATCTGCCTCTAAGGTAGGAACCCCGCTTGAGCCCTGTATATTGTTTGAGTCAAAACCTTTTGAAGCCTATTTGCTAATATATTTGCATAGATTTTATCATTGACATTGAGAAAAGAGATTGGTCTATAATTCTTAATGTCTAACATGTTCACCCCCTTCTTAGGTATCAATGATATTAATGCCTCCTTCCAAGTTTCGGGTATTCACCTCTCCTCATAGATATTCTGCATGGTCATTTTCAGTGGTCTGCATGGTCATTTCCAATTTGTTCCTTGAACTGTTGATAGAACTCTATTGGTAGACCATCTGGCCCCGGAGATTTGCCTCGCTTCAATTTCTTGATTGCTTCACTTATTTCACACATTGTGATCTGTTGATTCAGTACCCTTATTTGATATTCAGTAAATTTTTTCTTTACAAATTTCTTCAGGTAATTTTCAATATCAGTTTTATCTTGTTCTTTTTGACAATATAATTGAGTGTAAAATTTCTCAATAATCTCTTTAAGTTCTTTAGGTGCATGACATTCTTTGTTTTTTCATTCAATAATGCCTTTATATATCTATCCACCTGATCAGTGTTATTGATGTTTATGGATGTGGAAAAAGCCTTTGACAATCTAGCTTGGAATTTCTTAAAATGGAAATTGAAGGAACACAATGTGGGTGATAGGTTCCAGATAATGATAAATGGTATATATTCTAAACAACTGGCTAAAGTGAGTGTTAATGGTGACATAACACGAGAAATAGTAATTGAAAAAGGTACAAGGCAGGGATGCCCTTTATCTCCACTCTTATTTATCTTTGCATTAGAAACTCTTAATGATCAGGTTAGGTTGAACAACCAAATAATGGGACTTAAGTGTAGGGGCCAAGAATATAAATTGTGTGCATTTGCTGACAATCTGATATTTATATTGGAAGAGCCAGAAAATTCCCTTAGTCAACTATTGGAAGTGATAGATCAGTTTGGGAAGGTGGCGGGATTGAAAATAAATTTTAAAAAGACTATATTACTTATAAAAAACTGTTCAAAAGAGAGGGAACTTAAAATCCAAAGGACTTTTTAATATAGAAATTGTTAAAAGGATAAAATATTTGGGTATTATTTGCTCAAATAGAGCCAGCTCATTAGTTGAAGACAACTATCAGAAGTTATTGAAAGAAATAAGGGAAGATTTGGAAAAATGGAAAAGGCTAAATCTATCTTGGCTTGGTAGAATTGCAACCATAAAAGTGAACATCCTTCCAAAATTTATATTTCTAGCACAGAATATATCCCTTTTGAAGGAGAATGCACCTTTTTATCGAGAGATTAATAGATTGACTAGGAATTTCATTTGGTTCCCAAAAAAACCTAGAGTGAAATGGAAGCTGCTTCAAGATAAAAAAGAGAGAGGAGGTCTGGCGGTTCCCAACTGGAAGTTAATGGTAGATCATCTGCGTTAGTCTGGATTAAAGATTGGGTAAAGTTGGAAAATATAAGACTTCTAACACTAGAAGGCCATGACCTTTACATGGGTTAGCATTCATACATATGGTATGAGAAGCAGAAAATACATCCAAACTTTCACTCTCATATCCTTAGAGCTGCCTTAATGAAAATCTGGATAAATACTAAAAAAGAGTTTTATATTAATGTACCTAAATGGGTGTCACTGTTAGAGGCTTTTATTAAGCCTTCACTGCTAAATAAAAACAATATGGCCAATTATGACTCCATTTTGGACAAAACAGATAGTATAAAATTGGAAGATAAATTGGAAGAATTAGGAATTAGGCTTTCATGGTGGGAAAAAAATTCAACTTCAAGATGTCTATAATAAAGATAAAAATATTGGATTTTATAAAGAAATGAACGAATTAGATAATATTTGGTTAAACAGTAACAATAAACTAATAAAAATATATAATTTACTCATTGATAGAGAAATACAGGATAAGACAATTAAAAATGTCATGATAGTATGGATGAAAGATTTAGGACATAATGTGGAAATTGACTGCTGGTCCAAAATATTGAAAGGGATAAAATACATGAAGGCAATAAATTACAAAGAAAATATATATAAGGTCTTCTATCGCTGGTATTGGGCACCAGATAGACTAAATAAGTGTTATCCAAATGTTTCAAACCACTGTTGGCTCTGTAAAATTAGTCCAGGATTTTTTTTATCATATGTGGTGGTTGTGTAAAGTGATGTGAAAATTTTGGTATATATTAAGGATATGATTAAGGAGACACTAGGTGTGGAAATTGCTTTGATGCCAGAGACATATTTGTTAAATAGGACACCAGAAGGAATGGCACCATCAGAGGAGAGGTTGTTAATTTCAATCTCGACTGCAGCACGAATAACTAGAGCCAAGCATTGGAAATCGTCTACTATACCTGGAAAGGATAAGCTGTTGGAACTGGCAGAAATGGACAAACTGAGCTACTTGTTGAACACGGCTAAATGCCAAGATCCGATAAATATTTGGTCCAAATTTTATGAGTGGTTGGACATGTTTAGAGGCTCAAAATAATGCTGTATTAGAAAGAATTTTAGTTTTAGTTTTTTGTGTTGGGGAAAAAGGAATAAAATATTTTTTAAAATAAAATAAAAAATAATGCCTTTATATATCTATTCACCCAATCTTTTTTTTGTATGCCAACCACCGGGTTCGCATTTTCAAAAAGGGATTGTTTAGCATAATTTTTTTTTTCAATTTCCTGGGATAACAAACAGTTTAGCCTATGCTGTGATTTCATTAAGTTTACTTTAAACCGTTCTGAAGAGGGGTCCCTCTTCAGTAATATCTCATCTTTTCTAATTGTATCAACTATGCCTTGATATTTTTCTCAATTTTGCTTTCGCCTCCATATTTCCTCTGTAATCAGTCTTCCTCTTACGAACGCTTTGGAAGTATCCCAAACAACAGCTATATTCGTCTCGGGAATAATATTTCATGAAAAAAAAGCTTTAAATTCTTCCTTACATTCTTTGACGAAGGCTTCATTACATAGTAGCCAGTTCTTCATTGTCCACCTGGTAGCTTTGGGTCTATCTTGAATTACCAACATCAAGGGGTTATGGTCCACAAATGTTGCAGGCAGAATTTCTACCTCAACCAGATCTGATAACATAGACATTGAAGTCCATGCCATGTCTATTCGGGACCACATTTTGTGCCTTGCTGAAAAGAATGTAAAGTGCCTTTTATAGATGTTTCTAACTCTCCATGTCAATTACTTTAAATTCCTTTACAAGACGTCTAAACGTTTGTGGTAGTTCACACCATCTCTTTATTCTCTGGTTAAAGTCTGTACGATCGATTTTCCCATCCACAACCACATTGAAATCCCCCATTACACATATTTCATCACAAGTTTGCTTAGATAGTATCTCTCGAAGAGATTCAAAAAAAATTTCTTGTCCTTGACCTTGGTTTGGCGCATATATATTAGCAATTAAAGTTGATTTGGCTATCCTATGAATCTTAACCATCACCGTTCTCCCATCCTTTGAGTCATAAATTAATTCAGGGTGCAAGTGAGGTTTCACATAAGTGACCACACCCCCTTTTTTCTTACATTTATCTGCGGCAACAAATTTATCGCCTAATTTTCTATACTCAAGAAACTTCTTATCATTTTCTCTAATGTGAGTTTCTTGTAAACACACCACATCAACTTTCAGTTTAGAGATTTGAGTAAAAATCCTCTTTCTTTTCTGGGGGCCATTTAGCCTATTCACGTTTATTGAGATTATTTTAACTTTCTGGCTGTCCATTGTTTTTATTGTTCTGTTCCTCCTTTCTACACTGGAGCCTAGTAGTTACACTTAAAGGAGCCTGTTTTTTATGTCTTATATTTTTATTTTTATTTTCCCTTAATCTCTCCTTTTCTTGTTTCAAGGCTCCTTGCATCTCTTCTTCCGAACCACTTTGGTCTTCTCTTTGGAGCCCCAAATCATGTCCATGCTTTTTAAAAAGTCTTCAATTTTTAGTGTTGAGGTCAGATTATGTCTCTTACCTTTAAATATAAAGGACAGACCTTCCAGGAACATCCATTTATAGACAATTTCATTGTCCCTCAACGCACTCACCAAAGTAAGGTAGTCTTGCCTCTTTTCCCTTATTCTCCATGGAATATCTCTAAGTATTGGAATCTCCGTTTCCTGAATCTTAAATGGGGTAACTCTTGCTGCTTCAAGAATCATGTCTCTTGTTGATCTCTTATGAAATTTTACATGCACCTCTCTAGGAGTTTTATTTCTCTTTGCATATGCTGAATTTCTTCTGTAAGCCAGTTCTATTTCACTATGTAGATCAAGAGGCATTTCTCGTCCCAAAAATTCAGTTAGATCTATCGCCATATTTTCTTTAACATTTTCATCTTTGCTTTCCGGGATATTTTCCAGGATGAGTATATACGCTGCCTTCTCCATTTCCAAAGTTAGCAATGAATTCTCCATTGTCACATTTTAGTTAAAGTTCCTGCATTTGTAGGTCAACATCCTCCAGCTTGCTCTCAGTCAGATTAGTAGTTTTCTTTAAATTAGTTATTTCTTGGGTATTGTCTATTATCTTTTTTTAATTCTTCCATTTGTGTTGTCATTTTTGAGTAAGAAACTCTATTTCGGTCTGCATTGGTTCCATAGTCTTAGCTATTACATTTGGTAGAGTATTTTGAACGACTTGATTCATTGCTTCCATTATATTCTCCTGGATTTGTGTACCTAATTCCTTAAGGTTTATTTGCTCCAAGCTAGAAGCTGTTATTTTACTCTGCCCTGGGGGTGGGCCAGAAAATGAGCCTTTCCTAGACCCACTTGCCATTTTTCAATACAGTGCTTAAGTGTTCTCAGCAGAAACCCCCCCCAAAAAAGAAAGAAAGAAAGAAAGAAAGAACTGAGATGCAAAATACCTTAATCTGACCTTAGTCTGGTTTATCTGATTAACTGCCTTTTCCTAAACTATGCTAAAGCTAGTTTACTTATTTAATATACCTTAACCAACTCTAGGAACCTTTACCCTACACTAATCCTAATTCCTACTCTTAACTTCTCCAGTCATCAGACTAGTCCAAACTAAAATAACGAAACCTAAATGCCTAAATCTAGTTATAAATTCAACATTGCCCCCATCCTTATAAACAAACAATGTCAAGCCATCCAAGGATGCAGCCCCTCCTCCCCAAACCTCCCTTAGTCACCATCTCATATACAAAATCAAGTCATTGCGGAAAGCAGGCTACTCATAGAAAGGAGATAAGCCTACAAACAAACAGCATGATTGCTTGTAGCAAGGACTGTCTCTGCACAACAGGCATCTTGTTCCTCAACAAGAAAAGTTCAGCAGTATGGGAAGCCCCAAGAGCCAAAATTAAGACAGAACTACTTTGTGACTCACGACATCCACAGGCTTCCCAAGTCCATCACTCCAGCCTTTCCTGTTGTTCCTTCCTTCTTCCTCTCCTCCTTTTCTTGTCCTCTTCTCTCTTCTTTCTTCCTTCTTTCCAGCTCTTTACTCCTGATCTCTCTTTCTGCTTTCCCCTTCGTCCACTCTCCATTTCTCCGTTTGTCAATACGGAGCCCGAGGGATTGACAAGGCTAGCAACAGCTGAGCAGATGAAACCAATCAATCTCCGAATGATATTCATACTCAGCCACCAGCACAGTCAGTCACTCTTAACCAGGGGTCCTTTCGTAAAAAAAGAGGTGCAGGAGCTCATTAGCATAACTCATTTGCATATGCCACACCCCCTGATGTCACCGGAAGTGTCAGAAGGCCACACACCCCTGACATCACTGGAAGTGTGTTAGAAGGAAGAAAGGAAGGGAGGGAGGGGGGAAGGAACGAAAGGAACAGGAAGGAAGGTAGGTAGGTGGGGGAGAGAGAGAAGAAAGGAAGGAAGGAAGGAAGGAAGGAAGGAAGGAAGGAAGGAAGGAAGAGAGAGAGAAGAAAAGGAAGGAATGAAGGAGGGAAGGAACAGGAAGGTAGGTAGGTAGGTAGGTGGGGGAGAGAGAGAAGAAAGAAAGAAAGAAGAAGGAAGGAAGAGGAAGGTAGGTGAGTAGGTGGGGGACAGAGAGAGAGAAGAAAAGGAAGGAAAGAAGGAGGGAAGGAACAGGAAGGTAGGTAGGTAGGTAGGTGGGGGAGAGAGAGAGAGACATTGAGTGGGGTGAGTGGGAGGGAGGGAGTTTCTTTGCGTGGGGGGGTGGGAAAGGATTTGAGTGGGTTGGGGTGGGAGTTTCTTTGCGTGGGGGGGGTGGGAAAGGATTTTTTCCCCAGCCGGCGGCCTGCCGCCGGCACAGGGACATGGGGAATGGGGTGGGTGAGAGGGAGTTTCTATGCGCGGGGGGTGGGGGGTGGGAAAGGATCCTTTCCCCGGCCGGCGGCCTGCCGCCGGCACGGGGACATGGGGAGTGGGGTGGGTGGGAGGGAGTTTCTATGCGCGGGGGGTGGGGGGTGGGAAAGGATCCTTTCCCCGCCGGCCTGCCACCAGCGCGGGGACATGGGGAGTGGGGTGGGTGGGAGTTTCTATGCACGGGGGGTGGGAAAGGATCCTTTCCCCAGCCGGTGGCCTGCCGCCAGTGCGGGGACATGGGGAGTGGGGTGGGTGGGAAGGAGTTTCTATGTGCGGGGGGTGGGGGGTGGGAAAGGATCCTTTCCCCGGCCGGCAGCCTGCCACCGGCGCGGGGACATGGAGTGGGGTGGGTGGGTGGGAGGGAGGGAGTTTTTTTATGCGGGGGGTGGGAAAGGATCCTTTCCCCGGCTGGCGGCTTGCCGCCGGCGCGGGGACATGGAGTGGGGTGGCTGGGTGGGAGGGAGGGAGTTTTTTTACACGGGGGGTGGGAAAGGATTTTTTCCCCGGCCGGCGGCCTGCTGCCGGCTCGGGGACATTGAGCGGGGGTGGATTGGAGGTTTTTTCTTTCCCCAGCCGGCGGCCTGCCGCCGGCTCGGGGACACTGAGCGGGGTGGGTGGGTGGGAGAGAGGGAGTCTCTTTGCGCGGGGGTGTGGAGTGGGAGAGGGTTTTTCCCCCGGCCGGCGGCCTGCCGCCGGCTTGGGTACATTGAGCGGGGGTGGGTGGGAGGGGGTCCGACCCAGCGGCGGCCCTGCTGGGGGCGGGGCTTTGTAATGTGCCCACCCCCCAGCGTCTTTACTGGCGGAGCAGTGCTCCGCCTCGCTCCGGCCCCAACGGAGCCCTGCTCTTAACATGTAGAAAGGAAAGAAAAGCAACAACAAACAAAACAGCTCCAGGTTTCAATAAGCCCTGCAAACAATATTGTCTTTCTGGATTAAAGCCGAGTACTGTTTCAAGCCGCTTATTTGGAGTCTCGTCTCGGCTAACCCAATCAAAGATTCAGCAATCCACTTGAACACCTGATAGTCTATTTCTCTTTTCTTTAGCTTGTAGAGAAGGATTTTAGCCCCAAATGAAGGTAAGAAGACTTTATATCCTGCTCAGTCTCTGCCAATATGAAGTTAGAAATGCTTCTCTGTGGTTCCCCAGCTGCGGCTATGGCTCAATGTGTGCATTGAATCATCTTGTCTCCCCCTCTTGCTTTAGCCATATTCCGGAGACAGCTAGGACTGCTGTCCTTTGCTGCCCCCCAGACAAGGGCTATGCCCGATGCTCTCTCCGGGAGCTCTCGGTGAGGTTCATAGTTGGCATTCTGCCCTCAAAAAAAGAGAAGAATTCAGCCAGAAAGGTGCAGAAAACGCCAACACCTCCACTGCCACTGTGACCGGAACCAGAACTCCCCCATCCCTCCATTATTATCCCCAACAGGAGTGGCGTGGTGTGGTGTTATTTGTCCCATTGCAGCAGACCATGAGGTCTTTTGGAATGGGTCACACAGTCTCTTCCCCATGCCATTTCTGCTTGAGGTAAAAGTGCAGGGGGATGGCTGAAGTTCCTTCTGCACTGCAGTCCCAATCCATCACAAGAAGAGCACACACAGGAAAAGACAATAACATGCAAGTAGATCCCAGACTGGGTCCAGGGTCCCCAATATGTGAACCCCATACTGTGGAAACTGACCCGTAGAACAGTTTGTCCTAGCTGGTATTTCCATAAATATGTATTGTGAATATCATCCAGACCCATACAGCAGGAGAAGTATAATGAGCAGGGAAAGGAAAATAATTAACTCCCGGTGAACATAATAATATAATAAAACATTTAAAATTCCTAAATGCTACTGAAGTATTAAGAATGCATGAATTGTTTGTGGATTGTTGCCTACAAAAGAGAAGGTGGGAGGCTGTAGCTGCCCCAGTCAATCATTTTCCTTCAGAAAGTACAGTACAATCAACCATGCATACCAGTACTGAAGGATTATTAATTAAAAGATAGTTATTATCCACATTGTCATTCTGCACAAGTAGCCTAGAGAAGAGCCACCATGTACATTTCAAGGAAAGGACTGTCACTGGTTTTAATGGAGAACATCTTCACATACATTAAGTTACAGTAGTATTATTGTGGGAAAGCCAGTAGATCTGAGATGCTGGGAATATAGTCTGAGACTGGCAAGAATCAGCAATGGATGCAGGCCATTCCTCCAGGCCAGCTAGAATGCGTGGGAGAAACTCTGTGCAGGCATAGCCTCCTTAGCACACTATTTCCAGGATCCCAAAGGATGTTCTGATTGAGGCAAGCACACATCTAAGTGCTGAGAAAACTATTGGGAAGGGGGACACTACCATTGATTCTCAGTCACCCACTCTAAATGTGTCACAGCATGGCATCACTTATAGGTGATCTATATATCCACTTCTTATAAAAACAGAAACACTGAGTGGGCTTGCACACTTCCTCTTGGTACCTTAAAACAGAAGGCTTCCTGGAGTAGAGAAGCTCTTTGGGGAAAGATATTAACAGATGGGCACTACGAAGTCAGTGAGATCTGATCCAATATAAACTGTAATTACAAATGCTTGGGGCGGGGGGAATCTAGGAACAAGACTTTGAACTGTAAAATAAAATCTGGATGAAGATAGCAAATGAAATATTCAAAAAACACCCCCCAAGCAACCATCCATTTTAAATCAAGGTAGAGGAGAAAACAAGCACTGTGGTTGTGGGCCGAGCAACTGGGTAATCACATGGTGCACTTTTGGTGTGACAATTTGGTGGTGGTGCACATGATTAACTCTCGGTTCAGCGACACTCGCTTTGCTTGGAGTTCTCCTCCCATGGTTCCTGTAGTCGCAAGCCATGCATGTTTCGCCATGAGTGTCCAGTCTGCTTCGGCCCGCATGGTGGCTCAGCCTGCCCAAGGGGTTGCGGCCAATTTGGGGGCAAGAACCTATGGGGTGGGAAGCGACCCGACAATGGTGGACAGGGCCAGCCTCCTGAAAAAGGGGCCCAGCCCAATTAATATAGACCAGTTGGAACGGTGGTTACGTAATTATCCTATAGTTTAGGATCGCAGTTTCTTGTCAGACGGTTTTAAATTCGGGTTCAGGTTTCCCTATCAAGGAGTGCAGAAGCCCTTTCAGGCTGCCAATTTGCGTTCTGTCATTGGGTTTGAACAAGTCGTGCGGGAAAAGATCTTGAAGGAGTGTAAAGAGGGAAAAGTGCTGGGACCCTTTTCAGAGCCGCCTGTGCAGAGCTTGCGGGTGTCGCCTTTGGGTGTGGTTCCCAAAAAAGCACCAGGCGAATACCGCCTTATTCATCATCTTTAATTTCCCTCACGGGGGGTCTGTTAATGACGCCATCCCTGCCGAGCTTTGTTCGGTTCATTACACCTCATTTGATCAGGCAGTTAAGGTAGTGAGGCAATGTGGGCGGGGTGCACTGTTAGCCAAGTGTGATATAAAATCGGCCTTCCGTTTATTACCGGTTCACCCACTGGATTTCGATCTTTTGGGCTTTGCATTCGAAGGCAGTTTTTATATGGATCGGGCACTTCGGATGGGCTGTTCTATTTCTTGTTCTACTTTTGAACGCTTTAGTTCCTTTTTAGAGTGGGCACTCAGAGTCAGGGCCAGATTAGCAACAACTGCACACTACCTCGATGATTTCTTGTTCGTGGGAAGGCAGGGTTCAGGTCAGTGTCTGCACCTGCTGCACAGCTTTACCCAGCTCATGGGGGAACTTGGGGTCCCGCTCGCCCATGAAAAGACTGAAGGACCTGCCACCACCCTCACATTTTTAGGCATTGAACTGGATACCATTGGTCAACTTTCTCGACTTCCGGCTGAGAAGCTGGCAAAATTGAGGGACACAATTGACCTAGTGATGAGGAAATGTAAGATTTCATTATTACAGTTACAGCAGTTGGTGGGCCACCTAAACTTTGCTTGCAAGGTGGTGGCCCCTGGGCGGGCCTTCCTTCGAAGGCTTTGTGATGCCATGAGGGGAATGCGATGCCCTTATCACAGGACGTGAGTGACCACGGGTATGAGAGAAGACTTACAGGTTTGGGTGGACTTCCTCTCAGCTTTCAATGGTGTATCCTTTTGGAGGGAGGAACTCCTGTTGGAAGCAGAGTTGCAGATTGTCTCGGATACCGCAGAGTCCTCCATCTTTGGTTTATACTTTCGAGGCCATTGGTGTGCAGAGGATTGGCCAGGCCAGCGGGTGGCAGCTGGATGGATTAAGGATTTGACCTTTTTAGAATTTTTTCCTATAGTAGTGGCCATTTGGCTTTGGCCAGAGCACCTTGAAAACCGGACTGTCCATTTCTGGTGCGATAATTTAGCAGTGGTACATGTCATCAATTCCCTTACGTCAAGGTCCCCTAGGGTAATGGCCTTAGTCCGAGCTTTCACCCTCTGTTGCCTTCACCTTAACATCCTATTTAAGGCTCGGCATGTTCCGGGAGTTAATAACGGGGTCGCTGATGCTCTATCTCGTAAACAGATGGAGACGTTTTGTCAGCTGGCTCCAGAGGCAGATCTTTACCCGGTACGCATGCCTCAATATCTGTGTCAGGTTGGAGGTCTGAAGCCAAAAGGGCGATTGGCTTAGCACTGGCATCGAGTACCACAAAGGCTTATACGAAGGCTGGCCAACAATTTTCCCTATTTAGGCAGCAGGTAGGGTTACAGGATGAGTGGCCGATCCCAGTGGATCACCTCATTCAATTTTCAGTGTTTTTAAAGAGGGATAACCTAGCTGTTAGGTCTATCAAGGGAAAGTTTGCGGCCCTAGCATTCCTTAGTAAGGCAGGGGGGGTTACCGACACTACGGGCAATTTTCGCATCAGAAAGATTCTGGAGGGGTGGTCTAAGGAGACACCACGAAAGCCGGATGCCAGAGAACCTATTTCTCCAGCGATTTTGAAAGGGCTAAAAGAGGTATGGCCCGGGGTTTGCTCTTCAGAGTTCGAGGTTTTATTGTTCCATGCCGCGGCATTGATGGCATTTTTTTGGAGCACTCCGGATTAGCGAACTGGTTGTTGGCTCCCGGGGCAATAAGTCGGGTCGAGCTGTTAGTTTTAGGGATGTCAGTATTGGAGAATCCACCATATCTTTGAAGCTTCGGAGGTCCAAAACTGACCAAAAGTACAGAGGATTGGTATTACAGATGGGCACCTGTCATGATGTTACCTTGTGCCCTGTGGTGGCGCTACAGTGCTATGTTGGAGCAAGGGGCCCTAGGGAGGGTCCCCTATTCATTCATGTTGATGGGTCCCCACTTACCAAGTACCAATTTTGGGCAGTCACTAAGTGTGCGCTTCGGCGGTTGGGGCTCAGCCAATACCAATTTGGGACCCACTCCTTTCGCATAGGTGCAGCTTCTACAGCTGCAGCAATGGGATATCAGGAAGCGGCAATCAAAAAGATCGGTCGCTGGCGTTCCCGTTGCTATAAGTCTTATGTTCGAGATATTAAAGTTTGAGGTTCCGTTAGCTTTGAGCTTCTCTGCATGGTTGGTTTGTTATCCAGGTTGTCATTTGGTAACTCAGTTTTTGTTGCAGGTCCTGTTCCCAGCCTGTCGAGATGGCGTGTCGTGATCTGTGGGCATAGCATGATCTTTTGGGCCGGGCATCGGGCGAACAGGACACAGTTTGGATCTCAGTTGGGCCTGAGCGAACAGGCCGTCATCGAATGGTGGGGCAGACGAGGCATGAGGTGGCCTGGCCTCTTGCCATTGTTGCTGGAGAGACGACAAGGTCCTCCTCCCCAAGTATTGGTTGTTCATCTTGGGGAAAATGATTTGGGCTTGATGAAAGGAAAGGCCCTCATCATACAGGCAATTGAGGACTTGCGGATGCTCAAGACCAGGTGGCCCGAGGTTTGCATTGTTTGGTCAGCCTTGCTTCCACGCAGAGTTTGGCGTGGTCTGGGGGATCCCAGAGGGCTTGACAGGGCCCACAAAAAAGTCAACAGGCAGTTACATTCGGCCATGGAGGGTGGTTTGGGTCAATTCTTACCACACCCTGATATTCAATTTGATTTGCCGGACCTTTACAGGGCTGATGGCATTCATTTGTCCGACAAGGGCAATGATTTATTTTTAGGAGATTTGCGGCAAGGGGTTAGGGCAGCGTTGGCACTGTTTAGTGGGCGCTAGGACCTAAGCAGAGGCTTGGTCCTGGTGATGGCGGTTTTGGGATTAGTTTGGATGCAGATCCGGGGAGCACCGATAAGGTATTTCTTTGGAATTAGGTTACTCACGAACAGCTTTAGGGTTTCAGGGCCCAGGGCTGGGGTTGAGTGACCTTGCAGGGACCCTGGAAAGTTCCTCTGGTAAGTTTTAGGGCTTCCAGATGGGGACACAGGGTAGCCAGGCATGGCCAAGAAGTGGTCATGAGGTATACCCCGGGGGGGGGTGAGGTGCTCGACTGTTGGAGAGCGAGGAAAGGGTCCAGGTTGGGCCAGTCCTGCTGATTCTGCATAAACAGCTGGTTAATTCCCTTGCCGCACAGGTTAAGTTTAAATAAAGTGGCCCTTGTTGAATCCATTTTATGTGTATGTCTCTTTCTTCCGATTGGGGGGGCAATGGTTCTGTTGCAAGCATGTCAGTCACCACTGCCAATGGTTTCTAGTGCCTTTTCTGATGGTCACTTAACATTGACTTTGTTTTGAGTTCCGTTCCTACTCGTCTAGGTCCCGGATGGGAGATAGCATCAGTAGAGTGACTCCCACCACAGGAATTCACTTCTTGCTTGCTCTGCGCGTGCTTGCTGCTTATTAGCTTTTCTTCGCTCTTATCTCTCTTTCGCTTCTTGCTAGCTCACGGCCTTGAGCTGGAATCCTCCTGCTACATGTTATTTTATTCACAGGTGCAAATTGCTCCTTTGCTTGATTTTACCCTTGGGAACATCCACCCCACAGATCCTGACAGTGTCTTTGCTTGGGAACCTAATTTGCCGTGTTTTCCTTGGGAACGGTGGGCCAGTATATTTGGGCACCAATAATTCTTCCAACTGATTGGTGGAAGTCGAGGGGGGTTTATTTCATATCAGGTATAATTGTAGTTGTATTACTGTGCTTGGGCATTACTAACAGAAGAAGTGTATTTGACCAACAAGATCGTTTCTGCAAATAAAGGACTTTCTGTTTAAGGAGACCTGTTGTGGACTACATCTATTGACGCAATCTCACAGTGTCTGGGGTTAGTAGCGGGGTGACCGATGCTCTGTCTTGGACAGAGGGAAAGGTTCCATCAGCTGGCCCTGGAAACCAATTTTTTGCTGACCTGGATGCCCTTGAAGCAGTGATGAACTACTAGCCCTAGCATTTATGAGTAAAGCCAGGGGCTTTGGGGAGGTCATGGGGGACTTTCGTGTTTGGAAGTTGTTGGAGAGATGGTTGTGCAATGTGGGTGCACAGGCTGATGGGAGGGAACCCATCTTCCCCATGATTTTAAGGGGCTTGAGGGGGCCTGGCTGGCAGTTTGTAGAGGTGGCTACAAGATGTGTTTTTTCCATGCTGCAGCACTGGTGGCCTTTTTGGAGCACTGCGGGTGAGTGAGTTGTTACTGGGTTTGCATGCTGACAGGTCCAGCAGGGCACTGCAGTTGTGGGACATTCATTTTGTAGGGAGCAGTGACTATATAAAGGTGTGGAGGTCCAAAACGGATCAGTGCAGTAAAGGAGTGGAGATTAAGGTGGGTTCTTGTTCAGAGGTTGATCTTTGCCCGGTAGCAGTGCTCTGGCAGTATTTGGAAGTGAGAGGCCTGGACGGGGGCACACTGTTTCAGCACAGAGACACTAGCCTACTCACCAGTTTTCAATTTGGGGTGGTTACCAGGAGGTCACTGGACACCCTGGGGCTTGGTCAGTTTCAGTTTGGAACCCATGCCTTTTGGATTGGGGCAGCCTTAATGGCAGCTGCTATGGTATACATGGGCATTCAACAGCTGGGGTGTTGGAAGTCATGGTGCTGTAAGTCTTATATTTGTCTGCAGTATATGCTATAAGGGATTGGTATTTGCTGTTAATTGTGTTCTCTTTCCAGGGCTGGCTGGCCAGCAGGAGAGGCAGAGTTACCATTTGTGGCCACATTATGGCCTTTTGGGAGGCCCACTGGGCTAGGAGGAGTCCTATCAGTTTGCAGCTGGGGCTCAGCAAGGTGGCTTCAGTTGTGTTATGTATTGGGACTGAAACATTGCAGGACTGTTCTACCAGAGAGTGGCTGAGCTTGGATGGTGGCAGGAGTAAAAAAAAGTTCCACGATTACCTGTATGGCCACCCCTTCACCATCGCAACTGACCACAAGCCCCTGCTTGGTCTCCTTGCTTCCGACCACCAGACGTCACAGATGCTGTAACCCAGGGCTCTGAGCTGGTCCATATTTCTGGGGGGGGGGGTACCAATACATCCTGCAGTACTGGCCAGGGAAGTCTATGGGAAATGTGGACATTCTTCGCTGCCTTCTACTCAGCTCCGTCGACTCAGCCCCGGCCACCACACACCAAATCCTAATGATGGAGGACCTGCCAGACCACCCTCTGCATGCCGCAGACATTTCCCACCACAGTGCCAGGGACTGCATCCTCTCCTGCATTTTGGACTGGGTGGGGAGGGGATGGCCCACTGGGTGGGTGGGCCTGGAATTCACAACATTTGTGTCCCACAGGGATGAGGTCTCAGCTTACAAGGGGTGCCTTCTATGGAGTAGCCAGGTAGTGATCCCCCCACTGCTGTGTAAACGGGTTTTGGTAGCCCTGCACAAGACCCACCTGGGAATCATGAGGATGAAAGTGCTGGCCAGGAGCTACGTGTGGTGTCAAGGAATAGACAGTGAAATCGAGGCCTGGGTACAGCGTTGCCTGGCCTGCCAGGAGACATGCCCTGACCCTTCGAGGGCTCTCACTTCACCAGTGGGAATCTACCTATATGCCATGGTATTTGGACTTTGCCAGCCCATTCCAGGGACAGCTGTTCTTCCTGGTGGACTCCTACACTAAGTGGCTGGAAGTCATGCCAGTTGCATCTACCTCATCCCAGGCAGACCCTGAGACAGATTTTTAGCACCCATGGCCTACCAGACACAGTCATGACCAATAACAGAACAGAAAGAGTTCAAGGAGTTCTTGTACCAGAACCTCATCAGGCATGTGCAGTCTGCTCCTTTCCTACTAACAGACAAGCTGAGTGGATGGTGTGAACTACCAAGGATGTGAAGGACTTGCACACGAGACAAGTGAGTTGGAAGGAGAACAACCCAAGTCTGCCCAACTTGAGCAGTGGTGGTTTATTTCAAGCCTGCTGACATTCTTGCAACACACAGACAGCTACGTCAGCATTCAATACACAGTACAGTAAGAGAATCATTATAAGGATTTTAACATGAGGAGATAGTCTGTTATTTGCCAAAGGGATTTGCCAGTAGCCAAAGGGATTTGCCATTGTTCATTGTGTAGCAGGAAGGGGGGAGAAGCATGGACTTTGACCGGCTAGCATTCCAGCCTCAGATCTTCCCTACATCCCACTCTTTTTTGTTTTTTAATGCAAGGGGGGGTGTCCAGCCCAGGTCTCTGTATCAGATCTCTCATTCGATGTGTCGTCAAAGAGATCTGTCCAGAACCTGGGCTGTGGGTCTCCGAAAGTTATCATGGGATAGGCGAAGTTCTTTGGGGTAGCTAAGCGGCAAAGTTGACACAGGCTAGAGAGACATTGTAAACCACAGCAAAATACAATTCCCAATACAGCAAACAACACACAATATGGAATAATCTGGCCCAACCACCCAGTGGGGATCCAGCTCCAGAGAGCTGCCCACCAGGCAGGCAGGATATCTTGTTTGATGGACTCTGCCAGGGCATGCAGATTCTGGATTTAACGATGGACTGCCTTGGAGTTGTCAGTGAGATTGAACCAATTCCTCACAACCATGATGGTGTAACAAGAGCAAATAGTCAATTGCTGAGCGGTTCTGAAATGTGGCTTAGAGAAGGAGTTTGTTGGCAGCTGGCTCACAGCTCCCCCCAGCGGGAGGGAGAGCAAGCAAAGGCAAAACAGAATGGGGAGAGTAGAATTAACAGTTATAACCACACAAATTGCAGCAAAAAAAGATTCTCTGGGGTCTGTTCCTTTCCCTGCTCCATCCGGAGGCACTGTGCTCTGTTGGTGGTCTGCTTGACAGCTCCCCAGGTTATTGGAGGTGCCCTCTGCCAGGGCTGCCAGGACTGGAATGGGTGCTGTTGATGCTGTGCCATGCCATGACTGGGGCGAACACACTTTGCAGGAACCCACAGTGGACCTGTTGGAGACAAAACAGAATACCCTCTCCCCCAGGTTAGCAAAGGGACCGGACCCAGCCAGGTTCGATCTGGCAGAGCCCGATGCATTACCATAGGACGGGGCAAAAGTGGACCAGACCGAAAATGTCAGTCAAAAGCAGTATTTGGGGCATGATCAGCTCCAGAGGTAACATTAAGCTGATTAACAGTGAATAAAACTCAGGCATAAAACTCAGGCCACAGCCTGTTGGTAAGGAGGGGAAATTCCCCTGTTTTTATTTGTTTAGATCAGGCTACAGGGTACAGATTGCATCAGAGTAAAGTGAGGAGGGGGGGTGATAAGCAGTTTCCCCCACAAAGACACCCAGAGCAATTTGCCATTTCACCCCTCTGAGGGGTTACATGGATAACGCCAGAATAGGTGTCAAAAGAAACATGTAAATACTTCCAAGGGGAGAATTCAGGGACCTGTGTGACTTCCATTTGCCAGAAATCACAGGGCCCATGGCCTCGGGGATTAGTTCCAGCCTCCGGGATGTGGGCTAAGCCGGCACAGCTAGGACATGCAGAAACGATGCGCTATGCTTCAGAGAGAGAAAAAAAGTTTAAAATTGGCTGTCAGAGCACAAACATTCTGAGGACAAACCAGGTGATTTTCAGTGGAATCAGAGGAAAGCAAGTGTACAGCAGCATCAGCACAGGAATTGCCTCAAATTGCCAGAATTGCCAGAAAGGGAACTGTGACTTCTAAAGTGGGCAACAAAAAAACTTCTGAGTGCGGTTAGCTAACAGCTTTTGCAAAGTGAGAAACAAGCTAAACAGATTAGAGTCTATGCACAGAGCCAGGTGAGCTCCTAGAAGAGAAGTAAACAGCTTCACTACATACAGTGAATCAGAAATGAGATTAGGAGATACGACAGAAGAAGTTTCAAAATCTTGCTTAGAAAAAAGAAAAACTATTTTTACTAAATCTTGTCCAGCACGTTCTAAGACGCGCTGCCTGCCCTGTGAACAGAGCAGAGCTACCAAGGTTAGGGGCTTGGAAAAGTGAGCTGGGGAACCAAGGGATGAGCCAGACAAAAGGATTTGAGGGCTGTGTCAACAAAATACTGACAAAGAGAAGGTGAATTTAGCATGCCTTGAGGAAGGACAGTCCACTGAAAGCGTCATTTAACACTGGGACTGTGAATACAAAGCACTGCTGGTCTGGTGGATGCAGGGGAATGGTAAAGAAGCAATCTTTCAAATCAATAATAAACAGTTCGAAATCAGCTGGAATTAAATTTGGGTTGGGCGTGCCACATTGCAGGGAGCCCATGGGCTGCAGCTAACTGCTCATTCACTAAACTTTCCAGAGCAGTGAGCTTAACCTGTGGCAGTGGCCACTGATCCACCCATACTGGGGTGTCTGTGAGCCAGTGCAAGGGTAGGGCAGTGGAGTTAGCCATCAAAAGTTAAAGTGGCTCCAAGCCGGGAAAGTAAGTCTCTGCCCCAAAGATTTACATGGACTGGCAACACAAAAGGGTGCAGCTGATAAATGCTGCGCTTTGGCGAGCTGCCTGGCGTCCTCCCACCCCCCACACACTGGGGCACATTTCCAGAGGCCACTCAGGGGGCCACTGATCCTCATCAATGACCGTAACGTCGGCACCGGTGTCCAAGATTCCCTTAAAGGGACGTCCTTGGAACAAAAAGGTTTGCTGAGGTCTCTTCTCAGTGACAGTGGCAGTTAGGCCGAGAAGTGCTCCCTCAGGGCCAGGCGATCCCCCTACACCCGTGGACGAAACACAGGGGAGGAAGATCAACTGGGCTGGGACACTGCCGGGTGGAAGGGTTTGGGGCATACTGGTCCACAACTGAATGAGAATTTGCCCTGTGTGATTAGAATCGATGAGCCCAGGCACAATAAAAAGTCCTTGCTTCGCTGCTGAGGAGCGGGGCAAGACAAGACCCACAGTGTTTAATGGTGGTGGTCCTGCTACTTGGGAAGCAACAACTAAAACTTCATTGGGGTATTTGAACTGAACCTCCTCCTTTACAATGAGATCAATCCCTGGGGTCTCATTGGGGAGTCTTGGGCTTAAGCGAGGTTCAGTTCCTGGGAAGTCTCTGTTTGAACCGGGGCCAGAGACGGGCCCGATTGGTAGTTTCCCGAACAACAGTCTCTGGCCTAGTGAAAGCCTTTTCCGCATTTTGGACACTTAGTTTTAGGCTTTGCACCCTGGCTTGAAGAATTCTGACCACCTCCCCGCCTGGCACCCCCACCCGGGTCCCGACATTCTGCCCGAAAATGTCCCGTTCTCCCGCAATTGAAACACTTTCCTTGGGGCTTTTGGCCCTTCTGAAGTGCTGTTGCTAATAAACCAGCCTGATGAGCAGGCCCCCCAACATCTTGACATGCCTGAATGATTTCTGAAAGACTGGGATTCCTTCCGAGACCCTGTATAACCCGGCGGCACTCGGCAGTTGCATTTTCCTTGGCCAATTTTTGCATTAATTCAGCCTGTGCCTCTATATTGTCAATTTGGCGCTTTAATGCTTGTTGCAGGCGATTAATAAAATCCGGGTAGGGCTCAGTTGCCTTTTGGCGAATGGAGGAAAAGGACTGCAAGGGAGTGCCAGTAGGTGGGACTTTTTGCAATGCACGAAAAGCACACTCAGAGGAGACCCGAAGAGTGGCCTCAGGTAGAACAATTTGCTGATCTCCTGGGGCAAAGAGACCACATCCATAGAGTTGCTCTGCTGTGTATTGCCCTCCAGACTGAAGACCCCGGATCTGACATTGCTGCTGGTATTCACTGCCCCATACCACATACTGTGCTGGAGTTAAGAGCATACGTATGGTGGTTTTCCAATCCTCTGGGACCAAGAGATGATTTCTCATGGTGGCCTCTAAAAGCCCTTGGACATAGGGACTGCCAAGACCCATGTCCCGGATCCCCTTGCGGAGTTCCATAAGCAAGTTATAAGGCAGGGGTTTGTACTCCACAATGTTGTGGCCGTTGGCGTCCTGTTGACCAGTATAGTGAACAGGACAGAGACTTAACATCTCAGTAAGATCTTCCAAATCAGCGTTCCCATGATCCATTTCTGCCTCAAGGACCCGGCGGACCAGGTTCCCTGGGCGGTTGGCTGGTCCCCCGGTTGAATTACAAGTGGGGGCCATTGGAGCTGAAGGCTGTCCAGCTGGAGGACTGGGAACAGTGGGCAATGGGGCGGCCACCTGACAGACTGAATAAGGGGGAGGGTTGTCAGTTAATTTCATTTTTTCCTGAACGGGGCTATGCATCTCTACTGCATGTCGAACCTGATGCCAGACATACAGCATCTCCACTGCTGCCCTCAGGGGGGAGTGAAGAGCCCTTCCAATTTTTTCCCATTGGCGTAGTTGTAGAGATCCCTCAAGAGGATACCAGGGGCACTCTTTTTCGATGATTTTCAAAAGAGTCTGTATTTGAGACAGGGTTGCAGACCCGCCACAAGCCTGTATCAAATACCTAAGTTCCTTCGCATGCTGTTGTTGAGGGAGCGTTAAAGTTCCGCCCATACTCACCAGTTGATGGGGTCGTGGAGTCCCAACGACGAAAACGAGTGCACTCAAGGGGCCTATGCCAGGCGCTGGTGAGTCGTAGTGTGACCCTCTCACATGTCCCTGTTCGGGCGCCAGATGAAGGACTTGCACACGAGACAAGTGAGTTGGAAGGAGAACAACCCAAGTCTGCCCAACTTGAGCAGTGGTGGTTTATTTCAAGCCTGCTGACATTCTTGCAACACACAGACAGCTACGTCAGCATTCAATACACAGTACAGTAAGAGAATCATTATAAGGATTTTAACATGAGGAGATAGTCTGTTATTTGCCAAGGGGATTTGCCAGTAGCCAAAGGGATTTGCCATTGTTCATTGTGTAGCAGGAAGGGGGGAGAAGCATGGACTTTGACCGGCTAGCATTCCAGCCTCAGATCTTCCCTACAAGGATGCACTAAAGCAGCTCACCCATGGGGACTGGGACCGCTGGCTTGTTGTATTTTTGCTTGGCCATCGAATGACCTCAAGTGTGTCCACCGGCCACAGCCCCATGGAACTCTTAATGGGCCGCCGCCTCACAATGTGGTTGGACCATCTGCACCCAGACCGAGCCCGAGTTGTGCCAAACTCTGTCTTCACATGGCACTAGCAGCCCCACGTGGATTTTAGAAAGGTTACCTGAGCCACTGGACCCCTATTGTATGAGATATCAACGGATGGGGGCCAGTTTCTACGCAGGCACATAGACCAGCTGTGCTGCTGCTTGCTGCCTGAGGAGCCTCAATGGTCTTCTGTTGAGGAGGAGGATTGCACCCTGGAACCATTGCCACCACTGCCGCCAACCAAGCGACCCCCCTACACACAACAGCATGCAGCCGGATTGCTGGGAAGAGGAAAGCCTTGCACAGGCTGCTACAGACCTTCTGGACTCTGTTCCCACCTCGTAGGACTCCAGAGCAGTTCCTGCCTCACCAAGCCCGCTCCGTTGTTATCTCGACCCCTGCAGGATCCCCAGTGTTCTCAGAGGGAACGATGCAAGCCAGCATACCTTGAAGACTATGTCTGTTGAGGTGCTTTGGAACTTAGGGGGGAGGGGTGTTATGTATTGGGACTGAAACATTCCAGGACTGTTCTACCAGAGATTGGCTGAGCTTGGAGCCCAAGAACAATAGCCCACCAGGAGTCTGGAAGTAACCAATTGAGAAGTAATGTTATGTAAATAGCCTATCCTTGGGAGTGGGGTGTGTTTGGGTGTGGCAACTGCATGCTATTTAAACAGGGCTGGGGCCCTGGAGTTCAGTCTTGTGCTTGCTGAAATTGCTAATAAAGTAGAGCTGATCACTAATAGTGAGTCTGCTGCTCCATGGAACCCACTATTTAACAAGCTGAGTGGTTGAGGAAACAGGGTCTGAAGTGGCCTGGCCTTCTGCCATTGTTACTTGCAAGAATGAAGGGTCCTCTACCTCAAGTATCGCTGATCCAGTGGGGTGGAAATGATCACAGCCTTGTTAAAGAGAAGGCCCTGGTGCTGCGGGTGAAGGCCAACTTGGGGTTCATCAAGAGGAGATGGTGCAATGTACAGATTGGGTGGTCTGCTATCTTACCCTGCTGAATGCGATGTGGGGGAACCCAGATACCTTGACAGGGCACATCAGAAAGCAAATAGGGAGCTGAGGAAGGCAATGGCTGGCACACTGGGTTGATTTTTGCCTCATCCCAGGCTATGGGCTGACTTGGCCAATCTATATAGGGGTGATGAGGTACATTTATCTGAGACGGGCAATGATATCTTCCTGGAGGATTTGCAGCAAGGGCTGCAGGTGGCTCTGGGCAGCCCTGTGGGCGCAGGGTCCTAAGCAGAGGCCAGTTACTCTAGAACAAGGGAAAGCAGACCCAGTGAGCACCAGATGTCATCTGCCTGCTGGGAGTCAAGAGGTCTGTCTGATTCAACCTTCAGGTTTTGTGGCCCAGGCTGGGGAAGGTGGACTGCCCTTGGGACCATTCTGGGGGGACCCTTTCCTCCAAGTTTTGCAGCTAAGGGGGAGATCCAGGGTGGCCAGCCAAAGGCAGGTCAGAGGGACAGGATGGGACAGCCAGAGTTCTTCAGCAAAGAAAACACATTACTAGGGCAGCTCAGTCAGTAAAGGGAAAGAAAAACAGAGGGAAAATCTTGCCTCTGCTAAGCTACCTGTTGGGGTAGAAAATCTCCTGTCTCCAGAACCCATTGCCCACCACCACCTGAAACAGCAGTGGGAGAATTTTTAAAAAATATACCCTCATGTACTTACCATAAGTTCTTATTGGAATTGACAAAGGGCAGCTGTAATGTAGTATGCTCTGTGTAGCAACCAGCCTGCCATGTGCTCCCAGGTAATGGCGCCCGCCGCATGGCCAGAGCACATGGTCAGGCAGAGAGGGGAGCTTGAATCTGGAGGAACAATAGACGTCCGGATTGAAAGCCTCCACCAATGTGGGACCTAGGTTCTCCCTGAGGAGCCAGTGCAATCAATGGCCGAAGACAGACTGGCAATCTGAAGCGGAGGCAAAGCGGAGGGAACTGGAGCGGGGGGAAAAACTCACGGAGCTGGCCGTTCACACTGGCCAGAGCAATGCGGATCAGCGGCGATACGGAGCATTCAGACTGCCACGGAGAGTTCAGACTGCCGCATAGCCAGCGCGCAGGGCTCGCGCGTGCCGCTGCACTTTTTTTGTTTTCCTTTGATGTTTTTCGCATATGCGCATATGCGCAAAACTTTTTGCCGTGCGTTCACACTTCCTCCGGATGCCTCCCGCTTCTTCCAGTTCACACTGTTTGGAAGCGGGAGGCATGCGGAGGAAGGCCCCTGAACACCGGTTTTACCCGGTGTCCGGGTAAAGCGGAAGGAAAGCGGCTGGGAGACGGGTAAGTACGCAACGGAGCCGATGGGCAGATGCGCATGTCTGAACGGGCTCCTTTCCTCCGTTTGCGAAGCGTGCCTGCCCCGCTTCAGATTGCCAGTCTGTCCTCGGCCAAAGGCTCCTCCAGGGAACCTATGACGAACATGCACATATGTTAAGCCCCTATCAGGTCTTTTGGGTGCGGCCGGAGATGTGGCTCCGGCCAGCATATAATGAGGGCCCTGGAGCCCTGGAAGCATGCTTGTTCTGACCATCTACTGGGCATGCTGAATCACTCAATAAAGGCTTCATGATTTCACCGTTCCTGGTCTCCTGAGTCCAGTACTCTTCAGCAGCTCTAAGAATCATTGAAAACTCCACGGTTTTATCACAGAGTTTCCAGCAATTCCTAGAGCTGCCTTTTGTCACTTCTGGTAAGTACACAAGGCTGCATTTTTTTAAAAAAAGTTTTACTCCCACAATGCTGAGTGCCACAATCCCCACTACCTTGCAATCCTATGTGAATCCCTTCCAGTGCCTTCCCTGGATTGGTGCCCACTCCTAAATATCCTTGAGATAGGCCTATTTGCTCCCACAGTAGGACTCAAGTCAGTCCACACAGTAGGACTCAAGTCAGTCAAGTTCTTCCCCCTATTTTCTCTTTCCAGCAACTGATAGAACAATTATATTTAGTTGTGCTAACCTAGACAGGCAGAATAGCAATGGTATTGCCAGAAGGCATTCTAGATTTTTTAAGCAGTTACCTGGGACTTGATGGAAGGATAGACTTTACAAAAAAATCTCTACTCCAACTCACAGCTATGGTGCCTTTAAATTGATTTCTGGGGAGGAATTCTAACTAATGCAGAGAAGCATCTAGTTTGGGAGGATTTATCCCTTAGGGAAGACAATGTTATGATGGTAAATCTTGACAATGATCACACAAAAACCAAGAGAGGTCGAAAACATAATGGGATTTATTATGCAAAAAAAAACAGTGTGTAATGAATTGGTGTTTATGCTAATGTTACAAGTCTGAAAGGTAAGACTGGTGAATTATAATACATGGTGGGTGTATAGTCCTTCTGGTTGAATACAGAGTCCTCATATATGTATTCTCAACAAGAAGGACTATACATCCTCTGCATTTTAGGGTATTTCTTTTTCAGAATAGTATATTAGAATACTGAATGTGATGCAAGGAATATTGGGATGTTTTCCTGCATCCACCTCGAAAAAGAAAAAAAATGCTGTCAAGTGACCTCCATGCCTGAGAGGAGAGAATGGAGAGTCTCAGTTTACTCCCCACAAGTAGAAAAGACACCTTTAGACATTTATCTGCTATTTTAACATATTTACTGCTTTACAACTGTTGACCTTATAACCGGAACTTGTTATTTAGTTTGTCTTTGCACATCTTGATCATGTTACATGTTAATTTGCTGTTCAGCCCCATCTATAAGTTTGAACCTTATCTACCTTGCACCCAAAAGCTCATACCTTGAATAAACGTTTGTTGGTCTTAAAGGTGCCTCTGGACTCTAAATTTGTTCTGCTGTGATTCCAATGTATTTGAAAAAGTGTGCATGCACACGAAAGCTCATACCTTGAATAAAACTTTGTTGGTTTTAAAGGTGCCACTGGACTCTAAATTTGTTCTACTGCTTCAGAACAACACAGCTGACCACCTGGATCTATTTACAGAGAAATATTTTCATTTAAAGCATCTTTCAGTATGCAAATCACAGACATTAAATGTGGAGACGTTTTTGTGCAGTAAATAAATTCACCTATGAAACAGGAAAGTGAACTATTTTTTCTTATGAATATACTGCATTATAATAAATGAAACAGAGCATAGATAAACTCACCTTCCAGCAATCACTATTCATTACTGGAGTTAATGGTTCTGTGGTTTTAATGCTGGGTGTTTTGTTTCACTGACAATAGCGTCCATAAATACTACATACCATCTTGAGTTTAATGAACCCATTAGATGTCAACCTATTAGTAAGGCAATTTTGAACTAGGAGATTTGGTGTTTCATTGTTCAACCACTTAAAATATGATTTTGTGGTTTTTAAATACCTTTGGAATAGAAAAGGAATGCTAAAAATAATTATTAATAATTCATGGGCACTTTTACATCAATAATGCACTTTCAACCCACTTTATAACAGGATTTTACTGTGTGAAATGGCAAAATCCACTTGCAAACAATCGCTAAAATTCATTAAAAGTGGGTTGAAAGTGCATTATGCAGCATTATATACCTGTGAGATGGAAGTTTCAGAAAGAGCTGGCCACAGTTCTGAGTCCAGAAGATGAAGATGATATGGTCATTTGTATTTCTATGGTTCTCCTTTGAAGTACTGACTTCTACAACTTCCTTTCCAAGGCTAGTGATAACTTTATAAGACAGGTAGCCTCTGGATCTTTGGGGGATGGAACACATCGTAATGGGAAAGGTTTTTAAAAAATTCCTCACATCACACAATACAAATTACAAAATAGCATCATCAGCAGTTATGGGAAGTACTTCTGCCAGACATCATGTTACCAGCTTGGAATATGGTAAATTGTATTGAAACCAGAGAACAACAACAGTGAAAAAATGTTCCTGTTACAGATGCCCGTGTTTATAGAAGAAAAGCAGGAATCAAAAAAAGGAACAGCGCCAGTTAATATTCACCAAAGAAACACATTCATACACAGAGGTTAAAATGTGAAAAAGACATTCCCAAATAGATCTGCCTGGTGAAAAAATGGCAGCTAGAGGAGTAAAAATGAACTTGATAGAAACAACACGTGTGTTCACAGGTTACACAAAAGACGCAAGAAGGTTGAAATACAATTCACCTTCCATCCAAAAATCAATTTTAAACCTGATACAAACAAATGGAAAATTGCATTTCTGCCTTTCATATACCTTCCAACAGTGAGAGAGAAGCTCAAATGCATTTGCAGCAGATATGAAATCGGTCCAAGTCATTAGTCTTAGTTACACTTGGGGAGTACACAAAAATATTTATTGACTTAAAACAACTCATTCTGTTGGCATCCTTAAGGAGCTTAATACTTTTTCCTATTAAAACTTTTTACAAGGAAAAAAAATACTTATTGCTCTTTTTTTTAAAAAAAAAATTTTTTTTATTCAGTTTTATAAGACAAACAAAAAACAAACATATATATACATAAAAGGAAGATTTAAATAATTTCATTTTCCCCTTTGTCTTTGATACCTCATTATAATCTAAAAAAAATGTTACTTATTTCCACCATATAATTATGTTTCATTAATAGTTACATCTTTAATTCTTAGTTCCTTAGTTCTTTTTGTTTCATTGAATGGGCAGAGTCCATGAACTTTATTTTCTTCTATCCATTCATAAAATCTTGACCATGTATTTTCAAAATCTTCTTTATTATTTCCTCTCAATATCATAGTCATTTTGTCCCTCTCAGCAGTTTCCAGTATTTTGGCTATAACTTCTTCTTTTGAAGGTACTTCTGTTCTTCTCCAGTATTTTGCATATAACACCCTTGCTGCTGTTAATATATGTATAGTAAGGTAAAAGTCCTGTCTTTTATCATTTTCTGGAGTTATATTCAACACAAACAGTTCTGGTAGATAAGGTACAGTAATTTTCAACATTTTTTGTAACAATTCATGTATCCAGGACTAGTATTTTTTACTTTTATCACAAGTCCACCACATATGAAAAAATGAACCGACATTATTATGACATTTCCAACAATATTCGATAATTCAGGATAGATCTTAGCTAACGTATCTGGATTCATATACCATCTATAAAACATTTTATATATGTTTTCTTTATCAGAAGTTGCTTTGGTGATCTTTATATTGGTTTTCCACACTCTTGACCATTGATCTAATTCGATATTATGACCCAGGTTTTGTGCCCATTTAATGATACAAACTATTTCATCCTGTGTTTTATCTTCTAACAATATAAACAATTTCTTAATCAATTTATTCTCTGTATATAACAATATTTTATCTATTTCCATTTTATTTTTATAGAAACCCAATGGTTTATCTTTAGCAAATCTCGACTCTATTTGTAACCTTTCCTACCAACCTATGTTTATTTTTTCTTGTTCTGTTAATCTTAATTAATTTTCATTATCCAATAGATATTCCTATCTCAGCAACATATTTTTTGGAAATAGATTAGGATTTGCAAATGCTTCAAGTGGTGAGACCCATTTAGATATCAGTATAAAATGATTTTTTGACATTTTCCCATACTTTCAACAAGGATTTTCTAATCATGTGTTAATTAAAATACTTGTGTGAGTCTGATTTTCCATGCCACATATATATGTGCCAGCCCAGTAAAAAGTCACATGTCCCTCTAAAGTTAATAGTCTAGTGTTTTCTAGTAGTATCCATTCTTTAACTGACACCAGTGCTGCCGCTCTGTATTATAACAGCCAGTCTGGTAGAGCAAACCCAGCTCTTTCTTTAGCATCTTGTAAATTTTTCATCGTTATTCTTGTTTTTTTGTTTTGCCATATGAATTTTGACATGATTTTCTCCTGTTCTTTGAAATACTGTTGATTTTGTAATATTGGTATTCTCTGAAATAAAAAAAATCAATCTGGGAAGAATATTCATCTTTATTGTAATTTTTTCCCACTTTTCTAAGTCTTTTTAAATTTCTCTCATGAGTTCCATATAGTTTATCTTTCATCAAGGAGCTACATCTGTTTGTTCTTTTTACCCCCAAATATTTCACCTTTTTTTGTGATTCAAATCCTGATTCCTCTTGCAATTGTTCCACTTGGGTCTTTGTCATATTTTTTTTGTTAACATTTTTGTCTTCGTTAAGTTGATCTTCAGTCCAGCCACTCTACCATAGTCTGACAATGTGTTTAATAATTTTATAACTGAAGCCAGTAGATTCTCTAAAATAAATACCAAATCATCTGAGAATGTTTGTAATTTGTATTCTTGTCCTCTTACATTGCAATAGTCCAGTCTAGCTGTAATTAAGGTATGGATCACTGTGGCTAGGTCAGACGGAGCCAGGAATGGATGCCCCAGCTGAAGCTGGGCAAACACATTCTGTTCCACAGCAGCCCACTGATTTTTAAAGGTGACCATTGTGTTGAGTAGCACTCCCAAGCCACAAACCTGGCTTTTCAAGGGGAGTGTAACCCCATCCAAGACAGAGGAGATCTTAAGTTCCTGGTCTGCCTTTCTTCTAACCCAGAGAACCTCTGCCTTGCCTGAATTAAATTTCAGCTTAATTTGACTTGGAGCATTCACAAATACCAAACTACCAGGAAGGGAACTATCTTTTCTTGCAGGTAGTTTTGCCCTGTCATTATGCTTGAACCACTGTCAAACGAACATCATTTTACACCAGAAACAGAATATTTGAGCAGCATATGCCTCTAATTATCAACAGAAAAGGCAAATAACCCGGAATTGAAGTGGTTTGTGGCAGTCTATATTATGGAATTCAATATAATGTCAATTACCCCAGCAGTATGATGGGAGTTGCACAGCACTAATAAATGCTGCCCTCTGACAAAAATTCTCTGTACAACTCTAGATTGGAATAGCATCATGATTAATTTATTGTAGTAATTCAGTTTAACAAGGATGGATTCAAGCAGGATAGGCAGAAAATAAAAAGTAAAGGGAGGAAGGGGGTCATTGCAGTTTCCAATGAAAGAACACATAGACTTGCCCATATTATTGACTTGTTTTTCAGAGCAGTTATACCATCAGCGTTAATGCCTATTGCGATCATGTCCATTCCACAGTTTTTACCACTGATTCATTTTATTTTTCATACGGCTATCCTACCCTTCCTCCAAGAAATTCATTGCACATGAACAAAAATGGCTTTCCACTAACAACAAGCCTGTGAGATGGGCTGGAAAAAGAATAAGTGACTGACCCCAAAGTTACCCAGAATACTACATGGGACATTTGAACCCAGGTCTCCACAGGTAAGTGCAGCACTCTGACAACTATTTATTTACTTCAATTAAAGCCCAACTTTCTCTCCAATGAGGACCCAAAGCAGCTTATGCTTTTCAAATCTCCATTTTATCCTCACAACAACCTTATGAGGTAGGTTAGACTGAGAGTGTGTGACTGGTCCGTGGTCACCAATCAAATTTCCATAGCAAAGCAAGGGTTTGAATCCAGGTCTACAGATCCTAGTTCAGAATGGGACCTAGGGCATGATTTACTTCTTCCCATTTTGCTATGCATTTATATATTTATACAAAATGTGGTGTTGCTCAAGGGGCTATCTTCTCCCTGGTGTTGTTTAACGTCTATATATGCCCCCTTGCCCAGCTGGTGTAGAGTTTCAGTCTGGGGTATGCTAATGACACCCAGCTACATCTGTTAATGGGTGGGCGCCTAGATACTGCCCTGCAAAACCTGGCGGAGGCCATGCAACGGTCACCTCCAGATTGGATTACCATAACTTGCTTTAAGATGGCCTGTCCTTGAGACTGTTCTGGAAACTCCAGCTGATCCAGAATGCAGCGGTGCAAGTCCTGATGGGAGCACCAAAGACAGCACATATTCAACCTGTGCTGTGTCAGCTGCACTGGCTTCCAGTGGGGTACCAGGTCAGGTTCAAGGCTTTGGTACTGACTTTCAAAGCTTTAAGCAGTCTGAGACCAGCGTACCTGTGGGACCGCCTCCTCTAGTATGTCCCCCAAATTCTGTTGAAGACAACTTACTGGTGATGCCCGGCTCAAAAGACATCTGGCTGTCCTCAACCAGGGCCAGGGCCTTTTCCACCCTGGCCCTGACCTGGTGGGACTCTCTGCCAAATGACATCCATGCCCTGCAGGACCTTAGGCAGTTCCACAGGGCTTGCAAGGCAGAGATGTTCTGCCAGGTCTTTGGTTGGCATTCCCTCCCTCCTACTCCCTCCACTCTCACCTATCCCTCCTACCGGATGGGGACACAGTTGAAACTGGATATATTAATGCCATCTGAATATTGTTAACTATAGAATGTTAACTATGTTTTACCATTTATTCAGAGCCCTGAGAACTCAGGAATTAAGCGATTTATAAATCCAAAATATAAATAAATAAAAATAAATAAATAATGGAAGATACATGGGAGGAAAAGGGTAAGTATGTTGTTCCACATCCAGCAGCTGCAAACTAGCTTTCTTTTTTTAAAAAAATGCCAAACTTCCTGACCACAGATCTTTCCCACTTCTCATCCAGTTTGGCCTTTAGCCAGCCTTTTATATTTGAGATGTGTGAATGGTCTTTACTAGCAGAGGTAAACAGAAATCCACTTGCAAAAGATTGCAGATCTTATCCTTCTTCCTTTAGCTCTTCTCCTGCTGATGCCCTTATTGTGTGGGACTATCCAAGTTCTACTTTGAATTTTGCCTTAGGTGAAATTAAGCGGCAAACTTATTTCCTGGGGTTTTGTACAAAAGAGGCATACTATTATGGCTTAAAACAGTGTTTTTCAACCACTGTGCTGTGGCACACTGGTGTGCCGCGAGATATTGTCAGGTGTGCCACAGGATTTTTTCAATGAAAGAAATGTGCCTTCTGGGCTGACCTTCCGGGACGCGTTTGCGCATGCGAGAAAGAACAGTGGCGCTCTCTCGCTGATTCCGCTCGCACGCTCTGTGGCCGGCCTGAGGTAGGAGGGAGCTGCCGTTGAGGCGCAGCTCCCCTTGGCCTTGCGAGATGGTTTTAAATGAATGAGGAGGACTCGTGTGCTGAATCAGAGTCATGCTAGACCTGTGGATGTTAATACAGAGGACAGGAACATTTGGTACCAAGGGCATTCACTCCTCCAGCAGAGTAAGCTGGTTTCTTCCAGTGTGTGTGTGTGGGGGGGGGTGATTTGCACCAAGACATTCCAGTAAACATGAATATGTTTGATGGTAACAGCTAGCTGTTTCTGTCAGGGTGGGGTTCAAATCAGTAACTGTCCCTCAGCGAAGAATGGGTGTACTGTGTTTCTCTTCAAATCACTTATGGTCAGCGGAATGCCGTTCACATAAGAGTAAGAGTTTAAACTCTCTATTTGAAAAACTTTAGCAGAATCGCAGTATTAAAATACATCCACATTATATTTCTTCTGAAACTCAGGTCAATGTTATGGGAAGGAGCCATAACACTTTGGATCTGTAACTTACGATTTCAAGCTGAGTGGCTGTTACGTGTATTTGTAATACTGTCATAGTTAATACTTGAGCTGAGGCAACTAATGACCCATTTATCTTGTATTTCAGTGTTTTTCAACCACTGTGCCGTGAGATATTGTCAGGTGTGCCGCGGGATTTTTTCAATGAAAGAAATGTGCCTTAGCTCGAAAAAGGTTGAAAAACACTGGCTTAAAAGAAAAACAACATAGTTGAAATGCTTTCGGCATGTTACATTTTTTCTGTTTCCACTGATTTAATTAGGGCATCTTTGACTGCTATGCCTTGTAAACTTAATTTGCCCTACTGATGGATGAGCCTCCTCCCCACTCCAATTCTAAAACAAAATAATTCTCTGAACAATCTAAACTGATTAATTTTATTTTCAGCTCCTGTTCCAAATTGAGGTCCTATTGAACTCCAGATGTTTCCAGTGCAGGGTTGCCAGATCCAGGTTGGGAAACCCCAGGGGATTTGAGAATGGAGCCTGGGGAGGACAGGGACCTCAGTGGGGTACAGTGCCACAGAGTCCACCCTCCATGTATTCATTTTCTCCAGGGGAACTGATCTCTGTAGTCAGGGGATGAGCTGTAAATGTTAGCATAAGCCTCCTTGTTGCTGCTTGAAGGACAGTACCTTGGACAATCTAGGCAGGGCCAAAATTGCCATATGGCAAGCATGGCCCTCTTTCTGTGCAAGACCAGCAAGCCTAGACATGTCTCTCAGACCATCACTGACTCCTTCAGCCATCAAGCTCTAATATAGCCAGCACGTAGCTGCCATTGTATTAGGACAATGCCTTGATTTCAGCATCTCAAAAGATGACAGCTTATCTGAATTCCAGCACCCTGGAACCTGCATTCCTGTACAGTACTTCATACCTGTACCTCTGGACTTTGTCCTTGATTCTAGGACCATCCCAGACATGGTTCATTGTTCCCATTGGTCCTGTGATAGCCCAGCCATTAAAAGAGCCAAGACTGTACAATTGCCCCATGATTTGCTCCTTTCTAACTTGGGACCTCTTCTTTGTCTAATACCCCTTCTGAGCCATTACCAGCCACCCCGGTCCATTCAGAACCATTTCCCTATTGTGCCCCACTACCCTGAAGGTGCAATTTTCCTATAACTGGGTTCCCAACCCAGCCATTTTTGGTTCAGTCTCCTGGGATACGTAGCGGCTGGATCCTCCATCTCTCTTGGGTAATCACAGACGTGTTTGCTGGCCAAGCCATTTGCTCTTCACTGCGGACCCACCTCTTTGGATGGTAGCTATTACCCTACCAACACTTCATCCTCTTTCATCTCTGATCTCCTAAGATCACCTCTATCCTTTCTCTCCTGGCTCTTGTGTGTTATATTTTTACTTAATTCAATTTAATGTATTAGGGTATTTTCTTAAATAAAGCACATAGATATTTCCTGTCTGTCGTCTGTGCTGCTCCGAGTGGGTCCTGACTCTAGTACAGCTGGAGGTTGGTTCCTAGCTTGTGCACCCAGGGTCTCTCAGCTAAATTACCCCATAACAAATACAGAGACCCAGTGTTGCAGCTAACATAATTCCAGGGGATGCCCAGATACCACCTGGAGGCTGGCATACACATTACAGTGTCCTAGAGAACTTGTCACAGCCAACTCTTGTCTAAAGACCTTGTGGCCACACTCCAGGTAGGGGCTGGAATTATCCCAGATTAACAAATGAACATGTCCATGCTTTTGATTTTGCTAACACTTCCTGTCATAATTAAAATGAAAAAGATTGAGATTGTTGCATCATGGTTTATTGGGCCCTGTTGGAAGTCAACATACTGGTCTGTAATGAATTTGAGCATTAATGTCTTACTGAGCCTCTCAGCCCTAAGAGGATAAGGGGGAGAGAAGTAGAAAGCCCCTTTAGCTCATGAAGCTTGGTGTGGGGTGAGTCAGGGAAGAAACTCAGCGGAACTTTTTCCAGTTACATGCAAAAGTTGATAACAGAAATTTAGCAATGCAAATCCATATTAACATAGTCAACCCTTCACCGTGTTCTTGGACCTTTGAAAACCAAGGGTAAGTGCCTTGTTTGTATATTTCCCGTCAAAATGACTGGCCTGACCAATGAAGCCTCACTGACCTAGTTTTTTGAGTTTCAGCAGCTCCTTCTCCTGGCATATTCAAGTCCCTGTTTTTCTTTGGGCTCTCCATGGGCAGGCAACCTTGCAATCCTTTGTGCACTTGCTAAGCTCTACTCAACACAGTGGAATTTACTTCAGAGTAAGCATAAGAACATAAGAGAACATAAGAGAAGTCGATGTTGGATCAGGCCAGTGGCCCATCCAGTCCAACACTCTGTCACACAGTGGCCAAAAACACCAGGTGCCATCAGAAGGTCCAGCAGTAGGGCCAGGACACTCTTGCCTCCCCCCAAGCACCAAGAATACAGTGCATCACTTGCCCCAGATTGAGAGTTCCTATCTATACCTTGTGGCTAATAGCCACTGATGGATCTCTGCTCCATATGTTTATCTAATTCCCTCTTGAAGCCGTCCATGCTTGTAGCCTCCACTTCACCTGTCAGTGAATTCCACGTGTTAATCACTCTTTGGGTGAAAAAGTACTTCCTTTTATCTGTTCTAACCCGACTGCTCAGCAAATTCATGCAGTGCCTACATGTTCTTGTAGTGGGAGAAAGGGAAAAAAGGACTACCTGCTCTATCCCATGCATAATCTTTCTCTACCTGCTCTATCCCATGCATAATCTTATAAACCTTGATCATGTCACCCCTCAACCATCGTTTCTCCAGGCTAAAGAGCCCTAAGCACTTCAACCTTTCTTCATAGGGAAAGTGTTCCAACCCTTTTATCATTCTAGTTGCCCTTTTCTGCACTTTTTCCAATGCTATAATCTCTTTTCTTTTTTTAAAATATTTTTTTTATTTTCACACCAACTATACTTACAAACACAACATATATTCTCATCAACCAAACAAAACAAATAACCAGTTCTTTCTTATGACAAAAATTTACAATAGTTTTGCATTCAATATACTTCTTCATTGTTCACTTTAAATTTTGGCGTTCTCTATCCAGTTGTAGAAACTTGACCAAACATCTTCTAAAGGTGTCTTCCTTGAAGCAATATAGTTAAATTGTCCATTTCTGCAACCTCCATTATTTTATAAATTATATCTTCTTCAGAAGGCATCTCTTATTTCTTCCACATAGATGCATAGACAATTCTGGCTGCAGTATTTATATGTAAAATCAAATAACAATCCAATTCGTTGCATTTTTCTGCGATTACGCTCAACAAAAAACAAAATCAGGTTTAAATGATACATTAAATCCTAACATTTTTCTCAGCATTTCATAAATTCCTTCCCAAAAGTTTTTTACTCTTTTCGCAAGTCTACCACATGTGGTATAGAGTACCGGTTTTAACACTACATCTCCAACATTTATCAGATATTTTATAAAATTTAGCTAAACTATCTGATGTTATATACCACCTATAAAACATCTTAGAAATATTTTCCTTTAAGTAAGCAGCTTTAGTGTACTTTATATTATATTTCCAAGTCCTGGTCCATTTATCTAACTCTATATTATAACCAAAATTTTGTGCCCAAAGTATCACTGGGACTTTGTCTTGCATCTTATAGTCCAATAATAACTTATATAATTTTTGAATGAGTTTCTCTTCCATAGTTAACATTATTTTATCAAAATCTAATTGTTTTTCATAAAATCCTATCCGATTATCTTTAGCAAATCTAGACTCCAACTGTGTTCTTTCCCATCATGTTAACGTTATATCTTGACTCAGGAGTTTTCTTGTGTTTAAATTCATTTTTGGTGTTCAGTAAATCTTTATATTTTCCCATTAAATTATTTGATAATAAATTGGGGTTAGTAAATGCTTCCAATGGTGCTACCCATTTTGGTATTTTGGTATATGTAAAGTTTTTGATCTCTTCCCACATTTTCAACAAACATCTCTTAAAATAGGATGTTTAAAGTAGGAATGTGCTTTCTGCTTGCCATACCAGATGAAGGCATACCAGCCTAGTTGGAGGTTATACCCTTCCAATTTTAAGAGCCTCGTATTTAGTAGAATCATTCATTCTCTAACCCAGGTTAGGGCAGCTTGATAGTATAATCACCAGTCTGGTAGGGCCCAACCTCCTCGTTCTTTTCTATCCTGTAAAGATTTTAGTTTAATCTTTGGTCTTTTTTGTAGCCAAATAAATCGACGAACAAGTTTTTCTAGTTCCATAAAATATTTTTGGTTTTTTAAAATCGAAATGGTTTAGAAAAGGAATAAAACTCTAGGCAGAATATTCATTTTAATCACTGCAGTTCTTCCCATCAGAGAAAGTTGTATATCTTTCCACTTATCCAGATCTCTCTTAACCTTGCCAAGTAGCTTTATATAATTATCTTGTAACAATGAACTACATCTATTTGTCATTGTTACTCCTAAATATTTTATCTTCTTTTGCAATTCAGAGGTGGAGATCTTCTGCAATTGTTAATTTTGTTCTTGTGTACAGTTTTTTGTCATAATTTTTGTCCTTTTAAAGTTTATTTTTAATCCAGCTATCCATAGTCTTGTAGAACATTTAACAGGTGTTTTAAAGATTCTGAGGTGTGGTGACCAGAACTGTACACAGTACTCCAAATGAGGTTTCACCATCGATTTATCCTGGGGCATTATGATAATGGATGGTTTGTTTTCAGTTCCCTTCCTAATAACCCCCAGCATAGCATTGGCCTTTTTCATTGCAGTCACACATTGTCTCAACATTTTCATTGAGTTATCTACTATGACTCCAAGATCTCTCTCTTGGTCAGTCTCTGCCAGTTCGGACCCCATCCACATTTACTTATAGTTAGGATTTTTGGCTCTAATGTGCATTACTTTGCACTTGGCCACCTTGAAACCCATTTGCCATATTGATGCCCACTCGCCCATCCTCGACAGATCCCTTTGGAATGCCTCACTATCCTCCCTGGTTCTCACCACCCTGAACAACTTTGTGTCATCTGCAAATTTAGCCACTTCACTGCTTACTCCCAACTCCAAATCATTAAGAAACAAGTTAAAAAGCATTGGACCAAGTACTGATTCCTGTAGTACCCCACTGCTTACCTCCCTCAACTGAGAAAATTGCCCATTTATACTCATTTTCTGTCTTTTAATTAGCCAGTTTTTGATCCACAATAAAGACTTGTCCTTTTATCCCATGACTATTGAGCTTACTTAGGAGCCTTTGATGAGGAAGTTTATCAAGAGCTTTCTGGAAGTCAAGGTAAACAACATCTGTTGGGTCCCCCTTGTCCACATGTTTGTTCACTCCCTCAAAGAACACTAACAGGTTAGTGAAACAAGATCTTCCCTTACAGAACCCATGCTGAGTCTGCCTCAATAGATTTTCTTTATCAATGTGCCTACTAATTTTTTCCTTAATAACAGTTTCCACCAACTTACCCGGTATCGATTCCCAACCCAGTATCAACATCAGACTGACTAACCTGTAATTTCCTGGATCTCCTCTGGAACCCTTTTTAAAGATGGGAGTGACATTCGCTACCTTCAAGTGCTCAGGAATGGAGGCAAATTTTAATGAAAGATTACATATTTTTGTCAGGAGATCCACAAGTTCATATGCAAAGGCTCAGGCTGTAATCTTATGCATACCTACTTCAAATTAAGCATTCATAGGTATCAGTTGTATGCAGGGGTCATTCCATAGAAAAAGAGGTGCAGGAGCTCATTAGAATAATTCATTAGCATAACTTATTTGCATATGTCACACCCCCTGACATCACTGGAAGTGTGTCAGAAGGCAACACCCACTGCTCAGGCTCCACCCCAAAATTCTCCAAGATATTTCCCAACTCAGAGCTGGCGAGCCTACCTGATGGCACACATGGGGGAAAAACAAACAAACCACCCATGTCAGGTAAAGAGGGGGGATACTGGGATACCAGGTCAATATATTTTTATTCTCCTTGGCATTGATGGCTGAGGTGCATTTAGAGTTCCTTTTCTGTTTGACTGGCAGCCTTCCTCTCTATTATAGTTGACTGTGGGTTTTGTATCACTGCCATTTTGTCAGCCACAGCAAGGTCACTTTCAGAGAGGAAAAGCAGGTTATCCATTTTTAAATCAATAATGTCGACAAGTCTGGATCCATACCAACAACAAAATCGCATCTGCTAATTTTTGCCTAAACAAAACCCAATGATCTAGAGTTGTGGTCTTCAACCTTTGTTGGGTGGCAGACAGAGCCACTTGCCCCTCCCCCAAGCCATTTGGAAGTCCCCACACATGTATAGACACAGCAAGGCTCTTACTTCTCTTTTGATGCACATGAAGAAGAGCAGGATGGCAGGGTGAAGTCACTCAGCAGTGAAGAGGAATCCTTCACTGCCCTATCCTTTTAACAGAGGTTTAATATGAAGAAATGGGCACTTGAAGCTTTTCATTGCATGGAGCCAAGTAACATCATCCAATAACTGCAGCATACTGATATTAAAGGGACAGATAGGGGAGCCAGTTTAAAAGATGGTAACCCTTCCCTCGCCCTAAACACATGAAGCTGCTTTATACTGAGTCAGACCACTGTTCCATCAAGGTCAGTATTATTTACTCTGACTCAGTTCCTGCTCCTCTTAACTGGAGATGCCAGGGATTCACTCTGAGTTCACTCAGTTCATGCTCCTCTTAACTGGAGATGCCAGGGATTGAATCTGTGACCTTTTGCATGCAAAGCAGGTGCTCTGTCATTGAACCATAGCCACACAAACAGCTTTTTCCACTGCAGGGTAGGGTGGAGTAGGGAACCCGCTAGGTGCTATATTTGTTCCTTGGGCAGGAGGGAAAACAACTAGAGTGGAGCGACCTTAATCGTAAAGATAGCCTACGAAGGAAGAATGAATATCCCTTTCCCTATGTTGCTGCTGTGATCAAATCAGCAGTTTCTGGACCCTGGATTTCTTACATTAAAAATCCCAGGAGATCAGTCACGGATCTCTCAGCCTCATGTATGATTTGGCCCATAGAAATTAAGTGCTGTGTATGTTGATCTAGCTTCAAAAACATTCTGTTGCCACATTTTCATTTTGAGAAAGGCGAGGGGTGTGTGTGCGGATGCCTTTCTCCAGCCTGTTAGCCTGATTGCTGTGATTTCTTAATAATATTGGGGAATTTGAACTTATTATAAATTGGCAATAGGCAAAAGGGAACAACCAGCAATATATACAGGGGTCCTGCTTCTTCCAAAAGAACCAGAAATAGACAAGGAGGCTTCAGTAATAAAATTATTCCTTTACTGAAGAATCTTTCTCAGGCAAACAATACAACAATCACACACAGAGTTACCCAGAAACTAGGAAATATAGATAGAGCAGAGACGTTTGCATTAGCAGGTAAAAACATTGGTATCCATGTTGAGGGTGATAATTACCTGTCCGGTGAGATGATGCGTCTCAGTGGAAAGAATGATGGAGGCTAAAAGGGATTAGGGATCGTGTCCTGAGCCAGCAGAGACATGTGCAAACTCTGGCTGTGCAACCAAGAGTCTTACAGGACAGGGTAGGGTTCAGGATAGAAAAGCTAGAGAGAGAACACATTGCTGGGTGTCCTCTTTTATTAGGGGGCTCTGGGGGAGGGCTGAACTGGACACCTCCCTTGAGACCACCCCTTGGTGGTTCACTCCAAAAGTCACGTCTGCAATGGGGAGGGAGCTTAAGAAGTTGGGCAATATTAAACTCTACCTCATCAGTGACAGAGACACCTTGAGGGCCAATATGACTCATTGGCTAGCCCTTTTGTGTTGTTGATTAGCCCTATTGTCTCAGGGCTGCAGAACCAGTTTCTTGGCTGGCCAAGTCCATCCTCAGCAAAAGGAGGGAAATAGTCTTTTGTGCCTTTGCTGCAGAGAAGGTTGGGGAGGGGGTTGTCTGCGTGTTGAAGGGCTTCCCTCATGGTGCCTGGAAGCACATGTTTAAACCGCAATGGCTAGTGGCTGTTTCTGTGTGGGTTTCTATGTTAAGGAATGTTTCTGGGAGCTAGTGACCTCGGGAACCACTGGCACATTGTCTCAAGCTTCGGCTGGTGTGTGTGTACAGCTGGCATCGTGATCTGATCACACTACATCTCAGTCCCCCTTACACATTTAGCAACACAGTCCATTATTAACACTTATAGACTTCGTGTCAATAAGAGTGCATAAGCGGCTTGCACGACAACAAGCCTTCACCCCAAATGGAAAAGAAAACATCAGCCTGGTTTTCACAAGGAAGCATGGAATGCTATTTAAAATACACATACACAAACTGATATTATGCTGTTATTTTTGAAAAAGTTTACAGACTTCAGATGGGAAAAGGCTTGGCAAGAAGGTGGCTACCTTTCCCAGTGGGGTTAGTTAAACCATTGAAATAGGATTCTCTCTTGGAATTTGTGCCAGGTTTTCTTTTGTCCAGAAAGCAAACATTTTTTTTGGGGGGGGGGGGGGAAGGGTTATAGGAAAGAAAATCTCTCTGCATCTGAGTTACCCGACAAGACAGCAAAAAAAGATTCACAGTATTTAATCCCAACCCACTACGATAATCCTCAGCATTAGAAAGTATCCTGGATAAAAGGATGATCCTCAGGTAGGTCAAGTAGAGATGCCAGCCTCCAGGTGGAACTTGGGGATCCCCTGGTATTAACGCTGATCTTCAGACTACAGAGATCAGTTTCCCTGGAGAAAACAGATGCTTTGGAGGGTGGAATCTATGGCATTGTACCCTCTTCTCCAAGTTACCTGTCCTCCCCAGACTCCATCCCCAAATCCCCAGGAGTTTCCCAACCTGGAACTGGAAACCCTACAAGTCCCCTCTTTCCTGCTGGTGCCCAGCAGGGACCTGGTGACCCTAGATAGGTACCCAGCATGCCTTTTATCTGCTGCAGAAAAGAAGAATTCAACAGGAGCAAGCACTGGGCCACACCGGGAAAAGCTGCCCCCCCCCCCCCAAATCTCTGTAATGCAACTGTTCAAAGGCATATGCACCCTCTTGGTCAGAAAAATAAGAACATCAGCAGAGCCCTACTGGATCAGACCAGTGGTCCATATGGTCTCATACAGCAGTCCAACAGTTACTCTGGAGGTCAACAAACAGGGTAGAGAGGCCGAGGCCATCCCCTGATGATGCCTCCTGTCCCGGCACTGACTGGGCCAATAACCTATCATAGAGTTGCCAACTGTACTAGGAGCCATTGTAGCTGTGCCTTGGACAGTAGCCAGCAGCAGAGGCCTTTCTGTGGACCTATGCCTAAGTGCAGGCCGAGAAAGGCAAGGTGGTGAGCAGGCAGGCAACTTACCATCCTCCTTCTTGCTCCTCATGGCCCGACTGAGGGCTGCTCACAGGAGGTGGGGCTTGTTATATGTGCCCGCCCCCTGGGCTCCTTACTGGCAGAGCAATGCTCTAGCAGGAAACAACCCCTGGTTGTATGGATGGAATTGTGTTTACTTGAGTAAGCTCTGCTGAAGTCAACAGGGCTTTCTGCCACAGATCAGATGCAGAAAACTAAGATAGAGAAACACAGCCCAAGCAAAGAGAAACCCAGAGAAAATGGAAGGCTGTGAAAAGACACTTAAAAAATCATATATTGTTACGCAGAATCGTATATTATTACACAAAAGTACAAATGAGTATGAAAAGAGAAGTCCAAATGACAAAACTTTCCAGAATAGTGAATCGTTTCAATAGAAATATCTTCATTCAAAGCAGGACCATATACAACCTTACAAAAATACAATAAATAATAAGTCACTTATAATATGCAAGAGCATATGTACACAGGCAATGAATACATTTTTAGGAAGTACTGTACCAAGAAGAATTGCTGTCACATCAGCTAGATGCTCATTCTGTAGGCAGGAAACAACCCCTGGTTGTATGGATGGAATTGTGTTTACTTGAGTAAGGCTCTGCCGAAGTCAACAGGGCTTCCTGCCGCAGATCAGGTGCAGTCGTAGGCATGATTCATCGGGAATAGGTCTCATTGAATCCAGTGCGTAGTCCCTATTTTTAAAAAAGGTGATCCTCAACTCCCAAATAACTATAGATCTCAAATAACTATCAGCCTCTTATCTATCATGGGGAAGCTATATGCCAATCATTTGGCTGATAAACTTAAATCTTGGATACTAGACCAGCAAATTCTGGGACCGGAGCAAAATGGCTTTTGTCAGGGTAAGTCAACCCTGGATCACTGCCATAGTGCTTAGTCATCTAGTAAATAAATATAGGAAAGGGAAAAGTCTCAAATTATACACAGCTTTCTTAGATCTCAAGGGAGCTTTTGATTCAGTGCCCAGGGACATCTTGTGGAGGAAACTGAATAATATGGGGATTGATAAACGATTGCTCTTTTTGATATAAAAAAACTTTACACAGAAACTACTTGCCAGGTCAGATACTCAAAAGAAGGAGACCAACGCCTAAGATCACAGTTTCAGTGGTTGTCAAGCAAAGTTGTATCCTGGCCCCTATATTGTTCAATCTCTTTCTAAATGATCGGGCTCCTTTTATGAGCTGTGTTAATGGTCATTTCCCCAAGTTGGGAGCAAGACACTGCCTCCTATTGTGGTATGTTGATGATGCTGTTCTTCTCTCACTTTCAAAGGTGGGGATGAAAAAGATGCTAATGCACTTTTCAGCCTATTGTGATAAAAACATGCTGTCCCTCAACTTTGAGAAGTCCAAAATTATTGTATTTGGCCGGAGTTGGAAACCCTCTAAATCAGGGGTCCTCAAACTACGGCCTGCGGGCCACATGCGACCCGCCAAGGGCATTTTTCTGGCCCGCCGGGTGGGCCGCTGCCTCAGGGGTCCATTTGAGCTGGGGTGCCGCAGAGCGGCGCTCCGGGAGTTAAAACACATGGGAGCAGGCACATGATGAAGCCCTGCCCCCAGCAGGGCTGCCGCCGCGTTCTCCAGGCCCGGCGCCAGACGCCAGACCTGGGAGAAGCTCCCCAACCCTCCCCCCACTTGCCATTCCAGGGGCGCGACAGGCTGCCAGCCCCGGGAGAAGATCCCCAACCCGCCCCCTGCTCTCCTTTCCCGGGGCGCAGCAGGCCGCTGCCCCGGGAGAAGATCCCCAACCCTGAGCCGGGAATCTTCAGGCAGTGGGCGAGGCGCTTCCAGCAGGTGCAGCAGTGGTGGCTTCGGCGCAGTCTGGCGATGGCGGAGCCTCAGCAGTAGCTGCGCCGCCATGGGTTCGGAGCCACCTCGAGGGAGCCGGGTGCCGGACGGGGACAGCTGCACGTGCAACCGGAGGAGTCGGGCAGCAGCGCTGGCGGCGTGTGGCGCCTGCTGGCCGGCTTCTTCGCGCTCTCACTGGCACTGCATCTTCTCACACTCAGCTGCTACCTGGAGCTGCGGTCCGAGCTGTGCCGAGAGTGGCCGCCCGGGCCTGACGCTGCTTCCGCTTGGCCGCGGCACTGCAGCACAGCCCAGGCGGGGGCTCCTCCGCAGGGCCACCTGCAGCACTTTGCCGAGCCCCTGAGCAGCAGGAGCAGTGGCCGTCAAAGCCGCCACCAGGTGAGGGAAGAGCCGGGCGGGCCTCCTCCTCCTCCTCCTGTTCCTCCTTCGCCCACCTGCTGCTGCGGTGGTGACGGCCCTTGCGAGGGCCGGGCTTTGGAGGGCCTCCTGGCTTGCAAGCCGAGGGATGCTCGGGGTGCTTCCTTGGGCCACCTCCGGGTTTCCTGCTCGGCTCAGCTGGCCAGCAGGGAATGCCCTCTCTCAAAAGGCCAGCTGGCTTCCTGCTTGTTGCCAGCCCCCGTTGAGGCGGGTCTCCCCCCGCTCTTTCTCCTGGGGGGATAGGGGGGGAGAAGAGTCCATAGCAGAGTACCAGGAGAATCAGTGGGAGAATGGATGCTCTGATGTCGATGTTTATGGAAACACCTTCAGTTGAGATTATTTGCAGAGCCCCTAGATACAAGGCCCTGTGCCGACTTTCTATGTGGAGCAGCGCTAGTAGTTGGTTGGTGGCTGAGAATTTAGCTGAAACTTTCAGCATGCTTTCTTTTCTTTCTTGCTTAGGGGGTAATCTGTTTTCAAGGAGAAAAGGGGGTATTTTTTTTACAGGAGTGAAATGAGATCAAAGGGTGATCTGGCAACCCCGGAAGAAAATCCCCAACCCTCCCCCGCTCCCCTTTCCTGGGGCGTGGCAGGACGCTGGCCCCGGGAGAAGATCACCAACCCCCCCATGCTTCCTTCCTGTTCCTTTTCTTCCTGTTCCTTTCTTTCTTCCCCCCTTCCTCCCTCCCTCCCTCCCTCTCTTTCTTTCTTCTCTCTGTCTCCACCCCACCTACCTACTTACCTTCCTTCCTGTTCCTCTCCTCCGTGTTCCTTTCTTTCCTTCCTTCCTTCCTCCCTCCCTCCCTCCCTTCCTCTTTCTTTCTTTCTTTCTTTCTTTCTTCTCTCTCTCTCCACCACACCTAGCTACCTTCCTTCCTTCCTTCCTCCCTCTTCCTTCTTTCCTTCCTTCCTCCCTCCTTCCCTCCCTCCCTCTTTATTTATTTATTTCTTCCTTTCCTTACTTCTTTCCTTCTTCCTTCCTTCCTTCCTTCCTTTCTTTCCTTACTTCTTTCTTCCTTTCCTTCCTTCCTTATTTCTTTCTTCTTCCTTCCTTCCCTTCTTTCTTTTCTCCTTCCTTCCTTCCTTCCTTCCCTCCTTCCTTCCTTCCTTCCTTTCTTTGCCATCAGATAGGCTTGGCAGCTCTGAGTTGGGAAATACCTTGGAGATTTTTGGGGTGTAGCCTGAGTGGTGGGTATTGCCTTCTGACACTTCCGGTGACATCAGAGGGTGTTGCATATGCAAATAAGTTATGCTAATGAGCTCCTGCATAGGAATTTATTCATCGTTTTTTTTAAAACTATAGTCCGGCCCTCCAACGGTCTGAGGGACAGTGAACTGGCCCCCTGTTTAAAAAGTTTGAGGACCCCTGCTCTAAATGGACTGTTCAAGGAAACACTATTGAACAGGTGAAGAGTTTCAGATATCTTGGTATACAGTTACATTACAATGCTAATTGGGCCTCCCATATTAAGGAGGCCATAAAATTAGTGAATTGTAGTGAACTTGCAATCTCCCGCTTTTATTATATGAAAGGAAATCAATTTATACCTGCTGTTCTTGAGGTATTTAACCACAAAATATGTGCTAATCTACTCTACGGTGCTCCACTCTGGATCTTGGCTGAAAAAGTCCTATTCAAATTTCTCAGGAAAATTCTAGGGCTCCCAACTTGCATACCTTATGCAGCAGTATGCCTTGAGACAAACCATAGATGTTTAGTTACTAAAGCATGGCTCTAAATTTTTAAATTCTGGCTGCACCTCCTCTATAGAAGGGGGTCTAATAGTCTCATCACTTATATGTTGCATGAATCTCATCTATCAGATGGGTAACATGTATTGAGGGGGAAATTACAGTGATGGGGCTTAGCATGGATGATTTAACCCTTCTTTTGGAGAAGCATGCCTTTGGCATGATTAAGCAGAAATTAATTGATATATTAATGCAAGAACTTAAAAGTCTTGCTTCTAGGCACTGCTCTCCCATTTATTGGGGGATTTCTTTTAATGTGCCACTTGTAGAGTATTTTTCCTGTTTGATTGATCCCCACATTAGAAGGGTGTTTACACTGGCCCATTTCAATGGGCTCCCCTCAGCTGTGCTATATGGGAGATTTTTTAAAAATACCATTTTCGGACAGGGCTGCGGGTTGAAGGAGATTGAAGGCACAGACCACGTATCTGTAGATTTTACCAGGATTTACGTGCTTATCACCTTGTTCCTATACTGTGATCCTTGGAGGGCAAATCTAAAAAAACTAAGATAATGAACATTCTAGCCTCAAATAGGGCTGATAACATCGAAGCAGTGGCAAACTTCCTTTATAGTGCGTACAGGCGGAGAAGTTTTTTTCTGTCAGATTGGTTAGTCAATTAACTGTTTTGTCCTCTTTTCTTTTCTGTATCCCTGAGCTAAGGCTGTTGTTGTTACGCCAATAAAGGTTTGTGATTTGTGTTAATCAAGAGGGATTTACTTCTGAGTAAAAATGCATAGGATGAGATTGGGACAGTGTGCTCACAGCTTCTCTTCCCTCACCAGAAAAGGCCACTTGAGCAAGAAAGGCAAGCAAACAAGTGGATGATGGGAGCAGAGCTGATAACGTCCTATGCCGTCCTTTTTCGCTTGTGCCACTTTAACAGGGTGAAAGTGAGGGCTGGTGAAAACTAATGAAGGAAGTAAGTTTGGTAAGCAAGAGTTGGCTCCTCTGCCAATCTGGTTTTCTCCAGTCACTTCACCAGCTCCAGTCACTGTGTGTGTGTGTGTTATGAAGTAGCTCTTTCTTCTGCTCCAAGGCCAAGTGTGGACAGCAGCTAGCTGTTGAAAGAGAAAACAGGGCAGGAGCTAATTGGCTGCTGCATAAGGAAAGCTATGACTGGTCATGGAGGTGTCAGCTAAATTGCTGCCATTCCTGGGTGGGAGGTGGATTCCTCACTGGGTTCACGTCATGGCCCTCACCCCCACCTTTGGAATGTATATCTCTTCTCACAGTCTGAATGTTATCTCCCTAACCTTGGAAAGGGGGAACTTTCTCAACAACTTTGCTGCTTCTGCTGCAGGTGTTTATTGTAACTTTCCCACCTATAGCCCGAGAATGAAATGTCTAAAATGTATTTTGCAAGGGGGGGGGGAGCCCTCCCTCCCTATTTGCACCAGGCTGAATGCACTATAACTGTAACCCCTCAACCCTTTCCTTTCATTACTGACTCAAGAACATGTAGACGACTAAAAGATCCGCTGGAATAAAGACCTTTCTAGTTAAGAACTTTGTTTGCAGCTTGAAATCTCTTAGACCCTCACAGGAGGTAGGGTTGCCAGTCTCCAGGTGGGGCCTGGAGATCCCCCACTTTTACAACTTATCTCCAGCTGACAGAGATCACCTCCTTTAGAGAAAAATGGCTGCTTTGAAGGGTGAACTCTATGGCATTGTACCATGCTGAGGTCCCTCCCCTCCCCAAACCCTGCCCTCTCCTGGATCTACCCCCAAAGTCTCCAGGTATTTTCCAACCCCGGGCTGGCAACCCTACATGGAGGAGTGCTGTGGGAGTGGCAAAGGGTGGTGGCTGTACACCAGCTAATCCATAACAATTCATTTACAGAGCCATTGACCATTTATGATTCCCATTTTCTTTAAAATATCCAGATGACAGACCAGGTAGTAAAAAAAGCATCAGAGCAAAACATTCCCCCCCCCCCCAAGCTTTGCCAATACAGAGTTTGTTTGCTTTTTGCAAAGGTGACAGTATTGGCTCTGGAGTGTATAGAATATTTATTCTAGCACAATACACCCAATCGCATTTTGATTTGGCCATGTTCCCTAACTACTTTAGTAGGTACTCCATCCTACAGACTCACGGCAGGCTGCTATTAGTACACTTCCAAAGTAATAGCCTGCCTGCAAACTTTGAGGGTGACAGCTTGATAAGAAGAACAGGGCAGGAAGGGGTTCTCTAGCAACACTGTGAGCATTAGATGGCAGAAAAATACTGGCTGGCTTTCCTCACCCCAGTTCCCAAAACTATTACAGGGCTGAGCATGTACAAATACTTCTAGCTGCTTGGAATCCCTGGCCGCAATGGGCACTATGCAAGCAGAAACTCTTGACATACCAAGGGAGTGAACCAGCCCAAAGGAAGGACTCAGGATTCTTGACACAATTAACAGTTTGGGGTTGGAGCATGGATGAGCATCTTATCAAATCTTCGCTGTACTTGAAATTTGCCCAGATGGCAGGGAGCTCCTTCTCCTCAATCCAAATTCCTGTTGCCATCTGGGATAAGCTGCTCTTGGAAATGAGGGTAGCAAAAGGGGCTGGTTCTTGTGGGGAATCCACTGTCAGATCTTGAGTATTCTTAGAATGCAGTTTCAACCTGGGCCTTCCTGCCATGGAGCCAGCCCTCTGGAGAACGGTAGAGAAGCTGTCACTATTACAATACTATCATAGCTGTCCATATGCTGTCTTGTGAGGAAAGGGGAGATGATTTTATTAAATTAAGGTTGATGATTTTATGGTTTTTAATTGATTATTGTAGTATGTTTTAATTTGTAAATCTGCATTAACTGCAGATATATACATGTTGGGACCCACCCTGAGCCTACAATGTGGGGAGGGTGGGATATAAGTTTAATGATGATAAATGAATGAATGAATGAATGAATGAATAAGGGATCGCAAAGAAAGGGAGGGGGAGAGGGGAGAGAGAGAGAGAGCGAATTCATGCAGGTAAGACAGAGAACTCACTGAGGAAAGAAATGTGATACAAACATATGTTGTGTTGGAATGTATGTACGGATGGGCATGAACTGGGAAACTTACGTTCAGCTTGTGGCTCATCGTGTGCTCGGGTCGTGAACCACAAACCATCACAAACTTTTAGGGGCCAAGCAATCCAGTCCAATTCATGAGGTTTGTGCCCAGGTAGAATGGGCCCCTGATGTGCTAGAGATAGCGAACCAGCTGGGAATCTCTGGCTGACTGTCCTCTACCTTCCTTCCAATTATCCAGGAGGGGTAATGCATACAATAGATAATACCACTGAATTTCTGCAATGTAGAGCAGAATCTATATAGCATAGAGTTAGAATCTGAATGCCGCTGCCTTCTACTTCAGACATACTACATTTCCTGGCAGCCTCCTGGCAGCAGAGAGTCAGTTTGCTGTAGTAGTTAGGAACACAGACTCTAATCTGGGAAAACTGGGTTCGATTCCCCACTTCTCCACATGCAGCTGCTGGTGTGACCTTGGGTCAGTCACAAGTTTTTTCAGAGCTGTTCACTCTCAAGGGCAGTTCGTGAAAGAGCTCTCTCAGCCCCACCTACTTCACAGGGTGTCTGTTGTGGGAAGGGGAAGGGAAAGGAGATTGTGAGCTGCTCTGAGACTCTTTTGGGTAGTGAAGGGTGGGGTATAAATCCAATCTCCTCTTCTCTTCTTCTTCTTCCAGCAAAAGACCTGGAGCTGGGAGTGGGAGTTTTGTGGTATGCTTTCTTGCTAGTTCCAGGCCAGTGATTTCGAGTCTGGAAGATGTCTGGCATCTCATGTCTCTTGTGTAGGATGAATTGCCTGAACCTGCTGAAAGTTAAGTAAACAAGGCTTAAGAGGCAGAAGGTCCCCAGCCACACACAGGAATTCCTCTCTGGAGGCGGTGACGTCTTATAGCAAAGCCAACTCTTGTAAAAAGGATTCAAAACTGTACCTCAGTCTCTGTTGACTTCCTTGTTATATACCCCAAACTGGTAATAATTTCAGAGAAGTAGTTATGTTAGTGGGTTGCAGCAGAAATGAATAGCAGACTTGTATCATTTTAAAGATGAACGAGTTTTTATTCTAGCAAAAACTTCCATGGACTAGATAGAGCCCCAATTATCCCCAAAACTCTCACCCCCCAAACTGAAGTTCTGATACCTGATTAGGGTATAATTAGAGGTATTTTCATTTGAAGTCATCATTTCAGTTATTGAGCCATATACATTACAGAGTCAGCCGATGCATCAGGGGCCAGCTTCTCTATTGTGCAGCTGTTTCGTAAATTCTTCATTCTTTACAAGGCATTCTACTAGGGCTAGATGTGCAGCAGAATATTTGCCCAATGAAAATGCTCTTCCGTTTCAACATCAAAGTGGCACTGATGCTCTCCCTACAGAATCTCAGAAAAGTCTTTACCTTAATGTTAACCAACGTTATTAACCACTGCTGCTAGCCAATGTATATGTATATTTCTTTGAGTGGTTTTATTAGTTCAGTGTCCAAGGGTACAAATGTGGAAAATATGTTTACTGTATTTTGAGTGTACAAATACCTAATCTAAATTACTGAAAAATGTGTGAAAAAATATCTTTGGGTGCTTACACAGGAAAATGTTAATAGTTTCAAAAGATATTAAAATAGCGTCAGACTTTGACTTTGAGAAGTATTAAACTACATGTAAAACAGATAGGGAACCAGTTGTCTGACCAGCTGAAGATGGTAGGAGGCCGATTTGGCAACAGTCATGATCTGAGGCCAAGGACAGACTGGCAATCTGGCCCGCTTCTAAAGTGGAGGCGGAGAGGGCGTCCAGATTGCAATAGCTGTCCCCCGTCGGCGGGCCACACTTACCCGCATGCGGGGCGCTTTCCACACGCTGCAGCCAGAGACCTCTTGGAACTGGTCTCCGGCCATCTGGGCGCGCATCCCTGCCACTTCCTGGCAGTCTGGACACGTCACAGAGCGGGGCCGGAAGTGTGAACCGGCTGTCCCGGCCGTGCCTCGCCGGAACAGCCACGCGCCACTCGCCACCCCAGTGGAGGCTCCAGGGGCCGGCAGAGGAAGCATGGACGTGCCGGTCCACCTCCTTTCAGGTGAGGTCCCACAGCACTGGAGCCAGTGCGAATGGGCAGCCATGGGACAGGTTGGCCCCGGGGCTTTTTCGCCCGCTCGCACTGCGCTCCAGTTTGCCAGTCTGTCTTCAGCCTGAGCCTCCATGGATAGTGAGGCATCCAGAATCACTCCTAAACCCCTCAGCATTGGCACCAGCATCAACGACACCCCACCCAGGGTTGGGAGGCAGATTCCCAACTCCACCCCACCAGGACTCAGGCACAGGACCTCCATCTTCAGTAGATTTAATTTCAGATAGCTCTGCTATAACCAACCAGCCACAGCCTCCAGCACCCTCATCAGAGTATCTGGGGTGGAGTTCGGCCAGCCGTCCATCAAGAAGAAGAGGAGGAGGTGGAGGAGGAGAGATTGGATTTATATCCCGCCCTTCCATCAGAGTCTCAGAGGGGCTTACAAACTCCTCTCCCTTCCCCTCCCATTCCCACAACAGACACCCTGTGAGGTAGGTGGGTCTGAGAGAGCTCTGAGAAAACTGTCCTTGAGAGAACAGCTGGTACAGAGCTATGGCTTGTCCATGGTCATCCAGCAGGTGCAAGTGGAAGAGTGGGGAATCAAACCCGGTTCTCCCAGTCTGCGCACTTAACCACTACACCTAACTGGCATCAGCTTACTGGTGACAACCCAGCCCAAACCCCCGAATTAACTGGACAAGTGGGTACATATAGATGTTAAACAACATTGGGGAGAGGATCACCTCCTGGGGGACACCGCAAACCAAAGGGTAATGGAGAAAAAACCCTCTCCCCAAGTGCCACCCTTTATCCCTGACCATGGAGAAAGGAAACCAGCCACTGCAAGGCTGTCCCCCATATCCCCACGTCTGCAAGGCAGTGGGTCATAAGATCATAATCAACAATGTCAAATGCTGCTGTTAGGTAAAGCAACAACAGCAGTGCTGACCTGCCTTGATCCAGATGTCTCCAGAGATCATCTGTGAGGGCGACAGTGTCATCTCCATCTCTCCATCTCCAGGGTGGAAATCAGGCTGGAAGGGATCCAGAACAGAGGTGTCACCCAGGAAAACTTGGAGCTTTTCTGCTACCACCCTCTCAACTACCATGCCCAGGAATGGAAGATTTTGGACAGTAGACAGTTTTCACCTTACCAAATTTACACTAGGTGGCCTCAGGCCTCAGGAGGTTGACAAATTGCTCTGATTGTTTCGACCAACCACCTGTAGTCTCGATCCATGCCCATCATGGCTAATTAAAGCTGGTTGTGATGGGTTGTGAAGGGCACTAAGAGAGATTATCAAGAAGTCCATTGTGGAGGGATTGTTCCCTAGTGCCCTAAAGGAGGCAGTAGTTTGCCCCCTTCTAAAAAAAGGCATTATCAGACCCGGCTGAACTAGCCAATTTCCGGCTGGTCTCCAATTTGCCCTATTTGGGCAAATTAATCAAGGCAGTGGCAAATCAGTTGCAGGGCTTTTTGGATGATGCCTCCACATTAGATCCCTTCCGGTCCAGTTTTCGACCAGGCCATGGGACAGAGATGGTCCTGGTTGCCCTCACAGATGATCTCCGGAGGCATCTGGATTGAAGCGGTATGGCCGTGTTGATGTTGTTGGACCATCCACTACTGATCCACCACCTCACCGACTCCAAGATTCAGAGGCTTGCTTTGCAGTGGCTCTCCTTGTTCTTCCAGGGTTGGGGACAGAGGGTGGCAGTTGGGGAACAGCTGTCCAGAAGGCACCCGCTAATCTGCAGAGTCCCCCAAGGAACAGTGCTTTCCCCAATGCTGTTCAATATCTATATGCACCCCCTTGCCCAGATTGCCTGGAGACATGGGCTGGGTTGTCACCATTATGCAGATGAGACCCAGCTCTATCTGCTGTTGGACGGCCAGTCAGACTCTAGTCCAGGAGATCCGGGCCTGGCGTTGAAAGCCATGGCTGGTTGGCTTAGACTGGTCAACTGAAATTGAATCTGATGAAGACGGAGTTCCTGTGCTTGAGTCGGAGTGGCCCAAGATTAGGGATCCCTCTCCCGACCTTTGATGGGGCACCATTGGTGCCAGCGCTGGAGGTCAGGAGTCTGGGAGTGCTCCTGGATACCCCCTTATTGATGGAGGCCCAGGTAGCAGCCACTGCGAAGTCTGCCTTTTACCACCTACAGCTGGTTAGGCAGTTGGTTCCCTTTCTTGAACGCAATGACCTAGCAACAGTGATCCATGCAACAGCAATCCATGCACCTAAAGATTAGATTACTGCAATGCTCTCTACATGGGGCTGCCCTTGTCACAACTCCAGAAGCTGCAGCTGGTGCAGAATGCAGCAGCAAGGCTGTTGTTGTGTCTTCCCATGCGGGAACGCATCCAGCCCACCCTAAAAGCACTGCACTGGCTTCCTATAGCATACCAGATATGGTTCAAGGTGCTGGTTCTTACCATTAAAGCCCTATATGGTCAGGGACCTACTTACCTAAGGGAGAGAGAGCACTAAGATCGGGTTCCCTAAATTGCCTGGTTCATCCAGGCCCTAAAGAGGCAAGGTTGGACACAACAAGGGCCAGGACCTTCTCTGTGGTGGCACCTCAGTGGTGGGATGAGGTCCCAGAGGACATCAGGGCCCTGCAGGACCTTTTACAGTTCTGCAGGGCCTGCAAAACGGAGCTCTTCCGCCAGGCTTTTAAGTAGGGTGCCACTTCAACATCATGGCCTCAGCTCTACTATCAATATCACCACAAACCAGATAATTAACAGCTTGGCAGGAGCCTGGAGGCACCATTCAAATGATAACAGAAGATCGCCATCTTTTAGTATAGCTATGCATTGTATATTTATGGTTTTATATTGTAATTTAAATGTCATTTTGTTTTAATATTGGTGTTTTAATGTATATTTATATAAGCTGCCCTGAGCCCGCCAAATGGCGGGGAGGGCGGGATATAAATTTAATTATAAATAACATAAATAAATAATCTCTTAGTCCCATCTCAAATATTTGACCACCAATCATGTAGGGTTGCCAGTCTCCAGGTGGCGGCTGGAGCCCTCCCTGTATTACAACTTGTCTCCAGGTTACAGAGGTCAGTCCCCCTGGAGAAAATAGCTGCTTTAGAAGGTAGGCTCTCTGGCATCATACCCCACTGAGGGCCCCCCCTCCCCAAACACCACACTCCCCAGGGTTCACCTCCAACATCTGCAGGCATTTTTCAACCCGGAACTGGCAACCCTAAGCCAGTGTGATATAGTGGTTAAAGTTTTGGGCTAGGAGCTGGGAGATGCAGAACAAATCTCCTTTCATTTATGAAATTTGCTTCGTGGCCCTTAGACAGGTGCTCTCTTTTTATCAGCCTAACCTAGTCCACAAGCTTGTTGTGAGAATAAAATGAGGAAGGTGAGAACTCTGTACACTGCCCTGAGAACCTTGGAGACAGAGTGAGATTTTTTTTTTGTAAAAAAAAGTGTTCTTCAGAGGAGAAGATGCAACTCTCTCCTCACTTTCTTGCTGTCCCTGGGTACTATTTACTTCCTTTAGCCTACTGGATTTTGCCTTTAAACCTGACCAGAAGCACGGTCACTCTGACGCTTTCCCCCAGAACCATTTTTGCTTCCCAATCAGCTCCTGATTACTATGTCTTTACCTTGAAGTCTATTTTCTTTTTTCTGCCAGTTGTAATATTGTATTAAATATATTCAAGCAAAAGGTATTTGCTCTAGGATGAGCTTTTAATATAAAATTACACTACAGTAAATGACAGCGAAATGCTGGGGATTCTGTCAGCTGTGCCTTAGTATGTCAAAGCAATTTTACTGCTCTTTGCAGCAGTCGTGAAAATGCAAGGGGAAAACAGTTTCAAACTACATAACCGATAAAAAAAAAATTTTCCTGGCTCAGCTCCTGGAATGGTAAAAAACTTCATCTATTAAATCAGTGCATGTCAGGCTGCTATTAGAGATTGAAGAATTCTGCCTGAAAAGAAATAGTGAACTGACAGAGTGCAGCAGGCAGCTGAATAGAAGTGAGGAGAGGTAAGGGTTACACCTATTACCTACGCACAAAAGCAGCACCTGGGAGGGGGCGGCTGTCACTCTGTCAATAGCCTTTGTCAAAGACCCTCAACATTTTAGAATGGCAGCTTTGTAAGTAGGTCAGGTACAGATCACACCATGGATAACTGAAGCAAAAGCAGCAATTGTAATAAAAAGTGATAGATACTGCTAGGTGAGTGCTGGAGATAATTTTATCTCTTATGTTTCCATTGACTGATGGGCAAAAAAAGAATGCATCCAAGATTGCATGGCCACTGGTGATAGCCACACTGGAGCAGACATCTATGCCAAGGTTAGTTGGGTGGTTTGATTTGTAAAACCAAAGTGGTTAAACATAGCAGACATTTTCCAGAAGCACCAAATGCATTATTCTCTTGTTTAGAAGTCCAAGCTTGTGTTCTTTTAATTTCATGTCCGCTTAGGCATAGCAATAAGTCGGATCTGCTACACCATGCAAAACACGAAGGTTAAAAAGAGGTAGGGAGGAGATGAGTTTTAAAATTATGTTTACTTTCCTGCATAAATATCATGCTCAACAAGATATTTTAAGGTGCAAAGGTAAAGGGCACAACATTAATGCCATACAGATATATCAGAAGTCCAACATATGCTTTCACTTAATGAAATGTTCAAATCGTAAGCCCCTGTTGACAAATTAAATGCATGCCAGTTTTATAAAACAAAACCACTATTGGCCATTGGAATAAGAGGTCATCCAAAATGTTTCAATAATACTTTATAACATTTAATTAGTTATGTTCTGGGAGGGGTTTCTTCAACAGGAACCCATAATAAATCACAACATTATATTTCAAAGGAAGTGTGGGCAGGAGAGAACAATGATTTACTGCAGGTTACCTAATAAGACCATAGCTGAAGGGAAATTTGGTCCAGGGACTCTTTGGCTTGCAGTGCATACTGTCAGCTGCTGCAGTGTGCCTGCTCTGATACATGCATGGAACCAAGCTGCCAAAGGAAAATGCAAAGATACAAAGGAAATATGCATTTAATGTTTAACCCTTTTTACCACAGGATGAGCCCATCTATGAGCCATGTACAGACAGTAGGCATTTGAAACCCTTTAAAACAGAGGATCAAATATTATGTGATGTGAAAGATCTCCACCTGAGACCCTGAAAAGCCTCTGCCAGTCTGAGTAGACTAATGGTCTAATTCAGTGTAAGGCAGCATCATGTCTTCATATGTGTTTGTGCGTTCATGAAATGTATTAGTGAGATGACCCTTGGAAAGGTAGATCTCAGAATGCTCTAGTTAAGTTCTACAGCTTGAGATGCAAATGTTTCAGTGTTCTACATACCAAAGAAAGAAGGAGGGTTCTTGGAAAGGCCACCTTGATTCTGCAGCAGTTGCTACCACAAGTGGGAATGGGAGTTGGGATGGGGCAGGGCTTGGCATTTTGCTTGGAGGGGCATTTAGAAAGCCTATTGTAGTCCAGTGGTATCACTGAGAGTGTAAGAGGTTTTCAGACTTTTAGACTGGGATCAGAAAAAAAATAGTTTATTTTTTAATGTGAGGGGATGGGGTAAAAGGTGTTGTCTGAGTCCAGTTTTCAAGCTACAAAATCATTAGTTAATCAGCTATCTGCAATTCAAGACTTTAAACTACCAAACAGTGATTAACCACAGAAGTGAACACCACTTAGAAGAACCGTATTTATTTTCAGAGATCCAGAAACTGGAAGCAGAGCCTCACTGAGGCGGCCCCTGATAGGAGGTAAAAGATCTACTCCATCACTCTCCCAGCAATGTGTAGAAATCTCTTCTTGTGTGAAAGGAAGCAAAAAAAAAAAAAAGATTTCCTGCCTTGCTGTCATTCTAAGATCCCCATCAAATGTGCCTTCCAGACCAACAATAAAACAATCTTTATTGATAAAGCCAAGAACACAGGACAGGGTGGCAAAAAAGCTATGCTGCACTCAGCAACAGTTGAGACTGATGACATCACAAAAATTATTCACAGGCTCTCTTTGTCCACCGAACCAGAGGGATTAAAAGGATCGATCCAGTAGACCTAATTACAGCTGAAGAAGCCTGAAAACATGTCTTCGATTGTGGAAGACTCGGTGTAATATGTTGGAATAGGAATTTGTCTTTGTTTGCGGATCCCTCAGTTGTTCATAGCAGCCCCTCACTTATTTAGATTTAAACCTTAAGGAACAGTGGGGACTTGATAGTGGTGTCAGTCCTGTCAACATTCTGTTACAGACTAAGGCTGAGGACAGACTGGCAATCTGCCCCGGGATAGGTCCGCATGGGAAGCAGGGGAAGGGAGCCTGTTCAGACATGCACAGCTATCCCTCGGCTCCCTTCCGCACTTACCTGCTTTGAAGCCTGTTTCTTTGCGCTTTAGAAGGACACCGGGAGAAACTGGTGTCCAGAGGCCGTCTTGCGCTTGCCTCCCGCTTCCAGGCAGTGTGAACCAGAAGAAGGCAGGAGGCAAGCGGAGGCGGCAGTGCGAACGCAGCGTTTTGCCAGTTTGTGCATGAGTGCTCATGCGCACATGCGCAAATTGCCAAAAAAGCCCTATTACAAGCTGCGGAGGCCGGCCCACCTGGGGCCACTCCGCAGCAGTCTGAACGCTCCGTAATGGCATCCTTGCGCAATACCCTGGCCAATGTGGACAGCCAGCCCCGGGGGATTTTCCCCTCGCAGCTTTTGCCTCCGGATTCATCCCACTCCAGATTGCCAGTCTGTCCTCAGCCTAACAATGATAGCATAATAAAATAGCTGAAGAAGAGTAATAGAGGTCAAGCCCACTAGTGTGTTTAATTAAAGCTGTCAGACTTACATTCTGGGCGTTTAGCTGGCACCAATCCTGTTTCCTTCAAGAAAGATTGCACCAGAAGACAACTCTGAGGATGGGACTTCCATTAGCTTATTCAAGGCAGTTGACCCACATTAAGCCTCTGAGAGGGCTTTCCATCTGGACAAAGTTTGACCCTTTCAGAATTAGCTGTTACTCTGCTGGTTGAAGAACTGATCTTAATTTAAAGAAAGTAACCCTTGACCCAGCTTGCCTGGTTGAATTTAATCCACATTATCTACACCACATTAACAAATGCAGGTTAATCATCCTGGGAAGGAAGATTAACCTCTACTAGTATTCTAAAAGGGTTCTAGATAAAAACACAGAATATGGAGGTTGCTGTATGATGTCATTAAGGGAGTCAAAAACTTCCCCCCCATCAAGGTAGCATTGGAATCTCTCAATAAAATAAGGTTTCTGTAGCTGGTTATAGGCAAGAGATGGCAATTCAAACTATTTTAGGTAGTTTCATTGTCAGACTGGCAAGAACTCACTGTGAGTTTTCTTTTTATTTCATTTTCTCCTTGGTGGCTATTAGGAGACATAGGATGACCCAAACCTGGTTGGCTGCAGCTCCAGATGAGGTTTGCAATTCCACCAAATTCAGTGGCAAATGCATGGCCTACATACTTAGCATTGCCTCAAAAGATGGGAAGCCAGATGACATTATTTTGGGAGCAAGAGCTTTTCTGATGGCATCCACTGACCTGTGGAGTGCCTCAAGGGGCAGTACTCTCCCCAGTGCTATTAAACATCTGTATGTGCCCCCTTGCTCAGATTGCCCGGAGGCACGGCCTAGGGTGTCACCAGTATGCGGATGACAACCAGCTCTATCTGTTGTTGGGTGGCTGGTCTGATTCTACACTGGAAGATCTGGACCAGGCATTACAAACTGTGGCTGTTTGGCTTAAACTGTGTCGACTGAAATTGAATCCCATGAAGACAGAGGTCCTGTGCCTGAGCTGGGGTGTCCCAGGGGTAGGGATCCCACTCCTGACCTTTGATGGGGTGCAGCTGGTGCCAGTACAAGAGGTCAGGAGTTTGGGAGTGCTCTTGGATGCCTCCTTAACAATGAAGGCCCAGGTAGCAGCCACTGCCAAGTCAGCCTTTTATCACCTTTGGCTGACCAGGCAGCTGGTTCCCTTCCTCAAATGCAACAACTTGGCAACAGTGATTCTTGTGATGGTCACCTTGAGATTGGACTACTGTAATGCTCTCTACATGGGGCTGCCCTTGTCCTAAATCCAGAAGCTGAAGTAGGGCTGCCAAGTCCAACTTGGGAAATACCTGGGGACTTTGGGGGTGGAGCCAGGAGACTTTGGGGGTGGAGCCAGGAGAAAGGAAGTGACATCATTTTGTGATGTCACATCCTGTGATGTTGCTTCCACATGCTGACACATGAACTCATGAAGTTTCCTAATACTGAATCAGGCCATTGGTCCATCAAGGTCAGTATTGACTACTCAGACTGGTAGTGGCTCTCCAGGGTCTCAGGCTGAGATCTTTAATGTCACCTATTACCTGATCCTTTTTTAGCTGAAGAGGCTGATACCTCCTGCATGTCAAGCAGATGCTCTATCACTGAGCAACGGCCCTACTGAATTCTTCCTCATCTCGGCAGAATATGAAGCACTAAGTGCTACACAAGTGCTAAATATGATTTTCATATCATAAGAACAGGAGAGAAGCCACAGTGGATCGGCCCATCCAGTACAGTCCATCCAGTACAACACTCTGTGTCACAACAGTGGCCAAAAATACCAGGTGCCCTCAGGAGGTCCAGCAGCGGGGCCAGAACTCCAGAAGCCCTCCCACTGTTGCCCCCCAAGCACCAAGAATGCAGAGCATCATTGCCCCAGACAAAGGGTTCCATTTAGACCTTGTGGCTAATAATAGCCACTGATAGACCTCTGCTGGATGGGGACAGAGAGAGAGAGAGAGAGAGACAGACAGACAGACAGACAGAAAAAAGAAAGAAGGAGAGAGAGAGAAGGAAAAAAATGGCAGAGGCACTTACTTCCATTTAGACCTTGTGGCTAATAATAGCCACTGATAGACCTCTGCTGGATGGGGACAGAGAGAGAGAGACAGACAGACAGACAGAAAAAAGAAAGAAAGAGGGAGAGAGAGAGAAGGAAAAGAGCTGTAAGAGAAACTTACCACAGCAACCTTGCAACCTTACCCCAGCCACATGCAAAAGCAGCCCCTTCAGTCCCTCCTTAATCTCTGGGCGGAGCTCTCTTGCTGACTCTATTCTTAAAGGGCAAATGTCTGGTGAGGCTTTTTACTGCAGGGCAGGCTCTCTGCAGACATTTCCCTTTTAAGGCAGGGCAGGGCAGGCTCTGACGTTCCCCTGCGTTCCTGCTGGCAGCCATTTTGTCTCCCCGTGGCCAATTTTGAAAAAGCGGGGGTAAGTATTAAAAATCGGTGTTTCCCCCGCCCTACCGGGGGACTTGGCAGCCCTAAGCTGAAGCTAGTGCAAAATGCTGCGGCCAGGCTGTTGATGCATCTCCCTATGCAAGAGCACACCCACCCTGTGCTGAAAGCATTGCACTGGCTGCCGATAGCATACCGGATTCATTTCAAGGTGCTGGGTTTAACCTTTAAAGCCCTTTATGGTCAGTGTCTGGCATACCTAGGGGACTGCCTTTCCCCACGTTCCCCAGAGAGCACTGCATTCAGGGTACCAAAATCGATTGGCCCTCCCTGGCCCCAAGGACACCAGGCTGGCTATAACCAGGGCCAAGGCCTTCTTGCTGGCAGCTCCGTACTGGTGGAATGAGCTCTCAGAAGAGATCAGGAGGTCCTATGGGACCTCTTACAGTTCTGCAGGACCCGCAAGATGGAGTTCTTCCACCAGGCTTTCGACTAAGGAGCCGCATCAGACACTGAGGAGTGTCTTTGTGCCCTGGCCTTACCACACACAGCCTGTGCCTGCCACACAATAAGCCAAACAAACCGAGCTGGTAAGGATACCATCGGGATTGTATCGCCACCTAAGTAGCACTGCTAACTGAAACCTTTGTTCTCGCACTTTATCAGACCATGTGCCAACATTTTAGGATTGTTTTAAATGAAATGCGATGTTATTTTATGATGATGCTATTTGCGACCCCAGAGCCTAGAGAAGGGGCGAGGCGGGCATTTAGGCTAGAGTACCTCCATCATCCCCAACTAATTGCTAACCCCATATGCAGTTTGCTTGAAATAATACACACTTACGCATAGATTTCAGAAAAGTGGGAAAATAGGCCACAGCTTTATTGATTATAGCTGTGGTATGCTTTGGTGCCAGTTTGGTGCCAGTTTGGTATAGTGGTTAAGTGCACAGACTCTAATCTAGGAGAACCGGGTTTGATTCCCCACTCCTCCACTGGCACCTGGCTGGATGACCTTGGGCAAGCCGTAGCTCTGTACCAGCTGTTCCCTCAAGGACAGCTTGGGAAAGAGCTCTCTCAGCCCCACCTACCTCACAGGGTGTCTGTTGTGGGGAGGGGAAGGGAAAAGGAGTTTGTAAGCTGCTCTGAGACTCCCTTGGGGAGTGGAGGGCGGGGTATAAATCCAATCTCTTCTTCTCTCTTCTTCTTCTTCTTTGGCACAGCATGGGTGCTGGATCCAGTCGATAATCTGCTGTACACCTGGGGATGACAGGTCCCTGGTAACCACAAGAGCAGACTCAGGCCAATGAAGAGCTAAATGAGACCGAATGCCAGGGAGAAGGGCTTCCCACTTCATCCCTTGCTTGCTCAACCACGAGACTCCCAGCTGGTCCGGTAGGCTGAGATCCCTGCCCCAACCAGATACAGAGACATAAATGCTTGCACAATGCTGTGTCCACAAATCCAGATGAACCAGTGTCGTCCCCCTGAAACTGAAGGAGTTAATGATAAAGAGTCGCCGTTAAACTGCTGGTGTCAGATGTGGGCGGACGTACGTTCAGTAGGCCTCTGAATGCCATCTCCCAATGGCCTGGATGCCTGCAGGCCCCGTGCCCATGCCAGCTGCTGTCCCCGTCGCCCCAATACAAAAGGGGTGGGGCCCAAAATCCCCTGAAGGGAGACCCAAGGCGGCCACTCCAGCCTGCAAAACCACAGTGAACTACAATGCTATTTTATGATGATGCTATTTGTGACTGTTTTAAGTGTATTTATATGAATTTTATGTAAGCCGCCTTGAGCCTGCCTTGATGGGAAGGGCTCAAATTGAATGAATGAATTGAATGAATTCAAATTGAATGAATGAATGCCTTGATGGGAAGGGCTCAAATTGAATGAATGAATGAACGAACAAACCAACCAACCAACCAACCAACCACCACTAGAGCATCCGTTTTGTTAACCTGTCCATGAGCGCAACTGGTCTTATGGACGGTCAGGGTCTCCTTAGATGAATGTGTGTTTTGCTGTGCTGTATTTTAAGATTGCTGGGAGGCAGCCAGGGATGGCATACCTTACTTCTTGAATGGCAAAGAGAAAGGAGGGCAAGGAGCAAGGGGGATCTGGGATGACATTCCCTTTTCCCCCTTCCAGGTCTGAGACCAGGGGAGAAGGGGCAATGGGGACCTCCAGCTCCCTCTCTTCCATGGGGGGCAGTCTGTGACAGTCACCTGAGAAAGGGCTTGTAGTTTAATACAGCCTAAGTATTAAGCCTAAGACAAGCAAAGGAATGTTGGCTTAAGCTGCCAGTCTTGTGTGTTCTTCTTTCCCTTGCTAGCACTGCTGCTGCTCGTTACTCTGGCTAGAAAAGCAGAGTTCCAGGTTCCTAAATCAGGTACAGGCAGTGCCACAGAACACCTAAACAACTGAAGCTGGCTTATACTGTCAGACCATTGGTCTATCAAAGTCCATATTGCCTACTCTGAACAGCAGGGACTCTCCAGAGTCTGAGGGAGAGATCTTTCACATGACATCTTCTGTGAGCCTTTTAACTAGAGATGCTGGGCATTGAATCTGGGATCTTCGACATACAAAGGAGATGCTCTACCCTGGACTATAACTGCTTTCCCTGTAGCCATAACTCCTTTCCCTTTAGCCATTCCTAGAACGATCCATATCTGTGTATCTGACCTGATCACAAAGCTGTTGCCTGTCAGTGTCCCATTCGAACTTGAGATCTCCTAGGTCAATTTTGTATTTCACAAATCATTTCTTCATCTTTGATCCTACTGTCAATTTATTGAAGGACCTCATGTTAGGGTTTTGAAAAAGGTAAAGATTTTGCCTGTTTCCACTTTCATTGTGCACCAGAGGTCATTTCGTAAAAAAAGAGGTACAGGAGCTAATTAGCATAACTCATTAGCATAACTTATTTGCATATGCCACACCCCCTGACATCACTGGAAGGGTGTCAGAAGGCAACGCCCACCCCTTAGGCTCCACCCCAAAAATCTCCCGGTATTTCCCAACTCAGAGCTGGCAAGCCAGCTTTACACTTTGACTAAAGACACTTTAGGTTTCCTTTGTTCTTGCAGGGAAGCTACCCTACAACAAGCATGAAAATACAGATCATGCTAGTATGTTGCTAGAGGTGCTGTCTTTACTCTTGGGTAGCCCCAATAGCAAGGGGTACCCCACTTCTAACTTGAACCAAGAGACCCACAAAACCCAGTTTGACAAATCCCTGCCAGTCATTCTGGCATGTGACGCCTCCCCCTACAGTGTGGGTGCCATACTTCCTGATGGGCAGGAGGTACCGGTCACCTATTACTCCCACACGCTATTGGCCACAGAGTGGAATTATGCCCAGATCGATTGCGAGGGCCTGGTGATCATGATGGGCATAAAAAAATTTCATGACTTTGTGTATGGCCGGCCCTTTACCATTGTGACAGACCATTGCCCACTTCTGGGTATCTTCGCTCCCAACAAGTGGACACTGCAGGTTCTCTCCCCGAGGGTCCTCCAATGGTCCATTTTCTTGGCTGGCTACTGATATTCCCTGCAGCACCGGCTGGGCAGAGTGATGGGGCATGCCAACACCCTTAGCCAGCTGCCTCTGCCATCTGTTGAGGAGGATCTGGACCCGGTGTATGGTGTCTTCCAGGTGAAGGGCCTTCTCAAGCCCCCTCTGCAGGTAGCCGATGTCACTTGTCGCTCAGCCAGGGACCCAGTCATCTCCCAAATTCTTGGCTGGGTGGTGAGGGGGTGGCCCATGGCCACAGTGGGCCCCGAGTTTGCAGCCTTCACAGTTCACTGGAATGAGCTGTTCACCCACAAGGGATGTCTCCTGTGGGGGGACAGAGTGGTGGTCCCCAGTGGGCTGTGGCACCGAGCCCTTCAAGCCCTGCACAAGGCCCACCCAGGGATTGTCTGCATGAAGGCCCTGGCCCAGAGCTATGTGTGGCAGCCAGGGATTGATGCGGAGGTGGAGGCTTGGGTGAAGCGCTGCCAAATGTGCCAGGCAGTCCGACCTAATCCACCAAGTGCACCCTCCCAAGCCTGGGAATCCACACAGATGCCATAGTAAAGGCTTCACATAGACTGTACCGGGCCTTTCCACGGATTGCTATTCCTAGTCACAGTCAACTCATATTTAAAGTGGATGGAGATAAGCCCAGTCTCCACCACATCCTCCAAGGCCACCATCCGGGCACTCCGAAGGATCTTCGTGATCCACAGGTTGCCCGACACCATCATCTTGGACAATGGGATGATGTTCATGTCGAAGGAATTCCAAGAGTTTCTTCGCAGCAACCTGATCGGGCATGTGAGGTTCACATCATGCTGTCATGCTTGCTCCTGACCCAGCCCCTGCTGACCAGGACCAGGCTCCTTTAACTGGCTTGGACGTAAGTCCTGAGGAGTCAAGCCAGCAGCAGGATCCACCTACAGTTGATCAAGCTCTGCCTGGCCCACGCTCATCCCCTCCTGGATCTCCCCCACCTGTTAGTCGGCTCCGTGAAAGACGCCGACAGGAATTAAAGGAGAGACGGAGTACGGCACGTCAACGGAAAATGAGGGATATCAGCCCAGAGTTTTAGCAGCAGCAGGGCTATGTCCGGTACGCTGCTAATTGCTGACAGCCAGCACAGGTTAAAAACAGAGGGGTTGTTCGGAGCCAATTGTGCTGGCAAAGATCATTTGTCTTTGACAGACCCCCTCGCTGGACACCTTTCCGATTCAGTGCGTTTCTCTGGACTTTGAACCCAGCTTTGGACCTTGGACCGTTGACCCTGGACTTTGGACTCTAGATTGTGGATTTTGGATTTGGCGTTCTGGTTCTATCCGTGTTTGCTCCTCGGCTATTCGACCCTCAGCATTCCTTGAGACGACGTCTCCCTGCTCCGTCCTTTGGCTATAAAGGTGATTTATGGTTTGACCACTGGACTGTTTGAGATAACGCGCTGCTCTACGAACTGTTAACTCCCTGCCTGCTGTGAACTTCTGACTGTCAACTTGGGCTGGTGTTTATTCTGCCTCGACCCAGAGGCTCTGTCGTGACTCATGCCACCCCTCCCCCAATGGTCAGGCCAAACGGATGGTGCAAACAGCAAAGGAAGTCCTCAGCCACCTGACAGAGGTGACTGGGAATTCCATCTGACCCATTTCCTTGTGGCGCAACAGACCATCCCCAACCGGGTCAGCAGCCATTGCCCAGCAGAGCTCCTGATGGGCTGGTGGCCCACAATCCTATTGGACAGACTGCACCCAGACAGGGCCCCAGAGTCAAGCAGGCTATCCAAACTCCAGGAGGCGCCACGGGGGTTCTTTCCAGAGAACCCTATGTTCATCCACAACTATGGCAAGGGCTCCTCTTGGCTGGTTGGCTGAATGATCCACCCCACTGGGCCAGTGTCCTACGAGATCTTGACAGACAATGGCCAGGTCCTGCAGAAGCATGTTGACCGGCTGCTTCAAGTCTTAGCAGGCATCCCTGCCCTGGGAAACATCACAGGGGACTCTCTGGCCATTCCTGAATGTGACGACACAGACAGGAGTTTTCTGGAGCGGGCTCCCGATCTTGCTGCAAGAGTCGGACGATGACCCACATGCACCCGTCCCCATGCCGGAAGAGACACAGATACCCCCACAGCCTAGTACACCAGCCAGTTGGATGGCTGAGACTCAAAAAGCCCGGTTCCTGCTCTGAGGCATTCCTTGTGGGAGCACCAGCCCCCGGCCTATCTAAGAAACTATGGTACCTAGGTGGGCTCGAACTATGAGGGAGGGGGGTTATGTCTGCAGACCACCACTAGGAGCCTGTGATAGGCAGTTAGAGCTTGGCCCCAGAGAACAATAAGGGCCAAGGATCCTGAACCTCCAGGTAGTGACCAATAGGGCCTTTGCCGGGAACTTTAAACCCTCCAATGGGACCTAGGGGTTCGGTTCAGGGATTGTATATCGTTGGCTGCCTCAGCCAGTAAGATGTTCTGTTGTGTACTAATAAACTAGAGCTGTTCATCATTCTGTTGTCCTGCCTCTCCATGCGGTGAACCCACTACACAACAAATACCAAAACCAGTCAGCCGTTGTTCAGAACTTGGAACATGACTTGGGAAAGTGTTTGCTTCTGATTGTTCAGAACAGTGCAAAAAGTACATGCTCTTTGTTGTCACCAGAAAGTCTTCAGGTCTCATTATTTCAATGGGCAACTGATGATGTACTTAAATCTCTCTCAGTGAAACAGATGAAACTTCATAGTGCACAGTCTGGCCAGATTTTGTCTGTCATGCTATGTGGATGCCCGGCATTGAAGGCATTCATTCTTTATTTGGAAATAAGGACAAAATGACCTTCTCAAAGTTCCCTTCTTTTCAAATATTCTGCCTTCAGATGAAGGATGACCCCCTTGCCCCTGTTGTTGCTGCATAACAGCTCTTAAATGGACTACATCACTATATATTACAATGCCAATGTCTCCGCAAATGTGAAGGCTGATTTTCTGTCACCATTGATTGACTATAACCATCCCTCTCCAATTTGACATCTGAAGAAATAATTCTAGGGCCATAAGTATTACTTCCTTGGAGGGCTGAACTACGACATCCCCTGCTTTAGGAACTAAACAATAGACATGGGGGGTGGGGGGAGTAATATCAGAAGTGACAGAGAGCCGGAGAGTACCAAATCTGTCACATCTTCTGACAAGTGAACAGAGGCAGACATGGGAGAGATGACTAGGGCTACACAATCTCCTTAATGCAGAAAAAGAATTTATGTTTAAAAGTGTTGAGCAAGGCCTTGACTTTACTCTGCTGCAAAGAGGAGGTCACAGTGCATTCATGTGACATATTTTCCATCTTTAACACCATAACGTGAGAGAGATTCAGGGAGGCATTATCAGAATGGTAATTTAACATCAGAAAGCTGCTGCGTTCTTACCTTGAATAGGGAACCAATTGGTTGCTAGGCAATACATTACTGCCTATAAGGGCCACTCAGATCTGTAAAAACATTCATTTCTGCATTTCCCAGTGATGACTGAGAAAATATGGCTCGTTATTAAAAAGGCAATGTTCTGTTCATAGTCGTGGTGACAATAATCAGAGTGGCAGTACTGCTAGACAGCTGCCAGAGCCCATCATTGTGACCCTCTGATCCCTTTCCTTTTCTTCTTACCCCATGGCCATTCCTTTTTGTCCTGTTTAGAGTCCATAAAAGATTTTTATCTGGAACTGTTTTTGACTATATGGTGTAACTCTTTTCTAAGTCTTTTCAGCCTATGGATTCCTAAAATTCCAAATGAGGGTATGTCAGGCCAGTAATATACTGTTTTACCTCAAACAATAAAACAAGTCTATAAAAACGGTATGGTCAGGCACAAACGTCCTTTCATAATAAAAAGCAAAGCCAAGAGATAGCCCAGGGAAGGGGGGAATGTATTTAAAATATTTATAAGACTTTCATAAATTTAAAATAGTTAAAACATATACTAAAAGCTGACATAAAAGTCAGTTTGCCATTAAGATGTCTCCTCCTCTAAATGCCCCAGTGCCTTTCTAAACAGGTCTGTCCTACAGCCTCTTCTGAAAGCCATCAATTAACATATATTTCTGACATGTTCATAGAGACTTTTCCATAAACTAGAACCCAGAAAGCCAGTGAATGAGCCAAAATAGTCCAGTAGTCCAGATGCTAGTCTACATCCTAGAGCTACCATTTGTCAATTCCAGGGTAGCTCTAGGAATTTCCAGAAACTCTGTGGTTTTACTTAGAGGTACCCTTTGTGACTTCCAGTAAGAACTTCCCTTAAGTACATGAAAGGTTTTAAGAAGAAGAAGAAGAAGAGATTGGATTTATACCCCTCTCTCCACTCCCCAAGGGAGTCTCAGAGCGGCTTACAAACTCCTTTTCCCTTCCCCTCCCCACAACAGACACCCTGTGAGGTAGGTGGGGCTGAGAGAGCTCTTTCCCAAGCTGTCCTTGAGGGAACAGCTGGTACAGAGCTATGGCTTGCCCAAGGTCATCCAGCCAGGTGCAAGTGGAGGAGTGGGGAATCAAACCCGGTTCTCCCAGATTAGAGTCCGCGCACTGAACCACTACACCAAACTGGCTCTCTTTAAAGGTAAGCTCCAACACCTTGAATTGAACCTAGAAACATAGTGGCAACTAGTGCAAGTGTCACAAAATCAAAATAAAAGGAGCCTTCACTACATTAATAATAATCCACTACATTGATTCTGTGAATAAGCACTAATATGTATTAGTTTATGCTCTGCTTTCCAGTTACAATTTTTTTATTGTGCAGTTTGGTTGTTCTTTCTGGTGAGTTATTTTTCTGCATATTCAAACAGTACAGTACAGTACAATTGGCAATATTTCATGCATGCATGTTATCACACAGCCAATGGAAGTCCTGATTTCCCAATACAAAGAGATCAGTTGTTGGCGTGTGCCACTCAGTTGCCAGTCATTGTAAGAAACATGCTGAACACACTGGCTGTGAAGTTTGCAGCACCTCTAACTTTTTTACCATCATTGTCATGTATAGTAAGCTGGGCCTAATTACTGGCAAATATTTGGAGGATGGACCAAACACAGCAATGCGATAGGATATGGTGTACTATATTTGCTAAACTGAAATCCATACCTCTGTTTTAACGGGAAAAAACTGGCAAAGAAAGTTTGTTCTGTGATGTGCAAAGATACAGAGGACGAGAAATCCTTGGACCAGTACCTTCAAGCATAACCATATAAGCATAGAATGCTAAATATTCCATTTGTTCAGGTACTCTAATATTTGCACAAGCTTCTGTTGTGGACACATTACATCAGACAAGGCACATCCCATATGTTCACCTGTTGCAACATGAGAGAAAAATAACACATGACACAAGCATGAGATAAGTGGATCCCAGAGGTGGAATGCCAAAGACTCAACATTCCAGATGCTTCTGGTATACATAATACATAGAAACATCAAAGTAAACATTACTGTTCTTCCCTTTCTGAGGAGGCAACATCAGGGACAAGGTTTGATCTCAATTCCATTTTGGAGGGCCTTCCAGGGTGCTTGGCGAACAGTGCAATTCTAAACATAGTTAATGGATCATTAGTCTGATATAGGAGAGCTTTCATTATGATCTTATGATCTATCACCTGGAACTGGGTGTTTTGTTTTGTGCTGAAGGCAGTTCAGGGCTGGAAGTGGTTACAGGAAAACTGTATAGGGTTAGTTACTAAATATAGCCATACTGCTACAAGGTAACATCCGTTCCGCCCATTCTCTCTAATTTTATGCCAAATTTCACCAGCATGCCAAACATCCATTCTCTTTACCTCAAAGAAAACATTACTAGCAGATGGAGAAAAATAACCTATTTCACAGAAATGCTACATTAGTATCTTGAGTATTTTCACAGTTCATGCAACCTCATCATCTTGGAACTAGAAGCCATACAAATTTCAGCCACAGAAACATCTAAATTTATACATTATAGGTGAGGATGTGGGGTTTGGCTGTTCAAAGGGCCTCATAAAAAGATTATAAATTTCTGTTCTTCATTTCTAAAAAAAAGATCTTGGCAGCATTACAGATTTCTAAACACAGGTTTATATCCATCAATTTATGCTTGGATAATAGATAAAAATGTGTTCATGTCTTAATAGATGAGAGTTAAAGCATAACATTATCTTTGCTTTAATTCCAGGATAAATTTGATGGACACATGCTACGATTGTAATAACTTGGATTTTTTAACCTCTTGCTATGACTGTCAAAGTTATACATTTGCCCCCATAAACTTCTGCCCAACCATAAAGTGACAAATTAATGCAGGTGCCACCCCGGCCAATTCCTCAATCCACTGCTAGCAATGCAGGGTAGGTGAAAAATTCCCCCATCTTGAGGCCAATCAGAGCAGAGGCAAAAAATTCCTACCCGGCCTCCCTAAGAAATGGGACGACCAGCCAAAAGCCTGCATTACCTACAGGGTGGGAGGGTGGGTCAAGCACAAGGCATGAATGAGGTTGCTGGGTCTGGGGCTGTCCTTCAGCATGCTAGCTCCATTCCCCAGCAAAACAAGGAGGCAACTTCGTCCCCCCCCCCCCCCCCAGCCATCCTTCAGTGGCTGCGGGGATTCGTCCATCTTTTACTACTTATCAGACTGCATCCACACAGATAAATTTATTGGAGGGAAAAACTTTCTGGAGAAGGCACAGAAGAAAAATTATTTATTTGCATGTTTTCCTAAATATGGTGAATCTGACAGGGTAATGAGACTTACACTACCACCCAAAGGCATCCTTAGAAGTGTTACATACTTCTAAGTCCGCTGAACTCTGTTGGCTTACAAGGTGTAATTCTCTTTAGGATGGCGCTGTAAAGCTATTTTCTGAAAGTTTGTCAGTAATACTCTCATACTTAGTATGAATTAGGAGAGGCTGAGATGCATATTAAGCTATTGTGAATAAAAGGGATGTAAGGGTGGACTTCCGGTTCTGGTGACTTGAATGGCGGGCATGCTCTGTCAGAGCTCCAACTGGGGTGCCAGACAATTCTAGGCTCCCCTGAATGCTTGTAGGGGGCTCCCAGCCTGGGGCACAAGGGGTGCCTCTACCAAGGTGACAGCCAAGGGATCGAGGCTCCCCTTTGCTTCAAAAGGTCCCATTGCCACAGCACCGCCATGGTACCAAGAGGCACACACTGGTCAGGCAAGCAATGGATCGAGTGCATAAACGAAGCAGTCTTTACCTCGATACAGCAATGAGTGAAGCGTGAGTTAAAATTCACTCAATTGGATATGTGTTTAAGCAGAGCCAAAGCCCCAATTTAAAACAGTGAGGAAGAGGGAACACATTACCCCTCCCTCCATTTTAAATGGACTGAGTGCCGATTTGTGGGGCTTGGATTGCTGGTGTTGCTGATGACAATCAAGTGGAGTGCAGCTCTTCTTAAAGCAGATATATAGATAAACTTTCTCTGACTTTGTGAATTTTCCTGAAATGTAAACAATGACTGGCAGGGGAGAGAAAATGGTGACGAGATCCAGACCTTCTCCAAAAACTACATCTTCAACACTTCCGGTTCCTAAACTGGAAGTAAATACTGACTTTCCCAACATGTTAACTGCAGCATTGCGCAGTTGGACCAGATGACCAACTTGAATAAAAACTTAGATGCACTCCAAAAACAGATTAAAGAAATTAACATTGAAACAGAGAAGACGGCTAAATCAGTTAAAATGGTTAAAGAAGAAGAAGAAGAAGAGATTAGATTTATACCCCGCCCTTCACTCACTTGGAGTCTCAGAGCGGCTTACAAACTCCTTTCCCTTCCCCTCCCCACAACAGACACCCTGTGAGGTAGGTGGGGCTGAGAGAACTCTTTCCCAAGCTGTCCTTGAGGGAACAGCTGGTACAGAGCTATGGCTTGCCCAAGGTCATCCAGCCAGGTGCAAGTGGAAGAGTGGGGAATCAAACCTGGTTCTCCCAGATTAGAGTCCGCGCACGTAACCACTACACCAAACTGGCTCCTTAAAGCCAAAGCAAAAGTAAGAAACAGAGATTAAAAGTGGTGGAGAAAGAAAGAGCATCTGACAAAGACCAACTTTTAAGACTACAAATGGAAAAAGCAGCATATGTTCTACAAATTCAAGGTGTCCCTGAACAGAAAGGTGAGAACATGAAGGAAGTCTTAAGTGAAGCGTTAGCCCCAATAACAGGTTTACAAGTGGATCTCTTACAAAACGATATGGATATGGCCTACAGGCCATATCCTGAATTTGTAAAGAAGAAAAACCGGCCTGGGGAGATTGTGGTGAGATTCTCCAAGAGCTCTATAAGAGACATAGTGCTCAAGGCCACAAATGGGACAACCCTAAAAATCAAAGACAATGAAATCAGCAGGGCTATTTTTGGGCAGGAACACGCAGGAATGGAGTTCCAGCTGGCTCCTGAGTTGGCCACACCCAGCAGGAACTCATTAGCATAATAGGCCACACCCAACAACTGAAACTTATTAGGATTGGCTACATTAGGGGTATGTAGCCTAACATTAGTTACATAAAATTAATTCCTGCTACAAAAAAAGCCCTGGGTTTTGACAACAAACAAGGTAAACAAAATAAGAAGCAAAAGGTGGGTGTGGCTGGATGACCACTCTTCTGGTAGCATGGGGGGGTGGCCAAATATGTTAATAAGATGTGCTGTCAGTGGTGTGGCCAAATATGCTAATGAGTTTCTGCGGTTGGGTGTGTCCTATTATGCTAATGAGTTCCTGCTGGGCTTTTTCTACAAAAAAAAGCCCTGGAAATCAGAGTCTTAAAAGATATACCATTCAAAATAAGGGGAGGGAAAGGAAGCAATATAAAAGCTTGATTAATTTTCTGCAGAAAAATTCTACCCCTTATAGATAGATTATTCTTGAAGGACTTGCATTCAACTATTAAGAGGAAAAGGGAAAAATTGTCTCTGTTAACAAAGCAAAGACATTTTTGGGATTGCAACAAAGTCCAGCAAAAGATAAAAAAACAGAAGAGGAAGAAGATGAAGATGATAATGATGATGATGAAGAAGAAGGCACTATACATGATGTGGGAAGCTCTGAAAGTGCAGCAAGTAGTACTTCAGAGGAGGACTTTGAAACCAAAAAAGGGGCGGCTGCCCTGAAGCACCTGGCAGTCAAATGGGACTTTGACAAAGCGAAACAAAGATGAAAGAAAGGGAAATAACACTCTTTTTAACTTGAGAGTTTAAGAAAATGTAATATAGCATTTACTTGATTTAACCTATGCAACACCAACTTATAAGGGAAAGCAAAAAAACCACGCTCTACTATATTAACCTTAATTTCAAGGAAGCTTTGTTTAACCAAGCTAGAAAAGCATTTCTATTGTCCTTGTTCAGCTGTATTTTAGTGTAGTGTTTAGTGTTGTAGTGTTTTAGTATATGTAGTGTGTGTAGTATTTGTAGCAGAAAAGCAATAAAAATTTTCAAAAAAAGGGGGGGTGTAAGGGTTTGAGTAGCAAGTGCAGGAAACAAAATCAAACCGTGTTCACTTAGGAGCAGAGAGCACAAATTTGTCCCAAAATATTTCTGTACTGTTGTTGTTGGTAAGTGCCATCAAGTCAAAGTCAACTTATGTGGTAACCCCATAGGGTTTTCGAGACAAGCAGAAGTGATTTGCCATTCCTGCCTCTGCATAGTGACTCTGGAATTCCTTGGGAGACTCCCATCCTGGTACTAACCAGGGCCGACCCTGCTTAGTTTCTGAGATCTGACAAGATCAGGCTAGTGTGGGCCATCCAAATCAGGGCTTCCTATATTACTTTTAAGAAATCATCCAAGAAATTAAACTATGTTGCATATATCATTAAAATAGCGGTTATCAAGCAATTTCTTTGCTTTCAGCACAAAGTAAGGTTTGGGAACTGGAAAGTCAACCAGGGAAATAAATATCTTGTAAATTCTGTCTTTAGACTATAAATATCTCGAGGAAAGCAAATAACTCTACTGTGTCCAACACAATTTTCAAAACATAAGACACCATAAGTTATAATTTTCCATGTGAGTTTCCAAGTCATCTAGTACTACTGTAGCTTAAATTTTTCATGGGCACTGGGTGAAGACTACAGTGTAGTTAATTGGTTTTCATGGAGGACTGACTTACAACCTCTCAAAATCTGTTTCTTTTTTCCAGTAAAGGGTGCCAAAATGCAGTTACTCATTTTGCCATTAAAAGTTTTAGTGGCAGCAAACTTTTTTTAAAAAAAGGTGAGGCAGTTCAGAGTGGAAGGTTCAAGAGAAAAAGTCAAGGGGGAAAGGTGACAGATAATGTGGCAGGGTTGATGGGAATGCTTTCCACATCTTATTACTTTTACTATCCCTTGTTGGCCTTTGGAGAGTGAGAATGCAAGCAAAGTATCTCAGTGACCTGAAGCGCCTGAGGATGAAGAGAAGGGTACCTTCATGGTGGAAGTGGCTTGAACATTTATTGCATCCTGAGTTATCAGGGATGAGGATGTGTGTTCAAACCATTTCCAATACACTTCCAAAATATAGTTTGGGAAGACAGAATACAAAACTATGGTTTATTTTTTCTATGGCCTGTTTGTAGAACCAAGATTCACCTTGCACTTAATTGTTCGAATTCTGAATTGCCTTGACAAATGTTGGTTTTATGTTTTTTGGGGGGTGTCTTAGATTTCTGAAATAAATCACTGGATTTGAACATTGGTTCAAGATCTATATCTATCATTATGTGACCCTGGCATATCACTATTTTTGCATGTCTTTTTAAAATGGCCCACTACACAATAAATAAAGACGTCAAAGCACTTGTACACAGTTTTAGAATTCTGTGCACAAAGATATATTACATACAACCACTGATGAGGAAAATGAGTCCTCTGTCTCCATGATGGAGAGAATGTGGTCTCTGTCTCCATTATGAAGAGAGTTCAAGTCGTGTAGCAAGGGCGCAAGCATGAAGAAAGTCCTGCTTCCCCAGCAATGCACTTTGCCAGTTGGATGTTCTACTCTTTTCTAGTAATGTACTGCTCACCTCTTTCTTAGAACTGTACCTCGTAACAGGATGCACTTAATCACAAGGCAACTGCTAGACCAGGTCAAACTAGTACAGCTGTGCTTCTGTATCAAAATAGCTGTTTTGAGGGTAAACATGAAAACATAGAAACGTAGAACTGGAAGGAACTTCAAGGGTCATCTAGTCCAACCCCCTGCACAATGCAAGAAATTCACAACTACCTTGCCCTCCCACTCCCCCAGTGACCTCTGCTCTATGCGCAGAGGAAGGCAAAAAACCTCCAAGATCCCTGGGCCAATCTGGCTTGGAAGAAAATTCCTTCCTGACCCCAAAGTGGTGATCAGCATTACCATGGGCATACAAGAAAGGGCCATGAGGGCCGTGACTCATCCCTTCCTGCTCTTTCTCTCATGATCTGCCTGAATTCACAGAATCAGTATTGCGGTCAGATGGCCATTTAGCTGCTGCTTAAACACTTCCAAAGGAGATCTCACCATCTCCCAAAGAAACCTGTTCTACTGAGGAAAAGCTCTAATTGCCAGGAAGTTCTTCCTAACATTTAGCCAAAAACTCTTTTAATTTCAATCACTGATTCTGGTCTGACCTTCTGGGACAACATAAAATGTCCACTCCATCCTCTATGTGACAGCTCTTTGAATCCTTGGCTATCATATCGTCTCTCAGACATCTCCTCTCTTGGCTAAACAGACCCAGCTCCTTGAACCTTTCCTCATAGGACTTGGCCTCTGAACTCCTCCCTATTTAGTATTATGCTATCTGGAATGTACTGGAGTCGGGAGGCGAGTTGTAGGATGATCATAGCAAAGACTTTATTAAGTGAATCAGCATGTTCAGGAGATGGTCAGATCAAGCATGCTGCCAGGGCTCCAGGGCCCTCATTATATGCTGGCTGGAGCCACACCTCTGGCCGCACCCAAAATACCTGATAGGGGCTTAGCATATGCGCATAGTCCTGATAGGGCCTTAAGTCTTGTTGTAGTTCATAGGTCCCCCGCAGGAGACCTAGGCTGGCTACTGGTGGCCGTTTTGGATCCAACTGTCTATTGTTCTACCTGGCTGAAGCTCAGGTAGAATCGGGCCATGTGCTCTGACCGCATGGCGGTCGCCATTACGTGACTAGTACACAACACTATCACTCCCTATTTAGTATCATCTGCAAATTTAATGAGCATTCCCTCTGTTCCTTCACTGAAGTCTTTTTATAAAGATGTCGAACAACACAGGGCCCAGGCACTCAACTTCTCACTCCTCTCCAAGAGAAGAGGAAACAATAACAAACCTAACAGCAGTAGGATCCAAACCACGCTTTACCAACTTGTCAACAAGAATATCTTGTGGAACTTTACCAAAAGCCTTACTAAATCAAGATAAACTATGTCCACAGTATTCCCCTGATCCAACAAGGTAGTAACTCTCTCAGACAAGAAGATAAGATTAGTCAGACTTATTCTTGAGGAATCTGTGCAATTATGTGCAATTCTTATGCAAGGGAGGTGCAATTGTTATTCAAAACAGATGTAATTATGAATTGGAAGTACTGAAACAACTAAGTAATAAAACCTATTATGCTCCAAGTAGTTCTGATCCTGTTAGGTCCATTCAGGAAAAGATAAATCTTTTGTTAGAAGGAGAAATTATGGGTTATATCTCACCTCATGAGCAATGGTCCCTCTAAGCTGTGGAGTCTTGTGAGCAAAAATTCTGCTTTGTGAGCTGCTTGCATTAAAGTTGTGAGCGAGCAATTTGGCTACTGCATAAGTTAGTTTGCTCCAAATCCATCCTTCCTGAGCTAAGACAAAAATGTGTGAGCCAGAGGCTAAAAAACTGTGAGCTAGCTCACACTAGCACAGCTTAGAGGGAACACTGCTCGTGAGAATTATAATCAGAACCCTAGGACATCAATTTTTATATATATTGCCTAAGATTCATAAACCTTAATGATCAAGGGCTGACTGTTTGATTATTTGTTCTGAAACCTTTCCAGGAATCTGATGGGTTGGTACCTGTACTCTCCTTTCCCCCCCTTCTTGAACATGGGGCCAACATTTGCTTGTGTCCAATCTTCTGGGACCTCACCTGTTCTTCAAGAATTCTCAAAAATGATGGACAGAGGCTCCAAAATTACATCAACAAGTTCCTTTAGTACCATTGGATGCAATTCATCTGGCCCTGAGGACTTGATTTCATTTATGCACCACCCCATGCCTGTCTGAGGCTGCAACTCCCTTCCCTCATTCTGTATTCTCTTTCTGCCAGGTTGAGCACCATTTCCCTTGCAAGAGAAGACTGAGACAAATTAGGAACTAAGCAATTCTGCCCTCTCTTCATTCACCTGTTAAAATTCCACTTTCTTCTCCTAGTAGTGGGCCTACCAATTCCTTGTTCTTTTTCTTGCTCTGAATATAACCAAAGAATCCCTTTTTTGTTGTGTTTGACATCTCTTGCTAGCCTAAGCTCATATTGAACTTTAGCTTTTCTAACTCTTAAGCTTTTCTAACACTCTCCTTACAAGCACTGGCTATTTGGCTGTGGTGACATGTGCCATTTGGTGTGGACAGGAAATGAGCCTATTTCCCCTGGTGGAAACTGACATGGCGTTGCTTGATCATACATCCTTTGTAGCTGTGGGCTTAGCCCATCACTTCAGATGGCACATTTGGGTGAGTGGGGGGGGGTTGCCTTTTGTTTCCCATGTGTATAAATGAGGAATCGCACCTCCACACTGAGGGTTCCCCATGGAGTATGCAATTATGCGCATACTGCTAAGTGAGGGGAAAAAACAGCATGGAGTCAGGATGGAATGAGCAGACCACCCTGATGGAATAAGAACATGTTTGAGCAATCAGACAGAAAAAAGTCTGTCTGTAGTCCTTCAGCAAGCATTAGGACTGGACTTTCCCCAGTGTCTTTTAACTCCGCTACCATGGTGGAGCAGCACAGGGTGCCAATGACTGCAGGACCTTTCCCAGAGGTTGCAGTTTGATCGTGCCCTTTAGATCCATCAGGCATTTGCAGCTGAGTTGGATCTAAAGGCATGTTTGACTGTGGCCTTTTTTATATTCATCCTTGATTATATGGCCCTCCTTCCATTTCCTAAATTTGTCTTTTTAAATTCTCAGATCTTTAGAAAGCTGTTTATGGAGCCAGCCTGGCTTCTTCAGGGGACCTGATAAAATTTCACCGTGTAAGATGGATTTGCACATGCTCTAGAAAAACCCTTGGAGGGTCTATATAAGCCTGAATCTATAGTTACCAGGTATGGCTCTACTCCAGAGTGTGGTCACAGTATCTGAGCACTAATAAAGCTTCCTTTACTCTCTATCTGCCTCCTGAATTTCCACATCTCCATCATGCTTGCAATATACTCAACCTGCATGGAGCCATATTGCACTATAGTGCATATTGCACTATAGTTGTACTATAGTAATCATTCACAACTGGATTTTCTTCTGTGGATGAGATGGCCTAGGAGTTGAATGATCACTATAAAGTGATCATTCAGTGATCTGTGGATGCAACCAGAAAACCCCCCATACAGCTAAAAAAAAATCAGTGCCAGTTCACCCATCACAAAGTCCATGTGTGCCCCCATGTGGACTGTTGACAGATGTGGTACTGGAGTTCCGTGACCGGAACTTACTTCACAGGCAAGAAGGGCACAATTTGGATCAAGAATGTGGGGTGTGGTATAGGGGGCTTAAGCTTTTTCAGGACCTAAAACATCCCATGGAACCACTATTTATCACATTTGAGAAAGTTACATTAGCTAACGGCTGCATAAAGTTCCTCCAGAGGACAAGTCGCAGCTTCCCTAGAACATTTCAAGCTAGGAAAACAAAGGGGAAGTTTAAGCTTCCTCTTTCAACATGCCATGGTCCTTAATTAGGGGCATTCAGCATAAACCAAGCTGAAAAAATATCCAAAAATACCTTATCAGTATTTTGGGGGATGTTATTTAAGCTGAGTACAGATAAAAGAATCTGATCATCTACCAGTATAGCTGAGCCTGAATAAAAGTCTTTTTTCCTTTTTTTTTTTTTTTGGCTTTTATTCAGGTATATTCAGCTATGCTACTGGGCTCCTCCGGCTGGGGAAGTGGAAGATGATCAGAACTTCCTTCACAGAAAGTTCTGCTGCAAGAGAGGATCAGCGGGGGCAGTGGAAGCTGAGAGCTCCATGCTGCTGTGACGGAATTAGAGATTTGTGGACTGCTGCAGGTAATTAGAGAAGCTGCAGAGTCACGTGACTGAGAAGGGAGGGGAGCAGAGAGCTCGGAATTCTCAGGTTGAGTGACAGATAACTGTAAGAGCTGACAGTTGAGAGCAGACAGTTGGAAGAAGAAGTTGGAAGAGAGTTAACAGAAGAAGAGTTAACTGAGAAAGCTCTGAGGAGAAACAGTGAACCCAGTGAAAACAGCCAGGGAACAGTTTATGTGGAAAACTGTGGCTGAATAAACTGGTATTCTAAAACAGTGAGAGGAGAGTTACCATAGAGTGGGAAAGACTAAGACCTCTGTGGTCACAAAACCAAATACACAGCTCTAAAGGAACTTAAAAGAGTGACTAAGGAACGGCAAAATGGTCTAGAGGAGCCTGGGAGAGCTGGGATGTCGAACCACTAGACTCAGGAGACCAGATAAAGCCCAAAAGGTTAACCACTAAAAAGTGACTGGAGAGTGGAGTCAATAGAAGGGTTTTTGTGAACCAAGAAATATCTGAGTGTAACTGAAACTGATAAGCCGACAGCCTGTATTAAAGCAAAGTAACTTGTGTAGTGAACAACGAAACAAATTATCCTCTGTATATAAATCACATCCCCCTGTTGATTTTTCTGTATAATAAAGATCTGTGCTATTTGATGTTTACAAGCACCGGTGCCTGAAGTCTGTGGTAAAGAGTATACTGGGCAGTGCTCCTCAATACATATAGAACTTATATAAGAAAACCCCCGAAGAGACTATATATAAAGCAAACCCTGAAGAGACTATTTATATAAGGAACTGGTCAGATATAGAAAAGTGGAACTGATCAGTTACCTCACAGAAAAATACCTGAATCCAGTACAAAGAAGTATACATATAGGTAGAGACACTACAGCTTGGTCACAGCCAATGGCTGGAAATAGGTTGTTGGTGTTATAGCTGCCTTGGCTGGGGCTGGAAATTCACAAATTTGGCCACTGTGTGACAGAGTGTTGGACTGGATGAGCCACTGGCCTGATCCAACATTGGCTCCTCTTATGTTCTCTTATGTTCTTATACATCCCCCCCCCCCCCCATACTCACACACCCAGTGACCCCTGTTCCATGCCCAGAAGATGACAAAAACCCTCCAGGATTCCCAACCAAACTGGCCTGGAGAAAAATTGCTTCCTGACCCCCAAGTGGTGATCAGCATTTCCCGGGGCATGTAAGAAAGGGCCATGAGAACTAAGCACTGATTCAACCCTTCCTGCCCTCCCTCTCATGATCTGCCTAGGTTCACAGCATTGCTGACAGATGGCCATCTAGCCTCTGTTTAAAAACCTCCAAGGAAGGAGAGTCCACCTTCTCCCAAGGAAGTCTGTTCCACTGAGGAACCACTCTGTCAGAAAGTTCTTCCTAATGTTTAGCCAAAAACTCTTCTGATATAATTTCAACCCATTGGTTCTGGTCCAATTTGAGTATTTAAGTCTGAAAATCTTTTTTGGATTGTCCATCAGTGCCAAGAGTGGCTTGGACATTTTACTGTTAACTAATTATGTTTGATAAACTCAGGCAAACCAATCAGCCAAATACCCTTTCAATTATTTCAGTCTTATGGAAAGGTAAACCAAAGTCCTATTTTTTAAAAAAAAAATCAGATAAATATGTGCATATTTCAGACAAGCAAAGCAACAGCATGCAAAAAAAAAAAGTATTCTAGAAAAGCAGCCTGCAGCATTTTCTTCCTTTAAGAGTCTTGCCAGAAGGAGCCTAAAAGACCCTTTCAGGTGACATTGGTGTAAAATAACAAGTCTTGAGATCAGAGATATTTTCAGCAGTTGTCAAAGATAACATGGTGACATATGTATATATACTGTTTTTTCACTGCCTTTCACCTTTCAAATTAAACTTTGCATCTGAATCATATAATACTTTTCAAGGGTGAGGGGGCCACGGGGGATATTTGATATTATAAATTGTTAAAACCCTATTAAACAGTAAATAAAAAGGAAGATTGATTTTTCCATGCTAGACAGATTTGATCAGAAGGAAAGCAACCCCTAAAGATCCTTCTATATGAAATTACAAAGAGATTGGTATTAAACGGCAGAAAACCAGAGAACACGGGGGGGGGGGGGGACTATAATCCAGACAGCAGGATCTGATTTTGGCTTTATCATATTAAATCAAAACCTGGGGCACTTCTACAGACTGAAATCATTAAAGAGGAAGCATTTCTGGCACAGATATCACACAGCATCTTCTGTTTTTGCTCACAGCATATACAACAAATCACAGGCTGAAACTGCACTTCAATATAAAACACATTCTTATACACACTGTTCAAGGTGTTATTACATTTGTTACAAACCAATTTGTACATAAAGGTCTAAAAGAAAACACTATAAGGAGTTATATATGTTCAATAAAATCTCCTGAATTTCAAAGTTCCATAATGTAGGGGTGGTATGCTGTGAGAGAAGGCATTCCAATATGAATATGTATATTTTGAAGTTAATGTTTCAGTTCTTCTGTGAAAGGCATGCATGAATGGAAATAGTGTAGTCACTCCAGTAGAATGATTTCCTTGTTTACTGAACATAAAGATCTGTGCTTATTGTACTCCAGTGCTGAAGGATCTGAAGAGGTATTACAAGGGGTCATTTCATACAAAAAGAGGTGCAGGAACTCATTAGCATAAATCATTAGCATAACTTATTTGCATATGCCACACCACCTGACATCATCAGAAGTATGTCATAAGGCAAGAAAGAAAGGGGAGAGAGAGAGAGAAAGAAAGAAAGAGCTGGCAGAGAGGGGACAGCTACTAATCCAAACAGAAATACCACTATTCTGGGAGGATAGTTTCAGTGGTGGCTGAAGCCTTGAGAGGGCTGGTTGGAGGAACCAGGACCTTTCCAGGGGACAGGGTCATTTTGCTGCAGCCATGACACAAGCGGGCACTCCCCCACCGGGGGGGGGAGCTGGCTAGGGCTGCCAAGTCACCCCGGGGGGCGGGGGATCCCCCGCTATAGGGGTTCCCGACCCGCCGGCCGTCATTCGGCCGGCGGGGGGAACCCCACCCCCGAAGTCGTCCTGCCTGGACGACCTCCCCAGCTTTTTCCGAGGGGGGGGAAGCAACTGCATGATCCCAGGTGAATCTCTCTCCGCCAGGAAGGGGGGGGGTTGTTCTCCGCACCACCTTTCTGCCAACGGAGGGAGGAGCTTTTAGAAGGGTTAAAGGGAGCAAATCGGCCTGGCCAGAGGGGTGGCGAGGAAGACCCCCCCCCTTATTTGAGGTCACTTCCATCTCCCCCGCCCCATGGGAGCGCCGTCCTTTCTCTTCCCCACGCCGCCCGCATCTGTCCCCAACCGTGTGCCTGGGGGATCCGGTGAGTTCTTCGGGCTTCTCTTGAGGGGGGGGGAGGCAGGGAAATGGGTGGGAAACGGTGGAACACCCACCCACCCCCAAGCTTTGCAGCAGGAGGCCCTCCTTCTAGGGCAGCTCACTTCCCTCTTCCGAACCAGGCGCTGCCCTTTGCCTCCGTCCCCGGCCTGGGCATTTCCCTCACGTCTCCCTCGGTGATGTCACTTCCGGGAGGGAGGCTCCCGGGTGGCGAGGGACTCCCCCCCGCCAATCGGTGAGTAGGACTTGGCAGCCCTAGAGCTGGCACCAACTCCCGGAGCTGCGCTCCCTCGAGCTCCTGCTCGAAAGGACTCCTGGGTATTACATAGTCACTTGACTGTACAGCCACAGTCTGCGATATGTTAGCTTGACCACTAGAGGCAACGAGCCTTTGCAGAACAAATTGCAAGTTAGACTTAATTTTTCTCAGGCTTATTTGCTTTGCTATGAACTAAAACTGCTATTTTAAGCTCAGTTACACCCTTCTAAACCCACTGACTTCAATGGATTTAGAAAGCTGTTAACTCTCCTTAGGGTGGCATTATAAGATTGCTATTAAATTTCCGATGAAATGAAATGTGAGGGAAGGCATGATGTCCCCTCAGAGTTGTGGTATAGGATCCTGACCTCCACATCCATCAGACTCCCAGATCCCTGACCATTATGGTTGGCACCTTAGATATGGTGACCCTCCCAGAAGACATCACCCCATTCAGAGAAGAGCACTCTAGAGAACTTCCTTTTGCTGCTTCTAATCTGGCTGCAGCTTCCTATTCAGTTTAATTGCAGCTGTTCACCTCTATCCTTGAACTTTCTGTAAAACATCTCAAAGAAGTCCCATAGAAATCTTTGCCCGCCATTCTCTTCACATACTGGTCATTGTAAAATCCCACCAATTCCTCCATGTATCTTAGCCTAGAGATTGCATTTCTTTTTTAAAGAGCAAAGTTTGGTTCCTTACTGAGCCCCATTTGGCCCCGCAGCCATAGGTTACAGAAACCTGCTCTTGAAAGGAAAACATTCCTCCAAGTGAACCTTGCCTAACATTCTGAATACAATTCCATAATTTTTGTTTGCTGATAATTATAATACCAGCAGTAACAGGGCAAAACTCTAGCATGAAAAGAAGCAAGCAACTTCTATATGTTACGACTGTACAAAATAGGAATATGCTAAAGAAATCTATGGTTTCAGTATTAAGTGTCCTTCCTTTTTTCCAGTTTTGAATAGACAGTACTGCATATCAATTGTCTTTTCAAAATGCGCCATAACAGTGTATGTTTTAGAATTTCTGCTTATACATAGATATAAAGACACGTGTTTAATTGCTTGTAAAGTGATTTCCCTTGAAGAACACTTTGCACTGAGAACCAGAATTTTTCAATAAATCTTTGTACCCACAAAGAAGTTTGTTGCTACTAGTAATAGAGATAGACAATAATAACAGGCAATTTAGTGTGGATGAAAGGGTTTCCCCTGCCTGCCAGGCTTGTCTTTCAACAGGACTATCTCCAGTGAAAATATTGTTTTTCTACACTTGACTGCGTCTACTAGCTGTTGTCATAGAAATTACCAACAAAAGAGCAAGATCAATAAATCACAGCATGAAAAATGTACTCCATTTGTACCATTTTCTGCACTTCCAGTTTTTATGTTCATATTATTCAACACACTCATGTAAGAGTTTCAAAAATGTTTGAAAGCAACAGCATAACATTGTTATTTATGTTTCTCAGGGCTATTGGATCGCAAGCCCTTTGGTTGATCAATACAAATCATTGCTCTGATGGATCAGTGGAAAATATGCAACACCCATAGAGAAGGGTCACATATGTGGCCTGGAACAAGAAGGATTATAATATTTTTGCCCATTTTATCACTTTGGGAGTTAGCAGCTGACATCCAACCTTAACTGAAATGCTGGTATTACTCTAGAGGTCTCTTCATAAGATTTGTCATATCAACAAAAACAGCTCAGGGGAACAGGCTGTATCAAGTTTATTGGCTCATTATTCTCATGAGAAAGTGGTTAGGATCAGGGTATTGGTGAGATTAGGCTTAAAAGTATGCAGTTTCTCCAATTGCTGAGGTTAAGTCAGAAGAGTTGATCACTTCTATTTAAAGAAGAGTTTACAATTCAAATGTTGTATCGACAGATGTTGGTTCATGATAAGTATGAACCTGACTTGTTGCTGGCCTCCACATTCTTTCCCCTGTCCTACTCCCTCATGCGAAAAAGAGAATAAAGTCACTTTCAGTAAACTCAAATTAGCTGTGACATCCAACTGCCACCAGGTGGTCAAATTAGAGTGCTTCTTTCCCACCAGCTGGGATTCTTCCTATCTGCAAGCCATCATGGCAACAAGTAAGCTAAGCACAATTGTTGGCCAGCAAGGCACTGCTAGTGCTCTTATAAATTATGATATTCATAAGCCTGAACTTTGGGTTGCCCACAATGGAAGGGCCATGTGCTTTCTTCATGACAGAAGCCAGCTCCAGCCCATGCCAGGAGGCTGACACCCTAGACAGGTCACCTGAGACAGAGACAAAGCCATGAGGTTTCTTTCTGTTTCAGCACGCTGGTCAACCCCTGCCCCCTCCAACATACCTGCATAGTTATGTTAACGCAGTTGCTTAGCAACTAATGTTCGGGCCATCACCCAGTCAGCCAAAGTCATTGACTAACAATAGATGTGGCCAGGTGAGTCATTGGACCCCTGTCCAAAGTCCACTTCCTGGTGAGATCATAGTCTTGCAACATGGTCCATCCCCTGGCCCTCCTCCTTTTGTCCACCTTTAACCTATGGAAGGGTCCAAGAGGGATGGACCACCTAGTAGGTGTGTTAGTGGGATGTGGCCTGATCAGCCCGCCCCAAGATCCCCTTAATAAAAGACCTTGCACAGAGGCATTCGGTCTCTTGAGCCATCATCCCCTATCTGCTTTAAAATACCTCTTCAGTCCAGCTTGCTGTACCCAACCCTTGCCTCCATCTTTAATCCTCTTTCTCTCTGGAATTGCGATCCAGGAGAACCATGTGGTCTCGCAGGTTCGAGCCTTGTGTCCCCATAGCCTTTCTATTTTCTCCCCATCCAGTTCTGCCATCGATTGGACAACTCATCTAAGGTAAGGCACTGCTTCCCCACCAACGAATACCTGCTCATGCAAACTTGCTACTTTCTGTCTTTATTTCTTAGGCCTGTGTGAGTGTGTGTGTGATTATGTTTTTGGTGTGCTTGAACAACATTGCCCAGTAAACTACATTTAACTGGCTATCTGCCTCACATGCCTCTTTCCTTGAGAACTCCCGGGAGGGGTGGGACCCTGGTATAGTTGGCTAAGATCCCGTGTATTTTTTGCTGATTGCTAAACATAAATTAAAGCAATTCGGCTAACAGAATGCAGTCCTAAACAGACTAACACCCATTCTAAATCCACTGAAATTAATGGGTTTTGAAAGATGTACTGGTAGTTGCACTTTGTAATTTTCACAGAGCTCACTGATCCTAAATAGTAGCCAGAATTGATCCCTGCTCCTATCTTCAAATGAGCAGCAAGCATGCAATTTCACAAATACGTGGTTCACCATCAGAGATGTTACCAAATTTTGCATCCCACAAAACTGGATGCAAACTTGGAGATTCCTGCTAGGCCCACCATCTAAGAAAGCCAGAAGAGTTTCAATAATTTTAGTAAAATTCACGTATCCCTAAATCACAACAATGTTTTGAAGTCAGTAAAAAAATTAAGGTGAATTGGGGGGAGGTACTACTTGAGTAATACTTTCAAAGACTTTAATGGGAACATAATAGAGTTTGAATGAAGCTACCACAGTTTTCTCAAAGCCATAACTTGGTGATTGAAACATTATGTGTGCACAGGCACCCATAAACACTCCTGAAGGAGGGAGGACTGTGTGTTCCTTCCATCCCAATTGTGCTGGCAAGGCTACAAGAGATGCAAAACAGTCATGCTCCATTGCCTTCTACAGGTGCCTCTCTAAGCACATCTCCTTAAGCACAAAGAAAGAACCACAGAGAGCCATGCTCTACTCATCTGGAAAGTGCCATTCCCAGCAGGAACCGGAAGATCACCCAGAAGGGTCCTGTGACATCCTATTCTTGGTAGGATTGGATGGGCCAAGCATCTCTGGCCAGTGGTGGATCTCTACCAGGCTGTTGGTTTCAGCAGATACCTGGCCATTGTCAGCCTTTGATGCTGACACTGCAGGTTAAATTCAAACCTACAACTCTTATCTGGAGCTGTAAAGGTACAACTCACAAATTTATCATAATCAATTATGAGGCAGAACTGGAGACCAATACTGAGATACCTGTTTTCCAGTTCTTGCTTTATATTATTTATTTAGAAAACAAACTGGGACTTCTGGGAACGCAGCACAGTGACACAGAGAATACCGGGACACACTCCATAGTTCCTCTGGTTTCTCTCTTCTCTAGAGGAGTATTGGGGGATCCCAAACTCCACTGCACCCCTTGAGTAAGGAGTGCGGAGCAAGAGGCTTGATTCAGGTGCCCTATGTCACCGCAGTGCACGGGTGTAGCCAAGGATCACCTCTAGCATGGAGAAACAAAGAAGGTCCATGGCAGCCATGAACTGTAATAGCTGTTGCTTTCATTCAAGAGGATGGAGGTACTCTGTCTAAATAACATCAAAGGACACTTAAGATCACAGTGAGTAAACATTTGCAAAACCCCGGACTCTTTCCTGTTTTTCCAATTGCTCTTTAAATTTTTCAGCCCAACTTAGGCTGAGCACAGGAGGATCTCCCCCCCACCATTCTCGGACTTAGTGGCTAGCAACAGTTTGAGGGCAAAGGGCACTGTGAAGCTATTCAAGCACTGCTTCAGACTCCTCTTTCTTTGGGAATTGTGAGTTACATCCCCAAATTATTGGATTATAGTCTTCTGGCTGTAGAATATTGCAATACTCGCTATTTTTATACAGCCGGCTTTAAATGTTTCCTGTCTTCATATTGTGCAAAGCTTCCTATCTCTAAACTTTGCAACACACCCATTGTTAAGATTTGCAATGCACCCCATTTTAAAAATCTATCTTCAAACCCTATTTTAAAAATTTGCAGTGCACCCCATTTTTAGATTCCTGCAATGTACTCCATTTTTTCCTTTTTCTTGTTTTTTCCCCTTCCATTAGGACCACCTCTTCCCATTTACATGGAGACAGAACATCAGTAGTTGCTGCCAAGAAATTGTTCCTATAACAAAACTGTTATATTGTTTTGCATTCTTGTGGTTTGTGGTTTGGTTTTAGTTGTCTAGAGGCTTGCTTTGGTCTGACTAGTGATTTATAGAATTTAAGCCTGGTTATCATTCTGGCACAGGGTGTACTCTGAGTATAAATTGTTGGGAGAAACTATTTTATAAGCTTTTGAGGAGACTGTCAGGTCTATCTATTAAATTAAGACAAAGCTGGTATAAACAAACTTCCTAGCAGCTCTCCAAATGTGTCTGGACCAGTTGCCTCCACCTTAGCTCAGGCATCCATGAAAGATCTGCAAATAATGATTCAAGATACCATGAGAATGACAATCACTGAGGCAGTGGACCCAATTAAGGCGGCGGCAATGTGACAATATGTCACAACAGCTTACTAATAAAATAGAGGAATTGCAGAAACAATTAATACAAACTAACCATAAACTAGACTAAGTGGATAAAACAACTTCTAAACTGAAATAAAAGGCAGAGGTAACTGACAGTAAATGGCAGAAGATGGATTCAAAGCAAAGTGTAATGGAACATGATCTTATTAAATTGAAACTAGATAGAGCAGCTTTTATTTTAAGATTTCAGAATATCCCTGAAGATAAAGAGGAAGATCCAAGCAAAAGCATGGCACAAATTCTAGTGGAGTTTATGAAGACAGAAGAAACAGAAAAGGTTCTGGATGAGATTGATGTTGCTTTCAGGATGAATTCCGGTTATGCCAGGAGAAATCAGCTTTCTAGAGAAATACATGTGAGATTTCATAAGAGAACACTAAGAGATGAAATCCTCAAAGCATCAAATCAGACATCCTTATATCTGGACAACACAGAAATAAATTTTTTAAAAGAAATTCCATGGAGAATCAGAGAAAAAAAGGAGAGAATATTCGGACCTTACAGCAATATTGAGAAAAAATGAAATCACATACAGATGGCTTCTACCGGAAGGCTTATTTTTCACCTACAAAGGGGAAAGGTTTAGAATCAATTCAATATTTAAGGCAGAGGACTTTCTTAAAACACATGGAACAGATCTTCAATGTGAAGAACAGAACCCAGAAACAATAGAAGAGGAAGAAGAAGAACCATCAGGTGCCTCAGGAACAACTTCAACAGCTGTAACTACAACTAAGAAAAAAGCACCAATGAAAGTTACAAAGATATCACAGATTTCTACAAGGAGACAACTTAGAGAACAAGATATGGAACAGTAGACTCAACCTGATGATGGATAGAAGGAGGACAAAAATAATTTCAGTAAACATAAATGGACTTAATGCCTCTCAAAAAAAGAAGACAAGTGTTTCATCAGCTGAAGAAACTTAATTGCAAGATTATTTGTCTTCAAGAAACCCATTTCAAAGCAGCAGATCAAAAATATTTACAATTTAAGAAATTTGGGGAATGCTTTACCGATTCAGATAAGACTAAAAAGAAAAGAGGCATGGTGACATATGTAAAAGTGCATCTTTACCCTGAACTGGTCCTTGTCTCAGAAGATGGAAGGATATTGTTGGTGAAAATACAAAGACAAACTAGAAAGACTCTTATTGTTAATATTTATGCACCAAACCAACACCAAGATAAAAATTTTCATCACCTTAAAAGAATTGATTGCAAAACAGAATTATGATGACGTTTGTATTATTGGAGACTTTAATGCAGTTTTTGATAGATCCATGGATAGAAAACACACCTCTGGGAAACAGAAAAAAGAAAATGAACTCCCTTCAAACTTTTTTAACTTGGCAGAAGAAAATAATTGTGTTGATGCTTGGAAAGTAAGAAATCCCAAAAGACCCCAAGACTTTACCATTAGTCCGCAAGACACAAGTTGTGGTCAAGAATAGATATGTGTTGGATCTCTGCTACTATGCCAAATAAAATTTTAGAGGCGGAAATTTTACCAGCAACATTTGTGGACCATAATCCAATCACTTTGGAATTACAAGACATTCCTAAAAGATCTAGATGGACATTAAACATCTCTATTCTAAAAAAACCTGAAGTTTATAAATGAAATGAAAAAAGAATTTCAAATGTTCTTTGATAAGAATATCCAACCAGGGATTTCAATTAATATGGTATGGGATGCCTTTAAAGCCTATGCTAGAGGTTGGATGATTAGGGATTCATCATACCTTAAGAAACAAAGGTCAGAAAAGTACTTTCAGACTCAAGAAAAAAATTCAAAAGCAAGAACAGCTGTTGAAACAGAATCCAACAAATGAACAAAAGAAATGTAATCTTAAACTTTTACAACACCAAATGACCTATCTGCTAACACAGGAACTGGCAAAGAAAATAAGGTATGCCAAGCCAAGTTTTTTCGAAAATGCTAATAAACCTTCCAGATGACTGGTGTATAAATTACGTAAAGAATATATATAACCACTGAAAAATGACCGGGGAGAAGAACTGAACAAACTGGAAGACTTAAAAGAAATTGTGGAGTTGTTCTATGCAAACATATATAACAAAAGAGAAGCAACAGAGGAACAAATTAAAAAAATCTCGAAATTCACAAACCCAAAACATCCACAGAAGATCAGAAGAAAATATTAAATGATCCCATTTCTTTAGCAGAAATGACAGAAGCATTTAGGAAACAAAAAAAGACAATTACCCCAGGTACCCCAGGCTTTCTGGTGGAATTTTAACACGTCTTTGAAGACCAACTGACCGCACCATTAAAAGCGCTGTTTCAAAATATAAAAAGTGAAGGGGTTCCTGATACGTGGAATGAAGCTTTAATAACACTTATTCATAAGCAAAATACTGATGAAAAAGACATTAAAAATTACAGGCCAATCTCTCTGTTGAATGTGGATTATAAAATATTTCCATCTATCTTAGCAGCAAGAATGAAGAAACCTCTCTCACAGATGATCCACAAAGATCAAGCAGGTTTTCTACCTAAAAGATAACTTAGAAATAATGTCAGAATGATTTTAAATGTACTTGCATATTATGAAGCTCATCCAGAAAAACAACTGGCTTTAATATTTTTAGCTGCTGAGAAAGCCTTCAACAATGTCAGCTGGAACTTTAGGCTAGAACTACTACAAACTTCACAAGTGGGAGTGGATTTCTATAATATGGTCAAGGCAATCTATACCAAACAACAAGCCAAGATCTCTATTAACGGAGACGTAACAAGTAAAATCAAGATATAAAAAGGAACCGGACAAGGTTGCCCTTTGTCACCCCTATTATTTATCTTTGCTCTTGAAGTTTTAAACAATGCAATCAGAACAGACCAACAAATCAGAGGACTCAGGCTAAAAGGAGAAGAATACAAATAGTTAGCCTTTGCAGATGATTTAGTCTTTATTTTAGCAGAACCTGCGGTCTCTATAAAACAATTGATTATTTCTCTACAGGATTATGGAGAAATAGCTGGACTGAAAGTTAATTGTTAAAAAATTAAAATGTTGGTGAAAAACATGACATATTTGCAAGCAGAACAGCTTCAAGAATTGGTGGGCTTGGAACTTCAAAAGAAAATCAAATACCTGGGAATAAACTTAACAAATAGATGCAGTTCCTTGAGAGAAGATAATTACATGGAACTTTTGAAAGATATTAGAAAGGACTTGGAAAAGCGAAATAAACTCCAATTATCCTTTATGGGAATAATAGGTACAATCAAGATGAATGTACTACCAAGATTAATCTTTCTATTTCAAACAATCCCGATCAAAATCAAAAATAGTTTAAAGAACTAGAAAAAATCATTACCCAATTATTTGGCAAAATAAAAGACCAAGAATAAGGCTCAAAGCACTACAAAATGCTAAATAGAAATCTGGCTTCGCCGTACCAGACTGGTTGTTATATTATAAAACTGAGACCTTGACTTGGGTAAAAGACTGGATCACTCTAGAGAACACAAGACTTCTAAAAATAGAAGGCCATGACCTACATCTAGGTTGGCACACCTTTGTATGGTACAAGTCCTAATAAATATTTTCAACAGCATTTTATTAGAACATCCCTTCTAAAAATTTGGGAATAAGAAAGGAAAAATTTTTACGTTAAGACACCAAGATGGTTGGCTCCTTTAGAAGCATTTGCAAACCCCAACATATACCAAGAAAAAAACCCTTAAGATATGAAGTTTTATTGAACAACAAAACCAACTTAAACCAATAGAAAATCTATCTTGCTGGCAGAAGACTCAAATTGAATCTAGATACAGAAAAGATAAATCGTTAGGTTTCTATGATAAATCTTCAGAACTAGATAAGATACTCTTATGTACAGAAGAGAAAATTATAAAAAAAACTTTACTCTTTTCTTCTAGACTTTAAGATGCAGGATGAAATTATTAAAAATGTTATGTTAAATGGGCACAGAATTTGGGTCATAATATAGATATAGATAAATGGTTACAGATCTGGAAAAAATATAAAAATTACAAAAGCAATTTCATACAAAGAAAAAATATATATGATGCTTTACAGATGGTATATTACACCTAATAAGTTCACAAAGTTTGATTCTAAATGTTCAAATATATGTTGGAAATGTCAAAATAAGGTTGGATCTTTTTACCATATATGGTGGCTTTGTGACAAAGCTAAAAAATATTCGTCTGAAATTCATGAAATGCTTCAAAAGATTTTAAAATGTACTATCCCTTTGATACCTGAAATATTTTTAAGTATACTACCTGAAAACTGTAAAAAATATGATTTTTATCTTATACTATATATTGCTACAATAGCCAGAATTTCATATGCTAAATATTGGAGAAAAGCAGAAATACCTACGAAAGAAGAACTTATAAACAAAATCTTGGAAACAGCAGAAATTGACAAATTGACTTTAATTTTGAAAGATTGACCAGACTGTACATTTGAAAATACTTGGGGAAAAAATTATAATTGGTATGAAGACCACTTTAAGCAATTAATACAGAACTTAAAATTGCCAAGGTCATTTATGATATAAATATGCTAAACTTTGCTTTTTTCCCTAGTATTAATTTAACTATATATGGTAAAACATATGAAATACTACAATCGGGCAGTTGACTATGTAAAAGAAATTTCTGAACGGTGACGGATCACCCCCTTTTATGTTTGTTTGTTTGTTTGAGTGTTTGTGTTATAAAAATAAAATCTTTATTTTTAAAAAATAAAGAAAACGAACAGGAAGGAATATGTCAAGCCTTTTCCAAAATGGTTTTAATGTTTTTTCAAAGGTCTTGATAATATTCTGGCAAGCAAAAGAATTCTAATGTAGAATTTAGCACTGGAAAAAACGGAGTACAAACTGATGAAACAAATTACTCCACGGTAGTCCTTCATCTGACAGCAGTGATGTAGCAGATTCAGGTTAGAGTTTCCTTCCAACTGTACTTATTTCACATTTATCCCAGAATAGTTAGCAGTGAAGAGCAGCTACTGTTCATACCATGAGAATAAATCATATATACAGTGCTGATGCTAATGTTTTTAAAAAATGAATCATTTTTCTCCTGAGCATTAAAAGCAGGAAAGGAAGTGTGCCAATTTGCCAGCAATCCGTACTGCACTCTAGAGGTGCACCACAAACTGAATGCTAGGCAAAATCATATTCTTCTCCCTCTCCAGGAGAATTTGCTAATATGAATAGAGGCTTTTGGACTGCTTTCAATGAGAGAGGTTTTTATTAACTGGGATTTTAAAAACACTCCCCCCACACACACACATATGGGCTCTGTCTCTTCCAGTCATAGGAGAAGATGATCATAAGTTTTAAATGTAAAGAACATTGACTAGCTTGTAAATAATTTAATATACTACCAAACAGCACAACTCATTTCGGCAAAAGGAAATGAACTTCTCAGATTACTTTTGCAAAAAAGGAAAATGTATCACATAGCAGAGAGCCAGTTTGGTGTAGTGGTTAAGTGTGTGGACTCTAATTTGGGAGAACTGGGTTTGATCCCCCACTCCTCACTTGCACCTGCTGGATGACCTTGGGCAAGCCATAGCTCTGTACCAGCTGTTCTCTCAAGGACAGCTCTGGAAAGAGCTCTCTCAGCCCTACCTACCTCACAGGGTGTCTGTTGTGGGGAGGGGAAGGGAAAGGAGTTTGTAAACCGCTTTGAGACTCTAAGTGAGTGAAGGGCGGGATATAAATCCAATCTCTTCTCTTCTTCTTTAAAAAGGCTGTGTGTGAGACTTCATGACAAATTCTGTGAGCATTCAGACTAGGCACAAGGTTTAATATTTCTCTTTGGATTTGAAGCTCATTTTGTATTTATTAGACTAGCTACACAAGGTATTGTAAGTCTCTGTGATTCAAGTCAAAGTATATGCCTACATCAGATCAACCAAGCTGCTGACTGGGGGTTGGACAGATTTAAGGGAACAAAATTCCAGAGGCCCTGCTCATTGGTGGGGGGGGGGGGGAATGGGCCAGTCAAATGATTTGCTGGCATACGGTGCTTGTGTTGTGTCTAAGTGTGTTGGTGGGAGGCAGACGGAATTGACCCTGAGGGTCTGTGCTGGTTTCCAACCATTCCACAGATATTGAAACATAATTTGCCTTTTTGCTGCAAGCCAAACACTTTCTGGATTCTGCACTGTCAAAGTTCATTGTACAAAGTGACTGTCAGAATCAGCCTGAAATATGAAACGAGGTCTGCAAGTTCAAAATCAATTACCATTTGTCTGGATCAAATCTTCCACAGTATAAATTCCTTCACTTTTTCTCTCGTAGTATTCCAAATGCAAAATGGCTCTTTCCTGAATGGAGAAGCCAGCAACAGTTGAGTCATCACTGCCCATATGAGCTGTCTGGCTATATAAATGTATTATTTTTGGTGTAATTGGCTACGTCACGAATCCCCAATCCAGGGAATTCCTGGTATGGTCCAGCAGAGCACAAAATTACAAAACCGGGGCGGGGGGCATCTACACATACCCTAGTCTAGTAGTCTGCCACCAGCTCCTTGAACTACCCACATTGTCAGAAGCCAAGGGGCAAGCTTCTAACCTTATGGGAATTAAGAAAGCCAACTCTGCAAGGTAGGCTACTTGCAGAATGAGTTTCCACTATAATTAACGTGGTAGATGGACTCTTTTGGTCTAAAGTACAGAAATTAGACGCACTTGAATCACAGAACACCCAAGTATAAGCAAAAGGTATTTATTAAAGAGTGTAGGAATATTTCAAAAAAAACATAGCAGAGAGGAATTTTTAAAAAAATAAGCTACATTTTAAGGTTCTAGCTATGCAGTAAGACATTCCTTTAAAGTTGCCAGATATTACCCTTCTTATTGAAGTCAGTCAGCAGTAATCCCAGCCTCTCTGTCCAGAGACCACCGGGCCAGGAGGGGGCCTGATCCATCCCGAGGTTAGCTTATCATGCCTCATGTTAGCTGGGTGCAGCTACTAGCTACAGCTACCATAAAGACCAGCAAAACTATCTGTTTTAAGGCCTAAGGTTTGAGACAGCAGGGGGCCTTCTGCCCAATCAAAGATTAGACCAGTTATTTTGACATGAACATGTTACACCAAATGGCTCAGATGAAAGCCACTTTACGATGGGATGCAGGGATTAGCTGAAATCTAACCTATCTCTAGTAGAAATCACAACACCAACTAAGGAGGCATTGGCACCAAGTCCTGGCCTGGTAAACGAATGGTTTGTCTTTATACCTGAATTGCTATTCAAAGGTCACAAGGCCAATTGCCAACTCTTCCATATCAACAGCCAGTTATTTCCCCATTTGGTCACTTCAACCCACTTACAGGCCTAGTGTTTAATACAAGGCCTGCGTACGGTTAATGAAGGAACAAGAAATTGACTGAAGGCCTAATTTCTTGACAGGCTATTGGGATTAACTCTGTGGACATAGAGCCTTTAATATTCTTGCAGCCCACTGGCAAATAGGGGTGTGCATTTGGCATAAGCCAAGTTGGAAAAAATACCCCCAAAATACCTTACCAGTATTTTGCAGGTATTATTTAAGCTGAGTACAGATCAGAGAATCTGATTGACTACTGGTATAGCTGAGCCCAAATAAAGCCATTTTTTTGGCTTTTATTCAGGGATATTCAGCTATATCAAATGTCTGGTGGGCTCCTCTTGCAGCTCAGTTTAAATTGAGCTAAGTGGAACATGTGTATTGCAGTCATTCTGTAGTCCATTGGCTTAATTCGTTGGTTTAATTAATTGGCTATCATAAACAAAGCCCTTTATGTCTTTGGATCCTCACCTCTGCAGGACTGCTTCTTCTCCTATTCCCCACCATTACAGTTTCACTCATCAGAATAGTGCCTTCTACTGATGCCAGCCTGCAAGTGGGCAAGATCAGCAACTGCCCATACATGTGCATCTCTGTTGTGTCTTCCACTTTGTGGAATGATCCTCCTGAGAAGGTTAAGAAGGACTCTACACTTCCAGGCTGCCACAAACTACATAAAACAAAGTTGTTCACAAGGACTATGTTGTTGTTGTTGTTGTCATCGTTGCTGTTTTAATTCCTATCCCACTCCATTTCCTGCAAGCAGGACTCAGGACAGCATACAACATATAATATACATCAATACATAATAAAATACATTCAATACTGTTAATAAAATACTATAATGCAAGGATTCAAGAAAGCACCTTAATAAAGGAAACAGGACAGTGGACTATACTGAGGTGTTTTCTAGCCCAGGCCCGGAGGAGTAGGCCGGGACCAGCTCTACTGCGGAGCCCCCAAGCCCAGCCAGATTGCCAGGAGGAGAGGTGTGACCCTGCCCAAGACACAATGGGCCTGGGTCTGTCATGGCAGTGTCTGGGATGCTCGAGCCCTGCCGCCTCTCAAGGTGTGGCAAATCGCCTCATGGGAGCCCAAGGTTCCAGTCCTGGGGATGAGGGCAGGACTCGCAGCTGGGCCTCCCAAGGCAACTGTTGAGTTGGGAAGAGGCAGGGATGCCATGGGGCTGGGCCAGACCCTGAGTCCAGGAGGCATGATGAAGCTCAGGGCAGCAGGCAAGGGGCACTGCAAACTTACCAGGTCCTGAGACGACGACAGCAACTGTCAGGGAGAAGGAATAGGATTGAGCAGCGACCAGTGCTTGGTTTGCTGGGGTGTGGCATGAGCGAGCCAGAATGGGAAGCAGGGCTAGGCTACACAAGGGGAACCTGCTGTAACCAATGGGAGATTAGGGGAGGAAAGAGTGACAGGTGAGGGGAAGTGGGAAAGAGGATGGAGGAAGGCAGCAAGGGAAATAAAGGGGGGGGAATGCTGAAGCCGAGGAGGAAGGACAGAGCTGGAAATTATGACAGTATGTCCAGAAAGAGAGAGAGCTTGGAGAGGCAGTCCCAGCCGGCGAAGTGCTGGCAGGGGTGACTTAACCCTGCAGCTCCCCATCCTGAGGCTCCAGGTTCCCTACCCCCACCTTCCTCAGTATGGCCAAGGGCAGGGCTCCCAGGAGGGACTGTGGGCACCCTGACAGGGGTACAGTATATATTATCTCTTTGCTGTATGTATTATCTTGCTCTTACTGCATTGTTTTCTACCTACCTACCTAATTCGACTTTTTTGTGCTGTTGACATATGATATTACTTTTGCTTTGTTTAGATTTCTGTAATTTTAGTCTTATTACCCTGGTTATCAGATACTTTTTTTCTTTTGCTTATCTTCTAATTTATAATCTAGAAACCAATTTCAAACGTTGATTTAACTCTTTATATAACCTTATACAATATCTTATATAACCTATAATCTCATTGCTGGCAATTTGAATGTTCCCTTGAATTTTTAATGCTGTGTGTTCTGCTTTCCAACAGATTTCAGTCCTTTGTGTATCTTTAATACAGTAGTATGTAAGCAATGCAGATGAAAACGGATAAATGCTATTATCTGCCTTCAGATTGTTACAAGAGATGTGACGAGGTTTTTACTACTGGATGAGGAAAGTTGCTACTATCCAACTTTTACAGATGCAACCCATGAAGAATTGCACAGGGTGTACCTTCAGTTGGGAAATGCTACTATCATAGTGCAACAATGCTACTCTGCAAAACTCTGGGGCTGGATGAGGAGGTCCCTATTCATCTAGTTTAGAATCTCAGCAGTTCAAGCACACAGCACTAATGCCTAAGGTTTAATTAAATTAGGACTCACAGTATGATCTAGGAAAGAATTATTGTATTGTCCTTTCACTACTCTGTGTGGGAGAGTTAAGGAACTGACATTAGGAATAGAACAAAGTTTGAGTCCAGTGACACCTTTAAGACCAAGAAAGTTTTATTCAATGTATGATGAAAGTTTTATTCAATGTATGATGTACGTACACTTCCTCAGATACAATAAAATGGAATTTACCAGTCCATACATATAGGAAGAGGGTGGTGGTAGATTAGCATGCAAAATAATGAAAATATTTATCAGATTCAGAAATAACAAGCTTCGTTTATATGGTTACCATTTAACATAATGAAGATGTTTTAACAAATGCAAAGACCAAACAGGAATAATGAGCTAAGTCTACATTTGTTTGGATTCAGTTCTGGGGAGAAACACAGAGAAGCAAATAAACAGGTCAAAATTGGAGACTGATGTATCTGTCAGACCCCTGAGTAAACCAGTTCCCAACACCAGTCATACCAAAGAATGCAGTTTATTGAGACATTGATAGGATTCAGGTGCATAATGTAACCTTTGTTAGAACAGATGAGAAAAAGCGCAAAGCAAGCAATTATACTCAAAGCATACATCATACTAATGGCTCTGGCCCAATCAGGAGCGGGTAGGAGCCCGCCAGAATAATGGACACTGGTTCACAGGAGAAAACTGATACTTGGCAGAAAATACAGTCAAGGGTGCCCTCGCAGGCCAGTGTAGATAATGGGGTGGCTGAGAACCAAAACGTTTCTTCCTTCTTCCAAGACAGTTACAAGGGTCTACTCGAGTGCATGGAGGTGCCCAACGTAATTGTGTACATCGAACAGCAGGCCTCCCTCATGTCATGTCACAAACATATTTTAACATTTGCCTCTGTTTTAAGATAGGTTTTTCATTCAGTATGAAAGGTACTCAGTGCTGTTTGAGAACCTACACTGTCTACGAACTCCTTAGACAGAGCAATAATTGCTAGTTTTTTCAAAAACAATCTTTTAAGATTGCATTGTATAATCAGCAGTCAGCAATCAAGCAATCAATGGGTTAGATACAATGGTAGATTTCCATTCGTAGAAGCAGGGGGATTTTATTGAATCCCTTCTTCCACTGCAGATTTACCCTCATCCTGTTCTTGGGGGTCCACAATGCCTTCGAAGCAGCATTTTGAGGATGCCTTTGGGCTGCAGCAAGATAAAGGATAGAAATCTCTTCCACTGAATCCAACTCAATGTTTATTTTGAATACAGTCAGCTTAACAACATCACAGAGTTTCAATATAAGTGAGCTGGGAGATGGGGCATTTAGACTGAGGAAATGTTGAGGGAATGAAGAGTTAACTACTCCCATTCCCCAGTGCCATAGGCTGAAATCCTAAGAACACTTTACTGAAACTAAGCTCCACTGAATGAAGTAGGACCTAATTCTGATTAAAACTGCTCAGGATTGCTGCTATTGTCCTAATATTATGGCACCATTTCTGTGCTAAATTACATGAGTCAGGGTATAGTTATGGATTGCCTACATCAACAGGTTGCATATAATACAATCGTAAAGTTAACAAATAAGCAAACCTGGTTTATGCCTAAAGAAGTTGTGCTGAACCTTGAAGACTAAAAAATGAACCTTAAATACTAAAAAATGTACCGTAACCTAGGCTTTCATGGGCCAAAGTCCATCTCATCAGATGCATGTGTCTTTCATGAAGTGTGCTCTAGTCCCCAAAAGCTTAAGTCACAATAAACTTGTAATCTTTAAGGTGCCATATGACTCCTTGTTCTTTTTGCTACAACAGATTATACATAGTTACACCTTTGGAAATTGTATCCTGCTTTACTTTACACAATTGTGGCCAATTTGATACAATTCTCACAATGGTCAATAGAGGTGGAAAAATTTCCTGTTAATGTGTGTCCACCTTAAATGTACATTACTTGAAAGCAGCAAAGCACTCTCCTTGGTACTTCAAAAAGACAATGATGGAAATTTCTTACTCCTGTGATCAAGTTTCTTCTCCTTTTAAAGTAATTTCAGGAGGATGCTTAAAGCTCAAGTGGGCTATTCAGAAGTTCTAAATTGCATTGAGTAGGAAGATTTATCTGGCTGATGACTGATGGGTGGAAATACGTCTCAGAGGATTTCTGGCATGTGAAGGCTTTGGTCTCCAAGTACAGCATGTGGCACTGTATTAGATGTGTCAAGCCCACAAGCCATACTAATCAGAAAATCTTGGAAAATGTAATTGAAATTATGTATCCCATACATCAGGCTGTTGACATCATATAATGATTCAAACCAATGTGGAATGTTTGAAGCCAATAAAAATATACCAATTAAAAAAAAAAACTGGGAAATTGGAACCATCTGGTAGACTGATTTTCACACCATGGGAAGTCCTAAAATGTTTGCTAATCGTGAGCTATCACCATGTGTTCCCAGCAACAGTAAATAGGATGCAGTTTGAGCAATGTTTTTCCCCCTGTGAAATGAGAAGTAGGGTGCTGCTCTGCCACTGCAACTCATTCATTCCACAGTGTTCTGGCAGTTTTATTCTAGACCCTCCCAGGCAGCTTTCACAGATTCTCAATACATAGGTTAATTGTCCAAGGACAGAAACAGTGAGTGTTTATCTTTTTACATTGTTGGAGAATATTTCAATATGTGCTCAGATGGACTGTTATAATCATAAGTTTGAACTTTGGGTTGTTATACTGCAAAGGACGAAATGCACTCTTTATTGCGGTAAGAAGCTCCAGTCCACAGCAGGAAACACCCTCCACAGTTCACACTGACACAGAGACCAGGACTCCATTTCAAAGGGTCCTCCTGTCTCCTCATGCTGGTCAATTCACACCTTCCCCCAAATTCCTGCAAGAGATTATGTTTTTGTTTTTGTAAAAAAAAATTATTGAAGTCACCATTTTCATTATATAGTACATTCATCTTATTTTTTTATTGACCTCTTTTTATTTTTCTTCCTCCTCCCCACTTCTGGGCTTCCACCAGTCTTGCTGGACTGCAAGAGATTATGTTAAATGACGTTACCTGGCAACTAATCGTCTGGCCATCGAGTGACCTGGCCAGAGCCATCAAGAGACAATGGAATGGCACCATGAATCCTAGCAGCTTGCCCAGGTGTCAGTTCCTGCTTAGCACCTAGATTTGCAATATTGACCACTCCTTCCCATCTCCTCCTCCTTGTTACACTAACCAATGGTAGGGTTAGTGGGGACGGACCAACTAGTAGGTGTGTTTGTGGGATGTGGTCAGCGCAGCCTGCCTCAATGCCACCTGATAAAAGATCTTGCACAACAGACAATCATTGCTAGCCGCCATGACCTCTATCTTCTTTTACCACCCTCTTACATCCAGCTTGCTGTCCCATTACCTTGCCTCCATCATTAATCCCTGGTTTGCGCAGCCAGGACGAAGCGTGTATCTGCAGGTTTAGATCACGCTCCCCATTTTTCCTTTCTACTTCCCCTTAATCTTCTTTTGGAATCGGACCACCCATCTCCAGGACAGGTAAAGTATTACCCAACCAACTAATTTCCTGCTCATGCAACAGTGCTATTTTTCTTCCTAAGTTTCCTAGATCTTATGTGTATGCATGTATGATTCTGTTTTGTATGCTTGAAAAACATTTTATAGTAAACATCATTCAAATGAACCACTCAGCCTCATTGCCTATTTGCTGGGAACTCCTGGAGGGGGCGGGACCTTGGTATCGCTGGCAAAGAACCCGGTATTTTGCCAGTTGCTAAATTTTAAATTAAAGCAATTCGGCCAACACCTAGACAGGGAGGAGGATCACACCATCATCCTGCTGCCCCCTATCTCCAGATGTTCATCAGGTCTGTGTGCACCAGAATTACACACATGCACACTTTGGTATCTATCTATGACATTTTTATCCATTCATTCAAGGAGCCCAATCAGTAGACACTGTTTTCATGTTCCCTATTTCATCCTCACAGTAACTCTGTGAGGTAGGAAGATCAAGAGACAGTACCTGGACACAGTGAACCATGCTCTGGCCATGATGATCTATGCTCTGATCACATCAAGGTTAATTACTATAATGTGTTGTGTGTGGGAATACCTTTGAAAATGGTTCAGAAAAGTCAGCTGGTCCAAGATGTGACTATCAGGTTACTGCCAGAATGGGATGCAGGAATCATATCACCCTGGGGCAGAAAGAGCATTGGCTGACCATCTGTTTCCGGGCACAACTCCAACTGCTGGTTCTTACCTTTAGGCCACGGTTGGACATGCCATTTGGTGCAGAGGGGAAGTGAGCCTATTTCCCCTGGTTGAAATTGACATGGTGTTGTGCGATCACACATCCTCTGTAGCTTTGGGCTCAGCCCGTCACTGCCCGATCAGACAGCACATTTAGGCAAGTGGGGCTTTTTTGCCTTTTGCTTCTCATGTGCATACATGAGGAATCACACCTTCGCACTGAGGGGTCCTTATAGAGTATGCAGTTATGCTCCGCATAGAGTATGCAGGGAATGGCACAGAGTCAGGATGTAATGAGCAGACCAACCCAGCAGCATGAGAGCATGTTTGAGCAATCAGACAGGGGAAAGTCTGTCTGTAGCCCATTGGCAAGCATTAGGAGTGGACTTTCCCCAGTGTCTTTTAACTCCACTTCTGTGGCTGGGCAGCAAGCGGTGCTGACGACTGCGGGACCTTTCCCAGATGTTGCTGTCTGATTGAGCCCTTTAGATCCGTCAGGCATTCGCAGCTGAGTCAGATCTAAAGGCATGTCTGACTGTGGCCTTATGGTCCCAAATGGTCTGGGACCAAGGTATTTGAAGGACAGCTTTCAAATCATTCCGTCATCCAGGACAGTGGAGCCTGTCCAGGCTGCAAGCTAAAATCTTCCTCGCAAGCCCTGCTCTCTGTGCCCCACTTTAGAGGTGAGATGGGTGTTGCCCAGAGAGATGACTTTTTCTGCAGTGGCACATTGCCTGTGGAATGCCCTTCCTGTTGGGGCTTGCCTGAAACCTATCCCATTCTCTTCTATGCACCAGGCCAAAATGTTCCTTTTTAGCCAGGACTTTAATTGTGGAGTTGATCATTTACCATAATCTTAATAGCCTGCTTCTACCCTGAGACCTGTCATGTGAGACTTGTTTTAAGCTGTTCAGTGTTTTTATGCTCCAGCTGCATTTTTAATGCTGGGTTTTTAATAGTGTATTAATTGTTATGGTGTTTTACATTTTTATGATGTTTTACTTTGTGAGCCACCTGGTTCTCTAGAGAGATTGCATAAATCTGTTTATTTATTTATTACATTTATACTCCGCCCACCCACCAAGGCAGGCTCAGAGTGGCTTACATTAAAATTTTCCAAATGTATAAATAAAGAAATAACTGGCCCAAGTTACCAAGTGAGCCACATGGGGTGTGCATGATTGGTTGATCCCTTTCTTTCTTTCTTTTTTTGGTTGGTGGTGGTTTTTTAAAAAGTGCCAGTACTCATATATAGAGTTGTACCAATTTCCACTAATTGCCTACTCCTTCTGCAGATCTCCCCTTCAGTGTTCCCTCTAAGCTGAGTTAGTGTGAGCTAGCTCACAGTTTTTTAGCCTCTGGCTCACCCATTTTTGTCTTTACTCAGGAAGGATGGCTCCAGAGCAAACTAGTTTATGCAGTAGCCCAGTCCTCACTCACAACTTCAATGCCAGCAGCTCACAAAGTAGAATTTTTGCTCACAAGACTCTACAGCTTAGAGGGTGCATTGCTCCCTCCCTCTGCAGCTCCCCACTAGGCTGTTCCTAAGGAGCCACTCCTTCTTTCTGAGGCTGAGTAGAGCAGGCTGGCACATGAGTTATCGAGGCTTGGGAGAGCCCCCACAAAATGTGTTTATATTCAGTACCAGCAAGTGCTGTCACCCCCACCCACTCAAAAGCCCTGGTTGATCCTGTAAAAAGCTTTTCAAAAGTAGGTTCTATGCACACAGAACTGATAAATATGTTGCAATCAGAGTTGGATACAGCAGTCACAAATCTGCCTTCACTCCAGGCAGTTGTTGTATATGCTTTCTGCCTGGTTGCCATACCTATCATCTGTACCAATGAAGTGACATTCTGTTGGCACAGCTACACTTGCAGATGTACCTGGGACAAAGACAGGTGACCCAGGACTGAATATTGAATGGACCACAACTTTATTAAATAATTAGAATCTGCAATAGGCAACAACTGCTAACACAAACACAATGTGGGCACACTCAAAAGGAAGTAGAGGGGTCAAACCTCCTTTACATAAGCAACCCTGAACATCTAGATGCATTCACCCTGGCTCTGAACCTCTGAACTGTTCAGTCTCCTCCTTGCCAAGCACTAATGTATACTTGAGGAGAGCCTCTAGGAGATCCTCTCTTCCAGCCATGAGGTCTTTGGGCCACCAAGGGGTGTTGCTGTCCCAGTCCCTAAAGCCACATTAGCTCTAAGATCCTAGACCAAGGAACAGCTGCTTCATCTAATGTCTCAGGATGGTCAGCAAACCTACTGCATTTTTGCCTGCTCTGCAATCACCAGCAGTGACCAAGGAACTCTACAATGTCACCAACAAAATTAGAGCCCTGCCAAAGGTAAAGCAAGTTTTTTTAAAAACACCTGCTGAACCAATGCCAATCAGATTCACAATGGGAAACATGCCTACTTGGTTCCAAAAGGCAACCAGCTCCAGCCCATTCTACCAGAAAGGGAAAGAGGGTGGGGAGAAGCAGGGGCAGCATTCTCACAAATAACCATGTGTGCCACCCTGGGAATAAGCTTGCAATAAAAGTGTAATAGAAAGATGGGTGTCATTGATTCACTAACTCAAAATCAAATATCCATTTCTAGCTACTGTTTTTAGGACTTCAGCCTGGATATCTAGTCAGGTTTATGATAGCAGAATTTAAATGAACAATTTATTTATTTATTTCATTAGACGTATAGCCCGCCCTCCCCACATTGGAGACTCATGGTGGGTAACAATGTATATGTATCTGCAATTAATGCAGATTTACAATATTAAAAACACTTTACAATAACTAATTTAAAATCCATAAAATCACCATCCATATTTCATTAAAACTTAATTTCTAGGCTCAAGAATCCAGAGCAAAGTGTCATGAGAAGGGCTTAGAGCCTACTCAAATGTATTGCAACATTCCTTTGAGTCCAGTATTTCTTGCTTCCTAGTGGTGCTGAGGGAAAGTGCCATTAAGTTGGGGTGAGCTTATGGAGACCCTCCCCAGGGATTTCAAGGCAAGAGACCAACAGAAATGGTTTGCCATTTCCTGCCTTCGAGTAGAGACAGGGGACTTCCTTGGTGGTCTCCCATCCAAGTACTAACCAAGGCCAACCCTGCTTGGATTCTGAGATCTGATGGGATTGGGCTAGCCTGGGCTAGCCAGGTCAGGGTTACTTTCTAGTAAGCATACTTAAATCTACAGCCTTGTAAACAAATACTTGCCATTAAGCTTAACTTAAAGATATTTAATTATTTTCAGTTGGGCTTCTCTCCTTAGTAAGACTACGGATTGACAGGAGGATTGGGACTGGGCTTCACCCCACTCCCCAACACCAGAGGAGGGATACATTTGAATATATTCATATAAAATTATCCAGGAGATATTTTAAATCTTGATGAGAATTCTTATTCCTAAACTGAAATGTTATTCCACCCTCAACGAATGCCTGAATGGAAAAGAGTTTTATGCTGTTGTAGCCTGATCAATTTAGAAGGAGTCTGTTTAAAGCACAGTACATCCTAACACAAGCAGATGCTCCCAATGAATTTCTCACCAAACTGTGCTCTATGTGGAAAGACACCCATAAAAGACTTTGGAAAGTTTGCAGATTTTCACAGGTCTCAAATAAATTAAGCTTTTAAGAGATCAATATCTCCCATATTGTGATCAGACACATTAAGGTCATGACCTTGTCTTGTACTATCCAAACTGCAGATTTAACTTTGCTGAGTTTCCTGTTTTGGGCTACAAGTGCCATAGCGTTAATATTCTATACACAGCAGCAGTGAACATGGAAAGCAACGGCCCCAAGGTCAGCCTTCAAACAGTATGATGTACAGTTCAAGTTGTTGCTCCACTGAACTCAAATGGTCTTGAGACCTACCTGCCTTAAGTCATTATCTTCTGTCTCTTAGAAATTGATTATAGTAGAAGGATAGCTCAAATGGAGCCAAAGTGCAGCACATACTTCAGTTCCTGACTGCTTGCTGACTCTGTATAGTCATACCTTTTTCATCACCACATATGGTACCAGCTATCAGTGAAAATAACTCATTTCAACTCATTTCATGTAGGTATGAGTCTTTTTTACACAGGTAGGATGTGGGAATAAGAAGGGAAAAAATTCTGGTTATATAGATGGAACGTTGTTCATTTTAGGTTATGAACTAGAGTATAAATATATATTGTATGAAATAGTTCTATTAAATATATAATCAATAAACTTTAAATTTTAAAAAAAGTTTTTAAAAATGGAGGTATGAGCCTATTGAAGTTTGTTCCATGCTAAGCTTCATTGCAGGGTATCAGACCACCTGCAGTTCAGCTTAACAATATTCATTTGTTTAAGATTACGAAATGTAACGTGCAGATAATTCTTGAGTTCACTGGTGTATCAATAGAGCTATCAATCAGTTAATCATGTGAATCTTGATAGACTCAATGATTTCTAAAGTTGAATATTGTCAAAGGAGAAGAAAAGAAAAGAAATTCCTTGTTTTTGTTTTGTAGATGATGCTTTACAGTAGGCATCACTTTACTGTAAGACCTCCTACTTACACTCACACAGGTGAGAGAATTGTACTATGAGATAGCACTTGCCACCTACAGTCTTTAGAAGTATTTTTATCAAAAGCAATCCAAACATTTGTCAAAAAAATATGGCCCAATTCAGGGCTTTTTTTGTAGAAAAAGTCCAGCAGGAACTCATTAGCATAATAGGCCACACCCAACAGCAGAAACTCATTAGCATATTAGGCCACACCCCTGACAGCACAGCTCATTAGCATATTAGGCGGAGGCTGGGAAAGCACAGGGCAGGCATGGAAGCTTGCCTCTTTCACTCACTGAGCTTCTCCGTCACTGTGGAGAAGCTCAGCAGGGGAAGGGGCAAAAAACAGAAGGCCTTTCTCTCCTTCCCCGATCTCGGAAGGAAAGGCATCTAAACATGCCTGCACTCCCTGCCTGTCCTTCTTGAAGGGCCCCCACAGCAGTGAGGCAACTGGAAATGGGCAGGCATGGAGTCCACACATGCTTTCATGCCTGCCCTGTGCATTTTCCTCCCCCCCCAGCTTCTCTGCAATGTGGGGGAGAAGAGGCATGCTTTCCCTGTGTTTCCCCTGCTGCAGGGCACCTGGGGAAGATCGGGAAGGGAAGCAGGCATGTTTGCCTGGCTGTCCCTGATGTTGGGGGGACAAAGGCATCCTAAACATGCCTGCTTCCCTTCCCGATCTTCTCCAGGTGTCCCACAGCTGTGGGGCACTTGGAGAAGATCAGGAAGGGAAGCAGGCATGTTTGCCTGGCTGCCCTGGGTCTCCCTAGCCAGCCCACCAAGGTGCACAGGCTGGGGAGACTGTGGGCAGCCTGGCAAACAAGCCCAGGGCTGGTGCCAGATTTTTTTGCACCCTAGGCAAGGCTAACTACTTGTGCACTCCCCCCACTGCTAACCAATTTTCAAAAACAGATGAATTCTAGGAAAAATTAAAAGCACATAACTTGACATTGCTAATTTATTTTTTTTAAAAATGTGACGATAAGCACACATGTAGAAAAAGCCCAGCAGGAACTCATTAGCATATTAGGCCACACCCCATGTTACCAGAAGTGTGGTCACCTAGCGACACCCACCTTTTGCTTCTTATTCTGTTTACCTTGTTTGTTGACAAAACAGTCTTTTTTAATATAGTTTTTATTACTTTTTCTCTACACACTGTGAAATAAATCATATCCAAAATCCAAATATTTGTCCAAAAAACACCATCAATTATTCCAACCATACAAAAAATTTAGACCACACATCAGCAGGATCAACCCTGTTCTCCATGTTCATTAAGTAGCTTAGTTTATCCATTTCCGCCCATTCCGCTAGTTTTTTAATTATTTCTTCTCTTCTTGGTAATACTGATGATTTCCAATATTTCGCCTGAAGTATACGTGCTGCTGTTAATACATATGTCATTAATTTTTGATCTGGTTTCTCCAAACCATCCGGTATCATGTTCAGCAAATATGACCCAGGATCCAGATCTGTGTCACACTCCATTATTTCAAAAATTAGAATCTTGACCATCAACCAAAATTTTTGTACTACTTTGCAGGACCACCACATATGGTAAAGAGTCCCAATGTTGTTTCCACATAACCAACAATTATTAGATACCGATTTAAAACATTTGCTCAATCTATCGGGTGACCAATACCAACGATAGAAGAGTTTGTAAATGTTTTCTTTATAATTTATTAATTAATTTATTAATTGTCAAAACAGTCTTGACAAAACCAATAAAAACATTATTTTCTGTCCCATCTATACAAAATCTTGCCTGAACCAATGTCTTATGTCCAACAATTATTCCCACACTGGATTGGAATCAATTCCTAAAGGTTAGGTTCCCATGGAAATCAGCTTGCTTTCCTGCAGAACTAGTACGCTGAATATGAATTTTTAGGGTTGCCAACCTACAGGTGGGGTCTGGAGATCTCCTGGAATTACAACTGAGCTCCAAACTACAGAGATCAGGTCAATGGTTGCTTTGGAAAGTGGAGTCTATGGCATTATGCCTTGCTTAGGTCCCTCCTTCCCCCAAACCTCACCCTCCTCAGGCTCCACTCCCAAATCTCCAGGGATTTCCTCAACCTGGAGTTGGCAACCCTATATCACTGGCAGAACAACCCTAGGTTTGTGGATGCACTGGACGGGAGTAATTTGTGGACTATTTTATTTAAGGTACAAAATTTTATTCAAGGTACAAGATTTCATACTACTTCTACATGCTAAAAACCTACGCTAAACTATATTATACCGAGAATACTGTTTGTAATGCTTCAAAATAAGAATATTATTATATTGAAAAGCAATGTTAAATCTTGGTATCATCTGTTAAATCTATTTTGTTGTCTAAATTAAAGCTAAAAGCTAGATAACTGGATCGCATACAGACATAGAAGTATCTAAAATCTAGGTTTAAATCATTATCTGACATAGTGCATCACGATATTAAAAAACAATTCAACATTATTTTTTCTTCGGTCCTCTTCTTTTCTTCTTTCTTTCTTCCTGAGGCTTAGGGGCCGCGGCCCCTTTTTCAGAATCCGACTGTTCTTCAAGTTCTCCACTTTCTGAGCCATTAAATCCATACATACTCTCCTGCGATTCCAGTGAGTCGTCTGACTCAATCTCTGCTTTTTTCTTCTTACGTTTTTCCAAAAAAAAAATTGCCTTTTCGATAGAGTCAATTTTATATTTCTTGGCTTTGTAGCTGAAGATCAGTCCCTCTGGAATATCCCAACGCTAAGAAATAGACTCTGATTGTAACCATGCCGTCAAGCTCCTGTAGGCTTTTCTTCTTTTTCGAATTTCAAATGGAATATCTTTTAATACTTTGATCTCTTCTTGAATCTTCAGAACTGTTCTATTCGTGGCTTTTAACACCATATCTTTTGTTGATCTTCTGGAGAACCTTATCACAATTTCACCTGGCAGGTTTTTCTTCTTTACAAATTCTGGATAAGTCCTATAGACTAAATCCATATCACTTTGTATTTTCTCCGCTTCCCAACCTGTCACAGGTGCCAATGCATCGCTTAACAGCTTTTTAATGTTCTCTCCTTTTTGTTCAGGAACATTCTGAAATTTCAAGTGAAAATTTGAGCGGTCCATTTGAAGCTTTAAAATACTGTCTCCTTGCAGAGCTTTATCTTTTTCTATTTTTTGCAATCTAGAGTCATTTTTATCAACTACTTTTTTTGACTTCCAAGAGTTCCTGCTGCAGCTTTTCTGATCTCTTTCCAGACTCAGTCATTTCTTTCTGTATAGCATCCATTTTAGTATTGAGAGTAGCCAGCTGATCCACTAGAGGTCGCAGCATCGCTGACAACACTGTATTCAGCTCTGTGGTATCACCCTTTGAACTCGGAACTGAACTTCCAACTTTAGGGGAGGGTTTTCTCCCCGCCATTCTTGCTTACTTTCTCAGTTGTTTACAGTTAGATAAGGAGTCCCAAAGAAAACAATGGCTTTTTGTTACACTAATGCCTTTGCAAAGCTCTCTTCTTTGTCTGTGCGATCCTGTCCTCCAGCACTCAGATTATGCTCTGTAGTCGCAACAAAGCCATGGGAAAGTCTCATGCCGTAAGTTACATTGAGGGGGAGGGGGGGGTTTCATCCCTCCAACCTATCCCTGCCGCTTCTACTGTTTGAGACTCACAGTTTTGCCATTGCGTATCAGGAGTTACGTTGCTTCTCTGCCTTGCATTCTCTGCTGCTTCTCGGTTACGCTTTTGTAGCCATGTGGCTTCTGCGGCAGGCGAACCTACAGGGGTAAAAAGGAGCCTCAATCCTGCGGTCGCCACCACAAGGAGAGGCTGCCTTCAGGCACCCCAGGCAGAGCCCCTTCGCTAGGGTCTCTGAGGGTCCGGACCAGTCCAGGACCCTTTCTAACCCGCCGAGAGGGGATCCCCTCTCCCGCAGATGTGGAGAGAGGCGTCCTCCATTAAGCGCATAATTTACTGGAACCAAGTTACAAGATTTCATGTGCCACTCACACTTCTTCAGATAGAACCACACTTCTTCAGATGGAAGAAGTGTGCATGCACACAAAAGCTTATACCTTGGATGAAACTTTGGACTCCAGCTTTGTTCTGCTGCTTCAGACCAACACGGCTACCCACCTGAATTATTACACTATAATATTTTTTTTAAAGTAATTATGTACCAGTAGAGTGGTTACCATGCAGAGTCTGTCCCACAGGTAAAATGATCCTGTTAACAGGTGGTCTTTAACCACATCAAAGCATCACTACCATCACAAGATCATCAATCATTGGAAGTCAACTCCTCAGGAGCAGAAATCTCTCTTATTAGGAGGTTTAAGAACATCAACTTTGCTGGCCCATTAAAGGCAGATGTCAGTCCAGTGGCAGGAGAAGAGGGACAATCATCTTCTTCAGAAACTCTGCCCACTTTTTACATTTCACAAAAGAGGCAATCTCCAAAGGGCTGCTGACCATGCTCATTTTCAGTTACAACTCTGTTTCTCTGCAGATGTCCCCCAAAGTCCCCCATGCAACAGTCAAGTTTTCTGCCAACACACACAACAATGAAGCTACTTTTTCAGATGTTTTCTCTTGCATGGCAGTTAGCACCTAACGACTTTAATACAGACTTTAGACACACATATATTTGCAAGCCATTCCCAACAAGACACAACAATGAACTAGTTATATTCAGGCTTCAAACTTACTTTTCTTAAACAGAACATGCCATGAGAAAACTAAAGAGATTCTCAAAAATTAAAGATATCATCAAAGCCAGCATTTCCTGGGCTCTCTGCTTTTTTACATCCCTCTTCTTTTCCAATATTTTTTTAAACAAAAACACAAAGAACAAAATGAAACAACAAGGAAGGAAGGAAGGAAGGAAGGAAGGAAGGAAGGAAGGAAGGAAGGAAGGAAGGAAGGAAGGAAGGAAGGAAGGAAGGAAGGAAGGAAGGAAGGGAAGGGAAAGGAAAGGAAAGGAAAGGAAGGAAGGGAGAGGGGGGAGGGGAAGGGAAGGAAAAGAGGGGAAGGGAGGGAGGAAAATGAGAGAGGAAGGAAGGAAGGGAGAAAGAGAGAGAAAAGAGAGAAAAGGGGAGGGTAAGAAAGAAAGGTGGGGAGTGTGTATGTGTGTGTGTGAGAGAGAGAGAGAGAGAGAGAGAGAGAGAGAGAAAGAAAGAAAGAAAGAAAGGAAGGAAGGAAGGAAGGAAGGAAGGAAGGAAGGAAGGAAGGAAGGGGAGGGAAAAGAGAGATAAAAGGGGGAGGGAGGAAGAGAGGGAAAAGAGCGAGAGGAAGGAAGGAAGGAAGGAAGGAAGGAAGGAAGGAAGGAAGGAAGGAAGGAAGGAAGGAAGGAAGGAAGGAAGGAAGGGGGAGAGAGAGAGAGAGAAGCAGGAACACTTTGGCAACCTTCAGCGGGGCTTCTCAGCACCTCTCTCGCGCCTGCGGGGACCCCCAAGAGGCATCTGCGACTCCCCCCAAAGCTGCCATGGTGCCTCCCTCCAGATCCTGAGCTCAGGAGTCTGCTGCTCGTGTGAACGGGAAGGACCCATCGCCCAATCTGAAATCCATTTTGAGCCATATCACTTCCAGAGCAAAAGGGGAAACCGGTGCCGGCCTGCTCTTTGCCCTTAAATGGGAAGCTCCCTTTGAGGGCAAAGAGCCAGGAGGCCAGACCTCGCACTTGATCTCTGCACAGAGATCCGGAGCGTGGGGCCCTTTCCTGCTGGCGAGGAGGGGCGGGGCAGGCTTGGACACCAGCTGGAACTCTGGTCCAGTGCGTTCCAGCCCAAAAAGAGCCCTCACGATAAGTAAAATGACAGCTTTTGGGGTTTTTTCTCAAACAGAAAACAGTTTTAGCACCCCAGTCATTTCAAACTACAAGAAAACTAGCTGGCATCCTTAACAAGCTTGATACCTTTAAAAATGCCCAATCAGAATGCAATAATGAGGGCTTCAGAAAAGTACCCCTGGATTTGACCAGAGAGCCATCAAATCCAGCATCCTGTTTCATAAAAAGAGCCAAATGAAGAGGGCACAGGGGCCAAGGCCTTCTCCTGATGTTGCCTTCCAACACTGGGATCCAGAGGCTGACTGCCTCTGAATATGGAGGCTTGCCTGAGTCAATGTGTCTAGTAACCACTGATGGATCCTCCCCTCCAGGAATCTGTCTGACCATCTTGGAAAGCCATTTATCCATCACTACCTCCACTAGAGTTGCTAACCTCCAGTCTGGGTCTGGAATCCATCTGAAGGATTCTGCAGCATTAACACTCACCTAAGATTCCTGACCTCCCCGGGCTCCTGCAGCTCCTACCAGCCACTCCACTGGACCCCAACTCTTTGCTCTTCTCCCCTGAAGCTGCTTCCTTCCCCTCTTTCTCCCCATCACTGGTCTTTTCTACCTTTGGAGAGAGGGGCTGTTTCTGCTGCTTCATTAGGGGCAGAGAGAGGGAGATTCTCTTCACTTAGAAATATGGTGGTGCACAGAAGGGATGTTAGGCAGCAGTGGAGGAGAACATTTCAATGAGATATAGGGCTGGTTTGATGAGTGTTCATGTTGCAGGACTGTTTTGCCTTGCCTGTTTTTTTTTTCTCACTTGGTGTTTTCTGCTCTCCCCCCCCCCCCCCCCCATCAGTGTTTGGAACAACCCTTCACACTAATGACTGTGTTTGCATAAAGTATGTGGAACTTGCTTTGGGGAGGGGCTTCCCTCACACTTCCAGGGAACAGAAGACCAATTAACCATTTATTTGCTGGTTGTAATGTCGAGATTTTTGCACAGGATCTTGGGAAGTTCATAGGGCAGTAAGGCAAGAAGTACTTTAAAAGTCTCCCAGTCAGTGGTGTGTGTGTGTGTCCAAAGCCTTTACAAGCACCACCAGCAGAATCAGGAAAGGACTTTGTCTACTCTACTGCTTCAAAACACACAATCTCACAGAGAGAGAGAGAGCAAGCCTACTTTTCCTCTGCAGTCACCGCTCCAAGGAAGAAGATGCATACCTTGCAAGGTAAGTGGGGCTTGCCCTTCTGGTTCCTGGCTGCAGCAGCAGCAGCAGCAAGAAGAGGCAGCACGTGCTGCCTCCAGCTCCTCCTGGCCCAACTGAGGGCTGCTGGGAGTTGGGGGCAGGGCTTAGCTGAGGGCTCTGAGAGATCCAAGCCCCTCTTTAGCCTTGCCCTTGACTCCCATGGGCTTGGGCGGGCGAGCAGGGGGGAGGCATAGCCCTGTTCCTTCCCTGAGCCTCTCCGCTATTGTGGAGAAGCCCGGGGAAGTGAGCGGGGCCATGTTTAAATGCCTTTCTTTCTCTCCCCGATGTTGAGGGGGAGAGAAAGGCAATCTAAACATGCCTGCTTCCCTTCCTGATCTTCTCCAGGCATCCCGCGGCTGCAGGGCACCTGGAGAAGATCGGGAAGGGAAGCAGGCATGTTTGCCTGGCTGCCCTGGGTTTCCCTACCCAGCTCTCCAAGGCACGCAGGCTGGGGAGACTGAGGGCAGCCAGGCAAACATGCCCCATTCCTTTCTTGAGCCTTTCCACTTTTGCAGAGAGACTCAGGGAAGGGGGGGGCATGAGTGAATGCCTTTCTCTCCCTCCTTCAGATTGGGGAGGGAAAGAAAGGCATTTTCAACTTGCCTGGGTTCCCTGCCTGCCCTTTTCTAGCTGTAACTTGTCAGCTATAGTAGGGAAGGCAGAAAGAGGCTTTTCTTTGTCAATTTCACTCTCAGCTGACTGGTGGGGAGTGAAATTGACAAGGAAATTGGGATGGGCTCCCCAGAGGGCTCCCTCTTGTGTGTAATGCGGGGAGGGCAGCATGCTCTGTAGCCACGCATGCTGAGAGGTCTTGGCTGTAGGCTTGGCCAACTCAGAAGCCAGTTGGAATGCTGTTCCAGTTCATTCCTGCCCCCCAAATATCCCTGGCCCAATTTACTTAAAACATCTTTTTAATAAATTTTTTAAATTGCTTAAATCTGATTTAGGCAACGAAAACTCTATTTATTATGCTTTTTTGTCTAAGCTGAAAAAGTATACTTAGAGCTTTAATTTCCTTTAGGGATGCTGTGAATTCACGGCAAACAAGTTTGGCATGCAAACATACCATGTTCAACTGCCATGGTTGCTCATGGGCCAAGCCTCCAATGGCCTTTCCTTACTGCCATCTACCCTGAACAGCTGCCAAACAACTCTGTGGCTGAGGAGCAGCCATGGTTTTTCAGTTTAATTCCCTTCTGCCTTGCAAGCCACTTTGGCACCTGTATAGTAGGTGACATCACTTACTTCCCTGGAGTATGGATGGCCAGGGGGTGCTGCAACTCTCTTGAAGCTGTCCAAAACTACCTGTGCATGAAATAACTTCAATTATAACATGGATTTAAATCAATACTAAATAGTAAGTCCTTTTTTTAAAAAAATATAAGGTTTAATTAATTTGCTCACTGGAGGGGGTATACAGATTAATTTGCTCACTGAAGGGGGTATACGAGGACTACCATTGGGCTGTCTTAGAATACTCATGCATGAAATATAGCCAGTACCACTGTACTGTTAGTATATAAAAAAGCAACCCAGCAAACGGGCTTGAGCTGCTTGCAATAGGCAAAGAGCTTCTCAGAAAATTGGCTTCCTGCTTGTAAAGAGTGAGCAGACTGTGAACTGAATCAGGGGGTGTTTGAACAACTCTTTTCTTTCATAGATACACAAAAACCTACCTTGTTCCTTAAGTTATTCTACCATTTAGCTATTTAAAAATGCAGTTTACCCATTTGTGGGACACCAATCTCATATTTATTTTGCTGTTTTTATTGTACCCTTTCTGCATTTCTATCATTATAAGTTGCCTTGCATGTAGCTTATTCTTCTGTAATTAGCCATCAAGTTCACTCATCACTGATCACTCGTTTACCATACTGCAGCCAAAAGCTTATGTTATAGCCTGTCTAGACCCACAGATTAAATACCATGAACCACTTGGCTCATTCTGTACCTATCCGGTCCTTCACAAGATTTCACCCAAATCCATCCCTAAGAGTTGTCCTCTACTCATACTGTATCAGTTCTGTCAGGCTCCTCTCTTCACCTAATTAGCTCCCAGGTGAGCCAATAGCTGAGCACCCTTAGTAACAGATTTTTGATGGTTAAAGAACTTTGATCCTGCCACTGCTCAACTGTCTTTTGCAGCTTCTTGTCACTCACACACTATAACTTCCTCAATCAACTCTATGAGTTAAAGGCTTTATTTCAGAAGCTCTTCTGGGTCAAAGTATTATGTGTCTTAAAATCTATACTTCAGTGATAAAACAAACTGACAGCACATCTGTTTGCCCATAATGCAATAATCACAGCATATTTGATGGTACAGCTGAGCCAACCTAATTGCTTATTTGCTGGTGTAAGTCAAGTGTACAAGAATTTTGAAAGAACATTTTTCTGCACATTTGAAATGTACTTCAGCCTTATTTTAGACACTGCAAAATATGCCTGCAATTAATGTTTCAGCAACAAGAGAAGAAAATTTCATGTGTGTGTAACTGGGATGGTTGGCTACAGTTTCATAATTCCTTTTTTTAAAAATCACTTTATATGTGTATTCTCATGTGCAAACAGAGCACTGGAGTACCAGTTCCAAGCATCTAAAGATGTTAAATGGTGTTCCATATCTGAGCAATATTGAATTTAGGAAATATCACTTAGAGTGAATTTCCACACAATGGTCTGGATCCTATGACTTGCTTCCTCTAAAGGACAATGGAAGGAGTCTTCCATTGACTTGCTTCCTCTAAAGGACAATGGGAGGAGTCTTGCTTTCAAGACTTTCTTCATCAGGCTCCTCACTTACAGGAAAGAAGCCCCCAGAACCATTATTTAAATAGCTAAAAATAATTAATTGAAGGCATGAGTTCAGGTAAAGCATGTGTGGTACATTACATTGGTTTCTAATTACTTCGGAAATTATATCCTATAGTTGTAATTGCACTCTGTTCAGTGTGAAAGAAGTGCTCTGGAAATGTTGCAGATCTCAAGATACAAAATACTTTTGAAAGCTTGTGACATCCTTGAAATCTCATATCTATTGAGACATAGTGTGGACTGGTTGCAGTGTATCCAAACCAAGCATGTTTTAATACGCCAAAGCTCTGTTCAGACTCAAGAGGCATAAAAAAAAATAAGCTGAAACCCAAGCTGACCCTGAAAAAAAGTCCAAGGTTTCAAATCTCGTAATGCTGAGACTGGCATTTACAGCATGCTACAGTCAAACTGTGTGGGGTTTGCCTTGACAGATCTCTGAAGCCTGTGTGTACTGAAGTGAGTAACATGTTTTACCATTTGTACCATGTCCCTTTGTCACTGCTCCAGAGTGCTTTTCACTCGGTTTCAAAACAAACAATCCAAATGGCATGTCAGAAGAGTATTGTGTTCATCCTCTCCTGAGTATTATTCTACAGACACTCAGCATGTCCCTTCAAGTGGCAACACAGTTGGTTTCAAAACCTTTCTCTACAGCCTGGAAAGTCCAGACCACTGTTAAGTTCCAATGCATAAACATCCACATTAGCAAGCTAATATCCCAAGACTTGCACACCATTTCATAGAACTTTGAGCACTGGGTAGCCCAGAATGGACTCATATCAGCTGGTTGTGGGGATTGTCGGGGGCAGGGGGTAGCATTTTCATTGCCAAGAAACTCATTCTTTCTTTGGTTCATGCAACAACATTATAACTGTAAAGAAAGACATGTTAGATTGGTATTTTTATTTGTTGGATAATCTGAGGGCACGTGAATGTATCTGAAAACAATAAATATATCTCAGCCATTCCCCATACTCTTAATTTGCATGTCAAAAGGTAAGAGCTTTTTTTCCTACTCAAGAGTATTTTCTGAAAACCCTTTCAAACTTTGTGAACTTGTCATTTCCCCCCAGAATTATGCTAACGATACATTTTAAAGCTTCTACTAAAATAAAATGTTAATTGTATCCTTTCTTAACATAAATACATCCTGAGGACAATGATAAAGTCTTTGAAAATGAGATTGGTCAAACCTACCTGTTAATCAAGTGTGTTAATAAATTATACACTTTTAGGAAATTCCCTCTCTTCCCTTCCACTATAATTTTGTGGTTCCTAGTAGCAGAATTCAGATTATGTATCAGTCAATGACCACAGAACTAGTCTATCCATATACTATTAGCGTCCCATGGCTGCCATCTGCGGATATCTAAATCCATGGATCAGGGCCACATGGAGGCTAAACAGATCTTTCTGAACACTTGGGGGACTCCCCAGGTGAGCAGAAAAATCTTTTAAAAATAAATTAAAGGGGAGGGGTTAAATTCCCCAAAGACATTTGCATTGTCTGCACATTGTCTGGATAAGGAGCTGGAGGACGCCAACAGCCAGGTCTTGTGACAGTGAAGGATATCAGCAGCTACGCAGCCTAGCCCAGCCATGGATGATGCTGTCTTGGTCATGGCAGCGGGAGATGGCAGTGGCTGCACTGGGCTCAGTAGCAGCAGCAGAAAATGCAAGCAGCCATCCTGTTCCTAGTAGGGACCATGGGAGACTCTGAGCTGATTACTACCTGTGCCCGGCTTTGTGCTGGGGGGGGATATCGGATTTCCCCCCATGAGTCTCTCACCCCTGCAAGTCTTCTCCCCCCACTGAGCCTTGAGGGAAATTAGCAGCAGTGGGGGGGGGGAGATTTCCCCCACGAGTATCAGTGTAGGTAGGTAGGGAGAGCAGCAAAAGTAGGGGTGAATGGGAAGGGTTAGTGAAGTGCCAAGGGTGGGGGTAGACAGGGAAAACTGCAAAGGTGGGGGTGTGAGGAGAGCCAAGGGGGGGGTAGGAGGGGAGAACAGCAAGAGTGGGGGATAGGTGGAAAGACAGCAAGGTTGGGGTATGAGTGAATGCCAGGGGGGGGTGGAGTGCCAAAGGTAGTAGGTAAATAAGGAAAGTTGCAAGTGTGGCGTGCTTAGTGGGGGGGTAGGTGGGGAGAGCTGCAGGTGTGAGGATGAGTGAAGTGCCAGGGATGGGTAGTAGGTGAAGAGATCAGCAAGGGTCAGGTAGACTGATGGAGAAAAGATGGGGGGCAAAGGAGATGGGGAAGATTGACAGATAAGAGGAATGGGAGAAAGGAGAGAAGTACGGGGTAGGTTGACATAAAGGAAAAGGGAGAAAGGGGGGAAAGGGATAGGTAAACAGAAGGGGAGGGGTAGATTGACAGAGAAAGGACGGGGAGCTAAAGAGATCGTGGTAGGCTGACAGATAAGAGGAGAGGGAGGAAGAGAGAGAAGATTGTTAGAGAAGGAGGGAGGGAAGGAAGCAAAGAGGGGGATGGGATGCACCCTCTCTGCAACTTTCATGCAGGTCCCCATTGTTCTCCTGTAATCATCACTATTCTGCAAAAGAACTTCATATTGTGAGCCAGCCAGCTGCCACCTCCTTTGAAGATGAGGAAATTGAAGAGTCAGGCCCTGCACTGGTGGAATGCTTGCCTGAGCAGCTGGATCTAGAGGCAGAGCAAGCGAAAGAAGTGTCAGGAAATGAGGGTTGCTCATTCTGGCAGAACACAAAAGAAATGGGACAGAGATCAGAGTGTCAGTCCCCACCAGCATCTTCTGAACCAGCTGAGCTCAGGAGATGTTGGGAACGTTTGACAGCTCAGGACAGAAGAAGTGCTTGGCTAATTCCACAACAGTGATCTGTCCTGAAACAGAGTCATTACAGGAGCAGGAATGACAAGCCAATAAGAACATGAGAACATAAGAAAACCCAATGTTGGATCAGGCCAATGGCCCATCCAGTCCAACATTCTGTCACACAGCGGCCAAAACCACCAGGTGTCTTCAGAAGATCCAGCAGTGGGGGCAGGAATCCCCCCCCCCCAAAACACCAAGATTACAGAGCATCACTTGCCCCAGACTGAGAGTTCCTATCTATACTTTGTGGCTAATAGCCACTGATGGACCTCTGCTCCATATGTTTATCTAATTCCCTCTTGAAGCCGTCCATGCTTGTAGCTGCCACCATCTCCTGTGGCAGTGAATTCCACATGTTAATCACTCTTTGGGTGAAGAAGTACTTCCTTTTATCTGTTCTAACCCGACTGCTCAGCAATTTCATGAAGTGCCCACGAGTTCTTGTATTGTGAGGAAGGGAGAAAAGTACTTCTTTCTCTACCTGCTCTATCCCATGCATAATCTTATAAACCTCAATCATGTCACCCCTCAGCCGTCATTTCTCCATGCTAAAGAGCCCCAAGCACTTCAACCTTTCTTCATAGGAAAAGTGTTCCAACCCTTTTATAATTTAGTTGCCCTTTTCTGCACTTTTTCCAATGCTATAATATTTTTCTTGAGGAGTGGCAACCAGAACTGTACACAGTACTCCAAATGAGATTGCACCATCGATTTATACAGGGGCATTATGATACTGGCTGATTTGTTATCTATTCCCTTCCTAATAACCCCCAGCATAGCACTGGCCTTTTTCATTGCAGTCGCACACTGTCTCGACATTTTCATTGAGTTATCTACTACAACTCCAAGATCTCTCTCTTGGTCAGTCTCACCAGTTCGGACCCCATCAATGTGTATATATAGTTATGATTTTTGGCTCCAATGTGCATCACTTTGCACTTGACAACATTAAACCCCATTTGCCACGTTGATGCCCACTCGACCATCCTCGACAGATCCCTTTGGAGTGCCTCACAATCCTCCCTGGTTCTCACCACCCTGAAGAACTTCATGTCATCTGCAAATTTAGCCACTTTACTGCTTACTCTCAACTCCAAATCATTAACAAACTAGTTAAAAAGCATTGGTCCGAGTACTGATCCCTGTGGTACCCCACTGCTTACCTCCCTCCACTGAGAAAATTGCCCATTTATACTCACTCTCTGTTTCCTTTTAAGTAGCCAGTTTTTGATCCACAAAAGGACTTGTCTTTTTATCCCATGACTATTGAGCTTACTTAGGAGCCTTTGATGAGGAACTTTATCAAAAGCTTTCTGGAAGTCAAGGTAAACAACATCTATTGGGTCCCCCTTGTCCACATGTTTGTTTACTCCCTCAAAGAACACTAACAGGTTAGTGAGACAAGATCTTCCCTTACAGAACCCATGCTGAGTCTTCCTCAATAGATTTTGTTCATCAATGTGCCTACTAATTTTTTCCTTAATGACAGTTTCCACCAACCTACCCAGTATCGACGTCATACTGACTGGGCTGTAACTTCCTGGATCTCCTCTGGAACCCTTTTTAAAGATCAGAGTGACATTCGCTACCTTCTAGTCCTCAGGAATGGAGGCAGATTTCAAGGAAAGATTACATATTTTTGTCAGGAGATCCACAAGTTCACATTTGAGTTCTTTCAGAACTCTTGGATGTATGCCATCTGGGCACGGTAATTTATTTGTTTTTAAGTTGTCTATCAGACATAGGACCTCCTCTCTTGTCACCTCAATCTGACTCAGGTCTTTCAACCCCCCTCCCAAAATCAGTGGTTCTGGAGTGGGCAGGCACTTCTCATCTTCCACAGTGAAGACAGAGGCAAAATGCATTCAGCTTCTCAGCCATTTCCCTATTATCCTTCACTACCCCTTTTACCCCTTGGTCATCCAAGGGCCTCCCTGCTTCCCTGGCTGGTTTCCTACTCCTAATGTATTTGAAGAAAGTTTTACTGTTGGTCTTTATGTTTTTTGCGATACGTTCCTCATATTCCCTTTTTGCCTGCCTGATCACAGACTTGCATTTTATTTGCCACAGCCTGTGTTCCCTTTTATCAGCCTCACTGAGACTAGCTTTCCACCTCCTAAAGGAATCCTTCTTACCTTTTACAGCTTCCATTACTTTGTTTGTTAACCATGCAGGCTTTTTTTTATACCTATTTGTGCCTTTCCTAACCCGCAGTATATATTTTCTCTGAGCCTCTAGGACTGTAATTTTAAATAGTCTCCAAGCTTCCCCAATGATTTTTACCCTTTCTACTTTTCCTTTCAGTTTTCTCCTCACATATCCTTTCATATCAGAGAAGTTACCCCTTTTAAAGTTAAAAGTGGTTGTGTCAGTCTTTACAGGCAACTCCCTATTTATACAAATGTTGAACTCAATAACATTATGGTCACTGTTCCCAAGCGGTGCAATCACTTTAACATCTCTCACCAGGTCTTGGGCATTACTTAGGACCAAATCCAGGACTGCCTCTCCCCTGGTCGGTTCTGTAACCATCTGCTCCATAGCACAGTCATTGAGAGTGTCTAGAAACTCAATCTCTTTTTCCCGACTTGAACACATATTGACCCAATCAATGTGTGGGTAGTTAAAGTCACCTATTACAACACAGTTATTTCATCTAGCCGCTATCTTGAATTCATTTATCATTTTATAATCCTCCTCTATCTTTTGATTTGGTGGGCGATAACAAACTCCCAATGTTAAGCTTTGTTTTGGGCCCACTAATTCAACCCACAGCATTTCCAGAAGTGAATCCAATTCTCCTACCCTCTCAGTCTTACTGGACTGTATACCCTCTCTGACATAAAGAGCCACCCCACCTCCAACTTTCTCCCCCCATCCTTCTGATATAATTTATAACCAGGAATCACCATATCCCACTGATTTTCCTCATCGCCCTAAGTTTCTGAAATACCCACAATGTCTATGTTTTCCCCCAACAGCATTCCAACTCCCCAATTTTACCTCGGACACTTCTAGCATTAGTATATAAACATCTATAGTTTCCCATACATATTCAGCTCACATACATGTTAAGCTTCCTCTTGCTGCCTCGAGACCTTGCCAGGCAGTCCCTATCATTTGCCACATTCTCAGAGAACAATTCTAAACCCTTTCCTTGTAGGAAAGTAACAGCTACCCCTTCATCTCTTCGAGATTAACCATCCTGAACCAGAGATTTTTCATCTCCTGTTGGCTTTCCCCCAATATTCAGTTTAAAAACTGCTCTGCCACCTTTTTGATTTTAAGCGACAGCAGCCTGGTTCCTTCCCGGGACAAGTGGAGACCGTCTCTCTTGTACAGCTCCCTCTTGTTCCAAAAAGCATCCCAATGCCTAACAAACTCAAACCCTTTCCCCCTACACCATCGCCTCATCCACGCATTGAGATTCCTGATCTGTGCCTGTCTCTCTGGCCCTGTGCATGGAACAGGTAGCACTTCCGAGTAGGCTACCTTGGAGGTCCTGGCCTTGTGTCTCCTGCCTAGCAGCCTAAATTTTTCCTCCAGGACCTCACAACTACATTTCCCCACATCGTTGGTGCCAACATGTACCACGACCACTGGCTCCTCCCCAGCACTATCTACCAGCCTATCTAAAACACACGGAATGTCTGCTACCTTCGCACCAGGCAGGCAAGTCACCATACAGTCAATACGCGGTTTCACCACCTAGCTGTCTACCTGCCTAAGGATTGAATCACCAACTACCAAGAGCCCCCCACCCTCCCTGCCCAGGGATGGTTCCTTGGGACAAAAGGATACCCATTCACCAGCTGTAGAAGCGGTCCCTTCTGAGGGCACATTCCCCTTATCCACAGCATGGTGCCCTGTTCCCTCTCGACCCTCATGCTCCCTGACAGCAGCAACACCTATGCTTTGGGGATGAGTCTGCTAATTAGGCAGATAAAAGGAATATGCTTGCCACCCCTTCTATGAGCTGACTCACTCAGTGAACAGAGTACTGCCTTGCTTGCTGCTTTGAATCCTGTCCTGCTAACCTGTGCCTGTTTTTTTTTCATCTAGAAACCCAGTGCCTGTCTTCTTTTCTGGCTTTCAAGCTTTGGATCCTGAATTCCAGACCTTCCTGTCCCCCTGCCTTTTGGTTGGAACCTTCGGCTTCTTGACTCTGTACTGGTTTGTTGACTTTGCTCTTGTCTAGTGCCTTGACTGTTTGTGATTACATCTGTGCATCCCAGAACTCCTGGGTAGAGTAAAAGTGTCAGGCTCTACCTTGAACATTTTATTTATTTATTTATTTATTAAATTAGATTTGTTAGGCCACCATTCCCTACAGGTAGGGCTCAGGGTGGCTTACAACAGAGTGATAACAAAAATCTTAAGTTTAAAACAGCATTAAAACAATTTAACAGATTAATAAACAGAAACAAAGTTCATATACCAGATGGCGGAAAAAATCAGCTCCCTTAGCCACCTTGAGGTTCATGTACAGTAAACACCACACTTGCCCTTGAATGTGATATTTTGCTGTGTACTTTGATCAGATCTGATTTTATGTTGTTCTTTTACACGTATCCAACCCAGACCCACATCAGAGCACTTCCACAGCCACAACCACAGCTACAGTCCCACATACTAGCATCTTTGCTCTGCTTATTGTTGGACGGCTGCCTCTGACTGCACCCACCACATGCAGTGAAAGGAGGGCTAGAGTATAAGAAAGATGGAGATGGACCACAGAAATGGATTCTACCCATTAATGTTTCTCAGATGTGAATCAATTAAATATACACTTCTTTTGGTGTAGCCAGTTTGTTGTAGTGGTTAAGAGCAGTGGACTCGAATCTGAAGAACTGGGTTTGATTCCCCACTCCTCCACATGCAGTCAGCTGGGTGACCTTGGGCCAGTCACAGTTCTCTCAGAGCTGTTTTGAGCAGTTCTCTCAGAGTTCTCTCACCTACCTCACAGGGTGTCTGTTGTGGGGAGAGGAAAGGAAGGAGATTGTAAGCCACTCTGAGATTTCAAGTGAAGGGTGGGGTATAAATCCAACTCTTCTCCTTCTCCTTCTCCTCCTCAAATAATAACTGAAGAAGGGGGCTATTTCTAATTCTTCTCAAAAAGTACTGTACTGTACTTTTGTACTTGAGTACTTACAGTACTCAAAAAGTACTGTAAGACTGATGCTAAAGATTTGAGCACAATATCTTAACTTATCTTTTAAAAAATATTTAAAATGTTAAGGTTTATGAGATGGTGATTTCTGCTGTTAATGGCTAAAGAGCTGAACTTTTCAACCACACTTCCAGATTTGTGTGGGTGTGTGTGTGTGCGCGCACAGTAAATTGCTTAGTCACTGATCTTTCAACAGAAAGTGCACAGTTGCAAAGAGCACCGTCAGTTTTGCATGAAAGGTCCTTGGGTCTAACCATAAATGTCAAGAGTAATTTGGAGCTAACAGAATGAAGTGACTGGCTGCCCCTGACATACCATTGTACCGCTCAGCTCTGTATGACAGTCTGTGGAGTGCACAGTGATGACCTCTGGAGGCTAATGTCATATCCTAATGTAAATGAAAGTCCAAGGAAATAACAGAAACTTTATTTCTTTTCATACTTCTAAGGTTGTATGCTTTTCATACTTCTAAGGTTATTTCTTTTCATATTTCTAAGGTTGTATGCTCCTAATAGGAGTCATTTTAAGGGCTAATTCATAAGTTACTGGACTAGTAGCTACCTTATCAATGGCAGGCAAAGACTCACACTGACCCAGCAACATCTATTTTTTTTTTTAGTTTTACACCCCACTGGGAATTTTATCCTAACTATATTAATATGTGCCATATCAGTTGAGAGCCAGGTTGGTGCAGTGGTTAAAAGCAGCAGACTCTAATTTGAAGAACCAGATTTGACTCTTCCACCTGAAGCCTGCTGGATGACCTTAAGCCAGTCACAGTTCTCTCCGAACACTCTCAGCCTCACCTACCTCACAAGGTAACTGATGTGGGGAGAGGAAGAGAAGGTGACTGTAAACTGCTTTGAGACTCCTTAGAGTAGAGAAAAGTAAGATATAAAAGGAACCATGATCTGAAAAATCAAAGAAGAGGCGAAAGGGATAGCATCTTCCCTGCAGTTCCCCAATTCCCCTTTTTTTTAACCCTTGAGGGTCTTGTGACAGCTACCCCTACATCAGCTGTTGGAGGATTTCAGGGTGTCATTGGGAGAGAGGCAATGTGGGGACTGATCCATTTCTGCCAGCAAGAATGGATTCCAACAATGGCTTTACAAGTACTTAGCCCCATCTTGGCATACTAACAGTCAATCCAGAGTTATGGTCTTCTTGGACTTGGAAGTGGACTCGGAAAGGTGTAACTCTGCTTAGAACTGGATTGTAAGGGTACCACTTCCGCACCAAGGTTCCACCTGGAGTTTTATACCCCACTGGGAATTTTCTCCTGACTATATGAGAAGGGACCGTGTCAGCTGGTATTCAGAGAAGGGTTCTCCTGTCCTGTAACTTAAGAAGTCTATTCTGCTGGACATAAATCTTGAAAGAGTTTGGTTCTGTATCTATATCCTTTTGCCATTTATATGTTATTTGATATTAAGGCCTGTAAGACCTCCTGACTTGCTGTCCCGAATCTGGCCTAGAAGATAGCTCAGACACGTCAGAAAAAGATTTACAGGATGCCCTAGCTGGCATTTTTTCTCAAGCCTATGAAATCTTATTGTCCGAGCAATCAAATTTTACTTTAGTTGGGGATACTATTCTCTAAAGAGAGATTGTTCTGTCTCTTCTTGAAGAAACTATTGTTATAAAGAAATCAAAGACTTTTCTTAGGTCATGCACTCATCAAAGGTATATTTGGGAAAGGATTGCATGAAACTGGACTAGTCATTTAAAATCTAGCTTTCTATCTAGACTAGTAGTTTTCCCTTATGACTTCAAATTAATATGTAAAGACACTGGTCAGCAGAAAGCTGACCAGGCTTCTTGCTTGAGAACATTTGTAATTTGAAATTATTGCTTTGAGTTGCTTTGTTTTTGCCAACACAAAGATGTAATTTTAATGTAGGACTTGAAAGCTGACTTGTATGGCTTTGTATCTTTGTGAGATATAAAAGTCTATAAGAAACGGGAAATACTGTGATAGTCCTTTATCTTCAAAGGACTATCTGTGTATCTGCATTCCATAAGATAAGAATTCAATGCCTGTAACTGAGACAGCCTGGAAGTCCCAACCATGAGTGGGTGCTTCACCTTTGCAGCACATGGAGCCTGAGTCTGCACACATCCCCCAAAAAGCACTAATGGCTTTTATTCACACAATTTGGTGGGCAGGTATCAAAGACAAAGGGAAGAATAATCCTAGTGAAGGACTACATGAGCCCTTGTGATAGGACAGGCTTGAAGTCCAATTATGTGAACAAACAGATGCGACTTTAAGAAAGTGACAGTTACAAGGCTCTGGTAAACAAAACATCACTATAGCATCTATAAACAAACATCACTGTCTCTTATAAAAGCAAGGAATGTATTGTATAAACAAAAATACCAATATCAGTGGTACATAGTAGTGGAATAGATTTGATGCTTGCAGTTTGTAAGTCAAAGTTACTTTTAAAATGCCTGTATGTTCTATATGTGGTTGATCAGTCCCAGAAACTCAGAGGTGATAACCTTCTGAAGGAAACAAAAAATTTGTACCACACTTTAGATTCAATTAATTTAATGGGTTTTTTTGCTGGGTGCAAATTAGACTTTAAATATTCATTGATGTAAAAATATATTTAAATTTGAATCATGGCTTTGAGAAGCATGACTTATTTCATCTAATTAAATCAACTTTCATTTCATATTTTAATGATCTAGTTATTTGTACAGCCTAAGAGAAAGACATGTAGTGATTAAAATGTGAAAGAAAGTTCCATCAGAAGAATAGGCAACCTGTGGTGAGAATGCTAATTGAGGAAGAATTTACCTGAGGAGACAGACCAAGTGGTTCATGCTTTTTTCCCCCAAAGAGACTATGTGCACTCAAGGAAATATATGTACTGTTTCTCTTGTGTACCACTAAAACACAGGTTAGGCAGCTGCTACACTCTTGAAAGACCACTGAATCAATACAGTAATCACTGGGAGAATATGAAAATACGAAGGAAGCACCCCGGCAACTAGGAAAGTAAGAACAATGAGTTGGATGCCTTGAGACATGAATTGAAGGAATTCATGGAACAGTTCACTCCCCCCGCCAGCCCCCCTGAGCCTCTTCAAAAGCTGTTTCTGAGAGTTCCTGGGAACAGAATGAGATGCATCACTGATAGGAAAACGCTTTGTAAATCACTTCCTTCCCTTCTTGCATGAGCTCCTTCTCAATCAGAAGCTTGTATAATAGAAGGGGTGGTATTTCTACCAAATTTCCTTTCTTCCTCAAAAACACAAAGTAGAAAGCTTAAGATAACCAAGCTTCTCAGCACAAATAACTGTAGGTGGAAACACCAAGCCAAGACTGTAATACAGTACTCAGGGGTCCTTTGGGGCCAGAGCGAGGTGGAGTGCCGCTCCGCCAGCTCAGGAGGGGCAGTAGGGCAGCCACGGGCTGAATCAGACTCTCTGATCTGATTTGGCCCGCTGCTGAAATTCAGTGGCAACTTTAAAAGCATCTGTAGGAGACGGGGTTTGAGGGAGAGACTCCAAATTTGCAGGGTAGCTTCTGGGAACTCTCCCCCAAATGCTCACCAAGTTTTGAGAAGATTGGACCAGGGGATCCAATTCTATGGGCCTCCAAACAGGTTGCCCCCATTCCCTCCATTGTTCTCTATGGTGGGAAAAAAGTAACGTTTTTTCCCACCTCAGAGAACAATGGAGGGGATGGGGCAACCTGTTTGGGGGCCCATAGAATTGGACCCCATGGTCCAATCTTCTTGAAACTTGGTGGGTATTTCAAGGAGAGGCCCCAGCAGCTATCCTGCAAGTTTGGAGCCTCTCCCTCAAACCCCCTTTCCTCCAGCCCCTCATATACCCTATGAGTTTTTTCCATTGATTTCAGTAGCCCATAGGGTATAATGGGGCTGAAACTGACATTCCCTTTCTGACACACTTCCGGTGATGTCAGGGGACATGGCATATGCTAATGTGTTATGCTAATGCGTTATGCTAATGAGCTCCTGCATCTCTTTTTCTACGAAAGGATCCCTGACAGTACTAAAGATGTAGTGTTAGTTCATGACAGAAACTCTGATGATGACCTTGAGATGGAGAAAGAAATAAGTTCTTGCAGTGGACAGTGTGGTGGAACAGGCTTGCTCTGACTTACAGACCCTGTTCTGCCACCCCCTCCACCGCTGCCACCACTGTCCTTTTGGGGTCTTCCTGCCAGGAGGGACAGACTCCTGACTCACCTTCTAATACTGAGGCCCTGCCTCAGGTCTCCTGCTGAGAGCCAGTTTGGTGTAGTGGTTAAGTGTGCTGACTCTAATCTGGGAGAACCGGGTTTGATTCCCCACTCCTCCACTTGCACCTGGCTGGATGACCTTGGGCAAGCCATAGCTCTGTACCAGCTGTTCTCTCGAGGACAGTTGTCTCAGAGCTCTCTCAGCCCCACCTACCTCACAGGGTGTCTGTTGTGGGGAGGGGAAGGGAAAGGAGTTTGTAAACCGCTCTGAGACTCCAAGTGAGTGAAGGGCGGGGTATAAATCTAATCTCTTCTTCTCTTCTTCTTCTTCTTCTTCTGCTACCCAGCTCCTGCTTACCACAGGGACCAAATTTCTTCTCTGGGGGGACCCCTGGAAGATTGGCAGTGGGTGCCTTGATTGCTTGCCCTTCCCCCTTCCCAGGACTCCCTTCTTACAGTAGCATGGTCTAAGGTGGTTGGGGGAACTATGTGGTCCAGAGAACACTACCAGCTTCAAAGAGTAAAATATTTATTAAAGAGAGAAAAAAGCTACAAGCATACTTTTAGCACAGCACCAGATCAGCAGCCAGAAGGACCAAGAAAAGTTGGTCATCATCTCATCCCCTGTCCCTGGTTCTCAATGTACTCCACTAGATGTTGAAACAGAGTAGGCAGTTTCAAGCTTAGAAAGTTACAAAGGGTTCTAAAAGTCTCTCATTACCTAAGGCTCTCTGCAGCCAGCAGGCCAGGCCACATGGCTGATGGCTCCTGGCCTACAGAACATTGCTCAGTAGTCTGTCCTCTTCCAAAGATCAGCACCCATAGACCAGAGCCAAAATATCCTCAAAACTCCAGATTGGGAACAATGCTATTAATTAAAATTCCGCAGGGCCTGCAAGACGGAGCTCTTCCACCAGGCCTTCGAATAGGAGCCGCCACCGGTGATACCACCCATCACATTTGACATCTGGGATGTAGCCGGCCCAGCATAGCCCAGGCATGGGGGGGGGGGGGGGGCTCGGACCTACCACTGGGTTGCCATCTGATGTTATGTTATTGGAAGCTTTTAGTAATGTAACTTATTTATTGGAATGTGTTTTAGCGGATTTTATCTGTTTTAATGTATTGTTTAGGCCTGTGTGCCCGTGTAAGCCACCCTGAGCCCGTTCGCGGGGAGGGCGGGGTATAAATTTGAATAAATAAATAAATAAATTATAGGAGGTGAGCAGTAAAATGGATAAGTTTACACATAACATCAAAATGTTCAAGATACTTGACATCCAAGGTACTTCAAGCAGTTCCGAAAGGATCTCTTAGAACTGGGTGAAAGAGCAACAGAATAACCAGTAAACCTTTTCTCCCCGTAGTATCCCTGATAACTGGCAGGATAAATTAAAGGAAGCAGCTAATATCTAACCATACAGTTCTGAAACCACCTAACTTTTCCTAAGAAGGCACAGTGATTTCTGCCAGTTCTCCCTTCTTCGTACAGTCCACTGGGCCCTGAATTTTTGTTCCTGCAGGTCAGTAGTCCCTAAAAAACAGCATGGCAGAGTTCTGCAGTGGCAGGAGAAATTTGCAAAAATTGCTACCCCTCTTAAGAAAGCTCAAGCACCTTTAAGTTCAGAATGTGGTTGGATGCAGTGTTTTTTCAAACCGTATGCAATTACTCATTACAGGAAGCAATGGCTATTAGATGACTTAATGTACATAAAATAAATCTGTGACTGTTAGCCATGAGCGGAAACAAGAGATGCTGAAAGTGGAGAAAGAGGTTTGTATACTTTTCCTGTCCTAAAAAATGTCTTAGAATTTAGGAAATCTGTGTTCGAACTGCTTCCATTACTCTGTAGCAGATATGCCTGTCTTCATCCTATGATAGTAAAATGGTAGCTGCACATTCAGAACTAAGGTGCTCCTGATCAGTGGTGTGGCCTTCATGCCTTGGTTATGGGCCTTTCCAGAGGCATCTGGCAGGCCACTGTGGAAATTTATTTGTTTTGTCTTTACCACATTTTTATCCTGCTCTAGATTCCTAGGTATCATAAATGACTATACACTGAAACAGTTGGTTACAGAGCCAATTAGAGAGGTAGTGATCTTGGACTTATGTTCTTAAAAGTAGCCTTTTAAAAGCCTGTAACTTTCAAGCACTGAATATACACATTGCAGACAATTTCTGTGAAGCTGTATTCAACAGCTGGAGCAGAATATGTGGATACCGTCAGATTGACTGGAGTACAGAATTTTGTGTTATTAGACCTTGAGCTGTTTGTTATTTCCACGGGGTATTTTGGTTTGTCATGGCTTTCTCTGTGTCAGCAGTTTCTTAGACACCTTCTTTTCCTTCTCATGAGGCAGCCATAAAACTGTTCCTGGATATTGATATAAATGAGATTAGATGTAAAACAGTGCACAAGTAGTTCTTTCTTTTTCTTTTGGAGACTGACTTTTCCATAAAAGATTTATGTGTTATTGGAGGAGGGGGTTGTTACATTGAGAGTACTGCAGATGCCCTCTTCAGTATCTCAGACAGAAAATCTGTAGCTGATAAATAAAAGCAACAGCAATTATGGTGTTCATTGAAAAGCAATGGTTGGCGTGAGGCTTAGAAGCAAGCAGGTAGACTTCGGGCAGTTTCTTCCACCCAGCATATTAACACATTGTTCATATCACATGTATTGCTAAGAAGCAAAAGCCATGCTGCAACCCTCCATTGGAGAAGATCATGAGGTACATGATACAATGCAGAGATTGCAGAGTGCTAGTGATCCATTTCCTCTCCCATATGCAATTTTAATGTGATAACTTTCAAAAGATTCACTATTTACACAAGTGTATAAGTAGAGCTAGGAGCTGCAGTGGCTCAAGTGGTTTAGATGCAGAACTGCAGACCAGAAGGTCAGTAGTTCAGCAATTCAAGACCTGAGTGCTGCATGACGGAGTGAGCTCCTATCTCTGCTCCCAGCTCCTGCCAACCTAGCTGTTCAAAAGCAAGGAATTGCAAGTAGATAAATAGGTACTGCTACAGTGGGAAGGTAACAGTATTCTGTGCATCTTGGCATCTAGTCATGTCAGCCATGTGACCACAGAAACATCTTTGGACAGTGCTGGCTCTTTGGCTTGGAAACTGAGATGAGCACCACATCCCTAGAGTTGTATTCGACTGGCTTTCAAACAAGGGAAACCTTTACCTTTATCTATAAGTAGAGCTGCCAGCTCTGGATTGGGAAATTCCTGGAGATTTGGGGGTGGAGTCTGGAGAGAGCAGGATTTCAGGAGGGGAGGGACCTCAGCAGGATGCAACACCATAAAGTCGATAACATCTATCACAGTATCTTTCTGGATCGCCTTTTGGAACTGGAACTGGGAGGTCATGTTCTGCAGTGGTTCCTACCTTGAGTGTAGGTTTCAGAGTAGGGATGGGCACAAACTGGCTCACAAACTGACATTCATGGTGAATTTTGAGCAGTTCGTGCTTTGTGAAGTCAAGTTTGTGGCAGAACAACCAGCATGAACTTTCCACGAACTTTCAAGCTGTTTGTAGAGGTGCATGCCGGTTCATGAGCAGATACATTTCCAGACAGACTGTTTCCACTCAATCAAAACATTTACAAAACTTCAAAGCAACAACTTGGAGAGCATGTAAACGAGCATTTGGGGGAGGTCCCGTGACTTTGATGTCTTGCACAGGATCTATTCTATACGCTCCTGAACTTCCTGAATGTTCACCTGTCACTGGCAGTCATTTTGACAGAAGCAGGTTCAGGAAGTTCAGGAGTGTATAGAATGGATCCTGTGCAAGATAGAGACAACAAACTGGCAGGGGATCTCCAGCTGACTCTCCTCTATTTGGTGAGAATTGGATTTACCGGGTCCGAGATATGCCCCCCCCCAAAAAAAGTGCCCCCAGGAAAGTGCTTTCTGGGAAAATGACAAACAGTCATGTTTGGTGTCTCTAGCACTCAGGTGGGGGGGGGGGATTCTACTATCTCACAAATCTCACAAATTGAACCAGTTCACGAGGCAGCTAAAAATGTGTGATGGTCCATGGTTCATGAATGGGGCATGCCATGAACCAAATCGCATTTTCCTGGTTCATACCGATCCCTATTTCAGAGTATGGGGCAGAGGGACTTCTGCTCTGCTACTTGGCCTGTGGCCTATGGGGTTCCTCAAGGGTCCATATTGTCCTTGCTTTTTTGTGTAGTGGAGCAAACAATACACACCCAGTTTTGTTTGGCAGAAGGCATCTTTATTAACAGTAACTGTAGGGTAAGTAACTTTAGAATAAGGAATAACATTACTTAACTAAGCTGTTTCTAGAAGACTAGTTCTGCAGATTCTTAGTAAGCTCTGCACTTCGGAAGGCTGCTAGCAGGGAGACTGTTGTGTGCTAAGACCATGGTCGCCTGGTCTCTCATAATGGCGACCGCCACATGGTCAGCGCACATGGTCAAAATCTACCTGAGCTTCGGCCAGGTAGAACAATAGCCAGTTGGATCCTGAGTGACCACCAATTACAAGCCTAGGTCTCCCACTGGGGGACCTATGAACTGCAACCACAGACTTAAGGTCCTATCAGGACTTGTGGGCGAGGTCGGGGCATTGTCTCCGGCCGGCATAAAAGAGGGGTCTGAGCCCGGGGTTTCTCATGTTCCATCTGACCCTCAATAAAGAGCTTTGCTATGAAATCACTACCACTCGCCTCCCGACTCCAATACTTTCCAGAGTCTAAGAAACGAAGCACTGAGTCTCTCCTGCTTGCTCTGAAATTTACTGAGATAGCCTCTTAAAGAGGTGGTACACAACACAGGTAGACTATTTAGCTGCCGCTGTAGTCTTTCCCTTTGGCTTGATTCAACTGCAGTCTCAGCAGAGGCAACCTCTTCCTCAGGTAACTCAATAATAAGATCACCACTTCCTTTCAATGAAGGAGGGTGATACTAATTGGCAGGATCATGATGGCCTCCTCCAGTTACATCTGAACCTGATGTTGGTGGGTTGATTTCCTTAAAAGGTTTCACTGAAGAATTAGGAGTCTCTGTGTGACTACAAAGTTGGTCCATGTGACGTCTCCGTAACAGTCCATCTGTGATCTGCACTTTTTTAGATGGAACCCTCTGTGAACCATTTCCATAGCTCCAATTCCATACTGGTTCCTGAGGAGAAAAGGTAGGCAGATTCCTAGATGTCAAAGCAAAACACAGTTCCTATTCTTTTTTAGACTGCAAGTTGCTTGCAATATCTGGGTGAACATGATCTAAGCATGTCCTAAGACAACATCCCATAGGCAACTCAGCTCAGCAGGGTATATATGTTGTGCCAACAGGAATCTTGCCAGTCTGGTTGTTCAGTCCCCAGAAACTATCCTTTTCAGTGCACTGAGATACAAGTCCTCCCCGCCTGTAAACATGCATTAGGGCAAGTGTCCAGAAAATGAAATAAAACCTCACATTGCAGCTTGTTAGGACTTAAGTGTTAGGGACTGACTGTGGGTCTTATAAGACCTTTTTTTTTTTTTTACTTTGTTGTTATATTGATGGCCCCGACATTCAATTCTAGCCTGATGATTCTGTGATACTGACACTGGATACATTTCTATCAATATACCACTGCAGCTCTTACATGATATCACCTTTTCTCTTAAGCTTTCACTGTGCTCTCTTGTCTGGAAGAAATAGTATATACGTTGCCACAGGCTCAAAAGGTAATGCTTGAAAGTTTCAGTATGTATTGGTTTACCACAAAGGAATTGTCACTCCTCATAGTTACTCTGAGTACATTGTTTCTGAACCAAACATGTTTTCCCCATCTCAGTACCGATAAGTCACTAGACAAACACACAGCTCCCCAGAGAGTAGATTTTTGATTCTACAGTTCCCAACTCTGAAACACTAGAGACAGGCTACTGTGTGAGCAAGCATCAGAGTGAAAATGACAGACAGACAGAGGCCATGGAAAGACCCTGATTCTGTACTGTAAAGCTTAGCTTTAAGTGACTAAGAAAGTGAAGGAAGCTAGTGAAGTGTTTATAAGGGTCATTTCTGTTTTAGAAATAGACTTCTTCATAACATCTTAAAGAGGATAATATTCCAAATCTAAGGCTCAAAAGGATATATTTAAATATATGCAAGAAATAGTTTAGTTAAGCACAACACACATCCAAGTACAGGGAACTGTATCAGAATGCCTCTGCTTCATCCGACTTCCGGCAAGACTTGCGATGATGGCGGACGCTCTCCTCCGCAACTGCGGGGAGCGCGATCCGTACCCGGCGGGAAGAAGGGGCTCTGGACTGGTGCCGAGCCCCCAGAGACCCCAGTGAGGGGGCTCTGCCTGGGGTGGCACGAAGGGGATCTCTCCCTATGGTGGCGATCGAGGGATTGAGATCCCTTTTCATCACCCCCATAGGTTCCCCCACCATGGGAGCCGTATGGCTGAAAGCGCAAATCCGTGAAGCAGCAGAGAGTGCGAAGCAATGAGGCTGGAACTGACAGTTACGCATGGAGAAAACGTGAGTCTGAAGTAAGAAAAGCAGAACAAAGCAGGAAGACGGCGGGAGAAGTGAAAACCCCCCCCTCTCCGGGACTAGCGTACTTACGAGACTCTTTACGTGGCGTTACTGCAGAAACAAAAGCCCATCCGCCATGCTAGATGGCAGCATCGCTCACTTGGAGACATAAACTTTAGAAGGACATAAGTGCTATTTGAAAATTTGCTCCTTTCGTTCGTCTTATCTATCTATAAACAAAGAGCGTAGCCGCAACAATGACGGGAAACTGAAACCTTCCCCCAAACTAGGAAGTACAGCTCCGAGTTCAAAGGTTGATACCACGGAGATGAGTGCGGTGTTCTCCTCGTTATTGCGACCTCTAGTGGACCAAATGACAGCTCTCAACGTTAAGATGGACAAAATGCAGCTAGAACTAAAAGAGTCGAATAAATCCACAGAGAAGCTGCAGCGAGAACTTCTGGAAGTAAAAACTTCAGTAAAAAACCAAGACGTAAGACTACAAAAGGCAGAGAAGGAAAAGGCCTTCCACCACGATCAGCTTTTGAAATTACAAATGGAAAGATCGATTTTTTTCCTAAGACTTCAGAATGTGCCAGAAAATACAGGAGAAGACCTTAAAAATTTGATAAGTGAAGCACTTGAACCAGTGACAGGCATGAAAGCAGAGGATATAAAAAGCGATATGGATATGGTTTACAGAGCCTATCCAGGTTACACTAAAAAGAAAAGCCTGCCTGGTGAAATTATGATAAGGTTCTCCAAAAAATCTACAAGAGACGTGGTGCTTAGGACCACAAACAAAGCAGCTCTGAAGATCCTGGGAGAAGAAGTAAAAGTGATGAAGGATATCCCATTTGAAATAAGGAAAAGAAGGAAAGCCTATGGAAAATTGACATCTTGGCTCCAGTCTGAGTCTATCATCTATCATTGGAATACTCCGGAAGGACTATGCTTCAGCATCAAAGATAAGAAGTATAAGATTGACTCTGTTCAACAAGTGAAAAAATTTCTGGAAAAAAGCAAAGAGCAGAAAACTGGGAGAGACTCAGATGGTTCACTGGCCTCGCAAGAAAGCATGTATGGATTTGATAGCTCAAAGAGTGAAGAAGAAGAAGTGTCTGACTCGGAAAAAGGAGCTGCAGCTCCAAAAGTAGTTGAGACTGTTAAGACAAGAAGAGGACGAAAGAAGAAATAGTGACTAAACTGTTTTATTAAGCATTGCACTTACGTATTACAAATTGTTTAATTAACCGTATTTCTCTAGGTGGGCGTATGTGCCAAATAGTTTTGATATTTTTTATAGTAGCAGTAACAAAGTAATTGAAATTTATCCAAGGTTCTAAATGCTTCATAAGTATATTATGTAATAAGGTAGTATTAAGCAAATGATAAAGTACTCTCTGTATAAGGTATATGTAGCTTAGATTGTAGCGTTATAGTTGTAGTTATAGGGAAAAATCAATAAAAATTTATTTAAAAAAAAATGCCTCTGCTTCATCCAAAATGAGCTACTAACACTGCTTGCACTATGAGCCTCTGTAATGGTTTCCTTTTGTTGCTTGCAAAGACATTTGGTCCAAATGCTTTAGTAATCATACTGTGCTTATATAAATTATTCCCTGTATTTATTCCCTCTTTTTGTAGGTGTGTCTTCCTTTTTCTTACCCAACCTTGGTTCTTTCCCCCTTGTTAGTTTCAAGAATCATGGAAGGAGTGAAGCAAGTAGGAGATACAGTCCTCTTTCATACTCACACTGTAAATAAAAGGACCACAACTCCCATGGGACCAAATGGATTAGTGCATTTCTAACAACTGGGAGTGTTTAACCAGTGATCATGAACCAAGCTAAAAGAAAGGTAAGCCTGGAGACAAACAGCATATCAGCACAGAAGATCCTTTCAGAAGCAGTGACTGAGTCAGTACTAGGTTTTGCTTGATGTTTCCTTGTTGTTGATGATGTCATTTTTTCAAGATCCTATTCACATAAGAACTTGTATTGAGTTCAGAACAACCAGTTACAAGGTATCCAGGGGGAGGCGTTGGTGTTTCAGAGAACTGTCATGAGAAAACAGAGAGGTTTGCTCAAATATAAAGTAAAAGTAATAGCAAATAGATAAAAATAGAGAAAGAACAAGCAGGTCACTTGTGGGGTCACTTCATTTCCCCCTGTATCCCCTTCTCCATACTGCATCCTCTTTCTCTCTCCCTGGCTGCCCGAATCATCTCCTCTTTCCCTGCTTCCTTCTCTTTCCAAATCACCAACTAACCTTTCTTTGACCCCTCCCATTTTCAGCTTTATTTATTATTAACCTCATTATACCCCACCTTTCCCCCCAACTTGAACCATTTACATCATTCTCTTCTCCTCCATTTTATCACCACAACAGCTCTAAGAGAGTGACTGGCTCAAGGTCATGCATCTATGGCATAATGGGGATTTGAACATGGGTCTCCCAGATCATAGGCTGACATTCTAACCACTGCACAGCATTAGCTTTCAGTTTTCCCTCCTTCTCTTCCACTGACAGCCTGTCCCTGGGAAAAGTCTGGCTAAGTTGAGAATTCTGAGTAGCAAATTGCTCAGGTAAGTTATATGGTGGCCACTGCTGGGCCAGGCCAACTTGTGCGGAAGCTGCTGTTGAGTTGTGAGGCATCGTCATTTGGTAGCCACCGCTGCACTGGTTATACAAACTGCATGGTAGCAGGTTGTATGGTGGTTACTGCTGGACCTCTGCTCTGAAAAGTTCTCCCTCTAGGGTAGGATTGGAGCACAGATGGTGGAGGCCAAAATAGCCCTGGAAAGGGCCCTCCCTGTGCAATTTACTGGCAGAAAGCAAGGTTCAAAGGCTGGCAATATTATTGTGGTTGCCTGGCAACCTCCACCATGGCCACTGAGTTTTCCTTTCTTAAAGGTACAGGTGCACCATCTATTACTGGGGGGGGGGAGTAAGCACCTAGTTTTTAAATTTTAATCTGGATCTTTTCTCAGGTCTATAGAAAGATCTGTCTTGTCTGTTCATGGCTGCAGTCTCCAGATTGACAGATGGGGCCATATCGAGTATTAGATATATTGACTAGGAAAGGAAATAAAGATAATATGAGAAAATATGCTTAGTACAGGGAAAGCTAAAAGAGAAAGGGTTAAGCACTGCAACAGTCAGTGTAAGGAACAGAACAAAGGAATGTAGCTCTCTGTACAGCTGAAAGTATTTAGTTGGAAGATTCAAAAGAAATGGTAATTGAGAGAAAGGAAAATTGTTATAGAAGATAAGCATAAAAGAAAAATAATAGATCTAGAACAATCAAGGGGAAAGATCAAAGTAATAAAACTTTATGACAAGGTGAGAACAAGTGCATAAAGAAGACATTCAGAAGACATTCTGCTTTTAGAGCTAAAAGCCATGTGGGTGATTTCAGGTAGAGAATGAATGTACACACACTCTGATAATGTATGGAAATCCGAGGGAAGAATCTGGGAAAGAAACAACAGGAAGGTCAACAGGCACAAATGATCAAGGTAGCCAAAGCAGAAGAGCATCGTGCATCAAGTGGTTCGACAGACGTGACAGCCCAGCCTTGGTGTTTGTGTTGTGTGGCTTTCTCTCCCTTGTGATGCCATTTACTTAAAAGCTCACTCATCCCTGCCTTCTGACATCAGTAATGTCACAACTCCTTTCACACATTACAGTGAACACAGGTTTAACCGCCATGTATGTGCCTATAACTGGAAGACACAACCATTGCACATTCACTTTTCAAATGAATTCAGGGACCAGTACATGGATAAATCAGGTCTAAAATCACACACTGAACTGTACAAGCATTGAACAGAACATGAGGATTACTCAGCACACAAATGAAGGGAAATCAAGTGTAAAGAGATTGTACATGGGTTCACTGCAACTTGCAAACTGGGCTTTAGTCCCAAAGTTACACTTGCTTGCTTTGCCCCTCCATGCAGTTGAGATAATCCTGCGTATTCAGGACAAATCATATCACATGAAGAACATCTTTACAGCATTTTCTCCTACATACATTTTAAAGTTATTTTATTTAACATGCAATGATGTTTTATTCAGTAACGTTTGTGGTGTACAAGTTAATTCTCCGAAGTTGCACATTGTTAGACTAACTACTCCATATCACTCATTCCACTCCTTGCAATAGCAAAGCCTAAACATAAAGAACGCTAGTTTCTTTATATTTGTGAGTGAGAAGTATTGTGGGAAGTCAGAAAAAAGCCAGTGCATTTAGAAGATGGCTGGAGACCCAATCATAAGTGATTCTAGCCACAGTAGATCTATTTATGAAGGGGTTTTTAGTTCCTTTTTCAGTATTAGCTCAGGATAATGCACAAAGCAAAAGCAGTAAGGATCACATAAGACCAATATGTTTTATTGTGTGTTTATCACATATATTTGATAGTGCCAATATTTATCAAATTTTGCAAGGCTCTCCAAAATGTGGTTCTTGGGCATGGGGGACTCTTGAGGGTAGAGTGGTGTATAAAATAAAGGTCTGCAATAGGAGGTGGGAATCAGCAAAAATCCTTTTCAACCCTTTTCAACAAAGATGAGTGGGGAGTGCCCATTTGCTTCTGGAAGATGACTTTGGATCCAGAACAGTTAGTGGCACTCTTCAGTGTTAAGGGAGTTTGGTAGACCAATGTCTACATCCCCAACCAGAGTCACACACAAATAGCATCAGATGCGCCAAATGAACAACAATATGTAAAAATGTGTATACTAGTAAACACATCAACAACTGAATGTGCCAGAAATTGAGCAGTTTCAGGTGGTTCCAAGATTGATCTGTGTCAGAAAGTTTTTCATCCATGAGAAAAAATTTTGCCCAAAGATACAAGTCAGCCAGTTTGTGGTAGTTGTTTGAATGGCCTTGTGTGTGTGTGTGTGTGTGTGTGTGTGTGTGTGTGTGTGTGAGAGAGAGAGAGAGAGAGAGAGAGAGAGAGAGAGAGAGAGAGAATTTTCTACTCCGACTGGCAGCAGCTCTCAAGCAGAGATCTTTCACATCACCTACAACCTGATCCTTATCTGAAAAAGCTGAGGATTGATTCTGGGACCTTCCTCATGCCAAGCAGATGCTCTTCTACAGAGCCCTCCTCTTAAGTTGTTGTTCAGAGACTGTGGACGAGTTCAGCGCTTTATTTTATAGGGGGTATGATGGAGTACTTATAGTGCTTCATATCTTCATATTCAGTCATTATACTTTCTGGTTTTATAAAGTTTTTGAGATGAACTCCGAAGATTTCAGTGATAATATACAGTTTTCAGCAAATAATAAGTTGGGGATACTCTCATGTATATACTGATGGCAATTCCTGTTGTGTGCTCAGTGGCATTACATAATACTGCTGGGGAATTATGTAATTCCACTTGAGAGTGAAAAAGAGAATTTACTTGAAGGTATACGGAAGTAAATGAAGACTGACATCTGGATCCTCAAATCATACACAATGGGTCTAACTGCTGACCAAAGCAGCTTTAATGTAGACATATGTCACATATATTATGCACACAAGTATATATTGTGAAACCAGATTTATAAGGTTGTCAGGGTTCGGGGAAAGAAAGAAAGTCCCTGTTATGACATGCGGCCTTAATATATGCAATATTGTGATGTTCTGTGAGGTGACTGGTCAGTTCTGCGTTTTCTGTACTGACCAATTCCCTTTATAAAAATAGTCTCTTTGGGTTTTGTTTTACTTCAGTAATATGTTGAGGACCACTGCTAAGTATATTTACTGTCCCCAAAGGGTCAGGCACCAAGGCTTATCCACTTCAAAACAGAATAATACTTTATTTACATAAAACCCAACAGGGGGATGGAAGATATGTACATAGGATAGTTTGTTTCCTTTCAGTTTTGAACTTTTGACTTGGCTTTCACTTAGGCTGTATGCTTAGTACTTTCAGTTCATGCACAGATATTCATCAGTCTGCTAGACAAACTTATAATCACACTGCTGTGTGGTTAGCCTTTGGCTTTGGCTCTTGGGCACCTTTGTGAGTCCCAACTGGCCACCAACCAGCTTTCCAGACTCCTGCCAGACTGTTCCTTAGCCCTCTCTTAAACCACCTTTGCCAGTTCCTTTTTTGGAGCAATGTATCTGGTGTATGGGACCACTGAGGTGTTTTTACTTTTACCACTCTGTTCACTGTCCTCTTTCTTTGAGAGGAACTCAGTGCCACGGATTGTTCAGCTCCAGTTCTCTGCTCACACTGTTATCAGGCTGTCCACACAGAGCTACAGAGGTCTGCTTCCTCCACAGAGCTCTCAGTTAGCTCGCCCCTCTCTGCTAACTCCTCTATCCACTTCTCCCAACTGTCAGCCCCAAACTCTCAGTTGTGCCCGTTAAGTGTCAGTCACGGAGTCTTCCAAGCCAAATGGCCCCCTCCTCACTCAGTCATGTGACTCCACAGTGTTCCTTGTTGACAGGCTGCTGGTCCTAGATCTTTATTTCCATCACACCTGTGTTCAGGGTTGGTGTCCCCATCTATGCACTTACTATCAAAGTAAGAAAGACCTCTGGACCTCACCTGACAGGGGAAACCCTCAGGAGCCCAGCCCAAAGCCACAGGAACTACACCTCATCCCACTGCAATGCTGGGAGCAACCAGGCAAGCTGGAAAGAGCAGCAGCAAGTGCGGGAAGGCTGTCAGGAGCAGCAGCAAAAAGGCAGCAGGCAGGAAAGGCCACAATATGGATGGCACCATGGTAGACAGGGCCGCCACTGAGCACTTGACTGGGGGGGGGGGGGGGTGAGGGCTGGCCAGAGGCCAGCACCAGGGAGCCAACAATAGCCACAGGAGATGACAAAGATGGCAGAAGTGGAGCTGAACCCAGTGCAACCAATGGCCAGCGCCTCAGAGGTCACTGGAGCTGGGAAGGCACCTTTTGAAATGCAGAGGAGGGAACAGGCTACAGTGGACTCAGGCCCACATGGCACATGGACAAGTCTCTTTGAGCTGACTTGTGGGGGAAGGGCAAGAGAGCCAAGAACCCAATCAGGCAGCTCATTGCACTGGGGGCCACCACTCAATAGGCACAGCCCGTGGAACATTGGGAGTAGTTGAGACTGGAGGGAATCCTTTAAAAAGTGAACCCTTGAAAGGCCAAGGAGGAGGGGCCAGACCTCACTTACCGTAAGTTGTCCAGGGAGAGGCAACTGGTAGGAGAGGGACCAAGATGCAGTGAAAAAACCTCTTTGCCCTTTTCTGAGGCTCTTCCAGGGCAAAACCTATAGGCATAACAGCTCCAGCCTGACACCTTGATATAAGCATATACTAAGAGAATATGTCACATTATGCAGCAATTATATTTGCAGTCAGAGCACCAATGTTACCCACAGCAAATATACAAGTGTGAAAACCTTTATATCTCATCACATGTGTGGAAGTATTAATGGCTATTAAAGTCATACATCAATTATTGACAGGGCTTTTTTTGTAGAAAAAGCCCAGCAAGAATTCATTAGCATAATAGGCCACACCCAGCATCAGAAATTCATTAGCATATTAGGCCACACCCCTCCCCCACACCCTCCTGGGCCTTTCTCCCATTTGCCCTCTGCAGTCACACACACACACATCTTGTTCCCCACTCCTCTACCCTCTCAGGTAACTCAGGAATTAATCACTTAATCACAAATTATGGTTTACACTTCTCCTTCCAAACCAGGGTTCCAAACTACATTTTAGTTCTGGTTTGGAGTTAAGAGAACAAAACCAAAGCTAGTGATTTTGGAATAATAAAAAACTATGGTTTGCCATGAAATTGTAAGTAATGGTTGTTGAATCTTGTATAAAAGGAGGAGGGAGGAAAAAGAAGCATTCTCCAGCTGGCAATGGTCCACAACCTCTCTGATTAAGATACCACAAGAATCTTTGTTGGTTTAGCTACTTCTCACAAACTAGTCTATCAATACAAGGGTTTTTTAAACCTAAATTAACTATTACAATAATTAGAAACAAGATACCGTATACAACATAATTTTCAATGTTTCATAAGTTTCAATGTTCAACAAAATGCCCACAGGATCTGCAGAAATAGCTGAGGAAGGAATTCACCCTTTATTTGCAACCTTATAAAATTATTCTGAACCCACCAAGAAGATGGCTAAATATGTCAACTTGTTAGGAACACCTTATTTCTAGGGAATGTTTAACATTCCAGTGACATCATCTACACAGAACAGCACTGAAATTTGCTAATGGGAATTTTTACAAAAGAGAAGACATTGATGATTATGATATACTGTGCACACCACTTAAACTCAACTGTCACAATCCAACCATAAATTAAGTGCTCTGAAATCAGTGGGCTTATGTACACCTATTTCTGTGCTGAACTGAGGCCATGTTCTTACTACAGATATGCAATTATCTTTAAAAATTTAAACAGTATTTAGCATAGTATTTATTTATTTATTTATTTATACTTTCGACTTCTAGGCCACTCTCCCCACTATTGCAGGCCCAGAGCGGCTAACACAACTTGGTCTCCCAAGATACATACATAAAGTAAAATTTTAAACATTAAAACATCATAAAATTATTCAAACAATATACTACGCTAAACTACAGTAACTTAGATGGCGTACCATTAGTCCCAACGTTTTACAGCCCCAGTCGCACACAGCACTCGGGCCGCATAGTTGTCTGAGCCCCTTATAGATAGTTGACATGAGGAGGGGGGAGAGAAAGGGTGGCGGCCCCTACTCATACGCCTGGCAGAAGAGCTCCATCTTGCAGGCCCTGTGGAACTGCACCAAGTCCCGCAGGGCCCTGGTCTCCTCTGGGAGCTCATTCCATCAGTGCGGGGCCACCACCGAAAAAGCTCTCCCCCTCATGGCAGTGAGCCTGGCTTCTCTGGGGCCAGGTATAACCAACTGGTGTTGGTCCCCAGACCGTACTGCTCTCTGGGGTATGTATGGGGAAAGGCAAGTCAGACCCAGACCATTTAAGGCTTTAAAGGCAAGCACCAGCACCTTGAAGTATGCTTATGCTGTCCCAGTGTTGAATTAGGCAAATATTTTTGCATCATGTCCAGTAAAAGGGATGTATGATACACACATATTCATTACATAGGAGAGAATGATTTTATATATAATAATCTGTAAAAAAAGGAGAAGTGCTAGAGAGAAAATTAAGAGTGCAGATCATGATCACTGAACATCTTAGTCAACCTGAATGTTCAATCAGACTGCTTCAAGTATGATAACAATTGATTTCCCACCTTTTCAATTACTTTTTCAAGCAAGAGTTTATCTATGGAGCCTTGTCAATATGAGATCAGAGAGTATTTGTTGTTCTGAATTAATCATAATAGCATGCAAGCACAGGATCATACATCTTAATCACCTACTTCTTGCTCCCACAAATTCACCCCACTCTTTACCCAACTAATTAAAACTGGAACAATGATCAGTTCCTTGATTTAATTTGCTACAACAGCAGATTAAATTCTTAACTATACTGGTAAGCAAGTATTTAAAGGGGGGAGGAAGAGAATTCGATCTTCCAGCTATTGTTTAAAAAGGAACTGTAAGCAGAAGAAACTAGAAGTAAAGCTTGCGAAGTGTATCTCTGACCCACACTCACTACTGCCCAAAGCAAAAAAAAAAATGCTCCGTGGCTTTGATTTTAAGTGTGGAGTTCCTGGCTCCATCTGCTCCTCTGCAGTTGCTACATGGGGAAAATAAGAGTCAGCTGGAAAGACAGGCTCTTGTGCCTCATGGCAGATGCTCTTATTCATCTGTCTCATCATTGCCTTCTCCCCACTCCACTATGCATACAACCCGGTCCCTTCCCCCACCCCCTTCCTTCTTCCTCTCAGGACCTCCGGTTTCTTTTCGAGTGGCTTGACTCTGCAGGAAAGTGAAAGATACTTCTCTCTGCCTCAGCCTAGCCCACAAATCTCAACTCAAAGGAAGTTGTGTGTCACACGGGGGGGGGGGGGGGCTCAGCCTGAGCAAGAGCAGAACTGTACACACTGACTGTAATGTAGTATGCTCTGTGTAGCAACCAGCCTGCCATGTGCTCCCAGGTAATGGCGCCCGCCGCATGGCCAGAATACATGGTCAGGCAGAGAGGGGAGCTTGAATCTGGAGGAACAATAGACATCCGGATTGAAAGCCTCCACCAATGTGGGACCTAGGTTCTCCCTGGGGAGCCAATGCGATCAAAGGCTCCTCCAGGGAACCTATGACAAACATGCGCATATGTTAAGCCCCTATCAGGTCTTTTGGGTGCGGCCGGAGGTGTGGCTCCAGCCAGCATATAATGAGGGCCCAGGAGCCCTGTAAGCATGCTTGTTCTGACCATCTACTGGGCATGCTGAATCACTCAATAAAGGCTTCATAATTTCACCGCTCCTGGTCTCCCGAGTCCAGTACTCTTCACTGACAGGGGATCAAAATGGCCACACGGGTGGGAGGGAGACAGGCTGGACGGGAAAGCCTACAAGCAGCAGGGACTTCTCGCCAAAAAAAAAAACCAGAAAGAAAAAATGCCACACACACACACTGAACTAAAAGCCATTCTACTTTAGGGTTGCCAGGGTCCTGATCCATGTGGGAGTTCCCCCACTTTTGTGAGGCCCTTTCCACCACCGGCCAGTTGGCCGGCGGGGGAAAATCCCACCCGCAACTGCCCCCAAACATGACATAATGATGTCACTTGGAAGTGATGTGATGACATCAGCAGTGACACTCTAGTTTTGGGAAAAAAACTCTATGGTAAAATGGGGTTCGAACCAATGGATCGTGGGAATGCCATCTACGTTGTTTACCTGGATTTCAATAAAACTTTTGACATGGTTCCCCATGATGTACTGATGGGCAAACTGGAGGACTGTGGACTGGACTCTAGGATATTTAGGTGGATAGAGAATTGGCTAGAGAACTGTACCTAAAGAGTAGTTGTCAATGGCATTTCATTTGATTGGAGGGAGCTAGCCAGTGGGGTACCACAGGGCTTGGTTCTGGGTACAGAACTTTTCAATATTTTTATAAATGATCTGGATGAGAGGGTGGCAGGAGTCATTAAATTTGCAGATGACACCAAATTTGCAGATGAAATCCCGGAAGATAGAGATAGAATTCAACGAGATCTGAACACATTGGAAAAGTGACTGGATGTGAATAATGTGCAGTTCAACAAGGATAAGTGCAGAGTTCTACATCTGGGTTGCAAAAATGGCAAGCATCCGTACTGGGTAGTAGTGTGTGTGAATAAAATCTTGGAGTATGGGTGGACTATTAGCTAAATATGAGCAGTCAGTGTGATGCGGTGGCAAAAAAGGCTAATGCAGTCTTGGAGTGCATCAACAGAGGCATAACATCCAGATCATAAGATGTCATAGTCCTGCTGTACACTGGCCACACCTAGAGTATTGTGTGCAGTTCTGGAGGCCTCACTTCAAAATGGATGTGGACAGAATGAAGTGGGTGCAAAAGAGAGCAATAAAGATAATCATGGGCCTGGAGACCAAGCCCTACAAGGAAAGGCTGTTCAGTCTGGAGAAGAGAAGGTTGAAGGGGGACATGATTGCTCTCTTTATTTATTTGAAAGGCTGTCACTTAGAGGTGGGCAGGGAGCTATTCTTTTTAGCAGCAAAGGACAGGGTTCGCAATAATGAGTTTAAATTACATTAAATTAAATTCCTAAATATTAAGGAAAACATTTTTAATAGTTAAGAGAAGTTCAGCAGTGGACTTGGCTGCCTAGAGAGGTGGTGAGCTCCCCTTCACTGCCAGTCTTCAAGCAGTGACTGGACAGACACTTGTCAGGGGTGCTCTAGGCTGGTCCTGCATTGAGCAGGGGATGGGACTAGATGGCCTATATGGCCCCTTCCAACTCTCATATTCTATTATTCTGTATCTTGCTCTGCTAGCAGCTTGCCTTTCTCTTTCTTTCCTTCCATTTGCCTCTTCATACGCATGCCCTTCTGGTAACAACCATTTCACTATTCCTGTGCCTAAGTGCTTTTCAGTTTTTGCTAAATAAATCTAAACCTTGTTTCTGGTTGTTTTGTGCTTACTGGTAGCCTAGCAGAGGCACTTTGAGCTTGCTTGCCTGCTATCCAGAGAAAGGTTCCTATACCATATATTCTGCTCCCCATAATTGACAAGTATATCAGTTTCCCAAGCTAGACAGGCTGTGAAAGTGGGAAGAGGTTCCACCTTTATATGGAGATTAATTTCCCCCAAATTGGTTATGGTTTCAGTTGAGTGATCCAAACCCAAGACAGAGTCCACACAGGTGTGAAGATACATGTGAAAGGGAGCACATTTGGTAAAACTATGGTAGAGGACAGACTGGCAGACTAAAGTGCAAGGGAAGCAGGTCAAAATGACCCGGGCAGAGTCATTGTGGGGCTTTCCAGTTGCACTGCATGGACTGATGTGGGACCATACCAGGGAGGAGGTGGAATGGAGTGTTCACACTGCAGGGCAGCCCCTGGCGGCAGCGCTGCGGTTGTGTACAGCTTTGGTCCGTTTCACCAACCTGTGCGTAGGTGCATGGGTGCATAGGAACATAGGCGCAGCAGCAATTGGGGCAGGATCCCATGGCTGGGAGCTATAACTGCAAGCTGGAAGCATCCCCATGGGGGGTTGTGCAGTCAAGCGCACAGCACGCATGGGAGGTTATGCTGGATCAGTGGGTTCACATTACCGGTGCCACTTGATTGCAGCTTATTTGTGTCCACACTTCCAGGAAGCGGGATCAATGTGTACCCAAACAGCTTGCCACAGCTTTCACCTGGTACTTTTAAAACACAGGATCAAAACACTTCAGGACGGGGTGAGTACGGCACGGGAACGCCAGACAGCTGTGGCTGTGTGAACCGGCCCACTTAATCTGCTTGAGAAACGTGCCTATATCAGGCCAAACTGCCAGTCTGAACTCAACCTATGTGTTTGACTACTGTCACTACTAGCTATTATGGTGATAGATCCCTTTTTTAGAAAGTAAGTTGCCACCAACAGGCCAAAAAGCAATGGGGAGGAGTTTTCAAGTAAAGCACAGGAAAGGTAACAATCCTTCTTTTCTCTGATGTATTTCCTCCAAAACTTGTCCCTGGGTAATTTCCCCTCCAACTAAGCTCAAAGGGGGGAAGGCAGCCAGAGGAGAGGTTGAAATTGGAACACAGTAGGCAGAGGAAGACACCCCCTTACCACCCATCTTTGAGCCACTGTCCTGCAGTGTGGCATTGATATGACAATGAACTAATACCAAGTTTTGCCACCAGACATGTTATTGGTCCTTTGGTCTTGAAAACAAAGGAGAATGGGAAACCTTGCTCAGTCTATGCTTTCAAAAGTCTGAGAAATAGTTTCTGGGCTATCCATACAACAGCCTTCAGGGACAATTGGGACCACACAGTAGAAAAGCCTGTGTCAGGATTAATCATGCTGTATTAATGAATAGAGCAAAACTGTATTTTAGAAAGTACGTTTCTTTTAACCAGGAGATGCAACGGGAAAAAAGAAATTCTGCATTTTGGTGTGTAGGAGGAAATCTATACAATTAAATTTTAAATGGAATTATAGCTAGCACTGAAGCTTTTGAAATTACCATCAGTAATTGCATGCCACTGTGGTGCAAATGCCTTTTAGGAAGGATGTTTGAAGAAAAGAATGGAAGTCACTCAGCCCATAAAAGGCACCAAAGTAATCAGAGCAAAGACTGGCTAGAACATATATTCAGTTTAGTGAGCTAACATGTCATGAAGACATTCTTACCACGAGAGGATGCAAATTACAATTGTGACTGTATGTGTGTGCCTGCGCAATTGTCAACATGGCCAAATCTTTGGACAGTTAAGTCCAGAGACTGAAGCCATGGACAGACAGGACAGATCTTCTTCAGATCTGAAAATGCTCTCCCAGAGGTAAACCTTAACAAAAGTAGAACCTGTAGCTTTAAGAAATGAAAAATGAATGCCTGCAGTGGTTGTTGCTAGGCAACCACACATTATTGCCAGCCTTCAGGCCTTCGTTTTTGTAAAAAAAAAAAAAAAAAAAGCAGGAGAAGGCAGAGTCCTTGCCAGGGATGCTTTGGCTTTTGAGGGAGGACTCAGCAGGATCAGGCCCAGCAGCAACCACCAGGCAACTTGGTACCACACAATTTGCATGACTCATCCAGGACCAGCTTCCTGCTAATGTTCAATAGAAGCCACCGTGTGAAGCCAGTGTGGTGTAGTGGTTAGACTAGACCCAGGTTTGAATCACCATTCTGCCATGCCATAGAAAGTCACTAAGGCTGTGGTCACACACACTAAATAATCCAATTTCAATCCACTTTCAGTGCACTTTCCAAGTGGATTTTTACTGTGTGAACTGTATATTTATGTATATACTAGGAATAAGGCCCATTGTGGAAATAAATCCAATGGGCTCTAAAAAGAGGCTCTGGGAGAGTGCCCTAGCATTGGGAACTCAGTGTCAATTTGCTGTGGTGACTTCAGCAGGGAACAAGGACACAGAGTCCACCATTTTCTCCAGAGGAACTGATCTTTGCTACCTGAAGAGCAGTCGTAATTTTGAGTGATCTCCAGCACTCACCTGGAGATTGGCAACAGTAGTTCCCTGGGAGGAAACAGCTGGTTTGGAGGGTGGAGTCAATGGCATTGTATCTGTCTGAGGTTTCACCCCTCCTCAAACCCCACCCTCTCCAGGCTCCACCCCTCAGATCCCCAGGAATTTCCCAACCTGGAATTGGCAACCCCATCTCCTTCCCAGCTAACCATCAACCTACTGTTATCTGCCCCTTTAACTGCAGCTGACTTCTGCCCTCCCTCCTGGAGATCAGTTGTAATTTTGAGTGATCTCCAGCCCTCACCTGGAGATTGGTAACAATGGTTTCCCAGGAGGAAATGGCTGGTTTGGAGGGTGAAGTCTATGGCATTGTACCTGTCTGAGGCTCTACCCCTCCTCAAACCCCACCCTCTCCAGGCTCCACCCCTCAAATCTCCAGGAATTTCCCAGCCTGGAGTTGGCAACACTATCTCCTTTCCAGCCAAGCATCAACCTACCTTTATATCTCCCTCTGACCTCAGCTTTCCATCTCCTCCTCCCTCCCTCATAGAAAGAGGTGGTAATTCTGAGTGATCTCCAGTCCCCACCTGGAGATTGGTAACAATGGTTCCCCAGGAGGGAATGGCTGGTTTAGAGAGTGGAGTCTATGGCACTGTACCTGTCTGAGGTCCCAATCCTCCTCAGAACTCACTCTCTCCAGGCTCCATCTCTCAAATCTCCAAGAATTTCCCACCTGGAGTTGGCAACACTATCTCCTTCCCAGCCAATCATCAACCTACCTTTATGCTGCCGAGATTGCATCCACTAGTTCACGCCCAGCCCAATTGTTTAGAACAATTCGGTCCTTAACAGTTCTGCCACAGGGCAGACCAAACGCTAGGGAATCGGAAATCGGCTGTGAGGCATTTGCGAACTATTTTGCAGATAAAGTCTTGTCACTCTGCCGCGACCTCCCCGCCACATTTGAAACAGTGAGTGAACTCGAGGCCCCTTGTATGTCTTCATTTCTGGGCTTAGATGGGTTTGGTCTGCTTGGCCTAGAGGAAGTTGACAGACTTCTGTGACTGTGTGCCCAACCACGTGCATTCTTGACCCGTCCCTGTCCTGGCTGATTAAAGCTGGCCACGAGGGGCTGCGAAGTGCCGCTCGGGAAATTATCAACACCTCCCTCTCTGAAGGGAGGTTCCCGGGGGCACTCAAGGAAGCAATGGTCTGCCCTCTCTTGAAAATACCACACCTAGACCCAGCTGAATTGGAGAACTATCAGCCGGTGTCCAATTTGCCCTATTTGGGCAAATTAATTGAGAGGGCAGTGGTGTTACAGTTACAGAGTTATCTGGATGATGTTTCTGTCTTAGACCCCTTCCAGTCCGGCTTTCACCTGGGATATGGGACAGAGATGGCTCTGGTCACCCTTACTGATGACTTCCGGTGACATCTGGATCGGGGTGGTGGGGTGGTGTTGCTGTTGCTTGACCTGTCGGCAGCGTTTGACACGGTAGATCATCAGCTGCTGGCCCGCCATCTTACCAATGTGGGGATACAGGGATTGGCCTTACAATGGCTCGTTTCCTTTCTCCAGGGTCGGGGACAAAGGGTGGTGCTAGGGGAGCAGCAATCCATGAGGCATTCACTTGACTGTGGTGTGCCTCAGGGGGCAGTGCTCTCCCCGATGTTGTTCAATATCTATATGCGCCCCCTTGCCCAGATTGCCCAGAGGTATGGGCTGGGGTGTCACCAGTACACTGATGACATCCAGCTCTATCTGATGTTGGGTGGCCAGTCAGACTCCAGCCCAGATCTGGACCAAACATTGCACACCGTAGCTGGTTGGCTCAGAATGAGCAGGCTGAAATTGAACCCGGCAAAGACGGAGGTCCTGTGTCTGGGTTGAGGTGGTCTGGGGTGGGGGGTCCCACTCCTGAGCTTCGACAGGGCACTGTTAGTGCCTGCGTTACAGGTAAGGAGTCTGGGAGTGCTCCTGGATCCCTCCTTGATAATGGAGGCCCAGGTAGCAGCTGCTGCCAAGTCGGCCTTCTGCCATCTTCGGCTGGCGTGGCAGTTGGTTCCCTACCTTGGTCGTGATGACCTAGCCACAGTGATCCATGTGACGATCCATGCCTCGAGGCTGGACTACTGTAATGTTCTCTACATGGGGCTGCCCCTGGTGCAAACCCGGAAGTTGCAGCTGGTGCAGAACACCACAGCCAGGCTACTGATGGGTCTCACAAGGCGGGACCATATCTAGCCTGTGCTGGCGGCACAGCCTATAGCATACCGGGTTCGCTTCAAGGTGCTGGTTCTTACCTTTAAAGCCCTATATGGCCCAGGTCCAACAAACCTGAGGGACTGCCTTTTCCCGTATATACCCTAGCGGGCACTTCGGTTTGGATCATGTCATCGACTTTGTGTCCTGGGCCCCAGGGAAGCCAGGCTCACCAAACCAGGGCCAGAGCCTTTTTGGTGGTGGCTCCAGTCTGGTGGAATGAGCTCCCGGAGGAGATCAGGGCCCTGCAGGACTTAATGCAGTTACGCAGGGCCTGCAAGACGAAGCTCTTCCGCCAGGCCTTTGACTAGGAGCCGCCACCAGTAGTATCATCCATCATGAACAACATCTGTGATGTGAGCTGGCCCTGAACGCAGCCCAGGCCCGATGGTCAAGGGGGTTCGGACCCCAACCCGATAGGAAGCCATCTGATTAGTGATGACTGGAAGCATTTTACTGTAATTTATGGTAATTTATCTGTAATTTATTGGAACTGTTTTATTATTATTGTTGATTTTAATTGTTTTATGATGTATTGGATTGGCACTTGTGCCCTTGTAAGCCGCCCTGAGCCCACTTGCAGGGGAGGGCGGGGTATAAAAAATGAAAAATAAATAAATAAATACATTTATCTGCCCCTCACTTTTTAGCTTTCCATCCCCCCACCTGCAGCCTCCACCATGCTCTGAAGCCCTGACTGCTACGTCACATTGGCTGTCATAGAGGGGCCATCTCAAGGATATAAGGACACAGAGTTCACCATTTTCTCAAGGGGAACTGATCTCTGCCATCTGGAGAGCAGTTGTAATTCTGAGCTCTGCCCCTCACCTGCAGATTGGCAACAATGGTTCCCCAGGAGGAAAAGTAGTCTTTCTCTGCAATGGGGACCAAAGCAGCTTACATCACTCCCCCTTTTGACTTACACAACAACCCTGTGAGTTAGGTTAGGCTGAAAAATCTGTGACTGATCTAAAATCACCCACTCAGCGTCTACAGCAAGAACCAGGATCTAGCAGACCCTGCTCTGAAGTGCTGACGGCTATGCATTGGGTAGCCAACCTCCAGGTGGAGTCTGAAGATCGCCAGGTATCACAACTGAACTCCAGACAACAGATCTCTCTCTCCCCCTGGAGAAAATAACTGCTTTGGATGGTGGACTCTATAGCATTCTGTTCAGCTGAGGCCTCTCCCCTCCCCAAACTCTGGCTTCCTTGGACTGGCTTTTTTAGACTGGACTCACTCCCACAATGCTCCCAGTTTTCTACCGCATTTTTCTGCACTGGCAAAGTTGAATACTTTTCTGTTATTTGCACTGTGATTCCGCGATTTCTCCTATGTGGACAGACATCTCTTGCAATGATCGCAATTAGGTCATCTAGATGTTCTTACTGCGCCTCCCCCCCCCCGCAACCGCCATTATGCACATGAGCAATCCTTCACTTACATAGAAGTGTTTATGAATGCTCAAGCACACATATATAGACCCGCGCTTGATTGCACATTGGTAGTTCATTCTTGTTTGCCATTTGGGAAAACAAACACTGCTAAAAGCAACCCTCTGCCTAAGTTTTCCATGTAGAGTGTTGTTAAAATAGTCCCCAGGGACAGTACTCTTGAAGCTGATGAGTTCCGGCACTAGTTCCAGTACTTTACTTCCTGTTTGTATGGTGGGAAAAACAACATGGCGGGAGTCAGAGGTGTCTCATGAAGAAGAGACGAGATCTTGGACCTACTCGCCCTGTGGGGTGAGCAGAGGGTCCAGGATGCTATCTGGCAGTCTCACTGCACAATGGATACCTATGAGGAAATCACAAGGGGCATGGCAGCAAGGGGCCATTGGCGGTCAGCCATTGAATGCTGGAACAAGACCAAGGGACTCCAAGCAGATTACAAGCGAGCTCTCCTACACAACAACACCTCCAGTAATGACAGGACCACCTGCCCCTACTATAATGAACTTCATAACATATTGAGAGGGGACCCAAGTGTGAAACCTTGGCGTGTGGCCACATCTATGATCTACCACCTCATGCCCCACCACCCATGCAGATAGGCCAGGAGGTCCCTTTCCCACCAGCCAAGGGCTCAGAGGAACTGTATACAGTGGTGCTGGAGCCGATTGAAGGAGGAGAGTGTTCCATCAGGCAAGGAGCTACCTCTTCATTATGCTTCTACAACAACTTTTTCCATAGGGTTTTTTGTTGAAGAGTAGAGCAGCTTCTCATTACTTTCCTATATTAAACTGGCATTTATGATAAAGTTTAGAAGTTTTGAATTAATTCACCAAATTATTTTCAAGATTAAAACTTTTTTCATAGGTTTTCTGTTGAAGAGTAGAGCATTGGTAGGGCATTTCTCAACTAACTTTTGGACATTTGCGAGTCTAATGCCTTTTGTACCCACACAATTCATAAAATCAATTGCTGAGCTCCCAAAAATGCAACAACTGGTTCCATGGCGCTCATGGGCCCCACGTTGGGAAACCAAGTCGTTGATGGGTGATCACCCTAACAAATCTTCAGTAGTTATGTGTAGACATCTATCACTCTCCCTCCCCACCTCCCCAACCCCCCTTTGCCTGGTCTCTTTTATCAGGCACCAGATTAGTGCATGGCTGTGACTCCCGTTTCTCCTGATATTTTTCAGAAGTCAATGTTATGTGGAGAGGGTGGACTCTTCATGTTATAAATCTGAATCTCCAGTTGGTATGCTTTCCATGCCGTATTATAACCTGTGCTGTCACATCTCCCATTTTTAATCTGTGGATGGGTGTGGGTGCCTCTGATTGTGCTCTGAGGTGCCATCCTTTCTAGGAAGCACCACACATTTCTCATGATTTGGAGGACTGTGGACTGTGGCGACAATAGTGCTGTCACTAGAGCCTTGATTATGTGCCAACTTTAACCTCTCCCTCTCTGTTTTCATCTAGAGTCTACTCCAGAGGAGGAGAAGGAGGTACAGCTGCCAGACATGGATGATACCAATATTGGGGGGCCCCACCCCACATGCTGGTAAGTACAGCTTTATTGATGGTAGCAGCGGTCATACCAGATATGTGATTCAATCCTGTCACTGCTGTCAGGTTTCTGTGATTTCAAGTATACAGATGTACTTCCGCTATTTCATCTGAACTGTCACTTCAACACTGTATTGCATCCCCATTTAATGACCACCAGCAGCTAGCCTTTAATGTATGTTTCCATCCATTGCAGGGCCCAGCACATCTAACCCAGATGAAGAAGAAGAGGTTTCAAACTCTGGAGAGAGAGAGAGAGATGGTGAGAATGCACCACATGTCTTTGGATTGGGAGACAAAACTGCTTTTAATTTGCAAGGACTGCTACTGCAGTGGTAGCATGGTTCTAACAAGATGCCTCCATTACATTATTCCTCATGAAGGCTACCTTATTTCCGTAGTTCTTGTCGTGGGTGACTTGTTTCCACTTTTGCACAACTGCCAACTCCCCCACTCATACCTGAAATGCTGCCACCCTCCAAGGAAAGATTGGGGAACCGAGAAGCTCATAAGCCCTCTCTTTGTAATACAGCCAGATTCCAGGTCTTGGGAGTGTTTTCTGCGCAAATGAGGGTTTTTAAAAAAAAAATTCCCACACCGCTCAGATGGTGCAGCTGTCTGAACGGCGCCTTGAGCCTTCATCGCACAATGCAAGCAGTTGGGAAAGAGACATGTGAACGTCTTCACCTGATAAAAAATGTCGCAGATAAAAATGGCAGCGTAAGTCACGGTAAGCAGTAAGTGACCGCAGCTTAAGACCTGCAAGCTGTTGCTGTTTTGCAGTTTATTAATTAGCTTTTATTTTATATTATTAAAAATGCCTTTTGATTTGGTTGTTACAGGCTGGTTTGTGTGTGATGCTGTAACAAAAATACATTGTAACAAAAAATACAATTTTAAAAGAGAACATGCTATATAAATAATGGCATGTCATACAATTGCAAGCAAACAATCCCTATATGGGTTGACTTACGTTACTGGAATGTGGAGATCTAAAGCAGTTTCTCTTCAACATGTTTTTGAGAAAGTATTGAGAGAGTTTTACAAAGCTGTAAAAGTTTCCCAAGTCAGTGTTCAGGCTTCCTTTTATGTATCTCAAATACATTCTCCCCCAAACACACAAGTTATTTGCAGCAATCCCTTCCATAGCCAGGGAACATTCTGAAGTGATTTCTCCCCACCCCACCCCAGTTCCAGTAGCTATTATTTGATTAATGAAGTGGCAGCCAGGGAGACAACCATGCCATCTTTCTTTCTTCAATCTCTCACTTGTCATCTGCCTTTGACCACTCTGCACTCTGTTCATCCATTGCCCTGTCTTTTCAGAAGTCCTGTGACGGACTCACTCCGGCTCAATAAGTACAATTATAATTTGTGAGCTGTCTGATGCCGCACTCTAGCATGCCACAAGAGAACTGTTAGTGTGAAGTGAGAACTAAATCATTGCAGGCTCCAGTGAGTCCAAAGTTTCCACCCACATAAGAGGCTGTCTCTCTGCTTGATTGACTGCTCTGGTTATCTCACCTTCCAGTCCATTTTGCTGAGAGTGGATATTTCTGACACATCTTGGTATCAAATGCAATGGGAGAATTCAGTCTTTCCGAATACAGAGAACAGCAGAATTGCCCTTAGAAGAGGTTGTCTGTTGTCTCTTCCAATGAGTTACCATCCTAGCCTTGATACCTGTAACAAGAAACTGGAGAATTGGAGTATTCTGATTTTTTAAAAAATATATTGTTTTCTAGAATAGTGGCATGAAACAAAACACAGATGTATGTTTTAAAGGCCAAATTATTCAACTGATTTCTCCCTAAGGGATCCATTTTTCCCAAACGAGAAGAAATAAATAAAAGCATATTAATATTATCTATGTCTAGGGGCTTGCAAATTTCAGAACTCTGGGAATAACAGACTTGTCAAACACTAAACAATTTTTTTATTCTCCCTAATTCCGGTGTAATGAGTACTCCTTTGTTTAATTTGCTTACTCCTTTCCTTTTGCTAAGTTCATAACTTGTTAGTCAGTCTTTGAAATATACTGGGTTCAGACATGTAGAATGATCAACTCATAGTTTATTAGTGATTACAGCAAGGAGAAAAGAAGACTGGATATCCCTGGCCGAAGCCCAGTATTTATGCCTGAAAAGGATTACACCCCAAACACACCCCACTCCCAACGATAGGCTATTTACACTCTATTGTTTCCTGATTGGTTTCCTCTAGGACCCCTGTCTCCCTACTGGCCCATTCTAGGATCCTAGCGATCTATTGTTATGCGTTCCAAGCTCAGTCCTTTTGCAAGTAAGTTCAGGCTCAATACATAATAGTCTTTATGAAAACCATATCTATTAGCATCATCTACTTCTATCCTTGTTCTTTATCTTTAAAGGAATATATTGAAGAAAAATGCTTTGAGGGTTTTTTTCCTGTGATTCCTGGGAAATACAGTTGACAACCTCCAGCTGGGGCCTAGAGATTTCCCAGAATTACTACTGATTTCCAGATGATATAAATCAGTTCCTCTGGAGAAAGTAGCTAGTTTAGAGGGTGGACTCTGTGGCTTAACCCCACTGAGATCCCTATCCTCTCCAAATTCCCACTCTGCTCGGGCTCTGACCCAAAATCTCCAACAGTTTCTCTCTCCAGAGTTGGTAACCCTGATGGGAGATTCCCACAAGGAAAGGGAACCAAGTCCATAAATAGCCCCATTCCATGTTACAGTGAATGCCTGTACATCTGTTTGTGAGAGAGAGAATTCACTTTACAACTGAAACTGAGGAGCAGTACATGGATAAAAGTGTACACTTGTACACGTGTACACTTGATTTGTCTTTATATGTTCATCGACTAATTCTCACGTTACAGTCAACACATGTGATACAAATCCCACATTTATCCAGGTACTGGTCCTCGGTTCCATATGTAAAGTGAATACACCTTGGCTGTTCCTTACAAGCAGATGTCTGCATGTACAGGCACAATGCACATGTGTTCATTGTAACATATGAACAGGGCTAGTTTGAATGTGCATTCAGTGTTACTTGTGAACAGGACTAGTGTCTTCTGTTCATGGTATGTAGGATCCAACCCACTAATTTTACTGTGCATTCAGTCAATTATATCACCACAATGAGGAAGTTACACTGGGGATTTTTTTATAGTTGTCTCACTTATGCCCTTCACCTTCTTTTCACCCAAAAGTCATGTGGAGATAACTAGCATATACAAGGGGACGGGGGTGTTCTTTCCTTTATTCCCTTAAAAGCTCATTGATTAATAAATTTTAAGCGGCAAAAAATACTTATTCCTTCTTTTTTGAATGCAAGAGCTAAAAGGACTGAAACATATTTTGAAATTGCTAAGATAAACTTAGGATCCTTATTGCTAAGCAAAAGAGCCAGGGTTTCTAGAGTATAAGGGGGCGGTTGATTAAAGCCTTAATATAATGATCCCTTATATTTTCAAAGAACCTACATTGAAGCAGGGCATAAAAAGATGTAATGATCCTATTGAGCAGGGGTCATTTAGTTAAAAAAGAGGGGCAGGAGCTCATTAGCATAACTCATTAGCATAACTTATTTGCATGTGCCACATACCCCGACATTACCGGAAGTGTATCAGAAGGCAACATCTGCCACTCAGGCTCCACCCCAAAAATCTCCAGGTATTTCCTAACTCTGAGCTGACAAGCCAGCTTTATACTTTGACTAAAGACACTTTAGGTTTCCTTTGCTGTTGCAGGGAAGCTACCCTACAACAAGCATGAAAATACGGATCAAGTTAGTATGCTTTTGCTTTTTTCCACAGCGCATCACCATATGTGCCCACTCCTGGGCTTGTTACTCCTGGAACAGCGTTCCTGCACATTCTTGCTAGAAACGACCCCCTGCTATTAAGACCACAAAGGCAAATTCTGTCAGATTAGGGCCTATTCAAAACAAGAAAGTTCTGCAATATTGTGGGGAGGGAAGTATTTTTCTTACATAATAATTTTTGTCAAATGTGAATGTTAAGTATGCTCCCAGTTAGCATTTAGGTACCTCTACTGTCCATAGGTCCAAAACATGAGAAGGGAGGGTGTAAAATGAATTCATTTAAAACATGCCTCAAGGGTCCAGGGGGTGGTAGTCCAGGTCATAAAACTGTTGCCATGAGATCGATGTCAATTCAGAAATAAAATACTTTTTTCTTTCATGAAAAAAATTTAAATATGGGCTGGAACTATGGGGAGCAGGGTTTTGTAATTTTATCACAAAGAAGATATGCTTTGATCCTGGCTCTCAGGAATCTAGGATAGTGTCAACAATAGGCTTTGAGCAAGATTAACATGACAGTCAATAAAACAGTGCCGCTTGCTCCATAATACTGTTGATATATTTTAAGATATACATTGCATATCTTAAATATTTCTACTTTGAATCTAAAATTTACAAAATTAAACAAAACTAAAAATTATGTCTATTTAAAATAATAGTCGGCAATGAAACACAAGAGCAACTGCATTTGAAAAAACACCTAAAACTGCACATTCAGCAATGGTGAGTTTCTCTGGGGAGGGTTTCACAGATCTGGCATCACAAGTGAACCTTGCCCTAAGCTGCAAAAAAATGGAACAAACCCTTAACTGGGCTCCCGCGTCCTCGGCAATGCCATGGGGCTCGGGAGCCAATTTGCCCCTGAGAAGGAGGGCAGGGCAGACAACCGGTTGCGATGCCTTGCGTCGCAATGGCGAGGGTGGGTGCCGGCCTTATAGGCAAGGACCCACCCCTGCCTTCTCAATTGCGCCTCGTGCTCGGCTGAGGGCAGGCCATTCTGCTCCGTCCAGAGCCAGTCGGGCCTGCTAACCTTGGGGGCTTGATGCTGGCGGCAGCTGCAGCACAGAGGAGGCTTCCTTTGCTGGCCCCTTGAGAGGCGCGGCAGCATGCAGTGCTTCTGTGGTGGTGGTTCTGTCGGGCTGCAGCCCAGCTGTGGGTCACAGGGCTTCAGTGTTGCGGGGCCGGCGGCCTTGCCTGTGCGGTGGTGTTTCTTCCCCTCCCTCCCCTCCGCTGGGCGCTGAGGCAGTTTGCCTCCATACGTGGGTGGTGGCAGCGCCCCCCCCCCCGTGAACCAGTTGGTGGGAATCCCCTTCCTTTGGGATTGGGCTGATCCTGGGGTGATAGGGGTTGGCTACTGAGCAGGTGTCCTTGTCAGCGCGGTGGGGCGTTTTCTCCTTCTGCTCCGCTGGGGCGCTTAGGTGATTTGTCTCTTTGCACAGGCGGTGGAAGCACCCCCCCCCCCAGGCCATGGATAGTTATCTTCTTGCCCTGGGGCATTCCCTCAGTGTGGTGGCTGGGGGGTGTTATAGGCCAGGCAGTGGTGATTGGAACTCCTCTGGCCAACAACCTTTTTTTCATTCATGTTGGGGTGGTGATTGGGGCAAGTTCCCCCCCCCCGGGTATTTATTTTTACTGAGGGTTGTGTGCTTGGGGACAGGAGCACTGGGTGTTGGAGTTCATTTGGGCTGTTATTAGGCCCATCCCACCCACCCCCTTTCCCTCCTCCCCACCTTCCAGGAGTAGCTTTCGTTTTCATTTCTTTGGTTTTTGCCAGGAGCAGCTTTCGTTTTTCTTTTCTTTGGTGGTGTGGCCCCGCCCTTATTTACTCCCCTCCTCCGGTTAGGGTGGGGTTACAGGGCCTTTGTTTTTGTTAGGGCTAGCCCCTGCAGTATAGCTATGGCCCCTAAAAAAGGCCTAGGGTCTTCTAAAGGTAAGGGGCCTGCTCCTAAGCGGCCAGTTCCACCGCCCACCCGTTTTACCAGTTCAGCCAGGATCATCTGATGACGAGGGAGACCCAGTTAATGCAGCCATTTTGGCTCATTTAGGAGCGCTTGAGCAGCAGCGAAAACAGTCCTCTGAGGCTAATGCAAGCCCCTCAAGGGCCAAGTGTGAGGCTTCTGCTCAAAGTAGTCAAGGATCAGATCTTTGTTGATGAAACACAGTTCTTTATTTCCAATTTCTACATTGGTACAGGTCCTCGGATTATTGTCAGAGATAACGCATACAATAGAAGCAGGTCTAATATACTCTCCAGCACAATTTGAATTGCCCATAGGTAACCAATCAACAAGGGGGAAAAACCGCGGGCAAAAGGTTCCTTGGCCGTTCGCTTCCCACAGGAAAGAAAGCTAGGTGTGAAGCAGTAAATTTCCCTTCCCAAACCAGACCCCTCAGATGTAACCATATTCACATAACAAATGCTTTCCCCAAGGCCTTCGCACGTTGATAAGAAATGTTCCCTGTCCTCCCCTGTCTTCCCAGCCGGGATGAATGGAATGCGGAGGCAGGAGTGTGAGAGGCCCATTGTTCCCATGCTTTGAAGTTGTCATTCTCCCGGGCAAACAGTTACATAGACCAGGCCTGGTCAAAGCCATAAACCTGGATCACATAGTATACATTCACAATGATCCAGCAAATGGCAATAGGCATGATTACATAGTGGGCATAGGAGCAACTAATAGCAATAGGCAATAGGCATGATTACAAAATGGGTACAGGAACAGGAACATATAGCATGAGATCCCAAAAATCCTTGTCTGAATCTGCAGATTCTGACACCAAGAAAGGTAAATCTAACCAGGTCTCTTCTTTTCAGGCGAAAGTCTTGGCTCGCCTGGCTATGCTGGAGGATGGTCAAGGCAGAGGGGCATCCACGTTGCAAGATGCGGGTGACCAACAGGAGGAAGGCACTCCGAGCCAGCAGCTGGAGCAGTTCAAGGACCGACGCCTGGGTCTGGTAAGTCCAGGCAATGCATAGAGGAGGCTCAAGGGTGGCCGTGGGGGTTCAGTCTCCCTGGAGCCTTGGGGATGGCATCCACTCTGGGCTCATCCCCGCCCAGAGGTAGTGAGTTATGTCCACACACTTTAGGGTGTGGGTGTGGCATTCCCCCAGCACTGTGCCAGTGCTCACAGTCTGGGTGGCCGGGGTGGTCAATACCAGCACATGGGGGACAGACATGTGAACAGGTTCCGGCTCGGGCCCTGCCCAGTGGGGATTTGGTTTTGCCCCTTGGTGACCATCTGTCCTCTGCCACCAGGGATCAAATACTAAGGGTTGATTACATAGACGTTTTCACCCTTTTATTTAGGGAATTGGAAAAGAAAGATAAGGAGGATCTTGATGAGCGGGACAAGGAGCACATTAAAAAGCGTAGGGCTGATAGGTGTTGGCTGAATTGGTACCTGGGCTTTTTGATTTATACTGGCATTATTGTCCGGTCCCAGCCATGGAGGGCTTCTTCTTTGTTGCAGTATATGGATATAATATATAAAGCTTACACTGGGTTTGTTGGATTTGGTTGGTTGGAGTACGACGAGGGTTTTCGCATGCAGGCTGCCATGAACCCATCTTTGAAGTGGGACCAGATTCACCCCCCTTGTGGCTCCAGCACGTGTCCCTGGCATGGCCTGCGCCGGGCGATCATTCAGATAGTGGCCATGTGGTTCACAGGTTGCCTGGGTTTTCTGGTGCTAAGGGAACGGCTAGCCAGGATTTTAAAAAATGCCCTCTTTGTTGGGAATTTACATCCCAAGGCATGTGCAGCAGGAAAGTGTGCTCCTTTCAGCACAAATGCCCCTTGTGTGCAGGCCTCCACCCCCTCTCAGGCTGCCCCAGGCCCAAGGCCAGATCAGGCTCATGGGGCGGTAAGCGCCCACCAGGTGGTGGTGGTCAGCAGGGTGCGGCTGACAAAGGGGCCTAGTCCCATTGATATAGCTGTTTTGGATCACATGCTTAGAAATTACCCCAGTGAGAGTGATGGACAGTATTTATTGGAAGGTTTTAGTTTTGGCTTTAGAATTCCCTATCAGGGGGACAGGAAGCCTTATTTCGCTCCTAACCTAAGGTCTTTGGTGGGGATGGAGCATGTAGTGCAGCTGAAGATAAGGAAAGAATGTGAGGAAAGCTGGGTTTGGGGGCCTTTTGCGACCCTTCCAGTTCCTAATTTATGGGTGTCCCCCTTAGGCTTGTCCCAAAGAAGGTGGTGGGTGAGTATCGACTCATCCACCACTTGTCCTACCCATATGGGGCCTCAATGAATGATGCAATACCTCATGAGCTGTGTTCCATCCGGTATACATCATTCAACCAGGCTATGAGGGTGGTACATAGCTGCAGACGGGGCGCTGAGTTGGCGAAGTGCAACATCCAGTCGGCCTTCCGCCTCCTCCCTGTCCACCCAGGGGACTTTGAGTTGTTAGGTTTTGCCTTCGAAGGGGCATTTTACATGGACAAGGCTCTCCCGATGGGATGTTCGGTGTCCTGTTCAGCGTTTGAAAAGTTTAGTTCCTTCTTAGAATGGTCCCTGCGCTTTCACACCGGCCAGCAGAGCACGGCGCACTACCTTGATGACTTTTTATTTGTTGGGTGCGCGGGTTGGCAACTGCCAATTTCTCCTCAAGTCCTTTGTTCGGCTGACAGAGGAATTGGGAGTCCCACTGGCACACAAAAAAATGGAGGGCCTTAGTCCAGTGCCGGTATTTTTAGGAATAGAGATAGATATGGAACGGCAGTTGTGTAGGCTGCCATTCGAAAAGCTTCAAGACCTGCGATGCTCTATAGCTTCAGTGTCTTCCCTTAGAAAGATTTCCTTGGTTGAGTTACAGCGTCTAGTGGGCCACCTTACCTTTGCCTGCAAAGTGGTGGCCCCGGGCAGGGCTTTTGTTTGTCGCCTTTGTGATGCCATGGCTGGCCTGCACCGGCCTCATCATAGAACCAGGGTAACTCATGGAATCCGGCAAGACCTGTTGGTGTGGCTGGAATTTTTGGAGTCCTATAACAGGGTCTCCTTTTGGCGGGAAGATTTATTGGTTGAAGCTGAGCTGCAGGTCGTTTCTGATGCAGCCGGGTCCTCCGGTTTTGGTGTTTATTTCAGGGGACATTGGTGTGCCGAAGACTGGCCAGCGGGTTGGTTCCAGGCGGGTTGGGTTAAAGACCTGACCTTTTTGGAATTCTTCCTGATTGTTGTTGCTGTTCGGTTGTGGACGTCGGACTTCACAGGGCGCACGGTTCATTTTTGGTGTGACAGTTTCAGCACAGTTCAAGTTATTAATTCATTAACTTCTAGATCGGCGTGGGTTATGGCGCTCGTTAGGGTTTTCACTTTGGTTTGTTTGAAGCTTAACATATTGTTCAAAGCACGACACGTTCCGGGAGTTAGTAATGGGGTTGCGGACGCTCTTTCCCGTAAACAGATAGAGCAGTCCCGCCAATTGGCTCCGGAAGCAGACCTCTTCCCAGTTAGGATGCCAGTGGGTTTTTGGGAGATTGGCGGGCTGAAGCAGACAGGGCACTTGGCTTAGCTCTGGCCCCATCAACCCAAAAAGCTTATAAGCGGGCAGGTCAGGATTTTGTCTCCTTTAGACGTTCAGTGGGCTTGGCACAAGTTTGGCTTATTCCTGTTTTCCACATCATTCAGTTCAGTGTTTTCCTAAAAAGGAAGGGTTTAGCTGTCAATTCTATAAGGGGCAAGCTGGCCTCCCTGGCTTTTGCCAGCAAAATCGCATGTATGATCAACATGACCTGCTGCCTCCCTGGCTTTTGCCAGCAAGGCAGCAGGTCATGTTGATCATACATGCGATTTCAGGATTAGGAAGATATTGGAAGGTTGGTCACGTGAGTACCCACCTGTGCGACATAGCACGGAGCTGCTGACCCCTGTGGTATTAAATGGCTTGCGGGCTTTATGGCCTCACCTTTGTTCTGATCCCTATGAAGCAGCCCTATTCCATGCAGCAGCATTGGTTGCCTTTTTTTGGAGTGCTTCGAGTCACCGAGCTTGTGGCCGCCTCCAAATGGGACAGCTCTGGCCATGCCCTCCGGTTGCATGATCTCTCCTTTACGGGGCAGAGGGTTAAGGTGTTGATTCACCAGTCCAAGACGGACCAGAAAGGTAAAGGTTTGGAGGTGGAGCTGGGCCAGTGCGAGGATGAGGAGCTCTGCCCTGTTTCAGCGCTCCAACACTACTTGTCTTGGTGTGGGTCTTCTGACGGCACCCTGTTTTGCCATCGTGATAGTTCTTCACTCACAAAATATCAGTGACCCAGAAGGCGCTAAAAGAGTTGGGCCTAGGGGCCTTTCATTTTGGGATGCATTCCTTCCATATCGGGGCTGCAGCTACAGCAGCTGCTATGGGTTACTCTCTGGCTGCAATTCGAGACATTGACTGTTAGCATTCTCAATGCTATAAAAGCTATGTCAGGCATTGCAAGTTTTAAATTGGTTTTATTTATGTAGTTCTCATTTCAGGTTTGAGTGTCCGGCGAGCGAGACAAAGAGTCCTGAACTGCGGCCACAGTATGTTTTTTTGAGCAGCATATCGGGCCAAGAGAACTCCTGTTGGTTCTCAGTTGGGGCTCAGTAAATGGGCTGAAGTTGAGTGGCTGGCTAGGAGAGGCTTGAGATGGCCTGGTCTCCTCACGCTACTTTTCGGGATGCGGCATTCCCCCCTCCCCCCGCATGTGTTGGTGCTCCATCTTGGTGGAAATGACCTTGGCCTGTTGAAAGGCATTGCCTTGCATTGCCTTGGTGCTTCAGGTGAAAGCTGATTTGGCTCATATCCAGGCACGATGGCCAGATACACTTTTTATCTGGTCAGCAATGTTGCCACACCATGTTTGGCATGGCTTGGGGGACCCACAGGGCCTGGATCAAGCAAGGTGAAAGGTTAATCACCAGGTAAAGAAGGCCATGGAAGGGGGTCTGGGGTGTTATTTGCCTCACCCCGAGTTACAGGTTGAGTTTGCCTGTACATGGATGATGGGGTGCACCTGTCAAACAAGGGCAATGATTTGTTTCTAGAAGACTTGTGACAAGGGATTAGGGCAGCCTTGGGCTGTTAGATGGCTGCATCAGCCAAAGCAGAGGCTTGACCTTGCAAGTGGCAGAATTATAGGGTAAGGAGAGCAGAACTGGTAAGCACTTATAGCCAATCCCCATTTGGGATGGGGGTCATCAGGAACGGCCCTCGGGTTTTAGGGTCCAGGGCTGGGAATGTGATCTCCTATGGGAACCTCCCAGGTAAGTACCCCCTGGGGTTTCAGGGCTTCGGGGGCAGGCGCCCCTGGGAGGGGACCTGTGTGCTGGGCTGCCAGTCATGGGCTGGAGCAATGGCCACAGACTGGAGCCGGTGACTTGCCCATACCAAGGCCCAGGAGGTTTGCTGAGTGACACCTGCCTGACCTGTTCTGCTCCCAATTAGTTCCCTTGCCATGGTTGTTTGATAGTTAAATAGTTAATAAAGTGGCCCTTGTTTGATACCAAACACAGTTGTCTGTCTCGTCATTCCGGATTGGGGGGCAAATAGAGGCAATATTGGAAAGTAAAGAAGGGACTACAAAGGTTCAGTGTTGATAAAAGGAAAAAAGCCTCTCTTCAAAGAAGGTATAACTAATTTATAGATTTCACTACTATAAGATGCATGACCTAATATTTCATCTGGCTGCTTGCAAAACCAATGCACAACTTCTGTCCCATTCCCTCCCCCTTTCTTCTTTCCTCTTGGTTTCTCCTCATCCTAAGGCCATTTCACACAATACAAAGCCCACCTTGACAGATCATTCACATTCTGGTTATGGCAGCCATTTAAAGAATCTTATTTCAGGCCCTTTCAGAGGTCTAGAGAACTGCAAGCTATTTTGAGCCTCAGCCATAATAAAAATGATGGCATGTAATGCTTTTAAAAACAAGCCATGAAACCCAAAAAAATAACAAGTGTCTAAATTTGAGGCTGCCTTTGATAGGGTTGCCAGTCTCTAGCTGGATATGTCCTCGGATTACGATTGATCTCCAGGTGATAGAGATCAGTTCCCCTGGAGAAAATGGCCGCTTTAGAAGGTGGATTCTCTGGCATTATGTCCTGCTAAGGTCCATCCCCTCTCCAAACCCCACCCTTTCCTGAATCCACCCCCAAATTCTCCAGGTGTTTTCCAGCTTGCAGCTGGCAACCCCACCCTTTGAGCTTCAGACCCACCCAGGCCAAATGGCATTCCTGATCCTTCCCCCCTTAGCCATGCTTCTTTCTGTGGGGGGTATGTCTATCTCACCTCATCTTAGGCTGTCTTACCAGTTTATGGCTCCAATATCCAGATTTAGGTATCCTCAAATCTGGTCAAATTGATACTTAAAATTGTGAGATTGTGCCAATAGATGTAGTCCACAACAGGTCTCCTTAAACAGAAAGTCCTTTATTTGCAGAAAAGATCTTGTTGGTCAAATACACTTCTTCTGTTAGTAATGCCCAAGCATAGTAATACAACTACAATTATACCTGATATGAAATAAGCCCCCCTCAACTTCCACCAATCAGTTGGGAGAATTATTGGCGCCCAAATATACTGGCCCACTATTCCCAAGGAAAGCGTGGTAAATTAGGTTCCCAGGCAAAGACACTGTTAGGATTTGTGGGGCGGATGTTCCCAAGGAAAATCAAGCAAAGGAGCACATAACACCTGTGAATAATATAACACAAGCAGGAGGCTTTCAGCTCAAGGCCGTGAGCTAGCGAGAAGCAAAAGAGAGATAAGAGCGAAGAAAAGCTAATGAGCAACAAGCATGCGCAGAGCTAGCAAGAAGCACATTCCTGCGGTGAGAGTCACTCCCCTGTTGCTATCTACCGTCCGGGACCTAGAGGAGTTGGTATGGAACTCAAAACAAAGGCAAAGTTAATAGACCATCAGGATGGGTGATAAAACTCTTAGCACTGGTATGTGATACTGATGCAACTGAATTATTGATAAGAACAGTCAACAGGAACCTATGGCAGTGCTAACTGACATTCTGCCCTCCCGATAAAACATCCCCTCCTCTCTCAGGTTTCAAAGGGTACAGGTTATGGAAAGGACAAATTTTAGCAGGGGCAAGCACATGAGAGGCCTCAACCCATTCATTTTCTTCAAGACCAAAGTGCAACCATTTGACAAGATAAAACAAACGTCCCCTTTTTTATTTTAGAGTCCAAAATTTGGTCGATTTCATAATGTGGCTCATTATTCTTCATCAGAGGAGGAGGAGAGGAGGAGGAGGGTCTCCATTCATTCGGCCCAGGATCTTTCTTCAAAAGGCTGTATTGGAAAACAGGAAGCACAAATTTCAATGATTTGGGGAGTTTAAGTTCAAACGTCACTTTGTTAATGCACCTGATTACTGGGAAAGGCCCCACGTATTTCCAACCCAATTTTTGACTGGGTTGGAGTCCTTTGATATTTTTAGTTGACACAGAGTCTCCAGGGGAGAGATCCCATCCTGGGGCCTTCCCCTTATCAGCATATTTCTTATTGCCTGCTTTAGCTTCTTCCAAACATCTTTGCAATTAGCGGCCAAGAATCACGCAGTGAATTCCACCAAGTAATGAAATCACTAGATCCCTCAGCCGCAGGGCTTAAGTTGGGCAACGGAACCCCTTCAAAGCCCCCAACTGCCATAAACGGAGATACTCCTGTAGATGAATGTACAGCATTGTTATAACTATATTCTGCAAAAGGTAATAGGTCCACCCATCTTGTTGAAAATTAGTGTAGCACCACAAATATTGTTCCAATATCTGATTAACTCTTTCGGTTTGGCCATCCGTCTCTGGATGATAAGCGCTGCTTAAGGCTGCTTTGACTCCCATGACTTGCAAAAGCTCCCGCCAGAAGTTGGCAATGAACTGAGCACCGTGATCGGATATTACCTTCTTTGGTATACTATGAAGCCTAATTACATGGTTAACAAAAACTTTAGCTAAAGTCTTTGCAGAAGGCAATTTCTTTAAAGAAATAAAATGAGCTTGTTTAGAAAAAGTGTCCACCACCACCACCCACACTACAGTCTTTCCTTTGCTAGAAGGCAGATCAGTTATAAAGTCCATTGAAATAACTTCCCATGGACGGCTGGGCATTTCCAATGGCTGTAATAATCCTGGGGGCTTTCCACCCCAGAATTTTCCCATCAAGCAAGTTTGGCAAGAGGAGACATAGGTAGAGACATCTCCCCTCATACGCGGCCACCAAAATTGTCTTTGTAAGAGGTTCAAAGTTTTTTAAATAACCAAAATGTCCTGATAGCTTAGACTCATGTGCTGCATGCATAACCTCTTTGCGCCACATTCTTTAAACCAGCAGCCTTCAGGACTCTGTACGAGGGAAGGCAGGGATTGGAACTCTTGGTTTTCCTCCTCAGAGTATTCTTGAGCAAATTTAATAATCCATTCAGATACTGCCAGCATCAGTCCCTTTTTGGTTTGGCTTCTAGTCTGCAACCCCCCCCCCCCCCAGTTGTTCAGGAGTGAACATAGTCTCTATCACCTCGTCATTTCGAGAATCGTGTTGGGGGAGGCGATAAGAACAGTCAACAGGAACCTATGGCAGTGCTAACTGACAGAATAGAGATTCATGATTCAATGTATATTACAATCAAGAGATCAGTCAAAAATTGAACAGAAGCTTGCACACAAATGAAAAATTAATGTACAGAGATTAAAATTCATAGCCTTTTTGTGCTGTAACTAATTATACATAACATTATTTAGAAGTTTGGAATATCTACTTCCTTATGGACAGTGTCTAGAATTTGGCCACATTAGAGGTGGTTTCATTAAAGTGGCTTACAAGGAGATATGTATAGAATTTTTTCAGATCTTCCTGGGAACTTAGGTAGAGTGGGGATGAGATATGTGGAATTTGTGTCCTTATAAAATGGATGATATAATAACACATATTCCATTGTTTTGTATTCAATTGGCAGGAGCACAGATGTTGAGGGTAGGCAATATGTAAGTATCTCACTTTCAGTAGTGCTGGGGGCAGGCAATTAAAATGGGCTAGGGTGAACTGGATACTCCAGGGTACCCCAATCTTATCAGGTCCCAGAAGCTAAAGAGGGTTGGCCTTGGTCACTACCATCAAGTAACATGGAGGCAGGCAATGGCAAACCACCTCTGAATGTCTCTTGCCTTGAAAACCCCACAGGGTCGCCATAAGTCAGCTGTGACTTGATAGCCCCAAAAAAGGGTATTTGGGGAATTGTAAAGTGAAAAGATAGTTTGCCAGCACAAAGATTGGGCTATGATTTCCTACTGCCAGATGGGGATGTGCCCAAGCTCTATCATCCTGAAGAGCTGTATCCCAGATTCGTTGTTTAAGTATTTATTTAGCTCCCAAGAACCCAAGGTGGCATATTGCTAAGGGGGAGAAGCCAAGATTTGTATTTGATTTTCAACCACATCCACCCAACCTGAGCAGTAGCTATCCAAAAGAATTAAGGGAGTTAATCCAGATGAGTTAAGGTTTAGCTTGAGCCAAAAACATATAGCGTGATACCAGCTATGAGGTTGAAGTGACACCTGCTCCAATTCTATTCTAAGAATTGCATTTGGTCCACAACGAAATTAGAATAAACAAGTAGGAACCCACAGGGAAATTGCAGAATCAACCATCCAATTCCTGCCACTTTTGCTTCTTCCCCAGTCCCCTACTTCTTCTCACACTTTTTGTATCTCTTTCTCTTAGTTTTCTGTCTTTTGTTTACCCTCCCCCAATGCCTGTTTCTCTCATTATCAGCCCCCCCAACCTGCTGTCACTTTCTCTTTCTCCATCATCCATTGCCTCTCTCCCTCCCTCTCTCTCACACACGCAGTCATTAATTTCTCTCTTTCTTTCTGCATTCCTTCCATCACACACACATACACTCACTCTCGTTACACACACACTTAATTTCTTTTTCTGCATCCCTCCCATCTCACTCTTTCTCACTTGGTTTGTCTCATGTTAGCTTCTCTCTTTCTTTCTCTTTCTCCCCCTCTCCCACTCACTGGGCCACCCTCTTACTGACTCCTGCTGTTCCCTACCTCTGCAACTCAATGGAGGGGGGCATAGTCCCCACTCCTTCCCTGACCACCAGGAGTACTGCCCCTGGCTCAGCCCCCTAGCTCTTTCTATTTCTCTCTCACCTGCTTCCAGCCCCAAACTGCCTAGCTCAAGTGGTGAAAACAGTGACTACCCCAACTCTTCCTCCAATGGTCAGGCATGACCTGCCTTCCATCTGCTGCCTCTGCTGAGTGGAGAGCAGATGAGGCCAGCTGACAGTCATGCTTTGTGTATAAGCAGAGATAGTGTTACTATGTTTTGGGTAGGAATTTAACACCCCCCTCCATTTTTGTTTGAAGTTCTCAGAATGTTCTGCAAACCTGGGGATCCCCCAAGTTTGAAAACTATCTCTTTTCTGTCAGTGTGGCTCTCATCCACAAATTTAAGTATCCACAGATAGTCACATTTGACTAACAGAATATAAGAAGATGATATGCTTTTAAAGGTGACTGGAAGATGTCAACCATATTCCAAGTACAGTAAGGGATAGGCACTGTTCACTAAAAATACACATTATCTCAGATTTAATTCATTGGGGCGTTAGCGTACACCCTACCCCCAGATAAAGTTGTATATTGCTAACAAAGGTATTTATTGCACAACAGTCTGCTGACTGCTTCAAATTCTGCTTGTTTCATTACCCATAGTGTTGAGGCCCCTCAGCACTATTGTCGCTTTGATCTGACAGCAGTGATAGCTGTGTTATATCACCCTCTCAATTTATTTATCTATCTAGTTAGTTGCTTTATTACCCATCATAGCTCTTAGGCCCAAGGCTGTTACCAGCATGTTTGAGACATAAAACATATATCAGAACCAAAAGCTAAAATAACCTCCCACTAATATCCCTGAGCCTGCATAGCAAATCCTTGCCAGTGAGGCCTTCAACCATTAAAGTCCATCCTCCTGTGAAAAATAAAGTTAATATAAAGCTCTCACAAGGACACTTAACCACTCAAGAGTCACTAGCACACTGAAAAGGGAAGTAAATGAAAATCAGCTTGTTCATGGACAGGTGAGATTTTTTAAAAAAAATAACTGACATTTGCCTGGCATTGTGAAGAGTTACCAAGCTCAGCAGCAAATTACTGAACATTCATTATTTCTTTGCTGGGCTCTTTAAATATAAGATTTATATAAGGACTAGGAATAAGGCTCGTTGTGGGAATAAATACAACGGGCTCTAGAAAGAGGCTCTGGAAGAGTGCCAAGGCCTTGGGCACTCAGCATCAATTTGCTGTGGCAACCTCAGCAGGGTATAATGACACAGAGTCCACCAGTTTTTCCAGGAGAAGATCTCTGCCATCTGAAGTGCAGTCATAGATCAGTGTGATCTCCATCCCTCCCCTGGAGATTGGCAACAATGGTTCCCCATGAGGGACTGGTTGGCTTGGAGGGTGGAGTCTATGGCATTGTACCTGTCTGAGGTCCCACCCCTCCGCCAACGTCACCATCTCCAGGCTCCAGCCCTCAAATCTCCAGGAATTTTCCACCTGGAGTTGGCAACCCTATCTGCTTCCCAGCCAATCATCAACTTAAACTTTCCATCTCCTTTCCCCCCACCCCCCCGCAGTCTCCACCGTGCTCTAAAGCCCTGGAGCACTTGGAATTCTGAGTGATCTCCAGCCCTCACCTGGAGATTGGCAACTCTTCTCCACCCACTGCCAGGTGGGTCTAACTGTCCCCTCAGTGGCCTGCTGCTGTCAGTAAAAAGACCATGGACTTTCAGCATAATCCCCTCCCCCACCCACTACCAGCTTGGCAACCTAGCTTGCTCTGATTAGGGAAATACCTGAAGATTGGGGGGGGGGGGGGATCTGTCAGTATTAGAGACTCATAAATAGTGAGCACATGCTATGCTGTCAGGTAGATCGCAGATAACAGCTTCACAGTAAGTCAGGTGACTGAGCAAGGTAGAACTGGCAGGAACAAGTCCAGACCTGCTCTGTAAGTCATGACTGCACAATGACTCAGCACCAACCTGATTGGTTAATGGGACTGGTCAAACTGTATATAGCTAATGTATAGTATGTAGTAAAAAGCTTTCCCTTCTGTATGAGTGCCTGGCGAAGCACTCTGTTGGTGGAGTTAACCAAGTCACTTGTAAATAAATGTACATACACTGTACATAGTATGATCTCATCTGTAGAAGTCTTCAAACTCTGCTGGTGCTGTTCAGCACAAAACCACATTCACAGACAGGATCCTGTGGAGGGCAGCATTGGGGGGGGGATGGAAGGACTCAGCAGGGTATAATGTCATAGGGTCTACCCTCCAAAGCAGCCATTTTCTCCAGCAGAACTGATCTCTGTCATCTGGAGATCAAATGTAACAGCAAGAGATCTACAGATCCCATCTGGAGATTGGCAACCCTAGGGGGAAAGTCAGCTGCACAGCAGGGGGTTGAAGAGAATGGTCTGATGGTCACTGGCCCACCTCATTGGCCAGCTGGGCAGCCAGCCATGGTGGAGCTAAACTGGGCAGTGGTCAGATGTGCATTTTAATCCACTGTTGCCCTGCCTCTAATTGATCCAGAGTATTTTATTACAGAGAATACTGATCAGACTCACCCCTTTTAGCACTCTTCAAAGTGCTTTTATACCATTCTTGAGCGATCAGACGCATATCAGACCCTGCAGCCGGCCATTTTTAAAAATAATTTTTCCCTCGAGCATGCCCAGAAGCACTGCTATGCCTTCTGGGATATGTAGTTCATGAGGCCATCGGCCATTTTTTAAAAGTTTATTCTGTAGGTACCCCTTCCCCAAAGCACAGGAAAAAGCTGAAGTACAGGGGTGTTTTTATTTGAAAGTTTCTATGCAGAAAACAATGTTTAGAGCAGCCCCTGTGGGAGAGGGGGAAAGAGAGAGTGGTGTGAATAAGCAGTTGTGTGGACTTCGCTAACTACTGAAAAAAATGGCGGCAGAAAAAAAAGAGCCCTGTCAGAGCTGCCTGATTGACTGGGTGATCAGACAACAGGAAATCCGGTTTGAAACCAGCTCAGGCCAAAAAGACCAGACTTTAACAGGTATCAAATAAACATGCAGTAAAGGGGGGGGGGGAATGGGACACAACTGGGACACGACAGACAGATATTGCTGTCTGATTGTGCACTTTAAATCCATCAGGGAACAGCAATGGCAACGGATCAAACTGGACTTCCGATCACAGCCCGGGAGAACGAGCCATTTCTTAGGGTTGCCATCCTCCAGGTGGGGCCTGGGGATCTTCCGCTTTTACAACTTATGTCCAGCTGACAGAGATCAGCTCCCCTGGAGAAAATGGCTGCATTGAAGGGTACAGTCTATGGCATTGTACCATGCTGAGGCCCCTCCCCTCCCCAAAGCCCACCTTCTCCTGGCCCCACTCCCAAAGTCTCCAGGTATTTTCCAACCCTGATCTGGCAACCCTTCCGTTTCTACAGTTTATTCTGACTGTAAAGGGTGGGGGAGGGGGTTATGCTGAAAGTCCATTGTCTTTTCACTGACAGAAGCAGGCCACTGAGGGGACAGTTAGACCCACCTGGCAGTGGGCAGAGGAGAAGAGTGGACCCAGCACCCAGTCAGTCCTTCCCCTTCGCTGGCTCCCTCCAGACTGAGGCCGAGACACTGGCCAGTGGCTCTGTGGGTGGGACTGAGGCAAAGCAGCGAGAGAATGCAGCCAGTGGCCAGGGACCCCCTTTTGAGTGGCAGTCCTTCCAGCCAACTGATTTTGGTGCCCCATGGAATCTTGCCGCTTGAAAACAGCTTTATTATATTGGAAAGATACTCAATCTCACATTGAGCAAACTGCAAAAATTCTGTCGCCGTCCCCCCCAATCTGCAGACCAGCTCTCCAAATTTCCAGATATCTACCCTTTCTTGACTCTGCTGTCACTATGGAATTTAGTTGTATATACAGAATAAGAGACTATCTCCTCATAGTTTAAAGCCATCTCTAATAGTCCATGTGAAAGAAACAATTCGAGTGCTTTCTGTGATGTTTTCTCATTGGCAACCTTCTCAAATATAGCAGTGATATACATGAGAGCTCCCTAGATGTGGTTTCCCCATTGACTTCAATAGAATAGAAAACACCATGCATATATGAGATATATTTTAATGGCTTGTTTTAGTTGTTTGCCTTAATAACTTCTTTCATTTTTATATTGATAACTTATGATGATTTCATGGTGTAACCTGCCTTGAGTAGGACTCTGGATAGGCAGCATTAAAATTTTCTAAATAAATAAGCAAACAGAATATGCCTTGACCTGGATAGCCCAGGCAAGCCTGATCTCTCAGAAGCTACACAGGGCCAACCCTGGCAAGTACTTGGATGCGAGACCTCCAAGGAATACCAGGGCCGGACACATGAGCAGGCAATAGTAAGCCATCTCTCTGAAACACCCAAGCCCCACTAGGGATCACCACAAGTCAACCATGACTTCCAGGCGCACATACACATGCAAAAAAAAAAATACTCACAAAGAATAAACAGAATACATCAGGAACACAGATCATAGATCTAAATTTTTTAATTGATTTCCCCATTTAATTTGCCTTGCTTATTTGGGTTTTACATGTGTTGTTTTTGTTTATTTGTATCATGCCTTTCTTTTTCAAAACTCAAGGCAGAGAAGAAAGCAATATCAAATGCAAACTGGTAAAATGAGCCTTGCTCCCACCCTACCTACAGAATGCTTGGCAGGTGACAGAGTCTGAAAGAAGAGAAATAGGAAGCAGCGTATCAATGAAGTTTATAGGGGGGTTGGATCCAGATTAAAATTTTGATTGGCAAAATGGAACTTTTCTAACTTCCCCTTCGCAGGGTCGCACACTGATTTTTGGCTGTTCCTGTGGGATAGGAAGTTTTTGGGAATAATATGAAGGGGGTCTGCAGCAGGAAGGGGGGGAAATCAGTGGAAATTGCCACTTTATCCTGAGTGTATATCTATGGCTGAAGACAGACTGGCAATCTAGGGCGGGAGAGCTACACTTGTAAAGCAGGGGAAGGTAGCCTGTTCAAACAGCCGCAGCTGTTACCCGGCTCCCTTCCATGCTTACCCATTTTCCAGCCGCTTCCCTTCTGCATTAGAAGGACACCGGGAGAAACTGGTGTCCAGAGGCCATCTGCCACTTGCTTCCCGCTTCGGTGCAGTGTGAACCGGAAGAAGGCAGGATTCAAGCGGAGGTGGTGGTGTGAACGTGCCATCGCAGAGATATGCGCATGAGCGCATGAGCACTCATACACCTATATGCACCCATGCCCCAATACAGGAGGTGGGGAGATTTTAAATTTCTAGACTGCTGATGCAGCCATGCACCTATGCGCATAGGCGCACATACACATATTGCCGAAACGGCCCTGCCATGAGCTGTGAAGACCAGCCCACCCGGGGCCTCTCCACAGCAGTCTGAACGCTCCGGTCTGGTATGCTAACGCAGAAGTCTGGCCAGTGTGAATGGCCAGCCCCGGAGCAGTTTTCCCCTGCAACTTTCCTCCCACTCCAGATTGCCAGTCTGTCTTCAGCCTATGGCTGTAATCAGACACGCAGTTTAATCCGTTGCTGTTGCTGTTCCCTTATGGATTTAAAGTGCATGATCAGACAGCAACATCTGTCTGTCATGCCCCAGTCATCTGAGTCCCCCCCCCCTGCTGCAATTTTCTTTGATACCTGAGAAAGTTGATCTGAGCTGGTTCCAAAATGGATTTCCTGTTGTCTGATTGCTCCGTTGTGCACCCAAGCCATCTGGCAGGTCTGACTGGTCTCTTGTTTTCCAACTGCCATTTTTTTTTACTTGTTAGCAAAGTGGGCTTAACTGCATATTCACACAGCTCTCTCTCTCTCCCCCTCTCCCACAGGGGCGGCTCTAAACTTTGTTTTCTTCATAAGAACTCTCAAAGAAAGATGCCCTGTACTGCAGCTTTTTTCTGAGGTTTGGGGAATGGGTAAATTTAAAAGTTTAGAGATGGAGGACAACATGTCCCAGCAGGCTGATCAGACTCTCTGTCTACTGCCGTCTGATCACTCAAGCACAGGTAAAAGGGCATTGAAGTGTGCTAAAAGGGTTTCTGTGTTATATGATCAGGTTTCTGAATTATAAAATAACTTGGCTCAATTAGAGGTGGGGCAACAGGGGATCAAACTGCCCATCTGATCACAGCCATCATCTATGTTTAGGCACAAAGTAAAAACTATTTTATTATCTTGGGCTTTCATTTCATTTTCATTTCATTTATTATTATTTATTCATTTCATTTATTATTTCATTTCATGTATTATCTTGGGCTTTCATTAAACTTTACTAAATTTGTTGCTGTTGTACTCAAAGGTTCTGAGAACTTTGGCATGAATGTAACTGTCAGTCAGCAAGATCAGATTCTTCATATACACTTAAGTCAAGTCCTTCACCAGACCACCTAGATGTTTCGTTACGCAATGAGCATGAACACTGTGCTTTACATCCATGCAGTGTTACAAGGTTATGGCCTGGCCATGTCTTGGTAAATAAGCTACATTTCTAACTTAAATTGTGCATGTATTTAATATATGTATTTAAAGGTATATTAAAAACAGAGACAGGTATTCTTTTTGACAATATAGCAGTCATCACCCTGTACAAGTAATAGTTTACCCTATAGTTCTTATCTATGTATTACACACACACAAAATGTGCATTCTGATATTAATAGAAGGGGAGCATTTTGGACATATACTTTGGATATTATGCAGCCTAGGGGGCTGAAGCACCAGTTGGATTTATGTCCCTCTGAATTGTTTTTAGCCCTCTAAGATGTAACTAGCTCTCCTGAAAATTGCATGAGTCAGCAGTCAGCTAACAGTTGTAATCTTAAAGTATGTGCAAAGAGAAAACTTGTGATTTAGAGCTCTGAACCTTAATGGTAACTATGTGGCTTTGAATCCTGTTTGCTTGTTACTTGTTAACATTTTATTTGTTAATGAGTGTGTGGGGGGGGCGTTATTCCATTGGATATTTATCATGTTTTTCATGGTCTACCTAAAATTATCAGATTAATTAATTTATAGCATTCAATGTCGTGGATAGTAATAAAGGATGTTTGCGGTCCTCCCCCAGGCCACCTCATCAGACAAACAAGGCCAGTGGTTGGCTGGCCAATGGGACACAGCTGGGTCCCCCCCCCCCCAGAAGGCCAGCAGCTTCTCCCTCTTCCAATCCTGCCCCCCACCCTGCAGCCACAAAACAGCCCCAGGTAACTCCAAGGTCACAGCTTACTTTAAAGTGTTTGATTTCTTTCAAATGGCTTTTTATCAAAACTACCTGAAGAAGAAAACTACTTGAAATAGAATTTGCTAGCAGGCCATAATTTTTCTGGACTTTTGCCTTTTGGATGTTTGATGGTTTTGTATTGGCCTTATTTATTCAATTGTCACATATTTAATTACTTCACCACTATTTTCACATACATTTATGTTGTATGTTGTTATTTAGTTTGCTGTTATAGTAATTGTGGTTAATAGCATCATTGTAATATATTCATTATCTTTATTAGGGGTCTCAAAATGGTTTCATTGAATGTTTTTTCCACCTCTGTGTTATACCTTTCTGTATTTTTGTTCTTTCATCCTGGCTTTTCAGACATAGACACAGAGTTATACCAACTGTCTAATTCTAACGATCCCCACTTATGGGGGCTGAACAGCCCAGCAGTTGATTGAGCACCCCTGATTTCTGCTGCTACTTCCAAAATGAATGTGTTGAGCCATTAAATGTATAATATTATTCTATTCTTTCTTACACTGCAAATATTTAAAGGTGCCACTGGACTCTAAATTTGTTCTGCTCTAAATTTGACCATCTCTGGCTCTATCCTCAGAACACCATCAGTGAAAAAGCAGCAAAATTTTGAACACATAATATAGCATGTATATAGTTTTATATGTTAAGAATCTTTAAAGTGAATATATTAAAAGCAACATTTATTATGAAATGCCACAAAAGTGTGCCTCAAACATTAGCCAGATAATCCTTGCTAAATCAACGCCAGTCTAACATGCAGAATTTGGATTGGGGTGTATGCCAAGAAGAAAAGTAATTATAGTTTTGTATCCAGGCTTCCGGGGGGGGGGGGGGGATGTAATTGCTTATGTTCATATAGGACAGTGCCAACTCAGGATTCAAATCCCTGTGGTTTTTCAGGTTATGGTGTTTCGGGGCCATTGCTTTCAATCAGAACAGTCTGGGGCAGCTGTTTATAAAAGTAATGGCACCAAATTTGCACAGAACACAACCCTCCCTCTAATCCTTCCAGGTTTCAAGCAAAATTCCAGTAAGGGGTTCGATTTTATAGACCCCAAAGTAACTTCTTCTTGGGCAGGCACAGTTCTCTCCACTGATTTCTATTTTTTTTTAACTGTCCACATTTATTTCATTTTCCCTGCACTCATAGTGATTGAATGACAATAAAGATATTTACCTTTCTGCTGAAAACTGTGTTTGCCATCCTTCCTTGTCATGGTCTATTCTTTGTTTCCTTTCACAAAGGGAGGAAGAAGGAACGGGGGGGGGGGGGGGATGGAATGGCTGTTTTTCAGTCAAATGACACCAAAATTACAGGAGTTAGTGCTCCTTGTCCACTAAAGAACACACACAAACTAAAAGAAAATTGAAGCAAGGGGAGCAATTCTATGGGCCCCTAAACAAGATAACCCCAGCAATTATACTTGCAAAGGAAAAAGGGGCTCCACCCTCACACAGGTGGGAGCAAAGGAGAACAGCACCTCTCTACAGCTTACCTCCAAAGGAGACTGGCTGGGAGCCCAGTGCTTCTCCGTTTCAAAGATCTAATTGGAAGAGGAAAATGCTGTTGTCCAGAAATTCAGTAGAATCAAAGAAAAACATGACCACATACTGCATTGCTGGTAAGCACCTGAACTTGATTTTAAAAAATGGGTCCGGGGGGGGGGGGGGGGTGTTTGTAATTCCAAAGAATCTCAATTTTGTATTTTGCCATTCTAGGAAATCACTGTAACAATCACTATAACCAGCGATTTACATGCAGATCTTCTGCTCAGGAATTTCCTTATACACACTCCTTATTCTAATACATGACATAATATACAGCTGTAGGAAAGATCTTATTTGCATGCATTTTTGAAAAAGTCTCCTTGTGTGCCAGTTTGGTGTAGTTTATAATGGTTAAGAGCATCAGACTCTAATCTGGAAAACCAGATCTGATTCCCCATTCCTCCACATGCAGCTGCTGGGTGACCTTGGGTCAGTTACAGTTCTCTCAGAGCTGTTCTCTCAAGAGCAGTTCTCTCAGAGCTCTCAGCCCCACCTAGCTCACATGGTGTCTGTTGGAAGGGAAAGGAGATTGTAAGCCACTCTGAGATTCCGAGTGAAGGGTAGGGTATAAATCTAATCTCTTCCTCCTCCTCCTCCTTTCTTCTTCTTCTTCTTCATAAACTAGCACTTCAGCAAGAAAGATTTAAGCTGACCTTCTCCTTTATAAACTAGTTTACTAGTTTACTAAATGGAATGTTTATGAGAAGTAATCAAATATAAACCTCCCTTGCAATATGGTGGTCATATTCAGAATTCTATTACCTTATCCTGTGTAATGGTTAGGATTCACTGAAAAATTTCTGTATACAGAAGAGAGCATGATTTTTGTTGATCCTCTCCTCCTGTAGCAGATCTTCAACTTTACTCATAGTTTTCCAGGGATAGATTCTAAATGCACCTATGTGAATCCCAGCTTTAAACTAAGGCTACTTAATCTGCAATCAAATGTTTTGGCGGATTTGTCCCCATTTGGGAGGAAGGTTGGTAGTACAGGAAATTATCATTTCCTCAACCCCTGCTTATTTGGCTTTTCACAGTGACATGGTCTATACTAGCAGTGTGCAAAGACAAAATGTTATGTCTCATACAGCGGTATTCTCAGTCATTTCTCCACAATTACCGAAGTCTTCTCCTGCAGCTCTTGTCAGCATCCACTTTAACTAGAGAGAATCACTTTGAACACAGCCTTCATGTGTGCCCACATCTTGTACTTCTCCTTTCACTTCTCTATGCTATGTGAACACCACGTGAACAAGAGAGAAAAAGAAGAGACTTGCTGCTGTCCTTTGCGTGCTGCTGTGGTCAGGGCCGGCCCACCCGCTAGGCAAACTAGACAATGGCCTAGGGCTCCCCCTGCTGGTGAGCAGCAAACTGGCCTTCAGTTCCAAGTCGACACCCGCCCCTTTAAGAGAGAAGAGGAAGTGGTTTGTGCAGCATGCGTTTGTTCTGGTGGCGAAGGAGAGGAGACAGACAGACGGTAGTTCTTTTGCCTCCCCCGCCCCTTCAAGGGAAGATCAGAAGGGAGGAAATCCCCCGCACCCTGTCATAATTTGAAATTGCATTATGTGCCCCTCACGTTCCCTCTCCCTCAGCCCCAGCAAGGTGCCCTTTAACTCCAGAGGGCAAAATGCACCCCTCATGCCCCATCACCAAGCAGCCTTACAGCTCAGAGATGGGGTGCGAGAGGTCCCCCCCTCCCCCAGCCCCGGGAAGGCATCCTTTTACTCAGGGGTCATTTCATAGAAAAAGAGGTGCAGGAGCTCATTAGCAGAACTCATTAGCATAACTCATTTGCATATGCCACACCCCCTAACATACCGGAAGTGTGTCAGAAGGCAACACTCACTCCTCAGGCTCCACTCCACAGGTGAGTGAAACTGACCTGCTCTTCCTCCATTCCCTTCCCCAACCAATACTTTGTGCAATAAAAATAAGCATAAAGAACACACTCTCATTCTCTTCCTGCTCCCTTGAAACCACCAGGTAGACTTGAGATACCCAGGACATGTGCACCACCCATCCCTTCCCCTTCCCCTCCCCACAACAAGACACCCTGTGAGGTAGGTGGGGCTGAGAGAGGTCTTTTGAGAACTGCTCATGAGAGAACAGCTCTGAGAGAACTTGTGACTGGCCCAAGGTCACACCAGCAGCTGCATGTGGAGGAGTGGGGAATCAAACCCGGTTCTCCCAGATTAGAGTCCAACTCCTGACCACTACACCAAACTGATGGGGTGGAAGCTGCTGAAGGGTTGGTGAAATTTCTCCAGTACTTATGTGCCATGTCCCCAGATTAAAAATGGTATACTTAGAAAATTTATATGCCACCTTGAGCAAGTCTCTGGAAAAGCAGCACACAGTCATAAAAGGAACAATGATAAAATCATCAATATTAAAACAAAACATTAAAAACAATAAAGACCCTAGCAGGGCTTTCCCCGGGGCGCTGAGCCTCTGCACTGCTCGGGGAAGCCCAGGAGGGGGCAGGGCTTGGTCATGTGCCCACCCCCTGGGCTCCTCACTCCCGGAGCTGCGCTCCTGTGCGCTCCCGCTCCAACGGACCCCTGCTTTTACTCCTGAAGGTAAAATGTGCCCCATTTTCCATTTTGCCTTCAGGAGTTAAAGGGCGCCTTCCCAGGGCTGGGGGAGGGGGACCCATCGTGCCCCATCTCCTAGCAGGGTGCGAGGGGTGCATTTTGCCTTCAGGAGTGATCCCGGTCCATTCGGCAAGCCAGCGGGGCCACCCCCTTCCCTCCACTTCTGGAGCACTGTGTGCCAATCTCGGCCTGGGCGCTTTCGTGTAAGTGCCTCTCCAACTTCCCCGCCTCAACTGCCCCCTGCTCTCCCCTCCCCTTCATGCCACCTCTGCCTGCCTTGGCACACCACAGATGCCTGGCTCCTCCCCTCCCCCCATGCATTTTACTGTATATTCAGGCTGTTCTCATTACCCCCCTGCAGCTTTTTTATCCCCCCCACTATGCCTTTGATCTTCTTTTCCTTCCCATTTCTGAGCCCTTTCTGTTCTCTATCTACTCTCACCCCCCCCAGTGCATTTCACTGTATATTCAGGTTCTTCTCCTCCCCCCGCCCCCCAGTTTTTATATTCCCCCCATAGGTTCCCTCTAAGCTGAGTTAGTGTGAGCTAGCTCACAGTTTTTTCGCCTCCGGCTCACACATTTTTGTCTTAGCTCAGACAGGGTGGCTCCAGAGCAAACTAATTTATGCAGCAGCCAAATCGCTCACTCACAACTTTGATGCCAGTAGCTCACAAAGTAAGATTTTGACTCACAAGACTCCACAGCTTAGAGGGAGCAGCCCCCAACTATGCCTTTTGATTTTCTATTCTCTCCCATTTCTAAGCCCTTTCTGTTCTTTTTCCTTCTGAGAGCCAGTTTGGTGTAGTGGTTAAGTGCGCGGACTCTAATCTGGGAGAACCAGGTTTGATTCCCCTCTCCTCCACTTGTACCTGGCTGGATGACCTTGGGCAAGCCATAGCTCTGTACCAGCTGTTCCCTCAAGGACAGCTTGGGAAAGAGCTCTCTCAGCCCCGCCTACCTCACAGGGTGTCTGTTGCGGGGAGGAGAAGGGAAAAGGAGTTTGTAAGCCGCTCTGAGACTCCCTTGGGGAGTGGAGGGCGGGATATAAATCCAATCTCTTCTCTTCTTTTTCTTCTTCTCTTCCCCCCTCCTGTGCATTTCACTATATATTCAGGCTCTTTTTCTCCCCCCCCCCCAACCTTTTTATATCCCCCCTCCCAATTATGCCTTTTGGTCTTCTAAAATAGCATTTGCTTCACTTAACCAAAACTGATTCCTGGAGCCAGCCTAGTGGTTTTCCTGGGGATAATTTTCAAAGAGAATATGCTACTTACTGCTCAGAAAAACCTGCTTCTCTTCTTCAGCAATTTGGATTTCATGAAGAAGGCAACCAGCAGCAGGGTTTCTTTACAGGGGGCTGGCAAGGGAGAAGACCACATGTGCTGCATTGGCATTAACTGTGTGAGTGTGTGTGTGTGTGTGAGAGAGAGAGAGAGAGAGAGAGAAGTGCCTTCAAGTTGCTTCTAACTTTTCATTCTTCCTAGTGTGCAAAAAACCCTGGGTGTAGTTCCATTTCCCTTTGGATGATACAGAAGTGAAGGGATACATGAAGAAGGTAATAATCTTGGTTGCTTGGTACCCTGGCTCACATACACCTCTGACAGGAGCACAGTCCAGTAGCAGCCCCCGTGTATCAAAGCTCAGGCAGTGTGTCTTCTTTTTCCATCTTTTATCATTACAATAGGAAGAGTGAAGTAAAACAGCTGTTAAGTTTAAAGTAATTTATTCCATATTGTATCGTGACTGCTAAAAGGAAGAGGCAGAACGCAAATTGAACTACAACGTGAAGTTCAATTATTTCAATTACCACCTCCTTCTTAAACAACGTTTCTCTTCCTTCCAAGTCATCAGCAATTTAACAGTCATTTTCTCTCAAAATAGCATTAATTATAGTACTTTCAGCTGCATCAAGAAGAGAATACATGTATAAATTAAATAATTACATACATGTATTACAAATTTACTATTTAGTAATTTCAAAAATTAGTTACTTAGATAATTAATTGCACACCCAATAACTCTAAACAAATATTGTATTAATGGGATTTGGATCGCTCTCTCTTTCCCTCACAAACACACGAAATAAAGGCTTGCCCATGAACATGTTAAACAGCCCTTTCTCACGTGATCCTGTTCACCTCAGTGAATCTCTCAGGCCTCAGGCTTACAGTAGCCCCTGTAAGAAGAGCTCTGTAAGCTCTTGGAGGATTGGCTACATTAGGGGTGTGTGGCCTAATATGCAAAGGAGCTCCTGCTATGAAATGAGCCCTGGCCATGACACAAGCAGGCATTCCCCCAGGCGGGGGGCTGGCACCAACTCCCGGAGCTGCGCTCCCCCGAGGTCCTGCTCAAAATGACCCCTGCTGAGAAGTAGCCTCAGTTTTTATTTATGTTCAAAACGACCTTGGAGTTTAACTGCAGGTTAGTCAAATTGAGGATATTTTCAGAGGGTAGCTGGGTTGGTCTGCAGTAGAACAGCTATATTCCAGTTCAGTGGCATCTTAGAGACCAACAAGATTGGGGGGGGGGGGGATAAGCTTTCAAGACTTAGGAGTCTTTTTGTCCCTTGGTCAAACGTCAGCTGGGTAGGGGCAAGTCATTCCAGGCCTTTCCCCTCTGCCTTGCCACCTTGCCTTGCATTGCCAGGAACAAGGAGGATGGGCAGCAGCTTCCTGCTTCCCCTCACTGCCCCCCCCCTCAGTGCAGGGGGGAGTGCAGGTGGAGTTTCTTGCCATGGTGCAAGGGGGCAGGCAGCAGCTTCTCACCATGCTTCAGCAAAAGGGGGGGGGGGAAGAGAGAGAGATTGGACTGTACCACTTTAGACTGCAGAGGGGGTCATATGTTTGAATGGTACCTTGCATTTAAAAAAAATACCCCTCTTTAATTAGAAAATGAGCAGTGTAGACCAGGCCACACTATGCCATCACCTGGCACCCTCAAAAGCTTTGGGAGTGGGGATGTTGATACTTCATACTCTATTATGCTATTTGATGATGTCTCTGGTCAAGAGGAAATTTTTATAATAGTCTGAAAAAGATTACATTATATCTCCTAGTATATAATTGAGTAGTGGGGTGGCACTTCCTGAACATTCCACACGCTCCTAAATCAGTTGGCTCCATGATAAAACCTGGGATAAAATCTGCAAGTGGGGGAACCTTTAACCACACCCAGAGTGCGAAAACCAATGATAAAGAGACAGGCAAACTGACAGAGACAGACATCCAGATACATACAGAGGTGTCAACTTTTAGAAATCCGGAGGGGCAGGGGCTCTTATGTGCACGTGCGAGCAAAGCGTGTGCGCACACCGGGACCATGTCCCTGCTGCCTCTCCCCCCCCCCCCCGGGCCTGGCCTGGCCTGGCCACTCCTGCCTCCGTGGGGCCAGCTGGGCAAATGCCCAGCGTGCTGGCATCACCTGGAAGTGACGCCAGCATGCTGGGCACGTTGCTGGGGCAACACTCTGGCAATCGCCCTGAAACTCTATGGTGCCATAGAGTTTTGGGGCAATTGCTAGAGCGTCGCCCCAGCAACGTGCCCAGCGTGCTGGCGTCACTTCTGGGTGACGCCAGCATGCTGGGCATTTGCCCAACTGGCTCCACAGAGGTAGGAGGGACCAGGCCAGGCCCGGGGGGGAGAGGCGGCGGCTGCCGGCCAGCTGGCTGGTGGGCCAGCAGGCAGGCAGGCAGGCAAGCGAGCGGGCCTGGTGGACGCTCCATTTTGCCGGGGGAGGCTGAGCCCCCCTGGGAAATTTCGGGGGGGGGGGGTGCTCGAGCCCTCCTGTAGTTGACGCCTATGGAGACATATTTAAAGCACAAAAAAAAGGAAGGAAAAAACCAGGAACCCAGGTCACAACTTGGCTGCTTGCCAAAAGCCATGAAAAGGACACTTGCTGTTTTGAGTAAGGCTGCATTGTATAAGAGAGGTGTCACTCATGGAACTCATATGCCCATACTCCTCTTCGTCATTCCGACATCACCTACTGAGACTTTCGTCACAACCACTCGCTTTCAACCCAACTTCCCTTGAGACCTGTTCTGTAACAGGGTGGACAGTGTGACCACGACCACATTGAATGACAGGGACGCCCAACATAAAATGACCTTGCAGACTGCCCAGTTGTGGAAATTACTCACAGAGATGTTTTTGTAGAAATTACTCCACAGTGTGCTGCATTTTCTGGCCCACACCGTGTGACCCTGGACACCAGTTATTGTGTAACAGAAGGTTTGTGAGACTTTACTTCCACATGTGTGCCTTTCTATTACACACTGCTAATATGTACTTAACCTGCTCCCAGCCTATGCATTCATTACACATCACATCCTTCTAGAGCCCCTTGTATTTATTTCCACAACGGACCTTTTTCCTAGTATATAATAATAATACTGAATTAATAAAAATTACCTTCCAGTTCAGACTGCAATTTTTGGACCAGAATAGGAAGGTAATTTTTATTAATTTGGTAGTATTATTATATATAATTTAGTCTATGTGGGTTGGGTTCTTTTTCAAATATTTCTTATAAAAAAATTTGCTATTAGGATATTCTTGAATATTTTTTCAGGTACAAAATTGAATTACCACTCAAGACTTGTATCTGACATGGGCAGAAGGTAATTTCAAATGAGGCCTCTTAAGTACATCTGTGCCTTGAGATACTGTCATTAATTAGAAGTAGGTAATTCGGAATAAGTTTTTATAAGAAAAAACATATTTCCATGTCATAATTATAATATTACAAATATTATACCAAATTTAATAATGATCTCCCCCCTTTTTTCCTTCCTTTCTTTTTTAGCATAATTCCAACTTGGTCCTATAGTGACTAATTACCATAATATTATTGCAGTGTCTGGAACTAATGTGTAATAACTATGCTTGACCACTAAAGGAGGCCATAAGGCTGAAACGTGTTTGGTCAGGGTCTTTGTTTGAGATTTCTGTATGATTTTAAGCTGAACTGAAGCTATGTTTTGGCCTGTAATTGTTTTAAAACTATTTTGTAATAAAGACATGTATTTTTGTATATTGATATATATTTATATCCTATATTCAGCTATTTTAACACTGGGCCCTTTAATTTGAATTCGTCTAACCTTCTAGGCCCACATCTCCTCCCAACACTGACCTTGATAGACCAAAAGTCTGACTCAGTAACCCTGGTTACATTGAACTTGCATATATCTTGCATGCTTATGCATCTTTGTATAAGGAAGAGACAATGTGCAAGTTCACTTTCAAATGAAACTAGAAACTAGTACCTGGATATATGTGGAGTGTATATCACCAGTTCAAATGTGCATGCATTGGTTGTAACATGAAAATTACTCAACACATGTATTTTTTAAAACAAGTGTATACTGCACACAGCTTCTATGTATGTTCATTGTAACTTGTGAACAAGTCTGGTAAAAGGCAGCTTCATGTATGTGAGCGAGGGAGGAATTAAAAGAGGCAGGTTGACTAGCACCATTCCAGAAGACTCTGGAGCATGCCCTCACTTCCTCGTGGCAACTGGCTGGGCAACGCTGGCAACCAGTGGAGCTGGACATAGAATGTGAATATGGCATGTACTGTGTTCAGCCTGGCAAATTTCTCTTCCTGTGTAAATTAAGACGATTCACTTTAACAGCATTTTGTGCACCTTAGTAGCCATTTCTCACCAGGCCATGAGTTAAGAGTGAGTGGCAGCTAGGAAGGGGTGCCGACAAAGGTTGCCTCCTCAGGGGGAGGGAGGTGAAAGGCATCCACACAATGGAAGCAGCACGAAGTGAGGCGGAGGAAAACAGGGGCAGACTCTGCATGCTCCATCCACATGCAACTCTCCCTGCCACATGCAACTCCCTCCTCTACCAATTCAGACATTATGTTATTCATGCCTGTACTTTCAAAGTAGCTATATGTCTTTCCTTTTCCTATGTAACTGTCATATACTGATGCTTGTCCAGACCGGGAGGATGACACCAGTGAATTATGTGAACAAGGAGGCCTCACATCCCTGCCTCCGCATTCCAGCTGCTCCGGCAGAAACTTCAAGGGAGGATACCTCTCATCTCTTATCACATGCAAAAACCTTGAGGCCATTGATTGTTATGTGAACTGGTAACATCTGAGGGGTCTGGTTTGGGAGAGGAAATTTACAGCTTAACACCTCACTCTTTTCCTGTGAGAACCAAACGGCCAGAACACCTCTTGGCCCGCCAATTTTCCCTTAAGGTGATTGGCTATCCATGGGTAATTCAAACTCCTTGGAATGGTATACTAGACCTGCTTGTATAATCTGTCTCATCTCTGACAATAATCCGAGACGCTGTACTAATGTAGAGATTGGAAATAAAGAACTGTGGTTAACCAACCAAGATCTGATCCTTGACTACTTTGAGCAGAACTCTCACACCCCCTTGCTATCCACCACATCAGCACAGAAGAAGTGGACCTGGATTTTTACTCTGGTTCAAAGGGGAAAGCCCAGGAACAATCATGTGGAAGCGGGGGAGGGATCCCTCTGCAGTTGGGGAGGGATGTTGGGGAAAAACTTCATGTGGAAGGCACTAAAATCAGTTGGAAGGATGAGCACATTCTCTAGATGCCAGTTGCTGAACCATAATGTAATCCCATGGGAGCTAACAGAGTTGGGGTTTTTTAAAAAAAAATCTATATTTCATTTTTCATCTATAAACTTTAAGACATCATTTGGGGAATAGAGAACATGTAGTTTAAGCAACTTAACACATCCTTAAAATAAACATTTGGATAAAGTATGGAGAATATTATATGTACCTAGATGAAATGTTTCTTACTGTGTCAGCACTTAAGTGCTAGAAATCAATTTACCAACTGCTGTGGGAATCTGCAGGGCAATAACAAATGGAAGCAAAATAAGAGGACACAATCACAGGTCAGGTTTAGAAAGATTCAAGGGCAAATGCAGTGACTGTCCATGAAGTAAGTTATATATTTTAATTTTTTAAAAGCCTACCCAGCAGCAATTTGTCACTATCCTCAGTACATCACAAAGATGTGTTTGTATACCTTTGTGCTTACAGATACTTGCAGAGAGAGCAAAGTACTGGAGTTAATGGGTAAAGAAAGCCTGTGACAAAAGGATGAAAAAGAGGGACAGAAAATAACCGGGAGATGAGACTTGCAGAACAGGGACACTAAGGAAGGAAGGCAAGAATGAAGTCAAACTAGAGGTCATCTGAAAAGGGAGACATGATGCATTAAATGAATGAGCTTGAACACTCTGCTGAGCAGCTTTGAGGCTGCACAGTAGCCAACTTTCCAAATAGACCATGCTGCAGCTTAGTTATAAGTATCAAATAAACTTGATTAAATTTTATTCATCACAAGAGAAGAGCCACTGTCTTAATGCAGAGACGGGACCACCCAAATTCTGCTCTCAGATTCGAAGGGTGGCCAAAAAGGTGCAAATCATTTGAAATTATTGTGATTTTTTAAAAAAGATTAACACGTGTTACAAGCAAAGTGATGGTGCATACAAAGGCAAAGCAAAGTTTACAACATCCATTTCAGTTGTTGGCATCCTCAGCAACAGACGAATTCCTCAGGAAGCACTTGAGGCACCTCTCTGCATTTTGGGACCACCAGTGAAGTGCAATGTGACAGAGGCTTCATGAAGTCTCACCTCTGTCCGCTAAACACTACAAAGCAAGAAAAAAGTTAGCCCTCCTTACCTTTTCTGACTTCTGAGGGAAATACACAAAGATAAGTAGCAATACTTACAGCACCTTTATTATTTAAGGTATGTGCTGCCTAGACTCTACCAGGCAGAGCTCTCTCTAACTATCAAAGGGCCTCTGCCACAGCCTACATGTAGTCATGAGTTCAGGAACAGAACAGGAGACATTCAGGCACCCTGCAAATAAGTCACTAATGCTCCCATGCCATAACAATAGTCTTCCATTTCTGTCCCCCAATACATATCCCCCAGGGCTGTAGCCTGGCCATTAAAGTAACTTACTGGTCAAGCATGTAACACCTTGCAGTTTATTACCTCTTGACACCTGTACAGCTGAATGCATCCTTTAAACAACTGACAGTGAATACATTTCTCATTTTTGAATCTGTGTAGCCATCAGCATCTATCCGTGAAGGGATCAGAAGAACTGATCACAAAATTAGCTTGGTTCATGAACAGACATCAAAGGTACACAGGGTTATCTAAACAGTAAGTCAACTCAAACATCTCATTTAAAAAGACCCTTTAACATTTCGTCTTTTAGCAATTGGAGGCAGCAGCAGATTGGAGTAAGGTGCAGATACTTGTACAAAAAGCAATCTAATCATATAAATCAACATAACTGACTTCCTTCAGGCACATCCAAACAGCTCAGCAAGTGATTGGCTTCCTGGTTGAGACCAGAGAGCAGGATGGGAATGAAACTGGCAGATGATCAAGCAAAACTAATTACAACACACCTGGAACTCTCAACAGTGGGAAGAATTTATAGAACATGAAGCAGAAAGAAACTTAAGGATGTCTAACAAAGAAAGAGAAGAATAGTTTTACGCAAAGTTCTACCATAACTGCGGGAGAATCTCAGTACAATGTAAATTGCTTTTTCTATCAGTGCAGATTTTAATATATTTTCCTCCTGTCCATACTTAAAATTCATGTAAGTGGATGCTTATCCTAAAATGCACATTGAAGTCCTCAATGGAAATACGCAAATTACTTTCCAGTATGTGTATTGTATAAATGACACACTTCTCTTACAGAGGTCTAACTTCCAAGGAAATTTCAATAAAACAAAGAGGAGGCATGCTGATTTTTGTAGATTAGATTGGCAAACTATTTATGCATTCAAAATAAAATGTATTTAAAAAAATACTTCACAAAAGTGATATAAGAAATCCTCTTGTTACTATTCAGACAAATAAATTTAAGCTAGGAATACAAAGTATTTGAGAGATAATATGATTACATTTTGTACTGTGCACACAGGAAGGACTCATGAATGAAGGATGACAAGCAAGCTTTAGTCAGAATTCTGTTCTACTCTAAAAGACTCTACAATCGAAGACAGACTACATTTTAAAAACCCTGGGGAAGTCTGAAAGCATTAGCTTAAAAAAATATAACGTTTTGTAAGTGGGTAGAGGTTTTGCAAATTTTCAGCATGGTTGGATTTGACATGAAGAAATCTAGTCTGTTAAGGATTAGGATTATAGCTATCACCAACTGCTTTATTCCTGGTACTGTTTATCAGATGGCTTTATAATTCATTCTAAAAAGGAGGAGTATGAAGGCATATGAGCTTAAACAAACATACACACAACATATGGGCAGCACATATGAAGAATATGGAGAGGGCCAGGACTGAAAAGTGAGTCGGTATTCAACTTCCTGAAACAATATGGCAACTTGCATAACTAGGATTACATAAAAACTACTGTGAAAATATCACATCTGGCTTATCCCTGCATGTGGGCTGCTCCATGCAGGAGAACTAGGGTTGCCAGACCTCTCACCTAGTAGAGGTGGGGATCGTCTGCCACCAGGCCCTGTCCTCCCCAGCCACTGGTCAGCTGGCTGGGGGGATTTACCAGAAGAAAAAGGCCCTTGTTGCTGGTGTCACACAGGAAGTGATAGCATCACACCAGCAACATCCAGGCGATGCTCTGATATTTGGGCAAAAACTCTATGGTACAAGCCAGTTTTACCGTAGGTTTTCCCTAAATACCGGAATGTCACAGTGATGGCTCAGTGTGATGACATCACTTCCTGTGTGAGGCCAGTGACAAGGCCTGGGCCTTTCTTTTTCTCCTGCTAAGTCCTCCCATCCTCTGCTGGTTGCCAAGAGTCCATGCTATCTCACTGGAGATGTCTAGTTATACAAAACTATTGATTAAATAATCCCACTTTATATTTTCATAGTGCCATGTAACAAATTAAACATATATGGTCAAGAAAGATTTGAATCCTCATGAATCTTTACAGAGAATAGCAGCTGAATGGATGGCAAGCAATGAAAAGGAAAACAGAATATTAGGGGTTATAAGAAAAGTAATAGAAAATAATATACGTCACCATATAAAGTAATGGCATGAATTCTGGTCATCCCATCTTAAAGCAGCATAGTTGAACTGTAAAAGGAAAAACCAACAGGGTTATGAAAAAGCTTGTCAAACACGGAAAGACTTTAAAATATCTACAGCCTTGAAATTCTGAAGAGGCCATTCATGTTCTTTGATGATTTCCTGCTCTGCCCAGCTTTATTCCATCATGGCTGACTTTCTCACCCCCTCATTTGCTTTGCACCATTCCATCTATGGCAACTCACGATCAAAATCCCTTGGATTGTTTTAGTAATGTTTTGTGAATTGATTAATTAATATATTTATAGATTTTAAGGTTGTACTGTATTTCAGTTATGTTGTACGTTTTAATCATGTTGTAACCCACCCTGAGTCTGTTGTGCAGGGGAGAGAGGGCTAAAAATAAAATAAATAAATAAAATGCTTTTTATTTACAGCACCATTGCACTATCAGCAACTGGACATCAGTAACCATGATTTTTTTTTTCTCCCTACATGTTGTATGAAGGGGAATAGCTATGTCAACGCGTAGACTGATTTTCTGTTACTTCTAAAAAATCTAGGGGACTGAGAGTGGCAGATTTTGGCTTCTTAAATCATGGTAAATCAATGCAACCGCTAAGAAAATAAGAAGACCTTGTTGGATCTCACCACCAGCCCATCTAGTACAGTATACTGTGTCACACAGCAGCCAACCAGTTGCCCTGGAGGGCAAATAGGACATAGAGGCGTAGGCTCTCCCCTGCCACTGGCTTCCAGGACTGGTGTTCAGATGTTTGCTGCCTTCAGTAACCATGGCTAGTAGCCGTCGATGTATCTATCTAACTTCTTTTAACGGTGTCCATGCATCTGTCTAGCTTCTTTTAATGCTATCTATACCTGTAGCCATCACTACCTCCCCTAGCAGTGAATTCTGCAGTTTAATGATTTGTTGAGCAAAGAAGTATTTCCTTTTGTCGGTTCTGAACTGTTTCCCAACCAGTTTTAGTACTATGGGAAAGGAGGGAAAAACTCAGTATATCCACTTTCTTCACCCCATGCAGAATTTTATAAACCTCTATCATGTCTCCCCTTTGCTTTCTTTTTTTCCTAGGCTGAAATGCCAGGCTATTTGGACTTCCCAGCCCTGCCTTTTAGGAAAGGTGGTCCAACCCATCGCCCTTTGTACTTTCTCCATTCTCCAATGTGATTTTTGAGATATAGCAACCAGACCTGCAAACAGTATTCTAAATGAGGCCATACCATAGCTCTGTACAAGTGCATTCAATATCAGCTGTTTGATTTTCAATTCCTTTCCTAATAACTCCTAGTATTGAGTTTGCTTTTTCCACCACTGTGGCTCACTGTGTCAACATTTTGTTAAGCTTTCCACAAGAACCCCAAGATACCTTTCAGTCTCAGTTTCAGCCAGTTCATACCCTATCAGTACATATTAAAAATTAGGATTTTTTTGTACTTTCATGCATCATCTTACACTTACCCATGCTGGATTTCATTTTCCATGTAGTTGTCCACTCACCTAATTTAGAGAGATACTCTTGCAGCTCTTCACAAGTCACCCTCATTTTCATCATCCTGAATAATTTGGCATCATTCCCAAGGTTGGCTAATTCACTGCTCACTCCCAATTCCAAACATTTATGAACAAATTAAATAGTACTGGGCCCAATATGGTTCCTTCTGGGACACCAGTGCTGAGTTCCCTCCATTGCAAGAACTGACTGTTTATTTCTATTCTCTGCTTCCTGACATTTGACAAACTATTAATCCAGGAGAGGACCTGTCATTTTATCCCAAGATTGCTAAGCTTACTCAGGAGGCTTTGGTGAGATATCTTGTCAAAGGCCTTTTGGAAGTCCAAGTGTATGATGTCCACTGTACTGCCCTCATTCACATGCTTGTAATCTGCTCTTAGAACTCCAAGGCTGCGTTCAGACATGCCTTTTGGTGTGGAGGGGAAGTGAGCCTGTTTCCCCCAGATGAAATTGACACAGCATTGCCCGATCACATACCCTTTGTAGCTGTGGGCTCAGCCCATCACTGACCAATCAGACACCACGTTCAGCCAAGTGGGAGGGGGTTGTCTTTTGTTTCCCATGTGCATAAACAAGGAATCGCACCTTCACACTGAGAGTTCCCCATAGAGTATGTGGTTATGTGCATACTGCTAAGTGGGGGGGGGATGGCACCAAGTCGGGATGGAATGGGCAGACTTGAGTGTGTGCTTGAGTGATCAGACAGGGGAAAGTCCATCCGTAGCCCATTGGCAAGCATTAGGACTGGACTTTCCCCAGTGCCTTTTAACTCCGCTTCCATGGCAGGATAGAACAGGGTGCTGACAGCTGCGGGACCTTTTCCAGATGTTGCTGTCTGATCATGCCCTTTAGATCTGTCAGGCATCACAGCTGAGTTGGACATAAAGGCATGTCTGACCGCGGCCCAAGCATTTGATAAGGTAGAATTTCCCTTTGCAGAAACCATGTTGATTTTTCCTCAGCAGGTTTTAGTGCTATGTCTGGTAGTGGTAAGGGTGAGGTTCAGCATGCCTTAAGAATAATTAATTTATTCACTCCAGAAATAACCAACAACAGACAACAGCAATTCTTACCCACTTCAGCCCTCCCTCCCAAAGCCACAGTGGCTGAAGTGGGCCAAATAATCCAAACTAGAAGACACAATTCCTTCCTAGATTCAGACAGGTAGCCATGTTGGTCTGAAGCAGCAGAACAAAGTGTGTCCAATGGCACCTTTAAAACCAACAAAGGTTTATTTAAGGTGGAAGCTTTCATGTGCAAGCATACTTCCTCAGACAAACTGAAACAAAATTTCTTCAAGCCTTACATACAGGAAGCTGGGGCAGGTAGAAACATCAGGAAGGACCAGTCAGAGTTAAGATGCATAAGTGAAGCTGAGATTGGCTCAAGGAAGCAAGATCAATGAATGGCAGCAAATTAGCATACAAATGTGAGAGCTACCAAACAGATATGAGAACAAAGCCTGACACACATAAGACTGGCAGAGAGCCAGTTTGGTGTAGTGGTTAAGTGCGCAGACTCTAATATGGAAGAACTGGGTTTGATTCTCCACTCCTCCACTTGCACCTGCTGGATGACCTTGGGCAAGCCATAGCTCTATACCAGCTGTTCCCTCAAGGACAGTTCTCTCAAAGAGCTCTCTCAGCCCCACCTACCTCACAGGGTGTCTGTTGTGGGGAGGGGAAGGGAAAGGAGTCTGTAAGCCACTCTGAGACTACAAGTGAATTGTGGGGTATAAATCCAGTCTCTTCTTCTTCTCTTCTTAATCAACAGTCTTTCATCCAACAAGGTGGTACTCTTTTACGGTTAAGACTTGGGGTTCTCCTGCCAGGTGTAGAGTCTCCTGGTGATTTTACTTAAGTTGTTTGTGTAGGTAGGGGTGCATTTACAACTCCAGCATCTGATGGCTCTGGTAACTGAGAAGGGGGCATAGCAGGTGGAACAACAAGCTCAGGTGCCTCCGAGAACTCTGCTGTTGTCTCTCCACTAGATAATGATTGCCATCTCAGGTGATCTACATGCTGATGCCACACTGGCCCATCTGCACACTGAACCTTGTAGGACACAGGCCCAGTGAAACTCAATGATGGTGGAAGGAACCCACCTTGGTCCAGTCCAGACTCCACATTCAAATTCCTTGTGTAGAGCAATTCCTGAGGTTCAAATGAATGAAGAGAGGATGCTGACAGCGTGGTCTCCAAGGCTCAGTCCTGTTTTTCTTGTAGCTCCTAAATTAAATCTGGATGTAGATGATCAAGACATGTTTTGAGATGTCATTACATAAGTAATTCAGCAGGACTGACTCCTGTAGTTGAACAAAGAGTAGAATGAGAAATCTGGCAAAACATTTTGCCCAACTGCCTTCCACAATCTGCTTCAAAGCATCCTTTGTGGTCTGCACCATCCATTTAGTCTGTCCATTTCCTTTGGGGTGGTGTGGAACAATGGTAACAGCTCTAATCAAGTTCCTGACTGCAAATTCCTGTAATTCACCAGATATGAATGCAAACCCATTGTCCAAGATGGAGGTGTCAGGCAATCCATGAGTTGCAAATAGGTTATGCAGTGCTGAGATCATTGCTGTTGATTTTTGTGATGGCACTAAGACCACTTTGAGCCATTTAGAATAAGAGTCTATGACAATTGAGAAGTTCTTTCCTTGAGACCTGAGGGACCTGCAAAATCAGTGCAGATTCTTGACCACAGCTCCTTGGTCACATCCCAGGGAAAGGAAGGTGACTTTGGTGGGTTATGGCTAGTATCCTGGCAGGTGCTGCACACATTCCCAGTCTTTTCTATATCTGAGCCAATTCCAGGCCACCAGACCTAGCTTCTAGCAAGTGCTTTGATATGAACAATTCCTGGGTGTGCAGCATGACATGTGAACAAAATGGTTTCAAGACCTCCATCAGGAATGACAACATGGTTTCCCCATAGCAAATCCAAGGAATTCCTTTTTCCAATAGGTGATGCAAAGGCTCAGTAACAGTGGCCTTTTTTGGAAGGCAGAAGTAGTAATAATTAAGGAGCCCGAGGAAGGTGTGACACTTCTGCTGAGTTTTTGGAGGTGGTACAACCTGGACTGCACATACCTTATCTGCAGTGGGATAGATACCCGAAGTGTCAATGCAATAGCCCAAGAATGAAATACTAGAAGTTTCAGTTTCTCATTTTCTTTTTAAATATGGAGACCTGATTGTCAAAACAATGTAGAACTTCATGAAGTCTTTCAGCAAATTCACCCATTGTTGAACCCATAATCAGGACATCATTAAAGTACAAAATAATCCTAGAAATGCCAGACCAAAGACTCTCCATAAATTGTTGGGAAATTCCAAGGGCAACAGATATTCCAAACTGGAGGTGCTTCACCTGGAATTCCCCTCAATGTGTGATGATCATTCAGGTGTCTTCTGCAGCAGCATCAACAATCAACTGCTCATATGCTTGGGTAAGAGCAAATTTCACAAAGTCTTTTCTACCAGCAAGGGCAGCAAGTAGCTGACTTACTGAAGGCAGTGGATATGGATATGGATGCTGTGTTAGTGCCTTATTACCAGTGCCCTTGTCATCACCACAAATTCTCACCTTGTCATGAGGTTATTGGGTCTGTGTAACTGGTTCAATGCGATGGGAGAGATGGTTGGACAGTGTTACTGATGCAACGAACATAAAATTAAACAAACTCCAGAGCACGATGGAAGACAGAAGGGCCTGACAAGATGTGGTCCATGGGGTCGCAAAGGGTCAGACTCAACTGTGCAACTGAACAACAACAAACTGGTTCAAAGACTCCTTGTTCAATAAGATAGTCAGGTTCTTCCTTATTTTTTAATGGAAATAAATGTGCAAAAAGCACATTTCTAGCATACATGTGAATTAGACTATGGTCACACACACTAAAAATCCACTTTCAATCCACTTTCAATGCATTTTCAAACTGGATTTTGCCAGTTCACACAGTAAAATCCAGTTGGAAAGTGGATTGAAAATGGATTGTTTAGTGTGTGTGTGATCAGTCTTAGAGTGACAGCTGGATCCAGATGGAATGACAGAGTTTTCCCATCAAAAGCACCCAAAACCTCAGAAGTCACTTTGGGCAATTTACTGACAACCTCCTGAAGCTGGCTTGCGCTAAAGGTATAGAGCCCGTGGATTCCTAGTGATGAGAATCAATTTCTTCCTAGCAGGCTGTTGCAGTGCTTTCTTGTATGATGAGTGGAAGCCTCCCTTAAAAGAAACTACTGTACATTGACATCACAGCTCAACAGCATGTCGGCAGTCATCACAGAGATGGATTCAACAGCTTTGGAGAAAATTCCTGGGAGAAAAGGTGATGCAATGTATCTTTATTGATCATGGATACCCCCGAGCCAGAGTCAATCTCCGTCTTACATTCCTGACCATTGATAAGTACCATTGCAAACATTGCAGTGTAAAGAGAGATGAAGCAGCTCTGCAATGTAAGCAGCAATATCTTCAGCCGGTTGTTGGTCCCTTTTGTGAAATTTAAATCTCTGCACAATTAATGGCAGTGTTCATTAAAAAAAAAAAAGCCTTCAATAACCCCACAAGTCCAAATTTCATTAACACTTGATAAGGATCAACCCCCCCCCCACCCTTTCCTGGGAGCTATATCCCTCAGGGAAAGACTACTGGTTCCACTTCCCTATCTCAAGATACTCTTTGATTATTCCCTCTTCTTAACCACCACTCTCAACTGCCGGTCCTTCAGGTCAACAGTAGAATTCCATTTGAACCCCCTGTCAATCAAGGTTCTCAGACTGGTATAATGCATCAGCAGTTAGCTGTCTGTTACAGTGCCCTGGGGGTGGGGGGGGGACTGTTTTAGTCCATTTTATACTTGGGTTCCATTTCATCCCAATAAATCTCTGATAATCTCTGAGAATGATACAGTCGAAACAAGCACTTAGCCAACAAGTAACTTTAGTGGCCTAAAAGATACAACCAGTGTCCCCTTTAAGCTGAGTTAGTGTGAGCTAGCTCACAGTTTTTTAGCCTCTGGCTCTCACATTTTTGTCTTAGCTCAGGAAGGATGGCTCCAGAGCAAACTAATTTATCCAGTAGTCAAATCACTGGCTCATAGCTTTAATGCCAGTAGCTCATAAAGTAAAATTTTATTCTCACAAGACTCCACAGCTTAGAGGGAGCACTGGATACAACATATAAAAACCAGGGAAATCAACATGAAAGCATGACTAAAGCTTTCATGTTGCTAAACTGTTCAGCTAAAGCTAAACTGTTCAGATTGCAATTATATCACAGCAATTTACATATGACAATGCAATAAAGCTGCTTTGCACATTCCTAATTTAGAGTGTTACTTTTAGCTAGATGCCCAGTTCTTCTAATTGTCTGCCTTCCCAGGCAGCCATTCCAGAGCAAACTAACCTAGAAAGAATAGGTGAGGGGTTGTCCTGAAGGGACCAGAATATGTAGTGGGATAAAAAGGGGTAGGATTTTGGACAGGAAGGAAGGAGTCCCTGATTCAGTGAGAGAGACTACCTAGCAGTAACATGGTCCAGTCTAGGATGAGAGGTAGAGGAGCTAAGGAATGGGGACAGGGTAGAAGGATGTGAACAGTCAAGTATTCCTTCTCTCTGTGTACATGGGAGTCTGTTGTATTATTCTCTTGGCTTTGGGGGGTGGAAGAGGACTTGCAAATAGTACTCTGTCTTTCTCTTGCTTAATAAACTATGCTTTAATTGTGAACTTGCTTCCGTGAACCTCTGGGTGGACAGGGGGAGTGGGAATTTCCTGACAGCACACTATCCTGTTAGTTCTCCAAGAGGGGCCTGATTCCCCCCCCCCCCCCAACAAAGGCACTGTGTAATTTGTCCTCTAAGAGAATTTCCCTTGGGTTGCAGTGTTAGCTGGTGGGTTCACCTGCTGCAGGCCATCCCAGAAAGGTGGGACAGCTCCAAAGAATGCTCGGACCCACAATTTACCTAACACCCCCACATTTCAGTAAAATTCAGATGAAACTCCAGCAAGTCATTTCCCAGAATTACAATAGGAAAATAGCTTGGATACTCTGCCGAAAGCCCTTCCTAACGTAACAAAAGGGAAACAGCCCCATAGTTCTACATGGGAGATAACACAAATTAGTCCCTTCCCCATTCAAAAATGTAGGCAGCGTCTCTATGATTAGTTATGATAACACACCTTTAATGCACAGAAGGATCTAGTCAGCAATTACCCCTGTCTGAAGCTAATTGTTTCCCCAGGATATGACTATCAGTTCACACCTGGTTCTTTGTCTTCCCTCCAGTTACTCACCCCATGTCATTCTTGCATCTGCAATTTTCCCGCCTGGCAGTTAGAATCAAATTGGCTAGTAAGATTCAAGAATTCTCTTTTTTTGCTCTGTCTCTGCAAACCACAGCTGGTGGAGGCCCAGGCCCATAGCCACGGGTGGGGGGAGATGAGGGTGACATCCCCCTCATGAATGGGCCCTGCCTCCTCACTATCCAGCTCTACAGAATCAGAGCCTTATTTCAGAATTTTTCTATATACCACTGAGAAGTTCTTCCATACTATGTGGACAGCTTAGCTCCTTTCTTTTTGATTCACGAACAAGTTCAAAACAGAAGGAGCTCCAGAAATCTCTTTAGTGTCAGATGCTCTTTAAAGAGAAAAACACGCTGTCTACTAGAATGTAACAAGATATATTAGTTTATGGTGGGTTTTAACCACTGTGGGAAAGAAACAGATTTCTTTCACAAACAAAGTATGTTTTCCTGATAGCTTTTGAAATTATGCTCACAGAAGCATGCCTTTCGTGACTAAATTCTCATTAGAATAATAATAGGCAGTGTTGGAGGTTGTTTGTTTATCATTCTTGAATGTTTTGTTCCACTAAAAAAAATAAACAGTTCAATAAGTATATCCCATAATACATATTCTAGGGCAATCATCAGTTAAACAATTTGATATTGGAGTTTGAATATTTTAAGAATTTTGTGGTAGGCTATCAGTACAATCCTACAGAGAATTTACACCACAGTAAGAGCATTGATTCCAGTGGATTTATGAAGAGCTATTCCAATGTAAGACCACTGATTTCAGTGGGTTTGGACTGGAATAAAAATGCACTGCAAAGTTGAACCCCATACATATATATGTACAAAAACAAGCAACCTGCAAGAACTTTGGGAGGGATCTTCTTTCCTTTTCCTCACTTTTCCCCCTTTCCCACTGCTGAAAGCCCCTATAGCCTCTCCTCTTTTCCTGCCTCTTTTCCTTTCTACCCACCAGCCAATTTACCTTTGACCGTGTGTCCAGCTTACAGTGTGTAGTCTCTGTGGCAGCCAGCCAAGACTCTCTCTCTCTCTCTCTCTCTTCCCCTCCTCTGTCTTTCTCTCTGTCCCTCTCTCTCTCCTCCCCCCCTATGTCTTTCTCTCTGTGAAGAGGGAATTGGCTGCACTTGAGCTTTCAGGACAGGGTGGGAGAAGAAAGAAAAGTCTAGGGAGAGCAGTGAGTAAATGGGAAAGGAGAGTGTGTGTGTGTGGAGATGGGGAGGAAGGGAGGATGATGCAGGGGGGCTTCCTTTTGCTAATGTGCAAACAATGGAGTGGCAAGGGGGCGAGCACAATCCTAGGCAATCTAAGAACATATGTTCTTCATTAAGAACATAAGAGAAGCCATGTTGGATCAGATCAGTTCAACACTCTGTGTCACACAGTGGCCAAAACCCAGGTGCCATCAGGAGGTACACCAGCAGGGCCAGAACTATCACAGCCCTCCCACTGTCCCCCCCCCAAGCACCAAGAATACAGACCATCACTGCCCCAGACATAGTGTTACATCTATCCTTTGTGACTAACAGCTGATGGGCCTCTGCTCCATACTCTTCCAGTATGAGTATTATTGACCTCTGATATCACTGACCTCCACTAGCTTTCCAGTAACCCTTCAAGAGTACAGTGCCCTTTAGAGTACTAGAGCCCTGGAATAAAAGGGGAATCACAGATTATTCAGTCCATCACTCCTTTACACTGTTTCAGCCACTCGGGCTGTTTCTGCACATTTATGGACATCACACTATTGTTACTTTGTCATGATCAGTTGCAAGTGATTTGACCGTCCACTCAGGAAAATTCATTTGCAAATTATCGCTACTGAGAGCGTGGATGCAGCCTTGAGGTTGTTTGTGATGTGCAACCAAATAGTGAGGAGACTTGTTTGATCAGAAATCTGGGGAAGCAGGAGAAGGGTGTAATCTTCCTTATCCACCACTCAAGCAAGAAGATGCAGGAGATCAGGTTTCCAGGCAGCTTTAGGCAAATGTCTCTGCCTTTGTCTCTCTCTGTGTGTCTCTCTCTCTGTCTCTATGTCTCTCCTGAATGTGGAACAGCGGCCACTGGGGGTGGGGGGGGGAGGTATTTGTAAAGTTCCTGCATTGTGCTGGGGGTTGGACTAGATGACCCTGGAAGTCCCTTCCAACTCTATGATTCTGTTCTGATTCAGACCAGTAGGGAAGTACCTAGCCAACTGCTGTCCCATCATTGATGGCAGCTGAAAACACATTGGGTCAACCCTCCCCCATAATAGAAGCAGCACCTGTAGCTATATGGATTCTCTCAGTGGCCATTGCTTGTCCACCACAGCAGTATTTCCAGCCTTCAAGCATTTGTTTCTGTCTGTAAAATGTAGGGGGAGAGAGCATAAGAACATAAGAGAAGCCAATGTTGGATCAGGCCAATGGCCCATACAGTCCAACACTCTGTCACACAGTGGCCAAAAATACCAGGTGCCCTCAGGAGGTCCAGCAGTGGGGCCAGGACACCAGAAGCCCTCACACTGTTGCCCCCCATATGTTTATCTAATTCCCTCTTGAAGCTGTCCATGCTTGTAGCCGCCACCACCTCCTGTGGCAGTGAATTCCATGTGCAGGCCTGAGAGCAGCCACTGGACAACTTGACACCATGCAATTTGCATAATTCATGCAGGCCCAGCTGCTTGCTACTGCTCAACAGCTGCTGCCCCATGAAGTGTTGTGTAGTGGTTAGTGTTCCAGACAAGGATTTGGGAGACCCAGGTTTGAATCTGAGTAGGGAATTTCCTGAAGATTTTTGGGGAGGAGCCTGAGTGGTGGGTTGGCCCACGTAGAGCAAGTTGCTGTAGTCTAACCTGGAAGTGACCGTTGCATGGATCACTGTTGCAAGGTCATGGGGGGAGAGATAAGGAACCAGCTGCAGATGATAAAAGCCTGATCTGGCAACACTGGTGACCTGGGCCTCCATTGAAAGAGAGGCATCCAGAATCACCCCATACATACATATACCTTTATTGGCATAAAACAGGTTACAGAAAGAGACATAATCGGAAAGAAAGGTTAATTACCAAACTTAAAAATAGAGCAACCTTTTCAGTTAGTTTGGGTGACAGGTCGTTCAGGAGACAGCGCACCTTCAAAACATCTGGGCAACCTATCATGTTAGATAGAATTGGGTCTAAAAGAGTAAAACGTATATCATCATACCAGGGACAGTATAAGAGAATATGGAGAACTGAATTGACCTGATTTAGACTACACGCACAGAGTCTTGCTGGGTATGGAACCCTTTTATATCTACCATGAATGACAGCCGATGGAATGGCGTTACATCTAACAAGTGCAAATGCTCGGCGCAGGTGAGGGGCATGGAGGGCCGATAGATAAGAAGGAAGATGGCCAGTATGTGGGAGAATTCCAAAGTTCAGGGGGGAGCAGGATTTGTTTGCATCACTAGCTAGTTTCTGCATTTCATTGCCCAGGATTCTGCGTCTAATTAGCTGATATGCATTTGTAAGAGGTGGCATATACAGAGAATCCATGGATATTCCCATTGTGATTATTTTCTTCTCTATGCAGGCAGTCCATTTGGACTTGATAGATTCAGACAACAATTGATATATATAGCTCCCACAATCAGCAGTATAGTGCAAACGTAGCCAGTATTTAATTGATATTAACCAAGCCCTTGTTTCTAGCATGTTAAGGCCTGCCTCTAAACAAAGAGCTGCGTCAGAATCACCCCTAGAAGCCTGACTGTTGGGGTCAGCATCAGTGACATCCCACCAAGGACTGGGAGTCAGATTCCCAATCCAATCCCCAATCCAATCCCCCACCAGGACTCAGGTCCAAGACTTCCATCTTCATTGGATTCAGTTTCAGACGGCTCTGTTGCAACCAACCAGGCACAGCCTCTAAAGCTCTGGTCAGATTTTCTGGGGTGGAGTCAGGCCATCTGTTGATCAGCAACTATTTTCTCCAGCTACCCCATATCCACTTTAACATATAGCTGGACTCTTTGGAGCTTGAAGAGAATGTGAATGTAGTATGCAGTTCAGTGCAGTGGTTAAGTGCGCAGACTCTAATCTGGGTTTAGAACCGGGTTTGATTCCCCACTCCTCCATTTGTACCTGCTGGATGACCTTGGGCAAGCCATAGCTCTGGCACAGCTGTTCTTGAAAAAAAGAGCAGTTTCTGTCAGAGCTCTCTCAGCCCCACCTACCTCACAGGGTGTCTGTTGTGGGGAGGGGAAGGGAAGGGAGTTTGTATGCTGCTCTGAGACTCCTTTGGGTAGTGAAGGGCAGGGTATAAATCCAATCTCTTCTTCTTTTAGTAGGAAACAGATAGAGCACAGCTGTTAATATTATTTCAGATGATGGACAGCTTTTTCTTCTGCTCCAAATGTATTCTGAGTTTAGAAGAGCCTAGAAATCTGGTAAAAAGGAAGTTGAAAGGAACAGTCAAGAGGGTCAAATATCTCAAAAAGGCTTGGGTTACTCAAAATCTCAGTACTCATTCCACTTCGGGGGGGGGGGGGGGGGGGCTTTCATTCCAGTCCCAGAGCACATCCTATTTCTGAGTACTGTTGTTCCACTATGGGGCCTGTTATTCCAGTCCCAGAGCAGTTTATCAGCCCAGAGACATTACCTGAAAATTCAAAATCCACTCTGAATTTTCATTGCAAGTATTCTGTGCTGTAATGTATTTCAATAGAGCCTGTGCAAGTCAATTGGCATTCCTGGCTTTCATTATCTTCAGTGGGCCTTCAAGCTTCTCCCATTGTTTCCAGTGGGCAATCCTGTCATTCCTTTTATCCCTTCTGCTGAGTGTGCAGACCCACCCACCCACCCACCCCACTTAGAGTGTGATTTTGTGTTTCACATCAGTCCTGTTGAGCTGGCATTGCCACAATGGCACAGAGCAGTAGTACACTGCACTGGTTCTGCTGGGCTTGCAACACTGCCCTCCATTGCTTGGAGTGTGATTCTGTGCTAGACATCAGTCCTGTTAAGATTTATTTATTTATTTATGTTTACATTTATACCCCACCCTCCCCACCATTTAGCGGGCTCAGGGTGGCTAACAACATAATAAATATACATTAAAATCAGTCAGTATAAAATCATGCTACAAACATAATATGCAGTAAAATACAGTAAAAGATGGTTATTTTCAAACATCACAAACATCTAAGTGGTGTTAACAGGCTCTCGCTTAGCTGTAAAGCTATAAAGCTATGAAGCCTCAGTTGGTGGCATTGTTGGTCCTGGTTGGTATAGTTGATAAATGGGCCAGGGCCATAAAGTCGAGGCAGCACACAACTTAAAAGCCTGGTGGAAGAGCTCCATTTTACAGGTCCTGTGGAACTGTAAAAGGTCCCACAGGGCCCTGATGTCCCCTGGGAGCTCATTCCACCAGTGCGAGGCCACCACGGACAAGGCCCTGGCCATCAGTATAGCCAACCTGGCCTCTTTGGGCCTTGGAAGAACCAGGCGGTTTTGGGAACCCAGTCTTAGTGCTCTCTGGGATACATGTGGGGAAAGGTGGTCCCTTAGGTAGATAGGTCCCTGGCCATATAGGGCTTTAAAGGTAAGAACCAGCACCTTGAACCGTATCCGGTATGCTATAGGCAGCCAGTGCAGAGTTTTTAGGGTGGGCTGGATGTGTTCCTGCATGGGAAGACACAACAACAGCCTCACCACTGTGTTCTGCACCAGCTGCAGCTTTCGGATTTGGGCCAAGGGCAGCCCCATGTAGAGAGCATTGCAGTAATCCAGTCTTGAGGTGACCAATGCATGTATCACTGTTGCTAGATCATTGCATTCAAGGAAGGGAACCAACTGCCTAATCAGCCGAAGATGGTAGAATGCCGACTTAGGAGTGGCTGCTATCTGGACCTCCATTGTTAGAGAGGTGTCCAGGAGCACTTCCAAGCTCCTAACCTCTGGCGCTGGCACCAATGGTGCCCCATCAAAGGTTGGGAGAGGGATCCCTATCCTTGGACCACTCTGACACAGGCACAGGACCTCCGTCTTCATCAGATTCAATTTCAGTTGGCTCTCTAATCCAACTAGCCATGGCTTTCAACGCCAGGTCCAGATCTCCCAGAGTAGAGTGTGACTGGCCGTCCAACAACAGATAGAGCTGGGTATCATCAGCATATTAATGACAACCCAGCCCATGTCTTTGGGCAATCTGGGTGAGGGGGCGCATATAGATGTTAAACAGCATTGGGGAAAGCACTGCACCTTGGGGCACTCTGCATGACAGTGGGTGCCTTCCAGACAGTTGTTCCCCAATTGCCACCCTCTGTCCCTGATCTTGAAGGAACGAGGAGAGCCACTGTAATGCCAACCCCTGAATCCCCGCATTGGCGAGGCAGAGGACCAGTAGTTGATGGTTGACCATGCCGAATGCCACCGACAGGTCTAACAACTCAACACTGCCGTACCACCTCGATCCAGGTGCCTTCGGAGATCATCTTTGAGGGCGACAAGGACCATCTCTGTCCCATGGCCTGGTCGGAAGCCAGACTGGAAGGGGTCTAATATGAAGTCATCATCCAAGAAGTCCTGCAACCAATTCACCACCGGCTTCTCAATTAATTTACCCAGATAGGGTAAGTTGGATACCGGCTGATACTTGGCATTGGATTCTGCTAGGCATTCTTTGATTGTACTGGTACTGCTGAGCAATCTTACATTGCACTGGTACTGCTGGGCTTGCAAAAATGCCCCCCACCACCTTCATTTTCTATGGCAGAGATTCTCTGGCTTGACGTTAGTCCTGTTGGGTTTGCAGTACCACAGTGGCACTGGTTCTGCTGGGCTTGCAAAAATGCCCCCCTTTCTTGGATTGTGATTGAGCTGGCATTGCCACATTGGCACTGGGTTCTGCTGGGCATTACTACATTGCACAGGTTCTGCTGGGCTTGCAAAAATACCCTCACACACACACACACACACCCCTTCAGCTTTTACTGGAGATATTTTCTGGCTTGACCTTAATCCTGTTGGGTTTGCACTGCCACAGTGGCACTGGTTCTGCTGGGCACATTGCACTGGTTCTGCTGGGCTTCCAAAAATGCCCCCTCCTTCAGTTTTTACAGCAGAGTTTCACTGGAAAAAATGGGGATGGGGCACTTTCTTTGGGGAGGGGGCATAACTTGGACACCATAAATCAAATCCTCACCAAACTTAGAGGGCAGGTAGAGAGTCATCTAGAGATCCCTTGTAAGTTTGGTGTCTCTAGCATGCCAGCGGCCATTCTACCACATCATAAACCTCTAGCCCCTAAAATGTCATGATGGTTCATGGTTCACAAACCAGGCACATCACAAACTGAACCACATTTTCTGGTTCATGCTAATCTCTGCATATCATTGATAGTCTCATCCACCATGAATTTATCCACTCCTTTTTAAGAGCCTTCCAAGTTTGCAGCCACTAGCACATTCTGTGCTACATGTGATGTGCAATATAATGGACAATGTGACCTTCTTCTCCCATCCAGAGTAGACTAGGCCTTCTGGTGCTGCTTTCCCAATGCTGTGCTTCAGTGTCTCCTAGGCTAAACATGTTATATCAAAGTTGGTTTGGGTGAAATCTTTAGTGCAATCTATAAGAATATATTTAAATGATTTTTGAGTTGAGAAAATCCCAGGCACAGCAGCACATTCTGAACAGCCTAGCCAGATGTAAACAATGCCAGGCTGGCAAGTGCTTGGGACCCAAGGGATGGGACTAAGGGGTTGAGCCACCATCTCTGCAGCCTATAAACTCAAAAGGGAAGGACAAGCTGAGCAGGAGGAAGGTTGGCAGGGCACCATAGTTTGATGCAAAACCTCAGAGGGAGGAAAAGGGCAGGGCATTTCTGGAGAACAAGAGCAGGCCACCCAAGGAGCCCTCATAGGGCACCATACCCTCCAAACCCACACTTACCTGGAACACTATTGGTGAACTTGAGGAGGGTTTTCCATTATGATGGGAGCAGCACAGGAATGTGGAAGAGCTCAAGGTGAACTTGCAGAAGAAAAAGGAAAGAGGAAAATCAGCCAATTGAGCAGATATCCCAGTTCCACTACCTAGGCATTTTCTAAGGAAACTTCGGGTTTCCTTTCTTTTTTATGCTCTGATTGCTGTGTTTCACAATGCAGACTCAATCTCAAATCTAAATTCCATATTTTGCAGCTATCCCTTGCATTTCTGTTATCTATTGGCTCTTAGGGTGCAAGGCCATATCTTGATAGAGCATTCCAGGCTTTAGACCATCAGTCTGTCCTCGCTATGGCTCGTAGAGTATGCTGTATGTTATTTTGGAGCATTGTTCCTCCTACACTTCCATCTTATATTGACCATCCCTAAATATATTGTACGAAGCTGAGGAATAGTGAGTGGGATGGTGCAGACCCTAAATATTGGCCGGGCACCCCCACCCACTGAGATGGCCAAGACTTTGCTGATAGGGCCAGCGATGGTCAGGTGAGCCCCAGTTTCCTGCATCTAGCACTGGCCCGCCCCCTCCAGTCAGCCCACCATGGATGCTGCCTCTCCTCCCCTCTCCACAGTTCCACAAACAGGCCCCTGGGTGACTCAGGGGCCCAGCTTTTAGCTAGGTTAAATGTTTTTCACTTTGCTGTTTTGCTGAGGAACAGCTTACTCAGATACTGTGTCCTTGTGGATCTGGTGCAATCAAAATGTTGGCTCACATTTTCTTTGATTGTGTGCTGATGGCCCCTTCGGGAGGTTTCCTTATTTAGCCAATGATTGGTCCTAGTGCTTCCTCTGCTTTTTTGCTAACAGATACTGACTTTGATATAATGCTGGTGGTGGCAAAATTTTTGCCTGCAGTGGCTTTAATATGAGGGTGGAAATAAAGAGTGTGGTTTTTTGTTGTTGTCCAAGACATGGGGTCATTAGATTATTTGAAATAAAGAAAAAAGGACAAACTGTGAGTAAAAAGCCAAGAAAGAAACCTTGGGAGAATCCAGCAAGATCCCATGTGGGACCTAGGGACCTGGTCTGAGGCTCCTTAAATAAATGTGACACTATTATTTGCTTTTTATTAATTCTGGGTAATCATATTCAGGGTCTAGACCCTTGCTATAACATTCTGTCTACATTTCTTTTCTTTAAAAAATACTTAACTTTCTATGTACAAAAATTGATTAATGCATAAAGAGTTTGCTTTTTTAAAAAAGAGCAAAGATGGTATTTGTGAAGAAAGGCATTTTTTCTGGAAGGTATGAAATGAGCAAAACCTTCACTTTGCATTTTAAAAGGGGTTCCCCCCCTCTGGGCAGAGAACAGGCAGGAGGGGAAAGTCAGTGCAATTGCTTTCCAGACATCAGCCCACCTTCATACAAATGCTGATAGATCTAGCAGGAGAGATAATGGATGGATCAAGATCTCCCCTTTCTTCCTAGTTGGGAACAGAGGTTTGGAGGAATGACATGCTGGAGGGACTTCAGGAAGAAAATGTCCTGGAGATCTCCAGGAAAAGCCTCTTTGACCTGGTGTGACCTGATCAGTGAGTGGAGAAACAGATATAATAAAAACTCCTTGCAGCAGGAAGGAGGTCTCTTTTCCTTGGGTGCTGAGCCCCTGAGAGCAGTCAGACCTCTTCACAGAAAAGGCAGCCATTGATCATGTGGTTGCCTAAAAAGCTGAAGCTTCAAGGTAATAGTAATTCTATAGATATCTAGAACTCCTAACCTAAGAAGCCTGTTCTATGTATAAAGAGAGGGACTGTATGTATAAAGAGAGGGTATGTATAAAGAGAGGGACAGAGGATTTGTGTTTTACCCATTTCTTTTGGATCCCTTGCTCATACTGGTGCTGTGCTAAAAGTATGCATGTGAACATTTTCTTTTTAATAAATACTTTATAACTTTTGATGCTGCCAGTGGCTCTCTGTACCACATAGACTTCCACTGTCTTGGACATGTTATTTTAAAAGGAGCACCAGGGCAAAGGCAGACAGTTCTTCCAGGGGCACGCAAGGCAGTAAACTGTCCCTGTGGTAATCAGGTGCTGGGCAGCAGGAGATACAGAGGCAAGGCATAATAACTTGGAAGGGAAGCTAAGGGTCCTTACCCTCCCATTGGGCAATTCCTTACAAAGGTGAGGTGTTGGTGGCAGGCTACATGAGAGGGGAGGAAAAGCCTCTTCCAGGTGTTGAGAAAAACCTAGGAGGACTGGGCAAAACAGAGCCTGCAGGCCAGAGCTGGCATGTTCTGCCACAGTATTTTTATAGTACCTTCTAAGCATCAGAAACTCACGCAATTCCCCATAAATGCTCTCACATTTTTTCCCAAATAAAATGTCTTTATTGTCCTACACTGGCTCCAATATAGCTTCATAAGCAGACAAGACTTTCTTGCACTGTGCCAAAATCTCAGTAGGCCACTAGAACGAGCTCACTTTTACTGGGTGATAAGCATTTACAAAATGATTTTTCTAATAGTGATATGAAAGTAGTGGATAATATATGTGTCAGCTGCTTACATACAACAGGGAAACTCTAATTACAAGACAGAGAAAAGAATTTCTATTTTATAGCTCTTACAGATGAGAAGATGACTTCAATGCTGAGAAATAAATTTCTTCCAAGACGAATGACTGCTTGAGCACACAAGCAGGTCAATCCAAGGCATTCTACACTAAGCAGAAAACATCCCAATAGCTCAGAGTGCTGAAGTGATTTTTCAGAGCTGGGTGCTATTTCCTGTAATTAGATCCCAGCTGCACCAGACTGTAATACTCACAATTTCTTGAAGAAATGGCAATATTGTGATAAAATGTTAATCCTGTGAACTAACGCCCTGTGTGCTAAAATTGAAGCCCGAAAGGTGATACTGCAGGGGTTACTGTGAGACTTCTGATGATAGCCAATAAGTCAGGTCTTGTGGATAAACAAAGTCCTTTATTGTCTTAATGGTCTTTCAGGAACACTTACTTTGTTCGGGGATATGGGTTGGGACTTATTATACAGTATTCAAACAGAATAGAAATGACAGGCACCAATCAGTGTAAAAACATGAAGCGTGAAAATCCCCAAACTGTTGCATTCTCATGAAAAAGGCACGCAAGCTACTTAAGTTCCCCCCCTTTCGCCCCTGTGTACAAAACTACTTGCATTTCCCATGCAAAGACACCTGGAAGAGCAGAGAGTGAAACAGCTCAAGGTTAACTGGCAAAAACAGCAATAAGCAGGGCCTGCAAAGTAAAACGGCAAAACAGGATGGGAGGGGGAAGGAGCGAGGGGGAAGAACTCGGCTGCCAGTCTCCTGACTGGAGGACCTGTAAATGCAATCAGTAACAAAGCCAGAATATGACAGGGAACCTGACATCCTGCCCCTCTCAAGATTACTCCCCACCCGGCTTAGAAGGATATTGTTTATGAAAAGCATGGATCAAACGTGGAGCATGAACATGTTCAGCTGCAACCCATTCATTACATTCAGGACCAAAATCAACCCAATTAACCAGATAAAACAAGCGGCCACATTTGAATTTAGAGTCCAAAATGCTGGAAATTTCAAAATGTGATTCCCCCGCTTTCATCAGAGGAGGAGGAACATGAGGATCCGGTCTCCACGAGTTCTGCCCAGGGCTTTTCTTCAACAGGCTGTAATGGAAAACAGGATGCACAGAGCTTAGTGATTTGGGCAGTTCAAGTTCAAACGAGACAGGGGAAATTTTACCTAACACTTTGAAGGGTCCCACAAACTTCCAACCCAACTTCCGGCTAGGTTGGAGACCCCGAATGTTCTTAGTGGAAACGTAGACCGAATCCCCTGGCTCCAAATCCCACCTGGGAGCTCTTCCCTTGTCAGCATATTTTTTGTAATCCGCTTTGGCCCGTTCCAAAGTCTGTGCAATAAGGGGCCAAGAGTTCTGGAGGGCAGTCCACCATAATCCAAATTCTGAGGGGGGGGGTATTCCCTGTAGGGGTAAGAGTCAGCAACGGATCACCCTCAAACCCTCCAACTGCCATGAAGGGGGAGACCCCTGTCGAGGAATGCACTGCATTGTTATAACTGTACTCTGCAAAGGGGAGGAGATCTACCCAATTGTCCTGATGGTAATTAGAGTAGCACCTCAAAAATTGTTCCAGTATTTGATTGACACATTCGGAATGTCCATCTGTTTCTGGGTGATAAGCCGAACTTAAGGTGAGTTCAATTCCCATCAATTGTAAAAGCTCCCGCCAGAAGGTGGCAACGAACTGACTTCCGCGATCGGACTATGTAGACCTGGAGGCTTCCCTCCCCGTTTTTTACACATCAAGCAAGTTTGACAGGAGGTCACGTAGTCTGAAACATCCCTATGCATCTGAGGCCACCAAAACTGTCTCTGGGCCAAATTTAACATTTTCAGATATCCAAAGTGTCCAGAAAGTTTGGACTCATGGCAAGTCTGCAGAATGGACAGTCTTAGGGACTTTGGTACCACTAACTTGGAGCCTCTATACAAACAGCCATCTGTGTGGAGTTCCATTCCCTCCTCCCTTGCCATCTCATCCCGATCCTGTTGTGAATATTCTGCTGCACATTTTGTAATCCACTCTGAGACTGGGGCTGCCTCAATGTGTAATTACGGCTCCGCTTAGTTGTTCTGGGGAAAACATGGAGTCAAACACCTCTTCCCGCTTGGACTCATGTTGAGGCAGCCTAGACAACACATCTGCTGATGAGTTAGAAGTCCCAGGGAAATGACGCAATTTGAAGTTGAACTTTGAAAAGAAATCAGCCCAACGAAGCTGTTTAGCATTGAGAGTTCTACGGGTGCACAGAGCTTCTAAATTTTTATGGTCAATCCAGATCTCGAAGGGTGTTTGCACCCCCTCTAACCAATGCTGCCAGGTGGGAAGAGCTAGGCGAATTGCTGCAGCCTCTTTATCCCAAACTAACCAGTGCCTTTCAGTCTCATTAAATTTCTTAGACACATACGCTAAGGGGTATAATTTGCCATCGTCCCCCTTTTGCAGAATCGCGCCCCCCCCCCATTGCTATGTCTGATGCATCAACATGAACAACAAATTCTTTAGTCTCATCAGGGTGAGCCAGAATAAGTTCCGACGTGAACAGCCGCTTTAGGGTTTCAAAAGCCACCTGACATTCATTTGTCCAATTTAATCATTCATCCAGTTTGCCAGCATCGGGGCCCCTCCCCTTTGTTTTCAGCGGATTAGTTAGAGGCAGGGTGACTGTGGCAAAATCTTTTAAGAAGGTTCTATAGAAGTTGCAGAACCCTAAGAGGCTTTGGAGTTGCTTCCGGGTACGGAGTGTTTCCCACTGTAAAACAGCCTCTACTTTACTTGGGTCCATTTCAAGCCCCCTAGAGGAGAAGCGGTACCCCAGAAAATCAATCTCTGTGCAATGGAATTCACATTTGGACAGTTTGACATACAGTTTGTGGTCTCTAAGGGTGGTTAACACTTCCCTCATCAGTTTGATATGAGAGTCCCAGTCTTGTGAATAAACAATGATATCATCTAAGTAACAAAACACCCCCTTAAATAAATGCTTGTGCAACACCTCATTTATTAGGCTCATAAAAACTCCGGGAGCCCCAGCCAATCCGAAGGGCATAACTAGGTATTCAAATTGCCCCACTGGTGTATTAAAGGCTGTCTTGTATTCATCTCCTTCTTTGATGCGCACCTGGAAGTAAGCTTCCCGTAAGTCCAACTTAGAAAAAATCTTTCCTTTCACTGCCTCCACTAGCAAGTCTTTTATGAGAGGCAGGGGGTAAGTGTTGGAAGCGGAGATAGCATTCAATCCTCTATAATCCGTGCAAAGACACCTGGAAGAGCAGAGAGTGAAACAGCTCAAGGTTAACTGGCAACAACAGCGATAAGTAGGGCCTGCAAAGTAAAATGGCAAAACGGGATGGGAGGGGGAAAGAGCAAGGGGGAAGAACTCGGCTGCCAGTCTCCCGACTGGAGGACCTGTAAATGCAATCAGTAACAAAGCCAGAATATGACAGGGAACCTGACAGTTACCTAGAATCCCCACAAAACTTAGTACATTATTCTGTTGCCGTGCCCACAGATTGACTGAAACCAAAAGAACTACTTCAGCAATGTAGTTGTATGCAGAGTTGCTCCAGCCTAAGTCCATTTAAATCAATGAGCCTAGACTGGAGTACTGGCACAGGATTTTACTGTAAGTTACCTGAAAGTTCAATTTAGAATGGGGCTGGCAATTACGGGCAACAATGTAGAAAAGCAGAAGAAAGTATTATTTCCACAAGAGTTCTAAAATCACTCGTAGTTGTTGTGCCCTCTGTATAGTCCCCAAACTCACTCACTCTGAAACCCTATGCCCTATTTTATAGTGGCAGAGTGTGCTGGATGACTCCTGATTCAGATATAGGCATGCTATTAAAAAGCCCAAGGTATTTAGTTAGCTTTTCTATATTAAATAATTTAATTCTGATCCAGAGGTACACTTCAGAAATGTTTCTGGTCATTATAGGTATAGTATACAAGTAATACTATTAGAAAATCTTTGCTTCCATTTTATCCTTTTTCGCCATATAACTATATGCATCTTTTTTAAAGAATTTTTTAAATTTTGTTTCTACACACTACACACATTATAACTAAAACCACTAAAAACTATCCCTACATATACAGAGGCCAATCTGTTACTAAAGTTTAAATAAGCAGCTTCAATTACTTTCAAGAAAAGGAGTAATATATCAAAGCAACCTTAGCTTATATTCCATTAATAACCTTATAAACATATAATAAACAAATAACTGGTTTCAAAACAAGTGCATACAAATACAACATTTCCAACTTTCCAGATAGCTAAAGAAGTGTTCTTTCTTCTTTCTTTTTGCTTCTTTTATAAAGTTCATTTGACTTTCCAGGGTCTTGGAGCTGCTGCTCCTTTTTCAGCATCAGAGTCTTCTCCCTCAGATCTACTATCAGAACTTTACAGTCCATAAATACTCCCTTGTAATTCTAATTCTTTCTCTGTGGATGTCTTCTCTTTTCCATCTTGAAATTGTTCCAGAAATTTCTTTGCCTTTGCAACAGAGTTAATCTTATGCTTTTCATCCTTGAAAGTGAACCCCAAGCTTTGAGGTATGATCCATCTATACATTGTGGCGCTTGCTTGCAGAAAAGTAGTCAAGTTTTTCTAAGGTTTCCTCTTCTTTCTTATTTCAAAAGGAATGTCCTGTAACTTCTTCACATTTAATTTTCAAGGTTGTCTTGTTGGTGGCCTTGAGCAACACGACTCTGGTAGATTTCTTAGAGAATCTCACCATGATTTCTCCTGGCAGGTTTTTTTTTCTTTCAAAAATTCAGGATATGTTCTATAAACCATGTCCATATCACTTTGAAGTGCTTCTGCCAGTAAATCTTTCATTGGAGCTAAAGCTTCACTTAACAATTTCTTGAGATTTTCATCTTTCTGTTCAGAGATACCTTGAAATCTTAAAAAATAAGTTGACCTTTCCATTTGAAGCTTCAAAAGATGTTCCTTATAAGAGGACCTTTCCTTTTCAACCACGTCTGGTCTCTGATTAATAATTTCTGTCTTGGCTTTAAATTTCTCAACCTCTTAATATTTGTTTGTTCAGATCTACTGTTGGCATCAGCAATCTGTTTTTGCAAGTTATCCAGCTTAGAGTTTACAATAGTCATCTGCTCCATCAGAGGGTGCAATGCAGTAGCTAATACAGAAGATAAGTCTGTGCTTGCTTCAGGTTTGGCTGCCAGAAGTACTGATGCAGTCTTTGTGGAAGACTTTAATCTCATCGCTATTTTCTCTCCCCATCCAGTCATTATTATTGTTTATAGTTCCAGAAAGTTTTTATCCAAATCCCCATTCCAGAAAGTTTTAAAAAAAAGAACTTCAATCCGCTTATAACAACTTTACAGGCACTTGGTCAGAGCCCAGCCATTTAAAAGTTAAAGCTTCTTCGGACCCAATCAGAGAATCACCATATTTAAAGGGGGGGATTTAAACCCCTTCTCTTTCCGCTTCATATTAAAACTGAAGAATCTGAGCTGGGAACTTACAGTCTTTTACAGGCGTTGCCACGTGTAAGCAGGTAGGCATATTTTCTTCTTTTAACAGATTAGAGCTCTGCAGCTGTCTGGTGTGCCACTGCAGCAGGACCTATGGAGGCAAAGGGGAGCCTCTATCCCTCAGTTGCCACCTCAGAAGAGGCTACCTCTTATGCCTCAGGTGAGATACCCCCTACGAGGGCTCCCGGGGGGGCGGAATCCAGCCAGCTCCCCTCCTATCTTCCGGGGTCAGGTCGCATCTCCCAGAGCTCTCCAGGGATGCACCTGCCATTGAGCCCACCAAAACCAGAAGTCAATTATATGCATCTTTAACAGTGACTAAGTCAAAGGGAAATTATACCAACCAATACTGCTACATAAATAATTAAAGCAGAGCAATTACATGAGTCCACAAAACTATCTTACTTGATGGCCGATCAGGAGATACCAGTGCTCCTGGGAAGGGGAAAGTACAGCTGTGGGACCAGGCACAAATGAAAGAGAAGGGGACTGAGACATAGAAGAGCTCGGTCCCCTTCCAGCCTGCATCCCATCCCAAAGGTAGTATGTAGTGGGGCTAGAGTTAATGACCCCTCTCTGACATTGATGTTGTGCAACTCCAGGTCCATAAATAATAAGACGATGGTCCTTCATGACTTCCTGTTGGAGCAGGACATGGACCTGGTGTGCGAGATAGGGAGATTGTAGCTCTCTCCCAGTTAGCTCCTCCTGGGTTCTCGGTCCTTCACCAATCCTGGACAAAGGGGAGTGGGGAGGAGTGGCTCTGTTCATTCTGGAGCCCCAAACCTTCAGAGTGCTCCCACCACCAAGGCTCACGGTCATAGAGTGTACTGGTTTTGTATGGGAAGCCAGGGAGAGTTTGGCTGTTTGGTTGGTGTACCATCCACCCAATGCACTGACAAACAGCTTGTCATCTCTGCTGGAGGCCATACAGGCTGGGCACTGGAGCACCCTCAACTGATAGTCATGGGTGACTTCAATCTCCATGCCGATGATGCGGCTTCCATGCAGGCAATGGACCTGGTGTCGCCCATGGTGGTGCTGGGACTCTTCCAATATGTAACAGCTCCCACTCACCGAGCGGGGCACACGCTCGATTTGATGTTCACAGTGGGGGTGACAGTGGACCAAATCACTGCTATGGCAGTTCCATGGTCAGACTACTTTGCCCTGAAGGCCTGCATGAATGTTTCACCCCAACCCTGTATGGGTGGTGAGTGCATTTTAGCTTGCCTGTGGAGCCAAATAGACCTAATGTGGCTCCAGATGGCTCTGTGGAATCCCATGCACCCTGGCAGCTCATGTGGCTCTGTGGGATCCCATGCACCCTGGCAGATGAGCTTCTCAAGGACTGGCATAGCCGACTCTCGGCAGCCATTGATGAAATCGCTCCCCAACACCCTCTGCACCCCCACTCTAAGCTCGCTCCATGGTGCACACAGGAGCTGTGGCTGATTAAGTGAAGGCTCAGACAGCTAAAGAGACAGTGGCGGCATGCTCGGGGCAAAGTTACAAGAGCATCCTATGGGACGTTTATGAGATCCTATGAGATGGCAGTCAAAACTGCCAAAAAAGAATATTATGTGGCCACGATTGCATCTGTGAGCTCTCACCCAGCCCAATTATTTAGAACTATTTGGTTGATTACTACTCTGCCACAGGGCAGACCAAACATTAAGGAATTGGAGATTGGCTGTGAGGCTTTTGTGAGCTATTTCACAGATAGTCTTGTCACTCCGCCATGACCTTCCCACCACAGTTGAAACAGTAAGGGAACTTGAGGCTCAATGCATGTCTTCTTGTCAAATTCTGGATTATTTCAGTCCACTCAGCCTAGAGGAGGTCTCAGCTTGTCACCCAACCACTTGCAGCCTTGATCCATGCCCACTGTGGCTAATTAAAGCTGGCCATGACAGGCTACGAGGTGCCCTAAGGGAAATTATCAACAAGTCCCTCTTTGAGGGACTGTTCCCTGGGGCACTAAAGGAGGCAGTGCTCTGCCCTCCCTTAAAAAAACCCCATCCTTGGACCCAGCCGAATTGGCTAACTGTTGGCTGATTTCCAATTTGCCCTACCTGGCCAAATTAATTGAGAGGGCAGTGGCAGTTCAGTTGCCGAGTATTTTGGATGACACCTCTGCATTAGATCCCTTCCAGTCTGGCTTCCAACCAAGCCACGGGACAGAAACAGTACTGGTCACCCTCACAGATGACCTCTGGAGGCATCTGGATTGAGGCAGTTCGGTGGTGTTGCTGTTGTTAGACCTGTCAGCAGAGTTCGACATGGTTGACTATCAACTATTGACCCACCACCTCGCTGCCACCGGAATTTAGGAGTCTGCCTTGCAATGGCTCTCCTCATTCCTCCTGGGTCGGGGACAAAGGGTGGCCATTGGGAACAGCTGTCCCAAAGGCATCCACTAGTTTGCGGAGTGCCCCAGGGAGCAGTGCTTTCCCCGATGTTATTTAACATCTATATGCGCCCCCTTGCCCAGATTGCCCGGAGTCATGGGCTGGGTTGTCACCAATACACAGATGACACCCAGCTCTATCTGTTGTTGGATGGCCAGTCTGACTCTAGTCCGGAAGATTTGGACCTAGCATTGAAAGCCATGACTGGTTGGCGTATGCTAAGTCGACTGAAATTGAATCCAATGAAGATGGAGGTCCTGTGCCTGGGTTGGAGCAGCCCGAGGGTAGGGATCCCACTCCCAACCTTCGATGGGGCCCAGTTGGTGCCAGTGCTGGAGGTTAGGAGTTTGGGAGTGCTCCTGGATGCCTTCTTAACAATGGAGGCCCAGGTAGCAGCCACTGCAAAAAAGCTTTTTATCATCTTCAGCTGATCAGGCTGCTGGTTCCCTTCCTTGAACATAATGTGATCAACAGTGAACTGTGAACAACAGTGATCCATACAACGGTCACCTCAAGACTGGATTAATGCAATGCTCTCTACACGGGCTGCCCTTGTCCCAAATCTGGAAGCTGCAGCTGGTGCAGAATGCAGGAGCCAGGCTGTTGTTGGGTCTCCCTATGTGGTAGCACATCCAGCCTGCACTAAAAGCACTGCTATAAAGTACTGGGTCCAGAGACACGTTGAAGTGAAATCAGCTCATAAGTTTATTAAGAGGTCAGAACTAGACTGCTGAGCTGGACTTGAAGGCCCTCTTAAATCTCCGTTCTCAATCACACACATACCCAACACCCGTGATTAGCTATTTACAGTGCCCCTGCATCCTATAGGTCTGTTTATGGATGCAGGTTTTCCCCATTGTAGTGGCCCAAGGTTCCATCAAAAATAGATGGAAACTCACCTCAGACTTCACTGAAATCCTGCGGGGCACATTGCTTTACTCCCTTGATGGAGATTCCCAGAGGGGTGAACCATGCACAGCCCAAAAGGCTAACCAGGTTGCCTTCAACTACTATCAAATTCAGGAAGTTGTTAAAGCCCTGATACTGGACTTGAAAACTCCCCACACCCCATATAGGAACACAATTCTGCTGAAAGTCCACCAGGGTCATGGTTGAAGGATGCAGATGCCCCCCCCCTCATTAGGACATAGTCTCTTTAGCTGCTCCACCAATATAATGGAGGCCACAGACCCAAAGTCTAATTCTTTTTTTTAAAAAAAATTATTTATAAGTTTATGCACACACACCCAAGGAAAAAGGGTTATCATACATTCATAAATATACATTGGAATTGGTTTGAGTCTATCTATCCCAGTCTTTTTCTATCCATTTATAGAATTTCAACCATCTGTTCTTATGTACCGTCTCATCTTTTCTTTGTAAAATCATATTCAATTTGTCCATTTCTGCTAAATCCAGAAGTTTCTCTTTTACTTCCTCTCTAGTGGGAATGAGCTCTGTTTTCCAGTATTTTGCTAAAATTATCCTAGCTGATGTCAAAATATAAATCAGCATTAGGATGTTATTATATCCATATCCCTCAGGGGTTATGTATGGTAGATATATTTCTGGGGTTATCTCCACATTTATTTCCACTATTTCTAAGGTAATTTTTTAATTAACTGTCAATATTTTTGTATTTTTGTACAGCACCACCACATATGGTAAAAAGTTCCCACATTAGCATTACATTTCCAGCAAAGTTTTGATGCTTTATCATAACATTTAGCTATTCTATCTGGTGACCAATACCATCTGTGGAACAATTTGTAAACATTTTCTTTATATGCAGTAGCCCTCAGGTATTTAGTGGATTTCCATACCTTAGACCAATTATCAAACTCAGTACTATGCCCTATATCTTGCATCCACGATACATTGTACTCTTCACTTTTTCATTCAACAGGTAGTCTTCTAATAAAAATCTATACATTTTGTGTATCATCTTATCATTGCAGGACAGCCAAATTTTATCTAACTCTGTTTTAGTATCATGGAAGCCCACTAATTTGTCTGAATCATACCTCATTTTTAGTTGCATCATTTCCCACCAGGATAATTTGATGTTATTATGTTGAAGCAAAGTTTGCTCAGATTTTAAATTATTGGATTTATCTAATATGACATCGTAGGTCTCTTTATTAATTTTTGTAAGAAGCGAGGGTTTTATAAAGGCTTCTAAAGGAGAGACCCATTTTGGTATTTTGCTATAATGTTTCTCTTTTACGGTAATCCAGGTTTTTAATAAGGCACCCCTTAGTAAGTGGCTGTTAAAATTGGAGTGAATCTTATCTTTACCATACCAAAGATAGGCATCTGAAGTCTAATTCCATGGAACAAGGGGACCTCTCTATTTTAACCCAGACCTTGATTTTAGGGGCTGAGGTCTGGCTTGGAAGCCGCAGTAGTTGTTCGCTCACAAGGAGGTAGAGGTCTTCTGGGGCAGATTCATCCTCATGGTGCATGGAGGTCCAGTGGCATGCCGGCAGCTGTGTCATCAGGGTGTGGAACCCCCTGGAATGGCAGGCTCGTGCTATGTGGCTGAAGCAGCCACAGCTCCAGCAAGTGGCGTCTCCAAACTGGCATGTCTTCTGGTCATGCCAGTCGCCACAACTGACACACTCCTGATGGCTGGACTCCTGGATGGGTGCAGAGCATGGTAAAACCTCTGGATGTCTGGTGGGCTGTTGGGTCCAGTGAACCTCTTCTCCATTGGAGTTGGTGGGGTCGATGCTTGCCGGGTGTGAGGCCACCATGTGGTGACTGGCAGTGGACCCAGTCATGGACGGGTACAACCCCTCCCACACAGTGGCTGTGGAGAGGATAGATGTGAGGGTGCAGATCTCTGCCACCATGATGCGGTGCCGGAGCTTCTCATCCCTTAGGCCACAGACTAACCGGTCACAGAGGCCCATCTCTAGGTGGGCTCTGAATTTGCATTCAGCAGCAAGCTGGCGGAGCTCAGCCAGGTACTCAGTGGCAGACTCACACGGTTGCTGCAGCCAATAGCTTCGTCCTGCTGGGGGATTATATTTTTAATTAATGTAGATTAGTTGGGCTAGTAGGTGGGCTTGGGTCCTCACCCTATAGTGTTAGTGTAGTTTAGTGTAGCGTAGTTAGTCTTGCAGCCTGAACAGGTGCTGTGGGTGTCAGGGTGGGCTGGGGTTAGTCAGCTTGGCAGGCTCTAGTAGCCAGGCTGTTTTTAGCTAGATATTAGTCCAATTACTGCTTTTATTGATTATGCTGCTGGAATGTATTAGGGAGGGAGCCTGTTCTGGTGATTAGTAACATCTGTGACATCCCTGGTACCCTTGGGACATATCTACTATCTATACCCTTGGGTGTATCAACCATCATTAGGGCTGGCCTGTGACCTGCATTGCAGTGTGAAGTCCACTAGCAAGGATGACAACTGGACCAGGGATACCAGTGCTTCTGGGATGGGGAAAATACAGCAGTGGGAGCAGGCAAGGATTAAGGGAAGGAGACTGAGAAACAGAGAAGCTCGACCCCCTTCCAGCCTGCATCCTATCCCAAGAGTGACAGGTAGTGGGGCTGGGAGGGACCCCCCTCTGACATTGGTATTGTGTAATGCCAGGTCTATTAACAACAAGACTGCAATCCTGCGGGATTATCTGTTAGAGCAGGGTGCTGACCTGGCATGTGTGACTGAGGCCTGGGTGTGAGAAGGGGAGACAGTGGCTCTCTCCCAGTTAGCTCCACCCAAGTTCACAGTCCTTTACCAATCACAGACTGAGGGGCAGGGAGGAGGAGTGGCGCTGCTCATTTTGGTTGAGGCCATGTCTGTCTGGGCATTGGAACACCCTAGGCTAATAGTCCTGGGTGACTTCAATGTCCATGCCGATGATGCAGCCTCTGTACCAGTGACAGACCTGGTGTCATCCATGGCAGCACTAGGACTCACCCAATTTGTGATGGCCCCCACTCACCAAGCCAGGCACATGCTCAACTTGATCTTCACTGCGGGGGTTACAGTGGATCAGATCACCGCTTCAATGGTGCCATGGTCTGACCACTATGCCCTGAAGGCCCATGTGATGGCGTCATCCCAACTCTGTTTGGGCGGTGAGCATATTTTGGGTGGTGAGCATATTTTGCCTGCAGAGCTTGATGGACCCTCAGCAGTTTCAGATGGCACTGCGGGATCCCATGCCCCCTGGCAGCTCATTGGATGTGCTTTTTGAGGACTGGCAGGACCAGCTTTCAGCAGCCATTTATGAGATCACCCCCCAACGCCCTCTGTGCCCTCACTCTAAGCTGACTCTCTGGTTCACTGAGGAGCTGAGGCAGATGAAACGAGGACTTAGATGGCTAGAGAGATGGTGGCAGTGCGCCCACAATGGAGCATCAAGAGGATCTTATAGGACGTTTATGAGATCCTATGAGGTGAAAGTCAAAGTCACAAAGAGACAATTCTACACGGCCAAGGTTGCGTCTGCTAGCTCATGCCCGGCACAGTTATTTAGAACTATTCAGTCCTGAACTGAGCTGCCACAGGGCAGGCAAAATGATAGGGAATTGGATATTGGCTGTGAGGCTTTTGCGAGCTATTTTGCAGATAAAGTCCTGCTACTCCGCCATGATCTCCTGACCACAGTTGAGACAGTGAGTGAACTCAAGGCTCCATGCATGTTTTCTGGTTCTATTCTGGATCATTTCAGTCCACTCAGCCTGGAGGAAGTCGACAGATGGCTCTCAACTGTACACCCAACCACGTGCAGCCTTGAACCGTGCCCCTCGTGGCTCATAAAAGTGGGCCGCGAGGGGTTATGTGGTGCCCTCTGAGAGATTATCAACAAGTCCTTTATTGAAGGGCTGTTCCTGGGGGCACTCAAGGAAGTGATGGTCCACCCCCTCCTGAAAAAACCATCTCTGGACCCAGCCGTATTGGCCAGCTATCAGCTGGTGTCCAACTTGCCTTATTTGGGCAAAGTACTGGAGAGGGCGGCGGTGATTCAGTTGCAGAGCTTTATGGATGACACTTCCATGCTGGATCCATTTCAGTCCAGCTTCTGGCCAGGCAATGGGACGGAGACAGCACTAGTCGCCCTCATGGATGACCTCCAGAGACATCTGGATCAGGGCAGTACGATGGCACTGGTACTGTTAGATCTGTTGGTGGCGTTCAACATGGTCAACCACCAGTTGCTGATCCACCACCTTGCCGACATGAGGATAAAGGGGATGGTCTTACAGTGGCTTGTCTCATTTCTCCAGGGTTGGGGACAGAGGGTTGCGCTCAGGGAACAGACTTCCCAGAGGTACCCACTGACATGTGGGGTCCCTCAAGGAGCGGTGCTGTCCCTGATGTTATTCAACATCTATATGCACCCCCTCGCCCAGATTGCCCAGAGGCATAGGCTTGGATGTCATCAATATGCAGATGACACCCAGCTGTATCTGTTGTTGGGTGGCCGGTCCAACTCTAATCCAGATGACCTGGAGATGACTCTCCCCAGTCCGAAAGACATTCAGCTGGCCAGTACCAAAACCAGGGCCTTCTCAGTGGCAGCCCCATACTGGTGGAACAAGCGCCCGGATGACATCAGGGCCCTGTGGGACCTATTACAGTTCCTCAGAGCCTGTAAATCAGAGCTCTTCCAGCAGGCTTTTGAGTAGGAGCCGCCACTGGGGGAATTAAGAAGAACTCTGCCCTGGAACTTACTGGCCGAGCCTCTGCCAGAGATGGCTTAACCTGGCTGCCACCTTTCCTTTTCACCAGGCGACTCTGTTGTTGCCAGTATTTATTTGGTGTTCTATATGTAATTATGTTTATGTTTTAAAACTGTAAACCATTGTCTTATGGCATTTTAATTGTTGTAAGCTGCCTTGAGCCAGCTTGTCTGGAGAGGTGGGGTAGAAATGTGAATGATAGATAGATAGATAGATAGATAGATAGATAGATAGATAGACAGACAGACAGACAGACAGACAGACAGACAGACAGACAGATAGATAGATAGATAGTAGAAGGCCATGTGGTGTGAAATCTCTGATGGTCGGGGGTCAAAAAGGTTCTGGAGCGCCTCGACAATCTGCTCGAATGTGGCCTCAGAGAGCTTGGTAGGGGAGAGCAGATTTCGGGCCAGTTCTACAGTGAAGAAGAAGAAGAAGAGATTGGATTTATATCCCGCCCTTCACTCACTTAAGAGTCTCAGAGCGGCTTACAAACTCCTTTCTCCTCCCCTCCCCACAACAGACACCCTGTGAGGTAGGTGGGGCTGAGAGAACTCCTTCCCAAGCTGTCCTTGAGGGAACAGCTGGTACAGAGCTATGGCTTGCCCAAGGTCATCCAGCCAGGTACAAGTGGAGGAGTGGGGAATCAAACCCAGTTCTCCCAGATTAGAGTCCGCGTACTTAACCACTACACCAGACTAGCTCTCATACAGTGGCTGGGCCACAGGAGCAGATGAGGAGGAGGCCCCTCTTTCGCTCCTCTTTGGTGACCTGATAGAAAAACAGGATGGACTTGAGTCCCTCAACCCAGGTTTCCCATTGGTGAGGGTGAGTCGGGTCGAACGGAGGAACAAGTCCCACTCCCAGTGCGACTGCCTTTGTGCTGTGTTGGAGAGATGCGGAAGCGACCTGGTCACCTTCGGTGCTCATTGGCTGGAGCAGCAGCAGAGGTCTTCATCTTCCTTGGGGCCCTGGCAGCCTGGCTTGCTCAGTGGGATCCCATCCTCATTGCCACTATTGTGTACTGGGTCTGATGCATGGAGGAGCAGGACAAGGTAGTGATAAACAGCTCAGTTTATTAGGTACACAACACAGGACAAAGTTACCAGCCAAGGTGGCCAACTATATATACCTTCCCAAGACACACCCACAGTCCCATTGGAGGGTTTGAATTTCCCAGAGGTCTTATTGGATGGCTGTGGGTAGCTCAGGATCCTTGGCCCCTATTGTTCTCTGGAACCAAGATCTGGCTTAAAAACGGTGCTGCCTGGTAGCGGTTAGCGGGCATAACAGAATCAAAACTGGAAAAGTTATTTTCCTTGCTCCCACACTTAAAGTGCATTATGCGACAAGATTCCCTCACATTTTCCCGTTTCCTTTACTCAGCCACTGTGGAGGAAGGCAAATCTTCATCTGTTCATTTGCATACAGCAGTAAGTTATGTTTCATGAAAGTATAGTGTGAGTGATCTCTATTGGGTTCACAGTCAAAAGAACAGTTAAACACTATTTAGGGATTTATTAAATAGCTGGCTAAGTAGACATTTAATAAAATTTGAAAGTATGTTTATTACTTCATCTAAGAGCAATAACGGCAATTACATAATAGCAGCAGGAGTCCAGTCTTAATGGTTGAAACCAAGGACATAGGCTTTTAGCTATAGAGGAAAGCAACGGGATATGTGGCTGTGAATGATTCTGGGAGCAGCAGCACATTGAAAAAATTGGAATATATCATAAAAATGTCAAGAATACAAAGTTCCTCAAACAGACTCTTAATTCTTACCACTAGAACAGGATAAAGAGGTTAATTGCCCCTTGTCACTCACTGCCATGGAGAAATGAGGCCAAGATGCTCTCTGATGTTGGCTTCCAGATAGACTCCTGCTCAAGGTTTGTGTCATCCCCAGCCATTTTCTTCTCCACCTAGCACCTACATCCCTTTGTGTTTTCTGTTACCCTCTTACCTGTGACTCTTTCCCACCTCTCTTCACCTTCCTCCTTCCTCCTACAAGTTGCTCCTCAGTTCTTCCTCCAACCATGTTCCTTTAGTCTCTGCCTCCTTCTCACCCAGCCCCCACTGAGTAACATCTGCTCCTTTTGAAGGGCCACCTCACCTTCCCCATTCACTCAGGTGCATCTTCCTCAGATCTTTTAGTAAGTGAATTCCACCAATGGCTAGCAGTCTCCACCTGCCGCTGCCTCCCCCCCGAAAACATCCCCACCATGCTCCCTGGAGCCCCAGACTGGCTGCAGAAAGGCAGTGGCGGGGGGGGGGGGGGCGCCCAGCCTCGGCAGGTCTTCCTGCAGGTGGCAACTTACTTTCCTCCTTCTGCCTCCTCGTGGCCCAACTGAGGGCTGCTGGGAGTAGGGGGCAGGGCTTGGTCATGTGCCTGCCCCCCAGGCGCCTCACTCCCAGAGCACAGCTCCAACCAACCCCAGGCAATAACAGCAATTTTGTCATGCTCCCAGTCACAGGGATGGACCCTCCATAGGCATGGTGATCATATGAGATGAACATGAATAGACAGGTGGTGGCCCAGTATACTTGGTCACAGGAGCAGGAAAGATCAGGGTATTTTGCCATCCCAAGCAGCAGTTACTCTTAAAAGGCTATCATGGAGCCATACCAGACACCACAAGTGCTGGTAGCACTGCATAAAGTACTCATTGGACCCAAACAGGTGGTTCAGATCTGAAAGGTTTGAAAGGTTCAGCTTCTCCCATTCTACCAACAGTCTGGAAAAAGGGAGGCTCCAGAGGTACCTTGCTTTCTGAATTCTGCAAAAAAGGCTGGAAGACATACTTGATCTAAATCCAGATAAATGGGCTTCAGCTATAGCAGTGGGTGTGTTGTGCAGGGGAAGAACTGCATTCTCAAAAGCTACAAGATATAGTGTATCCTGTGATGTAAAAATATGAGATCTCTGGAAGAGAATCAGAATCTGACATCTAAGCTACATAACCTCACTATTACTGACTGAAAAGTAAAACTGATCATCTGGACCTGGTCCAAGTATTCAAACCTCTGCTTCATCAATAGTTGAAATAATCTTGGAAATATTTCCTGGGAAATGAACCGATGTTGGAAAGCTGGCTACAACCCCAGAGGCAGAGAACACTCTGTCACCCACTCATATCCTTGAGAAAGGAGGCCCACTAGTGAAAGCTCAGCTATGAGAAGAAACTTTAAGGTTCTCAACACATGGATGCTGCCAGGCCTAACCCCTGATCCAAGGCCTGCAAAGAAGGAACAAGGGGGAGATGAACATGCGGAGCAGTTTCCATGTTTTTCCCTTCCAAAAAGAAGCACTCACTAATGGCAGGGCCACTGCCAAACCAAAGATGGATCCTTGAAACCACAAGCTGCACCAAAGTCTAAGCCTCCAAACTAAAGAGGTCTTGCACAAGTACCCCGCACACTTGTATCCCACCAGTTCCTGCACCACAACACAACACCCCACCCTGAGAAGAAGGCACATGGCCCAAAAGAGCAAGAGTGGTGCAGTGGTTAGAGTGTCAGACTACCTACTGGACCATCTTTGGAGGCTTCTTTCCTTGTGACATTAGGCACATGACAACCTGGGAAAGGGCCTTCTCTGTAGTGGCACCAAAACTCTCTAGCACTCCCTCCCCAGGGAGATTCTTCTGTCTCCTTGTGTTGGCACCTTCCACCAGTGGCTGAAGACCATTTTGTTTGTTTGTTTGGAGTTTCCTCAGAGACCCCTCCTTTCTGCTCAGTGTTTTACTTGTTTTTGAGCTTTTGTATGTATTTTAATTCTGGTTTTAATTGTTTTAATTATGCTTTGGGAGGGGGTTGTTGTGGGTTTAAACATGTGGTTTTATTATATTTTAACTTGTTAGCTTCCTTGGTGGCCTTTGTGAGGGCAGAAAGGGCAGAATTTTTAAAATTAAAAAATCCTTCTGGCTGCCATCCAGCTTCACCAGATGCTACAGTTAGAAAGAGCCGGTGGAGAAAAGAAGAGGCTTCCCTCCATTCTCTGCCATACCATGAAAGAGACTCTTCAGGCTCTTTGTGAACTGTCTCCTCCCTCAAGGGAATGAAACAGACCCAAAGAAGCCCTCCACGTGGTGGTAAACCTCCCAGACTTTGCCAATGCACAGCAGCTCTGAAACAAAATGCTGAACAAAAGCTTGGCTAGGAAGTCAGAGCAGCTTTAAATATGCTTTCCTCACCCCCGCTCTCATTGGGCACAGTGTGTTAGGTGCCTGTTGGCCTAATTTTCCAGCATGCATCATCTGCCTTTGCTCTTAAAGGGTATGTTGCCAAAACTACCCCTTGATCCTATTCAGGGCAAGAAATGAGATTGCTTATAGAACATGATGGGAAAATGAACAAACTGTGAAATGATTTCTTCCACAAGCATTTGAAAATATGATGTCTGTGTAAAAAGTGTTGTACTAATCTAACTTATTCTAGAGTAATTTTTTGGTTATCAACTAAGCCTGAGATATTTCTTTTGCTAAGGCATTCAAAATTACATTAAGCATAGGCACGCAATACGAAAAACCATCTTCTCTCCCCCAACTACTAGGGTTTTTTAATCAGCATTAGATATGGGCAAACCATGGCAAACCACCCCGGAACTTCTCTTGTCTTGAAAACCCCAGAAGGTCACTGTAAGTCATCTGTGACTTGACCGCACTTTCCAACGCCAAGCCAAAATAATTTTAATTCAGGCTCATTAAATGTTAGCTAATTCATGCCCACTGTTTTATCTGAAATTTAAATGAAAATAATAAGAATGTAAAACTAAAATGTCATTGCATTCTTTGAAAAATTCATAAAAACTTCATGAAGCGTACCTTTTTTTTACAAAAAAAAATCACACACTGAAGACTTATATAAAGACACGTAACTTAAATCCAAAAGGTTTAGTATAAGGAAATAAGATCCAGGTGTGTAGCCATGGTGGTCTGAAGCAGCAGAATAAGATTTGAGCCCAGTGGTAACTTTAAGACCAACAAAATTTTATTCAAAGTATAAGCTTTTACGTGCAAGGAAATAAGTTTTGACGTTACATAACATTGCTAATAGGTAAAACTTGATTCATAATTTTATAACCATTAGCAAATTTCCTGAAAAATGGTATGGTCATTAATTTGGGATATAGGAATAGTTTATGAACTGCTTGGGCATATAAGAACATTTTGTGCATAGCACATTTTCAAGCATTCTTTTTTTGGCTTGAGAACCCAGAACTGAATAATTCTGTAATAATTCACAGGTTTTATTTGGCTTATACCCAGGGTGGGTTTGGAAACGGACCCCAAGTTCACACTGCAGAGAATAGGTACCAATTATACTGGCAACTCTCAAATTTATTTAAATGTAGAATCTCACAGGCTAATGTCCTGGGTTAATGTCTCCATGGCCAGAATGTGGGGATGGGTTTGGGAAAGCATCAGTCCTTTGCAAATCTGATTGTAGACAGATGCTCATGTGTGCACACCGCTCCTTCTTTCCCCTGCATTTCAAATTGCATTGCACACAAGACAGACAGGTCATCTGAATAATCAGTCTCAAGCCCAAACCATTGTTATGAAACCAAACAGATCTTCATAAATATGGGTTCAGCAATACAGTATGAAATTGCCATTGTGTTCACAACAAATTATTCACGCTTTCTGATTTCAAGTGCATTGTGCTGTCATGAAGACAAAGCAGCTGATCATAGGCAGAACAACCCTGTGAACTAACAATCAGAAAGGAGCTCACTTGGGCAGGACCTGGCATGAGTCATTGCCAAATTATTGTTTAAACTGATATCTCTCTCAGAAACTCATTGCAAGGATAAAAAAGTAAGGATTTCAAAATAGTTCATGCCTCGAAAAAAAATACACAGAATATGAACAATAATCCTGGATCAATCTTTCCTCAGTTCTGCTGGTGCTTAAATGTGCAAGGGTACTGTAAATGCTCTCACCATATTTATTACCTTTGTAGCACAACCCAGTTTATTATAGAGGTAGCTTTCTCCTCATTTGCCCATGAATAGACCCATTAAAAGGGTTTTCACGGTTTCATTGTCATCTGCGTTTTCAAGGTTTCATTGTCATCTGTGGCAAATTTTGCCCCTGGGTAATGAGAGCAGAAGGGATATCCGAAGGTGAGAATCACTTGGAAACATTACAAGAGAGGACATTGCTAGAAAGGAGCCTTAATCAAAAAAGAATTGATTGCTCTTGGGTAAGTGTTGAAGGAAACTTGCAGTATAAAGTTTTAGTTCCCAGAAGAAAGCTTTAAGAAATCATCCCTAGCCAAAGAAGGAAAGCATGCATCATATATATCTAATAAGGATAGGGCTGCCAAGTCAGCTCGGGGGGCGGGGGATCCCCCGCTATAGGGGTTCCCGATCCGCCGGCCATCATTTGGCCGGTGGGGGAACCCCGCCCCCGAAGTTGTCCAGCGCGGACGACTTCCCCAGTGTAGTGACATCACCTGGAGGTGACGTCACCACGTTGGAGACGTTGCCAGGGCGACGCTCTGGCAACACCCCAACGTGGTGACGTCACTTCCGGGTGACGTCACCGGGTGCATGCGCTTCGCACACATGCCAGGGAGGCTCCCGGGTGGCTCCCGGGCAAAGGAGGACTCCCCCCGCAAATTGGTAAGTTTGACTTGGCAGCCCTAAATAAGGAATAAGGCCTGTTGTGGAAATAAATACAATTGGCTCTAGAAAGAGGCTCTGGGAGGGTGCCCTGGCCTTGGACACTCAGCATCAGTTTGCTGTGGTGGCCTCAGCAGGGTAAATTGACACATACCATTATCTGCCCCTCTGACTTCAGCTTTCATCTCCCACATACACACCTGCAGCCTCTACCTAGGAAAAGAACAGTCTTCCCCTGCAGTGGAGACCCAAGCAGGAGAGAAGCAACCTCATGACACAGAGTCCCCCCTGCAAAGCAGCCATTTTCTCCAGGGGAACTGATCTCTGCCATCTGGAGAGCAGTTTTAATTCTGAGTGATCGCCAGCAGCAATAGTTCCCCAGGAGAAAAATAACTGCTTCGGAGGGTGGACTCTATGGCATTCTATTCAGCTGAGGCCTCTCCCCTCCCCAAACTCTGACTTCCATAGACTCCACCACAAAATCTCCAAGAATTTTCCAATCTGGAGCTGGCAACCCTAATCAGGACTGGCCCAATGAGTTCCCCCACAAAGGCTAAAGTAGGTCTGGAATGGGCCTCCTGCCTTTGCCTTTTTACTTTACTACAGAAAAAAACAGACTGAGATTAAGATGCTAAATATTAATTATTAACAGAGTATTTTTATCTTTCAGGTAGACTTAGCAATGTATGCAAAATTATTTCAAAATAATACATCCAACATCCATGTGAAATTGCATTAAGCTTGAGAAGAATGCAACAAAGCCTTCTGGATACAGTTCTCTCCATTTCATTATAACAACTTCTTCATTAGCATACAATACATGTAAAGTTTGTCTTGTATAGTTGTGTGATTTCTTATTTTCTTAGTTTCCCATACAGCAGCAAACAACGTTCCTAAATAATTCCAAACTAGGAATTAGCTTATTTTCAGTAACTCAATACTATGCTACTATCCAAATGCCTTGATGCATAATAACATAACTAGTGTTACTACTAATACAAGCAACAAGTTTTAAAAGTCTGCTTGACACACATTAGTAAGAATAATATCCATATCTAAACTATAAAAGCACATCTCTGAAAAAAGTGCAAATTCAATCTGCTAAATGGGATATAGGCACAAGCAATGCAAATATCAATTTTTTTTAAAGAACAGATCATTATCTTACAACAACAAAAGGTTCTCTTTAGATTTTCAGAAGGAAATTTCATCCGATTTCCAGGATTTATGCACCCAAATAAATTAATTCCCCTGTGGGTTATCAAAGATCAGTTGATTAAAGAAATAACAAACTAAATTGACAGCCGCTTTTACTTAGAATCATCTACAGGACAAATACAACTGGGCAAGATGCAATAAAACTGAAGATAATTTACATAAATAAATCTCACAAGAAAATAACTGGCTTTATTTTTGAGTTAACATAATTTAAATTTGTCTGCATATGTTGTTTAAAAATGGTAGAAGCAGTAGGATAGCCACACATCGATTTAAAAAATACTGTGCCACTCTGGGAGGAGCTGAGATGTAATGTTGAGTTCAGGGCCGGCCCCAGGTTTTTTTTTGCACACCAGGCGAGGATACCTTCTGGCACCCCCCTCCCTCCCCGTGTGCCCACCAATTTTCAAAAATAAATGCATTTTAGGAAGAATGAAAAACACAAAATTTGAAATTGCTAATTTCTTTTTTTTAATTGTGAGAACAAGTAATACAATCTCTGATTTTCTCAAACAGAAAAACACTACAGTATTAAACCGGCACATATTTATTTGAACAGACTTAAAGCTAGTTTAAGTATGTGGATTACAGCAAATTGTGCTATACAGTCTCCAGACTAGAAAATCTTATGAGCTGGCATTACAATTCTAAGAACTCTTTCCTGGGTGTAAGCCCCACTGAGTAGACCTGAGCAGGATTCTGGTTATGCCTGCTAAGGAGGGCACTGCTGGTTACTTTGATGAACAAAATTTGATGCTGATGCAGGAATTTTCCCAGACTTAAGAGGTGATTTTTTTTTACAGCAACACAGTGAAATTAGCTGAACAAAAGGTACTTTCTGAATATTCAAAACACAAGGGTTTTGTAGTTGAAAAATGCAGCACAAAAGACAACATACCTTTTTGCACATACAATTTATTGCTATCTAAAAGCAGAGGCAATGTACATGCTTCCAGACGGCAAAATATTTTACAACTGTGTGAAACTCAGTATTTCCAGTTCATCTTAGTGGTGCAATGTTTGAGCATATGACACCTCACTAATTCTTCATGGAAGTGGCTCACTCACCTGGCTTCTTGTTTTCTCCTGTACCACACATCCTTCAGTTTATCTTTCTGACCAAAGTAGTACGGCATATGTACTATCAATTACTGGTGGGAATGTGGCAAATGACTGCTGAACACACTGCTAACTTAACTGCCATTTTCACATTTGATCGGCGGCAGCAGATACACTTCTTTTTATTGAGCATAAGGAAAGTGTGCTAGCTGTTTCCAGAGGTTTTGGTGATATGCACTGTCAAGAATTGCTAAACAGTTCCTTGCCACACAGAAAGTCATATTTTTCATTCCGCATAATATGGAACATTTTACTTTTTAAAAAAGCTCTGAACCATCTATTCTGTGTAGAATTCTCAGTGGCTGGCCGGAAACTCAGAATTCATAACCTGCAATCAGAACTTAAATAGTATCATATGTTCTATCAACTCATTCTGCTGCATGTGTACACCATGCTTGAACCATTTCTGAAAGGATGGGTAGTGTATATTTCCTTGTCAGAGCCAGTGTAGTGAACATATGAAGCTGCCTTTTATTGAATCAAGGTCAGTATTGTTTACTCTAACAGTTGCTTTCCAGAACCTCAAGCTAAGGTCTTTCACGTCACCTGCTACTTGATGACTTCCAACTGAAGATGCCAAATATGATATTCTACCACCAAACCACAGCTCCCTTCCCTTCAGTTAGAATATCAGAGTAGGATCTAGGAGGCTACGGTTCAAACCCCTGTGCTGTTATAAAAGTCACTGGGTGAAGCTGGGGCAGTCACCATTTTTCAGTCTCACCTCCCTCCATTGCTGTAACAAGGGCAATGCAATTGAGGTATTTGCCTTGGGTGCATGAAGCTGAGGGGTGCAGGAAAAAACCTGATCATGACTAAAATAAACATTGTGTTATTATTACTTTTGTTATTTTTGTACTTATCCTTCTACCAAAATAACTTCTAGGAAAGCATAGGAAGCACAATTTTATATTCTTGCCTGGGAGGCAAAATTAACTACCATATTTTTTGCTCCATAAGACTCACCTTTTCTCCCAAAAAAAGTGGGGGGGGGAGTGTGTGCGTCTTAAACCCCCCTCACTTTTCCCAAGCCACGGCACCGAGCGGAGCTAGGTGCATCTTATGGCCAGGTGCGTCTTATGGAGCGAAAAATACGGTAGTTATGGTTTTGCATCCCTCACAGAGTTGTCATCAGGGTAAAACAGAAGATAACAACCTAAGTCACCTAGTACTCCTTGAAAAAAATAAAGAAGTACTTAATAAATAATAACTATCATTTAACTCATACACAGCTCTCCAGCAAACCCTTCGAGGCAATTTCAGAATAACTGCTTGAAACACCATTTCTTCTCTTTTCTTCATAGCTGTTCTTCCACCTACCTCCATAAAGGAAGCTCTCTTTTTAAGAAGAACTTAAGAGAAACCAGTGTTGGAGCAGATGAATGGCCCATCCAGTCCAACACTCTATCATACAGTCGCCAAAAATAGCAGGTGCCATCAGGAGGTCCACCAGTGGGCCCAGGACACTAGAAGTCCTCCCACTGTTGCCCCCCATAAAATACAGTCCCCCCCCCATGTTAATAACAGAGCTCTTCCCAATTCCTTTCAATTTTTGGAAAGTATGAAGGCAGTTCCTGGGGAAGGGGGTTGGTGTGTGTGTGTGTGTGTGTGTGTGTGTGTGTGTGTGTGAATGAAAAAACTGTACTCCTTGAAAAGTGGACTCTGGTACAGAAAGAGAAGACACACCATCCACCCCCTCCCCGGGAAGCTGCTTCTGCAGGGCAGAGGGCAGCCCAACCATTCCCACCAAGCCTGCCATACCTGCATGGTAACCACAGCTACCCCTGTGACTCACAAGGAGAGCAGCAAATACAGGAGAGTATCAGTGGTGGCCAGTCAAGGTGATCAAAGATCTCACTTCTCCTCCTCAGCCCACTTCTCTCAACCCCTGACATCTTCCCTCACATCCTGGTGCTGGGAAGAGACCCGGATGGAGAAGCTTGTGTTGTTATCCCCATCCCTCTCCTTTCCAGGGGGGAAGAAACACTTTGTCCCTGACAGAAATACCCACAAAAGTTGCAAAGACCCAGATGGTCCCACCCACTGCCCCCCTCCAGCTCTTCTTGAATAAGGCTTGAAGGCTTGTGCACAGAGATAAATTGGTTTCTTCACACTCTGAATGGGCGAGTTGATAGCAGGGCTTTTGGTGGGGGAGGGGAGGAGGGGGAGGGCAGCAGGCCAGTTTGGCACTCACCTCCAGGGGGCGCCCTAGGCAAAAGTCTAATCTGCCTTATGGGCGGGCCAGCCCTGGTTGAGTTTAGGATAAAAGACAAAGTAAAATCTAATTGTTCACGGTACAACCTGGTAGAATCTGGAGAATTATGGACTAAATTACCATAATTGCATGAGCCAATAAGATTCAAATTCATTTCATTTCATTTACAGTCCATGACCAGGATACAAATAAATAAGAAAAAAGTGATCATAACCTAATAAAATATAAAAATTAAGGTATACGAATATAACAGGGTATAAAAGTAATTAAAACTAACTAGGAATAAGGCCCGTTGTGGGAATAAATACAACGGGCTCTAGAAAGAGGCTCTTGGAGAATGCCAAGGCCTTGGGCACTCAGCTTCAATTTGCTGTGGCAACCTCAGCAGGGTATAATGACACAGAGTCCACCATTTTCTCCAGGGGAACTAATCTCTGCTACCTGAAGAGCAGTTGTAATTCTGAGTGATCTCCTGCCCTCACCTGGAGGTTGGCAGCAGTGGTTCCCCAAGAGGGAATAGCTGGTTTGGAGGGCAGAGTCTATGGCATTGTACCTGTCTGAGGCCCCCCCTGTCCTCAAACCTCACCCTCTCCAGGCTCCACCCCTCAAATCTCCAGGAATTCCCCACCTGGAGTTGGCAACCCCATCTCCTTCCCAGCCAAACATCAACCTACCTTTATTTCCCCCTCATGGTTCAGCTTTCCATCCCCCCCCCCACACACCTGCAGCCTCTACCGTGCTCTGAAGCCCTGACTGCCATGTCACATTGGCTGTCATGGAAGGAGGGGCATCTCAGCAGGATACAGAGTCCACCATTTTCTCCAGGGGAACTGATCAATGCCATCTGGAGAGCAGTTGTAATTCTGAGTGATCTCCAGTCCTCACCTGGAGATTGGTAACAATGGTTTCCTTGGCCAAGAGGGCTGGATAGAAATTTAAATAAATAAATTTCCCAGGAGGAAAAGTGGTCTTTCTCTGCAATGGGGAGCAAAGTGGCTTACATCATTCTCCTCTCCCCCTTTTGACTTGCACAACAATCCTGTGAGGTAAGTTAGGCTGAAAGTCTGTGACTGGTTCAAAATCACCCACTCAGCTTCAACAGCAAGAACCTGGATCTAGCAGACCCTGCTCTGAAACACTGATTGCCATGCCTAGGGTACCCAACCTCCAGGTAGAGCCTGAAGATTGCCAGGGATCACAACTGAACTCCAGTCAACAGATCTCTCCTGCCCAGAGAAAATAACTGCTTTGGAAGGTAAACTTTATGGCATTCTGTTCAGCTGAGGCCTCTCCCCTCCCCAAACCCTGGCTTCCATAGACTCTACCAGAAAATCTCCAGGAATCTCCCTACCTGGAGCTGGCAGCCCTAGTCAGAACTGGTCCCAATAAGTTCTTCACAAAGGCCTGTGAAGGGTTTCCTTCCTTTGTCTGAACCAAGCTTGGTTGCTTACTGCGGCAAAATGGGCTCCAGTTTACAACTCAGCTGTTTGCCTCCCATGCTTGTCCCATGGGCGTACCTCACTCCTTAAGTTCACTGCCACCAGTCACTGAATTGTCACTGCCTGTGGGCAAATCTCCCTATTTGAAGATAGAATCCCCAATCTTTGGGGGATCCCTGGAAAGTTGGCAACCTGAGGGTCTGGCCTTTCCTTGATTCCCTGGCCATCCCCTCCCTTTGCTATTGGCAGAGCGGGGGAGACTATGGGGTCAGAGCACAACACAGATTATTGGCCCAAGTAGAATAATTTATTTTAGTATTTATGCAATTATGGAGCACACACACACACACTAAATGAATAAGGCACAACTGTAGGAGTAAGCACACACTATGAACCAACAGGGCATAAACCAACAGCTTGCCCAGCAAGACGGGATATAAATATGAATAATAAAACAGGGGTTAAACACAATTCTTCCTGGATGGGCTGGAGTCTATATTGATGGTGCCCCGCCCCTTGGGACGGTCCCTCTTTTTCCACACTTTTTGGCCTTGGGGCAGCTGGGAACTATAGGCCAGCAGATGAGGAAGCCCCATTCAACCCAGTGAGTGATACCCCTGCAGGCCACTCTCTGGAACTACAGCTCAATTGAACCTTATGGGGGAACATTTTAAACAAACCACAGACAGCAGCCATCTTATAAACACAGGTAACTGCCATTTCGTTTCACCTACCAACAGCCACTGAGGTAACAGTTATTCCCCTCACAGGAGGGAAGCAGGAGAAGCGTCTTCGTCAAGAGAGAAAGCCATCTGCCAGAAATTCTGACAGGGTACAGAGGCTGAAGGAGTGGGCAGGGAAGAGGAGCAGACCCAGCACCCACCCAATGGCATATGAGTATTCACAGCCAGTGGATGGGGACAGCTTCTGATTGACAGGCCAGGGGACCAAAGGCTGGGGTGGCATGTGGAATGTTCAGGAGCATGCCACCACCGAGAATTAGGCATAAGAGAGATACTAATACTAATACAGCCAATTCTAACCTAAATACATAAAAATATAGATATAAAATACCATCAGCTACTATCTTCCACATTAAGTTGGAAACATATACAGAATGCAGCTTAATCGCTTGGGAGCAGAATTTAGCGACTTTCCAGGTGATCTCTGTGCTCACATCAGAGAGAAGTATGTTAATGATCCCAGAGTTGGAGGTGTCAGGACAGAGCTCAAGTAATGGGGAGATAAGGGCAGTACGAGTTTCATTGTAGAAGGAACAACAAAGAAAGACATGTGCCACTGACTCTCACCACTGTTACAAGGGCAAAATCTTTCAGTCCAGGCAATTTTGTTATATCTGCCCTCAGTAACTGAAGATGGAAAAGCTGAAAATCTAGCAAGGGTGAAAGCGTTTCTCTGATTAACATTTTCAAGATTATAAAGATAGAAGGCCGGAATAAAAAGGAAATGTTTCTGAGGAGCAACAATAAAATTAGATGCTTTTGAAATATCAGACTGATGTTCAATGTCTTCGACTCAAGGATTGTCTAGCTAAATCTCCCCCATCCGCAGGAGAGCTGCAGAGGAAAATTCAAGCTGCGCAATTTTAACTTGAACTGCCTTGTGCCAACTGGACTGAAAATCATCCAACAACATGAAAGGAAGGAGGCCTCGGGGGTTATATTTATATTAAGCCAAAGAAAAAGTGAAGAGAGTACAATTTTAGCAGCTACCTTTGGCATGCCTGTTTCCAGCCATACCATTTGATATACATTTGGGGACTTGTAAAACAGCCCTCAGAAACTTTGACAGAACCCATTCCAGAGGAGTAAAACAAGACGGGGCCTATAAATGTCCTATAAAGTAACTGAGGTAAGATTTTTGCTTTAAAGAGTTTAAGGGCAGCTGGTGAAAATGACCACCCTTGGACCTAAGAAATTTAATTATACTAAGGGTTGTCCTTTCTCCCTTGTCAGCCACATAGTTGTTATGAGATGTTTTAGTGCTGGAAGCTTGCACAACCATCCCTAAATACCTACAAGAATTTACTTGCGCTAGTTGCTGGCCATTTATTGACCAGTTTCTTAATTTAGGACGCTTGGTGAAAAACATTACTTTGGTTTTGTCATAGTTGATCACAAGCTGCTGTGAATCACAGTAAAGAACAAGGCTGTGTAGAGTTCTTCTTAAACCAATCAGGGTCCTAGAAAGTAAAACAGCATCATCAGCATAAAGTAAGATTGAAATATGTCGATGGGCCAGTTTGGGAGCATGATGGTGTTCTACATTTAACAGGTTTACCGTGTCATTTATACAGAAAATAAAAAGCAGCAGAGCAAGGAGACAGCCTTGTCTGACTCCCTTCCAAGTACTAATGGGTTTCATAAGAGAACCCTGTTTGCTATATTTAACCCTTAGAGAAGTATGCAGATGAAGCGAACCATTTAAGGAAAAAAGTGTTCTGTCAATGTAAGAGGGACTTTTCCCACAGTTTAGCTCTAGAAATTGAGTCAAATGCGGCCTTGAGATCCACAAAGGCTGCATCTAAGGAAGAAGACCCTTTATTACCATATTTTTCAATAAGGTGCTGAAGGACTAGACAATGATCTGTAGATCTACCCCCCATGAAGCCTGCTTGCTCTAACACAATGATAGCCTCATCAGCAAGCCAAAGTAAGAATTTGTCTAATAGATGTCTAGTATACACTTTACTGATTTTTTATTGTATATTTTTATGCACATTACATTCAAGCACATCCCTATTCCCATACACATTATATACCCTGCCCTCCCTCTCCTCTTCACAAAGTTTATATGCTATTTCTGTGTCTTCAGCAAAAGTCCCTTATATAAGTCCTCTTTCTGTCTATCTTTAAATCTTCTTCATCTTTATCCTTCTTAGTTCCTCTTTACACTTTACTGATGACACTTAATAAACTAATAGCCTTATAGTTAGAGGGATCATCTTTCCTACCTTTCTTATAGATTGGAACCACCATCGCTGTTTCCCAACTTTTGGGAATGTGGCCAGAGGCATTGATATATGTAAAAAAATGATGCAAGAAAGAGAGCCCACCAATCCACATTTTCCTTCAAGAGCTCTGGCGGAATACCATGCAGCCCAGGGGCTTTATTCCTTCTAAAACGATTTATGTAAGATCTGACTTCTTTTTTGGAAACAGGAGGCCAACCTGGAAGAGTGTCTGGAACTGAAAAATTAGAAGTTTCATGATAATCCTCATAAAGATTCTGGAAATAGGCAACCCATAAATCTGAGGGGATGAAAGAATACAAGGGCTAATTTACCAGAAATAATATGCCAAAAAGTAGATGTATTTTGGTTTTGGTGGCTTGCAGAAGAAGATTCCATTGAGCTTTGGCATGATCTTTTTTTGCTCTAAGGATCTGAGTTTTATATAGTCTCTTTTGGACAAAAAGGAAAGCATGGGCCTCCTTCCACTCATCTGTCCCAGATTGAATGTAGTGGCGATAGGCTGAGGAAAGCATGAATTGAAAAATGGCCGTTGGACTATGAATTAAGAGTAGGAGAGTGAAGCAATTTATCAGTCTCAGATGATTTTCAAGAGACCATCTTATATATAAAAAAAAAGTTTACAGGAATAGAATAAATTGAAACTATATGTTCAGTTAATGACTAGTTTGGGGTTTGCTTCTTTGTGTTCAATAACTGATCTATCAGGCTTGACTGGATTTAACCCACAGCAGATTATGGTAAAATCCATTCCCAATGTACTTTTCCTCAGATTTTAAATAATTATTATACGTTTTGTATAGATAAATAATTTGTGAACCTTTGTTTTGGATTAACTTGCTTCATGAAAAGGCCTTGGTCTTTCAGGCAGGCTACATGGTAAATAGAAAAAAGTTCAGCAGCCATATTGGTCCACACAAAATCCAAAAACAAGAACAAAATACATGTAATACCTTTCATTAGCACCAAGTTCCAACCCAAGACACAAAACTTTGTGCAAGCTTTCACGCTCACCAGAACTCTTCATCAGGCTGATGTTACAAAATTTAAAGGATAGGAGAATGGAAAGCACCAAACAATAAACACAGTTCCCCTGCAAACTGGGAGGAATAGGAAGGCCCTAAGTAAACCCTTACTACATTTTCTGCTTCTCCGGATATTTCTTTAGCTGGCACTAGATACAGGTATTATAATTTTTAATTGCACTGGCTTAATTTTAACTAACCATTACAAGCATTTCTTATTCATTCTCCATTCTCTTCACCTTTGTTTAGCTGATGGTTGTACAGCAGGAAATGTCGTTTGGCAATCCCTGAGAAATTGGAAGGATTGAGCCACATTATGGAAACTTTTTCTGGATTAGCTAATAAGCAATCTTTGTTCCATAAAAGCAATTTTTGTTACTGCATTAGCAAAAATGAATGCTGATATAAAGCTATTACGAACAATGAAAATTTCATCATGCTGTCATGTTGCAGCTGCAGGAGAACGGGAGCCTGTGGAAATTAAATTAATTTCAGCTTATTTTCAGCATACAGTGGGAGGGATCGCTTCACACAGGCAATGTGTGTCTTGTTTTTTTTTTTTTTTATGAATGATTCTTAATATTTTCAGACAAGACATGAGAGACTAACATACACCCAAATAGGAGAGTAATACTGGTTACACTGTACTCTTTAAACTGCCTCATACAAATATACTACAGATACATATATCTCTATGCCACACTTACTACCATAATTTGTTTACAATTTAAGCAATGTCAAAACATTTCGCTGCCATTTTTCAATACGTCTATCTTTGAGTTTTACTCAGTAAGATAACATTTCTACTGATTGCGTCTGATTCTAGTTTAGTCTGATTCTAGTTTAGTACTGATTCTAGTTTAGTCTTTTACAAAATACATTTTCCATGCCTTTTATAAAAATCATTAGACTGTTGGAATCCTTAAATCAAAATTAAATACCTTACCTTTTTTTTTAAAGAAAAAAAATTAAAACTTAACACCTCAATGGGATTTCTTTCTGTACAAGGGGGGGGGGCCTGCGATATTCGCGGGGGGGAGAAGCTGACAGCTGCTCCTCCTTCCTCCGCCCCTTCCCCCCCCCCGAGACTCCCGGCAGGCCTCGGAGGCTCTCACAGGGCCCGCCGCTCGCCCCCTTCCCCCCCCCCCCCGAGACTCCTGGCAGGCCCGGCGACACACCTTGGCTGCTTATGAAATGGTGTTTCACTTGCTTAGGTTTCCTAGGGTTTTTTTTGTTTTTTTTAAATCTGGACCTTTTCCTAGGGTTTCCAGATCTGGGTTGGAAAATACCTGGAGACTTTGGGGGTGGATCCAGGAGAGGGCGGGGTTTTGGGAAGGGGCCACAACATGGTACAATGCCATAGAGCCCACCCTTCAAAGCAACCCCTTTCTCCAGGGGAGCTGAACTGGCAGCTGGAAATCAGTTGTAAAAGCGGGGGGGGTTCCCCCAGGCCCCACCTGGAGGCTGGCAACCCTGCCTTCCCGCCCTCCAGCCTCTTCTGATTTAGGTTGTCCCCTCCCAAAAACCCCACCCCCTCCAACAGAAGCCGTTTCCTTGCGGCCAGGCTCCTCCACTCGGGGCATCTCAGCCACAGAGGCCTCTTTCCCCAGAGCTCCCCGCTGCCCCCTCCCAAAGCCCCTGGTGGGTCCCCCGATGTCGGGCTGCGCGGGGGGGGTGACTGAAGGGAAAAATGGGTGCCCCCAGCCCCGCCTGGCCAGCAGGCGGAGGAAAACACACCGGGACCGTCCGCCGAGCACTGCAATCGCAGCCCAGACATGCGCAAAGGGCGCAGGCTGGAGAGGCTCACTCACGGGCACTGCCCCCACCCAGCAGGAGGGCGACTCCCCCCTGAAACAGCAGCAGCAGCCGCAGGAGCCCCCGGGCCCCGCTCATGGCTGAAGCATCGCCGCGCCCTCGACATGCACTCGTCTCACCCCACTCCGCGCCCTCGACATGCACTTGTCTTTACGCGAAGTAAAGCGGCATCAATCAAGGATTGGCTGGCCTTCGTCGGGAGGGCTGTAATGTATACGAGTAGCCTCTAGGGTCGCTGTTTCTGTTTTGCCTGTGGGTTATGGAGGCTGAACTAGGCTCGACCCCCGGCGGCGCCTTTATGAATTAAGAGTTTAACCAGCGGCCCCGGCGCTTCCCTCCCTCCCTCTCTCTTGGCCCATTCTTGTTCTCTCCCCCCAACCCCCTCCCTCATTCTCCAGATGGCGGCGTGGTGGGCCTCGCCGCCTCCCACCCCCCCCAGACCCTCTCCCCCATTCTCTCCTCGGGCGAGCCTTTCTCTCGTGTGCAGAGAATGCTTTAACTTTTCGGGGGATTTAAATATCCCCCGAAAAGTTTTTCAAACTTTTTGGATTTTTCTGCAGGCGGGGGGGTCACCCCCCACCTGCAGAACCCCCCCTCTGCCCTCCAAGTGCCTCCCCATATGGAATTAGGTATCCACACGCTATTGGCTATTAGATATATAGATTATCAGCCTTAAACAATAAGCATTTCTAAATACTCTCTAGACCAAAGTTTTCCTTATACAATCTAAGTTCTTTTTGGCTAAACTGTTTAAATGACTAGTTTTAATCTTCCCATAAATATTTTAAATGCAGGCTAAATTTTTTATAACTATATAAATGTATCCATGGGAGCTGTCCATACCGGTCTTATAACAAAGTCTCTATGCTGATCTTATTCCCCAAAAACAAAAACAAAGATTTTCACCTTCCCATAGAATCTGTAAGAGGGAAATTAAGAGCTAAGACAAGTGTGATGGTTGAGAGCTGTGATTAGCTTTTCCAACTCTGTTGTTTATACTTCGGAGCAACCCCTGGAAACAGGAAATTAAATCACAAGAACACCACTGGGGGAAGAGTTGTGTCCTCATTTCCCCCTGAGCCATTTTCCCCATCGTAGTTCCCTACCCCCAAACCGTTGAGGCTAATAGCAGTTTAGAGGTGGAGGTGAAATTTATATTGGGAAAACAGTACTGGGGAAGGAGTTAAATTCCCAACTTTGCCGTTGTTCTGTTCCCATTTGGAGTCCCCCTCGCCAGCTGTTTTTTTATTCCAAAAATGTTACGGGAGCTGATCACGGACTGCCACGTCACATCTCTTTTGGCAGTGAATAATAACTTCAAATCAAATCCCCAGCTTTTCCTAAAAATGCATATTAATTCTGATATAACAATGAAAGCATAAATACAGCCTTTATTCAACTCTGGAAAATAGTCTGAAATGTCTGGTCATGTAGCCTACACACCTTTTCAAATGTCAATTTATATCTACACACATGGGAAGCAACTGTGAAATTAGGTATTTCTGTTTGACTTCATTTCAGGTGAGTCTGCAGTAGAAGGGCAAGATCTGAGTCCAGCAGTAACTTAAAGACCAACAGGATTCCCAGTGTATAAGCTTCTGAGAGTCAAACCTCCCTTTGTCAGATACCAGATATCCTTGAAGGAAGCTTTGTCACTCAAAAGCTTATACCATAGAAAACTTTTTGGTCTTTAAGGTGCTACTGGACTGGAATCTTGCTTTTTGACTTTGATTCTTTCTTTGGCTATGTTCCAGTATACATATGCTAAATGAGATTAAATACTTGAAGATAAGTGACAAGAACTTTCCAGGGCTGGCAATAACTGGTCAGAACAGTATTTTTCCACAACATGAGAAGTAAACATTTAGGGTGGTTCTATGAGAAAGTCCACAGGGAAAAAAACCCACAGGGAACAAAACCCATTGTCATAAATGCTCGCAGGGGAAAAAAGCCCACATGGAAATAAACCCACATGGAAAAAAGCCCACATGGAAAAAGGCCATACACCAAAAAGCCCACACAGAGAAAAGCCATGTAAAGCATCATAAATATTTTAAATTGTGGATAACCATTCATCTCCATTTATTGCAATGAACAGGTATTACCTATAGTTTATATTGTTATTTTAGGATTAAAACGTGTCATATTCACATGAAACAATTTGTGTTGTGATTTTTTTCAAGTATAATCTTAATATAATAATTCCCTTATGTACTGGCCCTTTCCAGCTCTCCCATGGGTTGAGCAGTGTGCTCCATCAGCCATTGTCCCATCAACTGCCACTCAAGGGTAATCACGTGCCATTGGCTGGGTGCTGGGTCTATATTCATACTTCCCCCTCAGCCATGAAGCTCCTTTGGTAACTCTCCCTACATGGTAAAACAATTTTTTATTTTATAAAGAACAAACAAACATATATACATACATAGTTTGTATTGGACCTGTGGTGTTAAGGAACATCATCCTCTGTTTTGCTGACAGCCAGGGCTGGTGCCAGACTTTTTTGCGCCCCAGACAAAGCTAACTACTTGCACCCCACCCCCACCCCCCGCTAACCAGTTTTCAAAAACAGATGGACTGTAGGAAAAATGAAAAGCACAAAACTTGAAATTGCTAATTTTTTTTAAAAAAATGTGAGAATGAGTAATACAACAATAATTTTGAATAATGTTGTGAATTGTGATGTTAAAATTTAAGTCCCTTGAATGTTTCCATTTCAGGCACATCAAAATCTCATCTCGCATGCCTTTCTTTTGCAAATTATGTCACCAGTTCCTTCAGGTTAAGTGCTGATGATTCTGTGTGTTCAGCTGATATAGTTGCCAAACCAAGTAGTCTCTTTTGCAAGATTGTTGAGCATATGTTCATTTTTACAAGTCTGAGCTTAGAGAAACTGTGTTCACCACTTGCCTGTGAGAGTTCTGCGCAAAGTAGTCAAGGATCAGATCTTGGTTGATAAACCAGAGTTCTTTATTTCCAATCTCTACATTAGTACAGCTTCTCGGATTATTGTCAGAGATGAGACAGATAATACAGGCAGGTCTATTATACCATTCCAAGGAGTTTGAATTACCCATAGGTAGCCAATCACTATAGGGGAAAATTGGCGGGCAAAACGGGATCCTGACTGTTTGGTTCTCACAGGAAAGAAAGTGAGGTGTCAAGCTGTAAATTCCCTTCCCAAACCAGACCCCTCAGATGTTACCAGTTCACATAACAATCAATGGCCTCAAGGCTTTTGCATGTGATAAGAGGTGAGACGCATCCTCCCTTGAAGTCCCAGCCGGGGCAGATGGAATGCGGAGGCCGCGGTGTGAGAGGCCCTTTGTTCCCATGCACTGCAGGTGTCACCCTCCCACCTTAGCTGTTACAAACTCCAGGCCTGGGTAATTACTATAGCATAGCAGTCACAAACATACAATGAGCATACATAGTTGGCAATAGCTTACAAGAGAACAGCATTCAATAGTGAAAGGTACAACTGTAAAAATAGAAATCACTATGTCTGAATCAGCAGATCCTGACACACTGGCCCCCTGATAATTACCTTCACCCGGGCTTGTCAGGAGACTTTTTATGGAAAGCTCTAATTAATTTAGGAGCATGCACATGTTCAGAACGAATCCACTCATTGTGCTCAGGACCATAATCAAGCCATCTAACTAGATAATACAAGCGGCCCCTATGCATTTTAGAATCAAGAATCTCAGTTATCTCGAAATGTGGTGCCCCCCCCCCTTCATCAGTGGAGGAGGAACTGGAGGAACTGGATGCCATGCATTCGGCCCAGGATCCTTCTTCAGTAAGCTGAAATGAAAAACAGGGTGCACAGAGCTCAGTGACTTGGGCAGCTCTAATTCAAAAGACACATCTGAGATTTTTCGCAACACCTTATAGGGCCCCACATATTTCCACCCCAATTTCCTGCTGGGTTGCAAGCCATGGATATTTTTTGTGGAGAGATAAACAGAGTCCCCAGGCTGGAGGTCCCACCCCTCAGCTCGGCCACGATCCGCATATTTCTTGTAGTCTTCTTTCGCTTGGTCTAAAGCCTTGGCAATTAGTGGCCATGATTCTTGTAAGGCCGCCCACCAACTCTTGAAGTCGGTAGGTGAAGCATCGGACACATTTTCAATGGTAGGCAAAGGCTTTCCCTCAAAGCCTCCCACGGCCATGAAGGGGGAGACGCCGGTAGAAGAGTGCACGGCATTGTTATAACTATATTCTGCAAACGGCAGTAAGTCCACCCAATTATCCTGGTGGTAATTGGTGTAGCATCTCAAGAATTGTTCCAGAATTTGATTAGTTCGTTCGGACTGTCCATCGGTTTCTGGATGGTAACCTGAACTTAGGGCTGGCTCTATGTCCATCAGTTTCCAAAGCTCCCGCCAAAAGTTGGCAGCGAATTGACTGCCCCTGTCGGATACCACCCACTTAGGAAAAGCGTGTAATTTTATCACCTGGTTGAAGAAAGCCTTGACCATCCCCTTGGCCGTCGGTAGTTGTTTGAAAGGGGTGAAATGGGCTTGTTTCGAAAACGTGTCTACCACCACCCAAATTACCGTTTTCCCCTTCGAGGGTGGCAGGTTAGTAATGAAGTCCATAGCTATCACCTCCCAAGGGCGAGAAGGGGTGGGCAGGGGATGCAGGAGTCCCGGGACTTTTCCTCCCCGCTTTTTGCACATCAAGCAAGTTTGGCAAGCCGAGACAAAGTCTGAAACATCCCTCCGCATGCGCGGCCACCAAAACTGACGTTGAATTAGGTTGAGCGTTTTCAGAAACCCAAAGTGCCCCACCAGTTTGGAGGAATGACAGGCTAATAAAATGTCCTTTCGCTTATTTTGTGGTACCACCAATTTATCTCCATGGTACCAACACCGATTTTCACCCAGAGAACACTCAGCCACGGTCTCTAGTTCCTCGATCTCCTCGGGTGAATACTCTCCCCCCCACTCACACGCCTCGGCGTCTACTTGAATTCGTTTGCTCTGGCTTCTGGTGGTTACCGCCCCTCCCAGCTGCTGGGGGGAGAACATGGAGTCGAAGACCTCCTCTTTTAGGCTTTCATGTTGGGGCAACCGGGAGAGCACGTCTGCTAGTGAGTTGGCCTTTCCAGGGAAGTGTTTTAACACAAAATTAAATTTTGAGAAGAAATCAGCCCACCGAAGTTGTTTCGCATTTAGCGATCTCTGAGTGCGCAGCACTTCCAGGTTTTTATGATCAGTCCAAATTTCAAACGGAGTTTGCGCCCCCTCTAGCCAATGCCGCCACGTAGTGAGAGCCAGCCGGATAGCCGCGGCTTCTTTATCCCAAACTGACCAGTTCCTTTCCGTCTCATTAAATTTTTTGGAGATATGCGCAAGGGGGTGTAGTTTCCCATCCGATCCCTTCTGCAGAACGGTCCCCCCCCTTGCCACATCGGACACGTCTACATGGACTATGAACTCTTTGGTCTCGTCTGGGTGAGCCAAAATGGGCTCAGAAGTAAAAAGGGTTTTCAAAGTCTCGAACACCCTCTGGCATTCCCCATTCCAGGCAATTCTCTCCCCGGGCTTCCCGGCTTCGGAACCCCTCCCCTTGGTTTTTAGCAAATCTGTTAGGGGAAGGGTAACCGTGGCAAAGTCCTTTATGAAAGTTCAATAAAAATTACAAAATCCCAAGAGACTTTGCAACTGCTTTCTCGTTTGGGGGGCTTCCCATTGGACCACCGCCTCCACTTTTGCTGGGTCCATCTCTAAACCCCTCTGCGAAATGCGATACCCTAGGAAGTCTACCGACTCGCGGTGAAATTCGCACTTAGACAATTTGACATACAGTTGGTTTTTTAACAGAGTGGAAAGGACTTCCCGGACTAGTTTCACGTGCTCTTTCTTATCAGCAGAGTAGATCAAGATATCATCTATGTAACATAACACCCCCTTGAATAAATGCTTGTGCAACACTTCATTTATTAAGCTCATAAAGACCCCCGGAGCGCCACTCAAACCGAACGGCATCACGAGGTATTCAAACTGTCCCAAGGGAGTGTTGAAAGCGGTCTTGGATTCATCCCCCTCCCTTATGCGCACCCGGAAATAAGCATCCCGGAGATCCAGCTTAGTGAACACTTTTCCCTTGGCCGCTTCAGTTAATAAGTCTTTTATCAAGGGGAGGGGGTAGGCGTTAGAAGTGGAGACCGCATTCAGTCCCCTGTAGTCCATGCACAAGCGCAGTCCCCCGTCTTTCTTTTTCCGGAACAAAACAGGGGCGGCGAAGGGGGATTTAGCAGGGCGGATGAAACCGCGCGCCAAGTTCTTGTCTAAAAACTTCCGTAGCTCTTCCCGCTCTAGAGGGCTCATGGAGTAAAGCTTTCCTTTGGGGAGTTTCTCGCCAGGAATCAGCTCTATGGCACAATCTGACAGTCTGTGGGGGGGCAGCTCGTCCGCCTCGGTCTCACTGAAGACCTCCATTAGGTCCCTATACTCCTGGGGGACCGTGGAGGGTGCAAGGGTGAGGGCAGCCGGTCGAGGGGGGGTTGGCGGTCCCGGTCCCCACTCAGGGTCCCATTTGTGCGTTAGGCACTTGTCGTCCACCCAGGAAATCTTCTCTTCACTCCATTTGATGTAGGGGTCGTGCGAGCTCAGCCAGGGGCTTCCCAGCACCATGGGGAACTGGGCATTTGGGGTGATGACAAAAGCTCGCTTCTCCCAATGCTCCCCGGTTCCCAAAATCAAGCCCTCAGTTTCAGCTACACACTCTTCTTTCATCTCTGAACCATCCATTTGCATGAATTTTAGGGGCTCGGCCAGCGGGGTGACTTTCGGCCCCAACCCTTCCACCACCAAAGGGCTAATTAAGTCCCGAGCACACCCAGAGTCAATTAGGGCACGGACCCGCATGTGAGTGCCTGTCCCCGGGGTCATTACAGTCACTACCATATATAATAGGGGGCCAGGGATGCTCACCGGAGATGGCGCTTCTTGGCGGGGGACCTGCAGTTCTGCGCCGCTCACTGCAGGCCGTTGGAGTTTCCCGACATCTGCGTTTCCATCAGCTCCAGCTCCCCTTGTTCGCTCGTGGCACCTTCCAGTTGCAGCGCCCGGGGTTTGAATGGGGTTTTCCCCCTACTAGGAGTGTTCCCGGCCACCGGGGTAGAGGTCTTCGGGCCCTTCCCTCCTCCCCTGGGGCACGCCGAGGCGAAGTGGCCACTCTCCCCGCATTTCATGCACAACCCTTGCTTGAAGCGGGCATCTCGGATGTCTTGCACACTGGGCTTTGGCTTCGCCCTCGGCACGGCTTTGCTGGCGGCTGTAGCTGACGTCCCCATCTTGATGAGGGTGAATCTTTCTTCCACGTCTGCAGCTGCCCTCATCCAGGTGGCCAGCGTTCCCGGTCGACCCCCTAGCAGGACGGCTTCGTATATTTCGGGGTTGAGACCCTAGCGGTACTTTTCCATGAAAAGTTCTTGGGGCCAGCCGCGGATCTTGGCGGCGACGCGCCGGAACTTGTCGGTGTAGTCCCTCACCGTGGACCTCCCCTGGAACAGCTTCCGCAGTTGGTTCCGGGCTTTCTCTTCCCCCAGGGGGTCCTCGTACTGGTGTCGGAGAGCCCACATAAAGTTGTTCAGCGAACGTAGCTCAGGGCCGGGGGCATCGTGCAGGCTCACATACCAATCGCTGGCGGTGTCCTTCAGCTTGGACCCTATGTAGCCAATCCGCTCCCTCTCGGTGGGGTAGAGGTGGCCCCAGTTGTCCAGGAACCGCTCGATCTCCAGCAGGAAAAAGCGCAGCTTCTCGGGGTCCCCATCAAAAGTAGCCGTCAACGGGTCGGTGGGGGCCGGGCGAACGATCGGCCCTGCCGGCGCTGGGGCCGGCGCGGGGACGGGACCGAGCACCTGTGGAGGGACGACTGGCGGAACTTGCTGCGGCGGCGGCCGCGGCTGCACGGGCACCTGTGGCTGAGCCGGAACTCCCCCGGGAGCCACCGGCGGCTGCTGGACTCCCGTTGCGGGGGCTGGAAGAGCCTCTTGCATAGCCCTCATGGCATCCCGGAACTGGTACTGGAGATCGAGGGCCAACTCTCGTAGTTCGGTGGTAAGCTGGAACCGCAAATCTCCCATCATCCGGTCTAGGGATTGCATCTGGTCTTCCCGGTACGGATCGGGCCCATACGGGCCGGTCCTCTCTCCTTCCATGGACGGGCGACGCGGATCTCCTCCGTAGATCGACTTGCGGTCGTCTCCCAGGTAGCTCGGCCTCCCTCGGTCGAGTTGATCGCCCGGGAACGACACCCGTGCCCCTTTCCGGTCGTGCACCCAGGAGTCCACGGTCCCACGATCGAACTGGCTCCAGGCGTACTTCAGGGTCACGCTCTGAAGAGGAGGTAGGCGCGGGATGTAGTGAGCCCCTTGAATCGTAGTCACCGGTACTTCGGGCTCCCCTCCGCCGCCTCCACCACCGTTCCCCTGGTCCACCGGGGTGGTGGGTGTATCTTCGGGTGTAGTAGGGTTGGGTACCGTGCCGTCGTCTGACATGATCAGGAACGGCTGAGTCCCAGTCACAGATCTCTGACAATCTGTGAGAGTTCTGCGCAAAGTAGTCAAGGATCAGATCTTGGTTGGTAAACCAGAGTTCTTTATTTCCAATCTCTACATTAGTACAGCTTCTCGGATTATTGTCAGAGATGAGACAGATAATACAGGCAGGTCTATTATACCATTCCAAGGAGTTTGAATTACCCATAGGTAGCCAATCACTATAGGGGAAAATTGGCGGGCAAAACGGGATCCTGACCGTTTGGTTCTCACAGGAAAGAAAGTGAGGTGTCAAGCTGTAAATTCCCTTCCCAAACCAGACCCCTCAGATGTTACCAGTTCACATAACAATCAATGGCCTCAAGGCTTTTGCATGTGATAAGAGATGAGACGCATCCTCCCTTGAAGTCCCAGCCGGGGCAGATGGAATGCGGAGGCCGCGGTGTGAGAGGCCCTTTGTTCCCATGCACTGCAGGTGTCACCCTCCCGCCTTAGCTGTTACAAACTCCAGGCCTGGGTAATTACTATAGCATAGCAGTCACAAACATACAATGAGCATACATAGTTGGCAATAGCTTACAAGAGAACAGCATTCAATAGTGAAAGGTACAACTGTAAAAATAGAAATCACTATGTCTGAATCAGCAGATTCTGACATTGCCACTGACACTGGAAGGGTGAGAAGGATCCTTAGAGCAACAGAAACATTAAGCACACTATCCAGGAGCTTTTGCTGCAGTGTGAAGAGAAGTACTCCTTGTGATGGCATACACTTTGAAAGTCCCTGAACACTTCTGCTACTCTCAGAGCCTGTCATTCAACTCTGAGGACAGTCATTCCAGTACTACAACATATTTTCTACCCCAAGGACTGTCATTCCACTCTGAGGTCTGCCATTCCAGTCCCAGAACACATCTGTTCCACCTAAGGGCTGTCATTCCAGTCCCAGAACCCATCTGCTACTCCCAGGGGCTGTCATTCCACTCTGGGGCCTGCCATTCCAGTTCCAGAACACTTCTGCTACTCCCAGGGGCTGACATTCCACTCTGGGGGCTGTCATTCCAGTCCCAGAACACATCTGATATCCTCAGGGACTGTCATTCCACTCTGGGAGCTGTCATTCCAGTCCCAGAGTAGTCTATTTGGGCCCAGAGACCTTAATGGAAAATCCATTCCACATTTTCTTTGCAACTCTTCTTGTGCTGTGATGTATTTCAATGGAGCCCACATGAGTCCATTGGCATCCAATGGGCCTTCAAGCCTCTCCCATTGTTTCCAATGGGCAATCCTGTCATTCCTTTTAGTACATCCCTATTTCACTCCCCCCTCTCCTGCTAATTTAGGCTTGTCAGCCTCCAGGTGGAGCCTGGAGATCTCTTGCTTTTATAACTGATCTCTAGCTGACAGAGATGAGCTTCCCTGGAGAAAATGGCTGCTTTGAAGGGGGGAACACTCTAAGGCATTGTACCATGCTGAGATCCCTCCCCTCCCCAAACCTCCTCTGAGATACTTCTGCATAAGCAACACATAAACACATGATCTTTCACCAATTCCTCTGGAGATGACCAGCCATGGAGAAGTCCCCTACTTTTTTCAGGCTGAATTTGAGGCTTGGGGTTTTTTATCTCGACAGATGCTGTTGCAGTCAACTGACATCTCCACTGTAGCTGGATTCTCGCTGGACTGCACCTGCTGTTTTTTGCAACTGAATGGGCCAAAGGGGGGAAAACACAGTAATTTATTTCTGGTGTAACGTATACTGTATCTTCTGCACAAAAGCACTTATGGCAGTTCATACCTGCATGTTGAAATCATGCCTGACAGCTTCAAAAATTATATATTTAGACAATTTATACCTGTTCAAAATTTATTTTTTTAGAAAATGAGTATGATGCCTCTCCATAGAGCTGCTCAAAACAGCTTACAGCTAAAATAATAAAACATACTAGAAAGCCATTCCAAACAAGCCAGGGCTTAAAACAATGAACAGCCTAAAATTATATTTATTTCTTTACCTCATTTATACTCAGGGGTCATTTCGAGCAGGAGCCCGGGGGAGCTCAGCTCCAGGAGTTGGTGCCAGCCCCCCCCCCCCCCCCGCAGGGGAATGCCTGCTTGTGTCATGGCTGCAGCAAAATGACCCCATCGTTGTTCCTCCGACCACTGAAGCTATCCTCCCAGAATAGTGGTATTTCTGAGGCTTGGATTAGTAACTGTCTCCTCTCTGCCAGCTCTCTCTCTCTTTCTCTCTCTCTCTTTCTTTCTTTCTCCCTCTTTCTTTCTTGCCTTCTGACATACTTCCAGTAATGTCAGGTGGTTTAGCATATGCAAATAAGTTTTGCTAATGTGTTATGCTAATGAGCTCCTGCTCCTCTTTTTCTACAAAATGTCCCAGCAGCTACCCTGCAAGTTTGGAGCCTCTCCCTCAAACCCCTTTTTCTCCGGCCCCTCATACACCCTATGAGTTTTTGCCATTGATTTCAATGGCCCATAGGGTATAATGGGGCTGAAACTGACATTCCCTTTCTGACACACTTCCGGTGATGTCAGGGGACATGGCATATGCTAATGAGTTATGCTAATGAGTTATGCTAATCAGCTCCTGCAGCTCTTTTTCTACGAAAGGACCCCTGCCCCTGTGTAAATCAATGGTGTGACCTCATTTGGAATACTGTGTGCAATTCTGGTCACCACACCTCAGAAAGGATATTATAGCATTGGAAAAAGTGCAGAAAAGGGCAACTAGAATGATAAAAGGGTTGGAAAACTTTCTCTATGAAGAAAGATTAAAGCTCTTGGGGCTCCTTAGCTTGGGGAAACGATGACTGCGGGGTGACATGACAGAGGTTTACAAGATTATGCATAGGATAAAGCAGGTAGTGAAAGAAGTACTTTTCTCACTTTCTCACAATACAAGAGCTCGTGAGCACTCAATGAAATTGCTGAGCAGTCGGATTAGAACTGATAAAAGGAAGTACTTCTTCACCCAAAGAGTGTTTAACACATGGAATTCACTGCCACAGGAGGTGGTGGCAGCTACAAGCACGGATGGCTTCAAGGGGGAATTGGATAAGCATATGGAGCAGAGGTCCATCAGTGGCTATTAGCCACAAGGTATAGATAGAAGCTCTCAGTCTGGGGCAAGTGATGCTTTGTATTCTTGGTGTTTGGGAGGGCAACAGTGGGAGGGCTTCTAGTGTCCTGGCCCCACTGGTGGACCTCTTGATGGTGCCTGATATTTTTGGCCACTGTGTGACAGAGTGTTGGACTGGATGGGCCATTGGCCTGATCCAACATTGGCTTCTCTTATGTCCTCTTGGTCAACTGTCTGGGGAGATCTTGTTTAATAACAGAGTGAAGCACAACTGATATTCAACATTTATATTAATGATATGACATTGTTTCTCTCCCATAATCAGTTTCACCCTCTATATTTGTCATCTTGGACACTTCCAACTCTTTTGTACATGGATTATACAGTCCTGCATTCAGTAGTTGGTTTGTGGAGGCTTATAAAAGCATTTGGAGAATATTGTTCCAGGGAAGGTTTGGTCATCAATGACAATAAATCCAAAGTATTGTTATTTTCTACAAAAGTGAAATATAAGTTGCTGCTTGCTGGGCATAGTATTGAATGGGCTGGTCAATTCAGATATCTTGTGGTGGTGTTACAGGCCAACCTTACACAGAAATTTCATCTGAACTCTGCTGTGAGGCAGCAGATAGCTTGGCCAAAGCCATCTCTCTCTTTTTTTAAATTCCAGGGGGGGGTGTCAAAATGTCCCAGCAGTGATTTGGGTGTTTAATGTAAAAGCATCTGCACAGCTGTTATATGCGGTAGCAGTTTGGATTAATGTGGTCACAGATGATCACCCGCCCACTTCTGTACTTTCTTCGTAGTATTCTGGAAGTTCCAAAATTCATAGCTGGTATGTGTTGAACAGTGAAGTAGCTGATCATTATTCCTGCGCCAACTACAGGGCTAAGTAAAACAAGAGTCCAGTAACACCTTAAACTCTAAAAAAAATTATTTCCATATCAGCTTTTGTAAGTCACAGCCCACTTCATCAGATAGGATCAGTTTCCAAAACTAATGTGAAATCTTCAGCTATGTAGCTGATTGGATAAAGACCTTTAAAATTTTAAAACTCTTGTATTTTGATATGGCACTTGTCTACAAAAATCCATTTTAAAAATTCAGTGCACAAGATGATTTGCAATGTTGAACATTCCAGAAGGACAGCCATCTGATAATTTCCTTGCAGTACAATGTGGCACTGAATCTTAACAAACAGTAGATGGTGCCCAAAAGCAAGGTCCAGGCCTTTGCTAATGACCAGCCATTCAAAGATGTTGGAATGCTGAGTATGGTTCTAGATTTTATATCCGAGGAAAAGAGAAAATGCTGAGATGGTCAGGAGGACTGTGAAAGGGCCCTGAATCTGCTGCTAAGAACTTGAGATGAATTTTCTCAATTTCATTCCTGGATTGTTTCGTGGGCTTGCTCTACTCTGTATTCCGCGTCACTTGAAGTCTAAGCTTAACTAATCAAAATGAATTCTGGTTTAATTTTCAATATTGATTCTGGAATAAGAGCATACAGTTTTTCTTCTTTAATCCTTTTTTTAAATGTATGAACTTTGCAAACAGAGCACTGGGCATGTCCCATTTCTCACAGCTTTACGTTCCTGCACATCATTTGACTCTTTGTTTTTTCTGTGGGTTTTTTTTAATCAGTCTTGATGTGATCATACGTATGACTGCCTCAAGAGTCTTTCCTACACTGTTTTTTTTCTGATATGAAAACATGCTCCTGTGCATTGATAAGATCTACACAGTTTTTTTAAAAATTACAGCTGTACATTCATTCGCATCAAGATTGCTTTTTGAACTGAAAGCTGCACCAAAGTCTTCATGCACAGAAGTCAATATGAAATTCGGAAACTAACACCAAAAAAGCAAAGGATTTTAATGCTTTGGTTTTGTTTATTTATTTAAAGTATTTAAAAATAGCAGACCAAACAAAATAGCCAATATAAGGACACAATATTAGTAGCAAGGAAACATTCCTTTTCTTACCGAACTGTTCCCAAAGCTCTGTAGAACAGCCTTGCCAGGTGAGTAGAAGACTTCAGGGGCTTTTCTGGGAAGCCCCTCCTTAAATATGGGGCAGCAACCAATGCTCCCTCTAAGCTGGGGAGTCTTGTGAGCAAAAATTCTATTTTGTGAGCTACTGGCATAAAAATTGTGAGTGAGCAGTTTGGCTACTGCATAAATTAACTTGCTCTGGAGCCATCCTTCCTGAGCTAAGACAAAAATGTGTGAGCCGGAGGCTAAAAAATCGTGAGCTAGCTCACAATAACTCAGCTTAGAGGGAAGACTGGCAGCAACCCCCCCAAAAAAATCCTGAGCCTGTACCATTGCAGAGAAAACCCCAAACAGATCTTGCTGCAAACAGCAAAGCCAGCATGCTATAGCAGTAACAGTGCTGGGCTAGAATCGGGGAGGCCCAGGTTTGAATCCCCACTCTGTCAAGGAAGCTTCCTGGGTGACCCTGGGCACATCACTCTTTCTCAGGCTAGCCTACCTCACAGGTTGGTGTTAGTGGTGGTTGTGAGGATAACAAGGAGGGGGAAGGACCAGTATTCTAAGCTGCTTTCATGTCCTCTTTGGGAAGAAAAATGGGGTATAAATATCTAATAAACTGCTACTGCACAGGAACATGCGAAAAAGGTGACCCTCCAACAGTTTGAGTACCAAATCATGAAGAGCTTTTAAAGGTAAACACCAGCATCTTGAACTGGACCCACAGGGTTTCCAACAACCTGGAGAGAGAGAAATGTCCTCTCCTGTTCCTTTAACAAAGACTTAACAGTGTGTTGTTTACCAGGCCGTATTATTTACATCTGTGTCATAAATAGCTTCAGCTGCCAATTTTCACACATGAAGCTTATATTAAAGAGACAAGACAGAGAAAAAGAGAGGGACTTTGTAAGAAGGGTAAGAGAGAAAGAGAGAAAACTGAGAGATTGTGTGAGAGAGAACAGAGGAAGCAACAGCAGTCCCTTCTTCTCAATAAGGTTAATAATGAAATGACCAAACCACATCATTTTGCTGGGACTATGCCTGCCATATGAGTTCTTTGTTGCATCCTTGTAAAATCTAGATGTAAATTATGAGTAACTCTGAGCATGTAAGGAGATTCCTCTCTCTATTGCTGTGTACCCTAAGCCAGACCTTGGAGCAGGGGGCTTGCAGAGCAAAGAGTTATATGACTACTGATCAAGCTTATACTTAGCCATAGTTTCAGATGGGGATGGGGCGAGGATGGAGCTAGATGCAACCTGCCACTAGGTAATGAGGTGCTGGTGTGATGTAAGTACAGCCATGCCATCAGATGGGGTAGTAGATGCAACAAGTGTTCTACCATCAGGCCCATTCACATAGAAATCTGTGTATGGCCAAGTTAGTACGCGCTGGTTTGGAGTAGGTTGGCAAGAACAGGGGAGAGTTCAGTTTCAGCACAGCAGGTCTGTGGGAAAGTGACAATTAAGCTAATCCGCTTTGTCTTCCCATTACAAAGAGAAGTGGGCTAAAAATGAAGCAAACACAGATTGCGCCCATAGACGGAAGAAAGAGTCAGACAACAAACATGGGATTAACGGCCACTTTATTTATTAACAAAAACATGGCAAGGGCTTAACCTAACAAGCGGCATGGCCAAGGCCTGGGGTTACCATTAACCCCACCCTTGCCCTAGTATGGGCAATGCACCTGGCCCCCAGGTCGTAGCCGCCATAAGCAGCTCGAACCCCAGGCAGCCCAGCCTTGGAACATGCCTTGATGATCCCTCACACACAGCCGCAAGGTCAGTGCTGAGTATCCCTCAGCGGCACTCCAAAAGGCAGCCCGTTCCCCTCATCCCAGGCCGCAAGGCTGCAGTTATGATCCGAACAGGCCCGTTTCCCACCAGGGTTGCCGAAAGGTGCTTACCAAGCCACAACAACTATTTACTAAACTTCCACCACTGCAAGGGTCAAGCCTCTGCTTAGGCCCCTGCACCCACTAACCCCCTAACACTGTTAACAGCCCTTGCCGTAAATCCTTAAGGAAGATATCCATACTCTGCTCTGACAAATGAACACCATCACCCCTATATAATTCAGCATGCATAGCCCTAATAGCCAGATGGGGTATGAAGTGGCCACCACCCATTACTAAAATGCTCCTAAATTCCCCGTTTACCTTATGTCTAGCCCATTCAATCCACTTAGGGTCCAAGGCCCATCGCCAGTCCCTTCGCGGAACCATGGCCGACCAAACCACTGTAGTCTTAGGCCATCGCCTTTTAATAAAGTTAAAACCCTCCCTGGCTTGTAGAACTAACGCCTTCCCTTTTAAAATTCCTAAATTATTACCCCCTAGGTGAATTAGCAATATGTCAGGAGGAGCACTGGCATTTAAACCAAATAATAGGTGGAGAAGGCCCACCCAGCACAAGCCACGGTGTCCCCTCCATTCAACAGTGGCCCATCAACTTAGGCCCAACTGTGAGCTGATGGCCGATCTGTTAGCCCGGTGAGCAGCCCAAAAAATGAAGCTGTGCCCGCAGATGAGAATGGTTCTCCGCCTGCCACAAGACACAGCACCTGAAAGGAAAGGACAGTCAAACACCGGGCTGAAAGAACAGATCACCACATGGCCATTGAACGCACATAACCTTTATAAGCGTCAGATCTCCAACGTCCTACATGCTGAACATCCTCAGCTGAATAGCCCATAGCTGCTGCTGTGGAAGCCGCTCCAATGCGAAAGGAATGGGTCCCAAACTTTACACCTGATAGGCCCAGCTTCCCCAAAGCCAGGGAAGTAACTGCCCAAAACTGATGTTTAGTCAGAGGGCTCCCATCCTCGTGCCTAAAGAGGAAACCGGCTTCCAGAACCCTCAGGGCCAAATACTGCGACAGGGCCAGAACTGGGCAGAGCTCTGAATCCTGACAGTTCCCCAATTTTACCTTGGCTCCTTTTCGCATCTGATCCGTCTTAGAGCTCCTAATCGTGACCAGCATGCCATTGCCGTGAATATCAACATTCCACACCTGCAAAGCCTTGCTTGACTGGTCTGTCTTAGACTGAGCAACCAACTCACTCCCCTGAAGATCCCCAAAGAATGCAAGCAAAGAGGCTGCATGAAACAGACATGCCTCATAACCAGAAGTGCAAACCACATCCCAGTTCGCTCGCAACCCCTTAAGTATCACGGGCGAGATAGGCTGTTGCTCATCTTTAGCAGCACCCCCCTTGCGAGTCCAACCCTCAAGCATCTTTCTAATCCTGAAGTCACAAGTGACTTCAGCGAAGCCCAAGGCTTTGCTCACAAAGGCTAGTGCAGCAAGCTTGCCTCAGGCTGAACGGACAGCTAAGCCAGCTTCTTTGCTCAATACACAGTAGTGCATCAGCTGATCTAAAGGAATAGGCCAGACCTTGGGATAACATTCAACTGCCCTGAAGACCTCGAACTGGTGAACTACTCGCTCATACCCTTTTCTGGTGCTAGGCGCAATGGCGAGGCTTACAGCCCTGCAAGCCTCAGCCCTCCAACCTGCCATAGTTCCTGAGGCATTCGAGCCGGATGAAGATCAGCTTCTGGTGCAAGCTGACGAAACCTCACCATTGTCCACACCCGGCACATGCCTGGCAAAAATTAGCAAGTTAAGTCTAAGGCACTGCCAGGTGAAAGCCCGGACAAGCCCCATGACCCGTGGAGACCTAGATGTGAGGGAATTGATCTCATGAACAACTGCCAAATTGTCACACCAAAAGTGGACAGTGTGATCTTTCAATTCTTCACCCCACAACCAAACCGTCACTAGTATGGGAAAGAACTCAGAAAAGGTGAGATCCCTAACATATCCTGCTGAAACCCATTCCCCAGGCCACTCCTCAGCACACCAGTGTCCACTAAAGTACACACCAAATCCCAGAGATCCGGCAGCATCAGATGTCACTTGGAGCTCAGCCTCCAGCTTCAATTCCTCCTTCCAAAAGGAGACACCATTAAAAGAACTTAAAAACTCCTGCCAGATCCCAAGGTCAGCCCGCACTTCCGCATTAATGCACACTCTATGATGCGGGTGCTGTAGCCCCCTCATCGCATCACAAAGCCATCTAACAAAAGCCCTCCCAGGAGCCACTACTTTGCACACGAAATTGAGGTGCCCAGCAATCTGCTGAAGTTCACACAAAATGGCCTTCTTCTTTTTAAGAAATATAGAAAGCCAGACCTGCAAGTCCTGAATCTTGCTCAATGGCAACCGAGATGTCTGGGCAACTGTGTCCAATTCTATCCCTAAAAATACTAACTTCTGAACAGGTCCCTCTGTCTTTTCGTGGGCCAACGGAACTCCCAGCTCCTCAGCTAGTTGTATAAAACCCTGCAACAGCTGGGTGCATCTACCCGTCCCACAAGGACCCACGAAAAGAAAGTAATCTAAATAATGAACCACTTCCGGTAATCCTGTTTTAAAACGTGTTGCCCATTCCAGAAATGTGCTGAAGTGCTCAAATGCAGCGCATGACACAGAACATCCCATGGGCAAGGCCCTATCCATAAAAAACTGCCCTTTAAAGGAAAATCCCAACAGCTCAAAATCATCTGGGTGCACAGGGAGGAGATGAAATGCGGATTTGATGTCACACTTCGCCAACTCTGCCCCACAACCACAGCGGCGCACCACATGCACAGCTTGGTCAAATAAGGTGTATCGGTAAATGTGCACAGACGATCCAGAATAGCATCATTTACTGATCCACCTCAGGGATAAGAAAGATGGTGAATTAAATGGAACTCACCAGGTGCCTTCTTAGGTACTATACCCAGAGGTGAAACCCGCAAATTAGGAAGCAGTGGTGCCAGAAATGGAGCTAGAACCCTACCTTCTTGAACCTCTTTGGCAATCTTTGCAGAAACCACAACCTCCATGCCATTAACTGATTTTAAATTGTGGGCTAAAAAAAGAGCCCTCAATGCTGAAAACAGAATTCTAAAACCCTCTTGAAAACCCTCCAGCAAATACACGGCATCCTCTTTATTAGGATACTGCTTCAACCAACTCTGCAATGGACCAAGCTTAATTGGCGTGGGCCCCCTTTCCAGTAGCTGCTGAAGGACTGCCACCTCCCCTGGGCCATTGGCTACTCCTGGGCTTTCCTTTGGGGCATGCAGTGAATGCATGCAGTCCACTGCACATTGGGCACTCGTGCCTGTAAGTGCACGTCTTCCTATTGCAGACCCCCTGTGAACCAAACTCCCAACAAAGCAAGTGGGGTTGAACTGCCTGCCCCGTGGGTCCACAGGAAGCAGTATTAGCACCAACTGGAAGGTTCTGCACCATGTGCCCACTATATGAGCATTCCCCAAAATTAGGTCGCGCCTGTAACATCAGCTGTAACCAAAGATGCGCATGTATCTGGTCCCATGGAAGGCTGGGGTTCATAGCAGCCCTCATCCTAAACTCCTCATTGTATTTGAGCCAGGCTGAACCCACAAAACTAGTGTACACTTTATAAATGATATCCAGATACTGGTATAGTGCTGCAGCCTTCCAGCTCTGGACCCGAGAAATCACCCCTGCATAGACAATGTACCCTGCCAGCCAATTTGCCCATGTCCTATCAACCCTTCTTTTCTTTAAAATTTCCTTGTCCCTGTCATCCATCTCCTCTTTATCCTTCTTCTCCAATTCCCGGTAAAGAAGGCTGAAGAGGTTGATGTACTCACCCTTGCAAATCTTTTCCCTAGTTATTGGCAAAAGGTGGTCAACAAGGGGCAATGCTGCATAGCCAAAGGAAGCCGCCCCATAGGGGTTTTCATGAGTGGGAGGAAAACCCCATGCCCCCCATGGACTAGGAGGTGACATCATGCCTGAAGGCGGCAAAGGCCCCCAAGGTGACTGCCAGCCCGTAGGCGGAGGACCCCAGACCCATGGCTGAGTAGTTCCAGGTGAATCCTGCATTGTATGAGGAGGGCCCCAAGCCCACAACTGCCCATACCCCGAGGGGTCCTGCATAAAACCAGGCTTATGCACCAAAGGTCCCCAGGGCCAAACCGTGGCTGGCTGTGCATCCACCTCATCCTTACCACTGGGCCCAGGCACTTCCACCTCAGCCACCGCCATCACTGCAGATGTCTCAGAAACCAGCGTCACTGTCGCCGCCCAGGATGCAACTGTCGGAACCCCTTCATGCTCGTCGTGACCGGTGGACTCTATAGCACGAGATTCAAGAAGGTAAATTTTCTTAAGCACCTCCTCACAAAACTTCTTCTGCTCCATTCTACCCCCAGTATTTCCCAAAGCTCGAATGACTACTTGGAAACGGGGGGGAGACCCAGTGTCCCTGGCCTGATGTCAGGCTGCAAGCTTATCTAATATAATCTGCTGCTCCCGCACCTCCTCCTCATCTTCAGAGGATGACGGAGCAACAGGAGGAGGTGCCGCAGTATGCCTAGGTACCTTCGGTGCAGGCCCTTTTCCTTTAGACTGGCCTTGACCTTTTCTAGAAGCCATATCCAAAACACAATGAGCTGGGAGGCCTCCCTCAATTAATAGAATTGTCCTAAAATGGCCACCACCTAAAAGGACCATCCAAAGATGGCCGATCCTAAGGATACCCCAGAGAAACAATTTAAAAGCAAATTGGCCACTCAGCCCATAGGAGCAGACCTTCCCAAAATGGCCGCTGTCCCTGATGATTTCAGCGAAGTCCACCCCCACCTAATGTCTAACCGCCTAACAGCGAAAAAACTGCCCAGCAACAGCTAAACTGCCATGAACTGGCTGTAAATTTATAGAACCCAAAAGGAGAAAAAAGGGGGGGGGGGAGAAGTGGGCAAATGACCAACTGGGCCCCAAGCAGCCTCACCAATTGCACCTTAACCCCCAGCCCTGGGCCTAAAAAAACTCCCACTAAGTGTATGTGCATGTAATTCTTGCTTTAACAAGGCTGACAGCATGCAGGCTGCAGCCTAGGAGCCAGCCAAAGCACAGCCGACTCTAATTTACACCAAAGTCGCTGCCCAGCCACCGACGTGTCTTCCGTCCTGCAGGTGCTCCAGACCCAAGTGCTGCCTCCACTGGCAAGGGGATGCCCCAAAAACAGCCCCCAAAATACCCCCCAAAAAACCCTTTGCCAGTCCCAGGCCCAGCCAAGCCACAGCCTCCAAGAAAGGAGGGAAGGGAGGCTGATTTTGGGGTGGGAGGGGGAATACCCTTTGAGTTTCTTCCGGCTCTAGGCCAAAAGCCAGGGAGCATCCAAAAAAGCCTCATGCTCCTTCTCTGATAAGCACAAGGCACGAATGAGGCTGCTGGGGCTGGGGCTGGGGCTGTCCTTCAGCATGCTAGCCCCGCCCCCCAGCAAAACCAGACTGCAAATGCAGCCAGTCTGACCAGTCCTCCTTACAAGGAGGCAACTTCATCCCCCCCCAGCCAGCCTTCGGTGGCTGTGGGGATCCGTCCTACTATTAAATACATTCTTCACAATGGAGAATGAGTCACACCCCACTTTACCATCCATAACCTCAAGTAAGGCACACAGTAATGCTAGTTACATTAGATAATTTCTTTTGAATTGGCAGGATGCAACATTATGTACCTAGAGGGCAGCCACAGATGCAAAGTGGCCGGCCAGCAGCAGATGGAGGGAGGGCTGTCCTGGCCAGGGGGGAGTTGTGGCTGTGAAATTGGTGGGGTGGCAAAAACATGTTCTGTAATTTACAAAGGTGCCACTAGAAGCTTGTTCATATTCAAAGTTCCTGAATGCAGGGCTGCCAAGAGGGAGGGGACTGAGGGGATAAACTGGGGGCCCCATCAGCTGGAGGGACCCAGAAGCCAATGCCATATATTTAAATTCATGGAATGCATTTTTAAAAAATCCAATGTAGTTCTGACTGCAGCCACTAGGGGTGCAGGAAGGGCAATGCACACTAAAAAGAACTTCAAGTTTACTGGCTGGGCCTTTTGGCAAAGTTTACTAGGACACTGAGGGAAACTATTTGCTGATCAGATCCTGTTAAACCCATCAGCCAAGCCAGCACTGGAGAAAAGCAAGACCAGCCAGGACAAGCTACAGTTCTTGCAGAAAGCAGCTTTCTAACAACGGCATTACCTCCACCGACCTGTGGTTTGCTTTTTCCTTTCATTTCACCCAATTCCTGTGCAGCCACACAATTCCTGTGCAGCCATTTCACCCAATTCCTGTGCAGCCCAATTCCTGTGCAGCCACACACCCTGTTAGTGTGTGGTAGCAAAATTTAAAAAATACCTTTTGGTTGTCTTTTCCTACATTTTTTAAACTTTTTTCCACATTTTTCTCCTCCTTCATTTTGCTGTCTTCCTTTCATGATATCTATCCCCATTTCTAATTTTTTTTCCTCACAAAGAGGCTTATGTCATTCTTCTCTCCTCATTTTATCCTCACTACAACTCTGTGAGTGGGTTATGTGAGAGTGTGTGACTGGCCCCAGGTCACCCAGCAAGCTTCCATGGCAGAGTGGGGATTCAAACCTGGGTTTCCAAGATCCTAGTCTGTGTAGTTTAACCACTAGACTAGTTTAGCTTCCATTGCAAATAGCATGTGTGTGCAGGGTGTGTGTGTGTGGAGGTAACCTGGCCAAGATATTCCAATTCCTTTCATTTTCAGCCCTGGAGCTCCCATGATCATTCCGAGCCTGGTGGCCAATTTTGTGAATCCCAGCTGATTTTTCCATTTGTAGTCTTAAAAGTTGATCTTTGTTGAATGCTCTTTCTTTCTCCCCCACTTTTAATCTCTATTTCATTACTTTTGCTTTGGCTTCAACCATTTTAACTGATTTAGCCATCTCCTCTGTTTTAATGTTGGGCTGTGATCACACAGCAAGTTTCTCGTGATTTATTTCCACGATAAATTTGATCCAGGAATTTGGGGGGGGGGGGGTGGTTGGGATGACCACACATCCCTCCCCAAACTGCTTGCATCACAGGATGAGGTTCCAGGCACCATTCAGATAGCCACAAGAGTTTTTTTTTTTAATTGCTTCATGCATGCACACATGAACACAGCTGAATCACTGCCCCCACTTGGCCATACACAAATAAGACATCAAAGGCAGGAGTTGCAAAGAGGTGGTGGGGCAGAAGGAAGCTTCACTCACGCCTCGGCCTGAATTGCAGAGCTGAGGTGAACAAGCTCTAACCGACCATACTTCTCCCCCTCCCTGCCTCCAATACAAACACTGGAGAAATAATGCCTCCTTCCCGTCTGCCTACCAGAGGCTCTATCACATTTGTTGTCTTTTCCACCAGCCTCTGCTTTTGAAGGGGAGGAGAGAAGCCCAGAAGGATGGGCAAAAACTGCCATTTCAGCAGCTGCAGCCTCAGAGGCATGGTGCCATCCATAGCAACAGTTCATATAACAGGCACACACACACAAATGCAGGTGGGCACTTCCTCTCAGTTCTCTCTTCTCTCTCACTCCATCCAGAAATTTACTGCAGCTATGAAAGGACCAGCCATTTTCACCATCCACACATACACACACCCCTTTCTTTTGCTGGCAACCCAGGGTTTTAACCTCTCGGAGACTGGAGAGAAGGGAGAGCAGACTGCAAGGAGGGGACAGATGGGAAAGATTGAAGGCTGGTAGCACGGATCCAACGAGCGGGGGCATGCCTTGCAAACAACAGGCAAATCAGAAGGGGGGATGTGTGCTTGAATGTTTAAATGCAGAATTCAGTCATTGCTCATGCACTCAAAGGCAGAAGGTCAGGGAAAAAAGTATTGCACAAAGAATGATCAGACGACCCTAATCATAATCCATGCGAGAGATGGCTGTCCAGATTGGCGAAATTGTGGATATAAAGCACAATTACCCGGAAAGTACTGGATTTTCCCGGTGTCGGAAAATGTGCTAAGGAACCAGGAGGATTGTGTGAGTGAGCAGACTTCAGCGTGGGAGGCAGATCAGCCCGTCTAATCAGCAATTTTAAATACGAGAGAGAACAGCCATGAAACCTGATCAAGATGACCGTGTGACCACGGTCTTGGTTTCTTTAATCTGTTTTTGGAGTGCATCAGAGTTTTTATTCAAGTTGGCTATCTGGTCCGGCAAAGGGTGCAATGCTGCAGTTAACATGTTGGGAAAGTCAGTATTTACTTCGAACTTAGGAACCGGAAGTGCTGAAGATGTAGTTTTTGGAGGAGGTCTGGATCTTGCTGCCATTTTCTCTCCCCTGCCAGTCATTGTTTACATTTCAGGAAAGTTCAAAGTCAGAGAGAGTTTATCTATATATCCACTTTAAGAAGAGCTGCACTCCACTTGGAGTGGAGTCCAGTTTTATTTTCTGATGCGTTAATGCCTGCCACAAATGGACAGACAGATGGTAGGGCTGCCAAGTCCAACTTGGGAAATATCTGGGGACTTTGGGGGTGGAGCCAGGAGACTTTGGGGGTGGAGCCAGGAGAAAGGAAGTGACATCATTTTGTGATGTCACATCCTGTGATGTTGCTTCCACATGCTGACACATGAACTCATGAAGTTTCCTAATACTGAATCAGGCCATTGGTCCATCAAGGTCAGTATTGACTACTCAGACTGGTAGTGGCTCTCCAGGGTCTCAAGCTGAGATCTTTAATGTCACCTATTACCTGATCCTTTTTTAGCTGAAGAGGCTGATACCTCCTGCATGTCAAGCAGATGCTCTATCACTGAGCAACGGCCCTACTGAATCCTTCCTCATCTCGGCAGAATATGAAGCCCTAAGTGCTACACAAGTGCTAAATATGATTTTCATATCATAAGAACAGGAGAGAAGCCACAGTGGATCGGCCCATCCAGTACAACACTCTGTGTCACAACAGTGGCCAAAAATACCAGGTGCCCTCAGGAGTTCCAGCAGCGGGGCCAGAACTCCAGAAGCCCTCCCACTGTTGCCCCCCAAGCACCAAGAATGCAGAGCATCACTGCCCCAGACAAAGGGCTCCATTTAGACCTTGTGGCTATAATAGCCACTGATAGACCTCTGCTGGATGGGGACAGAGAGAGAGAGAGAGAGACAGACAGACAGACAGACAGACAGACAGCTTTTTCACTTACTCTTGCCCAATTCCCAGGCTTTATTTCTGGCCCTTGTTTCACCCAGCTGTTGTCCATGTAAGTCCCATAACTTCTCCCCCCCCCCCAGCATAGGCTTTTTGGTGGCTAAAGAGGACCTTTGTCCTCCCCTTTTCGCCAGCAGAAAAGCTAGTTGGATCCATCCCTAACTTAAAATACCGGTTACTTGATGTACAAATGCTTTTAAAAATGCAGATTTTTACTGCCGGGGGGGGGGGGGGGGACATGGTTGAAAGAAACAGAAAATTGGCATAAAAATGAGGAATCCCAACTTTTATTTGCAGAAGGGAAATGAGGATTGGGGGGACCCAAACAGCCACAACAAGACATTTTAAACAATCCCACTCCCAGACCTTCTACAGGCAACCTCTCCTTGTGATGTTTACCTCTTTGGAAGTGACAGTTTATTCCTTTGACAAAACCACAGTGGACAGACAGACAGCAAAAAGAAAGAGGGGGAGGGGGAGAGACAGAGAAGGAAAAGAGCTCGCAGACCCCAGCACCTTATGCAGCTTTCTCCAGCAGCAACCTTGCACGGAAGCAACTTACTCCAGCAGCAACCTTGCACAGTCCCTCCTTAATCTCTGGGCGGGGCTGTCTTGCTCGATCAGCTCTTAAAGGGGAAATTTCCCTTTTAAGAAGTTCAAGAGGCCAGCAGGGCAGGCTCCGAGGTTCCCCTGCTGGCAGCCATTTTGTCCCCCCGGTGGCCAATTTTGGAAAAGCGGGGGAAAGCTTTAAAAATCGGTGTTTCCCCCGCTCTACAGGGGGACTTGGCAGCCCTAACAGATGGGCTTGTGTATCCTTTTATTATTACAGATATGTGGTAACAGCCAGCCAAGTGGTTTGTTTTGTTATGCTATTTGGTTTGTATCAGGGTCATCTGGTAAGGCCCAGATGGAATCTATGACTGATGGTGGCTCTTGGCAGTCCTGTATGAACATACCTGTCTCACTCCAGATTGATCTGGAGGGTCCCTGGGAGGCACCTGAGACTCTCCCCAGGACCTCCTCGAAAGTGGTGCCTCTCAACCCTCACAGCCTTGTAGTGGAGCTTGGCAGCAGCACTTCTCTCTATGTCACTGTGAAATGGGGAGAAAAGCCCAGTCAGTAAACTTGATATTCATTACTGTAATTCTCTTTAACATTCTCTTCTCCACAGTAGATCAGGCAGGTTCATTGTAGACACTACGATGCCTCTCATTAGCCTGCAGCTAACCTTTCTTTATGGGGATGTTGTTAGTGAAAGGTGGAGTGGGATCAGAATAAGTTTGATCCAAAGAGGTGTTCTTGAGGTGGAAAAGAAAGGAACAGACTCTGTTAAGAAACCACAGCCCCTTGTAGACATCATGAGCTCCCCTGAAGAAAGAAATGCTGCAATCCAGAGCTCACTGAATGAAAATAAAGCTAGTGTTTTGGAAGACTTACAAATTAAATGCAAAATAACTGTCAACTAAATTTGATATCCTAAGAGCAAGTGATGTAAAACTTCAGGAAATGGTTGCTAAAGTGCGGGGGAAGGGCAAAGTAAAACCATTGTATCTTTAGGGGCCTCAGGCAGCCCCACCCCCACCCCACCCAACAGTTTTAAGATTAAGAAGAAGAGGAGGAGATTGGATTTATACCCCGCCCTTCACTCACTTGGAGTCTCAGAGCGGCTCACAAACTCCTTTCCCTTCTCCTCCCCACATCCTGTGAGGTAGGTGGGGCTGAGAGAGCTCTTTCCCAAGCTGTCCTTGAGGGAACAGCTGGTCCAGAGCTATGGCTTGCCCAAGGTCATCCAGTCAGGTGCAAGTGGAGGAGTGGGGAATCAAACCTGATCCTCCCAGATTAGAGTCCGCGCACTTAACCACTACACCAAACTGGCTTAAGGGAATTTTCCTGGTGGATTTACCCATCAGAGCGCAATTACGGTCAAGGCTCTGTGGTATGCATCAGTACCAGATAGTGTCGGGTGGGCTGTCATCATTGCACGGCATCAGGCACAGACATGTAGTAGACCTGCCTTGCATGTGCATTGGATAAAAGAAAAAAAGAACAGGAAGGTGCCATCAGCTGTAACTTTACTTCCTGGCTGCTGGCTGCCCTCCAGCAGCATCTGCTGAACAGCTCACTGCACCATCTCCACTGCGAACCCCTGTGGCGTACCTTCCACTTCCAGCTGTGCTAAAAAGAAAAGACAGTGTTGTACAGTAGTTAGCATGGGAAACAGCAGAGGACTGGTGCAGTCCCTCACTAATTAACCACACTTGCCCAATGCCACAAAACCTTGTGAACCAACACACTGTTCACAGAAGATCCTTTCATTTGAGGCCCTTCAGTAGCCCTCAACGACTCATTCTTAGCCTTCCTCACAGGGATATTGTGAGGATACATTTGATATCTCTACCCCTCTGTTTCATCAGGAAAGGGGTGATTTGGGACACAAAGTGAGGTACAGTTGGAAAAAATGAGTGGGGGGAATGAATCTTTACCTTATCATCTGCACATAAAATTGCCCTCTAAGTGTTAAATCATAGTATTGCCCATAGTGAGGAGAAGGTAAAATGCACCCCCAGTGTTGGGGCAGGGGGCTGTTTTCTCTAAATGAGGCCTTCCTTATTTTGAAAGGAGACAACAGACCTCAATAAGAAAAGATGGAAAATGGCGATTATTCATCAGAAAGTTTAAAAAGGATACAACAGTCACTGTAAGAGGCAGAATATGTAAAGAAATGGAATACGTTGCAGACTGAATCTTTTTTAATTCTTCGGCAGCTCTCCAAGAGAAACAAATTGAGTACTACTGGTGTAGAGGCTGTGTAGTCTTAGTTTCCTCCTGGTTCGAGCCAATTGAGTGAACTCTGAGTGTACCAGGATGCAGTCTTTTGTTAAAGAAATAGAACTTGTAACATTTATACAGCAACACCTGAGTTCTTCCCAGTTCTGGGAACTGCAAATTAATCTGATAGGCACTTTCATTTCAAAATGTGACTGTGATTAGACTACTCGGATTGATTGGCTGGTTATCCTCAGTTTAGCTGGTTATCTGGCACTTATCCTCTACAAGAACACAATACTGAATCTGAAAAAAGAAAGGTGCTGGGGTTCACACCTGATCACAAACTGCACCTGCTTACAAAGGACAACTGTCTCCCTCTAATCCTAGGACAGCATCTGCTGTTTGCCCGCTAGCAAAATTGTCTCAGATTGATCAAAACATGGGATTGGGTAAAAAGTGTGAGTCCTGATATTCAACAGAAAGTCCAGGATAAATTTTGACTTGAAATTAAGTGCAGGTTAATCCAGCAACTACCACTGCATTCCTTTTATTTCTATTTGTTGTTGTTATCATTTGTCCGCAATTATTGACCCAGAGCAGCATCCAGTACTTTGGATATGAGCATCCAAACCCTCACTTCCATTGCCTTGCATGGAGTACCAGGGTTTAGTGGAACCCTACATTTCTTGAGTCCTTATTACGCTCCTTAATTCTTGCTATTGTATTGTTAATTTTCTTTATGTTTCTCAGAGGTTGCAGGAAGACTTTGGTCTTAAAGAGGAGACTGTACTTTATTCAGCTTTCATTCTGCCTTAAGGCATTACTATGGTGCTCTGAGCTTATCTGCAGGAGCTGGGGGAGGGGGGGCTACAATCCTCAGAGCAGCAACTGAACTCCTGCAGCCGCATTAAAATATTCTTTTTATTTCCATTATCTTTAAGCTGCATTCTTGCACATGAGTTTGCCCTTGTGTAGTACCCATTGTCTGAAACCCCATGCATTTCCCCTCCATGTAAACTGGCAGTAGTAATTTCTCTCAGTGCTGGGCCTTCTCAGCATCATATCAAGGAAGATAATGCCCTGCAGGGAAAGAGGATTTGAATAAGGCAACAGTCCAGGCAGGTCTTACATTTGGCTCTGCAGCCCCATAATCAGGAAAAAGTCTGATCTGGCTTTCCTCTACTAAACTAGAATATTGATTACAGTAAAATATGTCAGTTTTTTTCTGATAAAATAGTGAAAACTGGAGAAACGCAATCGTTATTACTGGTATTTTGTTCAAGATATGGTAATATGCGGCATAAAGAGACTCCATTAAACTATGCAACATGCAAATAAAGAATAAAAATACTTTAATTAAAAAAAACAACATGCAAATAAAGAAAATTCTGTATTTTTCACTCATATTGAAACAGGATGTGAAAACAGATTGTAAATTCATGTGTCTCTTTTAAAGGCCACTGACAAGTGGTTAGTTTTATACTTTCTATCTGACCAGGACCCTCATATCCCTAATAAAGTAGCTAGGTACCTCCTAGCTTTCATGAGGCTCTGGGAATTGACTGTCAATAACTCTGGATAATTACCTTTTCCCTCCTTCTCGATGTGTTATTTCTTGATGTCACCTGTTCTGTTGATGCTATTTGAAACAAATGGCTGGCGAAGATTTTTGATTTGGTTGAAAAGTAGCTCTCCTCCACAAGGTAAATGTGCTGCTCCCATTCAGGAGCACAAGTCCACAAGGAAGATACACAGGCTCTCTGGCTGAACGGTACAAATGGAAGTTCCAAACAGGAAGTGCTCTCTCTAGCACTTCCTATTTGTGCTTGTTAAAATGTCAAAAACTGTCTCTATAGAAAATACACTCTAAAAGATAAAAGGAGTGGAAATATATACAGGGTTAGCTGCAGTATTAGAGGGATTTAGTGAGTGGATAGCCATAATTGTTGCTTTTCTGTTTACATGACAAATAACAGGACAAGCCAATTGGATTTTTTTAAATCACTGATAGAAGGTTAAAAATGCTGATTAGCACCTTTCTTCAGATGTAATATAAATGTAATATGGAGAAAGGTCAGAAATATATTTAAACATAGCTAAAAAGCACAGAAGGCGATGAAAATATGAAAGAACTGGAATCACATGCAAAAATGCCAAAGAGTAGAACTAGTGAAGAATACCTCAAAAGAACTCTATTGGGATAAAAGTACATTCCATTAAGCTTCATATGGATAATCAGAACAGTTTTTGAGAGGCAAGCCCTATGTGCTTGTCACTCAAGAAAATGTGTGAAAAATATGAAGTGGCATTCCGGTTGGTTGTGGGCACTTGGTAAATAGTCTTCCAGCCTGCATCCCTCTTCAGAAGCTTGGTCAGTATCCCAGCCTTGATATGAGGAAGGACACTCAGAAGAACATTAACAGGATTTACAAGGACTGATATAAATATCTCTCGCCTATCAGTTTGCTGGGCTCATGAGCATGAATAATATTCGCAAAAAAACCAAGAAGCAGCAGCAGACCATTATACTAATGCCATGCCAAGGAAAGCAATAATGAGGTTTAATGGTGACAACAACAAAATCTCAAGGTTAACAACATTCCACATCAGGCTTCAACAGCACCAGAAGAACAAATTAAGGGTACTCTGTAAATATCTACAGGCTATTACCTGTAAAAGGTCACAGCCAATTTTGTGAGCTGAATAAAATAAGTTCAAAATGTCTACAGTTTAAACAGTTTCACAAGGAAAGGGTGTGGAAGGACTTAAAATATGAAGAAGTTAAAATGAAGCTTATTTCACAGTAACTTTAATGGATGGTGTCTAGCAGAATTTAATCAAACGCTTTAATAGGTTTGTGACTTAAGATGAACTGAATGGAAAAGACATCATCACCTTTTGCCGACATGGATGTACAAATAGGGTAACTAAAGCCAAAGTATAGATTCTTGAGTGATATGCCAAGACAACAATATGACAGTTGGTGCAAGGCTCAGCAGAGATCATAGCACCAGTTTTACATGGTATTTCAGAGATCAGGCTAAGCCGCACCAAGCAGGAGTGCCTGGTGGATTTAAAGGGCACATCCAGACACAGTGACGGCCCCAGGTTTTTCCGCCCACTAGGTGAGGATACATTCTGCCCCCCCATGCTCGAGGAGAGGGGGAGGGAGCCTGTGCCAGGCTGCAAAAGGAGCTCCAAAGAGACCATGGAGACAGCAGAGGGTGCGCGGCACTTTCTGGTCATCCCGGGTTGTTCTCTGCAACTGTCCTCCACACCTTCTTCTCTTTCTGTCTGGGGGGCTGCAAAGAGGGGAGTCTCTTGCCAGGGACAGAGCAAGAAGCTGGCAAGGGAGGCTTCTTGTGCAGGCCCAAGAGGGGACGAGGACAGCAAGAATGGCACCCTCGTCAAGTTGTTGCCCTAGGCAACAGTCTAAAATTTAACAATAGCAGGCTGGCCCTGCCCAGACAGCAACATCTGGGAAATGTGCTGCTTCCATGATCAGCCCGTTGATCCCCATTTGGGAGCCGTACTTAAAAGATAGTGGTGAAAGTCCGTTGCTAAGCTTGCCGATGGGCCAATGGTGGACTTTCCCCCATCTGGTCATTCCACCAGCATGCAATCAGCCCATAGGGATGGTCTCCAAACCATCCTGAATGGCCACCATTTAAAAAAAATCTTAGCAATGCATGCATAACCGCTTAAACATGCGATGTCCACAGAGCTCTGCTCAAATGATCTGGACAATTTAATATTTCTGAAGGTTTCCTAATACAATCTAAGTTCTTTTTGGCTAAACTGTTTAAATGACTAGTTTTAATCTTCCCATAAATATTTTAAATGCAGGCTAATTTTTTTATAACTATATAAATGTACCCATGGGAGCTCTCCATACTGGTCTTATAACAAAGTCTCTATGCTGATCTTATTCCTCAAAAACAAAAACAAAGATTTTCACCTTTAAAATATCCTTGCAAAGAGAAAACCAGTGTTGCTTCCTCTCTCTGCTTGTTGTGCTGGTTTTCTGCCTGCAAGAAACTTTTAACATAGAACCTGCAATTTCAGGTAGTATCATCCATTTTACCCCCTCAGCTTTCTTCTACCCCATTTGCCATTTTTTAGGAGTCAGGCCTGATTCAATGTTCCATTGTTCAACTTAGGAATTACAGTTTTAACTTCAGAAGTTAGCTTTATAAAGGACTTCTGGTTTTGGTGCAGCCACCACGGACCAGCTATGGGGGAGCTCCGGGAAGCTGTGCCAGATTGCCGGGCTTCATGAGGGGTTTAAAATCATTTTTGAGCCCCCTAGGACTTCCCCATAGAGGGGTCTCTGCAAGGGGCTTGATTCTGGACTCTCTGCGAGTGGCGGAAAGCAGATTGAGTCTGGATTGCCCAGAAGCCCAAGCCTAAGCAAGAGCAACTGTGGCACCTCCTCAGCTGCGGAGCCATGAAAACTGGACAAGGGGAAAACAGCCTGGTAAAAAACACTAGAATATTAACATTAGAGGGGCATGATCTGTTATTGGGTTGGCATGCATTTATGTGGTGTGGAAAGTCAGATATGCCCAGCTACATTAAGCAACATTTGATTAGGAAATCCTTACTGATGATATGGGAAACTATTAAAAGATCATTCTGTACTAAGATACCAAAATGGGTGTCACCACTGGGCGCTTTTACAAACCTTAATCTACTGCAAAAAAAAATATGCTGTTGAGATACGAGGACTTGTTAGATAACAAAAATAAACTAAGAGGATGGAAAAGCTTAATGAACAAGAGATAAATATAGGTTGGTGGGAAAGGGTACAAATAGAGTCGAGATTTGGTAAAGATAAACCTTTGGGTTTCTATACAAATATAATAGAAATAGATAAGATATTGCTACCTTTTCATGATAAACTGATTAAGAATTTATATATAATAATGTTAGAAGATAAAATACAAGATAAAGTAGTTTAAAACTGCATGGTTAAATGGGCACAAAACCTGGGTCATAATATTGATTTAGACCAATGGTTACATGTTTGGAAAACAAATGTAAAGATCACCAAAGCAAATTCATATAAGGAAAATATATACAAACTCTTTTATAGATGATATATTACTCCAGATAAACAAGCTAAGTTTTACCCTTACCTACCAAATGACTGCTGGAAATGTAAAAATAAGATTGGTTCATTTTTTCATATGTGGTGGACATATGATAAAGTTAAAAAATATTGCAGTTGGATAAATGAGCTTTTACAAAAAGTGTTAAAAACTATAGTACCTTATACACCAGAACTATTTTTATTTAATATAACACCAGAGAAGTATAAAAAACAAGACTTTTATCTTACTATACACAGTGTGACAGCGGCAAGAATACTATATGCTAAATACTGGAGAAGAAGTGAAGTCCCTACAAAGGAAGAAGTTATAAACAAGATATTGGAAACAGCAGAGATGGACAACCTAACTTTAATCCTGAGAGGGGAAAACAAATATGATTTTGAAGACAAATGGGCCGAAGACAGACTGGCAAAATGAAGTGCAAGGAAAGCGGGGCAAAAAGACCTGGGCCGAGTTGTCGTGAGGCCTTCCGTTCGCGCTGCATCGACTGATGCGGGACCATACCGGGGAGGAGCCGCAACGGAGCGTTCACACTGTGGAGCAGCACTGCGGAGACGCACGGCTTTGGTCCATTTTGCCAACCTGTGCATGGGCGCATCGGCACATGGGCACAGCAGCCAGATCAGCGGGTTCACATTACCAGCACCACTTGATGTGCAGCTTATTTGCGTCCACCCAGCTAGGAAGCGGGATGAACGTGCACCCAGATGGCTTGACGCCAGTTTCACCAGGGACCTTTTTAAAGTGCGATGAAAGCGCTTCAGGACCGGGTGAGCGTGGCACGGCAAAGCCAGGCAGCTGCGGCTGTCTGAACAGGCTCCCTTCACCCGCTTGCAAAGGGGACTTATATCCATCCAAACGGCTAGTCTGTCCTCAGCCATGGGCATGGTTTGATAAATGGACAGAGGAATGTAACACATAAAATTCCCAGACTAACAGCCAAAACTGAAAGATACAAAAACTATATATATATATTTGTGGGCAAAATAAATTTATTATAATCAAAAGGTGTAAACAAGTCAAGTCAAGTCAAGTTTATTAGTACGGTCAAGCGACCAGTTAAAATAAAACATTTCCAAAGGGAATATTGATATAAAATACACAATAAATACATAAAATTCAAGTAGATATTTTAAAAGGCAGTAATACAAAACGGGAGCAGCACAATGTATCATTAAAGTGGGAACAGAACGATGCTAATTTATCATTAACTTACTATCTAGGATACAAGTTTCCTCTTCCTTAATGCCAGGAAACAAAATTTTGCCACAGCTAAAGATATCCTCTCTTTCCGATCTTCCAACAAAAAAGTTAAAATCCTTAATTCCGCAAATTTCAAATGAACATCCAAAGGTTTAAATTTGGACAACAATGGGAAGATTAACAACTGTCTCTCCATAACATAAAAATTACAATGTAATAGGATATGTGAGACTGACTCTGTCTCAAGATTTGTACAAGGACAACATCTTTGAGAGATCGGCCAGCGCAAAAACCTTCCTTGTAATAGATTAGAGGGTAGGGCGTCAAAACGTGCTCTTGAAAAGGCCCATCTATAGCCGTCATATATGATGTTAGATAGATATGGAGCGGGAACAAAACCTGCCCAAGATTTCAAAGCTCCATATCTCGGAGGTAGAAGTGCTTCTTCTATCTGGGCCTCTATATCTATTAAACGTTGGAATACTATAGATTTAGCTTTAGTCAGTCCTAGATCAAAAAGACTAGCAGGGTGAATTCAAGTTTAACCAATATTTTGGAGGACCATTCAGGATATGGAGTGGCAGCTAAACCAATATAACCATTAACCAATATAACCATTAAACGTTGGAATACTATAGATTTAGCTTTAGTCAGTCCTAGATCAAAAAGACTAGCAGGGTGATTCAAGTTTAACCAATATTTTGGAGGACCATTCAGGATATGGAGTGGCAGCTAAAAAAGATGGAATTAGTCCTGTAGGCTTCAGATGTGTTCTTAACCAGTAAAGAACTGAAGCAATCCAGATTTTCGTTTTCACTCTTGGCACCCCGAGCTCCTGCCTGAGAACTACGTTTGCTGTGCATTTAGGCGCATTAAATAATGCTCTAATAAATTTAGATTGGACTTTTTCCAGGTCCTTAAAGTTATTATCACTTAAAGTAATTACTTGCATACCATATGTAAAGGTGTAAACAAGAAATTAAGTCTTTGGTTACAATATAAGGTAAGGTGATGATGGAAGAATGATGAAATGAATTTTCCCGACTGGTGTGTTTATGTTTGTATGTTTGTTGTTTGTTTTATATGTATGAAATAAAAAAAAAAATACAGGGGAAAAGTTAGCTTAGTAAGAAAAAAATAGTGCAAGAGTACTGTTCTCGGATGCTACCAAGGTTTCCAAGTGCCACTGTCCCCCCCAAAAAATTGCAAGCAAACAAGAAAAAAAAGCCTTCCCACAGATTAGATCTGCCTCAGGATGTTTTTGTTATCCTGCTGTTTTAAACATTGGAGATCAGTGCCAAAATGATGAACACAAGGTCTGTCAGAGTTTACTGGCATCACAATTGAAGTTAAACAAGAAACTTCAAGATGAAAAACAAAGCCTGCTGCTTCTCGGCACAAGCCCTCTCTTATACACAGGCAATAGTAGGAGCCTTTTCATTTATTATTTAGAGTCTTTTCAAGTTCAGCTCGAGGTTGGAACATCTGAGAGAACTGGAGCACAATCCATAGCTCTGAAATGTTCAAAAAGAACTTCCTATAAGCAAGAGATGACCAAAGAAATTTTATTAGGGTTGCCAACAATCGGGGGGGGGGGGGGAGGAGGGGATCTTGTCTCTTTTCTCTTTAACAGAGGCCTAATCTGTGGAAATGAGAAGTTGATGCCTTTCATGGCACAGAGGTAAATCATATCAGCTGGTAAATAACATTCCAGCATGGTGTAGTGGTTAAGAGTGGCAGACACTAATCTGGAGAACTGGGTTTGATTTCCCATTCCCCCACATGAAGCCCGCTGGGTGACCTTGGACCAGTCACAGTTCTCTCAGAACTTTCTCAGCCTCACCTACCTCACAAGGTGCCTGTTGCACGGAGAGGAATGGTAGACAAAAGCGGGGTATAAAAACCAACTCTTCTTCAAAACCAATTCTTCTGTTAAAGGGATAAGGCTTTTTTCTCCCAGGTGGGGTAAAACCAGCCCCTGCATTGCTCACATCAAAATGTCTGTTAACTTGATGCAACTAACACTGCCAAGTAGTTCTAAATGCTATGGAGCATCAGGCCAGGATACAGCTACTCTGTGCCTTCCAGGTCTCCTTATGAGGATAATCAAAGGAGCACAGAGCTTCTGTACCTATACAACTGTTAGTTGTATAGCATTTGGGCAGGTGCCATTTGACACGCTGGAATGAGAAAAGCTTTGTCTGTTGAATTTCAAGTTCTACACAACAATTAAAGTTCCAGGAGTCTAGCTTAGCTATCCTACACCTGCCATTTCCCTACCCACCTGCCTTTCCTGAAGAACTGTGGTATATGAAGCTGTGTTGTGTCAATCAGATCATCAGTCTATTGAGGTTGATAATGTTTACTCTTGTTATATGACAGGCGGGAATTCTCTAAAATCTCAAGCAAAAAATGATCTTCCCTAATACTTGTTACTATAGTTCCTTTATGATGCTAGGGAATGACTCTGGTCCCATTTCCGTGCCTCCTCTTTTGGCAGAGGTAACAAGCAACTGGGGAGAAGTTTGATTAGAGATACGGGCAGGGTCAGACTGTCCATAGACACAGGCTAGGCAGCTGCCTAGAACACCTGGCCACAGGACCCTGGGCAGCACAGTGGCCCCTCGGGTGGCAGGGAGGGAGAGTGGCAGTGCCGGTGAGCAGGAGCCACCTGCTCTGTCATTAGGGGGTGGCTGCGAATCCCAACAGAGAGTGGCCGCCCTCAGTGCCCAGCCCAGCCTGCGGTATGAGGCGCCCCCAGCGTGCTGCCACAAGGCTCCTTCCCCGTATGCCAGAAGCAATTCTGGAGCCTGCCCCTTCCCTCACCCCCCAGCCCACTCGGCACCACCTCTCGCCCTCGCTCACCCTCCTCAGTAGATGCATCACGTGTCGCTCTCCTGCCTGTCTCCTGGGGATGTGTTAGTCAGCCCGACTGCTGCTCCTGCCGGTTGCAAGCAGTAGCATCCCTGTCTCCTCCCGCTGGCTCAGTGGCTCCCTCTCTTTGGCCAGGAGGGGCTCCTCCTCCTCCTCGAAGGAGAAAACTAAGTAAAAAAACTTCTCTTCTTCCTTCTCGTCCCCTCCCAGCTTACAGGGAGCCAGCCGAACCCTCCATTACTGCACCTTACCAACATTTGAGGCAAAACTTGCCCATCAGGACAAAAGTCCAAATGGAGCGGCCTTCACTTCCTTACAAGATGCAGATTTTTTAAAAAAAGAAACAGACAGCAGCACCTCCCCCTTCCCTTCCCTAGGAAAGTGAAAGAGGGAAGTTACCAAACTAGAACATCTCTTCGTGGTAATGTACCATCTGGCTGTTGCCGCAGCGGCAGCAGCTATTTCCCTCCATTACAGACTTCCAGTTGCAAGGAGTGTTAGGGACTGATAAGGTGCCGAGGGATGCAGATGGTGTAGTATCTTCTTTGAAGATGGCTCTCCCCACCTGGCTTCCTGGTCTCTTGCTGTCAAATCCATTGTCAGCCAGGTGCCATGCATTCAGCTCTCTCTCGCTCTCTCTCCCCCCCCCCCCCCCCCCCCGTCTAATTAAGGAGAGAGGCAAAAGAAGCCCCATGTTGTGGTGGGACTCCAGCTGAGGGCGGATGGAGCAGCAAGTCCCAGCAATTAGCAAGACACTTTGCAACCATAGGCATGAAAGCCTGGGTGGGTGACACCTCTCCTGATCAGGGAAGGCACCAGCCATACAAATGAACATGAGGCGGGGGGGCTGGCCTCATTCTTGTTTTAGGTGGCTGTAGTGGAGATCTCATGCTATTACAACTGATATCCTGGCAACAGAGATCAGTTCACGTGTAGAAAATGGCTACTTCAGAAGGTGGACTCGATGACAAAATACCCCACTGAAGTCCTTTCCCTCCCAAACACTGCCCAAGGTCACCCAGCCGGATGCGTATGGGGGAGTGGGGGATCAAACCCAGTTCTCAGATTAGAGCCCACCACTCTTAACCACTGCACCAAACTGGCTTAGAAGGACAGCGTTTAGAAGCACACAGCAGTGAGGAGGTGGCATAGAAAAGGCACGCAAAATGAGATTCTGATGTGCCTAAAATGGAAACATTAAAGAGACTTAAATTGCAACACCACAATTAACAGCATTTTTCAAAATCAGAGATTTTCAGAGATTGTATTACTTGTCCTCACAATTAAAAAAAAAAGAAATTAGCAATTTCAAATTTTGTGTTTTTCATTCTTCCTAAAATGCATTTATGTTTGAAAATTGGGGGGGGGTGCATCCGGGGGGGGGGGGGGGGGCGCGCCGGAAGGTAGCCTCGCCTTGTGTGCAAAAAAACCTGGCACCGGCCCTGGATATGGGAAACTACATTCTTTTTTAGTATGTTTGTGCAGTGTAAGGAACCAGTACTATTTACAGGCATGGACTAGGAATCTTGTATACAGGAACAAAATCTGTGTAATGCCTTTTATTAGGACCAATCAAATTGACACAAAACACTGTGCAAGCTTTTGATCAGACCAGAGCTCTTCATTAGGCTGGATGTTTGAAGAGTACTGAACTCAGGAGACCAGGAACGGTGAAATCATGAAGCCTTTATTGAGTGATTCAGCATGCCCAGTAGATGGTCAGAACAAGCATGCTTCCAGGGCTCCAGGGCCCTCATTATATGCTGGCCGGAGCCACACCTCCGGCCGCACCCAAAAGACCTGATAGGGGCTTAACGTATGCGCATGTTTGTCATAGGTTCCCTGGAGGAGCCTTTGGCCGCATTGGCTCCTCAGGGAGAACCTAGGTCCCACATTGGTGGAGGCTTTCAATCCGGACGTCTATTGTTCCTCCAGATTCAAGCCCCCCTCTTTGCCTGACCATGTGCTCTGGCCATGCGGCAGGCGCCATTACCTGGGAGCACATGGCAGGCTGGTTGCTACACAGAGCATACTACATTACAATGTTACAAAAATTTAAAAGGAAGAAGGCAGATTTCTCTGGCCATGATTTTCAGGCCTTTATTGCCGAGGTGTTGAGTTATGGTATGGTCTCTGGGAAGCTGCATTCAATGCAGTCCTGCAACTAAGAGACAGACTGTCATGGAGTGTTTTGTTCTGAACATCATTCAGCCCACTGTAGCTAATGACTTCCTTCAAGGATGTTACCAGATTCACCACTACAACAAAAGTTCTGGCTTTCATTTGTGTGCTCTTCTTCTGAATGAATGGATGCTTCTGCTCAAAGCCCCGCCCTTTTATATGCTTCGCTTGTACATTTGTAATGGGTTGTTGAAATGTAGCCAATTTCTTTTTTAAAAAAAAAAACCTCTTTGCCTCTTTAAGAATATATAATTACTTTTGACAGCAAACCACCTAGAAGAAGCACTTCTAGATTAATTAACACTGACCTATAATTAAAGACAGCAGTACTTAGAGAAGCAGCAGTCCCTTGGTAACATTGCTTCAGCTATAATGAGTGTTTATCATCCTCATTGGCTTCCAGAGTGGCACTTATCAAGTTTGGTTACCAAGTTTTTTAATTAAACGGAAATATGGATAAAGCAGTCCAAAATGTCTGTGATTCATATACAAGTCCTGCAAATGCAGCTCAGATCTATTCCTGTATACACCAAGGTTGCCAACAGCCTAGAATAAAAAATGTGTGCCCCTTTAACCGAGGCTTATTGGCATGCTATTTGCCAGACAATGTTATTTACCTCTGTCCCATGTAAAGCCCATTGCCACACATGAAGCCTCGGTTAAAGGGGCAGGGGGTGGTTTTCCTCCTGGCTGTGGGCAATCTAGTTTACATGGAAGTTATCTTGCTGAGTTCAGTGGGTTTTACTCCCAGATGGCTGTTACTTCATAATGAGACTTTTTGCTTCTGTTTTTGTATGATGCGTCGTGCGTTTTTCAAAGGGGTGTGTAAAATCTTAAACAAATAATAAATCATAGAATCATAGAACTGGACGGTACCTCCAAGGTCATCTACTCCAACCCCCTGCACAATGCAGGAAATTCACAAATGCTTCCCCCTCCACACCTGCAGTGACCACCATTCCATGCCCAGAATGGTGGTCACTGCAGGTGTGGAGGAGGAGGATTCGACTAATGGATTTGCCAATATTTATTTTGCATTGTTTTGCCTACTGCGTTTTTGGTTTTCAGTTCATTTTTGTGGCATTTAAAATGTTACACCTGATTTATTCAGCTATTTATGTTGTGATTTTTCTCCCCAGTGAAGACACAAGGCAGGGGACAAGGTTGTTCTCCCCTCCTTTGTTTTAGCCTCACACGAAAAGCCCCATGAGGTATGTTAGGCTGAAATCCCAAGGTCACCCTGTAAGCTTCCATAGCAGGTTGGCCTCCCCAGCCGAGTCTGATCCTTTAACTACTACACCATTCTGGTCTCAGGTTGATAGTACTAGTGCAAATTTCTTTTGTCAGATTCAGACAATGGATGGTCAGAAAGTAACTTGAAATTATTCTTTATGGCAAAAGAATAAGAATAACAAAAGTGCCTGGTTTTTATAAACAGTTTACTGTAAATAACTGTCAAATTACAACTGCTGAATTGCAACTGATAATGAAGCTTAAGACAATGCATCCGCCCGGACTGAACAAAGACCTAGGTTTCCTGTCTCATTACCAATGCTGATTTCTCCACGCCTATTACCTCTCTGCATATCTCACCTAAATCCAATCACACCTGCTATTGTTATTCACCTGCTATTGTCATTTGCCTGCTAACATAATTTGGCATCTGAAATCACTCCACTTTCCAATTAATAGGACAGATGGACTCCCATTCTAGCTGTATCTGAAGAAGTGAGCAGTGACTCACGAAAGCTCATACCCTGCCACATATTTTGTTAGTCTTTAAGGTGCTACTGGACTCTTGCTCTTTTCTACTGTTGAATCAGTATTCTTCCGTGTTGTGATCTAATGCCTTTTCCCCAAAAAAATTATTCCTTTGTGTTCTTTCCTGCTGACCATGAGAAATTTCTTTTTTACATTATATTCTAATAATGAGAGTATTGGCAGTTGCAACAAGTACAGCCCTAGAAATCCCCTTGTAATTGCAACTGTCCAGCTGTTTTGGGAATTCCTAGCTCTTGAAAAATAATAGAACTTGTGAAGACATAGGCAATCTTGGTGCCATATTCGTGTACTCTTTTCCCTCTCTGAAATCCACTGGATTACACTGGGATCTGCAAGGTTTAATTAATGATTGGAGTTGCATTTTGTTCTCTACACGAGGGAAGAATGTGTGGCTGTAAGTGCTGTTGCCAGTCTAATGTTCTCTACATTGTTCAAAGAGTGCTCATTTGCAGACTCAGAATTCTCTGGTTCTGGAAGGCTGAAGAAATGTTTGTTCAGGAAACAAAATCCATATCTCTAAGAACTGAGACAGACAGAAAGAAAGTAGGGTCATAGTTTGGTCCATCCGCAGCATCTTTTTAATCTTTGCTCGAGGCAGACAGAAGACAAGGATCTTTATTTTCTGTAACCATTGTTTAAATCCCATGTAAAAATAGAACTCTGACCAGGTTCAAATGAAGGTTGCACTAGAAGCAACTTGTTCCTGCCGAGTGAGGAAAGGTTCCTGCTGTCAGTGAATAACCTCCCAGTGTGATGCCTCGTCACAGCAAATTAAACAGGCAAGAAACTGAAAACACCAGCTCCAAGGTTTACTCGGATCATTTGGAAGTTGTGAAGCCTCTTTGTAACAAATAAAAATAAAGGCCCTAGCTGCAATTACAGGAAATAAAAATATAGTAATGGGCCTAAATACTGTGTAGTGGAATTCTTATTTGTATAATGAACAAGGAAATACTTTGTCACCACTGGGTTTGTTTTTGGTTTTTTGTATTTTGCTAGCCTGCAAAGTTTCCTCTCATTCTCCTCATCCAATCCACATTCTACCCCCTCTCCCCATCCAGTCTAATTTGGACTTGGATGTTCCAAGCTGTGATTGCCACAAAAGTTTTCTGCTGAGTCATGACATTGTTTGCTCAGACCCTGCTAAAACAGCCTTTTCATGGTTTTCTAGCTGAAAGGCTCCACGCCACCAGCTTGCTGAAGGGACATTTGTTAGCTGTGACTTTGCCTCACTGGAGTAACACACTCATCTGCTGCTGTCCTTTAGCAATCCTTCTCTACGTGACACAGGCCACATGACTGAATGTCCAAATGGTCCAGTGTTCACAGGTAATGGCCACTAAAAGGCTTCCTTTGTCTATCATGGTGCTACTGGAAGTCTTCTGGGGCTGACAGATGCCACTCCAGAAGGTTAATAAGATGAAGGCAGCTCTTCCAGCTGGACCATAAGAGGGATTATGTCTGAGCAGCAGATAAACCGCTTATTCCAGAAACAGACACTGCTTTTTTTGTTGTTGTTTAAACTTCGTCACTCTTCTCAGAATTCTTGCTCCAGTCCTACTTTTGTTCTCTTGAAGTTAGAGGTGTAGGCTTCACCGTTTGCTCAGCATCTGTATAGTGTAAATATTGCTACATTCTAAGTAGTTCAATTTGGGGACATATCTTTCAAAAAATATATAAAGCTAGGAGTCTGGGGATTTTGCTCCCTTAAAATAGAATCTCTTTAGTCAGTCCAGCCTAGCTTCTCTTTTCTGCATGACTACCCTTGACAATTGTGAATGATAAAAAGCAGCATGAATTTGAGAACTGGATTAATATTTCTTATCATTTGCCTTGCGCTCCAAGTTCAAGGAAGCAAAGGTAAGGGAATATCAAAGTATGTTTTGTGTTACATTGCTTCAACTAGAAAGTGTAGAAATGGAAGAATGTAGAACTCACTGTTTAAAACTGCCTTATTAGGTGTTTTTGTATGTCCCTGCACTGAAAATTTTGAAGTCATTGTCATTTAGGCAACAGAATTTAAGTTAATCCTAGGCTGAGTAATAAAGACAGTTTAATTTCTGAATACCAGATTCACAAGTCATACAAAGTAAGGAAGGTTTGCCTATGTAGAGTTGGATCAAACTTTTTAAAAGTTTGTTTAGACTTTCAATAAGACATGTAATTTCAAAAACAAAGGAGGATCCCAAAGCTTAGGTGAGGAGATATGTATGAATGCCTGTTCAGTAGCTCTGATTTGACTGAAATGGGTTCCACTGAAAATAAGTAGATTCAAGTTGATTGCAGTTGGCTTGATTCATTGATTTAATTTGTCATTATTAAATGTACAGTGCACTCTTATGAACACTTCCCTGGGAGTAAATTTCATCAAGTACATTTCATAGGATTCAGTAGACCTGTTTAGGATTGCACTGTCAGACCTGCTTCTAAGTGTGTAGAAACTCTTGCAGTCCAAAATGAGTTGTGTATCCTTGACATTTATAAATAAGGATAAAATTAATGAATATATCTATTCTGCCCAGTAAATTAAAAATATTGTGCAAGTAGAAAGCATGCTGGCATTCATGCTTTTTTAGATATGCAAGACCTGTAATAATATGAGTAAAAGGATGCAGGTTGCTTTTCCAAATTAATTTGGAAGAAAATCCACTTTTGTTCAGTTATTTAGCAGGGAGCCATTCAGACAAAGCCATTCAGTATTCGTCACAACTCACTAGTGTTCTTTCTGATGTAGTTAAAAGCTAACATGGCGTTTTTGTTGTTCGACAGCATGGAAGTTTGATAATGTTAGACTTTCCTTTATATTGCTGTGACACAGCAGTGACTTTTTGGAGCGTGTTTATACTGTTTACTTGGGTGGTTTGAATTAGTTACTTTTTTACTGTCTTTTAACATTTGAATGATTGAATGAAAGTATAGAGATACAGGCCACACTGGAGCTAGAACAGTGTAAGAGATTCCTATGCATGTACTTTAGCATGAATTTCAGCCCATACCACAAATGTGTCAGAGACTGCCTGAGTTATTTCCTGAATGAGTGAATGCATATTCCTTTCATCTGAGTTGTGCAAGTATAATTGATTATGAATTCAAGATCAAATATGTTTGTATTAAAATGTCAGAATGAGTAAAGAGAGATGAACAATGAAATAGAGCAATCAATATAGCTATCAAAATAATATTTTGAAATCTGTTTCCAGATGACAGATTGTGACTCTTTCTGCCAAAGGTTTCTTAAATTGCTTTGTAAGAGGAACTGTATAAATCACTATCATAGTTAAACAGCAGTAATGAACTATGATTAATCATCAAACAAAATGAAAGACAGCTAGATTATGTTTTCCTCCCAACAAGTATCGAGGTACTATCACTTCTTGTGGTTGATTTTTTTATTTTTTATTTGGTTACAATTCACTTTTTAAACCATTGTTTATTTTGTCTTTCATTTTTCACAATCCAGTTAATGTAATCTCTTAATAGCATTCTTAAAATTGGGACACATGGGCAGGGAAAGGGAATACTTATCTTCAGCAAACGACAAGCCAAATGTGGATAGAAGTTCGTTGCTTTTCCATTAAAAGTAAGCATTTTACTTCAATTAAGGCAGACTTATTCAACACTGTTATTATAAATTAACCAGTGGAATGAACAGTGTAGCACCCGTGATTAAGAAGAGGAAAATTACTCAACTCAATCTGAAATAAGGAGAATGCGAATAGCATTTTAGAAACAAGAAAGTTCGTATCTAGAGGAAACTTCCTGACAGAGATTATGAAAGCTTTTCCCAAGAAAGTTATGGAAGTTCTACTGCTTGAAACATTGTGTGGATAAGATGCGTTATTGAACAAGTGAGAGACCCACCTAGGACAGGAAAGGACAGGGAAAGAATTAAATAACAAACTTTCAGTTATTTCTTATTCTTTGAAAAGTGCACATGACAACTTAATTCAAAATTATTTTGATACCCGGCTTTTATGACAGATCTGAAGATTTATCTTAAATAGTCTTGGCTTTTGTCAGTTTGTGTTATAACTTGTCTCGTTTAAAAAAATGTCTGGATAACATTCCTAATCTTTAGTCCTTTTAAAGTATGATTTGAAAATACCTACACTTTCCCATATCTCCACTTCATGCTGGAGTAGATCTATATTTCAGCCTTTTTAATGTAGTAATGCAGTTGTGTCTAGTGGGGCCTCATTAAATATGACAACTTCAAGGATTTGTCCAGAAAAGATCACATTACCATATAGCTTAGAATCTTGCTGGAATGAAAATACTTGTCCAGCAATTATATAGCTTTTCCTGTACATACTGTAATATTGATCCCACTGATTATATGGTAACTTTTCATGCCATCAGTGGACACCTCCCAGTAAGGTTGCCACGTTTCTGCTGAGAGCTGGGGATCTCCTGCTTCCATTGAGCCCTTCCAGCTACTGCTCATCTGGGTGGTAGGAAAAAAATAAGAAGGAAATGGGGGAACTGCCAGCATCTCTAGCAATCCTGGAACATTTGGTCAAAACTCTATGGTTAAGTCATGCAGTTTGGCCAAATGCTAGAGCACCACTGGTGATATCATTATATTGCTGGTGAGCCCCCCACACACACACCATGGATCTCCCACTGGTTGCCAGGCTTCTGTTGAAAACTCTACCTTCCCCCTCCTGTGAGCATTGTTACTGATGTGGAAATACTCCATGTTGTCAGGAGAATCTAAAAAGCAAATGGCACTGGATGCTACTTAGATGCAATACATATGGTACAAAGTCCACATGGTGAACATGTGGGCTTTAGAAGTTCTATTGCTGGAGTTCCGTGCTGGAAACTCAGTTCCCAGGCACGTAGCTGCCCAATTTGGATCAGGACTGCAGCATACAAGAGGAACGAGCTTCAGCCTTCCCTCCCATGCCATTTGCCCAACTGGAAATGGCCCTGGAGATTCACTATTTGCTTTGTTGTGGAAAACTACATGTAGCCATTACTTTTCCCAATTAGGAAAATAGCAGCTCTTAGGGCTGTTTCCATTAGAGAAAATGGCATGGGAAAATGGCATAGGAAAGGGAGACTTAAGCCCCTTCTCTCCATGTATTAAATTAAATAAATTATTTGAATGGGCCCTCACATGGCTAGGAACTGAGCTCCAAACACAGAATCCCATGTATTTACCATTTGGACTTTGTAATGTGTGAACCAGTGCTCAGAAATGAAGAGATTCATCCAGGCAAAACATCTTTCCATGGAATTAAAGTGCCTCTTTAACATATCAACCCTTGATCGTATGAAAAGGCAACACTCTCTCTAATGCTACGTACAGTAGACTAATCTGATAGACTGTTGAGGTGGTGGTACATTAGACTGCAACTGGAGAAAGTCAGTTGTTTAAAGCAATTAAAAAGGCGCACATCAAGGACAGAGGTTTCAGCCTGCCCCGTAACATACTGTGCTAGTTTTCCACTTAAAAGAAATTATTCATGTAGGGAACTTTAAACAATATAATCCTCACCTGTAGTTTGGAGCAGTACAGTCCATTCTACCATGTCAGCATTCTGTCGCTTCATTGCCACTTGCTGCATCTGTAGACCAGACCTTAGAACCACCTTACTTGTTTTTAACCCCTGTGATATGTTTGGACATTTTTAGCATTTCAGAAGAATGTTTGACATAAGAGTTAATATAAATCACAATGGCTGATTGTTGTTATCATTTGTATACTGCTGAAATATAGATACAGGAAAAATTAGGTTTCCAATCTTACCTATTGTCAACATTCTACCAATATGCTTGTACCTCAAAAAATATAGCATTAGAAAAGGTGCAGAAAAGGGCGACTTAAATGATTAAGGGGATGGAACACCTTCCTGGTGAAGAAAGGTTAAAGAGGTTAGGGCTTTTTAGCTTGGTGAAACAAGAATTGAAGGGTGACATGATAGATGTTTTCAAAATTATGCATGGGATAGAGAAGGTAGAGAAAGATGTACTTTTTCTCCCTTTCTCACAATACAAGAACTCATGAGTACTCAATGAATAATGAGCAGTAGGCTTAGAACAGATAAAAGGAAGTACTTCTTCACCCAAAGAGTAATTAACACATGGAATTCACTGCTGCAGAAGGTGGTGGCAGTTACAAACATAGACAGCTTCAAGTGTGTGTTGCCCATTTGGCAAACAGTTCTTTTAAGGATTTCAAGAAGCAATGACCAAACTAGTGATAGAAGGAAACACACAGAAAGAGAAACTTGTGGTCACCACTATCTCTTTGGATTAACAACAGTCTTCCATAGTATATTTCTACAAAGTGAGGACTGGATAAACATATGGAGCAGAGGTCCATCAGTGGCTATTAGCCACAAGGTATAGATGGAACACTTTGTCTGGGGGCAGTGATGCTCTGCGTTCTTGGTGCTTGGGGATCAATAGTGATAGTTCTTCTGGAGTTCTGGCCCCACTGCTGATGGCACCTGGGTTTTGGCCACTCTGTGACACAGAGTGTTGGACTGGATGGGCAACTGACCTGATACAATATAGCTTCTCCTATGTTTTTATGTTTATGTTTTATGTTTCTCCTATGCTTAAAAATATGGGAAAATTCAGATTCTTAAGTACCCTGTAACCTTTTACAGTGAAAAAGTCCATATGACAATTTTTTTCTACAATGTCTCAACTGAAATAAATAAGCCCAAACAGTATGACATTTTTCTTAGAATTTTGTTTAATGTTTCAGAGTGGTGAAGGAACATAATGAGTAGCGACCGGCTTGGAAGCTGTGTGTTCTCACCAAATTTTACTAACATTCATACAGCTACTTCTACGTACCACCAACATCTTCCAGTAATTTATTAAAACACTGCTAAAAGGCCCTATTTGCATAGTTCTGGCTCAGCACTAACCTCTGATATATCCAGAAGGCTACATTACCCATCTGTCCACAGTGTGACAACCAGGGCTATTTTGGGTCAGGAACGCACAGGATCGGAGTTCTGGCTGGCTCCTGAGTTGGCCACACCCAGCAGGAACTCATTAGCATAATAGGCCACACCCAACAGCAGAAACTCATTAGGATTGGCTACACTAGAGGTATGTGACCTAACATGCAAATTAATTCCTGCTACAAAAAAAGCCCTGGGTTTTGACAACAAACAAGGTAAACAGAATAAGAAGCAAAAGGAGGGTGTGGCTGGATGACCGTTCTTCTGGTAACATGGGGGTGTGGCCTAATATGCTAATGAGTTTTTGCTGTTGGGTGTGGCCTATTATGCTAACGGACTCCTGCTGGGCTTCTACAAAAAAAAAACCTGGTGACAACAGTGCAATATCATATGACAGCCCCATTCTTCCCTGTGTTTTGAATATGCATCTTCAATAATATTCAGCTAGTCAGATCCAAAGAATAAACTAATGACCTGAAGTAATCTTCTGTTCTACAACTATACCCCCAAGAAAGTCAAACCTATTTTATTAGAGAGAGAGAATAATATATCCATTTTAGGAGACATTCTTGGGATGTGCTGTAGCACCAAATTTCAATGAAGAATTTGGAGTTAGGACCCTTCAGAGTTGGAATTTAGAAAACCAGAATTCCCAAATAGCTGGAATTTCATAAAAGTCAATGGGAATAAACATTTTCCACTTAGAAAATACAAAAAGATGAACCACTTTGCACAAGGTTTCCCTCAGCTCTATGTCCATTTTCCGTACTTATGCCAACTCAAAAAGTTGAGAACATGTGGCAAGTGCACACAGCAATAGCCACAGTCGCCAGGCAGCAGTGCCAGATAATCTGTAGCCTGGGCATGAACCCTGAACAGTGCAAGTGCCACCTGAGCAGCACTGGGCGTGGCACAGTGAAGCAGAGGCAAGCTCATGGGAACTGCCCCAACAGCACTGGGCACAGCATAGTTGAATGAATGACCACAATCCTGGATTAGCAGTTGGAAGAAGCGAAGGGCAGCAGGAGGAGGCAGCAGAATGAAGCGTGGCATACCGTGGACTGTGGACTGGACCGCACCACGCTCGCATACTCAAAGGGTGTCTCAGAGAAACCCAGCAATGTTCCTGCTACCTTCCCCGTATATACCAACTTTATGTACCTTGTCCCTCTCAACAAAAAAGTGGCTGCTTTAACTCACATTGGATAATACACTTCTGATGTTCTTTAGCAATTCCTTGCAACTGGATTTTTCTGTGTGAAAGAGGAAACTCCAGTTGCAAGCAATGACTAAAGTGCATTGAAAGTATATTATCCAGTGTGTTTGAAAGCAGTTAGTACTTGATGCTGATACAGCAGAACACAGATCAAAGGAAGAAAAGGGAAAAAATCATATACACTCAGAGACAATATCTATTATCTAAATTTATCTATTTATATCTGTCTAATAAACCTTATCCTTCTGCCTGCCAAAAGGGGCCTAAACATAATATAAAATTTCCCCATTTATCTACAATCGAGTTAATCTGTTTTATTCATAATAGACACTGAGTGGTAGAGAGGGGATCAAAGGTAGAAAGGGATGCAGAGGAGACTATTTCAGCATGCAGAGCAAATGGTCTGAAGACTACAGAGGAGTTATGTAAACAGCTATGCCTGTCTTTGAGTTGGAAAGAACCAGTGTGAAAGTACCTCCCGATATCTGTGCCTGCTTCCGTAATTGTGGACAGACATCATTCGCAGGTTTTGTTCTCACACATTCCCCCTTCCCTTGGCCAACCCATGGCAACAGCTATCAGGGGATCCTGAGATCTCTGCCCCCACCACACTTGGTGCCTGACTGTGGGGAATGTTTCAGTTTCCTTTCTCAAGAAGCCAGGCCAAGCTGTCTGAGGAACAAGTGACACTAGGGCTGCCAGGTCCCCCGGGGGAGCAGGGTTTTTCCCCCTGAAACAGCCTGCTTTCTGTAAGAGACAATGGGATTCCAAGTATTAGGAATTATTTTGGATATTTGGAAGTATAAAATATGGATTCAGAATTATTTGTAATTGTTCCAAATGTGGCATTATTTGATACTTCTGAATATATCTGAATTACACATCCCTAAGAGATCCATATGATTTCACTCATATTAATGCTTAACATTCAGACTTTCAGTTTGGGGAGTGCAGTAATAATTCCATTCCCCCGCCACCATGATGATTCAGATATTTTATTGGGTGGTCAAAATTAAGTAGTATAAAACCACACAGAAATGAAACTGCATCAAAAACAAACTCAGCTGCTGTACAGACATACATGTCAACAGTTGTTTCAAATGAGTACATTGAGTAGTCAGAAATAGTTGGCTAACATCAGATTTTTTCAGTCAGTGTGTATCTTGAGGTCAAGTTGGAAGTGCTGAGTAACTATCATATTTCCTTTATAGAAACCATGATGACATATGGACAAAGCAGGGACTGCCAATTTGAATGTTTCAATTCGAACATGGATTCTTGAGACTGATTAGACTTGCCATTTGCCCATTCACTGTGGGTAAACCCCTTCCCTCAGCCGGAATCCCCTTCTTTCAAGAAACTGAGAAACAAGGGGGAAATAGCCAGAGACTGGCCTCCATAATGACTCTAGGAATTTCCATGTCTCTATGGTCTTTACCATAGAGATTAGAGGAACTTTCTACAGCATCACCCAGAAGTGACATCACATCCTCCCTAAACATAACCCTCCCCAGGAACTGCCCACAAACTCTTCTGGGTTTGCCAACGCAGTGGTGGTGTCAGCTAATGCTGCCACCTCCTGCCCGGGAGGTGGGATGAGTGAACCCTTGACGTCAGGTCTGTGGAATGTTATGTCATATTTCTCATGGCATGCTTATCGCTCTTTGAGCTGCTCTGACCTTGGGAGACTGATGGTGCCTGCCCATGTATCTCTTCTCCTGTCTGGCTCTAATTCTTCCTGCTTTTATCCTGGGAATCATAAACCAGTATTTTAAGTGACTTTTCTTTGGCTTGGTTATTGGTTGCAATTTCTTACCAGACCCCTTTTTGAATTCTGTATAATTGTCCTGCTTGGGGCTGTGTCAGCCATTACTAACACAAGAAGTGTAGACGACCATAGCAGACCTTTCTCAATAAAGCATTCCTGTTTAAGGACACTTGGTGGTGACTGACTCTGTAGGACTCTCATAGGTGGCAACCTTAGGACTGATTCACACAGGAATATACTATCTCATGATGTCTTGTTTTGTTTATGACTTGTCTTCACTAAGAAGTATTATTTTTGGTATGATACTAAAAGTAAGACAAAAGTTTTGTCTTTGATGGTTGTTTGATGATTGTTTCATACTTGCAAGTCTTCATGTGGTGTTTCAGTTACTGAATGAGAAACATGCATGTGTGAGCTCACCCTTTGTCTGATGTACTGATTTACTTAGCCTGAAATACTTCTAGCACATTGTGTCCTTTCCCTTTTTAGAAAAAAAAACTATTAGGGTCATGTAGCATTTATTCCTGGAGATCTGATGTGAGTCTCAGTTCAGGGAATAAATATTTTTCAGTTTACTCAGTCAGGCAGACAAAAGCTTTCTATGTGCTTTGAAAAATCATTTTAATTAATTCTGGCTTTCCACTTTTCATCCTAACTAGCAGTGAATAAACTGCTAAGGAAGTCTGCTTATGTAACTATCCCAGTGACAAAGGTAAAATAAATATTTACCAAATTGCTCTGGTCGGAATTGTTTCTATGGCTGCAGTCACACATGCCAGTTGAAGCTGAGGGGAAGTGAGGCTATTCCCACCAAAGGTATTAGACCCCCAGTTGCAAGATCACACAGCCCTTTGTTGCTGCAAGTCCAGCCTGTCACTGTGTGATCAGATGCAACTGCAGGTGAGTCGGGGGGGGGGGGTTGCCATTTTTTCCCCATGAGCATAAATGAGGAATTGCACCTCCGCACCAAGGGCCCCCTATGGGAATGCAATGATGTGCATACAGCGAAGACAGGGAGGAAACAGCACTGCGCCAGGATGGCCTGATCAGACCATCCCAACGGCATGGGTGTGTGCTTGCATGATCAGACGGGAAAGTCCGTCCATGGCCCATCACGACCTGTTTGCTACCAGATTTCCCCTGGTGTCTTGTAACTCCGCTTCTGCAGCAGAGCAGTGTGGGTTGCCGATGGCTGTGGGATGCTTCCCAGATGGTGTTGTCTGATCACGCCCTTTTGAGCCTTCGGGCTTTCATTTTTTATTTATATAGTTGAAAGGTACCAGAATCTGAAGCAACTCCAGGCTGGGGCTAAAGGCTCTGGTAGGCCTCATTCTCCTTGTTGTGGTTGATATTTTTTTTGTTCTCAGTGAAGTTATATACTGTTTATATAATAAGAGACTCAGCGTATTCCTGGCTGACAGCGTCTCACATACTATAGGTATCCACTTTACCCAGCACATTGTTCCACTGACTTCAGAGGCCATGATTTTGGAGGGCACAGTGTGATGCAGTGGAAGGGGAGACTGAAAAGTTTGCTTTTAGCACCGCTGCTTTGCTCGTGCCAAATAGGATCCATGCCAATATGTAGGAGAAGTGTTTTGAATGCTGAAAGTGCCATATAAATGCTAACTCGTATTATATAAATAGGAAATTAAATAAACAGGAAAATGGGGAGTGGGGAGGTCAAGACAGAGTTGCAAATAAAAAGGCTCTTTGCCCAATAATGATTCAAATTAAGAGGTCAAAGCAATCACAGTTCTCCCCGCCCACCCACCTTGTGTTCTTAATAACTGTATTCTAGGAGGGACGCTCACTCTGGGCTAAATCATCCAGTTTTCTATAATTAACAAGTGCTAGAGTGTTGATGAACGGATGAACCCCAGTCTTTTTGAATGATTGTAGGCTCTGTAATTAAAGGTACTTCAAAATGCTGATTTTAGGGTATTCATGTTTTTTCTACATCATGTGTTATACTACTGGCTTTACATTGTTAGTTGTATTCTTAGCTTTGTTATTATATTGTTTTAGTTCATGTTGTAAGTCATCCTAGATGTAGCTTTACAGATATGCAAACTGACAATCTTCAAGGGCTTTCCTGAGAAGGTATCAATAGTGTAATGCTATTTTCGTCTAAGAAGCAGATTTTTTTTAACCAGGATTCTTGCCCAACAGAGGTTTCAAAGTTCTTTCAGATGTAACATAGCCACCTCACTGAATATCTTGAGGATGATAACAGTCACTTTTAAAGTGCAGTGCTTGTAAAGGTATTAACAAAGATACCAACAACAAATTTCATCAGCTGAGTGTTTTGATCAACTTCATCCAGTTATTCATCTATTCTTACTAATAACCACAAAGAGGCATTAAGTGTCATTTATCTATTTAGAGATTTAAAGTGGCTCACTGTATGGGACTATGTTCTGCAGTTAAACACTTCTTCAGAAGGTTAAGGTTTTTTTCTTTCTAGGTCATTTTCCTTTCCACTTTGGTAGAGGGAAAGCAAAGGATGAAAATGTCTGGCTGTAGATGCATTTCCACATGCATAATAGCTCTGAAAACTTTCAACAAAATCCATGACTATAGTTAGGGTTGCCAGCCTCCAGGTGGGGCCTGGGGATCTCCCGCTTTTACCACTGATCTCCAGCTGACAGAGATCAGCTCCCCTGGAGAAAATAGCTGCTTTGAAGGGTGGACTCTAGGGCATTCTACCCTGCTGAGGCCCCTCCCCTCCCCAAACCCCACCCTCTCCTGGCTCCACCCCCAAAGTCTCCAGGTATTTTCCAACCCGGACCTGGCAACCCTAACTGTGGCGCAGCCTTTATATGCCAAATGGTAGCATGCAGTGACTAACCTATGCATCCCAACGTGATAATTGCTATACGCAGTTAACCTGATTAGAGTATAATCTGGTTATTTCTTTTGAATCCTTTGCAGGTGTTTTGCTGGAATATTGCATGCACACACCACTTTAAGTTAATTTTTAGAAGTGTCTCAATGTGTATTTATAAAGTATGTTGCAATGGTGTTTTGCACTTATATCACATCACTGGGTTTTTATTTTTTTATATATATATATATAAATCAAAGACCATAAAATTTCATTTGAGCTATAAATAGTCGCTGTTTGATATTTCATTACATAGTTGCAGCCATCATACTGAACAAAAATTGTCAGCCATTTTTATTTGTGTCTCTACTTGGCAGCACTCATAGGCTTCAGCAACATGTGAATTTCAGTTCTTGGGGGAAAGATTTTAAAACCAAATAATATCCACAACCATTGTACCACAAATTACCCACAGAATTCCAATCTTCTGAATGCCTGTTTCTTCATTGCCCTGCGTAATATAGAATCCCAGCATGAGCAATCTTCTTCCTAAAAGTCTAATGGCCAGTATGGGAACCCTTAATCTAGCAGTTAAGGAATTATGGAACCAAGGCATTTTGCTGATTTCTGTAGAGCACCTTTGGAGACCATTTGTGGATAATTTGGTATAAAACTTTTGATTTATTTAAATATAAATAATATAGCTCTCTTAAACTTTAGGAGCAGGGACAACTACTGTAGCACATTAAACAGAAAGCTAGTGATGGGCTCAGTAACAGATTTTAACGTATCCATCTCAAAAAGGAGGGGCAAACTCAGAGGTCTTACTTCCAGATAACTGTCCATATCCAGCTATTTGCACACATAGGTGTCAAGTACACAGTACAAGTTCCATAATGCAGGGCCAATTATTTTTGCTTCCATTCGTATTCCTGTTTCGTATGCAGTGAACTGTTGCATATGGACTGGCATCCCTATTAATTTCAGTGGAGTGAGAAGTTCTGTGTCCATTGAACTGTATACAGAGGGCTACTTTTTAGTGACTCAGTAACCACAGACTCTAATATTGGTCACTATATTTTTGCTGGAATATTGGTGTCAATGTCATTTTTATGCAGCGCGCTTACTCTTACTTCTTTGTTCAGTCTGTTTTCCATTGTGCATATTATAATACCAACTCATTTTCGTTTGAATGTATCCATCTGTCACATCCAAAGACTGATCTATATTTAATTATTAAAGCTCTCTTCCAGTCATTAGCTTTGCCTACTGATTTAAATATCATCTATACACTTGCTGAAAATTTAATCCTTGTTTTAAGATTGGTTGTCAGCATTTGTAAGAAAGTTAATAAAATTACCCAGTTGATGATTTTCAGGAAGGAGTGAGCTGTCACCCAATACTGCTTTTGTCTCTGGATTCGATTCAGCCTTTTAAATTAGTAATTGATATACTCTGAAGGGGGTATGCCTCATTTATCAATCATGCATTCCTCTCTGCTTTTTGAAAGCACTTTATATTGCAAAATAATTTGCTTTTTGATACCTCCCCAACCTTGAGTTTATTTTGGGCAATCCTTTGCCTTTTCTCCAGAATTATTCACATTTCAATGTGTTAATTTTATGACAGATCCCCCCCTACATTTTAGATAAGTCCTCTATTTCATATGTATGTATTATTTGTGTTGTAGTTCATCAGGATCTCTAAATATTTCTTGTATCACAACTCTGTGGGTTCGAGAGTTGCCAACTTTCAGGTGGGGCCTGGAGCTCTCCCAGAATTGCAACTAATCTCTAGACTGTAGGGATCCGTTCCCCTGGAGAAAATGGCAGCCTCAGAGGGTGGGATTCTATGGCACCACAGCCCTGCTGAGCCCTCACCATCCTCCCCACAAGCCAGCCCCAAATCTCCAAGAATTTCCCAACCTGGATTTGGCAACCCTAGTAGGTACCAGTGACAGAAGCCAAGTATACCAGCAATAACAAAGAACATGAGGGGTGTAATAATGAGGTTAGGATTTTTTTCCCCTAAAGTTTCTGGTCAGTGAATTGCAACAATCTTCAGTTAAACAAACACCAGATGAGTAGTGTTTAACGTTATTTCTGAAACAGCAGCACTTAGTTTACACTTCTTACATGCGTATACATCACTGAGGTCAAGTGGATGTAAATTTGATTTTTATACAATAAATGTGAATTACCGGACTTCATCTAAACTGTAACTGTGCTGGATCAGCGAATGAGAATTGCTGGGAGGGCCCTTCTGAATCTGGATTTACAGGTTCATTCTAAAGGCATGGTGCAGAATGTAAACAGGTGACTGCTTGGACTGAATTATACTCTGCCATGCCAGCCATATACCCTGCACTGGGGTTCATGAAAGCAGTTGAGTAATTGTTAACAAAAATCAGTGCTGACTGCAAATCTCTCTAAGGTGCTATACGTGTTTTAGAAACAGGCGTTCACCATAATGGCTAATGGCCAAATTAAAAGTAGCTTCTTCCAAACTTGCTGAGTCTGCAGAAGAGGGTGTAAAGCATGCAGGATATGCAACCTGTTGAAATAAATCAGCTCAGACTCTGCAAAGGGAGCCGCTACCGTCTTGAGCAAAGTAAGACCCTTCTAAATCCATTGCCACCAGTAGTCGTAGAAAGATATGACTCTGTTTAGGATGGCACTGTCAGTCTCTTATTTTGATATACATTTTCCTGAAGTGATAAATAGTATTGGTATTTTCACAATTCAGCTGCTAAATCAAAAAGAAAGAAGACCCATTTTTCAAAACACCAGAGAAAATTACAAACCCTGTATTCCTGCCTCAGTGTCAGGAGACCAAACAAAGATGTATTGTGAACCGGAATGGCATGATGAATGGATGCCAATATCTATATGTCACCTGTTTACTACAGAATCCTTAAGGTCTGTGATGGTCTCTTCCACTACCTTGGACAAGTAACAAGTGTGCTCAGAGGGAGCATTACTTGCTAAAAATCCAAATTTTGGATAGAAAATAGTTTTCCTGTGATTTTTAAATTGACACGTTGCCTGTGCTTGCATGGTAGCTAGATGTTCCATGTCTGTGCCACTGAAATATACCCAGAGACTTCAGGTTTCATGAAGTTTTTTCTTCAATGTTTTATCATTTCATCACCATTATCAACTGCTTTTGAGGGGGGATGGAAAGTATGCAAAAGCAGGACGTAAAATTTTAAATAAATAAATAAAATTGGAATGAAATCACTGTAAACAGGACACCACCACCCCCAGCCTCAGTGTATCTCAGTATAGATTTTTAGACATAATACAATCTGGTTTGCTCATTTGTTTATCAGTTATGCACTCTCTTTCAAAGGAAATCCCATCAGAATTAATAATAAATAACACAATTAAAAATTACAATTTTAAAACTGACATCAACAAACCCTAAACATGTTGATCTTCCAGCATCCCTGCTATATTTGAGAAAAAAGGTCAGTGAATCATGACAGATGCCTGCATCTTTACAACTGTATTGCGTTAAAAAAGACTCTTTCCACAGCTGTGAAAAACAGGGCAAATGAACATAACTAAGTGAAAGGACAAAATCAATGTAGTCAGCCAATATTTTACACACACAATACAATACTGATAAATAAAACATAATGAAGAATCCTAGAAAAAGGAAACGATCCATAATTCAAGGACTATATGGAATGGTATTTGCTGTACATGCTAAATTTTAGTTTGTGATGGACTGGGGGAGAGGGGCTTGCAAGGATATGTTGCAGAATGTTAGGTAACCCTGTGCATGTTTAAACTGGAGCGCTCTGGTGGAGGATGCTCCTGGAACTGTGGACTGTAACAGAAACTGTCTTCCATCTCTATGGCCCAATTCATCCCTCTCCTCTGAAGTAGTTTGACTGCTGTCTTTTCTCAAGCTCATTTCACGCTGGTTTCAAATTTCACTCCAGGGGGTCTGAAGAGTAGTAAGCAACAGCATTTGTTTAAAGCAGTATAATGCTAGCTTGACCACAGGAGGGCAATTAACGAATGTAAACAATAATTTATAAACTAGAACAAGTATGGTTTGAAACTAGAAACAGGTATAGACAGTTTTTTTGAAACTAGAATTATTCTAGTGGGAAAGTCAGATGTAAATTTGACCTATGTTAAATTTAGCAGCCCTAAAGGAACATCTTCCTATAGGGCTGCTATTAATCAGGAAGGGAAGATGGAAGGAGGTTGTTCCTCTCCTAACCTCCCCATTATTATTATGGGGGAAGTATTCATTTCGCATTGATAAACCTAGGATATGGGATGGAAGCTGCTTCCTGAAGCTCCAGTAGTCAGTTTAGGAAATTTTAAAGATTATTCTTTCTGTAGGGATGTTTTGCTTTGTAGGTAGAAGGAGTTGATAATAAGCTGTACCATCATCTACCTACTTTCCAAAAGCAACAGACAGAAATACATGCTTTTTAAAACTTTATACCTGATGATCTAGCTATCTGAAAGCATCTCAAACTATTACCAGCCTTAAAAATGCTTGTCAAGTCAAGCCCAGGATTTCATAGCCGCCATGGCAACCATAGCGTTATCCCAGGTTGTTCTGAGCCTCAAACGTGAAGGTTGTGTGCAAGATCTGTTTCTGTGCACTGAACAGGTTTCTGGTGATGTGACGATAATCACCTCCTGAAGGCATGGGTGATTCTGCCTATTTCTATCTGCAAAGGCAAGTACCCCATTAAGTTGGTCAGCCCTTGGAGACTTATGGATCTAGAGGCTGAGGACAGACTGGCAAAATGAAGTGCAACAGAAGCAGGACAAAAAGCCCTGGGCCAAATTGTCCTGGGGCTTTCCATTCACACTGCCTAGACTGATGCGGGACATACTGGGGAGGAGCCGCAATGGAGCGTTCACACTGTGGGGTGGCCCCTGGCGGCAGCGGCATGATAGTGCATGGATTTGGTCCATTTTGCTGACCTGTGCATAGACGCATGGACGCAGCAGCCGGATCAGTGGGTTCACATTACCAGCACTGCTTGATGAGCAGCTTATTTGCATCCACACTGCCAGGAAGCGGGATGAACGCACACGCAGAGTTAACAACCTTCTCCCCCCTTTTATTTATGACAGCCTAGCTGACATCCTGCCCCCCTAAAGAGGTCCCCCCCCCCGGCTTCAAAGGGTACAAAGAGTGGAAAGCACGTAACAACTCAGGGGCATCGATATGACAATCCTGGACCCATTCATTTTCTTCAGGACTGAAATCCTTCCACCTAACCAAGTAGAATAGGCTGCCACGCCGTATTCTAAAGTCCAGAATCTGAGCCACCTCGTGATGCACTTCGTCATTCAGAATCAGAGGTAAAGGGGCAGGGGAACGAAGACACCAAACATTCGGTCCAGGATCTCGCTTCAGGAGGCTGAAATGAAAGATTGGATGAATGCCTCAAAGGGATTTAGGCAGGGCCAATTCAACAGTCACTTCATTGATTTTACGCACCACAGGAAAAGGTCCCACATAATGCCAACCCAGTTTCCTACTGGCTTGCAGCCCCTTTAAGTTTTTAGTGGACAAATACACACAATCCCCCAGATTTATGTCCCAGGGTTCAGCCCAGTGTTTGTCAGCCTGAGTCTTGAAATCAGTTTTGGCCTTATCGAGTGCCTCACAAATCACTGGCCACTGGTCCTGCAGATCATGCCACCAATCATGCAGGTCCCCCCCTTTCACAGGGGTGTCATCAGACATCACAGGGAGGGGTGTCCCTTCATAACCACACAAAGCCATAAAAGGGGACACCCCTGTGGAAGAATGCACTGAGTTGGTTTAGCTGAGTTGGTTTAGCTGAGTTGGTTTAGCTGGGTGGCAATAAGTCCACCCAGTCATCCTGCTGATAATTAGTGAAACACCTGAAAAATGTTTCTAGTGTCGATTAATTCTCTCCATTTGTCCATCAGTCTCTGGGTGATAAGCACTACTTAGTCCTTGTTCAGTGTCCAACAGGTGCAAAAGTTCTTTCCAAAATCTGGCAACAAATTGTGATCCTCTATCTGAGATTACCTTCCTCGGAAAATGATATTTAACGATGTTTAAACGAGTTTAACGATGTGGTGCATAAACATCTTTGCTAGTGCTTTAGCAGTAGGCAGCTGCTTGAATGGAACAAATTGTGCCTGCTTTGAGAATGAATCCACAACCACCCAAATCACAGTATGCCCCTTGCTGGGGGGCAAGTCAGTGATAAAATCCATTGAAATCACCTCCCAGGGCCTGGATGGGGTTTCTAAAGGTTTCAACAATCCAGGGTTTTTTCCCCCTCATCTTCTGCACATGAGACAGGTAGGGCACGTGGTAACAAATTGTGAGATGTCCGCCCGCATATGCAGCCACCAAAACTGGCATTGGAGTAAATGAAAAGACTTCAGGAACCCAAAATGTCCTGCTAGTTTGGATTTGTGGCCCCAGTGCATCACCTCCCCCCGCATAGAAACAGGCACAAAGACTTTGGACCCCTTCCTTATACCAATAGCCAGTGTCGTGTTCTTCTAGCCCCAGCATGGAGGCGAGTTCCTCCCGGTCTTTGTCAGATACATCCTCCTTGAATCTTGTGGTCCACAGAAGCACCTCCTTCTCTCCCCCCCGCTTTCGCCTGACTGAGAGTCATGACTGCCCCACCCAACTGCAAGGGTGTGAACACAGAGTCAGTCACCTGTTCCCTCTGGCTCGCATGTTGAGGTAGGCGTGACAGGGCATCAGCCAGAAAGTTAGATTTTCCAGGAAGATGGTGGAGGGTAAAACAGAATTTGGAAAAAAAAACTCCACCCATCTGAGTTGCTTGGCATCGAGACTTCGGGGAGTGCATAACACCTCTAAATTCTTATGGTCAGTCCAAATTTCAAACTCTACCAGCGCCCCCTCCAACCAATGACACCATGTTGACAAAGCTAATTTAATAGCCGCAGCTTCCTTGTCCCACACTGACCAATTGCGCTCAGTAGTATTGAACTTCTTAGAGATGTAAGCCAGGAGGTGGAGCCGCCCATCCACCCCCTCCTGCAAGATAGCCCCTTCCATTACAACATCCGACGTGTCCACTTGGACAGTGAATTTCTTATTCTTATCGGGGTGGGCAAGCACTGGCTCAGAAGTGAATAGCTTTTTAAGCGTCTCGAATGCCTGCTGGCATTCTGCAGTCCAGTTTAACTTTGCCCCGGGCTTTGCACTCTCCACACCTTTCCCCTTTGTTTTCAGCAAGTCTGTGAGTGGGAGAGTTACCTGGGCAAAATCAGAGATGAAACCCCTATAAAAATTGCAGAATCTGATGAACAATTGGAGATGGTGCCAGGTGGTGGGTGCTTCCCACCCCACCACATCAGCTAATTTCTTTGGATCCATCTCTAAGCCCCTTTGGGAAATGTGATAGCCTAGGAAATCCACTTCCTCCTTGTGGAAATCACATTTGGACAACTTAACAAACAGTCTATGCTCCATAAGGGCCTGGAGGACCTCCCGCACCAATTTGACATGTGACTCCCTATCAGGGGAATACAGAACAATGTCATCTAATTACACTAGTGCCCCCTGGAATAAGTGCTGGTGTAGCACTTCATTGATCAGGTTCATAAAAACTCCAGGTGCCCCCTGGAGACCAAATGGCATAACAAGGTATTCGAATTGCCCCAGGGGTGTGTTGAAAGCCATCTTAGATTCATCCCCCTCCCTTATGCACACTCTAAAGTAAGCATCCCGCAGATCTAGCTTAGTGAAGATTTTCCCTTTGGAAGCCTCTGCCAACAAATCTTTGATCAGTGGGAGGGGGTAGGCATTGGTAGTAGACGCTGCATTGAGCCCCCGGTAATCTGTACACAATCTGAGCCTGCCATACTTCTTCTTCCAGAAGAGAACGGGAGCTGCATAAGGGGAGGAGGCAGGACGGATAAAGCCTCGAGCCAAGTTTTTATCAATGAACTCTCGTAGCTCCCCTTTCTCTGCAGGGTGCATGGAGTACAACTTTCCCTTTGGCAACTTGTGCCCCAGCAACAGTTCAATAGCACAGTCACAATTCCGGTGGGGGGGGGGCAGTTCATCTGCTTCCACCTCCCCAAAAACCTCCGTCAAGTTTTCATACTCGTGGGGGATTCCCCCCCATCCTCCTCATCTAGGCAAGCAATCACTGGTTCAGCAGGAGGGGACTCACCCCACTCAGGCGACGACACGTGGAATTTACACCCTGGATCAACAAAGCGCACCACCCCCTTGCTCCACTGGATGTAGGGATCGCGCACACACAGCCAAGGGCTCCCTAACACCAGCAGGAACCAGGCATTGGGGTTAATCACAAAAGAGCGGTGTTCCCAATGTTCCCCCGCCCCCATCAGCAAGGGAACCATCTGGTATTTACACGACCCCTGCATAGAGGAGCTGTCCATTTGGACAAAAACTAATGGCTCTGGAAGTCTTTGGACTGGGGTCCCCAACCCCATAAAAAGAGCTGATTATGTCCCTCATGCCGCCTGAGTCAATTAGCGCCCAGACTGGAATTTGCATGGCCATGTCTCTGTTTAAAATGGCTACAGTCACGAACAGGATGGGGTCAGAACTGCTTACCCTGGGCGGTGCCTGCAGCTCTCGGACCTGTTGTTTTGTGCCCCTTACAACAGGTCCCTGCCTTTTCCTGATGCTTCCTGTGTTTCCTCACCATTTGACGAGGTGTCTTCCCATTGCGCTCCCAGCTGCAGTGATCTCGGGAACTTTCCATTCTCACCGCTCAGTCACTTTGGGTTCCCCGTAGTTTCCTTCTCTCCAGTTTTTGGAGGGGTTGAAGTTGTGCTCAATGAGCAGGCAGCTGCAAAATGGCCGGCCTCTCCACACTTAAGAGAAAGCCCTTGCCGCATCTGCTGCTCCTTAAATGGGCTTTGGGCTGGCTCGTCTTCTCCCCCCCCCCCCCCGGGATTTTAGGGTACATCCATGGGCCCCGCATCTTGATCATCTGCAGGCAGTTCTCTGCATTATCTGCTTCTCACATCCAGGCAGCTAAGGTGAGGGGTTGCACATTGTGCAGAACCACATCGAGAATCTGGTGACTGAGCCCCATCTGGAAATGTTCCATCAGCATGGGCTCTGGCCACCCCTGGATCTTCGCTGTGATCATTTTGAACTCTTCTGAGTACTTGTGCACTGTGCGACTGCCTTGCTTCAAGGAACGGAGGTGCACCCTCACCTTCTCGCCTGCCAGTGGATCTTCATACTGCCTTCTCTGTGCCCACATGAAATCCTGCACATCCTGTAGCTCGGGGCCCTGGATCTCATACAAACCTACATACCAGTCTGCTGCTCAGTCTCTCAGCTTTGCACCAACAAATTCAACCCAGTGCTCATCATCTGGGAACAGATGGCCCCAATCTCTCAGGAATCTGCGTACTTGCACTAGAAAGAATGCTAACTTCTCAGGGGTCCCACTGAACGTAGCTTCCAGCAATTCCTTGGGTTGTTGCAGTCTGGGGACCCCAGGACTTGGGGGTTGAGCCAGTTGCTCTGGCCTCACAGCTAGGGGCATAGACTTTTGGAAATCCCAGGGGGCGGGGGCTCCTGGGTGATGTTCTCCCCCCTGGGAAACTGCCGCGCCTCCCCGGGCCCTTCCGAAGCCCACCAGCCACTGCTGCCAGTGCCACTCTCTCCCCCACAGCCACCTCTTCCCTCTCCCTCTCCAGCAGCAGCAGCTGGGCCTCAGAAGGACCCAGGGAGGCACAGTGGCAGGCGCTTCATTTTGTCGGGGGTGGCTGAGCCCCCCTGGGAAATTTCAGTGGTGGCTCGAGCCCTTGAGCCCCCCCATACTCTACGCCTATGCTCACAGCAACCCCAGGGGTCCCGGCGGGTGCCTCTGAGTGTGTAGGAGGGGCTCCTGGCTGCCCATCTGGTTGCCCCTTCAGCGCCATGACCACCCCTGGCTGGAGGGGAGCCCATTGCCTCAGTTCACTACTCACCACGTCTGCGATCATTTGTGGTAATCTAATCGTGAGTTCAAAAATTTCTTCCTGCACTTGCTCCCACAAGTGCATTCCTATGCGCTCGACCAGCGCTTCCATCTCGCCGCCTCCGCCCCAGTCCAGTGACTCGGAACTGCTGGGGTGCACTCGTTCGTAGCGGCTTGGCATAGTCACCCGAGGAATCAGTATCCATGACTCCCTCAGAGTAGTAGAGAGGTGCACCCACGAATACAGGTCTCTCCCCCGGGGCCAAGCACTTCCCACCGGCCCTCGCCCAGGAGCTGGTGACCGCGTCCCCATTGAGGGGATCTCACTCACCGTGGTGACGGCAATCTCCACCTCCATGACTAACTGGTCTCCACCATTCCCCGTGTTCATGTTGAGATTCGGGATGGGGAGCGCAGCCCAGTGATGAGGAATCTTAACACTCTGTCAGAATCTCTAGTAATCAGCACTCAACAACAGTCCTTAAGCAGGTTCAGTTTATTGTAGTCAGTATTACTAATACATTCTCTAAACACTTCTGTGTTAAGACTGGAGAGGGAAAGCAGTAAAGGGATTTTATACAGGGTTCAAATTGGGGTGTCAGATGGCTACAAGCCAATGAATGCCACATTACCCTCACACAGAAAATAATGGCTTCATCTCCCAAGTGGGAAACTCACAAGAGAAACCTGAGATCTTATGTAAGCAGAGACAACAAGGACAAATGGCAGAGGGGAATTGAAAGTAACATTCCAGAGTTAACAACCTTTCCCCCCCCCCCCTTTTTTAAATTTATGACAGCCTAGCTGACAGGTACTTGTTTAAAATGCGATGAAAGGGCTTCAGGACCAGGTGAGTGTGGCACAGCAACGCCAGGCAGCTGTGGCTGTCTGAACGGGCTCTCTTAATCCGCTTGCAAAGCAGACTTATATCAGGCCGAACTGCCAATCTGTCTTCGGCCACAGGTTTCCAGAATGCTCAGGGATGTTGAAAATCTGGTTAGAGAGTCAACTGAGGCTTTAATGGCGACTTGAAAGTTGAGGCTTATGGAAGACTTAGATGGAGCTGCTCTTAGGCATCTTCTCCCTTGGAAAGGAGCCTGGCTTCTTGGTTTACCAATGACCTTAAAGAACTAAAAGGCAATTCAGCTGAAACTGCTGGAGGAAAACTCTAATTGGGTTAGACATGGTACACCATTCAGTTGATTGAAAAATTTATGAGGTGGCCATGACAGTGGAGAAGAATTTTTTCCCCCTACTGCCATTGTATCTGCAGAATTTTGTTCAGTTCATTTCCTTAAATTAATGGTAGCCTGGGCAGTGCCAGGGCAACATTTGTTTGAGCTAAAATCTGGCATTATTTGTAATGTTTTTGTTAGACTCTTTGCAGATAAAATCTCTCTCATCCAATCTGATTTAGACTTTATTGGTAGTGCAGATCAGGCAGTATAAATGTTGGAAACACCTTCTGGACATTTTTATATGGTTAGCTTCGGCTTGGTCTCCCTGATGGATGTTGACAGGATTATGAGAATTCCTGCAAATTAGAACTATGCCCATATTGGCTAAATCATATATGGAGGAATAAAGGGTACCATTAAATTGGGTTATTAATAGTTCATACAGCGGGCTACTTCCCAAAATCTTTAAAGGAAGCAATTATTAGATGATTGCTGAAAAAGTCCTCTATACCAGTGAATGATCCAATGAATTATAAACCAGCTCCTAATCAGGTTTTCCTAGATGAAACATCTGCCCTTGACCCTTTTCAATCTAGCTTCAGGCCTGGTTTTGGAACAGAGGTAGCACTGGTCATATTAGTAGACGCTTTGCATATACAAATGGTTTGAGACATGGCTTTTCTTCTAATTCTGTTAGCCCTGTTAGCGATGTTCAGTTCTGCAGATCATGTAATCATTCTGCATCATCTGGAACTAGGGTTGTTTGGTGATGACTGGTACCAGCAGGAGACAGGGTGGGAACATGGAAGGGCACCACTGGTGCAAAGGTAAGACATCACCAGGGAAACTGCAAAAATAATGTCACAGCACTTTAGGAATTACCAAAAACTCTTTGCTGGCTGAAAGAGCAGTGATGGGAAAGAGTGGGGGTTGCCAGCAAGAGACCAAGCAGCCATATCTGGAACACCAGAGGAGTTGCCCTGAAATGGATTTGATCTTTTCCTGTAACACTGGTAGAGGGAGTTGTAGAATTGGTATACTAGGAGTTGACCAGCGGGATGACCTATTGCTCTGTCCTCTCCCCTATGTTGTTTAATATCTACATATAGCCACTTAGAGGAATTATCCAGAGTTCTGAGGTAATGGCACCCACCACTATATGTCTTTCAGTACGGTCCTAGATGCAATGGTCTTGATTCTGAAGCATGTCTAGCAATGCAAGTTGCTGGCTCACTGCTTAGCTGGCAGAACTGCAAGTTAATAGCACAGAGGCAGAAGACCCTGGTTACCATCCACTAGAATACCAATTCTGCAGGAGAAAGAACTATAGGCCTTTCTTGTATGACTGGCAGACAGAACTTTATGATTAGTGAGATGATATTAAAGGCAAAGACTAGCCATACAGTATTCCCTGACCCATCTTGTGAAAGGCACAGCTAGAGGCCTGCAGAGGAGAGAAGCAAACATGGTGTCAAACTTTCTAAAAGGCCATTGAGTGGTATTTTGGGGGAATAGAGGTAGAGACCCTCTAAGCTGTGCTAGGGGGTGCTGGTACACATAATTTTAGCTGGCTGCTCAGGGATTTTAGCTTCCAGCTCACAAGCATTGTTTTCCTTCATTGGAAACAATGGAGGATGGGGGCACCTCCCTCTGGGGCCCATAGAATTGGACTCCTTTGCCCAATCTTTTTGAAACTTGGGAGGGGGGTTGAGGAGAGGCACCATCAGCTATGCTGCAAGTTTGGTGCCTTTAGCTAAAAATACCCAGTGCTCCCAGAGCCCCAGATACCTCCAGATTGATTCTCCATTATAGCCTATGGGGCCCATTGACTATAATGGTCCCTATAGGCTATAATGGAGCAGGAAAAAAACTGCACATCCCCATTATAAGCATTCAATACAATTTGTAAGCTGCCTTGAGTCACAATAAAAGTGAAATATAAATATTTGAATAAATAAGTAGTTTGGGCAGGTTGATAACATTTAAGCAACTTCCTGCTTGTTAGGTTAGGCAGGGTTCAGACAGTGATTGTTCCACCTCTGTTATACTTGACCTGTAAATTTGTCATATTTCACTTAAAACCCAAGTAAACTGCAAAAGTCCCCCCCAAGTGTTTTCTAAGGCTCAGCGCAGGGCAATGCTCTGAGGCCAGGTCTACTTCTATAGTGGACTGGGGTAGGTAGAGCTGTTCTCCAGAAGTGAAGTCTACCAATATAGTGGAAAGGGTTTGGTAGACCTGTTCTCTGGAGGCCTGGTCTACCCCCACAGAGGACAACATTTTCTGAATGAAATTTGACTTGATTCTGTTTTCTCTTATAATGCTTAAATTATTCTTAACATATAGTTTAAATATAGTTTAAAAGAATTCATTCTGAGATTTTTACATGGAAATAATCTTCTAAAAAACTAATTTATGTGAGTCAAATGTAGACTCGCTCACAACTTTAATGCTACTAGCTTTTTTTGCTCACAAGGTAGAATTTTTGCTTACAACACTGGAGTTTAGAGGGAACATGGAGACTAGTTTTATCCCCTCTCCTCTACTAGGTACTGTAACATATTTGCAGGGGAGAGGGGAAATGTGATGCTCATATTTCCTCAGGTAGCAGGTGGGCAGCACTACATCATGTTGAGATAAGTACCACACAAACACATAGACACACTGTCGGCAAGCAGGAATGAGGATTATTTCTGAAATCTCAGTCTCAATTGTATCTAACAAAGGGAGCTTTTACTCCTAAAAGTTTATACCCTACAAATCTTATTGGTCTCTAAGGTGCTACTGGACTTGGGTTGCCAAGTCCCCCTGACTGTCAGGGGGAAGGGGCCGAGCCTTAAGCGTTGCTCAGTTTTGAAGTCTTTTTAGTTTCACCCAAAAATACACAGCCACACTGTTTCTCAATACAAATGCCCCTTCCTGTTGTTAGCTCCATTTAAGGGGGAAGAAAGACCCTCCCAGGGCTCCTTCAAATTAAGGAAAGGAATAAAGTAAGGACATTCAAATTTGTAGAGGGGCTTTCCTTGTTTTGTTTCCTGAAGCTTGGTGAGTGTATGTGTGATTTGTCATGCTGAGAGGCATCAATAAAGGAGGAGTAAATGCCACTGAGATTCCCCCCTTCTTCATTTCCTTCTCAATCCTACGCATAGGCGTAGACTATGGGGGGGGGGACTCGAGGGCTCGAGCCTCCCCCCAAATTTTCCGGGGGAACTGAGCCCCCCCCCAGAAAACATAGCGCCTGCCGCTGCGCCTCCTGGGGCCCTTCCGAGACTGGCAGCTGCTGCTGCCGGTGCCTCTCCCCCCCCATTCTTCCATTCTTCCCTCTCCTTCCCTCTTTTCCTGGCGAAGGGAGAGGGAAGAAGTGGGGGGGAAAGAGGCCTCGGCAGCAGTGGCTGGCGGGCCTTGGAAGGGCCTGGGGAGGTGCGGAGGTTTCCTGGTGGGGGGGAACATCGCCCCAGCAAGCATGCACACTTCGCACGCGCGCTAAAGAGCCCCCGCCCCCCCCCCGGAACTTACTAAACTCTATGCCCCTGATCCTACGTTTCTTTCTGTATTGTGAGGAGGGGCAGGGAGAATCTTTGTCTGGGAGCCTCAGGTGGCTCTAAGCAGCCCTGCCACATCTGCTTGAGGATCCCAGGAAATGATCAGAAACTCAGATGCCAGTTCATGTCTTCCTGTCCCCACTTTCCAAGAAAATATTTTAATTGCCTGGGGGGAAAAGAGACACATTCTCATGTCTGCAATCTGGGAAGATCCTTCAGATAAAAGATAGAACCTTCTGAATTTGATCCCACTTGGGTGGAAAACAACAAACGATGAGCACCATGTTTCCATTGATTTGTGTTTCCACTGAATGATACTCAAGCATAATAAAGAATCCAAATAAGTGGGTTACCACTATTAAAGAACCCCAATAAGATTTTTTTTAAAAAAAATTGAAACAAAATTATTGTGTACTCCTTCCACAATTAAGTCCTCATACCGTACTACTGAGCCTTGTTAATAATTTTAATTCATTAGTGGAGCCTGGCAATGTGACATGCCCAGTGTCACCTGGCAGCTTGCCGTGGTTGAGTGAGGGAATCAAGCCCAGTCATCCCAGGCCCTAGTTCAACACTTTAACCACTACGCTACCTCAACACTTGTACCAGTCCGAACACCTTTCTGTAGTATGGCTGCTTCTGACTGCCTCTCTCTGGTCTAGAATGCATACACCGATCAGTGGGAAGCTTCTGGTCCAGTTCAGGGTTCCAGGGCATCGTTATAGGACCCTTCCACCTCTTCGAACTATACCAGTTTGGTCATATGATGCAGACAATGGTCGAGAGTACAGTGCTAATTCCATGGTTTTGTACTGTGCTCCTAAGACTGAGAGCAGAATTGTACCCTTAACATTATTTGGTAGGATATTTTGTTGGTTTATTTATTCTGCCTTTCTCCCCAATCTTTCTCCCCAAGCTTACATCATCCGCTTCTCCTCCATTTTATCCTCACAACAACCCTGTGAGGTAGGTTAGGCTGAGAGCGTGTGACTGGCCCAAGGTCACCCAGCAGGCTTCCATGGCAAAATGAGGACCTGAACCTGGATTTCCCAGATTCTTGTCCGATAGTTTAACAAGTACGGTTCTAAAATAAGTAAAAAATTTAAGTAATTTAAGTAAGTAAAAAAATAAGTAAAAATTTTTAAAAGCACTTAGCCTATAGGATCTTCTATGACCAAATGTAAGAGGAAATTGTTTGCCAGTGCTTAGCTATAGAACTCCTCTTCATTTAACATGAAAGTGTTATCCACATTCATCAGTCAAGTGTTGGAGGATGTAGAATTATATGAAACTAAGATGAGTCAACTTAATTGCATGTAGAAGGAATGAAAGGGCATATAGGAAAATGAGTAATTTTCATGTCATAAGACTTGATAATGGATACGCTGTTAGTGAGCAGCTATAGAACCATGTCAAGCATATTTTAGAAGTTATATGATGTGATGGCACGTATTTAAAATGTCTTCATGTTTTCTTGGTTTTCATCTTAGGTAAAATTGTAAAGTAATTACTACATAGGTGGGCTGCTGGGGGCTAATGAACAAAAAGAGTTTTAAAGGGGATTAGATAGGATAATTATTCTGCTTTAAATTGAGGGAAATTAAGATACAAGATATTGGCTTTTCAATAATGAACCAGTGTGGTGTTGAGCCGGGGAGGTGTGGGTTCAGAAGTCCACGTTGCTATGAAGGTCATTGCTGTGCCAGTCTCTAGGCTGAGTCTTCATCCTACTCTTCCTCCAAGGAGTTTATCCTCAAAATGAGCTTAGGAGACAGGTTAGACTGAGAAAGAGAGCCTGGCTCAAGGTCACTGAACAAGTTACATGCCAGAATGGGAATCTGAACCAAATTTCCCAGTCTTAGCTCGACACTATAATTGTCAGCGAGGCTGCCATGGAGAAGGTTGGGGGTGGGGCAAGAGTTTGCCTCTGGCATTCCAAGTCTCCTGCTCTGGTACTTTAACTTTCGATTCCTCTGCCCCGTTTATCTCATCCTCTGACAAGAGCTGTCCTTGGAGATGTGTGAGACGGTTTCTGCTTTCCCGCTGGGAACCTAAAGCTGTTATTTTGTGCGCGAGTATAATCATTTGCTTATTGACTTGTTTCCATCAGAAGACCCTGTTTGAACCCCATATATCTATCTCTTCCCGCGATTGTGCTAGTAGTCTTAACACAAATAGTGTTTAGAGCAATGCAGTATCCTGATTCAATAAACTGATCCTGTTTAAGGAACGTTGTTGAGTACTGATTACTAGGGACTCTGACATAATCACTGCATCACATCAGCTCTCACTATCTTTCAGCCTAATCTAACTCACAAGATTGTTGTATAGATACAATGGAGTTTTATACAATTATACATGGTGTTAAGAAAGTGGACCCAATTCTATCTAACATGATAGGTTGCCCAGATATTTTGAAGGTGCGCTGTCTCCTGAATGACCTGTCACCCGAACTAACTGAAAAGGTTGCTCTATTTTTAAGTTTGGTAATTAAGGATCGTTTGCACAACGCATAGCTATATAAGATTAACTTATTTTTCCTTGTTACCTTTCTTTCCGATTATGTCTCTTTCTGTAACCTGTTTTATGCCAATAAAGGTATATGTATGTATGTTAAGAAAGTGGACAGAAAGCATTTTTTTCTCTATGTCCCATAGCACTAAAACTTGATAAGCAATTGGGCGGGGGGGCAGGGAGATCAGGCATTGAAGTTACCAGGAATTTTCCCAGTGGGATTTGGTCTCCTGTACCAAATACTTGACAGCCAGTGTGATGTAGTGGTTATAGTATTGGAAAAGAAGGTGGGAGGCTCAGTGATAAATCCTCACTCAGGCGTAAAGTTTACTGAACAACCAAGTTTCCCCTCTGTCTTAGCCTAAAGTGCCTTACAAGGCTGTTATGAAATAACCTGATGGAAGTAAGAACCATGCATGCTGCCCTAAACCCCATGGAAAGAGTGGGATAAAATCCCACTTTGATTCCACACAGGAGAAGCTCCAACCCCAGAATTCCTGCAGCTAATGACCTGACACTTCTGTGTCCCACGGACTGCTAGGCTCTGCCCTTTGTCCTGTGAATTTTTTTTCCACTGCCATTTTAGATCCTTTGTGAGCCCCTGTGGGCAACAACTAACTGACTTGTGGGATTCATTGCTAGAGGATGGCCCCTAGCTTTGTTTGTTTTATAAGTGGAGTTGACCCATTCATGAAGAATAGGCTCATCCACCACTTTTTGCCACAATTACTAAGGCCGCGGTCACACGGCCCTTTAATGCGGGAGGAAGGGCTGTTTCCTCCCACATTTAAAGGGACCGTCTACAAAGGCTAGTCCCGTGCCCAAGCAGGCTCAAATGCGGGTTCCTCCCTCATTTTCCAACCCGAGAAAATCAATAATTTTCCCGGGAGTCACGCGAGGAACCCGCATTTAAGCTATCTGGACAGCCCTCTCTCGCAATCTTTGCGAGAGCAGGGCTGTCCAGATGGTCCCCTCTGCTATTTTCCCCCCCTTTACACATGGCGCTTGTGCACTTGGTCAATCAAGCACCCAAGTGTAAAAAGGGGGGGGAAACCCAAACTTACCAGGCGGCTGGTGGGTCCTTTGCTGCTTCTTCCGCCGCCACCGCCTTCCCACTTCTTCTGCCGCCACTTCTTCCCCCGCCGCTGGCGGTTCTTCTGCCACCGCCACCGCCTTCCCGGCTTCTGCCACCACCGCCACGGCTTCTGCCGCCTCTTTCACAGCTTCTGCTGCCACTGCCGCTTCTACTGCCGCTACTCTGCTGCCCCCACCGGCGGCGGCCTCCGCAGGGGTTGGGATGTATAGACATCCCAACCCGAGGTTAAAAAATGTGGCCCCTTTAATCCGGGAGGGCTCCTGGATTTAAAGGGGCCGTGTGACCGCAGCCTAAATCTTCAAAGGCCATAATCTTCTAAATACCAGAGCTGGGAGGCAACAAAAGGAGGAGGCTTTGGCCTCCAGACCCTGCTTGATGGTCTTCTACAGGGAACCGATGGACATCTGTTTGAAACAAGATGCTGTCCAAGATGCAGCATTGGTCTGATTGAGCATGGCTGTTTCTATGTTCTCATGGGGAGAGATTAACGTATGCTATCCTGAGCTCCTTGGAATAAGGTTAGAATAACACTGTGACTCAGCATCATCATTTACTAGTGGTTAATGGGACAAATGAAATTTACCATTTGAATATTTTCATCCATCACAATAGGAAATTAAGTAACAATAGCACAATTTTAGTTGTATTCATTTTCAGTTCATTTTCTTCTTTGCCACAAGAAGCACACTGATCGCCTACTTTGCTTTCATTTCCAGCGCAAAGGCTTTTGGAGTGGCAACAGTGCCTCCTCTCTACACTTTCTGCTTTTTTTGCCATCAAGTTGACTTCTGGTGTCCCCTAGTGGGGCTTGAAGGCAAGGGATGTTCAGAGGCGACTTGCCATCGCCTGCCTCCATGTCATGAGTGCAATCTTACTTTGTGGCAAAATCTGTATAGTCTACTGGTTGGTCAACTTCTCTTTCGGTTTACACCCACCCCTCTCCTGCCCCCATTGCCCCCAATATAGTGCTAGAATACCAGGATCAATTCCCTTGACTGGTTAATTAAAAATTTGTTAAGTTTTGAAGAGGGGTTCAATATAATTAGCAAATAGATTTGGGGGCTGAATAGCATACAAGCAAAACAGATTGGTTTTGACTGGACTAAAAGTTCTAACAGAGAGTTTCAGAACCTGAAGTTGCAAAGACATCTTATAAACAGCGGTGGCTTGTGCAGCGGTTCATGTCAGGAGTCAAGACTACAGTTTCCAGCAGTGAGCAGGGAGCACTGCTGAATGGGAGCAGAATCCAGTGCTCTTACTGAGAAGCGTCAGGAAGCAGCAGCAAAGGCAACAGGTCTGGTATGTCAGTGCAGAAGCTGACTGCATAACAGCCCCCAAAAAGGGCCAGTGACATCTCATGCATTTATAATCGGCTGCTAGTTACTCAGCAGGCATGTGCCAACGTGATGCTGCGGTAGCATCTTAAATGCTTCTGCCTCTGTCTCTTGACAACGGGAATGACACTGAATCCTCGCCCCATTCAGCAGCAGAAACTACTAGTAGTCTGTGAACAGGCTGCAAGACACTGCCTCTGCTGTGCTTCTACAACACACTGCTGGGCCAAAAAAGAGCAGGCTAGCACCATAGAGTGCAGTTAAACCAATTCAGTAAATATCCAGTAATCCTCGTTTTCGTCCTTTTTTCCATTCTGCCTGTGCCTTTGTTTTGGGTGGCACTGCTTTTCTTGGTTCACATCTGAAATAGTTAACTCCTGCCCATTCCCAGTCCTGAATTTGCGGCTTCCATTGTTATTTATGGAAAATTTGCATTCTTTTCCATATATGCCATTGCAGCTTGTTCCTTTTAACTAGTGCCAGTTTAGTGACAACGCCATTTTTACTGACCAGAAGCAGATTAACAAACATGAGAAGACTACTTTGCAACTTCCTGTTTTCTTGTGGGAGATTAAGTGCTAGTAAGTAAAGGTAAAGGTTTCCCTTGTTCAAAAGCCAGTCAAATACAACTCTAGGGATGCGGTGCTCATCTCCATTTCCAAGCCGAAGAGCCAGCGCTGTCCAAAGACATTTCCATGGTCATGTGGCTGGCATAGCTAGACACGGAGGCGCACGGAACGCTTAGTAGTTCACTGTAAATCAAAGAGTTGTCAGTCTGCAAGCTGTGGAGATTTATTTGTTTATTTAACATTATTTATAGTCCACCTTGCTCATTTGGACTCAAGGCAGATTACACAGAGTGAATCAATACAATTGGCAGGATGGAATATTCGATAAAAAGGCAATAGGGTTAGGGTTGTAGAACCAACTAGAAGTCTAAAAACATAACTGAAGCAAAGCACAAGTATTAACATGACACATTGATTACTTAGTAGGGTCTTAGTTTCAGCAAGGTATACACAACAGTATAGGCCACAGTTCCTAATAATTTATCCAAGTAACTTTTTGGATCATTTAGTACCTATTGCCTCTGTAAAAAAGCTGTGTTGGGTAATTCAGTTTTGCATTGTTTGCAGAAAGCCAGGAGGGTGAGAGCCTTCCTCAGGCAGGCCACTCTATAAAATGGGGGATGGTAATAAGCTGTGGGGGCCACAATGGAGAAGGCAGTTGGCAGTTGCTGATTTTTGCCATGTGATGAACGAAGTAAAACCAGTCTGAGTGTAGGCAGTGGCAGAGGCTCATTCTGAGTGGTCAGCCGCCTCCATGGCAATGGAATGCTTCCAGGAGGGGGCTCGGAGGGGAAAAGGAATTGACAGTTGGGGGGAGAGAAGGATGGTTTCGAAGAGCTGGGGTCAGAGAGAGAGAGGCCTTTTTCCCACTCACATTGTGCCGGCGTCCTGCCTCCGTTTGTCCCGGCGCTGGGTGTCAATTTCACAACCTTTGCTGCGGCGCGTGTGTTAAAACGGGGCTTCGCGCCATTTTCTCCGCACCTTCGGTAAACCTTAAAAAAAAGGTTTACCGAAGGTGCGGAGAAAATGGCACGAAGCCCCGTATTAACACACGCGCCGCAGCAAAGGGTGTGAAATTGACACCCAGCGCCGGGACAAACGGAGGCAGAACGCCGGCACAATGTGAGTGGGAAAAAGCAGAGAGAGTTATTGAGTGGAGGCTTTTAGGGGGTGGCTTCTGAAGGAAAACTCTCGGGCCGATTTCACACTAGCGTTTGCCCCAGGTTTGCCCTCATGCTTGCACCGGAGCTTCTTTATGTGTAAAATTAACAGTGCAATCGTATGCAGAAGTACACCTTTCTAAATCCATCAAAGTCAATAGGCTTAGAAGGGTGTGATTCTGCTTAGTGTGGCACTGTGAGCCTTTGCAAGTTTTGTGCTTGCATTCACTAGGAAGTCAATTAAGGATTCATGCAGTTGCAAAAGGAACACAACAAGTCCTGTGATATTTCAGTGGAAGTGCCGCCTCCTTCCCTTCTCTTGCAGCATTCAGGTTTGCTTCATTCAGTTCCAAATTGCTGAGATGAAGCATTTTTACCTCTTGTTTTCTCTTTTCATCTGCCTAACAACCACTGACATAAAAATTAATATTTATTGCTTTGCTCATTTCATAGGAGGGGAAAGTATCAGGCTTAAATCATTCATGCTCCATTAAATATTTAGCTGTTAATTTTCCTATCATTCTTATTTTCTTGTAAGCATTGTCTCTGGAAAAACATTTGATTCCTTTCCTCTCCCCCTTGTTAAATCTGAACCTTTCCAAATGCAATTGCTGTCCACAACCAATTCATCAGTATCCAAGCTATGTATATTACATTGGCCTCTTGGAAAAATATTTTCTGCTACAGAAATTTTTCCAATTATCTACAAAATGTGCCTTTTCTTTCTCAAAGGAGTTCTCTAAACAAACCTTTTTATTCTGTTTGCCTTTTTTCCCTCTCCAGAGTGCTTGTGAAAAAACTACAAAAGTGTTTCAGAATTGTCTTGAAAGCTCATTTCAAATCACCTTTTTTAATTTTGGTAAGCAGCAACAAATAGAATTTAAAATAAAGTTACGTCATTAGACTCAAGAAAATGAAAACACTGCCCCCCCCCATGGAAATCCAAGGTTTACAACAATAAATAGTCCCTTGGTAACAAGGACAATTACATTTTCACAAGCCAGAACCACTTTGTCAGGTGCATGAAGTGTTACATTCAGTTGGCATGAAGAGATATAAACGAAGGTACAAAAATCAGAGTAGGAACAGACTCTTGCCAACTTTTGATGAACAAGAATGATAGCGTGTTGACATGTTGCCACGTCATTGACATTTTGAAGTCAATGTAATTATTACGCAGAAGATACAACATCCACACTCTCTCTGTATTGCATTCTATTGATATTTTTGTTTCTCTTTCAGAAATCCCTAATAAAATTAATCGTGGTGAAACCAAACAACTTGCAGATGCTCCAGAGTCAGAGAAGTCAGAAAGGACAACAAAGAGATCTAGAGTTTCGACCATTCGAAGAATATTTGATATGGCTAAGCACCGAACAAAGAGATCTTCTTTTTTATCAACTGGTGTGAAGGTTTGCCCTCAAGAATCAGTGAAGCAAATTTTAGCAAGCCACCAAGCTTATTATAGGCTAAGAGGTGAGAGATTGGTTCTGTTTTTCTTACATACACTTCCTTTTATGTTTGTTTCAAGCAACTCTAACCTTTTGTTAACTGTTCACTGTTTGGTGTCAGTTTCCTGAGGCAAACTGATGCCATGCCACCATGTATTAGGCAAGCGGTGTTTAGAGTGTATAGATGTGGGAAAAGAGATTCAAATTCCTTTTCAGCCAGCTCAGCAGGTGGCCTAGGGGAAATTATTGTCTGTCAAGTTTAGCTCACAGGATTATTTAGGTACAAAAAATGAGATGATAAATAGGAGCAAAGTAATCTTTTAACTTACTGGGAAGAGGCCACTGGTCCGGAGCAAACAGAGCTGAGTCCCAGTGCCATTTAGTAGTTTCACATTGGCCACTTAGTTAATCCCTCAAGCAACACAATCCTACCTGAGCATTCTGGTCATCATCAGACCCTTCGGCACGTGACCTTCCTGTCTTGAACTTGCTGCTGTCTTTGTTAGACATGCTATGAATTTCAACACAAACACAATCACAAGGCAAACTTAACTTGGCTTTTGATCTTATCACCTCATGCCAAAAGTTATCCCTGCAAACATATAAATGCTCTCAGAAAAAGTGGGGCTTCTTGTATCTGTCAGAGTGGGATCCCAGGTTATTTGAACTGCAGACTGGAAAATTGGTAGTTTGGCGGTTCGAGATTCGAGTGCCGTGTGACGGAGTGAGCCCCCATCCCTGCAAACATATAAATGCTCTCAAAAACAGTGGTGCTTCTTGTATCTGTCAGAGTGGAATCCCAGGTTATGCTGAACTGCAGACTGGAAGATTGGTAGTTCGGCAGTTTGAGACTCAAGTGCTGTGTGACGGACTGAGGTCCTGTCTCTGGTCCCAGCTCCTACCAACCTAGCAGTTCAAAAGCAAGAAATTGCAAGTCGATAAATAGGTACCGCTTTGGTGGGAAGGGAACAGCGTTCCATGCGTCTTGGCATCTAGTCATGCCGGCCACATGACCACAGAGAAGTCTTTGGACAGCACTGGCTCTTCAGCTTAGAAACTGAGATGAGCACCACCCCCTAGAGTCAGATTCAACGGGCTTTCAAGCAAGGGAAACCTTTACGTTACCTTAAGAGACAAAAGGCCGAGAACCATCGCTTTCAATTACCCTCACTGGCTAATCACATTGCCTATTTTTTGTTCCTGTGCGGCAGCAACTAGGGGTGTGCAATTTGTTTTCTTGGTATTCTTTGTTTCAGGTCTATTGGATCCCACACACACATGCACAAAAAAAATATATATCAGGATTCGTGAAAAAAAACCCAGATCCCAATGCTGGTAAAGTAGCTGGAGCCAAGATTTTTCAGAAATCCCAAATATTGGGGGGTCCAATAGATCTGAACCAAAAAATACAGAGGAAAAAAAGCAGTGGCAAAGCCACACACACACAAAAACAGCTGAGAGGCAGCTCAGCTTAGGCTCTTTTGGGTGGTTCTCCCAAAGAAAATCCCAGATACATTTGGGGTGCCAAAATATTTCCCCAAAATACCAATAAGGTGTTTACTTTGGATATATTTTCAGTTCAGGTAGGCCCAAATGCACACCCCTAGCAGCAACATCTATTTGAGAAATAATCATAAGATTAGCTGGACATGGTAATCACACAAAGACATTAGCATAGGGTTGCCAAGTCTTATGAACTCACTGGCGGGGGGGAGTCCTCCTGTGGCCGGGAGTCCCTTCTGGGGTGCGCACGCGCGTGCGCGCCCAGCAGCATCACCGGAAGTGACGTCAGCACGTTGGGGGCATTGCCAGGGCAATGCTCTGGCAACCCCCCGAACGTGCCAAGTGACATCATTACGTCGTCCTCGCCGGACGACTTCAGGGGTGGGGTTCCCCCCGCCGGCCGAATGCTGGCCGGCGGATCGGGAACCCCTTTAGCGGGGATCCCCCGCCCCTCGGGCTGACTTGGCAGCCCTACATTAGCAGCAAGTCTCCATTCGAAAATTTCAATGTTTCCCCCATTAAATTGACTGTCTTTTTATACTGGAGGTGGTGGATGAGTGTGTGTGGGGGGGTACCCACTGGGGGGGAAACACTGCAGCACACAAAAAAGCAACATAGTTGGACAAATGGACACATCCAAATTCATATAGACATATCCAAACATTTCACCAAATTATTAGCTCCTAGCTCAATGTGCATGAGATGAGCCAGACCAGTGGGCGTTGAAGCATGCCTAGTCATTGTTTCGTATAATTTTTCTCGGTCCTTTTCTTTTGGATGTTTTGTGGGTTGGGTTTACTTTTTGATGCAGCAGCTTTTTAGCTGATTGTTTTTATATTTTTCAATGTACTAAATGTCTTTTAAACTTCATAAGCTACTTGAGTTTCTGCCAGCTACAGTTATCTGGGTACATAGATTCAGAATTAATGTATGACTTCTGGGTGAACCATGAGGTTTCAACTATGTGTAAGGAACTTGTTTACCATGATTCAGAATAACAATCTGTACTGTATTCAAAACCAAAACAGAGTTTTTTTAAAGTGTGCACCCCTAGTCTTGATCCAGTGGGAAATGAGCTTGTAAAGAACGGCATGGTTGTAATCTCTTCTGTGTGGAGATCATCATTCTGGAGAGAGAGAAAAGGCAAATCCATACTTTCCTGCATGTCTCTTACCATCTGATCATATGGCTGCCAATTTGTTTTCAGGCAGAATCCAAAGCACTGGTTCTTATCGTTAAGTCCTTAATTGGCTTACAAGGAGGATACTGGAAGCTTTCTCCTGTACTATTCTCCTGTTCCATTAAGATAATTTCAACCTTTGCTATAGAAGAGGGGTGGGGGCAGCCAAGGATTGGCTTTTTTTGAGTGATGGTACCTCGCCCGTGGTACATTCTCCACTCAGAAGTTCGTTTGGTGCCTAGTTTACTGTTCTTTAGGCACCAGTAGGGCTGCCAAGTCATACTCATGGACTGGCGGGGGGGAGTCCTTCGCTGTCCGGGAGCCACCCAGGAGCCTCCCTGGCGGTGACGTCACCCGGAAGTGACGTCACCACGTTGGAAACGTTGCCAGAGCGTTGCCCTGGCAACATCTCCAACGTGGTGACGTCACTTCCGGGTGACTTCACTACGCTGGGGAAGTCATCCAGCCTGGACGACTTCGGGGGTGGGGTTCCCCCCGCCGACCGAATTCCGGCTGGCGGATCGGGAACCCCTATAGCAGGGGATCCCCCACCCCCCGGGCTGACTTGGCAGCCCTAGGCACCAGATAAAGAATTTTATTTGTGTAGGTCTTTGATTGCTCTTTCTTGACCTGTTTTCTCAGCATTGTGTAGCCTATATTGTTTTTATCTTATTGGTCTTATTTTTTGTGAGCTATTATTTTGCTATTGATATACGAATTTTTATTCTGCTTATATAGTACTTTACGCCATTTTTATTATTATTTAAAGTTTTATTTTATTTGGTTTTAAGTTGTTTGACTGTTGTGAATTCAATTTATTTTTTAAAAAAATGGTTGTAAGCAAACTCAAACAGATTTCTAGAGAGGTGGTTAAGGAATATTCTGAAACATGCATGTTTACTCAGAAATAGCTGTCACAGTGTTTAACGGGGCTCGTTCTCATTAGGTATGCATGGGAATGCAGTTTAAATCTAACCGTTGCTGTATCTCAGCCAAATGTGCAAACCACCTCACACAGCAAGAAGTGTGTTTTGCTTATTTGAAAGTTCTATCTGTTGTGATGTATCCATGATGTAAATTACCATGATTTGATGCTGTTATCAGTGTGTGAACTGGTGGATTGGGAATGACTCAAGATAATTAACAAGGCAATGTGGCAGACACGTCCTGGGATTCCCTGACTGTTTTATCTACAGAACAGATAACATCCCGGAAATAAAGTTTGTCACTCAGAGCTCAGTTCAAATAAGCTCCAAATCATGAAAGCTTGTGGTGAACTAAATTCTGATCATCGTTAAGGTGCCATGGCTGTTTCATTTTGCAACACACTAACACAGCTAGCGATCTGGAATTATTAACCCTGAAGTAATAATCTTGGGATGCTGACAGTGGACTGTGTTGTAAATTTTAGGACAGAAGTGGAGTGGCAATGGTATCTAGCAAAATTTAGTGGGTTTTAGCCTGATACCCATGGTGAAATCTGAAAAAAGTGCAGCTACCTCTACTAAAGGCTACATTCACTGTCCTCATTTCCTAAATTTTATAACCTCTTATGATGATTTTGCCCTCCCTCACAGGATTTCCTTCATCTTGTTCTTAGCTGAGCAGCTGCTTTTTCTTCCATCGTTGTTTTTTTCTTTGGCTGCCCCACCCAGTCATTTGAATGTATATTGGAAAATGCTGACCCAACCTAGGGAACTGAGGGGAGAGACTAAAAACCTTCTTTAATCATTGTTTGGTAATGACACATGAGAGGCTGATGGTAAATCAAAACTAACTTTTATTTCACTGTGAGGGAAAATGGTTAAGCAAGAATCAGGTTTAGGTTTTATGCGGTGAACAGGCAACTGGAATGAGGTAACTTTGCATAAAAATAAAGCCCAGATAATTTGTCACAAACAAGCAACTGTTTCTGTTATTCAGACAGGTCTTTAAAACTTGAAGAGAGAGATTTCTTGGCTGTCTCTGCTTACAGAAACAAGCATAAGCTTCTTGGTCTCACGGACATTAAAGTTAGTGAAGGCAGGAGCATTCACACAAGCTCAAGTTTCCTTCCTTATCCACTGGGTAGGGATCACCTTTGGCTATTGACTATTTCCCTCAGTCTTGATAAGGATGGGCTACGCATCCCACTTTCCTAATTCAGGGTCCTTCTAGCTTAGAGGTGTTGAACTCATTTGTTACAAGCGCTGGATCTGACATGTGTCACTTCATTGGGCCATAAAATGTAACACAAAGTACCAGAGCAATAAACTTTATAAAGATGATTTCAGATGCTGAATGGCAATAGCAGGGTGATAGGATTAGGTGTGATATGTAGTTGGGTTGCCAAGTATCTACTCATGTTTAGCGGGGGGAGTCCTCGCTGCTCTGGGAGGGTCCCAGCACGCACACAAAGTGCGCGCGCCTCAATGACATCACCCAGAAGTGACATCATTGCATCGGGCACGTCAGGGGCGGGACCTCAGTAATTCAAGGGAAAACCATAGAGTTTTCCCTCGAATTACAGAGCGTCCCCCCAAAAACGTGCCCTACGCGATGACATCACCTTCGGGTGATGTCATTGTGCCAGGCACATCCCCGGCAGTTTGGGGGTGGGGTTTCCCCCGGTGGCCCAATCCCAACCGGTGGGCAATGGGCCACTGGAGCGGGGATTTCCCCACCCCCGGGGGGGACTTAGCAACCCTAGAATCAGTACAGGAAACCTAGGTCTCAATTTGGTACAGGAGGATTCAGTCCAGGAGGGTGCAAAGAATAAGTGGAAATAAATCTAAAGAACTGAGCAGTGACTCACAAAAGCACATGCCCTACCACAATTTTGTTAGTCTTTAAAGGTGCTACTGGACTCTTACTCTTTCTACCACTATTAGAAACCACAACATTCAAAAATTAGTGGGAGAACATTTTAACCTTCCAGGGCATTTAGTTGCTGACCTAAGAGTAACAGTTCTCTTACAAAGGAATTTCAAAGGGAGATTAGAAAGCGAGACTGCTGAATTGCAACTGATCATGAAGCTCAGGACAATGCAAACTCCAGGACTGAACTGAGACCTAGGTTTCTTCTCCCATTACTAATGCTTGCTATTGTCTTTTGGTGTCTGAAATCACTTCACTCTCCAAGATATAAGGACAAGCGGACTCACATTCCAGCTGTATCTGAATAAGTGAGCAGTGATTCATGAAAGCTCAGAAATGCAAGCTGTGCTGTTAGGTTTCTCCCACCCCCATCTGTTAGAAATAGAAAGTGTTTTGGAACTCCCCCCATCTCTCTGGCATGCTCTTTCAGGCTCTTTCCCTCCCACACCTTCCCTCCCTCCCTTTCTCTCTCTCTGAAGAAGAAGTGTGCTTGCCCACAAAAGCTTATACCTGAAATAAAATGTTTTTTTGGTCTTAAACACGGCTCTCTCTCTCTCTCTCTCTCTCTCTCTCTCTCTCTCTCCTCTCTCTCTCCCCCTCCCCTCCCCCTCCCTCTTATACCTGGAATAAAATAATTTTTTTGGTCTTAAACACAGGACTTTCTCTCTCTCTCCAGAGGAGGAACCCTCAGGCAATTGAGGGAAGGCTTTCTTTCTCTCCCCTGAAGCAGGAAATAGAAAAGACTGGCCAAAAGGAGCTGTGATGTAAGAAACAGGAAGCAGCATACAGCCAGTTGCTCTTGGGCCAGATTGGGACCTTGCAGGGGCTGGATCTAGCCCACAGGTCATATGTTTGATGCCCCTGTTCTAGATTCTCTCACAGTCTGCTTCACTCTTTCTCTGTTAACTGTCAACTCCCAGCTCCTAACTGAAACTCTCAACTGAAGAATTCAGTTTGAATTCCCTGTCACTCAAGGTTCTCAGACTGGGTTACAGCCTTAATCATTTACTGTCTGTCACAACTCCCTTCCACTTTTGTTTCCTTTCTCAACAGTTTTTCATTCTAATTCCCCCCCAACACACAAAGAAACCCTCCAACCAATCTGACATTCAGAATAATTCAGGAAAGTTAATTGAAAGTATATAAATTAGCAAAATTATATTAATGTGATTTCCCACTCTTATGCCCATAAGCACACTTCAGATTCTACAGTTTTTAGTTTTCAGAATGTAGCAATAAAAGGTGCAGTCCAGATCCATTCAGATTCACTAAAGGCTGATTGAAGCCAATATGTTGACTGGTAAATTCCAATACCTAGAATTGCTGGATCATTACAGGAGAAGATGGAGGAATGGAGACGATGATGGCAGCTTCAATTGCAGCTAATGTGTGAATGAGGATTTGTTCTGTGCTCCCTTCTTCTTCTTCTGTTTCTCTCACCCACTCACCCTCACATATCTATCTTTTCCCCTAATGTATCCTCTGCTAGTAGAAAGGCTTTGCTTCCTCATGTACAAGGCAGTATAAATGGATCTTTGTTGTTGGGATTGTCAACTCAGGGTTGAGAAATTCCTGGAGATCTGGGGTTGAAGCCTTGGGAGGGACATTAGTGGGTCTACCATCCAAAGCAGCCATTTTCTTCTGGGGAACTGATCTCTGTAGTCTGGTACCACCTAGAGATGAATTATTACTAAGACATAGACATAGTTTATTGTAACAGTCATAGACCAGATAAAAATAGTTTTGCACATAGCGAAGGATAAAATACAAATCTGCCATAAATATACTACTAAAATGTACATCCAGGTTATAATTAATCTAATCCAGCAATAATATATATTAATAAAAATTAATATACATATGGTAATTAATGTATTGGCTCCTCAAAATCTACATCAGAGAGCAAAGCTCCTATTTAAACTACTCTTCTGTTTAATCACCTGGGCACAGGATCTAGCTGTCACTCTAGTGACTGCTGGAATTTTATCAAGCAGTAATTTCTTCAAGGATATCTTATCCAATAGAAACATGGATTGTTCCAGAATAGGGAAGATTGTCTTCTGCTAGGACTGTTATGAGCCAAATTGTAGGGGTGTGTGGGAGAATATATTTTAATGTTTGCATCCAAACAATGGTGCATAGTATTAACGAACATTTCAGGGATAAGATAGACTAACGGCCATCTCTTAGTTTTACATGTGTAGGATGCATTCAAAGAAGTGACTGATTCCATACCTGTGGTCCTGTAGTCCAAGTATCACAGTGAGCCACAGTTACCATGAAACAAAACAGCCACATTGATTTCCATCCCTGGCAGGAGGCCTGAACCCCAGAGGGGCATGCAGCAAGTGCAAGATTGGGGAACAGTGCTCAGAAGAGCCACAGGGAGCAAGCCAAACAGCCACAGGTGGCTGCTGAGCCACTGAGCAACACTGGTCTAGAGTGACCTACTTAGCTTGTTATTGCTGTAGACTAATATCTTTGTCTATGTCAAAACATCTTCATTAAGTTGTATGCTAATTTACTGTTCACCTACGTAGAGGCATCTGCCTATATATTTGAACTGTTAGCTTCCATTTCAATGTAGCTGAAGAAGTGTGCATGCACACGAAAGCTCATACCTTGAATGAACCTTTGTTGGTCTTAAAGGTGCTACTGGACTCAAAAGTTGTTAGGTCCAGGGATTGTGTTGTCTGGATGTATGTGGCAGCAAAGTTCGCATCTGGATTTATTGCAAGCTCTGGTACCAGTGTCCATTTTCAAATTAAATGTTGTATTATTCTGGTTGAGGAGTTGTTTGAGATTGGAGAACTGTCTGTGTGCAAGAAAAGATTTGTCCCCCAGTACTTGTGAAAGAGAACTGTCATTATTCAGTAGAGGTTATACGTTGCTGAGGATGCGTTGAGAGCTGTATGTGACCGCTAGTGGTGTTCTATTATTGTCTCTTTAAGGCCTGTCTTACCACAGGCAGGCCCATAGCCAGAATTGTTTATGTTGGGGGCATTTTAATTTCTCGGGGGGCACTGGCTAATTTAATTAAAGGTAATTTAATTAACTCCCTCTGCTTCCCCCCCCCAAAAATGGAGGCTGAAAAGTTTCAAGTGTGCTTATTTCCTCGGGGGGAAATGTTTTGTTTGCTTTTTGCTACAGAGAACATAAGAATGTAAGAGAAGCCAATGTTGGATTAGGCCAATGGCTCTCCAGTCCAACACGCTGTCACACAGTGGCCAAAAATACCAGGTGCCATAAGGAGGTCCACCAGTGGGGCCAGGACACTAGAAGCCCTCCCATTGCTGCCCCACAAAAAAGTACCAAGAATACAGTTCATCACTTTCCCCAGACTGACAGTTCCTATCTATACCTTGTGGCTAATAGCCATTGATGGACCTCTGCTCCATATCTCTATATCTAATTCCCAAGTGCCTCCCCCACGTGCGGATACTTAAATCCGCGCAGGGAGGGCACTTGGAGGGCAGAGGGGGGGTTCTGCAGGTGGGGGGTAATCCCCCCGCTTGCAGAAAAATCATAAAACTTTAAAAAACTTCTCGGGGGATAGTTAAATCCCCCGAAAAGTTAAAGCGTTCTCTGCGCAGGCACAGAAAACGCTTTAGCTGTGGGGGGTTGGCACGCGGCGGGTCTCGCCGCCGTCGCCGTTGAAGAGGGCAGGGAGAGGGAGGGGAAGAGGCTCGGCGTGCAGCAGCCTCGCCGCCGTTGCAGAGGGCGGGGGGGAGGGAGGGGAAGAAGGTCGGCGTGCGGCGGGCCTCGCTGCCGCTGTTGCAGAGGGCAGAAGGAGGAAGGGGAAGAGGCTTGGCGTGCGGCAGCCTTGCCGCCGCCGCCACCACCATTGAAGAGGGCGGGGGGAGGGGAAGAAACTCGGAGTGCAGCGGGCCTCGCCGCTGCTGCCGCCGCCGTTGTTGAAGAGGGCAGGGGGAGGGAGGGGAAGAGGCTCACCGTCTGGAGAACGGGGGAGGGGGTTGGGGGGAGGGAACAAGAATGGGCCAGGAGGGAGGGAGGGAAGCGCCGGGGCAGGGGGGGCCGAAATGCCGGGCTTGAGTGGCTTCGCGCCACTTGGGCCCAACTGAGAACGGGCCGAGGGGGTGGGAGAGAGGGAAGTGCAGGAAGGGGACGCCGCGTCCGAGTGGCTTAGCACCACTCAGGCCTGAACGAGCCGGGAGGGAGGGAGAAGCACCGAGGTGGGGGGGCCAAAACACTGGGCCTGAGTGGCTTAGCGCCACTTGAGCCCAAATGAGAATGGGGTGGGAGGGCGGGAGGGAAGCAGCGGGGGAGGCTCAGCGGGTCCGGTGACTGTGAGCTTCTCAGGGCTCACTGTCGCCGATGGGGGGGTGGCTGGAGCAGCGGCGGGGCTCACCACCGCCACTTGCCCCGGGGGGGCCAGGAGGACTAGGGTACTCCCCCCCGCAAGTATCGTGGATGCCCCCATCTTGTGTTTATCTAATTCCCTCTTGAAGCTGTCCATGCCTGTAGCCGCCACTACCTCCTGTGGCAGTGAATTCCATGTGTTAATTACTATTTGGGTGAAGAAGTACTTCCTTTTATCTGTTCTAACCCAACTGCTCAGCAATTTCATTGAGTGCCCACAAGTTCTTGCATTAGCCACTTCACTGCTTACTCCCAACTCCAAATCAGTAAGAAACAAGTTAAAAAGCATCAGACCGAGTACTGATCCCTGCGGTACCCCACTGCTTACCACCCTCCACTGAGAAAATTGTCCATTTATACTCACTCTCCGTTTCCTTTTAATTAGCCAGTTTTTGATCCACAAAAGGACCTGTCCTTTTATCCCGTGACTATTGAGCTTACTTAGGAGCCTCTGATGAGGAACTTTATCAAAAGCTTTCTGGACCTGCAGCCCCAATGATGGATCACAGCCTAAGCTGGCCTCTGGTTTATTGCATCCAACTCAACTTCACCGGCTCTGCAGCTGCTGGCTTTGGTGGGTTTGGTGCACAGCTGCAGCCAGCTCTTCTGGCAAAGGCTGCAAGAGGGCCAGGAAGAAGGAGAAGAAGTAAAAAAGTGTCCCACTCACAAGCATCAAAGCCACTGCAAATTTAGCCACTTCACTAGAGGGATTAGGCAACTGGTGATAAAAATCTCCCAGGATCATTCCTTGCCATGACCTTCCCCCGGCACAATGCTGGCACCAGACACCCCTTCAAAACAGCCTGAGCCAGCACTCTCCATGGCCAGAGGTTCCTTAGATGGCTGCGGTGGCTCAAGGCTTTCCTCCTGATTCCTCAGAGTGCTTCCGCCTTCACCCCAGCCAGCTCCACGCTGGCTGCACTGATGAAGTACCAGGCAGCTGAAGGAGGAGGAGTTTCAGACACTTACCTGGGAGACTGGAGAAGCTGTTGTGACCTTCCCAGCTCTCGTACAGGAGCAGAGGAATGTACCAAAATGCATACTGGGGGGGTGAGAGACAAAGTTTTGAGCACCTTTAAGACCAACAAAGTTTTAGAGCTGATAGGAAAGATTTAAAATAGAAGAAAGGATTTAAAATAGCAGATTGTGCATCTTTCAAAGGGCAGCCGTGGTTGGTACTCTGAGCTCCCCCCCCCCTTTCTTAAAAATAGAATGTTCCAAAGGGCTTTCCCTTTGAGCAATACGATGACTTGCCTTGGCTACCAAGTGGCGGGACGGGGGGGGGGGTGTAGGAGGAGGAAGATCCCCGGTGCTCTCTTGCACAGGTGCCCGGCTAGCCGGGGCCTCCAGTTTGGCTGCTGCCTGCTGGCTTTGATGCTAGTCATCACCTTCCCCCTCCCCATGGGGGCATGCCTGCTGTGCGTGGCTAGGATGGACCCCCACTTTACCCACATGGTTTGGAACCTTCTCTCTGGGGGAGGCGCTAGTGGCATGGCTGGAGAGTGAGATGCCACAGCAGGGCCATGAGGTGGGCCAGCTCCCAACCACAGCACCCGCCTTAGCTGGCTAACCGGCCGGCCCTGTGGAACCCGGGGGGGGTGAATGAGACGGAGTCCCGCTCTGCATGGGGAGGGCCCCGGGTACTTTGCCACATGCTCCGCTCAGAGGAAGCAGCTGCCGAAATGGTGCCCCCTCCTGCCCCTCCGGAGCTGCTCCCCTGCAGGAATAGCCCCACAGCCGCTGCCCACCTAAGAGATGCCTCCACGCAAAAGGGCAGGGGCCGCCACAGAGAGCCGAGCAATGAGCACAACTTGGGGCAGGCCAGGAGCCTGAGTGGCAGGGGATGGGGATAGGAGAATGGCTGAGGCTGCCTCTTTATTGGGGACAGAGTCAGGGGGCATTTGAAGGGGCCTTTGAGGTAAGTGGGGGGGGGGGCAAAATGCCCCGCTATAGTCACAGGCCTGGCCACAGCTTTTCTCTGGGTACCATTCTGGCTTTGTTAATCTGTTTCTTGACTTCATCAGGTGGATACTTTAGTTCCAAAAAGGTTTGTTGTAGATCCCTCAGGTGAGATTCTCTGTCTTTAGGAATGGAAGAGATGTGGCTGTAGCATTGAGCCTGGCTGTATACAATTGATTATTTGGCATGGTTAGTGTCCAGAAAATGTATTTCTTGCATAGATTGCTTCATTGTCAGGTTGATGGTGGGATGAAAGCTGTTGAATGCCTGGTGGAATATGTCCAGGGCTTCTTTACCATGTGTCCAGACAATAAAAATGCCACCAATGTAATACAGGTATAAGAGAGCTGTGAGTGGGTGGGCATTTAGGAAGCATTGCTCCAAGTCAGCCATAAAGGTGTTAGCGTGCTGTGGGGCCATGCAGGTGCCCATGGCTGTACCATTGATCTGAAGGAACAAGTTGTCACCAGATCTGAAGTGGTTATGGGTAAGAACAAAATGGCACAGTTTGGTGGCAAAGTCAGCTGTGAAGATGTCAGAAATCATATTCCTTATGGCTTGTTGTAATCCATCTTTGTGTGGGATTTTGGTATACAGATTCCACATTCATGGTGGCTAAAATAATATTCTCTGGAAGATTGTTCAAAGATTGAATTTTCCTCAGAAAGTCTGTGGTATTATGAATATAACTAGGACAGTGGTTCTTAACCTTGTTGGAGGTACCGAACCCCACCAGTTTCATATGTGCATTCACCGAACCCTTCTTTAGTGAAAAATAAAATGATTTTTTTCAAATTCAAGACACAGGTATATTTTTTTTACTGGTGCACAAAATCAGCGAGTGAGGGAGGAAGGGAGGGAGGGGTGGGCGGGGCACCCTCGCGGGGCACCCTCATTGTACGGCACAGCGTGGAGTCCAGCAGCTTTGGGCAGCAGAATAATCATCACGAATTGACACGATGAGTCGGGTGTGTCTTGCCCTCCACGGCGGAGGCCCCACCGAACCCCTGAGACTGACTCACCGAACCCCTAGAGTTCGATCGAACCCAGGTTAAGAACCACTGAACTAGGAGCACTGATGGCATAGGGTCCTAGAACAGAGTCTATTTATCCAGATGCTAATAGTGCCTATGCCTGAGACAATGGGGCATCTTGAGTTGTCGGGTTTGTGTATTTTGGGTAGAAGATAAAATGTACCTGGTTGAGGTTCCTGTGGTGTGTCTGAAAGGATTTGTCCCTGAATGTGCAGGGATAATTTTTTTTTACAATCTTGTTTAGTTATTTTTGTACTCATGTGTGTGGTCTGATTCCAGTTATTTGTAATAATCAGTATTTGAGAGTTGTCTTTGAGCCTCCGGGAGGGAGTCTGATCTATTCATGATGACAATGGCTCCACCTTAGTCTGTCTCTTTAATAATAATATCTGGATTTTCCCCAAGACTGTCTGTGGCCTTCCTTTCAGCATGGCTGAGATTCTGCTGTACACAATGTTGTTTGTCGATCGCATTGTTTTGGACCCTATGGTGAAAGCACTCTATATAGAGATCCAGTGAGGCATTGCAACCATCAAGAGGGTTACATGTGGAGTAGCATTGTTTTGATAGTATGTGGTGATAAGTATCTTGTTCATTGGTGGGTTTTAAGGATTATAAAGGAATTCCTCCTACACATTCAGATTTTAGGGAAGTTAGCTGAGTTTGTCTACTAAATATGATAAACAGTGCAATTTTTTGAGCTATAGCAAATTTGAAAACGGATATACAATTTCTCATATTTATATATGTTTTTCATATTTATGTATTCATGAGAAAGAGTTAAGGTTTTCTGCAAGGATGTTTTAGAGTGTATATAATGTGCATACAGAATAATACATCATTTGGTGGAGACAGAGTTCAAGCCTATGCGGAGTTACACCTTCAGCTCATGCCCATTGATCCAGTTCATTCAGAGGAAGTAACTCTGTTTAGGATTGCACTGCAATCGTGCAACAAGTTTGTCACATAACATTTTGCAGTTAGGTTAAAAATTATTCACACATATCAACAAATTACAGTGCTTGCTGATAAGCTGCATACCACTGCAATTCCTTTTCTGTCTGTAGAACGGAATGAATCTCATCAAGAAATGCAGAAATAAAATGTACGACTTTCAAGATATGGCACATGTCCTGAACATTAATAAATATTCATGAACAGATTCAAAACAGTGAAAAGACAGATTTACAGCTCAGCTTTTGAGAAATAGTAGTTAGTGAGTTAGGGACTCTGTGTGTGTCTGTGTATGTTTAGATGCATATACACACACATTAACTTCTTGGATGCTTTTGCCATTTGTTCTTCTTCATCTTATGGCTTTGTTGCTATGTTAGTTGGCATTATTGTTGATTGCTGTTTGCTTTTTTGAGTGTGTTCTTTTAGTTTTAATTGCTTGCTTTATAGCGCTGTTAGGATATGAAGATTTTAAATAAAGAAAGGGAAGAAGTTGTCTAGTAATTTTTGGTAATATTCACGCACTAGTTTTCAGCCAAAAAACCTTTCAAGGCAGCTTCCAGAAATTTACAGATTAAAAAAAAGTAACATGATAGCCAACAGCAATAAAACAGCCACAACTCGCAAGATCACAAAACATTAAGCTGGAAGTATCATCTAAAATAGCATATAGCAATAAGACCAGTGTGATGATAAAATACTCAGAGCCAGTACAATCAAGAAAAATAGTCAGAGGAGCAATGATAAAAGAAGTGAAGAAAACTGTTCCTTATCCGGCTCCTTACTTCTTCCAAATATTTATGTTGAATACCTGCATTCTCTCACTTGACCCTGGTGAAAGAGTTGGGTATCTTCAGCATAGTGATGACTAGGGATGTGAATTCAGATGTTTCCAGTCCTGACAATGCACAATGGCAGTCACTCTGGGAGCCAGGCTGGTGCCACCATTCGACCCAGCCCATCCACGACAATGGTCCACATGGCTAACTGGCTTAAAGTCAATCCTGACCTTCTACCAGGTCACCAAGGAAGACAGGAAAAAGGGCCTCCTCCTTGGCTTGTGTGGCTCCACAGTCATGGATCTTGCGCGGAACCTACTCTTGCCCACCAAGCTGGAAGAGGCCACGTTCGAGGAGATCGAACAAGCACTGCAGGCCCACTTCATCCCCCGGCCCTCTGAGATGTCGCACCATGGAGTGTTCCACGGCCAGTCACAACAACAAAGGCCATGGATTACTTGGCAGAACTGTACCAGCTCACATCCGATTGTGAGTTTGGGGTGCACCTCGAGAAGGCTTTACAAGACCAGTTTGTCTGCGGTCTTTGCGAGGAGAAGCTCAAGAGGAAGCTCATGGAAGCCGAAAAATGCATCCTCGCTTTCACCCTATCTGCCGCCACCGCGTAAGAAAGGTTCCACCCCACCCCACCCCCCGTCGGAGGCCCTGCATAAACACACTAGTGTGAGAGCCCACAGAGTCAGTCAACAACAAGAGTCCTTAACCAGGAATGCTTTGTTGAGAAAGGTCTGCAATGGTCATCTGCACTTCTTGTGTTTGTAATGGCAGGCACCTCTGGGGTCAGGATAGTTATACAGAAATTAAGAGGCCCGGTGGTCTGCCCACCCCATCAGAATAAACGAACAAAGGCGCTCAGTTCCCAGATTATAGGCGGGAAGGTAGAGAGCCAGACAGTAAAAGGTACAATAGAAGGTACCAAGATACCTCAAGGTCGAAACAGTAAGCAAAGCAATAAGCTCACCATGAGAACAGAGAACAAGACATTCCACAGTGATGATGTATAGGGAGAGGAGATCCCATCTCCTGGGTGGGGAAATGGCAGCAATAACTGACAACTAGGTGATCACCAATGACCATGACTCTACCAACAAGGCGATTCACCAGATGCAGTGGCCTACGAGACACCAGAACCCAGGCCAGAGACTTCCTAAGACCCAAGGGTCCCCGAAACAGGAGTGCGCCAATTGTGGGGACCAGCATGACCGAAATATGTGTCAGTTCTGGGATGCTACTTGCCGGAGCTGCGGTTTTACAGGGCACATCGCATACACCTGCCATTTCCAGGGGGCCCAGGGTTCGACACTGCACCAGCCACAATGCCGCCAAGCCTCCGCACACTATGAGATGGATGCGACCCCCAATGAGCTGCATCTCCTCACCAGCTGTCCACGGCACAACAGGTACTATGCCTACCCTGCCACTCCCCTGCCCCTAAAATCCATGTCCGGGTCACCATTGAGGGGTCCCCCTGCTCTAAGGAGCTAGACTCTGGGTTAGCAGCCTCCATCATCTCAGTGGAGACCTTGTGGAGACTGTGTCCACAGGGGGGGCTGCCCGTGTCCTTCACCCGTGACCCTGGTGGACTTCCAACAGAACCCAGTTCTGATTTGGAGTGTGGGGCATTTCCGCGTCCAGTACTGGGACTTTGAGGGCTACCTGGACCTCCTGGTCATGGAAAGGAACCTTGTTAGCCTCTTGGGGCAGGCATGGTTCGAGCCCTTGGGCATCCATATTGAAGGGATCAACCAATTTGCCCAGCAGGACTTCGATTGAGTTTGTGGGGAGTTTCTGGCTGTATTTGACAGACCCCTGGGCCACTACACGGGCCCTCTGGTGTCCCTACAATTAGACCCCATGGTGGTACCCATCCGCATGCGATCCCAAACCATCCCATTTGCCCTGTGGCCCAAAATTGATGCAGAGTTGGACTGCCTCGTAGCACAAGGGGTCCTGGAACCGGTCTCACACACACCCTGGGAGACCCTGATTGTCACTCCCGTGAAACCAAATGGGGAGTCCACATCTGTGCTGACTATAAGTGCACCCTTAACAAAGTGCTACAGGACCATTCCTTTTTTTTTTTGGAAGAAAGTTTTTATTTTTCAAAACATTAAAATTAATACATTTGTTTTATACAAATCCTTTGTTCCATATTATATAACATTTTGTTCTATTTGTATAGTCTTGCTTTTATCTTGTATTGGTGGTTTCCCACCACATCTGAAGCATAACACATTTTCCACTTTATCCAAAATAGTAATATTTATCTCTATGTTTACATTTCTGGTAACGGTTATATATCTTTAAAATACTTATATACCAATTCTTATTTTCTATATTCTTATATAATTCTAAAAAACAAGTTCATTATCTAATTATCCTTAGTACATTCATATACTCAATTTCTATTCCTTTATGCTATTATAACCATGTATAAATGTAGTTTTTCATGTCCCAATATTTTTCAACATATTCTTTCAAATCCTTCCAATCTTCTAAAAAAGTCTCTGAGTACAGATTATTCAACTTTCTAGTCCATTTATCCATTTCAGCCATATATAACAATTTTTTCAACCATTCCCACACTTCTGGTATTTTTTCATTTTTCCAATTTTGTGCATACACCATTCTTGCTGTTGTAATCATATACCATATTATTGTCCTTTTCTTTACATTTATCTCTTCTAGTTTAAGTCCAAGCAGTAACATTTCAGGCAACTTCTTAAATGTACATTTCAAATTTTTTTCCATTTCTGCATGTATTATAGACCAATAAGTCTTCGCTTTATCACAAGTCCACCACATATGATAGAAAGAACCTTCTTTCTTTTTACATTTCCAACATTTGTTAGACATATTTTGATTAATATTTGCAAAAAATTTTTGGTGTCATATACCATCTGTACATCATTTTAAAACAGTTCTCTTTTAGATTATAACATGTAGAAATACTGCATTTTTCCATAAAAATTCCCAAGATTCCATTTCAATGTCTTTGTTTAGGTTTATCGCCCATTTTATCATTTGTTCCTTTACCATTTCATCAGCATTAAACCATTTTAACAATACTTTATACATTTTAGAAATCATTTTTTTCCCATCTTCCTCCCAAATTTGTTCTATTTCATTGCTTTTTTCTCTAAAACCAGATTTTTTATCACTTCTGTACATATCATATATTTGTCTGTACCTTAACCAGCCATAATCAAAGTCCATCTGCTGCTGCTCCTTCAATTTAAAGTCTTTACCATGTCTTGTTAACAGGTCTCTATATTTCAACCAGTCTTGTCCTTTGTAGTGAGATGATGGATTTAAAACTTCTGCAGGTACAATCCACATAGGTATTTCTTCTGGAAAAAAGTTTTTATATCTTGTCCACGTATCGATTAACATTCTTCTCAAATAATGATGCTTAAACATATTGTCCATTTTTGTTTTACCATAATACAGATATGTGTGCCACCCAAACCTACAGTCATGACCTTCCAGGGACAATAACTTTCTGTCTTGTAACATAGTCCATGTCCCTATCCAAGTCAAACATACTGCATCATGATATAGCCTTAAGTTTGGTAACTGAAACCCACCTCTCTCTTTAGCATCACACATTATTTTCATCTTAATTCTTGGTTTTTTCCCTCCCCACACAAACTTAGTCAATTCCTTCTGCCAGCATTTGAATGTTTTTACATCTTTCACAATTGGAATAGTTTGAAACAGAAACATTATTCTTGGTAACACATTCATTTTAACCACTGCAATTCTACCCAGCAATGACAAATTTAATACATTCCACCTTTTAATATCTTGCATAACTTGCTGCCATAATTTCTCATAATTATTCTTATACAAATCAATGTTTTTCATTGTTAGGTTTACACCTAGATATTTTGTCTTTTTCACCACTTCACATTCTATAAGATTTTGTAATTCAATTTGCTTATTATTTGGCATATTTTTACACATCACTTTCAATTTGTTCTTATTTACATAAAACCCAGCCAAATCACCAAACTCTCTTACTTTCTGCAACAAATATGGTAGTGTAGTCATAGGGTCTTCAGCTATAAACATCACGTCGTCTGCAAAGGCTCTATATTTAAAAGAGAAACCTTTTATTGTTAAATCTTTAATTTCTTTATCTTCTTTCAAATTTAGTAACAAGACTTCCAAAATCCAAATAAATAGCAACGGCGAGAGTGGGCATCCTTGTCGTGTTCCTTTTTCCACTTTAAAGTAATCCGTTTTTTCGGTATTAATTATTAAAGAGGATTTCTGTTCTCTATATATTGACTTAATAAGATTAAGCATATAGTCTCCAATTTCAAGATGTTCCAACACTTCAAACATAAAATCCCAATTTAAATTGTCAAACGCTTTTTCCGCATCTAAAAAAAGAAAGCCCACTTCCTTCTCCGGATGTTTATCATAGTACTCTATAGCATCCACTACTACTCTTATATTGTCTCTTATTTGGCGATTAGGTAAAAATCCTGCTTGTTCTGTCTGTATAGTCTCTTTAAGATGTTCCTTAAGCCTATCAGCTATAATCTTGGCAAAAATCTTATAGTCATTGTTTAACAAAGAAATTGGTCTATAATTTTTAACATTGGTTAAATCTTGACCTTCTTTCGGAATGAGTGAAATGGTTGCTTCTTTCCAAGTCTCCGGGACCTCACCTGTCACTCCTATGTCATTCATTAATAGCAATAACACTGGTGAGATCGAATCCTGTAGTGATTTATAAAACTTAGCTGTAAATCCATCTGATCCAGGTGCTTTCCCTAATTTTGAATCATTTATTGCATTTTTAATCTCTTGTAGTGACATTGGGCAGTTAAGTAGTTCTTTGATTTTCTCCGTTGGTTTTGGTAATTTTAATGACTGTAGGTATTCTTTAATCCTTCTTCTGTCTTTATTTTCCTTCTTAAAAAGCTTTGCATAATATTTAAAAAATTCTCTTTTTATTCCCTTATTGTCTATTATCTCAATATTGTCCCGTATCACTTTAGTAATAAATTTATTTTCACGTTTTTTCTTTAATTGCCATGCTAAGTACTTTCCAGGTTTATTTGCACCTTCAAATGCTTTTTGTTGCAATTTTTTCAGGTTCCAGTAAGTCTCTTGATTCAAAATAGCTTTTGCTTGGTCTTGTAACATCCAAATTTCCTTTTGCAGTTTCGTTTTTCCTGGTCTGTTCTTCAGTTCCTTTTCTTTTATTTTAATGGCTTGTACAATGTTTTCATATTGTTCTCTTTTCTTTTTATTGTCTTTAGCGTTCAATGATATCAATAATCCTCTCATAACTGCTTTGTACACATCCCACACAGTTTGAATTTTTACTTCTTTTTGTATGTTCGCTTGAAAATATAAATCTGTCTCTTCTTGGTTGTCTAATAAGTCCTCATTTATTCTCCATCTCCCTTGCCTTTTTATTTGCCCAGAAGTCCATAGACAAGGATTGTGGTCTGAGATTATTCTAGGTAGAATTTCAACTTTTTTGTCTTAAATGTTAGATTAATAGACATCCAGATCATATCAATTCTTGAATGTGAATCATGTCTGTTAGAGTAAAAAGTATAGTCTTTCCCTTGTGGGTTAACCTTCCTCCAAATATCCTCCAGCTTTTCCTGTTTTATCAGTTCAAAAAAATTTTTGGGAAGTTTCCCTAGTGTGTCGTCTTTTCTCTTTGAGCGCCTATCTATTTTATTATTCACAGTCCCATTAAAGTCTCCCAACATTATGATTTGTTCATAGTTTACACTGTCCAGTTCCATTTGTAGTTCTTTAAAAAAGATTTCTTTAGCTCCGTTGGGGGCGTAAATATTTACAATCAAAGTCTTCTGTCCGTGTAACAGAATTTCAATAGCTAAGTATCTTCCTTCTTTATCTTTAAATATTAGTTTAGGTTCCAAGTCTTTTTTGGCATATGTTACCACTCCATTCTTTTTATTACTTGCCAATGAAAAAAATTCTTCTCCCAACTTTTTCTTATTAAATATTTGTAGTCTTGTTTCTTAAGATGGGCCTCTTGTATACAAACTATACTACATTTTTGTTTCTCCAGCCAGTGTCCTACCATTCTACGTTTTTGGGGTGAATTAAGTCCATTTACATTCCATGAGAGTACTTTGTAATCCATCTTGTTGTAGTCTTAAATATCACCAAATTCTTCCTTGTTCTCACCAACAAAGGCATACATTTCTGCTGAATTTTTAATCACCATTCTGTTGTTACCATAATAAAAACTCAGTCCTTGTGGTATTTCCCAACGAAATCTTATTTTTTTCTCTTTCAGTTTGTCTGTCAGATGCTTGAATTTTTTCCTGTCTTGCAAAATTGCTCTGGGCAATTCTTTCATTACGATAACTTTTTTTCCACCTATTTCAAAAGAATCTGTAAAACATTTCTTGTAGATTTGTTCTTTTGTTCTCTTCATTGTAAATTGTAAATTTACATTGTAAATTGAACTACCACGTCCCTTGGTATATTTTTGTCTCTCGCGTATGTAGAATTGACTCTGTAAACAAGATCTATATGTTCTTTAACAACTTCCTCTTCCTCTTGTAAAAAATCTGCTAATGCTTCTTGCATTCTTGTAAAAATGTCTTCACCTAATTTTTCCTCTATATCTCTAAATCTCAGATGGTTTTGCATGTCTCTATAGTGCATCATCTTTTCCATTGTGTCATTTTCCTTCATTGTTTTTTGAGTATTTTCTTCCAGTTCTTTTACTTTAATTTCTATGTCTTGTGTTCTAGTGGTTAACTTTTGTAATTCAGCTTTTAAATCTATAAAATTTTTGTCTGCTTGTGCAGCTATACCATTCATTTTAACATTTACCTCTCCTATAGCGTCTAACATTTTTTTTCCCATTGCTTCCATAACAGCTAGTAATTCTTTTTCTTTTTTTGCTGCCATTGTAGGAGAGGACCATGTAGCTGCTCTCGATCTTAGCCCGCAATCCATCTTGTCTCTTTAAAAAAGATCGATTTTATTTTATTTTCCAAATCAAACAACGTTTAGTGTAATCACACAAGCTAGTCTTGCCAAGTCAAATTTCGTTGGTTTCAGCCTTCTAAGTTATATAGTTTATGAGATATTACTGTTTAAAAATTTTATAAATCCAAAATGGCAGGCACAACTTCTCTATGGTTTGTGTCAAAGGTTATAGTCTTTTTACCTTGCTTCTGGCTTGCCGTAGTTTCCTTTTGTCCCTTCCTCTTGCTTACTTGTCTGCTCTCCGCACGTCACTTCCTGTTGTAGTCCTTTTGGTCCGGCAGTTTTTACAGTCCCCTTTGCTCTCTTCCGGTTCTTCTCCGCTTCCCTTCTTGTCTGCTCCTCAAGCCGTCACTTCCTGTCTCAGTCCTCACAGCTTGGTCTCGCGATGCTTGGTTCCCTCCTCCCCTCTTTGTCTCGCAATGCTTGGCTCCCCCTCCCGACTCTTCTTAACCGCAGGAATGTTAAACAACTTGTTTTTTTGGCTTTTTAAGTTCAAATTCAGCTTTTTAACATTTCAAAACTGCACTCATCCAATCTGCAACAGTCTATTGCTTCACCAGATCTGCTTTTCGTCTTTCAAAACACGGTAATGGTAAGGCAAAAAGTTTTTTTCCGTTACTTTATGTTGTTACTTCTCTTCAGATGTGGTCCCAACGTTTAAACTTTGTCTTCTTTGTTAAGGAATCAGGGGAATTGGAGATTTTATGCTGATTAATCAGCCCAGCTTGGCTCCTTAGAGATACTTGCAAAAATCTTCTTCGGCTGCAGTGCTCAAGGTGTTGTAAAAGTCTCCTCCGAGGCTTTTCCTTCACCGAGCTTGCTCAAACCTGGATTATATTGCTTGCTGGTCCTCACACTACCTGTGTGAGGTTGCGTCAGGTGGATTTATCCACCCAAGCTGTCAAGAAGAGCCGCTGTCTGCCCTGCGCATTTGCAAAGCGTGTCAGACCTCCATTCCTCCAACCGGAAACCCCTACAGGACCATTCCTATCCCATTCCAGTCATGAGCCACATGTTGGCAATCCTAGCGGGGCCAAAGATCTTTGGCATGCTCGATCTCGCCCAGGTGTACCAACAACTTCCTGTGGACAAGACCACAGTGGCTGCTCAAATGATTGTCACACACCAAGGTGCTTTTAAGGTCGAGTGGTTGCATTTTGGGGTGAGTGTCGCCCCCTGCCTGTTCCAAAGTTTGGTGGACTCTCTTCTGATGGGGATCCCTGGAGTAATGTCATTTTTCAATGACATGTTGATCACTGTGGCCACGCCAGATGACTTCGTGTCTTGCCTGAGCACCGTCCTACTCCGTTTCCAGGAGGCGGGCCTGAAGGTCAAGCGGGAGAAGTGCATCCTCGGTGTTCCCTTGGTTGACTTCCTAGGCTTTACAGTCAATGCTGATGGCCTCCATCCTGCCCGGGACAAAGTCAAGGCCATAATTGAAGCTCCACCACCTACGTCCAAGTCTGAGCTCCAGGTGTTCCCGGCCTCCTGTACTTTTACCACACCTTCTTGCCTCATAAGGCAGTGGTGGCCAAATCCCTGCATTGCTTGCTGGACAAACAGGCTCCCTGGACAGGGGGCCCCCACCAGGCCAGTGTTTAAGGGGGTCAAAGCCTTTTTAATCTCGAATGGGGTGCTGGCCCACTTTGACGACTCCTTGCCGATTGTCCTGACCTGTGATGCATCCCCCTATGGTGTGGGTACAGTACTGGCTCACAGGCTTCCAGACAAGTGTGAGGTCGCATATTACTCTCGCACACTGTCGGCCACAGAGCCTAATTATGCCCAGATCGATCATGAGGGCCTGGCAATCATGGCCAGCATGAAAAAATTTCACAGCTTCCTATATGGCTGGCCATTCATTATTGTGACGGACCATTGGCCTCTGCTCAGCATCTTCACTCCCGACAAGCGCACCCCTCAGGTGCTGTCCCCGTGGGTCCTATGCTGTTCCATTTTCTTGGTTGGCTATTCCTACATCCTGCAACACAGGCCAGGCAAGGTGATGGGGCATGTTGATGCCCTCAGCCACCTGCCCCTACCATCAGTCAGGGAGGACCCGGACCTGACACACTGCGTGTCAGAGGTGGAAGAGCTTCCTGATTCCCCTCTGATGGTGGCCAACATCGCCCACCGCTTGGCACAGGACCCTGTCCTCTCCCAGGTTCTGGGCTGGGTGGTGAGGGGGTGGCCTGCAGCTGCAGTGGACCAGGAATTTACAGCCTTCACGACTCACCAGAATGAGTTGTCCACCCAAAAGGACTGCCTACTATGGGGGGACAGAGTGGTATTCCCCAGTACCCTGCAACACTGTGTCCTCGAGGCCCTACACGAGGCACACCCCGGGATCGTCCACATGAAGGCGCTGGCACAGAGCTATGTTTGGTGGCCAGGTATCAACACAGAGATCGAGGCTTCTGTGAAGCGATGCCAAGCGTGCCAAGCAGTCCAGCCGAATCTACCAAGCGCGCCCACCCAAACCTGGGAATCCACCCACATGCCATGGTCAAGACTACACATAGATTTTGCTGGCCCGTTCCATGGGCTGTTATTCCTGGTTATCGTGGGTTCCTCCTCCAAGTGGCTGGAGATCAGTTCCATCTCTGCCATGTCATCCAAGGCTACCATCAGGGCGCTATGCAAGATCTTTGCAACCCACTGGTTGCCTGACCCCATTGTCTCGGACTACGGGGTGGCATTCACCTTGAAGAAATTCCAGGAGTTCCTTCATTGTAACCTGATCCGACACGTGCAGTCCGCCCTGTTTCACCTGGCGACTAATGGCCAAGCAGAGAGGATGGTGCGAACCGCCAAAGAAGCTCTCAGCCGCCTGATGGAGGGTGACTGGGAATTCTGGCTGGCCCACTTCCTCTTAATGAACTGGACTATGCCCAACCCAGTCACCGGCCACTGCCTGGTGGAACTCCTGATGGGCCAGAGACCCACAATCCTGTTGGACAAACTGCACCCAGACAGAGCTTCAGAACTGCACCGTCTGTCCGAGCAGATAGAGGCACCCCGGGATTTCTTCCCAGAGGACTCTGTGTGCATCTGAAACTTTGGCAAGGGTCCCCCATGGATGGCAGGCCGAGTCATCCGCACCAGCAGGCCCATATCCTACGAGGTCTCCATTGAAGACGGCCAGCTCCTACGGAAGCATGTTGATCAACTACAGCAGCATCTGCTTCCAGCGTCAGCGGACCCCCCGATACCAGGAGACATCGAAGAGGGACTGCCAGACAACCTCGAACATATCAATCCCACCGTTGGTGTTCCAGAACAGGCTCTGGGTCCCTCTGCTGATCCAGACAGCCAAACACCTACCTCTGCCTCCATGCCAGAAGAGCCCTCACAACCTCTGCTGCTGAGTACACCAGCCAGCCAGCTGAACAGGGCTCCAGAAGCCCCAGTCCTTACTTCAAGGCGTTCCACGCAAGAGCGCCAGGCCCCAATCTACCTAAAAGTCTATGTCACCTAGGGGGGAGCTTAAACTATGGGGGGAAGGGTGTTATGTCCACAGGCCGCCACCTGGCACCAGCGTCCTTAGCCTAAGCTTGGCCCCAGAGAACCATAGGGACCAAGGATCCTGAGCAACCCGCAGTCAGCCAATAAGACCTATGGTGGGAAATTCAAACCTGTCAATGGGACTGAGGGTGTGTGAGACTTCTGAATCGAATCAATAAGCCAGACCTTTGATGAAGCAAAAAGTTCTTTTATTCTTAATGATGGTTCAGGTACTTCATGTTTGTTAGAGATACTTGGTTACAGGCAGCAGGGATTAATATACCCAACACAGTCAGGTAAGAACAGGCAAAGGGCCAATCAGAATAAATATAAAAAAGCGCAAAACCCCCAACCATTGGTTCTCACAGAAAAGGCGCAAAAGCACTAAAAATCCCCCCCATGCCCCTTAGTGAACCCTATTTGCGATTCACAGGCCAGGCATCTGGCTAGAAACAGGTCAACAGTTCTCCAAGGTTATAAAAGCAAGATAAAACACTCTAGGCTCCAGAGAGAAAAAGGGAGGTGACGAGCAGAGATAGCAGGACTGTTTATGTGATGCGATGGAATGCGGCAAGCCACCCTCCCGGGAAGGAAAAAGACACATTAAGCAGAGCATGCAATAAACCCCAAGGCCAGTCGTAAATTACAGATAGAGACCCCAGGCCTGAACAATTAATGGCAGAGATCCTGACAGGGTGTGTCCAGAGAGGGTGTATATAGTTGGCCTTCAGCCGGTTATTTTCTGTCTTTGTTGTGTACTCAATAAACCAGTGCTGAAAGACTTCAGTCAAGCAATTTTATTGCAATAGCCAGCGACCAGCAGTACAATATGATTAAAATTTTCAAAGGTGATAAAAAGAGATAAAATTAAATCTTAGCTACATAAAAAATACCAAGTAACTATAAAATCATGCTGCCATATGGGATTTCTGATGCTTTTAACTCTGAGCACAGAATTTAGTCGCTTGACGGGTAGTTTGGTGATTTCTATCCAACAAAAGATCATCAAGCTTGGTTTTATTTGATCTTCCAGGGAAGCTTTCTAACAGAGGACTAATTCTTTCTGATCGAACCTTTGTATAACTAGGACAGTTTAAAAAAAAATGTTCTAAAGAGTCAATTTCACCTGTGGAGCAGGAGCAGAGCCTTAAGGAGTAAAGGATTGCTTTAAACCTCCCTTCCAGCACTGCCAAAGGCAGAGTCGAACTTCTGGCCAATGTGAATGCCCTTCTGGTGTTGTTAGACTCCAGAAAGTATAGATAAACAGCTGGGTAAAAAGACTTAATTTTGCAACAGCACTAGGGACAAGAATAATCTAGAATACCCTTCCCAAAATTCAGATCCAAAAAAATCCTTCCCCCCGCTGATGACACCATACTCCATATCTCCAGATGACTTATCCCCGTGGTTTCTTGAAGGCAGGAAGCATCACACAGGGCAAGATGGAGCCTTATGGGGGCTATAGCACACACGTGTGCACCAGTTCAGCCATTTAGTTGGTACCAAACTGCCAGAAAGGACAGGAATCACTGCAGATGTTACTACTGATACCCATCTCAACCATTTGAACTGCTCTGGCCAGCTGGGCTAGAATAACACGATGGTTGATAATGATTGGCCTACAATTGCCCGTGATTTCTCTTCTCAGGGGATGGTATTTTTAAAATGAGAGAGAGAGTGAGAGAGAGAATAATAGCCTCTTTCAGAGCCTTTGGGAAATCACTCTTTTAAAGGAAAGAGTTGAGAATATTAGCCAAATGAAACCTTATCATCACCACAAGATTTAGCTTTCTCTTCTTCTTCTTCTTCTCTAGTTTACCAGTGGGCCAGTAATCCACTCTACAAGTGGTTCGATTCACAGTCCCTAGGATCCTGCCAAAATCAGTCAAGGAGACAGGACATAAAATAAGGGACCTGATCCAACACTTCTACTTCTAGATGAATATACACAATTAGATCAGATGTAATCAGCAAACAGACATGATGATAGATCATTTTGGGATTCAGCTTTGGGAGTCAACAAATTCTAGCCTTGGGTATCTGATAAAAGGAGCTTTGACTTTTGAAAGCTCATACACGGAAAGCCTTGTTGCTCTAAGGTGGTACTGGACTCAAATCGAGTTCTTTTACTGCAAACCAACTGAAACAAATTGCAAATATTCCAACTGAATAAGATTCCTCTGGTAGCAGACTAGACTATACTGCTATAACCAGCTTCGTGGAACTTCAGATACACTCTGTGGTTAGTGCTCTCAGATTCTGCATGAGTCTTCTGTCACCTCTTCATATCCAACAGTTTCCTCAGTACCTCAGGGAGTTTTTTCACCTGCCCAACTTTTTGATCCTTCTGTGCATGGATTGCAGGTACACCTGGGGCTTTGGAGACTGATTGTCATCTAAGAGATTCTAGATATATTGTATTTTAAATTGGACCTCTGTATTGTATTTTAACTGTTTTAATGGGTTATAATCTGCCCTGAGCCCACTTGCAGAGGAGGGTGGGATAAAAATGTGATTAAATAAATAACTGAACAAATTCAGGGTGTGACTTCTTTCATGTTTAGGGCCCAAACCTACCTGGGACAGATTCATGGTTGCAATGATAGCCATACAATCCTGAGCCTGACCCAGCCAGGCATCCATGGCACAGATGTCGGAAGTGATGGAGACAGTATACTTACAGGAGCCTCAAACCATGTCTAGCACCCAAGGCAAGATACACACAGTCCAAATCAGCAACTTTTGCACAGGGGAGCTGCCAAATGAGCAAGATTCCCAGAGAATCATAGCAACTCTTACTCTTCCATCCCACAGTTCTAGGTTGGTGAAGCACTGCATAACCAGCTGTAGTAATTTGCAACATAGATTTTCCTTCTGATTCCACTTGGAGAAAGCAGAAGTCTTTGCAAAACAGGAGGAAGGGGAACATAGTTGTGTATTCGTCTTCATGCAGACAGTCATGAAAGCCAGACCCACCTTATTCTCTAACACTTGATCATAGATAAGAGAGATTTGACTTGGCAGTGCATAACACATAGCTCAAAGTGGGAGTTAAAACAACCTCTTCATCCACATCCCTTCAGCTGGACAGAGATTTGACAGCTAGTGAGCCCCAACATGTCTCCACAACTGTCTCCTGATATGTGTCCTTTTCCTATCATCAGAAGAAGAAGAAGAAGAAGAAGAGATTGGATTTATACCCTGCCTTTCACTACCCAAGGGAGCCTCAGAGCGGCTTACAAACTCCTTTCCCTTCCCCTCCCCACAACAGACACCCTGTGAGGTAGGTGGGGCTGAGAGAGCTCTGACAGAAACTGCTCACTTTCAAGAACAGCTGTGCCAGAACTACGGCTTGCCCAAGCTCATCCAGCAGGTGCAAGTGGAGGAGTGGGGAATCAAACCCAGTTCTCCCAGATGGGAGTCCACGCACTTAACCACCACACCAAACTGGCTCTCATAACTGGTTTCATGAACCACTTTGCTTGTATTAATGTAATTCTAGAGTCCAACTTAATTGTCCCATAAGAACAGATAGCAAGGAGGCCCTGACACCTCTAAAAAAAAAAACCCCACCCCTTATGACCTCCCCCATTAATCCAAAAATATCCTCAGGAGGACAGACCAAATCACACAAAACTACATAAAAATGACTCCGCACAAAGGCCCTGCAGTAGTGCAACTGATAGAGGCCATACTGAAAGAGTGCTGGGCGGCTCAGTAAAGAGGGTTGAAGAGCCAGGCAGACAGCGCTGTTGCTCAATGGTGGGCACAGGTGGAGCCAGATCAACTGCAAGTGAGTAACCCAAGCACCCTCTCAGCAAGTGATCTTGTTTCTGCCAGGGCTTGGGAGGCGATGAAGAACAGTTGTCTTGAGGGGAGGCACATTTTATTGGTTTCCAAACGGCAAACATCATAAAGTGATTTGTTTCCCTTGGGTTCTTTTGGCCCCTGGTCAGTTCATACATGGGATGCTTTACTTTACTAAAGGGTGTGTAATCGCTGCAGGAAGTGTGATGCTGGTTTGTGCTACGCACATGTGTCTATGTTTATCTACACGGTTTCCCACAAAGGTCTCCCTTTGACGCCAGGTAGCCTTTTCAACATCCATTTTCCTTCTATCTGCCATGGAAGGCGTGGGTGGCCCATGCACAGTGTTCAGAATCTGATATTCAGCGCGTGTTTATCTTTCAAAGTGTTTTTCTAGACCTGCTAGTTGTAGAGGTATATTCTTTCAAGGGATCTAAACATCCTTCCATAAAGGTGTGATTCTGTTGCTAAGCTATCCCATTTTCCCAATAATCAGATAACAAAATGTTGTCATTCCTGGGTGGATTCTTTTCAACTTATGTTGAATATGGTTGTGCAAGGTTGTACGCATCACTGGTGTCAAATTGTTCATTTCTTTTCACTCATGGCCATGCCATTTTGTAAGCTTTTTTTTTTTTTAATTTTTGAGGCGAGGGACTATTTACTCCATACTACATGAATACTTGTTCTTAGTTTTTAAAGTGTAGCATTGCCAACACTATGTGGGGAAATTCCTGGAGAGTTGGGGGGGGCGGGGTAGAGCCTCAAGAGGTTGAGATTTGGGGAGGGGGGAGCCTCAGCAGGCTATAATGCCATAGAGTCCACACTCCAAATCAACCTTCTTCTTTTGGTATTTTTGCATTTGTGTGTGCCCACCCGTGCCTGGAAGACATGGTGACCTCTGGCCTGCCTCTCACCACCCAGCCCAGAACCTGGGAGAGGACAGAGAGGATAGCCTGCCTCTGTCTCCTGGCCCTGGTGTTCTTTGGAGGTCTCCCATCCAAATACTTGCCAGGGTTGGCCCTGCTTAGCTTCCGAGATCTGATGAGATTGGGCTTGCCTGGACTATCCAAGTCAGGGCCAAAGTAGCCTTTTTCTCCAGGGGAACAGGTATCTGTCATCTGGAAGTCAGCTGTAATTCTGGGAGCTCTCCAAGTACCACCCTAGGGTTGCCCACTCCAAGTTGGGAAATTCCTGGAGATATGGGGATGGAGGGTTTTGGTAGGGGAGAGACCAGGGTATATTGTCATAGAGTTCACCCTCCAAAGCAGCCATTTTCTCCAGGGAAATTGATCTCTGTAGTCTGGGGATTAGCTGTCATTCCAGGAGACACCCCCCCCCCCCGAAGGTTGGTAGCCCTAAGGTGCCACTGGACTTTTCTTTTGCATAACTTCCATGAAATAGGACAAAGAAATCAGCGAACACCAGCAACCTGTGTTCTGTGAGCTACAACAGTGTTTCAGGATTTTGTTTATCTTTTTTTTTAAAAAAAAATGTTCTAGGCTAAGTTTTACTGAATAGCCGCACTGCGCAAACCTAAACAAAAATATTCTAAGCAACAGAAGAAGAAAATTGGTCAGGTTACTCTTCCCGTCCATCAGAAAATTAGGCTAAGAACACTAGATCTGGGTCAGCATTGGGGGCAGGGAATCCACTGGACACACACACCCATCTCTTAACCCCCTGGTTTGTTAAGCTCACTGAACTCCAACATATGTGTTTGTGAAGTGCCTGGTTTCCCTTTGAAGCGAATCAAACTGGTTTGTGTGACACAGCAAAACTTCCCGGCTTTTCTTTGTTAGCAATGAATTAATAGACTGGCATAATATGACAAACATGCATTCAGTTTTGAACAGCAGGCTGTTCAATATTTGCAGGCACGTTATTCCTCCTTGTAGTGCTTGTCCTATTAATTGCGAGCGACTGCCAGAGTAGCCTGCTGAGTAGAGCAGCCGCCAGAGCCATTCCTCCAGGCCAGGCAATCTTCAGCCTACTGTGTGTTTGTTAGGAATCTTCTCCCCAGCCTTCTTCCTTTTTTGGCATCTGTTTGTGATTATTTCCCCAACTGATACCGAAGCCAGCAGTTGTTCCACAGCTGTGTGAGCTGTTATTTTCCACCATTGGTGCAGGCTTGGCGTGTAGTTGTTGTTCATCATTGGGAAAGAACACCTTAACTTTTTAGCCAATTAGAACACAAATACAAATAGGGAGTTGCTCAGTGGGGAATCTTCATAAAAGAATTCAGGTTTTTTTTTCTTGGAGGTTTATGTGGGGAGGATAAAGCATGAATTAGAACCCTAGAGGTGCCACATGATGGTCCCTATGGACATTAGTGCCTTTTTGCTTATCAGTTTAATAGCATAGAGTGGAGACACACAGCAGCTTAGTACATGCGAACCCTCATTATCCAAAGTTTGATTATCTCAGGCAGCGTCTGGGCAATGATTTCTGTGGAGCAACGGGAGGTAATTTCCCTTTGCAAATGGCTACTTCACTATCTTGGTTACTGTAAAAATGTAATGAAGGAGAGAGGCAGTCTTGCTGCGAAGAAAAAGCTCACCTGAGAAACAAGATATGTGTAAAAAAAAAAGAAGGCAATGCTTTTGAAGTGGCATGGCACCGTTGTGAGGAAGCAAATGCCCTTGTGCTATAGACTTCATTTTCAAGTACTTCACAACCAGCCATGTGAATCAGTAGATAAACTACCCCTTCTTTCATCTCCTTAAATACAGTTTTTAAGCACTCTTTTTAAAAAATCCAAGACTTCTTCAGGCAGGAGTGTGGGGAACTGTTACTTCCAAAAGGGGTCAGCCATGGTCACACCAAAATGTAGATTACTGCATTGGCACTGGCAATTCTTTGGTTGGGAGTTGAGTAGCAAATTAGTATTGCAGCTGAGGGCTGGGAATCCCCCAGAGCTTTTGGAGCTGGAGCCAGAGGTCACGAGGCATCACTGTGAGACTTCCTGGATGAACTCACCCCACGCAAAGGATCTTAAAACTTTCTTTACTGGGGGAACTTCTTCAGGGTACACTTGTTGAGTTAGTAATGGATTGGAACAATAGTGTTAGGATAGATATAGTGATTTCAAACGTGTATTGTCACACAGATTCCCCAGTCCCCGCCCCGGGATGAATCCCACCTAAAAGCTTTCCCAGGCTAAAGAGTGGGAAAGCATTAATAGATGACACCTGCAAAAGAAGCTAAAAACACTAAGCATGTCTGTGAGAAGTTACCAGTAACCTTGAATAGAGATAACAACCCTGTGAAGCCAGCAAGCGGAGGAGGGAAAAGAGTACATTCCAGCGGGAGGAGGGGGTGGGAGTGGAGTTTTCTCGCCCAGCCCAGTAAATCCCATCTCCCGCCCTGGAGAGTGGCAGGATTACCTGACACACCGCCCCCATGAAAACCCCTTTAACCCCCAGGTTTTAGTGGGTATAGTTTATGGAAGGCACAGAGTTTTGCAGGAGCGTTAACATGCTCAGAAGCGACCCATTCATTATGTTCAGGGCCAAAGTCTTTACAACTAATAAGATAGTATAGGTGGCCCTGTTTAAGTTTGGAGTCAAGGATTTGATCTATCTCATAGTGAGGTCCCCCCCCCCCCATCAGAGAAGGGGGAGCTGGATGATGAGGTCTCCACGAATTCGATCCAGGGTCCTTCTTCAGCAAGCTGAAATGGAAAACAGGGTGACCATTTTTGAGAGACAAAGAAAGTTCGAGTTCAAATGTGACAGCATTAATCTTTAAAAGGTCCTATATATTTCCAACCCAATTTACGGCTGGGTTGCAATCCTTTGATGTTTTTGGTGGATAAGTAAACAGACTCCCCTTCTTCCAGAGTCCAACCCGGGTCCCTGCATTTGTCTGCCTATTTTTTATAGTCAGTTTTGGCTGCTTCTAAAGTTTTGGCAATAAGCGGCCAGGAGTCACGCAGGGAGTTCCACCAGCCACTGAGGCAGCTGGGGCTTGGTGAGGTGGCATCTAGGCTTGGTAACAGGACACCGTCATACCCGGCAGTAGCCATGAAGGGGGACACCCCCCTCGAGGAATGTATAGCGTTGTTATAACTATACTCAGCAAAAGGCAACAATTCTACCCAATTGTCCTGCTGGTAATTGGTATAGCAGCGGAGGAATTGTTCTAAGATTTGATTAACTCTTTCGGTTTGGCCATCAGTTTCGGGATGGTAAGTGCTGCTCAGAGCTAATTTGACTCCCAGGATGATTAGGAGCTCCTGCCAGAAGTTGGCAATGGACTGAGTCCCCCTATTGGAGATCATTTTCTTTGGAATTCCATGTAAACGGATAATATTGCTCATGAAACTTTTGGCCATAGCTTTAGCTGTGGGAAGTTGTTTGAAGGGGACGAAATGGGCTTGCTTAGAGAACAGGTCTATAACCACCCAGATGACTGTTTTGCCTTTACTCAGGGGGAGATCGGTGATAAAATCCATGGAAATGGTTTCCCAGGGCCGTGAGGGGGTCTCGAGTGGTTGTAATAGTCCCAGGGTTCCCTCCCCCACCTTTTGCACATTAGACAGGTTTGGCAAGTGGAAACATAGTCAGAAACGTCTTGTCGCATGTGGGGCCACCAGAATTGTCTTTGTAGAAGGTTTAAAGTTTTTAAGTAGCTAAAATGCCCTGCTAGCTTGGACTTGTGTGCTGAGTGCATGATTTCTCCCCTTAGGGTTTTGCGGACGAACAGTTTTGTACCATGATACCAGCAACCGTAAGGACTCTTTGTAATGTTGTTAAGGCTGACCAAGGAGGCTTCCTCCTCCTGGCTGTAAGCTTTTGCGCATTTCGAAATCCAGTCTGATTGAGTAGGTTCTATGCGACTATGCGCTTGGCTACGGGTGACCACTACCCCCCCCCAACTGTTCAGGAGTAAACATAGAGTCTATAATGGGCTCTTTTCGACAGTCATATTGAGGAAGGCGTGAGAGGGCATCCGCCAGTGAATTAGACTTCCCCGGGAAATGTCGGAGGGTGAAGTTAAATTTGGAAAAGAAATTAGTCCAGCATAATTGTTTGGCGTTCAATGTGCACTGAGTGCAGAGGGCTTCAAGGTTTTTATGATCAGTCCAGACTTCAAAAGGAACCCTCGCTCCCTCCAACCAGTGTCGCCAAGTAGTGAGGGCAAGGCAGATAGCCGCGGCTTCCTTGTCCCACACTGCCCAATTTTTCTCTGTGTCACTAAATTTCTTGGAGACATAGGCTAATGGGTGTAACTTCCCGTCCCCTCTTGCAGGATAGCCCCCCCATTGCCACATCTGAGGCATCCACCTGCACTATAAATTGTTTAAGTTCACTTGGGTGGGCTAGGATGGGCTCTGAGGTGAATAGGGACTTCAGTGTTTCGAATGCAGTTTGACATTCAGCTGTCCAATGCAGTTTCACCCCTGGTCTAACTGCATTGTCCCCCTTTCCCTTGGTTTTTAAGAGCTCCGTGAGGGGGAGACTACATTCGGCAAAGTTGTTGCTGAATGAGCAATAAAAATTCGTGAATCCTAGAAAGCTTTGAAGCTGTCGCTGGATGCGGGACACTTCCCAGTCATTGACAGCTTTCACTTTTGCAGGATCCATTTCTAATCCATGGGGGGGGAGATGTGGTAGCCCAAAAAATCAATCTCTGTTCTATGAAAGTCACATTTAGATAGTTTAGCAAAAAGTTTGTGCTCCTTGAGGGTGATTAGCACCTCCCACACTAGCTGTATATGGGATTCCTCGTCTGGGGAGTACAGCAAGATATCATCTAGATAACATAAGACCCCATTGAAGAGGTGCTTGTGCAACACTTCGTTAATTAGGTTCATAAACATGCCCGGGCTACCCTGAAGTCTGAACGGCATGACCAAGTATTCAAATTGGCCCAGGGGGGTGTTAAAAGCAGTCTTATATTCATCCCCCTCACAGATGCAAACCCGAAAGTAGGCATCTCTAAGATCCAATTTGGAAAATATTTTCCCCCTTCGCAGCCTCTGCTAGCAAGTCTTTGATGAGGGGTAGGGGGTAAGTGTTTGACGCTGACACAGCGTTTAAGCCTCTATAATCCATGCACAAACACAACCCTGTCTTTTTTCTTTCAAAATAACACTGGTGCAGCAAACGGGGATTGGGTCGGTCGAATGAACCCTCTTTGCAAGTTTTTGTCGATAAATTTGCGGAGCTCTGCCTTTTCGGAGGGGCTCATCGAATACAATTTCCCCTAGGGTAGTTTTACCCCGAGCAACAGTTCAATGGCACAGTCGGTATTCCAATGGGGGGAGGGGAAGCTCATCGGCTTTGGTCTCGCTAAAAACCTCCACTAAATCCCTATATGCAGGAGGTATTTGTAACAAATCCTCTGTGGCCAGGCATGCTTGTGCCGTGGATGGCTTGGTTCCCCAAGTTGCTTTCCAAGTGTGGTGTTGGCATGCCGGGGCCACCCATTGGATACTTCCCTCACTCCACATGATGTATGGATCATGTCCACTCAGCCAAGGGCTGCCGAGCCCCATGGGGAATTGGGTGTGTGGGGTTATGACAAATGCCTGTTCCCCCCAATGCTCCCCCACTCCCAAAACCAAGGGGAGGGCCTTGAAGAGACAAGGCTCCTTCATTTCTGACCCATCCATTTGGGTGAAACGCAAGGGTTCTTCTAGGGAATTCACCCCCACCCCAAGACCATTGACAACCATGGGACTGATGAGGTCATGGGCACACCCTGAGTCTATTAGAGCCCGTACCCTCATGTGAGTTCCGGTCTGGGGGGCAACAACTGTCACAATAACATAAAACAAAGGGGCAGGAGAGCTCACCACTTTCAGCACCGGGGAGACAGGGACCTGTTGCTTCGTGCCCTTCAGCACAGGTCCTTCTCATTTCCCGCCGGCGAGGGAAGTTCCACGATCACCACCTTATCTTCCTTGGGAGTGGGCTCAAGTTGCAATGCTCGTGGCTTGGATTCCTAAATCGCTTTCAGAGGTTGGGGATGGTGGGAGGTAGGGTTTTCGGGGTGGCAGAGGGGCAGGATGAAGCATAGTGCCCCACTTCACCACACCGCATGCACAACCCCTTCTTCAGTCGTAGTTCACGAATGCCTTTGAGGGGCCCCTTTGACTTCGCTTTCTGTGCTGTGGGTCCCAAACACTTGGGACTCTCTGTCTCAGCTCACATCTTTATCAGTGTGAAGTGTGATTCAGCTTCTTCGGCGGCCTGAATCCAGGCCACCAGAGTGGTAGGGTTGACATTACGTAACACAGTCTCGTACAAGTCCAGATTCAACCCTTGTCGGTAATTTTCCACCAACACTTCCTCAGGCCACCCCCTTATTCTGGCTGCAATTCATTTGAAGGCTGTCATGTACTCACGTACCGAGCCTCGTCCTTGGGTGAGCCTCCTCATCTGGTTCCGGGCTTTTTCTTTGCTCATCGGGTCTTCATACTGCCTCCAGAGAGCCCACATGAAGTCTTCAACCCGATCTAGTTCAGGCCCTGGGGGGTTGTGGAGGCTCATGTACCAGTCAGCGGCTTCTTCTCACAATCGGAACTGATATATCCCACCCGGTCACCCTCATTCAGGAAGAGGTGGCCCCAGGTTTGCAGGAACCGTCTGGCTTCGATGATAAAAAAAATTGTAGCTTTGCCCATCGAATGTCACAGCCAGCAGTTCTTGTGGGACCGGCCGACGATCTACTGGCACAAGGGGTCCTGCCAGCACCAGTTGTGCAGGCACTGGTGCCGGTGGCCCCACTGGAACCGGCTAACCTGCAGGGACCTTTGCTGGAGGAGCTGGGCTGCCGGTCCCCCTAGCACCACCTGCCTGAGTATCAACTACCCTCTGAACAATTCCGGGTAATCCCTCCAGCAAGGCAGTCATCTCTCTCTGCAGCAGGTTCTCCATCGCTTCCATGCTGCGATCCACATGGGACCACAAGTCTCCAAACTCGGGTCTCTTGGGACGACGGGAGTCGTGGGATCTCGCACCCTCTCCCAGTTCTCGGCCCAGCTCTATCCCCAGGGACACTCCCTGTTGAGAGGGGGTCCAGGTCTCGATTGGTTCGGTTCTGAATTGAGTCCACGAGTACCTGGGACCCCTGGGCTGGCAATCCACCCACAGGGTGGTGTGAGGAGGTACGGCATCCTCCTCCATAGATACAGGGACCACTGTGTCCCCCAAGGTTGCTGGGAGTTCACCACCATCTTCCAATATCATCAGGAACTGCAGGCCTCCCCAGAGAGAAATGTGATTACTAACTCTCTGTGAGACTTCCTGGATGAACTCACCCCACGCAAAGGATCTTAAACCAGACTTCCTTTATTGGGGGAATTTCTTCAGGGTACACTTGTTGAGTTAGTAATGGATTGGAACAATAGTGTTAGGATAGATATAGTGATTTCAAATGTGTATTGTCACACAGGTTCCCCAGTCCCCACCCCGGGATGAATCCCGCCTAAAAGCTTCCCAGGCTAAGAAGTGGGAAAACATTAATAGATGACACCTGCAAAAGAAGCTAAAAACACTAAACATGTCTGTGAGAAGTTACCAGTAACCTTGAATAGAGATAACAACCCTGTGAAGCCAGCAAACGGAGGAGGGAAAGGAGTACATTCCAGCGGGAGGAGGGGGTGGGAGTGGACTTGTCTCGCCCAGCCCAGTAAATCCCATCTCCCACCCTGGAGAGTGGCAGGATTACCTGACAATCACACAATGCCCCTCTCGCCCCTCCTTTTTGCACGAGCAGTAGAACCATTTGCCAACACAGTAAGAGAGGACCCATAAATTCCTGGTGTAGAAATAAATGACAAAAGCTATAAAATAAGTCTTTCTGCAGATGACATGGTGTTATATTTGACAGACTTAGACTCCTCCCTCCCAATAATAAACCAACATCTTAAAAATTTTGGCAAAGTCTCTGATCTCAAGATAAATTATACCAAATCACTACTATATCCCATCAATGGTTCAACTCCACGTAAAAAAATGATAAGATAGATTTCAATACAGCTAGGTGGAAAAAAATTGGAGGTACTTGGGAGTCAATATCCCCTTGAATTTAAAAGGTTTAATAAAGACTAACCATGCTATGATATCACTAAAATCAAAGAACTATTAACCAAATGGGATAAATCAAATCTCTCACTGTCAGAACACATTAACCTAGTTAAATCCATCATTTTGCCAAAACTCCTATTCTATGCTAGGGAAATACTTAGACATCTCCCACTGGAGTTGCTGAAAAAAATGGCACAAGGAACTCATTTGGTTCATTTGGCATTACAAGAAACTGGATATAGGGTTTAATTCTTTAGGGAAACCCAAAAAAGAAGTAGGTTTCACTGCTCCAGATATAGGTTTATACTACGATGCCATTATACTTGCTAATATTTTCAAACAATATAATAAATCTTATGTGGCAGAATGGAAATATATAGAAGAGAATTTTTTAATTTTGTGGTACACACCCCAAAAGCAATACCCCATGTCACATCTGAATTTGTTCTTAGAAACAATCAAAAAAGCCTGGAATAGAAACGCTAAACATTCGGTACCACCACCATCTTTATTGACATCCTTCATCGGTCAAAGATGGTTTGAAACAGGAATGGGGGAAAATGCATTTCTGTATTGGAAGCGCCAGGGGTCATTTCCTGCCGGAGCACGGCAGAACACCCAGATGGGGAAGGGAGAGAAAGGCATTCTAAACATGACTGGGTTTCCTGCCCGATTTTCTCTAGGTGCCTCACAGCCATGGGTCACTTTGAGAAGATCTGGCAGCAAATGCAGGCATGTCTGCCTGCCTCCCCTCCCCTTCTCCTGCAAACGTACGGTGAGGAAGGCGAGATATAAATCCAAATAAATAAATAAATAAGCCCGCAGTGGACAGACATGCCCCCCTTTCCCCTGAGCCTCTCCGCTTTTGCAGAAAAACTTGGGGGAGTGGGGAGGGGATTTAAATGCTTTTCTTTTCTTTCCCCAGATGGGGAAGGGAGAGAAAAACATTCTAAACATGCCTGGGTTCCCGTCGGTCTGGCTCTGAAGGGAAGGAGGGAGGGAAGAGTACAGTGGACGGCGAGGGTTACAATTGGTGGGCTAAGCGGCAGTCGGAACTGGCCCATGGCTCCTCCCCCCCCCCGGCTACCACTGCCGCCCTCCACCCAAGTCCTGGCCATGTCACTGCTCTAGTCGGCACTGTATTTTCTGGCCGGCCAGGCTCCTCAGGGGCCACCAGCCGAGACCAGAATTACTTTGTGGGGCAGGTGGTGGAGATGGGCGAGATGAAGCTGCGGATCAAGAAGGTCATTGCCAAAGCCGTCCTGTGAGACAGCTCACTAGATGAGCTGCATGGATCTTCTCCCTTCTCTATTTTTGCCACACAACAGCCCTTTGAAGTAGGTTCGGCTGAGAGGCAATGACTGCCTCAAGATCACCCACTGCAAATTTTGTTAGTCTTTAAGGTGCTACTGTACTCTTTTCTGCTGCTACAGACAGACTAACACAACTACTACCTATCTTGAGCTGTCAAGATCATCCAGTTTATTTTATGGCAGGTAAGGATTTAAACTTGGGTCTTTCTGGCCCTAGTTGATCAACTACACCACACTGGCAATCCTAAATGATGCCTGCGTGCCTAGTATGCTTTTATTGCATCTGCTGAGGAGCTCAGAGAACTGTAAATATTCATTATTTACTATTTTGGCTGCACAACAACCCTGTGAGGGAGAGAAGCCCATGGTCACCCACTCAGATTCATGGCCGAGCAGGGATTTGAAACCTGGACTCCTAGATTCTAGTCCAGTGCTCTAAAGGGCCACCCTAGAACCTGACTGCAACATGTAGAACTTTTCCTTTTGAGGGATCTCCTTTTTTTTTACAGTAATTAAAAAGAATTTGCTTTTTTTAGAGGAAGGCAAGGGTTGCAAACTCCTGGGAGGGAGGTGGGGAGCTGCTTCCTGTTCCTTAGGGAGCACTTTGACAAAAATGAAAGTCTTCCTGGTATGAAGAAGCCTCATTTTGTAAGTTTTTTAGATCATCAGAGTGATGACATTTCCATCAACAGGAAATTAGTAAAAGACAAATGCTCATTGTGAAAGGACAGGAGGAAGAACAGCTGTAAGGGGGAGGTGCCTGTTCCTGGGCAGTTAGCATGGGATGCGAGTGGTGGGATCTCGTTCTCTTTCTAAATGATCTCTTTGCTACATGGATGTAGAGGGAAAGAGAGCCTTCTTCACCCAAAGAGTGATTCACACGTGGAATTCACTGCCACAGGAGGTGGTGGCAGCTACAGGCATGGCCGGCTTCACGAGGGAATTAGATAAACACAAGTGGAGACTGCAAGAAACTTGCAGGATAGTTATCCCATTCCTCACACCTTTGCTTCCTCCCTTCTCCCCCTACCTCTCTCACACTCTTTCTCCCTTCTGCCCCCCTTTCTTACTCTCTCGCTCTCCTCCATGTATGTTACTTCCTCTCTCTTTCTGACCTGTCATCATTCCCTTTGTTTTTCTGCCTCCCCACCTCATCACTCTTTCTCTCTCTTTCTGCCTCCCACCTCAAATCCCACCCTCCCCAGGCTCCACCTCTCAAATGTCTGGGAATTTCCCAACCTGGAGTTGGCAACCCTATTTCCTTCCCACCCAACAACCAACCTACCTTTATCTGTCTTCAGCTTTCCATCTCCACTCCACTCCCCTGCAGCCTCTACCTAGGAAAATTACAATCTTTCTCCACAATGGGGACTAAAGCAGTTTACATTATTATTTCCTCTTTGTTATCTGCACAACAACCCTGTGAGGTTGGTTAGGCTGAAAGTATGTGACTGGTCCAAAATCTCCCAGTCAGCTTCCACCGCAAGATGGGGATCTGAACCTGGGTCTTGCAGATCCCAGTCTGAAGCTTGAACTGTTGCACCACAATGGCTTTCATACGGTGGCTGCTGATGAACTGTAGCAAAACAGCTGGGCCTAATTAAGTCATGCAAATCAGGTGGTATCAAGTCACACAGAGGGTGCTGCCTAGGGATGCCAGCCTCCAGATGGGACCTGGGGATCCCCTGGAGTTACTGCTCATCTTCAGACTACAGAGATAACTTTCCATGGAGAAAATTGATGCTTTGGAGGGGGGAGTTTATGGCATTGTACCTCACTGAGGTCCCTGTCCTCCCCAGGCTCCACCCGCAAATCTCCAGGAGTTTCCCAGCCTTGATCTGGATCCGCTGCTGGTGGCTGGGGGGATACTTGGCAACCCTAGACTGCTGCCAGTAAAATCCCCGCCTTTGACTGACAGAAACAGTTGGAACCTCCCCCCTCCCCCGAACATTCTAATCTCCTCACAGTTGACGCCTGGAGCTGAGGCCATTTCAAAAGGTATTTTGGGGGATTCTATGGTCCCTGAAGGGTTTTTTTAACTTTTCGGATTTTTCTGCACATGGTGGGAGTGCCCCATGTGTGTAGGAAAACCTCTCCCCCCCCCAAGGGCCCCCTAGCTCGGATTTAGGTATCCGCACAGGGGGCCCCCCTTCACTATTAGATATATAGATATGGAGCTGAGGTCCATCTGTGGCTATTAGCCACAAGGTATAGATAGGAACTCTCAGTCTGGGGCAAGTGATGCTCTGTATTCTTGGTGCTTGGGGTGGGCAACAGTGGAGTGGGAGGGCTTCTAGTGTCCTGGCCCCAGTGCTGGACCTCCTGAGGGCACCTGGTGTTTTTGGCCACTGTGTGACACAGGCTGTTGGACTGGATGGGCCACTGGCCTGATTCAACATTGGCTTCTCTTATGCTCTTAAGTTCTCTAGGTGCCCCGCAGCTGCAGGCCACCTGGAGAAGATCAGCCAGGGAGCCCAGGCATGCTTGCATGCCTGCCCTTTGCAAGGGGGTGTGGCATATGCAAATGAGTTATGCAAATGAGCTCCTGCACCTCTTTTTTTTACGAAATGACCCCTGGGAAGCGCAATAAGATTAACCGATTTATAGACATAATACTTGAAAAGGTAATATATATCAAAAGATGCAATCGTACTCTGCCTTGGTTTGAATAGCTACAAATTAACAACTTATTAGCAACTCATAAGTTCAGATCCCCTATTCGAATGGGACTGATTATGAAAAACTATTGCATCACAACGACATGTCTATCAAGGGATTGATCTCAAAGATCTATAGTATATTACTGAAGGCTGAGCATTTCAGTTGCCACCCCTATCAAGATGCCTAGCACAAAGAGTTAAGTAAAGAGCTAACACAAGAGCAACAGCACAAAATATGGAATGCGATCCCAGTCCAACTACAAACATATAAAGTGGTGTCCAGGTGGTATCTGACACCAGCTAGGCTGGCCCATTGCAACTCACTGACATCCTACAATTGCTGGAAGCTTTGTGGATAGAAGGGAACTTTTTTCCACAATTGGTGGACATGTAATGTAATCAGGTTGTTCTGGGAACAAATTATAGGAGAAACTGCCAGTATAACAAATATTGCTATCCCTATTAATCCAGAGTTGATCCTTATGAACCCTTGGGAAGCCCCTAAAATTACTAAACTTGAGAAAGATCTGATTATGACGATGGTTACGACTGCGAAAAACACAATTGCAATTAAATGGAAAGACAATGCACACACGATCCATCTTTGGTATATAAAACTATGGGACTATTTTACTATGGAAAAAAATTGCAGGGGGCATTCAACGTTCAGAGCTACAGGTCAATAATTCATATGTAACTAATAAATGGACTCCTTTTTTGAAATGTAAATTCCAGCAAGAAGGTCATTATGACTCTGATGTACTAGACACTTTCAGCCTTGTAATGACAATTGAATAATTAGCAAAATATTAAATGTTTATTAGTTGATATGTACTACTTGATGACTGAAGCTTTATTGAACACTGATGTATATTGCTACCTGTACCTTTACTGTTCTTCAATAAAATATTTAAAACTTTTTTAAAAAAAACTATGCAACTTCCAGTCACAAAACTAGGAGTGGTTTTGTGCATCTCTGGGATGCTCCAGCAATCCCCTGAAAAATCTAGCAATTTGGGGGAATTGCTGTGGGGGGGGGGATTCTTATGCAACCAGAAGTGACATCACCACAGCATCACTCTCGTCTTCCACAGTTTCTGCTGCTGCTGCACCAGACAGCAGTGGGTAGCAGAGGTGAGGGGCCAGGAGGTCTCCCACTATAATGGGAAGCCTTTGTCCTCCTGGTAGTTGTGCATTTTCCAAATCATATGAACTGAAGCACTGCAAAAATAGATCCACCAGAATGTATGGTGGGATACCACAATAAACTGGGTGTATTCAAGGGTAGCAGTGACAGCACTACCTAAGTGCTTCCGAATGCCTGAAAAAAGATTCTGTGTACCTTGCCTGAATTTGCAATTTGCTCCTTCCCCTCATCAGTGTAGTTCTTTGCAAACCTCAGTCTCAGTGATCCAAACGTCTGATTATTGGAATCGTTTTGGAAGAAAACCCCAGCAAAGTCATGGGAAATTTCTTCTGAGTAAATGTACTAAGTATCACACGGCTAAGGCTATAATCCAAAGTGTACATACTAAGGGATTTTACCAGGCAGCCTTTGGAATTCCATAGGGCTTTCTTTCTAGAAGCAGAAGAGTTTCTCTCCTAACTAGGTTTGTACTTATTGAATTATTCCAGAAAGAGAAAAAGCTGTTACCTACAAAAACCACGGATCGTCCTTTCTCTTCCCAAAGTAGGAGGAGGCAATCTGCATTATGCTGGTGCTCACAGCCTTGGGGGAATTTGTGCAAGGGGAGCAATAGGCATTACTGGTGGAGGAGAGTGCTTGATGAGACATAAGCTGTGGCTGGGGAATACAGTGATGCATCTGAAGGGTCCCTGGATCAGATAATCTCTTTCTTACATGCCCAGGGAAATGCTGATCGCCACTTTGGGGTCAGGAAGCAATTGTTCTAGAGGCCAGTTTGGCCAGGGATCATGGAAGGTGGTTGTTGTTGTTGTTGTTGTTGTTGTTGTCCTCTTCTGGGCATGTAGCAGGGGTTACCGGGGGTGTGGGGGGGGGAGGTATTTCTGAATTTCCTGCATTGTGCAGGGGGTTGGACTAGATGACCCTGGAGGTCCCTTCCAACTCTACGATTCTGTTATATGATTTGATGCTTCACTGAGGTTTTTGTTATCAAAACTAGATAAATATTTGTGCTTAGTAAAGCACGTGTATTCTTATTCTGCTGTCTCAGTTTGCCAGGAAGCTGTCTGGGAAGCCTTCCGGATCTTTTTGGACCGAATTCCAGATGCAACAGAATACCAGAACTGGGTTGCTGCCTGCCAGCGAGAGACTTTCTGCATATTTGACATTGGGAAAAACTTCAGTAATTCTCAAGAGCATCTGGAGATTATTCAACGGGTAAGAGCTGAGGAATGCATTTTCCAGCTCAGAGCTATATCTCTTTTCAAAAGTCATTGCCTGCTTTTTAAAAGGGTTTTTAAAAATGACATTAGAATGAATAAGTATATAATAAAAGGCAACATAAAGAATTGGAGTTTTCTGTTTTGTGGCTGAATAAACTCATAACTAATTCTCTCCTCTCTTTTTTAAAAAACTTTTTTGCAGCGAGTAAAACATAGAACTTTCCAGGACAGGTAAGTAAACCAAAAATATAGTACTCACCTGTTGATGCTGTCGCTTTTTAGAAACAAAATGTAATGTTTGCACATTTATAATAATGCATTTTATTGCTCATGTTTATGCAAGACCCGCGATTCAAGGTAGATGACATGTATGCCATGCACACTATTACAGGTACTCTGACACAGTCATGTGGTCTCTTTGAAGACTCTTCATGAGTGACGTGCCTAAACATCTGAGATTCAGACCCATCCTCTGCTCATGTTTTATTCAGAATGAATCCATTCTACTACCCTAATCAGTGTTGCAGAAATGTACAGAATAGTAATCTTCCAAACCATGTATCTTAGGTTTTGTTCTTGACCTTGTGGCAGGGACATTTAGAGGAATATTCAGGCATTAGCTGTGGTGGGCTGACAATATTTCAAACTAGAATCACTCTATTTTTTTTACAAAAAATAAATATGCAGCAACATCAAAAGAAATGTAATAGGGAAGGTCAAGGTTGAAGTGATGTAGGTGGGGGGGGGTTTGCTTCTGTTTATTCTTTTTGTTATACAAATAATTTTAAATATCGCACTCAGTACTTTTCATTCACATTTCCAAAAACCCTGTTTGTGGAGCAAACCAGGGTCAGTTCTTAGATCGTCCTACGTATTGATTACACCGATCATTTGAACAACTTAAGTGACCGCCTTGTGTGAGCAGTGCAGAATTTGACTAGAAACTTTGCAGAATCCCACAATCAACACTTTTGAGCAAAGTATAAATGTTCCTAATGGAAATTGGGATACGGGATTACATGTGTTTATATTGCTCATTTAAGGGATTGCTCATTTAAGGGATTATATTGTTCATTTAAGGGATACTGTCAAAGCAGAGACATTCAGAAATGGTTTGTCATTGCTTGCCTCTGTGTAGCAACCCTGTTATTCCTTGTTGATCCCCATCCAAATACTAAGTGGCGCCAACCCTGCTTAGCTTCCGAGATCTAACAAGATTGGGATAGCCTGGCCTATCCAGGTCAGGACAAGCAAGGGAATACAGCATACAAATAGGCTCTCTGTAACCTTAAGACCTTAATGTGAACTTCAGTAGCTATCAGAACATGCAGAAAAGATTATGGCAGGGCTACTGTAATGAACTGATATCCACGTTATGTCTTTGGAGTCTGGGAATTATCATTCTTGGAAATCTGTAGGTGAGAAACAGAGAGAACAACACGGTTTCCTCTTGTTGCCCAGACTTCTTTTCTTCTTACAATTCCCCCTCCCCATCACTCCAGCTCTGTTTCTGATACTTCCATAGCTTAGTAAGCATGCTTTGAATGTACTGAAGTCCTGAAGCATTGGCAGATGAAAAGTTTCAGGTAGCCAACAGTTACAGAAAGGATCATTTAGAGAGAGTTTGATAGCCCCAACTTCAAAAACCTATTTAGCCTGTTTCAGTGTGAGGAAGTTTTTTCTATTTTATCGCTCCTTATCAACTGATACTATCTTTAGCAAAATCAAGCTTTCTCTCTTTATCTGCTATTCTGTTGAATATACCTATGGGACCATCTCTCCCCATATGTGCCCCGGAGAGCCTTGCGCTGTAGATCAACACCTTCTGGTAGCCCTCAGCCCAAAAGACATCTGCCTGGCCTTGACTGGGGCCAGGGCATTTCCTGCCCTGCCCCTGCCCCTGGTAGAACATACTCCCCCTTGAGATCAGAGCTCTGCAACATCTATTACAATTCCGCAAGGCCTTTACAATGGAGCTGTTCTGCCAGGCCTTGGCTGAGGTGGCGACCCTCCAACCATCTCGGCCTCCCCTGTTCATACTGCCTCCACTAATGGCCCTACAGCAAACTGCATGCTGTATCAACCATCTAGCCAGCATTGACGCAGGAAACTCTCTGGACTATACCATTAACCAGACTGCCATCTTATTCTGAACTGGTTTTAAACTGGATTTAAACTGTATATATTAAAATTGTTTTTACTACTGTGAAATTACCTGTTGTGACCCGCTCTGAGCCCCCTTGTGGGGAGGGAGGGATAAAAAAATAAATACATACATCTTAATTTAGGCTTGAAATGGGCACCTCACATTCTGTACCTTTAATTTGCCACTAGCATTGGAATATTTTGCTGACCCATAGCACATTATTCTTCTATATTCCCTTGCATCAGTGTTATTAAACTGGTTTTTTCCCCCATGTGCAGACAGTGAAGAGCCTTTGCACTCCCAGTCTTAAGGACACATGGACATGGGTCATGGGTTTGTTGACTTTCAAAGTCCACTAACATCCATGACCGAACAACCATTCGAGGTGCCATGTATGCAACTGAAATAATTTTCCAAAGCAGATGGAAAACTAAAGCTGTTTGATATTTCTGTTTGTTTTCAGACATCTGCTGTCCAAATGCCATTGTATTCTTCATTGGATGTCCCATTTTGCTGATTGTACTTCATTTAAACTATGTAGTCCACCTAGGGTTGCCAAGTCCAAATTGGAAAATACCTGGGGACTTTGGGGGTGGAGCCAGGAGAGGGCGGGGTTTGGGGAGGGAAAGGGCCTCAGCATGGTACAGTTACATAGAGGCCACCCTTCAAAGCAGCCATTTTCTCCAGGGGAGATGATCTCTGTCAGCTGGAGATCAGTTGTAAAAGCAGGAGATCCCCAGGCTCCACCTGGAGGTTGGCAACCCTAAGTCCACCTTGAGTCTCAGCAAAAAAAAAAAAAGCAGACTATAAATAAATAATAATAATAAAGATGTTTTTTCAGAGCTTGTGTTTCATTGCAGATAGACAGGCAAGGCCTCAATGAGTGCTGTGTTTTGGATGCCTCTTGTGCTGCCTTTCAGGCAGTAGTTTATCACATGAATTGACAATTTGTTTCTATCCCACTACTAAACATCTAAAAAGAAAAGTTTACAATGGCATAGAGGAAATGGGTCACTGTGTTGCACCTGAACAGTCTCCTGTGTAATGATGGCTACTATATGAAGTTAGGGTTGCCAAGTCCGGGTTGGAAAATACCTGAGGACTTTGGGGGTGGAGCCAGGAGAAGGTGGGGTTTGGGGAGGGGAGGGGCCTCAGCATGGTACAATGCCATAGAGCCCACCCTTCAAAGCAGCCATTTTCTCCAGGGGAGCTGATCTCTGTCAGCTGGAGATCAGTTGTAAAAGCGGGAGATCCCCAGGCCCCACCTGGAGGCTGGCAGCCCTATATGAAGTAGGCATAGGAAAACTCACAGCACCATGCTGTATACATAACTAATTATAAAACTAGCATATGTTTCTTATTGAATTCTTATTACTTACTTGATAGGAAAGAAGAAATTTCAACTGAGAAAACCAGTAGCAAAAAGTTTGAAGAACTTCCTTCTTTTACACCAGGTAAATAAACATGATTGCCTTTCTATAAACGTACTGTTATTATGGGCATCATTTAAAATTCTGAACTGTGATGGATGTCATGAGCATAATACTCTAATGGCATAATGTGCTTGCCCTGTAAGTCGCATTCTTCACATGATTGCCTGTACTTCATTTAAAGCTTAAATTCTGCAGTGTTTTAACTGTGCAGAGTTGTACAGTATTCTGTCCTGTTTCCACTGGGAAAAAATGTTAATAAAATAAGGTGCAGAATAAATGACTGGACAAAAACTGGCTGCACACCATTATATTTGTATAAGTTCAGGTGGCCTTCTACCAGTGGCATGCTGCTGTTAGTGAATAGTGATGCATATGACGGTGTCTTAACAATACATGATAAAGCAAAAGTTGTTGATGTCCATACTGAAATTGTGGCTGAACCCACATATGCTGAACAGACATGCAAATCTACATGGAGCATATAATATTTCAGATGCATCCACACTGCCTTTTGCCCTGGAGAATCCCAGGAACAGCTCACGCTCCTCACAAAGACATGACTCCAGAAAAACTACCTTGGGAAAGTGAGGGATGGTGAAAACCATTATTAAGAGAGCCAGGATTTTGCTGATTGTTAGACTGAGCATCCTAATACTTCTGCAGTATATACTTCATCATCTGTATCTAAGGTATTGGCAGGGCTTTTTTTGTAGAAAAAGCCCAGCAGGAACCTGTTAGCATATTAGGCCACACCCAACAGCAGAAACTCATTAGCATATTAG